>CM029923.1:61988072-63188072 GCA_017639245.1 Myiopsitta monachus
TTATTTACTTTAGTTGAGATGGAGGATGAGAGGAAAGCGATGGGGAGCTGTGCGTGGGTGCTTTCGGGGGGGAGTGGAAATCACACACACTATAAACCCCACAGCATTTACAATGGCACTAACCTCAAAATCCCCAGGAGAATGCTTTGCAAAATGTTTTCCTAATTATAATTTTGCAGATTTATGTTTAACACGGTTTGCCAGTTGTGAAATTGGCAATGACGATAATGCAATTTGACGGGTATTTCATGTTTTAAAAATACGCATTTTTATAACATACTTTTCCCCACAACCAACTCAAAGCACCTGATCTGAAAGGGAAGTTTTGTTTTTCATGCCACGCCATAGAAGTAACCTGCCACACATCCACATCCGTGCAAGCTTTCATTGTAATTTATATAGGAGACCAGCCTGCATTAAGAATTGATGCAGTACTGTATATGTTGTATTACAGTCGCTCTAGTGTGTCTATGAGATACCAGCTCCCTGCTGACTACATACTTATGTCAATATTTCTGTTAATTGTTGCATTACAAATTGTTACATATCCCAGTGGTGGGAGTTAGCCTTTTTGCCTGCAGTGGAGCTGACAACACCTACCCTTGGTCCCAGGAGGTTTCGATATATTGTGGGATTTGCCTTTGGAAAACGTTATCACAGTATATCAGCCCCATGTCATTCCACTTAGCGTTAATAGAACAGAACCCCCAACTCCATTGTGGCGCCGTGTATTCTCCTACCTCCCTCTGTGCACCAAGAGGACAGCTTGAGCTTAGAGCATCTGCATGAGATTACCAAAGCAAATCAAGTTTGATTCCCTTCTAGTCTTTGCATTGTTATATTACATGATGTTTTGCCCTAAATACCAGCCTCTTCATGCAGTCACAGGAATTTGTTAGCAGTGCATCGATATTATGTGGGTTCCCGAATGGGTCATACTTAGTAGAGGAGATATTTTGTTTGAATGTTAAAAATACATAGCACTCACTTGGTAAAATTCAATAGTGTTATTGACTTCAACGTATGCAAGATTTGCAAACCCGCATCATAACAAAACACCTGGATGTAATTTTCTGTGCTAGTTACTGAAGGGATGACCCCAGGAGTTGACTCCACCAGACACCAAAGGGTTGATCACTGCAACACATCCTCACTGCACCTTGCAACTACCAGCTACCGCCAAATAGCAAGACAGCACATTTTTGTAAGGTGAACTTGGAGTTTGTGAAAGTGTTAATATTTACCATGCTCTCCAATCCCTTTAATTTCTTGCACTTCAATGAAGAGGAACCTTTCTTGTGTTAACTAAACCAGGACAGTGATTCTCTCTCTGGTGACAGATACATATGATTAACAGGCAAATTTGCTGTCACCAGCTGATCTGACAATGAATTTTTGAATCAGAGTGGCAGGTTAGCCCTTACTCTGGGGAAAGAAGGCATAGAGCAGGGCAATGGATTTCTCTTCCTTCTGTCTTTGAGAATCCCGTGCATCTCAAAGGGACCTGCTGGAGCCACACAGCCATAGGATGAGAAGCCCTACTCCTCAATATTCCTCCCAAACCCCAGCATCTTCACCAGCTTCCTGCCAGTGGGCTTTACTGGGGGCACTGGGGGAGGGGACTGGTGGTTCATTGCCCCTGAAAACCCTCATAAATAGAGATTCCATAACAAGGAGACTCTGTGCAAAAGGCTAATTACAGCCTGGGGCTGCATTAACCTTTAGTGTGGGTTTCCCACTGGGATCTTTGTAAGGCTGTGTGTGTGTGTGTGTGTTCATGGGCTTGTGTATGCACACACAGACCTTCTCCCTGTCCTTTATTACTCCATTCTCCTCTGTGTCCTCCATATACAGATTTTTTGGAGGTACAGAAAACCTTCTTCATAGTCTGAAGATTTGTTCTCTGGGAAAATCAAGGAAGGCATCAGACCTTGCCATCTCCCCTTCACTGTGAAACAGAACTGGCAACTAAATTCTTTTCCTTGATGGAAGCTGGTAGTGCAAATTCAACACAGACAATAGCAACCTACTTGTCTATGGAACCCAGCTAGTACAAAAACACACTGTCAATGAGAAGCCAACAATTCTCCTTGGAAAAACAAACAAAATACAACTAATGTGATCCAGGAGCATTAGTAAATATTATGACAGAGGTAAATTTATTACTAAGAGCTACTAGGGGTCTAGTAGTTCACATGAAAGTTTGCAAAGATGATGTAGAAACTCAGGCAAATCCCTGTGCTTTTCCTGGAAAGCTACAAGAAATAAGTGTAATTGAAAGCAAAAAATGGGAAGCTAAGGTTGATGCTGCAGAATGATGATAATGGAGACCACAGTTATTCCAAACTTGGAGATCCTATGAGAGAAAATGCTGTAACTAATCTGATTGCTGGTCTTTCCCACACAATAATGTGGCTGAGAATGAAAATACCCATGAAAATGTCAGCCTGTATCAGATCTTCATGTATCTGAAAGCTCACAGAAAAGCTACCAAAGGTCTCACAGACTCACCTAGCTGATAACAATAACCTGCCACTCCACAAGGCTAGGCTGGATGAAGCCTTGGGTGACATGATGTAGTTTGATGCACTCCTGCCCGTGGCAGGAGGCTGGAACTAGATGATCTTAAAGTCCTTTCTGACCCACTGGCTCAATAACCAGCAAGATTCAAGTGGAACATCCACTCTCTTTCAGCATAGTGGGCATCACAATGCCCACCACAGCTGATCCAGATCACAGAGGAGCAGGCAGGGGAAGCAAGCTGAAGCTTGCCACTAAAACTACACTGAATTGGGGCTTGTGAGCAGGGGACAAAGGCAGGTTGGAACTTTAGGCTACACCACAGTCTCCTTGGATGCACAGCAAAACCCCTATAAGGCCAGTCTATAAAAGCAGCTTAAAGGAACTTGGAGGACACACAGCTTTCCTGAGACCCAGCCTCTAGCAGATCCTGTTTGGTCCTTAACTTCAGATGTTTCTGGGCTGCCCAAGAGAGCCCAAAGTGCTCAGACACAAGCCAGAATCAAGAGCTTCACTCACATCCCATGAGAGGTCTCCTGACGGGCAGGTAAGGATGTGGCAGTATTCTCACCATACACAAGCCCAAGTATCTAAACACATCCACTCAAGTTAAATCTCTTCACCTTTCACTTCAGCTACAAGGCAGCCTTTTTTGGAGATGCCTTTGCAAACATTTATCCCAGTAGGTAGTTTTGTGTAATAAAGTAAAACCTCAGCAAAATAAAAAAGCTTCCCATACAAACGATAAATCCCTACCAAAATCAGGTCTGCCACTAAACACCCTCCTCTCCTCAGGGACAGGAAGAGGAAAACAACACATGACAGATGTTAATCACCTTCTTTAATGAACTGCTTGGAGATATTTAAATACGGTGATGTTGACTGTGCTGTAAGAACATATGTACAATAGTATAAAACAAAGTAGAAACATGATGTATTATTAATACACTCTAATTCCTTTACATCTATTTAGAGGCACAGTGAAGGAAGAACATACTGTGTATTCTCACCGTAGCTCTTCTTGGATATAAAGAGACCCTCTGAAGCAAATTCTTCAGCCTACTATACTTCAAGAAATAGTAATCTAAAGCATCAGACATTTCCTATTAAAGTTTTAAAAACATAGCTTTAAGTCATACATTATACTGAATGCTTTAATACCTCATCTGATTCAGTAGCTTTTAAACCCCACAGAGGTCACATTTGGAAGCACTAGTCCCTTTTTACAGCATCTCCAAACATTAAATACAAATAAAAATTATTAGGAGGAATAGAGCCATCTGTAGAGGCTAATCATGTGTCAGTTTGATATTATTATTAATAATACTATTATTTCTGTTTCATATTAGGCAGATCATGGTTGCTAATGGCTATAAACTAGGAGTGATAGCCTTCATTCTGGCCCATCTGTGTTGCAGCCAGAGCAGCGCGAGAGGATCCAGTTACAAAACAGTTGTTTCTCCTGACCCTATTTGGTGTTTGGCTTTATCCCTGCAACTAAACCTAAAGCTTTGGCATGCCCAGCTCAAGTGTGGGATCTAGTTACAACAGGCTGGGGCCTGAGCCCTGCAACAGACTTTAATTGTGACCAGGTCAAGGTCAACCATAGGTTGACCAGGTATCCGAGGTGGATTGGATCAGATGCAGAGTGCAGGGTTCATGTAACCAAGTGTAACTTCCCCAGCTATGGCAGGCAAAACTGTCCTACCCAACCTTTGGAAGAGAAAGGTGGTAGCAGAGCAGTTTAGGTGGTGGCTCTCTACCAAAATAAGAATTCTAGCCTTTTCTTGGCTCTTATCAAAGGTTTCCTTCAGTCAGTTCAGTTGTATATTGCTCTGAGGCTTGGACTAAGAGGTAGTTCAGATGCCACTACCCACAACGCTTCTCTGTGTAATGCGCCTTTGCCAAACAACTTGGACACAAATCTGGCTGTGCTTTGCATTTCTGGTAGTGTGACTTGGGTTCAACCCTACAGTGAGCCACTTAGAAGCATCATAAGAGTTAATCTAACTAATTGTACATATTATGATAAGCAGAAATGGAGAAGAGGCTGTTGTCAAGAAAATGCTGGAGGCAAGACCACGTGGACAGCTATAGTTTAAGCATTACGGCAGAATCATTCCATTAGCTGATTAAACTAGCAGTACACTGAGCAAGCAGTTTCCTTTTCTCTAATACTAAATATGTACAGACAGCCCTCCCTTTTCTCTTCTATGTTACTGTTGTGGGTCATATTTAGTGCTGATGATTTGTAATTTATCCAACAGGTACAGGCACATTTCCCCCAGGTAACATTTGTAAACAGAAATAAAGCTGCTGGTGTATTGTTTGCCTCAGAAACTCTGCAATTCCAGTGTGTCATAGAGTAGGCAGTGATGTGTAACCAAGACCAGTGATAAAAAGAAACTGCAATTGTTTTTTTTAAGGTACAGCTCTAAAACTGTACTATGTGGATTTCCACGGTGCAGCAGCAGAGACAGAAATTACTTTTTTCCCCTCTATAAGAACTAGTTATCTGATTCTCTTTTGTTTCCCTTATTCCAATGTTCAGTTGCAGTTTAGTGTTCAGAGCTATAAGGATGCATTGAAACTTATGGAGCCTGACATTTTAACTATCTCATCTTAGCATGATTCATCTCAATTTACTTTCTTCAAAAATGGAGCCTGGAAGAATATGAACCATTTGGGGGGCTTGCTAGAAGGCCATAAACTCCATTAAAGAGTATAGTATCAGCTTCTTTCTAAAGAGGGTTTGCTTCTTATGGGTCTCATCCTGCAAAAGTAATAGGTGCCTCCTGGGAAATGCCATGTAGTCTCACAGGTTGAATTCACAGGACTGGGAGGGGAAACTAAGCCCTGGATTGAGTCCTCCATTCTCACAGCGTTCCTGTGCTCTGCTATAGGAACAGCAGAACAAAGAAATCCACAGTTGTGTTTGCTCTGCATTTGAGCCTTAAGCAGAGCAGGCGCATCTTAATAGTTAAATAATGAGCAAATTAAAAGAGCCTCCATAAATTTGATGGGTTGGTATGAGCAAACAAAATCACTCATACAATATTACACAAGTGTCTGTTCAGAAAACACATGGGTTTGGAACTATGGCCAGAGCCTGACAAGAATTCTGGGGCAGATCCTCTGTGTACATCAAGTGCCATTGCTCTACTGAAGTCAACGGAGCTGTGACAACTTAAACCCACAGGGGCTCTGCCCTTTGTGCACAATTCTTGCAATAATCAAACTGCAGCGCACAGAGAGCCCTGCCTGTATGACCATTATGGTATAAAGTGCTCCACAGACAGCAAGATGAACCACAGCCCATTTATTTGCCAGGCACCAGTTTCAGTGCAGCGACTTGACTTCTCTTTAGATTTCAGGCTCCTCTGAGCTCTCGCTACAAGGAGGTGAACACAGACTTTAAAGGGGACTTATTCAGGCACCATTCTTTCAGCACAGGTTTGAGTAAAACCCACAAGTGCACTAAGTGCATTAAATGGCACTAAGGGGCTGTGGTGGTGAATGGGAGGGCAGCAAGCATGGAGGCACACCAGTGCCTCCAGCACGAGTTCAATGACACTTGGCCTGGCCTGGTCCCCTCCTGCACTTGTAGACACTGATACAGTGAAACAATAATATATCACCAGACCTGACCCTTTGGCCTTTATGAATTATCTGTTTTAGAAAGATGTGAAACCACCTTTTATATCCAACATAATAGATATTTAGACATTGTAGATCAATAGTTAACAAGTTTTCTGGTTATAGTTAATGGGTGCCAGAGGGGCATTCTGACATTGACCTCTGACACCTTTGTTGACAAGAAATCTATAGAGGGAAAAAATAGGAAAGACTGCCAGGTTTCCAAGTTATGAATACAGATCTACAGCAGATCATGGTAATTTTCATTGAGCACAAATTTTTCATGCTTCCCCTTTCAGATGAATTTCTCCAAAATCCTTAATTCTGACCAATGTAAAATTAATAACTGGCCCTTGGTGAGCATGTGAAAACAACTGTTCAGCTGCATGACACAGTTTTCCATCTGTTACTCATATGATATTGTTCAGCTGTCAAAGAAGACTTTTCCCTTTATAGAGTAGGTTGTCATTTGTAGTTCCAAACCAGCACAGATTTGTTAAACAGCCACATCATAATGGGTCTGGATAGGAAGAGACACAGGCTCCTGGTTCTTGAATGAAACTAATCTAAGATTACTTTTAAAGGAAAATAAGTTTACAGGAATTTAATGTCATTGTTCCTCGTAAGATTATTTGCTAATATGTATTGCCATCAAAGCACTGAAAGAAATCCTTATTCCTTAATGGATCACATACATTATCTAACTTTTCAGGCAATTAAGTGATGCAGTGAAAGACTGTTAGCAAAGGTGGTAACAACTATGAGTATAAAATTATTATCTCTATATTATAAACATCACGGTGCTCCATCAGGAAAGTTGTGCTCACCAGAAGCAGTTTAAGCAGAGCAGAGAGAGCTAGACTCCAGCAGTCTGCTTTAAACTGCAGCACAATCCAGCATGCCTCCTGGTAATGAAATTAGCTCTGTCCCATCAAGTCAAATGAAACCTCTGTGAAAGGAGGTTTCCAAAGCATCTCCCCTCCAACGTACCTACTGTATTATTATGTCACACTCCAGCAACGCCGCACTGAGGTCTCCGTGGCCTTCCTGCAGCTAAGCCCCATTGAAAACACATTTGTCCTGGCTGTGCTTTTCTTTTAGCCCTCCTCTCATCTTGTGCAAGATGAATCGCTGCTGGGTGCAGACTGACTCCGAGGGCAAAGCCGGGTCTTGAGGAGGTAACCTGCCTCCTACGGCTTAAACATTTTAATTCATTTGAACACTGATGCACAAATGAGAGTTAATCACTCTGCTGCGGTGCTGTCTCATTTACCAAGTTTATTCATTAAAACTTTCCTCACTGAACTCTGATTGAATGTCATGCTTTTTAAAAGGCCTCTCAAACAGCCTTAAGGCTTTTAAAAGTGGTGTCTCAGGCTGCTGCTGAAATGCTTTTTACAATTTGCTTTGCAAGGAAGAATGTGAAAGTTGGGTGGTAAAGGGACTGAGAGTTGCAGTTAAAACAAGGTTACTTGGGCAGCTTAACAACAGGGATGCTTGGAAACACTCCAGGAAACACATGTGTGACTAAAATCATCTGCTAGATGTAAAAGATGTGTCTTAACTGGGACAAATTCTACACCAAAACATTTCACAAGCCTCACAGTATAAAACTGTCCACACGAGTATCACGCTGGCTTTTGTCATTTAGTGCAAGGATGTAATATATGCTCTATGACTATTAATTTTATGAGATTGCTTGAGATTACCCTGTTATATGTTTTATTGCTGTGCTATATAACAAAAAAGCGTGGTGATAATGTTATTTGGTTTAGATAATATATTTGCAATGTGTTTGCTAATCTAATTATTTTAGAATCAATATAATAAAACCTTAAGTACACAGTTTGGTCTATTAATTGCTATAACTAAAATCTGAAATTTATTGTTGAAATGGAGGTTCTTTATTTCAAATTAACTGAAGCACAATGTAATCTTTACCTTTTTAATTAACTGTGTTCAATATTAGGTAAAAGAATACCTCCCATTTCCAGTTTCTTAATGAAGGCTGCAATCAGAAAGGCTGACATTCCATCATATATTTAATTGGCTTTTTTAAAGTCATTTACATTACTTGGATCTCCAAGGAAGTTGTAGTTAAGAAAAGAGTCTCTGCACATAGTTTGGTGGGAAGATTCACTCAGAAACTAGATCATAGGTGCACAATACTTGCATAAATCAACCAAAACCCCTGTAGGCATGGCTGTAAAGCTCTCTAAGGCAAAGTAACGATACTTGTTTATTTGTGCGCTTGGCTACCTATGGGCACTGGGAGCTTTACACAGCACCTGGGCTCTTTGGAAGATTCTCTCTGTGATTCCCACAGTACACAAGTCTGTGTATTTGCATTCTCTGTTAGATTTTCCTGGTTTATTATAGTTTTCTTCTGCACTCTTTGTTTTGGGACGAAGCTAAACTGTCAGCACAGACGGCCCCTTAGGACCTAAGCTGTCCTAACCATCCAAGTCATTTCTGTTAGGCAGAACGTTTCTTTGTAAAAGCCCCATGACACTGTGGGTGGTTAAGTTAAGAAAACTGCCTCAAGTGGCTCTATTAATACCAAAATCCTGCCTCTGTAGCTAGTATGAGCTCAAAGTTTACTCAGGCAATGAAAATGTCTAGCTAGAGATTAAGGCTAACCTTCTTCAAGTTTATAAATCACAGCCACTTCTGTATTTGAATCAATTTAAAAAATGAAAGAACTGTGGTAGTTACTGCTTCTGTTGCCTTTACACTTCACCCACTGCCCTGTCGCTTCTCTCACCACTCGGTTTGGGGTTTCCAGCAGCCACAGCTCCAACAAGCTGATTTATAGGTGAAGTGCTGTTGTCTCACTGTGCCCTCAGCTGTGATGAGCTCCTGTCTCCAGACTGGGTAACAGCCAAGCTATTTGTTGTCCTCTGACCCACACTTTGGGCATCTAAGTACTGCAGTAATGAAGCATCCACAGCCTCAGCTTCCAGCACACTGCCTCAGACTTCAGCCAGGCCCCTACCTTGTGTTTTGCCCCATCTACCCATTGCATTTCTGACTGAGTAACTAAATTCTGGATAAAAAGGCATTTTTAACAGCCTTCCTTCAGGGAGTTCCTGCAGATCTCTTCACATCACTTTCTCAGCATACTCTTGGGGTCACTTCTCACTTGCTGGACTTGCTGACAGTTGCTGTGTCTTTTGCAAAGTCAAACCAAATACGATGATTTTCCCTAAAATTTCTCCTTTAAAACTCTGATATTAGTGTTTCCTTAAGGGCATTTTCCTCTGCTTATTCCTATGCTGCTGCATAAAAAGCTTTCTGTGCCTCTTCACCTTTTTATACAAACACACCTATAGGTGTACTGTATTTCTCGATGGAAATGTTCATCAACTTTTCAGGAATGATTGCAGAATTTTTCTCCTCTTCCTGGGAAATTTATGAATAGGTATTTTCGGCTTCATTGCTGCTCAGATGCTGTGAAACAATCCTTATGTTCAGATCTTTCTATGGGCTCATCAAACTGGAAGTCCTATTGAATTGGCTGCATTTCTGTTTCCACCTCATTATGGTGGGTGGCACCGTAACACATGTGCAATTGGAGCAGGAGTCTGTCCTTTCAATCCCAAACAGGAAACTTTATTAGAATAAGAATCACAGTCACTGAGTGAATTACTTCATCTCCCTCCTCCCCCCTGTAGTGCTGTCCCAGAGATCCTCCTCTTAACTTTATATTAGGGATTTAAGCAAATGCACAAGTCATGGTGGCTATCTCAAATACCAACACACCAACTATATGCTTATTTCCATACATACCTGTATTGTATTTAATAAAATGGTGAGGTTGAAACTATACTTCAAATATTAGTTCTTACAACCAAAGACCTACAAGAGCCCTCTTCCTGTAGCCTGTGTAAATGCCCCTGTCCAAACCAGAAAGCAGTGACACCCTCTGATGAACGTGCCTCTTCTCCCTCCTGTCTGCACACAACACCCCTAAATGAATTTCAAATAACAAATATGTGTTTGTAAAACTTGGACTTCACCAGCAGGCAATTCATAAACAAAACCCACTACTTTCCTTTAAATACATTAGTAGTTATGAATACCTAACCCAGCTCTAGTCATTACCTGGCAATGAAAAATTGACAATGGAGTTATTAGGATAATATACTTAATTAATAGAAATATTAAAAGATTCAGCATTAACCTGCATTTGCTCAGAATGCCAGAGGGGTAATTAGTTAGAATGGCACAGAATGTTTTATAGTACTTACTGCTCTCACAAGAAGTCAGAGAGAGGAAAACGGAGATCCATGTCTCCACTGGATGTGAAGTATGGCCTTAATGGTGTCCAGAGTTTTAAACAGGAATGAAGATAAAGAGGATGTGGAAAAGTTATACCTTGAACTGACTAAAGGGATTAGGACACACCAAAAAGATACTTTTTTGTAAGATAGCTGATAGTTTCAAATCATTTTGTTCCAAAACTTTCTTGACTGGAAGCAATTGTCCATCTTTAACACTTGTCACAGTTCAATATCTGCTCCTAAGGATCACATTTTTACTCAAACCACCACAAACATCTCTGCATCATGGATCAGACACACAGCATAAGATGCACAGAATGATTCTGTGAGTCCATTACAGATGGTCTGCAAACCACTGTCTCAGAGCAATAAAATGTGTGAATGTTTCATGTATCTGTACTTTAGCAAAGCATAGGTTGAAGCTCACATTGTTTGTTAAGCTGTAGAAGATGAAGAGCACCAGGGGTTCTATAGGTACAACAATTTGGTTCAAGGAACAGGAACAACAAAGAGCTGGGGAGAGGAATCAGTGACTTTGGCAGAGGGACGGATTTTGTGGAAGTTACAATTGTCAATTCGGAGAGGCCAACAGCTGGATTCCAGAAGGCTCAGATGGGGCTGACCTCCACGCATTTCTCTCTCCTGATAAACTGATGGGCTTTGTCTCCTTTTGTTGTAAAACCTCAGGGTAGTCCAGGAATTAATATCTTAAAGGGAAAAAGATCCCACACCTCATTATCCAGCTTCCTGTTTGAGGGATGGTGTGAGACCACATTAGTGTATGTTTGCAAAGCACACTGCCACAGTTAAGCATCGCAATAGAGATGCTAATTCAGAATTAAATAGATCACTGGGAGCCAAGTTCACCAACAATAAATCTGAATTCAGTCACCTGGAAACCCCAACAAGGCTTTGATGCTATAGAAATGGCATGGATTCCTCTCCCTAAATGTCTTCCTGTAGGTATGCAAAAGCACTTCCAGCTAATATGACAAGACAGTATGTGTTGTTTCCTTCAAGGTGAAGAGTGACACATTAGGGACTATAAATCGATAGCCTGAATTTTTAAAGCTCTATTTTTGCACAGGAACCTCACATAGACTCAAACTTTACAGCTTCAGCATCGCTCCTATTAACAACTGTTTACAAAATGGTGAAATAAAGAGGAGCCATTGAAGTCCCACCCCAAGTCCTGCCACAGCACCTCTATTCAGCACAGAGCTGAATGGATGAGAGATTGAGAAAGTTAACAAAACCCACATTTTCTTCCTTAAAGAAATATTTCCTTGTGACACATTTTGGATTGCATGCTTTTTGAAATACCGGAGCTATCACAGCATGTTCTTGGAGAGAAAATATGAAAAGCTAGCCATGCTAAGTGTAAAATGTGTGACATACAAATACACGCCTGTGCATGCATATATATAAAAATAGACCTACAAAAGTAATACACGTCCCAATAAAAGTACTTATGAACACATAATGTAGTTGCTTAGGGGAAATCTAAACTAAAATATTCTTGGTTATATTCAAGAAGAGCTACTCTGCAAGTCAACAAGGCTGACTTGCCGAGTAGCTTTTAAACTCTCTGCGACTGTAGGACTGCCAGGAATAACTTGCTACAGCAACCCGCAACCCACACGGGCACCTGGATACTGGGATGGAAGGTGGAGGGAAGGAAGGAGCTAGAGAGGGATTCAGGGCTAGTTCGGGTTCATCCAGGCTGTAAGTAACAGTGCTACAGAGTCTCAGAACCAAAACAGAGTTTTGTTTTAAGCTACCTTTAACTTTTAAAATAAGAAAATCTTAGGTAAATAGCAAATAAATGAAGGATTTCAAAGAACAAATCTAGTGAAAGGATGGACCTAAATCACCAAGTTTAGGCTGAAGTCTGGATTTTGCTGTATGCCACATCATGAGGATCTGAATCACTAGTCTGGCTTGGATTATTCAGGCTTCAAACAAAAAAGGGTTACTTTCTTAGGTACATCTATTTCCTACCATGCAAGCAAAACCTCCCATCTTGCCACAAGCCTCTAACTGACATATCAGACTGTAAATGCATACTTTTGATTATGACTTTTATAGCATTATTCGTTTGAGTGATTCTTCATTGTGATGACTAGTCAGAAAACAAAGAGAAACAAGAAACAGGAGGGAAAGGGTGAGGCTCCTCTACATCAGCTCCCTCTACTTCCTATGGGAGGAAGTGCTCGCTGAGTATTCAGTGGTCCTGGAAATCAAGCCACGCTTTCGTATGCCTAAACGTAGAGGGGAGGCTTCAAAGAGTTAAAAATGAAAATATCAGGCCAGAATGGGACATCTCCGTTTACCTTTTGATTGCTTTGAAAATCTCCCACCTCAGCTGTTACCTGGAGTAAGCAGAATGCAGGTATAACATGGGACTTGTGACCATAACCTTGGTTTCCCTCTGTAAACCAGCACTACCACCATCTCAAGGATTTCTGCAACAACCAAATGAGGAGTTCTATCCATTTTAACAATATTATAAAAACTTTCAAACTTTGTGTCCTTTCTAGAAGCTAGTACTGCATTAAAGATAAAATATTAAGCAGAAAAAGAATTTTCCCAAATTCCTTCAGTATATGGACAGAAATTCCAGCAAGGGCCAGATCTTTAGAATAAAAATCGTAGTTCCTGATTTTCGCATTATAATCCAAAAATTCTCGTTAGCTTCTTCAACTCATTTAATATAATTTCCCCCTCCCTACAAGTTTTTAGGTGGTGGAAAGATTAAAAATGATCCTGTAACAGTCTGTTCAGTATTTTACATTCACTGACCTTTTGTGTAATTTGATGTTCTTTTGGATGCCTATTCCAAGCATGGTGGCTAGAGCTTGATTTATCAAGAGTGTATGCACACAGGGGTTTTATGTACTTTGTTCACCCCATCAGTTTTTCCTGTAGTCCTTTACAGTCTATTTGTGATTCATTAAAGTACTTGACTTTTTGTAAAAATTGCCTCTTTTTTCTTTATGTTTCCATACCAAACTACATTTCTTCCAAGAAAGGAAAGTCTTCAGATGCTGAGCTCATGACAGCTGTTCCCATGTCCCTTGCTTATACTTACCATAGAACCACAGACTGGTTTGAGTTGGAAGGGACCTTAAAGCCCATCCGGTTTCAATCCCCTGACATGGGCTTGGGACACCTTCCACAGGAGCAGGTTGCTCTAAGCCCTGTCCAACACAGCCTATGTTGAGGTCCATAGGCCAACTACTGGATCTCTTTTTCCTGCCTATAAATATCACCCCAACAAAAACCAAGTCATGCAAATTCCAGCAGTGACACTGACACAAGAAAGCTCTTAGAGGACATAAGCAGAAGAGGACAGAGCAGGTGGGGTATAACACATTTGATGTTCTTAGTCCTGGTACCGCTCAATTCTGTTCTTCAAAGCAGAAACAGCCTTTCAGCAGCATTCACATTCTGCCTCCTATTTTCCACATAAACCTTTTCTCTGGCTTTAGTTTTTACTTTTGATACAGCAGAAGGATTTCCCCCCTTGCCTGTAGCAAGATTTTAAGAACAGTACAGTAGGTGAAGATTGAAAGAACCTAAAACCTTTAAAGTTTCTACCATTTACTGCATAGTTAGCAGCAGTTCAGTACACAGCTTTTCTAGCGCACAAGAACTAAGAATCTTCACTAGATGAGACACGGAGAGCTCTATGAGGTACACTTCATACATTCTATGGTTCTATGATCCCTGTGTTCAGTCTCAGCTATACAAAGTACAGATGCATTTTGCCCCAGACAATCACAAAGACCACCTTTCCTCAGTGACTTTGTCTTTGTTTAGGTACAGGTATTCTCTGCTCAAGCTGTGCTCTCACCCTTGTGCTATGAATTTGGGGTATTCTGCAGCCTGAGCAGTGCTACAGCACTTATTTTGTTAACATGAAAAAGCAAACAAATAAAGAAAAGCAATAGCAGTGCTACACATTTGGATTTCTTTGCAGCTTTCCTTCAGCAAAAGTAGCATATTTATCGGTGCCACGTGTTTGGAGGGATAAAAAGAGGATCTTGTTCCTTCAGAAATGTCTTAACTTTGTAGTAAAAAAATTCAAATACCTCCAAATATTTCTATCTTCTCCTAAATGCTTCTTTTGCTATCAATACCCTTATCTGCTTGTGTTTAATGAGGAAAATGGACTGGGTGAGGTAGCAAAGTAAAGCTGGTGATTAATGCCAGATATGCAGGGGGAGGCAGGGAATGTGGTGCCATTAGCTATCCAGTAATCAGAAGAGGAGGCAGCTTTTAACATTTTAAATATAACCCAATTTTCTGTTTCCCTACTATTTGTACACACATGACAGTTTTCCTTGAGCATAAACCCTTCTATTTACTGGCAGGAAATCCCTTTTTGTTGTTGGTTACCTGCTTTGCTACTCCAATCTGAGGGATTTCAGAGAAAAAAGAATGGTTTCTTTCCTCTCCTTAGCCCAGCAGCTAATGCAGAATGTTTCACTGGTCTGTGAACGGCTTTTTCTCTATCTGTGGGGAGTACTATTTCTGATCCCCAATGTAGCAGTTAATAAAGTCTCAATAGTCTTTCTACCATTTCCCTCAGCACCCGTTTGCAGTCCTAAAACTCCACTGCTCCTGTCACTCTCCAGCCTCTCCAATCTTCTCTGCCAAATGATGTTTTCCTTAGCAGGAACTTCCAATGTAGCCCCAATTGTTTCTGTTTTATTGAGGGACTCCTCCTGAGTGGATTTTTCGATAGCATTTTTAACCACACCAGCAGCCACGCTCCTCTAAAGCAAAATTATCTACAGCTTCCCAAGATTTAATAGCAGTAAAGTTTTTAATGCTACCTTTACTGAAGTCCCCTGAGCCTGCAATAGGTTCCTTCTCTTAATATTCCATTATGTCTGACATGCTCCTGCCATCCATGGAGAGAGATTGGATCTTGTACTCCAAGCTTCCAGACTATCACATTTCCTGCCTCTTTTCTAAAACATACTCTGCTCTTTCCTGGAGGTCATTCTGCCTCTTCTCCCAATGAAGCTTGCACACAAACAGGCACATAGTACAAATCATGATGAGCCAAGGAATCTAAGTTTGAAGAATTCTCTTTTTTCTTTAGGGGGAGGCAAAAGCAAGTATTGTTAGAATGTGTTTTAACTTTGATCTGTCTGTTCTCCTCTCTCACAGTTATGAGCTGATTCTCAATAGCACATGAACGTCTCAACATAATGGCCCCAGAAACCATACCCCACTGGCCACCACTGAAATCAGCAGCACAGGGGACACACATGGGCACTTGCACGCGTTGAGTGGCAAAACTAAGGTCTTTAGAAAAAGGGAAATGCTCCATTCAACCACAAAAACATGAGGTTAATACTCAGCAGATCCAAATTCAAATCATAGCTGTGTCAAAACCAAGCAGTGATGGTGCCCTCAGTAATACAGGTTTAAAAGGAAGTAAATTGCTGTCTGTGCAAGTGTAATTTGGACTAAGCAAAGGCTCCACTGAAAGGAACCTGTGATGCGTTCTAATAACTGCAGTGACATTACAGGCAACTTGGGTAGCGATTTGTGTTTGAGAGTTTTATCAGCTGGTTTCCATGAGCTCTGCAGTTACTAAAGTGAGAATACAAAGAGGGCTAGTTCACGAAGATTCTCAGATAAGAAGCAGTTGGTGCTATTAAGTGCTGTACTCCTACTTTGGCTCTGAAAGATAAATACATACTATAGTATATAAGCATCATAGCATATATGTATTCAGATACTTATAAATAAACAGCAACTTAGAGTTACGAACTGTCACATCTCTGCAGCTTTGCCACTTGGTCATATTTTGGTCAGGTATCTATTTTCAAAGCTGAATTAAAACCAAAAGTTTGGACATAGTGTTCCACTCAGAAGAATGTTTTTTACCACAGAGAGTTCTGTATTCTGATAGCAGCCTTCAAATATCCAAAGGGGGCTACAAGTATATTGGAGAGGGACTCTACATCAGTGTCTGTAGTAATAAGACAAGGGGTGATGGGTTCAAATTGAAACAGGGGAAGTTCAGGTTAGATATAAGGAAAAAGTTCTTCCTTGTGAGGGTGCCCAGAGAAGCTGTGGCTGCCCCATTTCTGGCAGTGTTCAAGGCCAGGTTGGACACAGGGGCTTGGAGCAACCTGCTCTAGATGAAGGCGTCCCTGACCATGGCAGGGGTTGGAACTGGATGAGCTTTAAGGTCCCTTCCAACACAAACCAGGCTGGGATTCTATGTTCATATGCTTTGCTTTTCCTGTTCGCTGACATTACAAGGCAGGATGGCTTGTGTTACTCACTGCCAACACTGACTATGACATCCAAAAATCCCAACGTTTTCACAGAACAGCGTCTCTGCATAATCACATAAGGATGGTTACACCATCAGCAGTTGCCAAGTAATATTCTCTGTATGTATTTATGTATTATCGCTTCCATCTCTATTCCTCTAGCATGGCAGATACCAACTGTTAATACCACGCTGTAATTTCTGTCATGTTCTCTAATGCCTGGTAGGTGTATTTATTTATTTAGCCTCAGAATGGAATTATTAGAACTCATAAATTCAGAGTTGGTTGCTGAAAGAAATACACAGGCAGCTGGGGATTACCTATGTTTATGGATTAAAAACTGTGCTATGGTAATGTACCACATATACAACTACTACAGTGTGTATATGTAACTGCTGGATGCATTTACATTTCATTCTGCTCAGCACTGACTTTTCTCTCTGATTCTAAAGCAATTCTACCACTAGTAGAATTATCAATGGTAAGAGATTAAGTGTTTACTTCCTCTAGTATATATTAGATTGCAGCAAAACCACTGCATTGGCAGCGCTTTACCTGTGCCATTGCTTTCACAATTAGAAGCACAGGAGCATTAGCAAGGCAGAGGAAGCTGATGTGAAGAGCACTGGATTTACTAAGGAGTCTATGCACGGAGTAACTGGAATATTAAGATGCAAGTACCTCCTTTGTGAGTATTCAAACTAGCCTAAAAGGAGTAAGTAAAGTCAACCCCCCAGTTATCACTGCATTGGGAAGGAAAAGATGAAATGCATATGGTAACTGCTGATGCAGATTGACCAAAAGCTTGTGGATCTTGCTTTAAAATTGAACAAGAGTACTTTAAAATGCTGCTGTACCACACCTTGTCTGTGGAAGAAGACTGCTGACAGTGCAGTTTAAGAGTAAAGACAGAGTGCAATCTGTATGCAAATGAAATGTTAATATGGCATATAAAAGTAAAATTCAATAAAAGGAGTTTGCACTGAGATCACAGAAATTTGGCCATTCTTTGACTTTGTCTCCTCCCTGCATTGTTGCTGAATCAGTTTTCCACACCTCTCCAATCTACTGTGAAGTTTATATATGTTGTGTGACTTAGCAAATAAAACAAAACAGCATCTTTACTGCTAATGATGTGAGATAAAAGCTTTTACTTACGTCCACTGCCATTTAATGACCTAAATATCTCTAACACTTTTGATAGCTGGGTTAAAAGCCATATTGATTTCCCGGAACTTTCCATTGCATTGCAAAGAGCTTCACTAAAAGCAGCGACTCAGCTAAGCAGAGTAGAGGGCAGTTGTTACTG
This sequence comes from Myiopsitta monachus, assembly GCA_017639245.1. Lineage (NCBI taxonomy): Eukaryota > Metazoa > Chordata > Aves > Psittaciformes > Psittacidae > Myiopsitta > Myiopsitta monachus. The sequence continues at coordinate 62,006,123 of CM029923.1, forward strand.
TGTCTGGGATGGGATACTGTAGTAAAGAAACCATAAAGGGTAAGAAATGCCGGAGCCAAGCATTTGCTGACAACCTCTCTGTCATTTTCAATATTAGCCTGGAGTATTCTGCTTGCAAAATTCAACACAATCCAAAAAGCCAAATTGCTTACGGAGTGAGGAAAATCAGGAGTTGGCCCTATTTGGAAGAAAGAGAAATTCAGATCTAACAGGTTAAATACAAATATAACTTAACTATGAAGCATCCTCAATATTCCTATTTGTAGTACTACATTTTGCTAACCAACATCATGTTAACTTCAGATCACAGCACTTCACAAACACGCATTAATGACTTATCAGTTACAGAAGTGAGAATTTAACCCCCATTTCCCAGAGCAGGAACCTAAAAATCCCGAAGAGTAAAAGGCATCAGAATTCTGACTTAGGTGATTCACATTCAGTGCCCAGTGGAGGTTTATGACACTATTCCAAAAGAAGCTGTGGCTGCCCCATCACTGGCAGTGCTCAAGGCCAGGTTGGACGACACTTGGAGCAACCTGCTCTAGTGGAAGGTGTCCTTGCCTGTGACAAGGGGCTGCAGCTGGATGAGCTTTAAGGTCCCTTCCAACCCAAACCATTCCATGATTCTATGATACATCAGTGGGCTTTCGTTTATTCTTGTGTTACTTGCACAGTGCCAAAACTCCACAATTGAAATACATGTTGTATAAAACTCTGGATTTACTCTGAGGTTATGCTAGAAAGTTTCTCATATGCTTATCTAAAATTACTTGATTAATTTTGTTACTGTAACTGCTAGAATTTCTTAACTCCATCTGACAGCAGCGGGGTGAAACTGAAGAGCCACCATTTAGAGAAACTGGCCTTCTTTAGGCTGTATATAAAGAATTAACATCTATTTTACCCTTAAACCTAAAACCCTGACATCCATCCAGTTATTCCTAATTTGTAAGGCTCTGTCTTTGAAGCAATACTGACTTCAGTAGTTCAGAAACTGAGGGCTCTTTTCATGGCAGAGGCATTTCTTCATGTATCCATGTTTTGTACTTGGGATTATGTCTGCAAAGATATCTATCCTCCTAATGTTCTGTTCAGAAAGGGCTGTTGAATCAAAGTGTGCTTTGGAATACAAGCTCTGCAATTATTACTGCTTTTGGTTTCATTTAGTACTTCAAAACTCCACTTTTGCTACCAGGGCATGCTGATGCTTGGTCCTGGGTGCACAGGTGGAAACAGTCCATGCGTGTTGCAGAGAGTGACTGGGGTAAACCACAGAGGCAAGCAGAGAAGGTGAGGTAGGAGCTAAGATGGAAAGAGTCGAGCAGGAAAATGGATAGCCAAACTCTTCCCTTGGCAAACCAGTATGAAACAGTAATGATTTGCAGGCATTACAGAACAGATGATCTTTAAAGATTTAAAAGAGAATATGTTCTCTTCTTTAAAAGAGAAATAGGGACTTCTCAGACTTGAAAAAATCCTTATACTTTCATATGCAGTTTGTATTCTGAAATGATAACTCCAGAAAAATTCCTCTCTTTACCCCTAGTGCCCCATTGAATTTTGCAATTATCTGGCATATCTTCTATGGTATTATAATAAAAAAAGAACAACAACAACAGTGGTTTTCTATCAGCATAAATATTTATAGTTACACGTTAATAATATTCAGGCCATTTTCATAGTAGGAAATAACCCCATGTTCTGGCAGCTTATGCTAGTCCAGGGGTTACTTATTTGCAGATCAGAAAGAGTTTTCTTACAGACTGGGAGATATAAATTGGAGTGATCTTTATTTCAGCATCTCTGCCTCAAACGAGATGTTGACTTTAATCACCCCGCAAGGCAAAAGATTCCTTCCTACGTGAATGAGGAAAGTGAGGATTTTCCTGTTTCGATTGATGAAAGCAACTGCTTTTCTTATAAAGTCAGGGACAACTTTGCTCTTCTTAGTGTGCTAAAGGCCTTCTGGGTGACGGAACCCCCTGGGGTTTCTGGAATGGCTCTGGGACAAGCACCTGCACCGCCCACCCCAGAGCTGAAGCTGCTGCTGCACAAGCTGCAGACTCACATGGTGGCAGAATTCTAGAGTCTGAACAAGAGGCAGTCTCAGAGGCAGTTCCAATAAAGCCAGATGGATATAGCTGGGCTGCTCCTTAGCAGTCGCACGTTTTTTAGTTAATGATTTAAAGCCCTTCTCACTCTTCCCCTCAGTTCTGCTGCTGTTCCCAAACCGTTCCACTGCAGCACTTGCTCACCCCCCAAGACTTGGGGGGCAGAGGGAAAAACGTTTTCAAAGAGAATTCCTCTTGCCAGCACTTTACACAGAACCAAATCTCAACCCACTGTCGGTGTGAATTAGCTTTGCACTGCAAGAGCAGCTTGGGCCTATCTGGGGAACTGGGTAACACTGTAGCAGGGCTGAGGACACACACGCTCACCGGCTCTCGCGGCCATAATCCAAAGCTCAACACATTGGCTGCTATTCAGCAACAGAGGTTCAGCCCTGAAGCTCCTGAACTGCTGGGGTCTTTTTCTCACACCATGAAGATGAACCCCAATCATTTTATTAGTGTCTCGGTGGGGAGAATGCATTATTCTACAAGTTATCTACCACAGCTACTTGCTTTTCTATGATGATATAGATGATCTAGCATCAAGGTGATTGATACCTTTCACTAACAGCACCAATGCACAGAACATTTTGGTCAGTGGAGAAAGAAGTTATGCCTGTTTTCAGCATGAGTATCAGGTGTTTGACAATTGTGTTCAAGCTGCAGTGCAGAAACAGCAGCTGCATACAATTGAAATAATGTGCCTTAAAGCTAACACTTGGATTTATTCCAGCAAATCCTGTATATTTAGTAAGAGCTGATAACAAAACATCATTTCCCATGCTATGACTAGGCTTTAAGCATCAGTAAAAATGTACTTAATCAATTTATATTAAATTACTGTGCAATCACCATGGTAGTTTAAGGCTATGCCTATGTCTATTACACATTCTATCAGACAATTATTATGATCACTTAACTTCAGAGCATTACTTGATATTTTACATCTACACAACTGGTATCTTTAAATAGATATTTTATTATATCTCGACTACCACAGTAACTGTGACTGCATTGTCTTGAAAAGGCATTTAAAGGTGGCACTTTTTAATTGTCTATGCTACGCCCTCATAGAACAGCTATGAACTCTGCAGCTGGTCATCTTCCTCCTGACCATCCTCACTGCATGTACAGCTGAAGACTACATGGCCTGGCCAGGGCTCCCTAAGATGCCCTGCAGCTCAACAGGGGTCAACAGGGCTGGCACACAGCTTGCCCATGAAGGAAAAAAATCAGCCTCAATCCACCTTTGCCTGCTGCTTGCCCTCTCCTAAATGTTACAGTCAATGATTCTCAGCCTCCGTGATCTACTGTGCCTCTTCAAAGCACTTTACATCCTTAAAGACCTAACTATGGTCTTTCTGCTATAGCATAAGGAATGTATCGTAGCCATGCTGACAGGTCTCACAGCAGGCCTTCTGGCAGCACCCTCTCTTTGTTCCTATGGTACTAAGCCTGCCTTGCTGATGAATGTGGAAACAAGCAATTTCACCATAAAGTAACCGTGGACCAAGTCATTCATTCCCCATGGGTCCACCAGGCTTTGAATGTGGCTATTCAGGTACCAACACAAACACTAGCTTTACATGACTTCACAAACTGGCATACCACAGTTGCTCTCTCCACTTCAGGAGCTGGGAAACCTTGACCTTTATCTCTGCTGCTTGGTTCTGCTGCGATCTTGTCCAAGTCACTTAATTTCTCTATATCTTCCTGTCTACACCATAAAAAGTAAAACAATAAAGCTATTGAAATCTTTGCCTGCAAATGCCATGTCTGCTGAAGAGCAGCATTATGTGTAAGAAAGCAGTATGGTCTTCCTTTGCATGTCCCTACCGGTACAATTCTATTTTCTGATGTGAAACCTCAAGGGGTATTTTTTAGGAACTATGTAAGCTAAAATAGCAAGCTCCAAACTTGACAGGAGATTTTCATGCTTTTGCAGTTGTGTCATAGAATCATAGAATCAACTAGGTTGGAAAAGATCTTGAAGATCATCAAGTCCAACCATTACTCCAGGCCTGCCAAAACAACCACTAATCCATGTCACTGAGTGACTCCTTGTAAATAAGGTCAGAATGTAGCCATGGAAGCATCAAGAGCATTTGCAACCTGCCCTTGGCACCAACAGTCACTGGATCAACCCATCTAAGACTATGCTCATCCTTCACTCTCCTGCCTTTGAACCCTAATCCTTTCATTTCCAGCTATTCATGTGCAAAGCATGCCGCCTTCCAACAGGTGATGGTAGGGATCTCTTCCAGAGATGTTCCACGCTGGAGTATTCAGCAGTTCTCCAGGGAAAGCAACCCGTGGCCCTGGCACACCTGGGGGAAGCACTCCCATGATACCACGGCAGAGCTGGAGCAGCCCAGGGCCTGCCAGGCCCCTTTTCCTGCAAACCAACAGACACATACCTAGAGCCACATATTTATTTAATGTTAATGCTTCATTGTCTTGACATTCGTAATGTGCTAAGCTGGGAAAGTAATTAAAGTTAATTTCTGCTTGGGGGAGAATGAGAAAAGGTGGGGGTGGGGGAAGCATCCTCACTGTAAATTCTTATTCATATTTCTTTCCTGTTTTGTGATTCTCAATCGGAGTTTTCTAATAACAGATCATTTCTTTTTGTCTAACTTTAATCTGGCCCTGCTTGACAAGCACCATCCTTTTCATTGAAGGGTAAGACCACTTAAAGAAAGGCCAATAAGCCCTTGCACTGCTCAGCTGACTAGGGTGATTTGTCACCCTGTGCAGTGGTGGTCACACCAATGGATTTATCTCAAGGTAAATGGAGATGCTGAGACCTGGGACCTGGAGCTTTGATTAAGGCCCCCTTTTTGTAGTGTTGATAGATGTTGCTTGTGTTTATCTATTTGAAATGCCACTAAATCTGTGAATACAAAGGGAAAAGAGACTAGTTTGCAGCTGAAAACATATTAGTGATTTATGTTTCACTAAGAAGCACAATAAAGAGACAGAGGCTATTAAGAGGAGCTATTTTCATGAGAAATAGTTCTGCTTTAAAACATTATCAACCACACCTTGATAAAGACCTACATGCATGCATAATCATGTTTACTTATCCCTTTAGTTGAGTGCAATATACATTTGGAATGCACAGCCCCAAATTATTAATAAGCCAGTAGACACTTTGCTATGTAAATGGGTAAGAATGGGATACTTTGCATGTTAATTGTCCTGCAGAGGAAAAGCAAGAGCAGTGTACTGAACTGGGACTTCAGATGGACTCTACATCCCCTAAAGCCCCTTCAAATCCTACTGACCATCATTGCCAGCTTTTATTCCCAACATTTTAGTAGAAATAACCACTGGGGTGACACAAAAGGATTATAATGCATCGATATAAGTTATAACATGAATCAATGTCAACAAGACGCACCCATTTAAATGAATAGGGTCAGATGAGAATGCTGTATCACCCTGACTCGGGTGACAGTTACAAATGCATAACCTAGTCTGCATAATAGGAGTGTACAAACCAGTAGAGATTTGTAAACTTGGTTCATTTCAAGCAGAACTGACCCACAGCAATGGAAAAAGAAAAAGCCAACTGAGCTGTCGAGAAATAAGTGATTCTGTAGTTTGTTGTTTAACCAAAGGCATAATGAGGTTTCATTTTCTCAAGCTTGAATAGAGAACACAGACCTAAAATGCTATTAGGTAACCAAGCTGCTATTTATCCACAATGTTCAATTAAAAGAAAAAGATAACACATTCCCTTCCAAACCCATTTCTGTTTACAAATGCGAAATAAAGCTTCACTGGTCTGCCTCCTATATGCAAATAAATAGACACACTGCAATTACATGTTTGGAATTAGCTGTGCTGTGTTCTGATTTATGGAAATGTTCAGAGGATTCCTCTTGAGCACTAATGAACAGTGGTGGAGGGGGGGATGCTCTATTAATGGGTGTGCACCTGGAGCATGAAAACTGGTACAGTAAGTTATGTACCTGTAGGGTGATGCTGTGACTGTGGCTTGACACTGCAGTGCACTGACAGTCTAGCAAAGCTCTTAAATCTGGACAACACCTGCACCTCATTTGCTTTGCAGAAGCTCCATGACCTGACTGCTGATGGTTGAGCCCTCCCTTTCATCCTTAGGATTATGACAAGTTATTAATTGCCACCATTAGCTGCAGCAGCCTGCTCGAGATCTCTGCTGCTCTCTGGAGGTGAGAAACTATGTGCATGTGAATGCAGAGAGAAAAGATGTGAAGCACTGGGGCAAACAGAGCAACAATCTGCCCAAAAGGGATTCTGAGACTGTGAATAATTTATTCGAAAACATTTTTCTTTGTCCTTCCCACAGACCTACAAACCCTCCCTAAGCACTCTTTCCCAGCCTTGTAGATAATGTACTTACACATCCCAGAGCTTGCTGAATAGACTGATCAGGCCACAGAGTTCATTCTTAACTCTGCTTCTTCAGTACCTTATGCAGATGAAACACTCTCATCACTTCCTGGAAGCCCTTCCAAAGGATTTTTTGGTAATTAGGTAGAAAAGTGAATCTGAAAGTGACAGTTCAATGCTTGGAAAACATTTTTTCCCCTTTTGTTTGTAACTCTGTAGAGAATTTGTTGGTTCCTAGCTACGGCAGACTGACTTGCAGCATGGATTCACACCTCGTTTCATTTTCTGCATGCACTCAACCTGTCTTACCATTTTCAGACCCCAAAAGTCATATCTCACCTTCTAATAAAAAAGGCTGTGGTTGCACTACTGCAAACACTTAGAGGGAAAAACAAGTTCCAAACAAGGTAAAGAGAAAAGAGCCAACTTCAGTAACTTCATGTACAGCCACTAGAATACTATGGGTAAGTTTGGGTATAAGTAGAAGATCAATTTTCAGAAGGGACAGGAAGGGAAGCTGATAAGGATGAAATATGAACTGATGTCAGCAACAATAGCTTCGAGCATACTTGAGCATGCCCATAGGTCTTGGTCTGTAGATCAGCCAGATGAGGGGTCCTCTGGAGAGTGTTAGGAGATCAGCCTGTGTAGCCAGGGCTCCCCTCCAAAGATATCCAGAGGACAGAGCAAGAGAGAAAAGAAGGGACTGGCGTATGCCTTAGTCTCGTCCAGATCAGGAGTTAGGATGCAGCCAGTGGTTGCTCCCAAGCTAGAAACTCAAAGACTTCAGGAAAACAGACAATCCAGTGGTGTAATTACAGAGAGGCTGAACTGTCAGAGGAGCCAAGGCCCTGTATTTTAGCAATCCTTTCACAATATTTACAAGACATCAAGTACCACCATGTGTAACCTCTAATAGGATTGCAATAGTCCATATTTTAACAGAATACATTTAAATAAGATTTATCAGTTTTTCTATTTGTCCAAACTTTTCAGTTCTCCTCTGGTCATCTTACAGAAGGTGTTTCAGTGCTTGTGTGTATGTGTGGAAATAGATTACATACAGAACTTATGCACCTACAGTATCGTTCCTCATTTGGCTAGATAAGAAAGGATGCAGAATGCTTTTATAAGGCTATATGTAGAGAGAATGTACTTATAATTAGGATTAGAAATAAGAATTAACATTGACTCCATCAGAACCCTCTCCAAGAGACCAATCATTTCATGTTTGGCATGAAATCCCATAATGGTGCAGAGTGTTCCTCTATTTGTTACTAGATAAATTTAAAAGTATCTTCTTATGTTTGGTCATGTATTTATACATCAGTATCTCAAGAGCACACAAGATTTCATACCCCTACACGGCTCCATGCATACTTCCATGTGAAAGCAAAATCCATGTGGAGGTAAAACACAGATTATAAATTATTACTAGTAATAGTACTACAATATATGCTAAGCCTGAGTTTACAGAAAAACCTACTGAAACTTTAGGTCAAAGTCACATGATTTTGTGAGTCATTTGGGTCAGTTTCTGTAACTTCTTCTGTGGGACGCTCACGCAAATAAGGGGCATTGTGTCATTGTACGACACATTGTAACCTAAATATCACAGAGGGAACCTTAGCTGGAATATCAGTCCCCCCCATGTGGTTACCTTCATGTCTGCTTTGATGAGTATGAGAAACTCTTCAGTCTGAGCCCCATAGTGGACAGCTGCTGTCAAGGCAGAGGCTCAGGACAGAACCCAGAGAGCCTGGAGAGGGATGGAATTCAACTCCTTGAGCAAAGAGCTTTGACCACACTCCTGTAATGCTCAACTTTTCAAAAGAGTGAAGCTCCTCTCCCTTTACAGAATACTTGTTGGCTTCTATTAGGGGGTGATTTGGGGCTGTGAATCGTAGGTGGAAAGCAGACCTTTCATTAAGGCTAGACCCTGGCAGATACTGTTATTTATTGGTTTGCTTAATTCCTAAAGTCCCTCACTTTTATGATCAGAACTAAAACACTGATGATAAACATTGTCTTTTCATCTCTAGTGTGGCCCTGCACCTTTGCCCAACCAAACAACCAACAGCTGTTTCTGTGCCTCACTTGGAGCCATCAGTCCTTTGCTCCATCAGGCCTAACCACCTTCCTCCCCATCTCCTCTTCCTCCTAAGCCCTGGACAGGTTACCCAGAGAAGCTGTGACTGCCCCATCCCTGACAGTGTTCAAGGCCAGGTTGGACACAGGGGCTTGGAGCAAGCTGCTCTAGTGGAAGGTGTCCCTGTCTGTGGCAGGGACTGGAACGGGATGAGCTTTAAGGTCCCTTTCAACCCAAACCAGTCTGAGATTCTATGATTGATGGGTTTGTACATGTACAGGTATATGTACACACAGTAGTAAGCAGCTCTACTGCATCCTGCTCTACCTCAGCTTGCAGTGCTCAGAAAGGGATTCAGCAAGTTCTGAATTTTAGCTTGACTTGTGGTTCTAGAAGAGGGAAAAGCCAATCAAAGATCTCATAGAGAGAGGTAACTTTAGGAACCACAACATCCTTCTTTTGGAAAGGCTCAGAATCCAAAGCTCACACCTACCCCACAACAAAATGCTTTTTCAGTACCATTTTGAGAACCAAACCTGTCTCAGATGGAGGTAGCACCTTAGAGCTGACAAAGTGGGAGGCACAGGGTTAAGCTGCAGAGCAAGCTGTGTACACACTCAAGGTATGTTTGTTTCTGTAGCAATGAATGGGGTCACTGTAAGGAGCAGAGTGTTGTTTTAACACCTATTCTCTCTTTGGCTCTGTGGCCAGTTCACATGTAACTGAGTGTTTGCATGGAGGAGTGAATCCATCTGTGTTTTCTCACCTGCAGGTGTTGGGGTTTTAATTAAAAGTTCTAACTAATATGTTGCTATTTTGTGAAGGGATGTGAATTATAGCAAAGGCAAATTATGAATGATAATGAGACAGAATAACTCACTTGCAAATATTTTCAGTGTGCTTTTTCCCCCCTTGTAACAGAAGACAATGTATTTTAATCAAAGATGAACACTAGTTTACTCTCATGCTCTCTTTGTATGTGCAAGACAGGTATAGTTCCATTTACACAAGGGATTGCACCAATAAACACAACCATTTCAAAAGCTTAACTCTTAGTGAAAACCTTCAGAAGCTTTAAGGAAATCAGACTTCTTACAAAGAGCTTGAGCAACCCACACAGGGAGCAAATTCATCTTCCATCTGCAATGATTTGCGTATATACAGACACACAGCTGAGTTCCACAATCCGCGCTTCACCATCCCAGCTCTCTACCTCTGGGCAGTTTGAATCCTTTCTGTTTAGTAACATAAGAAAGCAGGATTGAACATATTGACCTCAGTTCAATGGGACTGGAAGCATTTCTGAATGTTTCATACAGTGAAGCATGTTTTATGTTCGGAATCTCATTTTCAGAACAGAGTACAAACTAACTATTACGGCTTACCAGAATGGTCCTACCTTTTCCCCCATGTATCTGACCATGTATAATGGTGGGTATACAACAGTCCTGGAAAACTGTTCTAAAGGCAGGCATCCCAACCTCCCCTTAATTACCATTAGGGCATCTCTTTATTATAATACCTGCCCTGTATTTTTGCTCCTCCAGCCCTCCCCATCTCAGAGACGCACAAAGAGCCCCAAGAGCCAAGCAAACAGTGCCAGGCTGCCCTTGGTGCTCTCTGAGGGGAAAGGATGGTGAATAAAACTGACCCCAAGAGGCTGACAGAGGATATCAGTCAATATCAGAGGAGTTCAAGGCATTAAAGAGCCATAATATATTGTGCAAGCTACAATACAATTCCAGAAGGACATAAGCCTCTTACTCCCTATCAAAATACACAATATAGATGTGTCTCATGCCTATAAAAATTACAGAGAAAAACTCAAGGTGTTCAAATAATAAAGAAAAAGAAGGGGATGAAATCGTGGGAAAGGAAGGACAGACAACAAGGCCTTGTAAGAGGGAAATGGTCATTAGGTAAAAGGGGATAACTGGGCACTAAGGTGACAGGGAGAGAATGGGGGGGGGGGAAAGGAATAAGGCAGGCAAAAACAACAGGGAAGAATGACAGAGAGATGAGGAAGCCTGATACCAGAAAAGCAGTTGTTAATTACACTTGGGTGGATTTGCTGTAGACAGTAACATAACCTATTCTATTCTATTAATCATCAGTATCTGGGTGCCTTCACTGGCACATGAAGCATGTGTTATTTGTCCTCTGGTCATTTCTCTGAGGAAAGATGTGTGTTCAATGGATACAGATAGATTCCTTTTCTTCTTTCTTAATATACATGTTGTGGTTTCAGTTTAGAGATGGCAAGGTCAAAGAAATATCCCTTTCCCTGCACAAACGTGTCTTTGAGGCATCAAGGGAGTGAGAGAAGAATCAAACAGAGCTTGCAAAATGTAAGAGATCTTTAAATGTGGCTTTTCCTTCACCTTCATTGGGTGGGTTTTGTTCAGACCTTAGGGATCAACTCACCTAAGAAAAATAAGACTGAAAACTCCACCACTGGCCTTTTTACCTTCCTCTCCCTGCTGCTATCACTTCACCCTGAATGGGTACACACAAGAGCTCCCACCTGAGCAGAACCCCCACCTCTGGGACCCATAAAGCTGATGCTGAAGCTGCAGCACATGTGAGGATCTCACAGAGATCCACTGCCCATGAATGTGGCTGGGTGCAATTCCACACAGGAGAGGAAGATGGGACCTTTTCCTGAAGGAACCTACTATATGAATGAATTTAACCTGATTAACCTTTTGAATCTTTAGCTACATCCTGCATTTGGGCTCAGCAAAGGCCCTCCAAGACTGTCTTAGTGGACTGGGAGTATGTGTGTGTGTTTAGCACCACCCCCTTTGCATTCATAAATATCTCCTTGCCACTGCTCTAACTCCCCATCCTTTTATCAATCATAAGTCACATCCAGACACAACTGATAAAACATTGGCACTTGCATGTCTCGAGGCTCTGATACAGCAAGAGTTCAAAGCACCATAAATTACCTTATGAGCACTGCAACCTGGAAGTAGCTGGGGACACTGTGAGCAAAGGGGCAACTCAGCATCAGGTATCAGTGTGTGACAGGCACCATTAGCAGTGGTTTTCCTGTTCCTAAGGAAGGTATATCACTGATCCTTATAAATGGACAGTGATTGTAAGGCTAAATTCCCATCAAGGGGTTGATGAGTCATTAAAACCCCTCAAGCTTTGTTCTCACAGTTTATTGCCCCATCATCACCACCATGCTTTCATGAAATTATTAGCTTTTAATTAGCTCTAGCCCTTCCATTGCTGTCTGTATCATTGCAGAGAAAGAAAGAGGGAAACAGCTAAATCAAGTATCTGACTGCCCCTTCTGAAGGTAGTAATAAGATAACAGCAGAGTGTCATTTAAAATGATGGCCTTTATGTTTCAGCAAACTGATTATTTTTTCCTAAATGAAGGAAAACCGGGTTATGCCTCTAGCTTCCTACTCCAGGGATGCTGAAGCTTCATTTGTCTGCCACCAGGAGAGCTTCCAGTGTCTCCTACTATCTCCCACCAGCTCAGCAGAGGGGCTGGTGGGCACCGGTGCTCTGAGGCTCAGCAAGCAGCATGAGTTGCAAGCAGCATGCCCTGTGTGGGACCATTTCACCTGATGTATTGTAACGCTGTCTACTCCCAGCTTCTGTGTCTCCAATGGAAGATGTTGATTGGAATATGTTAAATAATAGCAAGCATCCCAACTGGAGTATTCTCCTGTATTTAAAACACGGGTTTACATGCTTCATAAATTTCAGTAGTTGTAATTACACGATATATATATGAAGAGAGTGAGTGAAAGAGAGCATATATATTATGTGAGGAAACAGCATTATCGATCCTGTATTATACAGTGCACAAGAAAATTAGTTAACCATACAGCTCATTGGTTTAAAGATGGCAGTAAAGTTTAAAGGCATTCTGTTGTGAAGTTAAATATAACAGCCATGACACAAATAGAACAATTGCTTTCCCTGGATTTCCCTGGCAGCTAAGGAATCCATGGGCTGGATCCTGCCCCAGCATGTTGCTGCAGACCCAAAATAACCCCACAGGAACACATGGGGTTACTCCAGATTTACACCACAGTAGCTGGAGCAGGAATTTAGATGCAGAGGTTTAAATGAGGCTTATGTAATAAAAGGGGAATTTATAATGGTTCCCTGTGGAGCTGGAAGGCAAGGTGAATGCTCCATCCGCTTAGATCAAAAACAGAGGTAACAGAAATGGACTTCAGCTCCCAATCTGGAGTTATTTTATCTTTAAGAGTTTGGGGTTTCTAAATGAAAAGAAAAATCACAGCAAGAAAACCCGTTTACTAAAGGAGATACTCCTGGGAGTATAATCCTACTCTACCAGAGGCTTCTCCACTTTCAGTCAATACCAGTTGTGTTTCCAGCTTTCAGATCACTTCAGTAAAGTCCCTCCACAAGGGCCTGCAGGACAGGACAAGGGGGAATGGCTTTAACCTGCCAGGGGGGAGATTGAGATGAGCTCTTAGGCAGAAGCTCTTCCCTGTGAGGGTGCTGAGGCGCTGGCACAGGGTGCCCAGAGAAGCTGTGGCTGCCCCGTGTCTGGCAGTGTTCAAGGCCAGGTTGGACACAGGGGCTTGGAGCAAGCTGCTCTAGTAGAAGGTGTCCCTGCCTGTGGCAGCGGATTAGAACTGGATGAGCTTTAAGGTCCCTTCCAACCCAAACCAGTCTGGGATTCTATGATTGATGGGTTTGTATATGTACAGGTGTATGCACACACAGTAGTAAGTGGCTCTATTGCATCCTGCTCTACCTCAGCTTGCATTCTAGGATTCTACGTGGGCCAGAGGCTGGCTAGTGTGGCAGGAGGGCTGGCACACCACAAGTCTGGTGTGGATGTCAGAGCATGGCAAGAATGGGAATGTCCCAGGAAGCAGTAAGACTCCCAGGCAAGAAACCACAAGTCCCAGGTCTTGCTGCTTCTGCCAGGCCCTTGCTTGTGACTTCCAATGTATCACTCATTGTCCCTTCTCTCCAAGAGGTGTGAGACGGATGAGGACTACAGAGGTGATTCAAAGTCCAATTATTCCATGGTGGGAATTCTCTTTCTTGAAGAGAAAGTCCTGCAGAAATACAAGCCAGTATCATATTGCTCACACTGGCCAGCCCTCCAGAGCCATCAGTAGTTCTACACTAACCTCACCACTAGCTGCTTGCAGTCAGGAAGGGGAATGGAACAGTGATAGTCAACAGAACATACAAGGAATTGCAGAAATAGTGGGTAGGAAGATGGAAAAAATAATAAATTTTGCCTTTAATTTCTCTCCCCTCCCCATTTCATACAAATGTGATCTAATTTCATTTCAAAGAAATCTCTCTCCTGAATGCTTCGAAAAGGTTAAAATGCAATTTTCTGAAACTAAGTTATTAGATAGAGGAATATTAACCTTTGAGCCCCGTAGACTTTTACTCTTTTTTATCTCCTTTTCATTTTTGTTTGTGGGTCTATTCATTTTTGGGTGCTCTCGGCCCTGTTGCTAGGTAACAGCACTTGGCGTGCAGGCATGTTCCTCTCTCCAGCCTGCCTGGCCCAGGCTACCGGCTTCCCCAGCGCTGGCTGCCGGCGCTGCAGCCCCTTACAGAAAGCATTTATCACAGCCTCACACAGTAATGGCCACTCAGTGGAGGGGAAATTGAGCTGACCTGAAGGCCAAAGCTGTTAGGGAGACTGGTGGGAAGGGTAAAAGGGTCACAGTACCCTTTTCCCACCCACTTAGTGGGCAGTAAGCAATAGAACAGCAGTGCCAGTGTTTTCACTAACATATCCCGAGGCTTTGCACCTGAAATAAATGTTTGTTTGACATTAACAATAAACCAAAAATAAAAATCTGGTTTCCTCACAGAAGCTGGTTATGCTGCTTAAACTTCAGCAAGGTTCGGGGAGAGTGGGGAGAGGGGTTTTAAGATGTGATTTGTTGTGCGCTTTGGACAATATAATTATTTCCTTTTGATAGCAATAACTCTTGTACATTCCCATCTCCTTTGATTTAGAGGAGGCAGGAATTGCAAAAGCAAGACAGTAAGTCTTTTGTTTCCTTTGGGTCAAAAGCATCACCTCCTATGAGTACCTGAGGAAAATGAGTTCTGTTGACAAATCAAATACATAAAGAAGTAACATCACCCCCAAAACTACCTAAACACAAGCACAGATTTGCACTTCTGAGTGGTTATGGTACAGAAGCCTTTTCTAACACTAATCCGGGTGGTTCTTTCAGGGTGATGGGGAAGCATTTACAAATAGAAAAACAAACTACTTTCCAACGAAAAACGGGGAGGGGGGGAATGTTGAAAAATCCATCTCTGTTTTCCTTTAATAACCTAAAACTCCAATTTCTTCTGGAGATCATGTAAACACATGGACTGCAGGACTGAAATCCTAAAGGAAACAGAGAGCCTGGCTCTCTGAGCACATTTTAGAAAGCCAGATATATTTCTCTTGTCACATTACTTACTTACAGGGACCTCAGGCTGTGCATCTACCCCTTGCACAGGTAAGGTGCTCTCAGGCAAGTAACTCCTCACCATTAGACCCTTATTGAGAAGCTTTAACTGGTGTCAGCAAAGAGCAGGGTTTGGTGTCTATGAATTAGTAAAACATCATTGCTTTTCACTCACACAAACACAGGACAGCTGAAACCACAATAAGATTTCTGCTGCTGTATCCAGTGTTCTCAAACAACAATATTTAAGCAACAAAAAGAGGCAGAGTCAATCTCAGTTTTAGTGATTCCCAGGAAAGTCATCAAATAAAAATGTGAACTTTAAAATTGATCAGGATTAATTTCACTGACACTGTATCATAACATATATCTCTTTGGAGACTCATTTGTTGGGCTGCAGATGCAAAGAAAGTAAGGAAAGAAATAAATCAGAATACAATCAGGCAATTAGACTTTTGCCATTGATAGAATACTAAAAATGTCTGATTTGTCAAAGCATTAACAAACAGAAGTAAACACAAGATGGAGATTTTCCTGGAAAAGACCTGCTTAGGAAAAAATAAACCAACAACCAAGACCATATTTATCAATAAATTTCATTTCCCAATATTGCGCCTTTCAATGGGGAATGCTATTTCACCTGCTAATTTCAAGAGCGCAGCAATAGAAGATGATTTATCACCTGAATACCAATACAGTAAAAATCCTATTCTCCTTTCTATGAAATTGTCTTGCTCAGAAGAGAACATTCTCTCTTATACACTATTATATGCATATTAAGGATAAAATATCCAAGATTTACATGCACACATATATACATGCACATCTAGCAATCTAATTTCACAAATGTTATATTGAATTTGGGTGGGATTATGAGAAATTCCTTTAAAACTCAATGATTTGGAGCTCCTCAGGATTTACTAGAGATCTAGATAGTGGTAATACTCCTCATAATATTACTAAAGGCATGAAACATTTCCATATTTCACAGTTGTTCTGTTATAATAATACAATGAAAACAGTCAGATTGCAAGTTTTATTCCCTATTGCTGGCTACAGTGAGGTAGAATCTAACTGATATGATGTACTGCTGCCTCATGGATCATATTTAAGCTGCTTACTGTACTCGAACACCTGCAAAGATGGCAAAAGTGCAGTTCACATAGTGTCATCTTAACCATCTGAACAGAGTTGAGTCTTCATCTGGAGAGAAGATGGGATGCTGGGTTACCTAATGAACTTAGAAATACCTGACATCAGGGGGAACAATTTCACCTGTGAAACTGGAGAGGAGGGAATAATCCTCACATGGGGTCCCTACAAGGGAATTTTCCTGTCATTTCACCCTATGTATCTAAATACCACCAGGGCAGCTGTAGGGAATTTCTAAGCTTTCCCCCAAATGTTCCTGTCTCAGTATAAATACAGAGCTTTTCAGGAAAAGGAGGAAAACTAAAGGAAATTAATTGTTTTAGAGAGAAAAGTGAAGAGTAGGAACTCAAGGCAGAGGTACTTAAAATCTTAAGTGATCTTCTCATAAATGTTTGAGCTATTGTTGGCCAAGAGTCTGGATTGTAATCTAAATCTTTTATAAAAGAAATAAGACAACAGAAATCAAGCCCAGTAACACATTTAACAGGTAAATGTGTGGTACAGTCCTGGTATAACACAGATGGGATATAATTCCTCCATCAACTCCACAAGTTGAATTTTCCAAACTAGATATGCATTGTTTCATACCACTTACTTGTTCTGAAAACAAATAGCATACTTGTACCTTAATCTGAAACATGCGTAACTAAAAACTTGCCACTGAAGTTAGAGACAATCCATAAACTGCAAAGGATTTGGCATCACATATGTTAAATACTAGATTATAAGGAAGGCAAAGCACAAGTGCTTAACTGCTTTTGTATGCTGGTATTTCTTAATCATAATCCCTCCCAGAGAACCAGACCAGGGGTCTTGAAACACCCTGGACTAGTCATTTAACTGCAAATCTGGAATAAACCACTATAATTTATTGAACCCAGTCCCAAGCCAACTGCAAAAAGCTGTTTTAAAAACAAAGAAGGATTGTAGAGACTTTAAAAAAAAAGCTGTAGTTCTTTCCCCTCTTCTCCATGTTATCCATTCCTGGAACTATAACATACTGTCTTTTGTCAGGGACCAACATGGAAAGAAAATTGCATGGCTGTCTAAAGTTATGTCTTCACTGCAAACCACTCTTTCACTGCGTCTTTGCATTGATGGCTCTCTTGGTGTTACCCTATAAGCAAAGAGAAGGCCCAGTAGTTTTCTTTTGGTGTAATTTGTACAGGTCAAAATCAAATTGTGGGAGAGAAATAACCACAAATAACTACACCAGATGATGACAACATCCCAAAGTGTCCTATAATTGTGTCTTATGCTAGTGTGCAGAGGAAAAGTGCTTTTAAAGTTTTCACTGAAAAAGAAGAAACTTAAGACAATGTGGAGAAAGGTTAAAGGAAGCTACAAAACAAAGCCTACCTGAGCATGAAGAAAGATTGATGCAAGACTAGTTTCAGAAGGTGGATTTTCTCCTATTTACCTTAGTAGGTTAACAACATCAGAACCTATTAATTAAGCGCAGATGTTGTTACTGATTAATTGTTACCACTTTATAGAAAGAGCAAAGAGATAAACCTGTTCTTTTTCTATATGATGTGTTAGGATGCAGCACAGCTCTGAGTTCTCATGCTTATTTCCTGCACCAGAAATTCAGACCTTCCCATCTTTCATCAGACCTTCCAGGTTTGTTTGCTCCTGGATTTACTTTCTTCCTGTCATTCCTGGCACAGAGTTTTACATTCAACCACCTAAAACAAACTAAACATCACCTGTGAGTAGGCTGAGCTGGAGGAGAGAGGATTTACTTGGTGATACTCCAATACCAACACCATTTGGAGAGGGGAAGAAGCAGCAGCTTCTATTTCATTAACATGCCAGGCTAGCAGCCATGCTTCAGTACCAATCACTTCTTCAAAGCAAGAGGTTTGCAGTCCAACTTTCAGCAGGAGCTTGGGAAAGTTCAGCGTTCATTCTCTGCCACGTGTTGGAGTCCCCACGCTGCTCTCCCCTGGCACATTAATTAATGCTAGAAAAATACAGCTGTCAATTCTCACGTAACAGCTGAGATTTGGGAGTTCTTAATGCAACCCAAGCTGCGTTAACACGAGGCATGTTAAAACCGTCGCTTCAGATATGTGTTGCTAAAACAGTCAGTTGTAAGCTTCACTTGTTGGATAGGCTCTTTACAGACTCACATACCACAAGTCCAAGTTAATGTGAATAAAAACTGAAACTAAAGTATGAGTGATATCCTTTTGATGTGGCTTATGTGTGCACTTTCCTTTTATAGCAGATGGATATTTTTCTTGCAGGAGATTAAGCTATAAATTGGAGAATGTTTTCCTTGACGTTTGCCAGTATGGGCCTGACGGAAATGAATGTGAAAAATGAGTGTGAATGGTTTGCTTTGGTTAAATTAAATTGCGTGTCTCGATGCTCCTTGAAGTTTGGAGATGCTGTGTAATACTGGGCTATGTCCTGCATTCTCTTCATAGGTTCTGTGTTGGCTAAATGAATTACAAGACAAGCCTTTGGAATTAAGTGTATTTTAAGTTCAGAGGCATCTGTTTAGAGTCTTCTAATACCTCCAGCCCCTTTAGAAATATACTTGTTAGTACGAGTGGTATAATGTTCATTTCCGCTGGCATGGTCATAGTAGGACTTCTTCGGTTTCAGACACGCTTCATTTGACCTATCAAGGTCATAAACTCTGAAGATGTTCTTGCCAGTTTTGTTTTCCTAACAGATAGGAGTGAAAAGATTCATTTAAAGACACCCTAAGTACTAAAAGCCTGTTGCTCCTATTGTTATTCCCTCTAAATACGAAGAGGATTGTTATTTTTAAAGCAATAAAAAATGCAAGAGAAAAAAGGGCCTTGAAGATACAAGAATCTGTAAGAACAATGTAATTGGCTTGCCTGTAATTGGTGCAAAAATCAAATGTGTGAATAAAGTATTAAATATCAAATTCATTAGGTGGAATGGGAGCAATAATCAGTGGGAATAAATTGGAAACAAAACAGGAATCAAGAGGCTTGAATTCAAAGCAAGAGGAGATTTCACTCTCTAAAAAGACAGAACTTTGGGGCTGGTTTATCATTTTATTTGGAAGGTGTTGAATTTCACATAAATACTCAACTGAAAGAAGAAATTCCTCAAACGTCTGCTTTTATGGAAAGGATTAAAGCCTGGCAGATCTATTCCCCCACAGATACCTAGTATTCTCCAGGACAAGGCTTCACCAGGCATTGCCCACAAGAGAAAGTGAGGCATTTCTGTGCACAAAACACACACAACTGTCACTTCAAGTGGTGCAGATGCTCTGCAGTGCCTGAACAGTGGGAAAAGCAGTATATCAGTACGTATAGTGTATAAGTATAAAAGAAGAGGAGGAAAATGTTATCTCATTATGGCTGCTATTATTGTTGTTGCTTCCAGTCCATGTTGGCGGTAGCCACAAAACATATTTGGCAGACACAAGGAGCTTGGAAGAAAGAAACACAACAAGGAAAAGCCTTATTGTGAAGGAAAAGAACTGGTGTAGAGGAAGGAGAGTTTACATCCCAGGGGAAGGAGCACTTCCCTGCAGATCTACTCTGTGGGACAGCTGGAGCCATCAGCTAGTGCAGAAACCCAGACATCTATTGGGAAGGAAGGGTCATGCTCTGCACTTGATATCCAATGTACTAACTAACAGTAGGTCCCTAGTCTAAATATGAGCCCACTCCCAGTGGCTGAAGCCCAGGAATGAGATCAGCTCTCTGTGCAGCCAATATCAGGGAAGAGCCTCTTGACAGAGCAGCTTGATGCCGATATGAGGGAGTCACCAATGGGGCCTTCTCCAAGAAGCACCTGGACATTAGGAAGATGCTTATCATTTTTCCTGAGCATACCTAGCTGGGCCCAGTAGATATTTCCTTATGTAGGATCAGTCTTTCCATTATTGCACAATAGTCAGCTACAGGAATAGCTAAAAAATCTAAAGAAGGTGGAATCAGCTTCTTTCAGGACACACACTGGAAAATGCTAGTGCCATTTACTCATGTCTGCAGACATTTGAAACCCCCCATTATATTGCACTTACTCTGCTGTGTAAACTGGACACAGTTCAAAATATCATCAGCTGAAAGAGAAATGCCAAAGTACACAGGATTTAAAAGGCCCTCAGCCATCAAGGGCTGTGGCCAAAGCAGATATATCTTAGATTAAACATGTCAGCTAGTGACGATACTTGTCACTGAAGGCAACTCTCCCATGCACCCCTGGGGTGCTCCAAGTGGCAGGAGCCTGCAGAGCTTTCCCTCATTTCCACGCTTCCCATTGTTTGGTTGTTGGAATCGTAACACTAATTTAGGATTAATTTCCTGACATTTACTTGGTTCCCCAAACTGAACTGTTCTATTTCCTTCCTTTCCCCATTTAAATTATTAATATATATTTACAGCCTTACCTTCATCTTAATAAGGATTGGTTTTGTCTGGGAATTACACTGTGATGATATTCAGGGCATAGTTAGGTGGGTCTGTACGGAGAGTATGTTGCAAATCCATATGTACTGTAAATCTCCTTCTATGGGCTCTATTAATATTCTGCATATACCTTCCCAACCCATAATCTCCTGGAATTACTAATTTCTAAAGCCCTGTTCATCCAGGTTTTGCATTAGCTTTTTCCCCAAAAACTTAGCAGACAGGGAGTAAACTAAGCTAATGTGGGAAAGCTCTGTTCATTGAAATCTAGGGACCAAATAAATTGTGTTGGCACATTTTATTGTGTTTCTGAACAAAGCAATAAGGCTCCAACTCTAGCTGAGAAGAGCTGGAATTCTGGAACTCACTGAGAAAAGTTTTCTCTTGGAAGATAGATTAAATTGATCATTTTTTCCTAGACGGAGTGCACTTCAGGCTCATTTTGCTTTGTAATTAAGAAGAAAGCCAGAAACATCATTTACACATTAAGAATTTAATAGATATATTTTTCTAGCTTTATGCATTAGCACAGGACAGCCCATTAATGAAATAAGTCTTCCTTCAGGGTCAATTTAGATGGGCTGTAATCTTCTGCAAATATATTGCAAATGAGGATCATTTAATGATCTTAAAACTAACTGCCAGAAAAGGATTGTTATAACTCTCCAGACAACAAAAAAGGGCTTTGGCATGGAATTGTGGTACCTTTGTAGTTAGCAAATGTTTCATTTCAACCCACCACATCACAAATATGATCTTCTGTGGAGGTCAGTTGCAGACTCTCTGATCTGGGAGGCTTAACCTGAGAAAGGAGAAGCCTGTGGTTGTGTGTCAGTCAATACGACAGCTCCAGCCCTCTTCTCTAATCTGGAAGCTTCAGTTTGAATCCCAACTCTGTATGACCAGATCCTGACACGCAAGGAAAGCCTAAATAGAAGGGTTTAATAATAGCAATAGCAAATGGGTGAGGAGAATGAGTATTTTACTCAAGCCAGAATTAATAAGTCTGAGTGGTCATTGGACAGCCATATTTCTTCTAGGCGGTCACACAAAAGCACTTCTTCATCTCCCACTTTACATTCTGCCTGTATCAACGTCTTGCATTTCCCCATGGGTCCCTACACTATCTTAATGCATTTTGTCCTTCCAACTATGGTAGGCAGATTCTTGGGAACTGGGGAAGTATATGTGAGCACGTCAAAGCGGCATTTAGGGACTCTGCATGTCTTGTAATTCACACAACAGTCCCTCAGTTTTAACTGCTCTACAAGCCTTTCCTGATACTGTAGTATCATCCCTGGTATTTAATTTTAAAGACCTTGGTTGTGTAATAGCAACCTGAGCACCTTGTTAAAGGGTTTGGTCACCAGAATGAAGTGTTTATGTTTCAAAACTGGACTCATGGAGTTTTTCTAATGAGCCATCACAACTGCTATTGACTCACTGGGCTGCATCAAAAGGAGCATGACCAACAGGTCAAAGGACGTGATCCTGTCCCTCTACTCTGCTCTTGTGAGGCCCCACTTGGAGTATTGTGTGCAGTTCTGGTGTCCTCAGCATAAGGACATGGAACTGTTGTAGCAAGTCCAGAGGAGGCCACAAGGATGACCAGGGGACTGGAGCACCTCCTGTATGAAGACAGTTTGAGAAAGTTGGGGCTGTTCAGCCTGGTGAAGAGAAGCTGCATGGAGACCTCAAAGCAGCTTCCAGTGTCTGAAGGGGGCTACAGGGTACTGGAAAGGGACTTTTCATCAGGAATGGTAGCAATAGCACAAGGGGTAATGAGTTCAAACTTAAACAGGGGAGATTTAGGTTAGATATACAGAAGTTCTTTTCTGTGATTGTGGTGAGGCAGTGAAACAAATTGTCCAAGGAAGAGATAAATGCTCCATCGCTGGCATTGTTTAAGGGCAGATTGGATGGAGTCTTGGGTGACATTGTCTAGCGTGTTCTGTCCCTGTCCATAGCAGGGGGATTGAAGCAAGATGATCTTAAGGTCCTTTCCAACCCTAACTATTCCATGATTATTATTCCATGAAATACACCATGCACTTCACTCACAAATGCAGTCTGTGGGCACACTGCTGACACTATCAGTAAGCACTGTTCATAGCCAATGCTGAGAACTGCTTCCTCCTTTTCTTGATAACAGGATCCTGATGCAGACTCTCACTCCACCCATCAGAAACCCCCACAGCCTGCCTCTAGCAACACTTGGCAGCAAACTGTGAATGACAAAATGCAAAACTTCCCCTGGAACAGGACCGGATCATGGTTTTTTGCATATTTATAATTTCAGCAGTCTTCTTTCCACCTCATCTATCTACCAGGCATAGAGACTACGGATTAGCTGGAGTGTTTCAGTAGCTCATACACCTCTCCCAGACTGACTTACAGTCCTTCTGACAGTATTTCTAAGGTGCCTTGCTCAAATAAATGGGCAATTTCTGAGCTCTATTTGGAAAAGTTGGTCTCTGTAGAGCATTTCTGATTTCTTGTACCACTAAAAACCTTGGAACAAATTTTGTATTAGTACAAGAAACACATTCTCAGTTCTATAAGAGGTTTCCAATCTCTCTTCTTCTTACGAGTAAAAATAAAAATTTTCATATTTTCTTTGCCTTCCTTCTTTCCTTTCTTTCAAAATCAGTTTTAGGCATTACTTTTAGTTGATTAATATTTACTTGTTTTCTGTTTCATACACTAATAGTAGCATTTTTGGTAAATGGAAGGGGAGTAATAATTGTTTTGGGAAAATTCCTTGATTGGGAATTTTTCCACTGCTTTCAACAGAGGCCCATTCAGCTGAAGACCAAATATTATTGGGAATTTTAATCTAATCTTACTTAAATATCTCTTGGTGCCTTTAATGGAAATATCCAGAGTTCAGGGATCTGCATAATCAGCAGTGACTTTGAATGGAAGTTAAGTTTTTTGTGCCACCAGCAAGACACTCAGGGTCTTTGTTTTGCTTTAAGAGTGACTTTTGATTGACTTAAGATTTTGTTTTAAAGAGAAGAATGAAATAAACTGTGTTTCCCAAATTCTGAGAGGTTGGTTTTTTTGTATCTTTTACCATCTGAGAAGATGCTGTATTAGCCTGTAGCAAAGTATTACTGAGCACAGCATTTCTACAAGACCTGGCAATATGAAACAGATTTGGCCATCAGTTTCAAAGAGGGCTTCTATTGACTAGGTGCATAAAAACTCAAGGAAGGAACAGTTTATGGGAATAATTTCTTGGAGAAGTCATTCCTTATCAATCTTTGTTATATGTATACTGTTAAAAATGCAAGATTACACACAAATGGAATGGCAACCACTCTAGAAAAAACTATTTGCCAGCATGACTGTTTTAATTCACTGGCTTGAGCTCTAAGAAAGAAGAGAGCTTTAAAAAGGGGCTCTAGACATAGCCTGTATTGTTGTGCTCAATTGAACTCCGTGAGGAAGCAAAGCTCCAAGGCTAACTGGAGGCATTCTGTGCTTCCCTCTGTTTTATTGCACAACCTCAGACACAATGTGTAAAAAAGGTCAAGACATCATGTAGGCTTTTGCATTAAGCAGCAGAACACTAATTAGTTTTACTGACAATGAGGTTTTGTGCTTGTGTTCTAATATTTTGATGTTTAGTTTTGCCTGAAAACGAAGTCTAACATGATACAAAGCCGCTTCTATTCTCTGTTGTCTTTCCCTCAGCATTATTTGAAAGCTCATCATGTGTTCTCCCGCTTTAGTGTTAATTGTTCTGTGGCTTTGGTTTTAATTTAATGCTTCTACTTCAAAGAGAATAAAGTAAATCTGGGAGGTATCTTATTCAGCTCTGAAGTGGCATTTGTAGAAAGCATCAGGTAGTAATTGTCTCCCCCAGCTCTATCTCTGATATTTGTCCTCCTGATAGGCAGCTGCAGCACTGTCTCTGGGTGTTTCACTCAAGGCAGCACTCAAGACACATTCTTGCTTTAATTTCCCAAGGATATTTGCTCTTGTTGTAATGATGAGAGGCCCTACCTGCTTAGAAGAAAATTTGTTAATAGGTTTTTTGCAACCAAATGATCTTTAAGGAGGGCTTTTTGGCTCTAGAGAATGCTACTATTGCATTCATTCAGACTCTACCTTACTCCTTATATATATATGCCAGAAACAAAGACCAGCCTTGGTGAGCTCTTAATCATAGAATCTTAGAATAGTTAGGGTTGGAAGGGACCTTAAGATCACCCAGTTCAAACCCCACTGCCATGGGCAAGAACACTTCACACAAGACCATGTCCCCCAAGGCTCTGTCCAACCTGGCCTTGAACACTGCCAGGGATGATGCAGCCACAGCTTCTCTGGGCACCCTGTGCCAGGGCCTCACCACTGTCACAGTAAAGAACTTCTTCCTTCTACCTAACCTGAACTTCCCCTGTTTCAGTTTAAACCCATCAAACATTGTCTTATTGCTACAGTCCCTGATGAAGAGTCCCTCTCCAGCATCCCTGTTGCCCCCTTCAGATACTGGAAGGTTTCTCTGATGTTTCCACAGAGCTTCTTTTCTCCATCTACAGAACAGTCACACATCTGATTAAGATGCAGAGTAAGTTGATTGTTTTTTGTGTAAGAAGTTAAAAATATGTGTAAATGTCTGCAAGATTAAGGTCTGTTTACATTGTGGTTCCCCAGCTGATGTGAATGCGCTGTGCCAACCAAGAGTCTGATTCCATCAGAGCCACTAATGAAGCTAGAAGCATCATGTAATAATAATAGTAATAATATATTAACATTAAATTGTATCCCACTGGTTAAAATATATCCATCCCACACTTTCTGAGAAGAGACAAACTGCTTCTGGCTGTGCCATGAATCAGTCAAGTGCCTGAAGACAACTTTTGCCCAGATGCAGATCTGGTTTATTTAGTCCAGTGCAATACTGTGTTTATGTGGTTGAAGGGCTCTTGACTGGCTTGGTGAGCTACAGCCTGAATGCTTGCCTGCCTAGAATGTGCTGTGGAGAGATAGCCTCCATTTTTGGCACAGAAGTGCTATTTCATTCAAAACAATGATACTCTTAAAAGTACAACAGTTCGGAATGAGAGCATTGCAGGGGCATACTCAAAAGCTCAATTCAGGAGCCACATGACGAGCTCTGAGGCAGCTGTAATGGCAGCAGTTCAAAGGTCTAAAGAGTTCTAAGAAGAACGAAGCCAAAAGCCACTGTGGAGGAGAATTTGTCATAACTTCGGATCCTGAAGCATCCAAGCGAATAAAGCTAGTTAAAAAAATACATGTACTTTCCTTACATTTTAGGAGATATGGGGGAGAGGAATAAAACAGATGAAGTCATACATAGTAAAACAGGAAGGTAAATCTAAACATTTTGTTTAGAAGTCCACTGCAGTGGAGCACTTACACTGATACTCTGCCTTTCCTGCACTGCTACCAGCAGTAACAGATTGGGTGCCAAAAGCTGTCAGTCAGGAGCTCTATTTCAAAGGGAAGTTCTGCTCTGCAGTGAGCAAGAACAGCAGAAACAAGGCTGTCTTTTCCTTTGGTAGTTTGGAAGAAAGTGGCATAAGAAGCAAAGCTGTAATCAAATCCATCTTTCCCAAATTTGGCGGCTTTCAGGGTTCTGGTTTCAGGGACTTCCAACACACAGTTTTCAAAAATGAGCCTGGTGAGGATTCCTTGGCACCAGTGGGAAGTTGCATCCTCAGCTGGGGCCAGGCTGTGGGTGATGCCCAGGCTATGTGCCCAAGACCCTCAGAGTATGCATCCTCTGCATTAACAGAGGAACTGAGTCCTCCCAACCTCTTACCAGGTCAAACTGGTACATCTGGGGATCCTGTGATGGCCACAGACAGCTGTGTAAGAGCATAAGGAGGAACACTGCAGTGGATAGCACATATCCAGAAGAACTATGGAAATGCTGCCACACTGCCTCACAGAACAGTAGCTGATCTGTAGGGATTTGGGGCAAATCCATAGCAGATCAGTAACTGATCTGTAGGAAAAGGAAGTAAAAGCTCCTCAAGCTTCCCCTGAAAGTCCAGGTTTGGGCTTAGGTGGAACACAGTGTATGACCCAGTCTGCACTGGGCAGCTGTAATGAACTAGGAAGTAAATGGGTTAATATACTATGAAGTAAATGGTTCAAACTGAAAGTTCTCTGTTGAATAGAAAAACAGGTTTTTCCAGGTTTTACAAGTATCCATAAGAAACAAGGGCTGTATAAAGATCTTTCAGCTCCTGATACAGTGATCTGGAATATTACATGCACAAGAGCAAAAGTACAGGCTCTGTGCTGGAGGGTTCTTAACACAACAGTAGTTTCTACGCTTAGTACTAACTCTGTCTTGTTTACAACAGAGTCCTAATCAAGCACATTTAGGGGCCATGTGCTCTGATACCTGTATTGCTATTGAGTAGTCTCCTCCTATGTGAGTAGGTTCGAAGTTTTCAAGTGCTCAGATAACAACCCACTATCTGGCATGAGGACGGGAGTAAGAATTTCGCCTGAAAGCCTTGCTGGAAATGTCATCTGCCCTCTCCATCCCTGGCAGGAGAAAGGATGTTTAACTCTTTTCTCTTTTTGCTCACCTGCATATTGAGCTTGGCAAATCTCACACCAAGAACAGAACTGGATTGTTGTTTGTTGGGGTTGGTTTGATACTTCCTATTTGTTTTTACCTGCTGTGTGCACTGGAAGCAATACAGCAAATCATTTTGGAAGGACTTGGTTATTAGCATCTCACAATACACAGTGTGTCTTGTTACACAACTCAATATTTTTAATTACTTGCCTTTACTAGTGAGACAAAATTTAGAGTCAAGTTTCAAGTAATCCCTTTTATTGGACTAATGCAGCACTATTGACAGTCATGCTCTAGGGATATACAAAACTCCCCTGCAGGTCAGGAAGGGGTTGGCTCTAAGAATGGATTCCTATACCTAGAAAGCTGGTTTGTCAATAGTGTACAGTTAGTCCAATAAAAGGGATTCCTCAAACACTGACTCCACACTTAGTCTATAAACAAAATACCTGAGCTTTTTAGTCAACACATTTATGACTTGAAGTACGTTCATTTTGTGGTGAATCACTCCAAACATGAGGGTTGGTCTAAATAAACTGTAGCTGCATCCTTACCATGGAAAAAGAGCCCAAATAGTGAGTCCACAGCTTTCCTTGGTATGTGTTTGAGTGTCTCTGTGATGTTCAGAGTAGTTGCATTGACTTGCACCAGCTGCGAGTCTATCCACAGACTTCAGTGTTAGTGTTTATGTGCCAAACTTTAGAAAGAACATTTTATAGCCTTATAGTAAGACATTCAATCTACAAAATACAAAGAAATTCACTGTCGTGGAAGAGCTGTACCCATTTGAACCAAATCTGTATCTGACCTGGTTATGATGGTGCTACTCAGGAAGGGCAGCACGCTCTTTCACTCTGTATTTGATTTGCACTCTGGCAGCAGTGGTAGCGCCCAGAGGAACTGAGAGGTTATAGCAGAAGACCCTGACACATGGTGTAGCCTGTAGCTCTGCCACTGCAACCTACTCTCTGCAGCTGGGTCTCTACACTCACCCACTGCCCTGGTGATTAACATCACTGCAGAAACCTTCCAGCACTGAGCAACTTGTAGGAGGTACCACAGATTCCCAAAGTGTACCCATACTTTGTTCCTGTTATCTGTTAGCTTAAAAATATAAATCAGCAAGAAGTTAAGAGCAAAAGCACCCGAAACGTGGCAGTGACTGGAAGTCACACTAGCAGAGACCAAATTGGAAGACAAGAGGCATCACCCACTTAAGCTACAATAGTGTCTTTCATTTCTTATATTCCCTAACTGAAAGCTTCACAGCCAAAATGAATTTGGTAATGGAGTTACAAGCTCCTGGAAATAGAGCTTTTATAAGGTAGTATAAACCCTAACACAACCTTAATTATAGTGAGGCAATCTCTGTGCTATAAATAATGACATCTTTGACCAATATGATGCATAGTAACATGAAAAGTGATGTAACATAAGCAATGTCACTGCTAAAAGTTAAAGGAGAACACATTTTTCTCCAACAGAATATCCACTATCAAGTCAGACAGCACATATCTGATCTAGATTTATGGTAGTGAATAATAGTGTCATGAATGCTAAAGTGTCTGTGGCTTTCAAATAGTTTGGCAAATCTGTACATCAAAATCAGTTTGAAAAGGAAGCACAACCCTTCCTCTGACATAATTGCAACTAGAATAACATCACATATACCTTTAACATGGTTTTCTTAAGCAAGTGCCTTCATCTCTTATGTTGTTACTAAACACAGTGGAGAACGACATTATATATTGACTGAAATACCTGGAAGAGGCAAGATCTATGCATCAGTGAAAATAGGAAAATCTTTAATGAGATGGAGATTATTCAATACTCAGAGAAAATACTAAGGTTTTTCCTTCAAAACTTAGCAAATATTTTGGCACCTGGTTAAAAGTGCAGGCTTTACTTCACAAGCTCAGATTTACTTCACAACCTCAAACCACTTGAGAAATGCACAAACAACAGGTTGTGGTATTCAAGGATGTACTTTATCTTAAGTACATATTTAAGATCAAGCAACATGCCTACATTATTCCCAAGCCCCTGAACTCAATGGGATACATGCATGTATTTAAACACCTACTTCAATTATGGCCTGAATCATGAATTCTCAACAAAGTTTGGCTCATCCTAATGGAATAAACTCCTGTTTGAGTTACCAGGAATTTTTCTGGCTGAAAATAGAGTCAGATCTTCAGGATCTGATCATCAGCCCAATAGAGAGGTCATTTCCTCACTGCTTTTTGTTCCTGGGGGACCCTCTTCAGTGACATCTTCACTCCTCAGGACACTTTAAAAACTGGAAAATAAAGGATCCCAGGGAAAGACAGCCTGCCCTGTGACAGCAAAAGTCACCAATCAGTACTCAAAGCAGCAGACAGCTGCTGGAAAAGAAAACCCTCTGCTAAAGAAGTAACACTACACCTCATAAAACAGCCTGTGAAAAACAGAGGAACTAAATAGATAAGAGAAATGAAGAGTCTGACTTAACACCTGACACAGCCTCAGTCATCTCCTGCCAACCTCAGATGCATGTGATCAGGGCACAGACATCCCTTGAGATCACTGAAGGAGGTAAAGGTTCTTGTGGGCTGAAGTGTCCTTTGGCAAGTGCCACACAACTTTCGGTCTCCCTCATTCTTTTTTGACTGTTGTCTGCATGATAGAAACAACAATAGTCATTGCTATTGCCCTTCCAACATGGCTATGGTTCTGGCTTTAGATACTTTACATTAAGGTGGAAGAAGCAAACCCTGAATGATTCCAGGGGGATTTTTAACCCCTGCACTAACATGGCTTAGTCCTAACGAGGAGCTCATCGAGCCAAATTCCTTGCAGTTCTGCTGTGCTGTCTCTGTATTTAAGTACTTCAGTGCCTTCCCAGCCAGGATATTGGGGAAGTGCTGAAATATGCAAAGGCTGAGAGAACATTGCTAAAAGCTAATTTTGTTTCAGAAGGATCTATCCAGATAATGAATCCTAGAATCACAGAATCATGGAGTGGTTGGAGTTGGAAGAGACCTTAAAGCTCATCCAGTTCTAACCCCCGGCCACAGGCAGGGACAGCTTTCCACCAGAGCAGCTTTCTCCAAGCCCCTGTGTCCAACCTGGCCTTGAACACTGCCAGACACGGGGCAGCCACAGCTTCTCTGGGCACCCTGTGCCAACACCTCAGCACCCTCACAGGGAAGAGCTTCTGCCTAAGAGCTCATCTCAATCTCCCCTCTGGCAGGTTAAAACCATTCCCCCTTGTTCTGTCCCTACATCCCTTGGCCAAAGCCCCTCTCCAGGTTTCCTGTAGCCCCCCTTTAGGTACCTTTACTTCCGCTTTAGGAAGGAATATGCCAAGATGCATTTGCTATTTAGTGGCTTTTGGCCTGACTCTTCATCAGCACACACCAAGAGCAACATCAATGAAGTAAAGAGAATTGTATCAGCAGAAAACCAATGCCTCTTCTGAAGCATGATCACCCACAGATTGCTGCAAACATGGAGTAATTCAAGCCATACACCATTTTGTACTTTGTATTAACATTTTTAACATGATTAAACAATGCCCAAAGGACACAATAGCCGTGGTAAGAAAAATGATTTCTTGCACATACATTTGAAGTGAAATGCAATGAGACTTTGTGATTCAGACCTTAGTAGGCACAAAATTTAGAATAACTCTGTTTATCTGTGCAAACTTTCCTTAGCCTGTTGCAACTCCAAATGTTTTAACTGTTACACATGGGTGTTTGGTAGAATATACTAAATAAAAAGTTTACAAAGACTTTCTTTTTCTCCAGCCTACAAAGGACTCCAAATCTTTACTGTTCAGCACAGCTGCCTAGAATAGGCACACTAGAGCTTTTGTCCAGTGAGTCAAACTGAGTGGGAGTGAATACCATTAACCCTTACAACAGAATTATCTTATTCTTTTGATTTTACTGGCCACTGTAATATGTTTGTGGCCATATTTGGAACGCATCCGGCTTGATCTAGAAGGACACAGGAATAATAGATATCATTCAGATCATAATTAGCCACGGACTTGCAATAGCGGGATGTAAAGTAAAAGGAAAAACACTGAAAATGTTGTTTTTTTGGACTGTGACAAAGAGCTTTTTAAATGAGTTTGGGCATTTTTAGTGTCTGACTCATGTCTGGAGATTTCTGCTATATTCCAGAATCCTTTAACTTTTGTGGGTTTTATTTCTGCCTTTGACAATGACATGCGAATAGCTTCAGGCTTCCTACTGCCTTCTTGCGCATATTGCTCTCCTTTGTTTTCTGTTAGAGAGAAAATGTCAGAGTTTTACATGGGGGATTTTGTGATCATGGCAAGAGTTAAGGAAATTTTAGTGTATCCTGTGATGACAAATTGGTCCTTTGCAGGCAGAGTTTGCACATTATGTATTCTCTTTCTTCCCTTTTTTTCATGAGACTACATGTAACCTTGCAGGAGGAACAAGGAAATATCACTTTAAGAGCCACTGATTTATTCAGCATTTATGGAAGGAGAACCTTTTTGTTATTCTACCAAAGTTTTACACAAAGCCAATGCATTCCACAGACAGTGACTCTGCAGGTTTGGCACCTCTGAGACTGGCCTGGAAAAAGCGGAAATCTCACTGTTCTTATGTTGTCCTCATGCAAAGATCTATGTAGATTAATTCTTATGTGACCATGGAGTTCCATCAGTGATCAAGTGATTTCATTAATCCAGTATAAATATTCAGGTAATACAAATCTAAGCTTCAGATTTCAAGTGTCTGTGAGTTAGGATGGCACACTGGGACATTGAAAATGCTCCTTAAATTCCATTTGGGAAATTATCTAGAACTCTGGGAATAAAAACATGAGACCTGGGCTTTTAAAGTACCAAAATACCTTCTTCCTTGTGGGAAGGGCAGCTACACAGCATGCTGTCCATGTGGACATCAGCTTGAAGGGCACATCACAGACATGCTCCTCCTCAGGTCATACTCTCCATCCCATACTGCAGTGACACTTGTTAAAAGAATGCCCAGAAAGAGAGTGATAAGGATATTACTGACTTTACAGTGGCAGTTTGATGCAAAGAATTTTGATGACCAGTGCACATCCACACTTGAGAGAAGGTCCAATTGCACGTGGCAGTAAAAGAAAGATGTGTGTGAGAGAAAAAACAAAGGCCTAAAGTCTTTATTTACTGACATAGCTCCAAAGTAATTCCTTTGAAGGCACTGAATTAACAGTGGTGTCAACCTGATAGTGGAAGATGTCTAAAGATGGCAGAGACAGATGAGCAGGAGGACGGCAACAGGATGTAGAATAAAGTGAGAACAGATGCATATAGGGGGAGTGCAAAAATAGAACAAAGCCCAGAGCCACAATTTTGCTGCAAGAGCAGTAAACTATTAATCGTTGGACTGAGGTGATGGAGCCTGCAGCATCTGGGCAGCCGGTTCTGCACCTTTGTGTACATGTTTGGTGGCAGAAAAAACTGCGCAACCTTCTCCACATTTTGCTAAAGGAAGGCTCTAACTGGTTGTGTGCTAGTAAGGAAGAATTTCTAGCATCAATATACAAAACAAAGAGCCTTCCAGAGATGTTAAATTGGATCTGACCATCGTCTTGTAGGTTCTGAGTGAAGTTGGAGGGATTGATTAACAAAAGCAGTGTGAAGAAAGCCTAAAACATTCAGAGAGATTAAAATATTGCTCAAAGTAATTCTTTGTCTATTGTTTTGGGTGTTTTTCCTTTCTTCCACTGCCTAGTGAACAAGGTGATAAAACAGCATTGAAAAGATGCAGACAGGCTCTCTGGGAATCCAAGAATATGAAAGCTGCAAGTGCTTCAGCTGGAGACTCCAAGAATAGGAAAAGAAAGGGAAGAGGATGTACTGTGCAGGAGGTAATCTGCATATATTGCCATCTTCACACCATGGAATATTAGTAGGTCTCCAGCTGCCTGTAGATTCTGGCACAGAATCATAGAATAGTCAGGATTGGAAAGGACCTTAAGCTCATCCAGTTCCAACCCCCTTGCCATGGGCAGGGATGCCTCACACTAAACTATGCCACCCAAGGCTCTGCCCAACCTGACCTTGAACACCACCAGCGAATGGAGCATCCACAGCTTCCCTGGGCAACCCATTGCAGTGCCTCACCACCCTCACAGGAAAGAATTTCTTCCTCATATCCAATCGAAACTTCCCCTGCTTAAGTTTGAGCGTGTTGCCCCTTGTCCTATCACCACAGTCCCTAATGAAGAGTCCATCCCCAGCATCCCTATAGCCCCCGTTTAGATACTGGAAGGCTGCTATGAGATCTCCATGCAGCCTTCTCTTCTCCAGGCTGAACAGCCCCAACTTTCTCATCTTATCTTCATACGGGAGGTGCTCCAGTCCCCAGATTATCCTCGTGGCCTCCTCTGGACTTGTTCCAACAGTTCCATGTCCTTTTTATGTTGAGGACAGCAGAATTGCACACAGTACTCCAAGTGAGGTCTCATGAAAGCAGAGTAGAGGAGCAGGATCACCTCCCTCGACCTGCTGGTCACGCTCCTTTTGATGCAGCCCAGGATACGATTGGCTTTCTGGGCTGCGAGTGCACACTGCAGCCGGCTCATGTTCATTTTCTCATCGACCAATACCCCCAAGTCCTTCTCTGCAGGGCTGCTCTGAATCTCTTCTCTGCCCAACCTGTAGCTGTGCCTGGGATTGCTCTGACTCAGGTGTAGGACCTTGCACTTGGCGTGATTGAACTAGAGGTGTCTGTACTTGGTTTTCTTGTTTATTCTGGACTCCTCAAAGTGTTCCAATTTCCTGTACTGACTGAAAACAGCCTAAGAAAAACTAAGGCCTTGTTCTCACTACACTGTTGCATTAGGGTATGATACAGGTGCTGTTTTTGTCCTGCCTTTACTTCACACACACAGCAATTCAACCCAAGATAGGATTTGTGCTCCAACTAATGTGGGAAGTCCGGGGAGAGATTGGATTGCAGGTGAAAGTTTCCCTTCTGGCTAAGAATACCACAGAAGCCCCAAGAGGGCTATGATCTTGCATGCTTTCCCAAATTACCCTCTGATGAGACTTTCTGGGACCCTGTCTCTCTGCCAGCCAACCAGAGATAACCTCTTAAGGCATAATTACCACTTTTGGACATGGGAGCTTTGCCTTAGTGTGCCACTGCCTGCACCTGTGTTTTCCATAGCTTCACTGGAGATGGGTAAGCAAATAATATCTAGGGGTGAGACCTTTCTTCATAGCCTGTGGCTACGCGACCTGGCTCCATGACCTGAGCCTTCCCCTTCAGCTCCTTACTCATGGTTGTGATGTGACACCGATAAGATTTATGCTTTGGGGGTCAACACTTCAAATCAGCATGTTCTCATGACATCACAGGCAGGCTGTCTGGTGAAAGGGTGCATAGGAGTAGTCACCATTGGCAGCAGGAAAGAACAGATTTGAGACATTAAAAAACTTGAGCTCCTTATCATGCTCTGAGCAGTTTAAGAAGATGCTTTCCGCTACTCTGAAGTCCTGAATCTGTATCACAGGGCACTCAAAGACCTGGGAGAAAGTCCACAAGACTGAGGAAGACATGGAGTTCACATAAGCTTGCATTTGGTAGCCATGGCTATTCTTGCTGTTCCTAGAACTCCAAATACGTAAGAAAACTAGACCCAAGAGAAACATGGTAAGAAACAAGCAATAATTAGGACTAGCTGCCCAAAGAGAGAGAAAGCAATCCCTGATGATTAAAGACATATCATAGAAGAAACTTCACGCAGGACCATACTGTGTGGGGCAGAAGACAGGCTTTTAGAAATGCTAGAGGAAAAATTCATGGCACTCACCTTTCTCTTTTAGCATCAAAGAGCTGGTTTTAGCTAATGATGTGCTCACATTCCCTTTTGGCCATAATAAGCCCCATGCTCCTAGTTACAGACCCCAGTCTTTACCTCCCCTCTTTCAGCTTCTACTTTTCCTTTTTATTCTCGTGATTTTGTTAACATGAAATCATAAAGCTGTATTTGGCAAACTTAGGGAAAAACATGACAGGAATTTTGTCACTAGAGCAGAGGACAATAATTTATCTTCACTGCAGGTTTGCTGTATTACCTATTGCCTTGTACTGAGTCAGTGTAGCAGGTACATATAGTGCACAATCTCAGAAATTAAATAAAACAAAATACATAAAGGCACAGTCATGTATTTTGATGGCATTTGGGAAGTTTGTACTGGGTTTCCCAGAACAAAATGTGTGTGGCATTCACTCTGTGATCTGTTAAAAATCAGTCAGTAGAAAAATGGATTTCATATAGCTGGTGAAATTAGGAGAAAGAAATGAAGCAGATAAGAGAATGGAGGAGGTAATGAAAACTCTCCTATTGACCTTATAAAGGATAAACAGAAAAGCAGGAGCTAAATTCTTTGCCAAAGTACTGCAGAAATAAACAGAAGTAGAACATGATTAAAACAGACTGAATCAGGTGGGGAATGCAGATAAATTTCTGCAGCCACCAGCATGAGAATGATCAAAGTGGATGTCTCCTCATGGCCACCTATGACTCCTCAATCCAAATGACGAGGAGCCATTTATAGGTGGATCAGCTGGTGAGGAGCAGCCTTCGGTGGGGTCCCAGAATGAGGTTCAACTGTGTAAGATGCCTCAATTGATTTGTCAGTGTCCCCAGCTTAAGACAGTGCAGAAGCCAATGAAAATTAATGAATTAACTCAAATGGCATTGCAGACTTTGATGGGAAGTATCCCTCAGAGAAAATGATGAAAGAAGGAGAGGTGTTTCAATACTAAATCAGACCAATGGTCCATCTAGTACTAGATATAAAATCGTTATAACAGACAGTTATGCAATAAGATACCCATTGGGGAAATTCCTAATACCAGGTGATTTTACTCGGAAGTAAGAGGGCTTATATATTTCTTTCTCACCTGATGTATCTGCAGATGTTCTTTTTCCTACCACAGCCTAATCTTTTATTTTTCTCTATTTCTGCTTCACTGTCTCATGACAGGAACTTCATAATCTAATATACTGTGTTTTCAAAGTGCTCTTTGGTTTCAGTAGTGTTATGTCCATTGCATGGGTCCCTTGTTTGGGTACTGAGGCAACAGTTAAACATTTTCTTTCTGTATACATTTCACACAAGAAATAACATCAACCTTCTTGTTGAACTAACCACAAGAACCACATTTCTGCTCCTATAATATGGGAGTTTTTCAAGCTTCCAACAATATTTATTGGTCTTCTGGAGATCTTTAATATTTCCACTGTATCTTCTTCAAAGAACAGATGAGAAGGCCAAAGACAAGAAAGCACCTGGCATTGATACAATGCTGAGGATGATTGTCCACTCCTTTCTAAATGTTTTTGACCAATCTTTGGCAGTCAGAAAACATTTTTACTACAGCATGCCCACACTATAACTTAGGCCTCCTTCATGAGCACTTTTCTCCATAATACAAGAGAAAGCCATCAGATGCATTAGAAAGAATGGTCCCTGACCCATTTTGCACTGGAAAAGGAGACTGGTATCAAAATTAAAATGTAAAGTCTCATCAAGCTTCACAGCTTCAGTCTTCTAAGCTGTGTGCTACTTGCTCACCTTGATACAAAGAAGATTCCAGTCCTCCTCTGCATTACACAGGAGTGCTTCTGTAATATGGGTAGAGATCTTGTAAGGAAAACTGAACACAGTCCTGGCACAGGCTGCCTTATCTTCTGAATGAATTGAAGATATTGAACGTTGAAGATGTTCTCTTTAATTCATGTTAGGAATCACATGTACAACATGATTTGACAAATGTGGCTGGCAGTTTGAATTCAGTATTATGCCATTTGAACTGAGAAGCTATTCCTACCTTCCAGAAGTGTTAAGTTATTGGAGAGAGATACAGGATACTTCATTCATATTGCTCCTTTGATCTAACTTGTTCCTAATTTCAGAACTAAATTTAGAATATTCAAGAGCAACTTGACTATTGCAAAGAGAAGTAAGAAAACAATTAACAGGTCTGGTGACCAACATAAAAAGAGTTTAAAGGATGGAAGGTACAGATTTCCTTGTCAAAGGCAGCTTTCACCTAATGTAATAGGAATATTCCTTTGCAGTCATTTCAGCAATTAGGTAATGGGACGTGTGTTTTACTAAATGATCTGCAGTGCATTTCATCTCCTGCTTATAGACAGTAAGACACTTAAATATACAGTCTAGAAAAGAGTAGAAGTTTGAAAAAGTTCACTTGTTTAAGGAAGTATCAAACAAATATTGTCCACAGCAAACAGAAGCTCTTGGAAGCTGATTTCCACATAATTAATAGTGAAAAGATTCTGTAAGACACAGTAAGGGTCCTCTCATCTATACATGCACACATATTTTAAGGTCAAAGGGGACTCTCCTCTTGCATAACAATGGCCACAGGACCTCTACACTGATGTCTCTAATAAGCATACCTTACTGTGAGCAGTAATCCATCTTGGAGGGGAATAGTCAACCTTCATTCCTGACCTATTTTTACAATTTGATGAACTCAAACTTAGCAGCAATGACAACACACTTGATCAGAAGGGACAAAAAAGAAGAATCCCAAATACCTGTGGGACTGAGATGCCACAAAAAGCATGTTGGAAGAAAAGATGATGTTAAAACCCTATTTTAGGTGATTAAACCCTATTTTTTACCTTAAAATTTAACGTTGTTTCTTCAAACCCTGATTTTAACAAACTGAGTGCTGTGGTCATGTATCACTTACTAACTCACATTAAGAAAGCATTGAGCAGATGCACTGAAATAATCCTGCAAGCAACAGAAAATTTGTATCTTTCTCAACCACTTTGTCCTAAGGGCAGGACAGGAGTCCAGATACTTTACACCAGTAAAGCAGAGTGTATTGCAATAACTTCAAGTCCTTGCAGACAGTGTGTCACATGGTCAGTTCTTCATACTTCATATCTGCAAGATACACATATACTGACAGCAAGGGACAAGAGAAAACAAGAAATTCATGCAGATAAGAATTTACAGGTATCATTCCAGCTAAAGGTCATAAGTAAAATCAATCTTGTATGGGAAGCAGATTTCCCATTACTGAAATATCCCTGGTATCTCATGACTGC
This sequence comes from Myiopsitta monachus, assembly GCA_017639245.1. Lineage (NCBI taxonomy): Eukaryota > Metazoa > Chordata > Aves > Psittaciformes > Psittacidae > Myiopsitta > Myiopsitta monachus. The sequence continues at coordinate 62,044,390 of CM029923.1, forward strand.
AAGATTGCTCAGTACATCTCTAGTAATAAGGTTAACTCTGGCCAGTATGACTTATCATATCAAGAGTTACAGAAGAATTATGTTCAGAGAGCAAAAGGTGCTAGAATATGCAGAAGATGCCACCTGCAGCAAAGAATATTAATTGTGTTGGGGCTAGTGTAAAGGTGAGCAGATGCAATGAAAAGAACTTTGACTGGCAGCATCTCTTCTAACAAAGTCAGTTTGTGGCATGTGGAAAATGAGGGTGGTTTCAAGGTAACATCTTAGTGTAAGCAAGCAGGGGAGACCTGATGGGGATGGTGGGGAAGAGAGTACATACATTATTTTGAAGTGTAAGTAACTTACTTAGGGACAAGACAGAAAGACAGAAGGAAGAAGGAAAAGGAAGTGTGGAATAAAACTGGATATCATGGGAAATTATTTTCCATAGGTGAAAAAGTATTCTGAACATAAAGAAGAAAGGACACAAAACTATCATTTGTATTGCTGTGCTCTGTCTGTAATTAAGAAGAAGCAATCTTGGAAAGACACAGAGACACAAGAAGATGAATTCTGCATTATATGAAGGTAAACAAGGAATGCGGGGGGAAAGAAAGAGCTAAAAGTAGATAGTGTGTGCGCAACCACCAGGTGGTTGAGAAGTGTATGACATATGAGGAGCTGAGAAGATCAGCTGGCAGAGGAGATGATTGAGTGGATGCCAGCAGGGAAGAGGCCACATGAAAGACCAAATCCAAGAAATTGGGTCTATGTATCCCAAGCTGGAGGTGACAGCGTTAAAGTGATGAGATAAATGAATCAGCTCTCAAGGCAGCAATGATGATGGATAAGGTGGGATAGGATCAGCTGCCAAAGGAGTGTGAAAAGGCTCTAGAAATATTCAGAAACACATCATGGAGGGGAGGGGGGAAGAAAGGGTATGGGAAGGAGCTGTTGGTTTATTTGGAAGGTATTATGGAACACAAGCAACTGCATTTTATTTGCTGTCTCAAGAGTAATTTTGCTTTATGGAGTTTGTTAATGACTGTATAATGTTACTAAATGAGAATGGTAGGAGTATATGAGGTGCATTTTCAGTTTGACCTCTCATGGCTAGGTAGGTTTGAGCAGTTCTTGCAGGGGTGCTGAGCTCTGTGATGGGCCAAATGTGAAAGTCTTTCTCAATTGCTTCAGAGGCTATAGACAGGAGGGCTGCCACTGAAATCCAGAGGAATTCAACTGTGAGGAAAATGCATGTAAGCCAGAATCTCAGCACTTGACTTATTGAATCTGTGGAGAGCCCAGAAGATCAGTCACTCACAGGATGATATTTGTAATGAGAATAGAAAAAAAATCACTAGTTCTGTATCTTCACAGAACCTCACAAAAGCTCTGCTTTATTCCAGAAACACCTTCACCTTTGTGTGTGAACTCAGAGCACAGTGAAATGTGATGAGGAGATCCAAAAACACTCTGGAGAGCAGCTCTGTCAGAGGTGCAGTGATGATTTTAAGAAAGACCCTTTCACACCAGCTCCTCAGGCACGTCTTGGAAGTAAGCATTCAAATCCATCTCAGATCTGCAGTGTCCAGATCTCTTCTGGACTGAGCTTTCTTTATAAATCAAAGGGCAATTGTTCAGGCTCTCTGCTGAGTGAGGACAAAATCCCTGACTTTCTTCATAACAATGTCAGCCTTCCCTTCTGAGGAAGGACTCCAGTTGTTTTACAAGTAAAATCAAATACTGCAGTCCCCTTAGAAAACAATTATTCTGGGCTTAATCCCAGAAGGTGCTGAGTGCCTTCAACTCCCACTGCAGTCATGTGGGACTGAATGTGCTTAATTCTGTACATGATGCTAGAGATTTTCCTAAAGTGTAAGAGCCAGATCCTCCATGTTTTAACCTGAGGCACTGCTTACTCCTTCAAATCGAGCACAGCTTGACCCTGCAAGTCCTTAACCTGAAAGGTTGCACTTACTGCTGTGCCCAATACCACTAACAAGAGCCTCTACCATCCATAATAAAGTTTTGCAGGATGAAGCCTTTAGTAAAATTTATGTCACTGACCTACAACCAACAGCTGCAAGAGAAAAGTAAAACTGTGATGAAAATTCCCAACCCATCAACGTGGGTATTGCACTGCTTCAGCTTCAGACAAAAGCTGTATTAGCTCTATCCTTCCAAAATGCTGCAGTCTAAACAGCTCAACTACACTCATTAAATATCATGGTGGCTTTTCTGCACAACCTAAAGCCGCAACACTTAAGCATACTTTAAATACGATTGATTAAAATTGTATTGGAGAGATCATCAGTAAGGTAAATTAATTCCCCTATGCAGCCTACGCAGTGGAATGAACACATCAGCTAAACACCAGTGTCTGGCTTTATGTCTTGCAAATGCCCCCATATTTAGAAACGTATTATCCAAAGGGTGAGGAGTTAAGGCAGTGAATAGTGATACACTAAAACCTAAAGAGGAGACAGAGATTTGGCTGACCACAACATCCCTATTTGTATCTGAGAGACACCCAAAGAGCGCCTAGGATTAACTTCATGCATCTGGCACAGTGTATTGAGTGTGCCTGTATGTTTATGCGTATGACTCTTCTGTCTGTGAAATGGTTAAAAGTTAAGGTTACCCATCCAAGGAGTAGAAAATGAAGGTTCTCAGTTTGATGGACAACAGCTCAGAGATCCCTGATGTCCCAAAATATTAGGTTTCTCTTCTAATAATGTTGGAAATATTGCCTACTGTCATGATTAATCTCAGTAGCAGCTCCGGCTGATTGCAGGTGACGCAGTCACAGCGCAGTGCCTGTGTTGGTTTCCACACACCGTCAAATCTGCTACAAATGCAGGGGTGAAGGGGAAAGAACTGTGCTACCAGGTATCCTAGTGGCTAATAGATTGTGACATGAAAGAAGGAAACCTTTATTTTAATTCAAAAAACAAAAGCCAAATAGCAAAACTTCTGTACGTGCCTAACTTCTTCTTTTTTTTCTCTTCCTCAAGTGAAAAACAATCCCTTGCTAACAACATCTTGGCTGGCATCAAGGGAAAGTGGAGGGATTTGCAGATGTGGAGGAAGACATACAAAACATTTTTCAAATCAAAGGCTTGAATTATTGCACTGGGTTCATGAAGTTTCACAGGCATGTAGACACACCATTGTCTGCCCCCTGGAACAAGCCACCCTTTCTTCTAGAAGCAAAACCAAGCCAATGGTTCTTACAATCCAATCTGTATGTAGCAGGGAGCTATCTATATTTTGGAATTCTTTGCATTGTCTGTGGTCAGGGTGTGCTGTTTTGGCCCAACAATGGCAACATTGATTTTAGAATTTCAGAATTTTGGTGTATAGAACAAACTGTGAAACAAAACCGGCCTGCTCTCAATAGTACAACAACAGTGCTCTTACATAAACTTGCCTTGTCTCACTATTTTCCATAGTCAAAGATCAATACCGGTCATTCAGCCAACATTATTAAAGCCATTTATCAGAGACTTTTTTTGCCTTGTTGCTAATAAAAAGGGTTTTGCCGACAAAGTTATGTCATCTTCCGCTCACTCGGGAGCAGCGCAGATAATCGGCTTTGTTGTGGCCCCAACAATCGGGCCTTGTTTGATGAACTTACATTTATGAAGTGAAAGTATTTGGAAACTGATGGTACATTGAAGTTTGGTTGCCATGGGCAATAATCATCCCCAAAAAGTCATGACCTCCCTGTTATGCAGCTAGTAACTAATTGAAATGATACAAATTACTCTGATTCTCTGTCTGCCAATTTAGAGGCTGGTTGTGGTCAAGGGTCAAATGAGCTCCTATTCATGAAGCGGTGTTTGAAGTGGCTGCTGCCATAGCGAGGGGTTTGGTGTGGACGCGGCGACTCCTCTGGACATTACCCCATACTGGGGACGAGAGTGTTGCACACATAGCAAAACAATAAGCCTACCACCACTACCTTCAGCTGACACATCAAAAGCTTCTCCTTGTCAGTCACTTAGCAGTAGTTGCTACCAATCAGGACATGGTTTACTGGGTAGAAATAAGTGTTGTATTCATCCCCAAGGGCTACTTGATACATTTAACTGACTCTACAAATGCCTCCTGAGGTAGTTCTAAGAAATCAAAGTATCATTCTGCTTGCACTCAGTTCACTAGAAAAAACAAAGACCTCCTTTTCTGTGCAACAGAGCAAGAGAAATTCAAATCTGATGAACTATCTGAGGTGTCACCCTTTAAAAACATTTATGATAATTCAGTGGTGTGTTCAAAGAATGCAATGTTTGTCTCAGTAAATATGGGGAGCTCAACATTAAAAAAGTTAATAGCATAATGGGATTTTTGTCCTTTAGGAAATTCGAAGTAATTCCAGGGAATATTGCTCAAAGGCTTATTAAATATGTGCCAAATGTATTGGTTTACTGGGGAACATTTGCAATGACATTAAAGAGGTTTCTTTCTTTGTCTAAGCTCCTGCAGCTTTAGTGTGTCTAGATCTATTAAAAATGTGAGAGAAGAACCCATGCCACATGCACAAGGCAAGCTCCTGGGAGAGTGAAGATTAACATTTTCTGTATTTCAACAGTATTTGAAAGATTTACCCTATAGTTTGAGTCCAGGATGTTTCAACAAACATTTTTATCAGTACCAAAACTGTGTACCATCTACTGGGGACAGATATGATTCTAATGGCTGGATTTGTCCTTTATCTAGCAGGTTTTCTCTCTTCAAAAATACATAACTATGCAACTACAGCCTGAGTTGCTTGGGATGATGCAAGCCAAGAATACAAAGTTGCAAGTGACATAATCCATCATTCTACCAGGCACTCTCATCGGGCTCTCCTTCAAGCTTCACTCACACCTCCTATGCAATGTAGGAACAGATATGCCATCAATTCCTAGATATTCCTGAAGAAGCTGCTAAAAACCACCAATAAATACATATTTAAATCAGTGGGGATGGAACTGGTGTCATTCTGGATTCTGCTCTGATGTCCATAATAAAAGATAGTGAGTGAGCTACAGCCACAGACATCCTAAGTGTTAACTAGCTGTAGTGAGTACTCTGGAATCTCCACATGACCCCATAGCTCAGGGCAGGCTCATTTGCAGTGTTCCATAGAGTCACAGGCTGGTTTGTGTTGGAAGGGACCTTAAAGCTCATCCAGTTCCAACCCCCTGCCATTGGGCAGGGACACCTTCTGCTAGATCAGGTTGCTCCAAGCCCCATCCAACCTGGCCTTGAACACTGCCAGGGATGTGGCAGCCACAGCTTCTGTGAGCACCCTGTGCCAGCACCTCAGCATCCTCACAGGGAAAAAACTTCTGTCTAAAGTTTCAATCTCAGTTTCCCCTCTGGCAGTTTAAAGCCATTCCTCTTGTCCTGTCCCTACAGGCCCTTGTAAAAAGTCTCTCTACAATCATAGAATCATAGAATCATAGAATAGTCAGGGTTGGAAAGGACCTTAAGATCATCCAGTTCCAACCCCCCTGCCATGGGCAGGGACACCTCACACTAAACCATGTCACCCAAGGCTCCGTCCAACCTGACCTTGAACACCACCAGCAATGGAGCATTCACAACTTCCCTGGGCAACCCATTCCAGTGCCTCACCACCCTTACAGTAAAGAATTTCTTCCTCATATCCAATCTAAACTTCCCCTGTTTAAGCTTGAACCCGTTACCCCTTGTCATAGAATCATAGAATCATAGAATAGTTAGGGTTGGAAAGGACCTTAAGATCATCTAGTTCCAACCCGTAACGAAGAGTCCCTCCCCAGCATCCCTATAGGCCCTCTTCAGAAACAATCTTCTGTTCCTTGACATGATTTTAATACACATTAGGAATTTCAGGGTTTTGTTCTGTTCCTTTTCCTGGTTATGTCCCAGGAACTCCCACATGCACTGGTTGTGCCTAATACTATCTTTTTTTACACACAGTCTCCCTAAAATATGGCATAATTTCAAAATGGTTATCACTGATGCTCACAATCTAAGTAGTTGTCTACAGGTGTAAGTACAAGGCAGAGTGGAACAGAAAACAGTAATTTGTTTCCTAAGAAAATGATGTCTTTTTTTCTATCCACCTCAGTGTTTTCTCCTGGCAAAATTCCTGCCTCTTGTCAGGTAACAAAAAATGAAACCTATTCATTTTCAAATTAAATACATCAGTTTGGAAGTGTTGTTTTTTAACAAGACACTGTCATGCTCAGAGGAAAGTGGCACCTGTCAAGAAAAATATTCCTAGTAGAAAACCTAATTTTCCTTTAAGCATACAAAAAAAATTGACCAGCCCTATTGCAGAAGCCTTTCAGTGCCATTCCATGTCAGCACTGTCATTACAGCTCCTATTGTGAAGACAATTGAGAACATGTCTTTGAAAATTTATTCTGGAATTGACCTTGTGGCCTATTGATTGTGCTCCTGCTTCATGTGAGAGACCTGGATTCAAGTGAGAGGGCTGCTCTGAAGGGGTGGAGGGGTCCTCTGTGCTCCACAGAAGCAGCCTGACCATTCCAAGGTTTCAAAGTGTGTTTTAATCTCATCTGCCACAGAACTTCCTGAGATGATGGTGTTGAAAGGTTTAAAGAGAGAAAAATGTCTTTTTAAGGGTTCAGAAAGGTGCTGAGTACAATCCTGCTGGGAAGAGGACCCTCTGGGCAGCAGCGCTGACACAAGGTGTGGAATGATGGCACAGCTTTGCTGATTCCCTTAAACTAGGGGGTATAAGCAAAATATTTGGAATCTTCAGTTGACCACAACAGAACAGCTAGAATCATAGAGTAATATAATCATAGAATGGTTTGGTTTGGAAAGGACCTTAAGATCACCCAGTTCCAACCCCCTGCCATAGGAAGGGATGCCTCACACTAGACCATGTTGCCCAAGGCTCTGTCCAACCTGGCCTTGAACATTGCCAGGGATGGAGAATTCGCCATTTCTTTTAACTCCTTGTGCTTATAGCTAATTTCTATTCTGAAGGACAATATTCCCCCCCCCGATACCAGGGTGAAGTGCCTGTCCATCTGGTCACCGCAGTGAAGTTATTTCTAATAGCACCATCATGAGGCGTGATTCAAGCCAACTTGTCCATACTCTAAGCAAACCATAGGGTTAATAAAAACACAGAGGGCTATGGTTTTCCTCACTGAAACTGCCATGAGTCAGCAATAAAAGAAGGAGCAGAGAGATCAGAGCTCTGGAAGCAGGACAACATGTGTCAAAGACTCTCAAAAAACCCAAGAAGTTACTTGGTTCCACTAAAGTCACTGAACTTACACAGCCAAAATCTAAACCACAGTTGGTAAGGTAGCACTTAACAGTAGATTGGCTTCTGACTCAAACACAGTGCATTCATTTCCATCTTATAACCATATGCACAATAATAAGAGCAATCTTCAGGTCTATATCCTCAAAGACACTTCACAGATGCTCTTTAACCATGTATCTCTTCTAAGGCTCTGCCAGCAGCCTCACTGACTACTTTGATTATGTAATACACACATTAAACATTGCCCAAACACATTTTAGCATGAGGGAACACATCAGCTGAAAAGAAGGGGCAGTGGTTTGTTGAGTCAATGACAAGCTCTCTTCCCAAAGCCTAAATGCAGTGCTAGGTGTTTAATCTGCATATTGAAAAAGCCTATAAACAGCCATTTACACAATAAAACAAAACCATCTGAAAGAGCCGTTACAGCCAATTGTCCTTTGTGTCAACTAATTCCTTCCATTCCCTCCCTAAAAGGTTCAGCTGAGTCCCCCTTGGAGACCCTACTTCCAATAACAACAATTCCCTTCCTCCCCAAACCATCAAGCCCCCACCACATGGACAGCTTCCCTCTTGGCCATCCTCTTCCATCCTGATCAAATCTTCAGCCTCTGATTTCCTACTCTGAGGCACACAGAGGGGCTGGTATATGTCCCCAGTGTAAAAAGGTCCTAAATCTAAGTGTGCTGAGAGTGTTTGTGGTCACTGTTCTGATCTGCACCTGCCATGGATGGAGATCTGTAAGATGACTTTTTAGTTCCTGTTTTGGTTGAGAAATCTGAACATTGTCAAGTGTCAGGCTTCTCCAATCTACTGGCCAGATTTTCTCTCGTCTCTTCTACGGACTGATATGAACCATACTATGAATGATATGATTGAATAATATGAATCATTTAAAACAGAAACCGAAGGGCTGTGTTTGCTGGACCCTCACCTGTGCTGCTGATCTCTCATGGTCCTGTACTGCTGTATTGCAAAGCTCAGCCCAGAGATCTGCCTCCCCACACAGTGCTTGCTTACATTTATTTCCCTTGACTCCTATCATAAGAAAGAAGCACTAAGGACCAGCTTTTTGTTGAGTGACATTAAACACTGCTTTACTTCCCAAAAAGCCCATTGCAATCAGTAGTTATTTATATTAGAAAGTAAATCTCGGCATGGTGAAAGAGTTGGATGACTTTCAGCTTCAGTGAATAAAAACAACCAAAGAAGGTAAAACAAAAAAGGAAAACTGCCATGAGGGAAAATGAAGATGCAGATGTCTGGAGTATATCCTTCCTTCCGCAGAGGTATAGTCCCACTTTTCTTCCTTAAACCATTATCATCTTAATAAGCAGCATAAGCTTTGCTATAGCCAAAATCAGAGGAGTTACACTCCTAAGATTATTCAAAAGATGACAAACATATTTTTGAGTCATCGTTAAAACACGCATGTATTTTATGTGCGTGTGTGTGTATATATATGTGTAGACATAGTTAGCACATATATATACAGAAAGACACAGTCAGCATTTCCAAAAAGATCTGCTCTCTTCTAGCAGAGGGTTTTGCACAACTGCCACTCTCACAACGCTACTAAAGGGAGTTCATTCTATCAGTGCTTTGTGCAGGTTTGGGTGATTTAAAAGACTTTGGATTAAAAGTCCCTCCTCAAACAGAACTAGGAAGTACCCCCAGTTCTGCAGGGCAGTAGTCTGGGTAAAGCACAGATCCATTTTGTCCCTTCCTGACTTCAGCCCACCATCTGCTAGTGAAGGACCTTCAGGCTGACCTTCAAACCATAGCGAAAGCTGCTGCAGTCACTGGCAGGGCCAACTTCTGCTCATAGGCTCCCCAGGAGAAGTGAGGAGCAGAGGTACCTGATGAATGTGGATATTCCTTTAGCTTTTTGCTTTCCAAGAATTTTCCCTTTCTAAAATCCTTTTTTTGGTGGGTTGGATTGTTCACTAGTTCAGAAAAGGTTACTTAAACCATCACATACTGGGGTGAAATTAATTAATGCACTTGACTAAAATTCAATGGGAACAGAAAACAGATACAGAACAAGAAAAATGGTATTAAGTGGTACCCAGTCCCACATCTCGACAAATAACAATGGGCTGTTTATGCTGCATTACTCTTTTCTAATCTCCACATATTACTATAATTATTAACTACTAGTCCTAAAATCTATAGAGTTATCATTATTGTTATTATTATGAAACTCCATCTCATTTTCATGTCATAAAGATAAACCAAATCTCATTTCAATTAGTTGCAGCAGGAGGGAATGAACTTTAAACAGACATTTAATTTCTGGAAAAAAAAAAATTAGGAAGTTCTTCATGGAAATGTTATGGCATTTTGAAACAGATTAATAGTTCAATATGAACACATCCACCCTGCAGCTAAATGACGGCTGTACTGCGATCAGGAGACAGGTTAAATGAGCAAAAGCAGTTGATGCCACTGCTATAGATCTAATCAAATAGTATTCATTTTTACAACTTTTTAGCTACATTATTTTTTCATCCCATGTGCTCTCTGAGCTGTTACTGTGGGTTATCTGCTTTGTAATTGGGTTCTAGTTGTCTTTAATGTGTTTGACTGGTAAAGAAGAACTAGGACCAATGAGGCACTTCACCTTCTGGTTCCTGTTGGAAATGGTTCAAAACCACACTATCACCACAAGTACTGAGCTGGCTAAAGGTTGTACCATGCAGTTGCTCAATATCAGTTTGAGCCATGACACCCATGTGTGTGCAAGGCTAAAAGAGAGCACACCATGAAGGGTACAGCTCTGATTCCTCTCAGCTGGAGAAAGGGAGCCCAGTGTGACGTAGTTTACTTACTAACTGAACGCAAGGCTATAGATATGGCTCTCCAGAAAGGCTCTCCATAGTACTCAGCACTGTGACAGATGCTGAAATGATGACAGAAGCCCTCAAGCCTTGGGAAGTTCTTTTAACACTGTCAACTACTATCTCAGACAGTGTTCTTTTTTACAGACACTTTTGCACACCTACAAAATGACTTCATTATTCATTTATTCATTGTTCAACAATCCCAAGTTTTAAGGCAGACGCTAAAAAACCTGGAGATGTCAACAGACTGGGGACCCCCTCGTTTCGTCCCCTGCTTTTGCCTCACGGCCCTATGAGGTGCAGTGCAGTGAGGAGCGCAGACGGGTACCTGCGTTGCCCTGCAACATCCCCACCTCCTGGTTAGCGCCTACATGACAGCTCTTAGCCGAAGGAGCCATCTCACCCTAGTCTTCTCCTTGGTGGCAGCCTGCACGGTCATGGATTTTATCCTCTCCTCGAGAATGTTTAGACTTCAGAAACATTAAATGTTTGACACTAGGCCAAGATGAAAACACAGAAATGAAAAGACAACCTGTAGATGTCGTCAAGCACTTCACAGACCCTGTGGATGCAAGTCGAAATCCAATCTCCCTAAGTCAGTGCAACAAGTTTCCCTCTCTCCTTCTACTACAGTGATTTCCTTCCTAACACTCAAGCAGCAAAAAGCAGTGAGAGCCCCAGGAGACAAATGCCTTGGCTTGCAAAGAGGGGCAGCGTCAAATAGTATGGACCAGGACACAGAGAGCTGGTAAAAGCTGGCAGAGAGGAGAACTGGGCTGGATCAGGGAATGCAGGACTGGAAGAAACCAGCAGGTGAGAAATTAGGGGATGATTGATAATAAATGAAGAACATTATTAGCTGAGATTACGAGGTTAAGAGAGAAAGTGAGATTAAAGTAGAGGAAATTCTCCACTTAAGGACAAGGAGCTGGGAAAAAGCAGAGCAAGGCAAGGAGTAATGGGGGAGAAGCAAAAAAATGTTTGGGAGAAGAAGGACTAATCTAAGAATGTGGCAGAAAGTAGGGAAGTGGACTGTGCTAGAATCAGAGTTGGAGAAAAACTGCGACTGTACTTCAAAACATGAGGCAAGTACAGGCTTCTTGTATGTCAGAATTCCTCTACTCTCAGCAAGCAGCTGTGAAAACCAGTGGCAGTGTAGGTTTCATTCCAGTACTGTGCTGGTTAGCACAGCAGGATGACACCTTCTGTTACTCATCAATCCATTGACCCAAAATCCACTTTAGAATCGCTGTGGTGAACCTAAAGTTGCTAGCTCTTCAGTCCAGATAAAACAGTAGCTGTACCATGTTTCATACAAGATTTTTCCACTTGGACCCAATTTGCCTATTTAACAGCCCAGGAAATCACAGAGATAAAATCAACTCTAAAATAATAAACTCAAACACTCCCAGTTAGGAATACTAGAATCAAGTTTGCTTCAAACAACTCTAATTTAGTTCTCTTTTATAGTTCAGCACCACATGTAGAGATAACATAATTATATCCAGTTTTTTTCTGCAGGACTCCCTCACTGCAAAGGCCCTTAATATCTTTTTAATATAAGGTTGGGGGTTATTTTGGCTGTAATAGGTAATCAAGTGGCTTGTTTCCTTTAAGTAGATTAATCTTGAATTATGGCTGTATAATATCATTTTAGGTTTCTGGTTGCTCAAGCAATACTCACAGAGTTGGCAACAGACCAGTCTGTTGGCCGGACAATGGGGTTCCCACTTGCCCTGTCTTTGCTTTATATATGTATTAATAAAATATATATATTTAATAAAAATTAACAACATAAATTCATCAGATTCTCCTGTACAAAAATGCAGGTAAGATCTAATAACAAAATATACATGACTCCAAATTCTCCTTTCTGCATTGATGAGCCTGAGGTGTGATGCACTGATCACACCTCATGCAACAGGAACCCTTAAAGAGCTTGAGAAACTGATCTGAGAGAAAACCAAAAAGGAGTTAGCAGGTAGTTTGGCTAACAGCAAAACCACATGGCCAAGGTTTTCAAAATGCACCCACAGTGTCAGCATCCATCTTTAAATTTCACTTTCTAGAAAATGAGAAATTGGCACTTGGTAGAAAATATCAGGCTCTTTTTCAAAGCTCTCCAACTGGGCCTTCAGACTCTCTGTTGCCACCTTGGTAAAGCTGGTCTACATCTAACAGTTATGAGCACCTACTGTAACACTTCTTCAAAAGAGTGAATGGCAGTGAGTTTCTGAAAGCTTCTGCTCCAATTCAGTGAGATAATAGCAAGTGTGTAACTCAGGCAAACGTGGGTTTAACATATGAATCAGGGGCTCACCTAAGCCATTCAAATCAGGAGGCTTATTTGTTTGCTGCATTTCCTAATTGTCTCTGGAATCAGCTGAGTGCCTTCCTCAACAACTTTGCCTTATTAAGTTTATCCATGCAAGAGAGAGAGACAGAGATTCTTGACATGCTCTGGATTACTTCTGCTCCCATCTGTGCTAAGCAGCAATAAAGAAAGTTTCAGAGTGCTTACAAACCCCACAGTTGGGAGGCTCCCCAGTCAGACCAGGTTGTGATTTATGACAGTTGTCAAAATCAAATGGGAGAAGAAATTGTTACAGGTCCTGGAAAGTACAGAAATTTAAATGATACTCTCAAAGGGAATAGGATCCACTGGGGAGCAACAAAATATGTGGGGTATGGTTCTCTCTCCAGTTCATATGCCAGAGAGTAACTTCTCTTTGCAAATGGACTTATTTTGTACCTTAAAGAATCTCAGGCATGTTACTGACATTTTATGATATTGTTAATGGAATCTCCAAATCTGTAATAACAATGATCATTTGACATCATGCAGCATTTTCTATTGGAAGATTTATTTGGGATTCATGGGAAGTACAGCCCCATACGGAGTAGCAGGAATCAGGTATTTAGCAGCATACTGTGATACCACAATAGTGTCAGCTATTCAGAAGAGAAAGTGAAAAATGTATTTCAGAGACCTCAAAACCGGCGCACAGAGAGTGAATGTGATAATCCATTTGCAGCCAAGATGCCAGGGCTATTGAAAACAAAATCAAGACAGTCCCTCAAGTTTTCAAGACCTTGGGTTTATGTTTCAAGCCAGCATGTGCTACCTGTGCAGCGTCTGTTTGTGTTACTATAGAATCCTAGGCACTGGAGTCGCAGAAAGGAAGGGACTGACTCTTTCTGAGTCAGTTATGTCCCTTCTCCAATCACAGAGTTGAAGATTTTCAATTATACCTGAAATGCTTTTAAGTAAAAAAAAAAAAAAAAAAAAAGAATATTATGATAATAAATAACTAAGACCACTGTCTACATTTCAGTATTTGTGTTCAGTGTTTGTAATTTCCTTCTGCAAAGTTATTCTGCCTATAGCGTCTACTGTGTGGTTGCTGGATGCTGGTGGTTCCCAAATCAAAGGCTTACATGTGAGAAAAACCCTACAACCTAACACCCACAAATGCTGTTCATGAAGGTAAGCTGGAGTTTCATCTTGTGTATCCCTCCTGAGCAGTACTCCTTTGTTTGCTCACTAAAGCATTGTGTTACCAGTACCAATGGGGTTTATATATATATATATATCTGTACATATATGTATACAAAAATATATTTATGTGTATACATACACACATATATGTATACATGGATATAAAACTGACAGTCTTCATACTGGTTATTTAGTATATACTCCTCTTAAAAATGCCAGAGGAAGCAAAGAATCTAATTCATTCCTCTCAAGACTTGCTTCTTACGTGCTATGCTACTGGCTGACATATTTATTCAAGGCCACAGACTGATGCCAGATGCACAGGGTGAGAATACTTTTAAACTGAAAGATGGGAGATTAAGATGAACTCTTGGGCACAAGTTCTTCTCTGCGAAGGTGGTGAGGCACTGGCACAGGATGCCCAGAGAAGCTGTGGCTGCTCCATCCCTGGCAGTGTTCAAGGCCAGGTTGGACAGGGCTTGGAGCACCCTGCTCTAGTGGAAGGTGTCGCTGCCTGTGGCCAGGGGTTGGAACTGGGTGAGCTTTAAGGTACCTTCCAACCCAAACCAGTCTGGGATGATTCTATGACTCTTCAGAACAGAAGTGTACTCTCTGCCTTGTTTCGGAGGTTGCTGCTCCATAGTTACAGCCATGTGGAACAGTGGAGGAAATGTGCAGAGCCTGTACTGGCTTTCAGTATAAAGCTGAAGAGTCTTCCTTCTCAGGAACCCTTTTGGGGGCAGAGGGACTTTACGCTGAGCTGTGAGGCTTTGCTCTAGAGAGCTTTGCCCTTTTTTCTGTAGCCATGAACAATCCATCTGTGCCGAGACAGTGTTTTGTAAAGCAGCAGAACTGAATGAAATGTTCTGAGAAGGGTCACAGCAAAAAACATCCACCAATAGGAATGTTCTTGGAGTTCTTTTATTACTTCTCTGCATTTCAGGGAGGGGTTTGCTATTAATATCTTTTATCCTGATCTCCTTCCAGACTGATCTTCATATTTTCAGTCTCAATTCTCTTTATTTTAGGGCCCTCTCCAACAGTTTGTAAATGTCACCATTTGTCATGTATAAATTCATGTTGAAAAAGGGCTAAAACCTTCCAAATTTCCCTTGCTGCAGTTCAGTAATCCTTCCAGTTTTAGAGCAACAAATACTTGTTGTCTGAATACTCCCTCTTCATAATGTCAGTCAGTGCATCTTACAGGACGTGAGCTATCCCTTTGCTTTGAGAACAGCCTGGCATATGGAATCACAGCACATTTGGTTTGGAATAAATATAGCCTTCAGGCAGCAATGTGTGAGCAGGATAAATACCAACCAGTCAGTCCCTGCAACACCCTGAGACCACATCATTTTCTTTGAGTGCACGCAAGGAAGGAGTGTGTTAGTTAAAGAGGTAACTCATCATGGTACCATGGTGCTGTAGCTGATCTAAGTAGCAGCTTCACTTCCTATTCCCTCACCTTCCACAAGAGATTACTCCCCCTTTAGAGCAGCCAACACAACTGTTCAGGTAGCCATTAGTTAGTCCAAATCTGTCAAATGATTTGGCTTAGCTTAAAGAGGTTTAGTGCAAGGTTCTCTGAAGCAGGATCACTCCTGACTGAGCTGGGTTAATGACTCATTACACCAGCAGTTGTGCTGTCATAGCTGAAGGCTGATAACCTGCAGAGGAAGCAGATATCATAACCCACATCACTTTGATTTGCAGCAGCCCTTCTGACCCTGAGATGACTTCTACAAATTCATATGAATTCAGATCCAGTGATTCTTAAACACATACCAAAGCCTTGAACCTCTCCCAAGTTATGATTGTTAGTATTAGAGGGACAATTACACAATTAGTCATTCACACCTATTCTGGCTTATGAGGTTTATGCTACATTAAAACATTGCCATAGAGGTAACAGTAAGATACTACACCTGTACCAAGGGTAACAACAGCAAGTCAATGTGACGTACTTGCGTGTATGTATTACAAAGCCAAAGAGGAATACTTCAGCATGAAGGATGAGAGAATAGAAGGCTAAGAAGAGTTTTTCCTCAGACTATAATAACATTTTCAGGTTTCAGATCTCTTTGATTGTATTTTGTGATCCTTTTGATGGCTAAGTTTTGTGCTGTACCTTGCTGCTTCTCACAAATATGGCAACAGGTCCCTAATAACTGGGCCAATTCTTCAAGTTCTTGACTGAAGTTAGTGGGAATTTGTTCCTGGACTTCACATTTGGAGCTACAGATAATTTACAAACTGACATTTGGTATCCAGACCCTTCATGGAAAAAAGAACACCACATCTCAGAAAGACAGATCGACAACACTGAGCTTGGTTTTGCTCCTCTTCAGGATATTGTCTTTTACTTCAGTAGATCCTAGATCACTTACAGAAATACAATAAAATCAATAAATCCACTGCAGTTTCACCTTATAATTTTACTAGAAAAGAGCCAGCACCATGAAAAAGATAATGCCACAGCTGACTTCAGACTGGCAACATAGTGCCAGAAATGGGTTTGGCCCTTAGTCTCTAGCTAGTATTAGTATTTATTGACATTATAAAGCCACTTAGAGGATGTGGCTGAGCAGAGAACTAAGCATGGAAAGTGCTGAATATATATGTAACCACAGCCTGTCTGTTCCCCAGAGTTCACAGGCAAAGTATGCAACCAGAAAGTGAAATATCATGCCTGGAGCCAAGAGAGGACAAATGAAGGTTCACAGCTTGCACAGAAGGTCTAAAGACAGAGACCAGGTTCAGAGGATGCTTGTGGAAGGGAAAGGTGGAACGCAGCATGCTTATGACTGCTTTAGAACACAAGATGGAAAGAAACAATAATGCATCACTCCTGTCAGTGACTTCTATCACTTGAAGGCCAGTGACTTCTCTTTTCTTTTTTGACCAGCTAAATAAATGGTGGCCAACTTCCCCATCACTGCACTGCAATCCTATTCAGACAGGGAAGTTGGTAACTATAGGAAGAACATACAAACTTGTATTTCAGAAAAGGCTTAAGAAACCTCTTAAAACCCACCTCTCCGTGATATTCTACTGCCAGAAATAAAAGGTATAAACAGCACATTAAATGAAACAGTTTCGTTACAAAAGCATGTGTGAGATGAAGCAGACCAAAATCAGGATTGGCCAAACATGAGCATCCTCTGCATTATCTTGAAAGCATCCATGCAGTAAATAATCAACTGAATTTTGCCATCAAATCAAATTAAGCAGCTGTCTCATTTATCATTGAGTTTTGTTATAGCAATAAAGTACATTGTTGTTTCTCTCTGAGGAGCAAAGTGCCTAACTCTTCCAGGACAAGCACTCAGACAGCAGAAAGTCAGCCTGGATAGACTTAGTCTTACTCACTGGCTGCAGGACTGCACAGTCATGACCACCCTGTCAGGGGTTTGATGGCATATAGACCACACATACATTGAGGTGGATCTTACCTTCAATTCAAGTGATCAGTTTTTGCATTTCCCTCTTCTCATTCCTCTTTCTCTCATTTTTCCTTCAGATATGTTTCTCACTATCTCATCCAACATGCATCTTCTTATGGCTAACTATCTTTGCCATGTAGAACAGTTTCCTCTACCTGCCCTTGCGTATGTCAGTGAGTCCAATAGACACTTCTGTTATTTCCTCACAGATGCTCAACAGGAGTTATAACCTCTGAAGCTCAGGTCCTTAGTAAGTAAAGTTAGGTCTTATCTCTCTTCTCCCTCCCAAATTGCAAGTAAACTATAAAATATGGCACACAGTACAACATTCTCCAGGCTGCATTACTCACCATCAATATGCTAATGCTATTCAATACACATCTGCAGCCATGACTAGAAAAATGTCAGCAATGTGAAAGCAAAGGCAGCTTCACCTGGCAATTTCCATCTTTCCATCCCATTTTCCCACTTCTTCCACCCTTCAGTTCTATCACACCTGCCCAGCAGTTCTCATTCCAGATCCTGCCAGGCCATTACTCAGACCAAAAAGCTATGTACTATAATTCATGTAAGTAGTGATTAAGCAAGACAAATTGGTGGTTTACAGTAACAGATACTTGAGTATCTGTTTGAGTCAGTTTAAATTAAATCTAAATAAGGTTTAACATAAGTTTCACCAAAAAATTGTGTGGTTAAAAACCAAGTGATTATTGAAAGGATGTTTATGGATGTGTAATCAGGATCACTGTTAAATTTGAAAACATTCTTAATAGTCTTTTTGTATCTAATCATTCTATAATCACTCATTAAATTTAAATCAAAGCAGCAGCTGAGATGCACAATTTAAACCAACTGCAATGAAAAAACAGCCCAATTCAATAAAATGCCCCCCATAAAACTCCCTTAGAAGATTCAAACAAAATCTAAACCCAAATCCTTTGGAATTAACAGCTGCTCACTAAGATTTGAACTGAAATAAAGTGGTTCCAGTTGCTCAACTCTTCCAGTTACTGTGGTTCGGCATGTTGCAGGTGCCTGATTCAGCCACCATTTAGTGAGTACGTAATTCACTGGGTCCTGATTGCCTTCAAAAGTCTTCTCTGATGGGCTAATTGTATAAAAATAACAGTTCATGTCTTCAGCTTCATTTGAGGCTGGAAGACTCCACAGTTGAAAAGGGAAAAAAGATATATTACATCAAGCTCAGAAAGGTTTTTTCTTCCACCTATCTTCCCAACCTTCTCCTAAAGTCCTTCAAAAATGGGATGTTCTGATACCAGGAATAACTTTCATCTATTTACAGAGCATACACTCTCTAGATTACCACAGAAGTCTTTCAAAAACAATGCTGGAGTGGAAAGTACACCTGTCTGCACCCTGTGTATGGTACTAGATAGAAGATAGGACCCTTTCAGAAGTAGGTTCCAGACATACAGTGCTGTGCTAGCAAATCTACCTATGCCTATGACAGCAGCCAAGTTGGTGCTTGTCCCAACAGCACTCAACCCTTAGACACAAGGATATCTTAAAGCACAAAGCCACCCATAGCCAGATTCAGCATAAAATAAAACCAGTGCACAAAACCTCAGCAGAACAATGGCTGTGGGATTCTCAGGTGAGAAATCTTTCCACCCAAATGGACCATGAATGTAAACACTGCCTAAGGAGAGTGGGACAGATCAGGCCATTAAAAGCAAGGCAGAGAGGAATGGAAATGGCTGAGCAGGAACAAAAACCAGACCAATTTCTGCCACCAAGTAGGAGTGGGAGTATAACAGTCCTTGTTGAAGAGTTGCTGGCAGTGATGTTATTGTTAAGGCTGAAAAAGACATTAGATTCCAAATCTCTCTTTTCACTTGTAAAACAGGAAGATTTTGAGCTTGATCCTTCACTTCAAAGGTAGCAACTGCAACTGCTTAACAAAGGAGAAACAGGAGATGGAAGAGAAGAAAAAAATCAAATGGGTTACAAAATGTTACACTGGTGGAGCCAGAGGAAGGTGAGATTCCAGTTCCACTGAAGTTCAGTTTTATTCTTTTACAGACACCAAGATTCCCCCCACCTCAGTTAAGCCAATACAAAAACAACCGGAGAATAACCCAATTACAGCAAAGATCACAGCCAGGAAAAATACGCATTTCAGAAGAGAGGACAGATGAGACGACAGCCAGTTCCTGACAAAATGGGAAGGAGGTGGAACTGCAGGAACTGATGTCTCTAATCTCAAGACTGGAAATGGAAGCCTGGCAGAGCAAAGCAAATGTTCAGTTTTATCAGTACTGGCCTTAGACAATAAACATGCACAAGCATGTCTACAAAGACCTTTGATTCCTAATTTATTTTTTCTTTATACCGATTTAAGAAAACTGGGGTTTTTTTCCATCTGTTTTGAAGCTTAAAATTTATTTGTTCTTTTATCCATCAACAAAAAGTTTTGATTCATCAATTCCGCTTGTGATTTCCAAAAAGGCAAATTCATGGCTTGGTTTAAGACCACTCTTTGGTTCCTAAAAATTCCTGACTGCTTCCATTGGGCTTCTCAGGGGTCTCAGAACCATTTTGAGAAAAGAGAGGGAAGAAACTCACAGCAATGGATTCTGAAGTTTGAACATTTGTCTTTGTTATGATCCGAAATGAAACCTGGAATTTTCAATGAAGGAAAATTTGTACAACATAGGAAATAGTTTCAGTGCAAAATTGAAACAATAATTCTAATGTGGCCTTTTAGAATTTGACCTTTTTATCTCCTAACAACATTTAAATATAATACAGAATTTGAATATTTGAAATGAAAAGTAATTTCAACATTTGAGATTTCTACTTTTTGTTCTGAAAATGTCAAAACAGGATATTTCAACTTTCTGGGAACTTTTTTCCCTCCCATTTTTACTTGAAAATGATAACTTTCAGATTGGGCTAGTCATTCCGTCTCTGGCAGTGTCCAAGGCCAGGTTGGACAGGGCCTGGAGCAGCCTGCCCTAGTGGAAGGTTTCCCTGCCCATGGCAGGGGGTTGGGCTGAATGAGCTTTAAGGTCCCTTCCAACCCAAACCATTCTATGATCCTATGAGTCTATGATTTACATGAATCTCTGGGACAACCTGCTGTCAGCACGGAAAAGAAAGCTGATGACATGGGCTACTCTGACACATGATAACAAGCCTAGCCATTCATTTCCCATTCCACTACACAACAGTTTCTTTTCGACAAGTTCTGAAGGAAGAGGCTGGGTTACATTTCTTAAGTAACTACTCTGTCACTTAGTTACAGACACATATGCAACCTATAGCCTAATCTGCTGCTAAGTCTACAGAGCAGGGCAAGAAAATCCTTGGACAAGAAAACAAGCAGAGCTTACAGAGTCCTCAGTACTTTCATCACAGATAATAATCAGTTGTGCAGTGCTGCTGCCAGTGCTTCATGTCCTGAGAACACTGTAGTTGCAAGGAACTTCTACTGTAAGGTGCAAGTAATGTGTAATTTTTAATAGCTTGCTTACACTGAGCCAGTCTGAAGCAGGCACACATTACCCACTGGGTGACATGGCTCACACACTTTGCAGAGCTCTTCATGTTTTGGGTGCCAGTAACTGAGAGTGCAACCTCGTGAATCCTGCTGAATCATGCTGGAACAGCTTAAAGCTCCTCTGAATATATTTGTTATTCATATGATTATGCAAATATTTTAGGCTGAAAATTTACTCTGTCAGCTAGTCATGAGGGGAGAAACAGTGGAGATAACCTTTTCAGCTGCTTAGACTAAATCCAAATGGGACTGTGAATAAGAGGTCTCAACCCACAGAGTCACCCTGACGCAAAACTGGAGTGAGAGAAATCCATTTATCCTATACTCAAAGACCTTTTGTCCAGTTCTGCACTGGAACTCTGAGATGCAACATTTGCACCTCAATCCAGCCATGCCTTGTGGACAGCCAGCAGTGTGGTCTTGATTCCTCTTCCTCTAAAATGGAGCTAAAAATTCTACCCACATTTACAGATCGTTTTGAGATGCCTGAGTGAAGAGAATTGCAGAATAACTAAAAGTTATTATGTATCATGCATGTGTTCACCCATAAATAATAAATTCCTGAAGCAGACATAAGAACAGAAGTTTCCACCATCGTCTACTTTTATAACAAATTCATAAGCAATAGCATTGTACATGACTTCTCAGCTGTTCCTTTCAGAATGATAGGTTTCACTCTAGATCCTGATCTATATCTGCATTATGTGGATTTTATTATCTTGAATATTTCTGAATGGAAATGCTGATTTGTGAAGCAAAAGTTTTAAAAATCTATTTTGTCTTGTTTGTTTCTAATTCTTTACACTATTATTTTTCTAATGATCCTTCTTTAGAGCTCTTGTCCTGCTTATAGAGCAGGAAGTTGCCAAACCTGATCTCTATTGCTCACTGCTGCCTGATAGTCTGTCAGTATCATCCACAGCATGGTTGCCAGAAGCTGGCTGTGGCTGATGCTTTTGTGGTGGTGGCTCTGCTGTTCCCAGTCCCAGGTTTGGCCAGCTGAAATGGCTGGTTCCTGAAATCCCTGCCACTGTGTACGCCACCAGGATTTTACACTGGAAATAAATTGTCACAGGGAGAATATTTAAATTCAGGAAACAAAATGTTCCCACTAATTCAATGGAGCCATCTTCTGCCTACTAAAAGTTATGAGTTATGTGTGAAGTAAAAAACCTCTCTGCTGTATGAGATAATGAGAAAACGGGAGTTCTTTATTCATTGTACTTGTCCCTCTGCACATAACATTTGTATATCATGCCAGGACTAACCTGTGTCACTGCACTTATAGCCACAGACCAGACTAAATGCCTGCCCTTCACTGTTTTTACGTCATGATTCATATACTCTCTCTGCTCTTTCTGACTGCCTGCAATTACTTGTGACAAATGATTCTTCAGTGGACTGTCTGTTTTACCTTTTCAAAATGTTTCCATGGTTCACAGATAAGTCAGCTAGTGTACACTGTACTGTCTTATGGGAAGTAAATCCCAGGACACACACAGAAACAGGTTCCACACCATTTTACTGGAGGAACTGCGAACATCCACCTCACTCAGCTGCAGCACATGTGCTCTGGGCCAGCCCTGCCTGCAGCACTGGAGTCCCCCAGTTATGGTGGAGATCGCAAAGGAACAGAATGTTACTTAGAGCCCTATTCTCCTAAGAATATGAATCCTTGTTTCACAAGGAGCTTGATATCATTTATAGCAAAGTATCTGATCAAGATAAAATCAGTATGTGGCTACCTCCCATGCAAGTGCATCCAGGTGAATGACCTCCATCACTGCTCCCATTGGGATGCTTGTTAACCGCACTTTTATCCAGAGGTAAATGCTGCCTCGATTTAAACCTGAGAAAATCCACAGGGCCTGATCCTGCTTTTGGTTACAGTGATGAACACCAGGGCAACTCCATTGACCTCAGGGGATGGTAGTACCAAGAGGCTCAATCCATTGCAACCTCCCAGTAGCACAGAGCATGAATGAGCATTCTGCTTGTGATCTCCACCCTGCAGTACAAAGCTGCCACTCATATAATGAGTTTCAAGCACTTACTGTTCTCTGCCAACTCAGTAGATCAAACTATGACAAGCACACATGGAGTGTTTTTTCATGGAAAATGATCTTTCATTTGAAAATGAAGGCTGTCAAGAAAATAGCTAGCAAGGCTTCCTCCTCTGAACATCTTCCTTTTTTAGCTGATGGATTGCAGACTTCATTTAAAATGTATTTATGGCATCTTTGGCCTTTTTTACTGCCCGTAAGTTACCCTTTCCTGTTCCAGAGTTTTTTCTTTAATAAATACATTTCTTTTTTAATAGCAAAACAGTTCAATGTTTGGAACTGTACAAGAAATGTTGCTGTGAATAGTATCATTGTGACAGCTGTGAACTAACAACAGCTTTAAATGCTGCATTTTCTACTCCAATTCTCCTCTTGTCTTATATCAAAGTCTGCTTAGGTATGTACACACCTCTTCCCACAACAATAACGTTGCTCAGCAAATGCCAGAAATGGGATCCCCACTCTAAGCTACAAACATTTATTCTGGCCTTTTTCAGACACACTCCTCTGCATTAGCTGAAGTAGGAGGGATGGCATTGTTAAAACAATTCTTCCAGGTAGACCCTCTGCCTGGGTCTCTGCTCTCACTCCTCCTCACTTCCCCTCTCTGCCTCTGAGCATTAAGTCACCCCTAAGTGGATTGATCTTGCTGATGTTATGTAGGTGTTAGGAATGGAAGATGTAATGACATTCCTGGCTGCTCATAATGTCCATCTCCAACATATTTCACATTCACATGTGGTCCTTGGCCTGCCCATGCCCATGCCCATCTGTCTGGGAGGGACTGTGCCTGCCTGCATGGTGGTCATGTCTTTGGCCAGACTGAGGGGTTTACACGGGAGGTAGCATAATGCTGCAGGTGACATCTGTTCTGAGGAAGTGTCCCTTTGTGGGACCGAGGTGCTGCACACCCCGTTTCACTTGATTACACTTGTTGATCACCATGTGCCAAAGCAGAGAAGCAGAGCAGGACAGGAGTGACTGCTCTCAGGCACTTGTGCCAGCCCCTGGGAGAGACTCAGAAGCCACAGAGGCTTGTGAAATCCCATCCTGTCACCAAAGTGCACGGCACTAAAAAGGATTACCCTTCTTGTAGTCCATTTGCAGAGCCCAGTTTTCTGGGCATCCTCTTGCAAAACAGATGCAAAATGCCGCCATCTGTTCGTTGCTCCCAGGGCTGTAAAAGATGCAAAGAAGTGAAAAAAAGGCTGGTATGGGAAAGGAGTCTCCAGCCAACTCAAAGGGAGACACACAGTTGTACCAAACACAGGAAGTCATGCAGAAGGGCTGTGGTCATGGTGGGTATTATCTGTAGTGCAGACAACCATTCCCTGGCACCTTAACCAAACAACTACACTGAACCCCAGTGAGAACGGAGTTTAGGAATGTGGCTGGTTCTGGGAGAGAGCGAGTCCACTGCCAGACCTCAGAGTTACTTATCCAGGGGAAGAATAGAGACAAAACAAACCCCACATAGTATTCATGCTGATGTGGTATCAAGCTTCTGTCTGAGCTCCAGACCCAGGCGCCAGCCACCCAGCAGCTCTATGCTGTACTTGCCACATATGGTAAAACCTGTGCGTCCTCCCTTCACTGATTTTGTTGGCAAGATAAAAATCAGTGTGGGCATGTCTCCCTGTGCTCCAGATGCCCCTTTAGTTTGACATATAGCAATATCCATCAGGGCCACCATCACAGCACATCCACATAGCTGTGCCTTGCCTGGAGAGAAAAACAGGGAAAGAAAGGGAGCTTCTGTGGGAGAAAAGCCCCAGAGAGAATCCACAGCACAACATGTGGGCAACTGATGTTCTCCTAAATGCTTTCCATTCTGCTCATTGGTATCCCTGCTTCTGGCGAGGCAGTGAAGCCAATTGCTGCTGCAGTCACAGCTGACAGTGCTGCCCCTGACACAAATCCCAACCAGAGACAGAGGCGCTGCCATGGCAAATCCACCCAGGACAGCAGCACCACTCAAGTTATTTGTTTTTATGAACATGGAAACTGAATCCAGACACTGAATTTTCAAGTCCGTCTTAGCATGCAGGATGCTCCACTATAAAAAAGAAAAAGAAAAGCAATTCGGAGAGAAGAAAAGGATGGAAATATCTATCATTCAACAACACTGACAAAAAACAAACCCTGGCAGCAGCCTCCTATGCAATGCCTTGTTTGTGCCAGCACTGGTTGCAGCTCCTGTTCAGATCAGAAGCACAACAAATTGTCTGTTCCTCTGAACTCAGCAGGCTTTGATAGCTAGTGACCATGCTGACAGAGCCTATTGCCTGCATTTGAATGGCAACGATGAATAGTAGAAACAGCCACACTTGAACACATACAAGATTGTTTTTATAAATCCAAGACTGTATTTACAAGTTCCAGCTTTTAAGGCTAGGGTATTTTATTTACTTTGGTGTTTTTTTAATGTGAAAAAGGATGAGAGCAATCCATCTGTCTGAACTGGAAGCTTCTTATAAATAAACAACAATAAAACACCAACACATGAAATTCATTTTCCCACCTTCTGTTTTGTCTGAGTTGTGTCCTCCCCCCCCCCAATTCTAAATCAACAAGAGATCAGCCTGTAGTTTGTGAGTATATTTCTTTCAAGTGAAACAAACAAAAATAGACAAAGATAACCATCCTCCTAATACTTTATGCACAGTAATGCAAGTTATTTTCCACTCCCATTTAGACTTTTCCCTTCCTTTCATTTACCCTGTTTTTTACAGTTCAATAAATATTTTTCCAAGCTCCACTTGCCAAACAAAAGAGTTTAGCTTCAGTGTTACTCTTCTGACAAATATCCTTATGGTGTTGCACATGTGAGCCATTGATAAACAAATTAAAATTCTGTCCCAGCTCAGAGCTCAGCTGGCCCATTTCATCCTGCAGGATGGGTTTGGAAAGGTCTGGGTGGCTGTCATCCTCCCCTAACCTTGTCTTTGTCAAAGGGATACAAAAGCCTGCACGCTCGGGGCCTTACGATACTGATTAGTGTGAGTGACAAAGTGGAGTAGCAAGTCCACTCAGCCCTTCATAATAAATCTATCAAAGAGTAATAGAATTCCATCAATTCTGCATCATCCCCGAGGGTCGCTGTGCTGGGATGGAAAGTGTGTTCCGCTGGGATTGTACAACTGTTATTATTCAATTACACTCTTTTCTTCCTAGTTAAAGACCATGATATCATTATCACTTAATGAATACATATAATTGGATCTGGACTCTATGTTTGGCTGATGAATACCACTCACTATTCATTCAGTCTCAGCTCATCTTCTGACCATTTATTATAGACTTTTGGCTGAAAACCATGATGACAAAGGGAATTTGAAATTAGCTGAGATTTCATTCAATGCTCAGTTAGACACAAAGGCAAAATACAATTCAAGGGCTGAGACCACACAGAGAAGTTTTGCCTAAAAGTTAACAGCTGCTGGTTCCTACATAAACACATTGAGGTAAGTGCAAAGATACTTTTTAAGGCTGTCTCCTAACTTTGCAGCAAGCAGAGATTTTGTCCCTCTCTTCCCAAAAATGGGGGGAAAAGGGAAAATCTCTCAAAGATAAATACTAGATCTTTAAGTTGGTACTTTATTTCCCAACTTAGGCAAAATATTAGCTTTAAAGATGTCATCTGAGGCCATTATGATCTTTAACTCAGCCCTGCTAAGCCAAACACCATTTTATGATTAACTAATATTTAAATCTGACAAAGCAAAAGTGCTTTCTATACAGTATATTTATTTCACCTAATATCAAGACCATCATTAAGTTTCATCAAACAGTGTTCCCCCAAAGGAAACTGGCCCTCCTATTCATATTGTTGGGAGTAAATGTAGCATACCTCCTTTGGATCACTGGTGAACAGGCCACCTCATTAATCCTAGTTAGTAGATGCTGCTGGGCATGTGGAGCAGCCAAATCCAGATGCTACCCACAGAGCCTCTCCAGGCAGTTAGGGAATCACAGAGTACCACCTCAAGCCCTCCATACATCACTTCAAATTAAATTTACATTAAGTGCTACTCCATCAGAGCCGAGAGAAGCTGACATCTTTGGAAAATGCAGATGATAATCCATTAAATCCTATTATATACATGTCTTCTAATTTTACTTAAGCTCATGCATACCAAAGTGTGAGTTTGTGTTAAAAATTAAAGACCCTTTTACTAGAACAAAAGACTTTATGAACTGTTGACTTTGGGAGGGTTTATTACAGGATCAGGCTATTCTGTCAAGACAAGCAGACTTTTTTTCCCCCCTGTAAAATTTCTGGTTAATCATTTGTTCCTGGGATCTTTTTTCAAATGCACAATGTGTCTTCGCTATTTCCATCTCCAACTCTTTGTTCTCTCAAATAGAAGTGCAGCCTCTTCAACTTAATCAAATGTTATGAATGAAACAGTGGGACGCATATTGTCTCCTTTTGCAATTAAGAAAATATTTGCTGGCAGCTTCCAAACTGGCAACAGTAAGAAGATGCTATAAAATCATCACAGTGAAAAAGCTGAGGCTTTAATTGCCCTGTTACCACATATGTCAATCCCTTTATATTTTCATAGTCCTTAGTCACAATTACTTTTACTTTGATGAGTCTCTTCTAATTTCATAGCAATGATCTTGTTATTTTTGATTCAAAACACACCTTTATATTGAACTATGGTATTTTATGTTTGTGTTTCTGTCTGATTTACTTTTCTGCAGGACCTAAACTACAATTCAAAACGCGTAAATTTCAGAAAAAAAGGCAATAACTATTTCAGATATTAGGCAAAGTATAGGAAAACATATCAAGAAATAAAATACACACATGGTCATGTACACACACAATTAATTTAAAAGCTATTTATCAAACCTTTTAAAGTTTAATCAGAGTTTGGATTTCAGGCTTAGATTTGCTTTAACTTTCAAATTATGGCTTTCCAAGCGTGTCACCATGTGTTTGCTTTACAGGACATGTAGTCCATATGTGTTAGTTTTTAATTGTCATCATGCAGCATAAATAAGTGTAGCACCATAAAATTCATATGAATGAATAAGCTGAAGTTTTTCAATGGAATATTTCTGGTTTATGCAAGATGGGGATGTTCCCCTGTATTATTTTCTACCACAGAAATCAGAAGTAGCCCATGTTTATAGTCTGGGTTGCGCCAGTCTGTCTGTCCAGTCCAGGCAATACTTACGTGAGACAGTAATACCTTCTGTACGACTCCTGATGCTGTGGCAATGGGCAGAAACACGCTTGGCATTGACAGCATTCATTCTCATTTTGGGGCATTTTCTTAATATTTCAAATAGTGTCTTTGAACAGGACTCACAGAGGACAGATACCAAAATGAACACAGGCTGTATGGAGGTGGCTATCAAAGTGCACACAGACAGTGTATCCGTCCCCAGGAGAGGCGTTAGCTGCTCTCACGAGCCATTACTGACCAGGCTGCCTGAGCGCTGAGCCATCAGTTGCATTGAGGCTCCCTTACCAAGAATCAAGTATGACAAATAAAAAAGTAATGTAAGTAATAATTAAAACTGGAGAGATTAATTTAATCTTCTCAATGCACAGGGATTTATGCATGTCACTCCCATTAAAACTACTAGGATCTGCTTGCATAAATTACCATTCATCAGGATTGCAACATTATCCAAATTATTGCTGTATGATTTCAGAAGCTAGCCATCATATATGGGAGTTCCCCAAAACCAAAAGAAATTTCAACCTAATCCTTCTAGAAACAATAGCCTTAATCTGAGGACTCAGCTGAACATCCCAAGCCTGGGCTACCACAGCTTTTCACCTGGCCTGCAGGAGCTCCTTGGCTGTATTCCTTATTTTCAGTCGATGCCATCTAATATGACATAATTTAGCCTAATATGGGCCAAAGAAGTCACCTTAGATTCCATTTGCCACTTGTCATGGGTCTGCCTTGCAATTGCATATGGCTCAGCCCCTGATGTTCCTCAAGTGTCTGGAAGCTGTGAATCCAGGTGCTGAGAGCTCAAGGCAGCTTGTGATGGCCAAAGCAGCCTCACATTGTGATCTGTGGAGCAGGGAAGGTCTCTCTACTCTGTGCACCTAGCAATGTTAGAGGCTCTTCCTTGTTTCTTTCTAGCTTGCCACCACTTTACACAACTGTCTGCCACTCATTCTCTTTCTGTGACTCCCTTGGAGAGAAGCTAAATGTTATTATTTACATGCAGCACCACTTGGAGATTAAGCCATCTCAGAGGTCCCAGTGCGCTAGACATGGCACATACGTACAAACAGCAAGAGGTAGCCCTTGCCCTCAATAACTTACAGTCCAAATAAACAAGACAGACAGAAGGTCAGAGAGGAAACAGAGGCACAAAGAAGTGACGTGATTTGCCTGCAGTCACCTAGTAGATGATTGGCAGAGTCAGGATTAGACTAATAGATCACTGAATCAATCCACTGACTAAACATACTGCTTCCCATTATTTCTTGGGAGGCAAACCAGGAAGAATGATCTCACTCGGCTAAGAGCCATGATAAAAATAACAGCAGTACTGAGGGCAAGTTCAGAGTTTTCTACATGATGTGCTGCGGATCAACTGGTGGAGAGGCTGCTCTCCCCACCGCCATATTTTGAATTGTCTTCACGGCAAGAATGATGGAAGACAGAGGAATGGCTGACAGTACTGAATAAAACTCCATGTAAATTCCCCTTATGAACATCTGATAAGTATTTATATGGGCATAAAATGTTATTTATTTCCCTGTGTCCATGAATGATTTACATGCTACTCTCCATTTTTATAATGCACCCTCTCAGGCTTGAGGAGGAATGTACTCTGATTGGCTCTTTTTCCAGAAGAAAAGATTGGATACTTAGCTGGAGCCAGGTTGATGGGCGGGGGTGGGAACATTTCAAATGGTTTAACTGTCTTTCATGGTAGCCATTTCCACTTTTGATCCTTGGTTTTTTACCTCCCGTCACTAAGTTTCATCTTCCCACAAGTCTCTATAGTTTTCAAGCTTCTTTGCTTGTTCTATTGGTAGAATATACCATTTTTATGTGGCATCTTTTTAGGAAGTGATTCAGGAAAAAAGACTGCAGAAGTTTGAACTATAATCACTCAGTCAATGAGACTGCAATGCCCAGGAGATTCCTCAGCTTCTTTAGCTCTCACTCTAACTCAAGCTGTGCCAGTATTGCCTCCAAGGGTTTCCTACCCAGGGGCCTGGGTCAGGTTTTTGGGAACTCCATAATTCCAAACCAAACTGAGCCTGAGAATTTGAGAATGGCTTGCTCTGAATCTAGATCCAGTTTTGTGGTTTATAAAGAGCAAAATCAAAGTTTGGATCAATTCCTGATATAGAGTTTACAGTTCAGCCGAATCTCAGTATTTTTCCCGAGCTTGTTTCCTTCTCCCTCCCAAATATGCATTTTAATAGTATGAAAAAAACCCACAAATGCATGCATTGAGGAATATTACAGATAGATTTTATATGGAACTTGTAAGGCACTTTGCCTTCAAATTCTAGGCAGATGAGTTCAGCTTGGGGGAGCACATTTTTTCCTGGATACAGTCAAATGAAGTACTGAATCCTTTACTTCCAGTAATACCAATTACAATGGATGTGATCCCACTCAGCTGAATTAGCTGGAATTATCACAGTAAATACGTTTACAAAGTGTTGGACAAAGATTTATCACTTAAAATTTGAAGAAAACCCTTTTAAAGAGGGCTTAAAAGAGGTTTAAAGAGCCTTTTACAAACCTGGGGCTCTGCAATTTATTCTCTGACCCTTCATATTCTGCCCTCAACATCTTAAAATGCTATCTTGTCATCATTAAGACTTCTACTGGATTCGTCCAGAGTGGAGTTTGCTAATGCTTTTCCATTAATACACATTTCTGTCATTGCATTGCAGTATTAGATTATTTTCAGACCAAGAGTCATGCTTGTAAAGTGCATTCAGTGGTGTAAAAAAATAAAAGGCAATTAAAATACAGATAAAAATGCACTGTGTACACTACCTGCATTGTCAGCTTCCCATGGTCTGCCGCTCAAACACTTCCTATATAAAAATGCCTCCAAAGGAACACATTAGGGTCAGTACCAAAGCAGAAACATCAGTACAGGTTTGAGGTTGTGCACCACCTAAAACAAGGAAAACAGAGTTAATGCCTTGTTACCTGGGTCCCTGGTTGTGCAAACATCAGACCAACTCCCTGTAAAGTCAAAGCAGCCCCAAACGCAGCCTCTTCTAAACCTTTTAAAAGCTGTTCTGCAGTTCTGACCCCACCAGGCCAACTGCAATAGCTTCATCACAGCATAAAGCCCTGGGCAGAAGTTTGAAGTTCTAGACAGCAAACCTTGGTTTCTAACAAGTTCATATAACTTCTGAGGAGTGGGAATCTCTCATCACACCCATGTGCCTCACTCTGTGTAGCCACCAGTCAGCCCCCTCGAATTCAAACTTCAGTGCAGCTCACAGCCTACCCCAGTGCCGTCGGATACCTGAGGGGCACCTCTGCCAGTCGCTAAATGAAGTTATGCGTACTGCTGAGCTCCATTTTCACCTCCTTCCTCATGGCTGAAGTTGGGTGGGCAAACCAACCTGGAAACACTGGGCCATGGCAGGCTCTCCATACACGAACCCTCTGGCACCCAACATGGCGCCACCTTCTCCACAGCGCCCCTCAGCCCACCACCTTCCCTCAAGGGCAGCCAGGCTGTGTAGAAGTGCCTGATTGGTCAGGAACACGTGTCCGCGCATGGAACTGGTCAGAAGCGGATAGACGGCAGCCTGTGATTGGCTGCCAAGGAAGTGTTTTGCCGCCTTCCTGATGTCTTTCGCAGCACTGTGAGGGAGCCAAGGGACCAGGAATGACGGACAGGGATGGGGTTGGGGTTATCCAGCACCTCCTCTATCGCTGGCTTCTTTGCCATGCCTATCCTTTGGGATGACCAGTCTGACCATGTGCTGGGGCACAAATAATTTGGGATAACATTCCTTGGGATGGCACCTCCACTGCTCAGCTTGTTCCTTCGTGCATGCAGACATGACGTCCCACCTCATGTGGGTCTACACCATCTCCTCAAGGCTTTATCCCATGAAATTCAGTGGAGCTGAGCTACTCCTCCCCGGAAACCCGGGCTGTTAGGATCATCTGCTCTGTGTCTGGAGTTCCAAACCCATACAGAGCACCACAGTCCCACATTCTGCTTTCTCTGATGAGGTGAAGCCACTGCCATGGGCAGATGCAGCTCCAGTAGTGTCACTTTGGAGAGTCACCAGTGATAACATTGGCCATGCTACGGCAGGGGAATTTTCAGATGAATAAAGTTAAGAGTCTGCGAGCAGAAGAAATTGCAAATAGTCCCCCCTGTTGGAAGGAAGAGTCTGTTTTCCTGCTGCTATGAGGTTTTATTGTTCACTTCATGTCAACAGCTTAAATTACCATAACCATAACAAATTTAAGGCCAAATTTCATGCAGGCGAAGGAGTGAGCAACCTCTGAAATCTTTCACATAAGCAGAACAACATTCCCACCTTCTCCAGGCTCCCAGGCATGCATGGAGTTGGTCAGCTTCCCTCAGTGACCTGGGTTTACTAACATCTTCTCACAAAACAAAGAGGGAATTATCGTAAACAAAGATTGCATTTATTATAACGCTAAGCTTTTCACCAGCACTTAACCTCTGTGGGGAATCAAATTATTTTCTCCCTTGACTAAGAAAAATCTAGTGATATTAAAATAACAAAGAAGAGTCCCGTTCTACACAAGTGTAATTATGTTCGTGTGGTATCACTGTAATTGAAACACAGAAGATGTTTCAGCCTGTATTAAAACAGAATTTCTTTCACTGGGTTTCCTGAAGCTCATTAGATATTCCCTGGCCTATTCTCCTAAGTAATTAGATTTTAACAGGATTTTCAACAGATCAGAGCAATCTCTGTGGGTGCCAATAGGAGACTCTCCCTCTGGCCTTACCAGCAGGGCAGCATGGATAACATCCAGGCTGGGAGTTAATAGGACAATTACTGGCCTCTTTTAAATGAGTTACATTAATGCACTTAAGCTAAATGGCTCTGCATATGATTAAATATTAACATCTGCAAAATATGAAAGCATGATATGCAATCAAGTTTTGTTGTTTTAATTTCCCAAATGTGGGATTTCGGTGGTGTATGTAAATGTGCATTGGATAGTGTATGTTAAACTTTCAAAACACAGATCAGCACTATTTGTGAATGGTTCTTCTGGAGCTACTTAGTTAAACATCTTAAAATAGCACAAAGCAAGAGGAAATTATCAAAAATTATATAAAAATGAGAGAAGGAAAGGGAAAAAAACCCCACAGCCTCCATTTTGCAGCCTTCAAAGTGAGCCAGGTCACAATTTCCATTGCAGACAACAGAAATCTAAATTTTAACCTCAGTGCCTTGATATGTAACAGTTTCCCAGCAGAAATAGGAAAAAGAACAGGAACCAGCTGAACTGTTAAATGGCATGGCCAGAGTGGATGTGTGCTGAAATGGACATTTTTAAAACCTAATGCTTTTTTGCATTCTATGAAAAGTTATGGGCTTATTTCTTCACATTCCTGCACAGTGCACATCAAACTAATGAAACTTTGAACACACATATATGTACAGATGAGGGGGCAAACGTAGTTACAAAGGATGAGAAAAAGGCTGAGTTACTTGATGCCTTCTATGCCTCACTCTTTACAATTAAGGCCAATTGTTCACTGGGTACCCAACCCCCTGAGCTGGAAGACAAGGAGCAGAATGAAGCCCTCATAATCTAAGGGAAAATGGTCAGCAACCTGCTACACCACTTAGGTACACACAAGTCGATGGGACCAAATGGGACCCACTCAAGGTTACCAAGGGAGCTGGTGGAAGCGCTCACCAAGACACTTTCCATCATCTATCAGCAGTTCTGGCTCACCAGGGATGTCCCAGTTGACTGGACATTTGCAAATGTGACACCCAAACACAAGAAAAACAGAGGAGAATCATAAGAGCTACAGGCCTGACATCAGTGCTGGGGAAGGCTATGGAGCAGATCATCCTGAGTGCCATCACTTGGCACGTACAGGGCAATGGGATGATCAGGCCCAATCAGCATGGTTTTATGAAAGGCAGGTCCTACTTGACTAACCTGATCTCCTATGACAAGGTGACCTTCACTGACATCAGTGTCTGCAGAGTTGGTTCTCTCACATATTCTCTCTTCTCCTTGGCTGCAATTGCTGTCACGCAGCAACTTTTCCCCCTTCTTCAGTATGTTATCCCAGAGGTGCTACCACTGTCGCTGACATGCTCTGCCTTGGCCAACAGCAGGTTGCCCTGGAGTTGGTTGGCATTATCTCTATCAGACATGGGAAGCTTCCTGCAGCTTCTCACAGAAGCCACCCCTGTAGCCTCCCTGGCACCAAAACCTTGCCACACGAACCCGATACACTGGGACTTGATAGAGTGTATTCAAAGGTTAATTCCTGTTGAAGAAACTATGTTGAGGAAAATGCAAGTATTAACTTAACTTATATTGATATGCATGACTGGGGGAGAGAGAGATGTGAGCTCTACAACCATATGACTATATTTGTTGTTCTGCAGATCTCATCTGCTCACCAGACCCTGTGCCCTATGGTAATCCTGACTTCTACTTACATGTCTGCTGCCTGAGTAAGTCCTCACTACAAGTTGACTAAGTTATCCTGGCATGCTCCAAACCTCTGCAACACACTCACAAAATCATCTGACAAGATAGGTAAATAGGGCTTTTACATAGGCTGGAAACACACTCACTTTGCAACAAGAAGACTGGCTGTGTATTGAGAGGTCTCCATCATTTCCCCCAGTTCTTGCCATGTGGAAGGATTTCCTTTTGTTGCCAAGAGGTTATTTTCTGTCAAACCCTCAAAATATTTCTTGGATTTCAAGAGCAGTGAGGGCTGGACAGCACAGAGGCACTTCTATAGCTCCATCTGAGGCTCCAGAAGTTAATAATGTCAGCACTACGGAGCACATTCTTTCCAAAGTAGTCTACAAATATGAAATAATTACTCACTGCAAGTCTGCTGTATGGCAGAGAAATATTGCTACTGTCTTTCAGCTGGGAAACTAGAGCAGAGGTTAAGACCTGAATCCTTCAGTATCTAAATCCCCATGAATCAAATGTAAGGATCTGAAGAGGTTTGTCCCAAAAGTTGGTAGGGAGCTGGGGTAAATATTAATTCCTGGCTTCTAGCTGTGATTTTGGTCCAGCAGAAACTGTCTTGTGCTTGCCCAAGTCCCTAGAGTTTAAAGGAGGACTAGAGACAGGTGATAGAAACAGCTACTCCTACTGGCTAGTGAGGGTTGGCAACACATCATTTTATCAGTTACCACAATTTGAAATAAATGCAAAAACTACTTCTTCTTAAGAAAAAGAATAATTTCTATCGTCTTTCTTCACCCAAATTCCCCAGAGTTTCCAAACAGTTCCAGCCATGCCATGGTGTAAATGCATGCCCCAGCCACGGCGCATGCTTCCACGAGAGGGAATTCACCCCGGCTGCCTCAGGTGACAGCACTGAGCTGTCACCATCTGCTATCTGGAAACAGTGCCATGAGAGCTGGCCATGCCATAGCATCCTCCTCACAGATCTGATGGAGAAGCACAAATGTTCACGTGGTGCAAGAGTTAATGATGGCAGCCCTTGGAACCAAGATGGAAAATATTAGTGTAGCAGCATGACGGGAATGGAAAACAAAAGAGACAATGCAGGACAAAAGAAACACACAAAACTGGAATATGAAACTCAGTAAACATGGAGATATTTTAGCCAATGATACTATTATTAGCAACACTCAGGCTTGTGATCCTCCAGGAGTTAGCCCAGGCTAGCTCCCAGGAAAAGCCTTATTATGAGCACCATGAAAAGTGGGGCAGATCAGTACCTAGTCAAGCTTGTCTGACACTTCCCATTTGTATGGCTGTGCTTTCAGTTGCCCGTATCTTTGCCAGCCTTTCCCCATTTGAGATGAAATATCCCATGATGACTGTCTGCCTCAAGATGGATTATCTTGCTACATTTCAGAAGGAAAAAGAAGAGACCATTCACATCTTCCTTAAAACAAGGACAGGGCAAAGGATTTTACTTTGCCCACATTAAGAGGAATCTCACAACCATCTTGTTGAGATCTCACTTCAGTATGGTTTGTACTTTAAATTTGGCAGCAAGGTTTCTGCTTTGGGGAATGAACTCTTGACTTTTCCCACAAAAACTGTCTGGATTTGGTCAAGTTGAAAAAAAGAAGGGCAAAAAATCAATAAGAGGTTTTAGGGTTTGTCAACTACATCCTCCAACAACATCTTCTGCACATAGCATGTTGCTTCTCCTCACAGCTCCCGTCAACCAGGCCATTATGACCCCATCAGAGCATGAAAGGGAAGAGCAGACCACAGTTTTGGCGCTTGAGCAAAACTTCCCAAGCTCCCTCCTGCTCCAGACCACCCTCCTCCCTGAGGTCTCGGCTCTTCCCCCACAGCATCTTCTGTTGCAGAAGCTGGAATCATGCAGTTGGAGACTTTCTCTCTATTCAGGCATATGACAGAGACAAATTAAAGTGACCAGAATAGCCCTAAATCAGGCCTTTTCTAACTTGGGCATACTTGGATTGGCACCTTAGCACTTCCCTCAGATAATTTTTGGGAGCATTCATCTAGCCCTGAATAGCGAGCTCAGTTCTCTGGGCTCAGAGCACCACAGGGCCTTGCTCAGCAAAGCCCATATCCAATAACCATGGTGACATGGACAGGGTTTAGACAGAAAAAGACGTCAAACAGTTCACAGAGGCACTGATGTCAAAAAGCTTTACAAAAACAGGAGACTTTCAGAGTTTCGGTGTGAGTCACACAACAACTCCCCATTTGCACCTTGCATCAGTACATCAAACTAAGTTGCACCCCAGTCCACCTCTTAGGTTTGTCTCTAATATACCAGCTAGAAATATCTGAGCTCAGTGTTTGCCAGCACTGAGCAAAACTTGCTACAGGATGCTTGGTTGAGCCTTCAAGACCTGGGAGCACATTTCATGAGGACATGTCATCCAGCACAGGGCACAGAGCTGTGCCATGTCCAGACATGGCAGATAAAGGGAGGAAGTTCCCTGCACACTGGGAGGACCTCTCTGCCCCCAAAGCCACTTCCCAAGAGGGAACACATTACAGCTTCACAAGAAAGGTCTCTGTGTTTCCTTTTGTGATCTGGCCCAGAGTGGCTTTTACAGTACTGTAAGGGTGCTTTTATGAGATTCACCCCTTGTAATGGGAAGGTTTTTATTAGAAACACGCCTTCCTCTCTGTCATTTATGATGAATAATGTTTATTGATGCTCACTTCCTTCAGTGAAATAAAGTGTCAAACAGCACGTTGGTATTTGCCAATTTTCTTTTCACATTTCATGTTATGTGCTTTTTATGTTACATGCCTGATTAAAAATTTAAACATTGTCACCGTCAGTGCTAAAATACGTTGCCAGAGCATCTCTAATTATGCTTCCTTGTCTGCTCTGAGCGGGGACTGACATTTCTGGGTCAAGATCTGGTTGTTGATATGCAGCACAGGAAGTATCCAATAGCCACTTGCTGAAAAATAGCTCCTTCTCTCTCATACAATTATGGTACACAATGCAGAGCAGGTACCCAGGGGAGACTGCTCATGCCATGGTAATTCCTGGCTCAAGAGGCATTATCCACTTTCTGCACATCATTTTGGACTGAAGTTGATTAACACAGAATAAAAACAGAGACAACAGAGTGTTAGAGAATAAGCCCCTCTCGCAGAGTTGCGCTGGGAGGAGAGGTGGGCAGGGGTCCCAGCACTGACATCACTGAAGCAGCAAGCTCTGCTTTGGCATTGCAGGAAGGTGATGACTTGAGCTTCAACTCAGGCCCAAACCATGTTCTTCCTCCTGGACACACTGTCTATGTGCTCAAGCTCCCCACAGCAGGAGATGCCACGGGTATCTGTTTTAGACAGGCCTTTGGAAGTGTTGACCCCTTTCAGAGGAGGCTTTGCTCTTTGCGCCCCATGCAGGGGTGAGCACAGTTCCTTCAGCAAATCTTCTCATTTATTTTTCCAACAGAAAGTGAAAAAATGAAGTTATCTTCAGGTTCTTCTCCCTCTACAGACACATCCAAACTGACAGACACCCTTTCCACTTAGCAAACATCCAGAATGGGCTTTTCAGCAAGAGCATCTTAAGCACACCACATGTGTTTGATTTTATGTTTTCAGCAGTTTGGTTTTCCAGTGCATACACAGAAACCCAGGCGGCTCTGTAGAAATCCACCTAAGCATGCTAAGCTGTGGAGAGGGGCATCTAACAACACAACTGACCTCCAGGAGGAGCCTTTGTACATATAAAAATGCCAACAGCGATATATACTCGCGCAAGCATGGCTGTTAAAACAACCTCACCATATTTGCTACATTTGCTTGCAACAGCAGCACACAAAATGTAGTTCAAACCAGCCAGGTTTTCCCAAAGAATCAATATTCAGGAAATTCAGCTGTTCTCCTTGGGAGCTGAGGGTTGATGAACAGTTATGAAACCCAGCCATAATTTATTGTGAATGTTCAAATTAGTTAAAAGGTGGTATTATATACAGCTCAATGTTTCATCAGGACTTTAAAGAGTGTCCTTATTTGACCCATTAAATGCTCATTATATGAAGACTGATATGTTCCAAGATATTGTAAAAATCCTTCCCTGATGTTGCCAGAATTCTCTTGCATTATTTGCTCTCACAAAGTATTGCCATTTTGCCTTTGGAAAGAAGAAAAGAATAAGAAAAACCTGAAATGAGGCTCTAAATTTAAGAGTAGCCATTGAAATTCTACAGGCATTACTCAGTGTTCCATCATTTTCTGAAAGCATGAGAATCAATTTTATGTATCATTTTACATATAACATCTTTAATTTGTGATCACTAATTATGTGGCTTTGACTATCACAGGAACACTAAAGGGAAAAATGTATCTAACTCAAGGGACTTTGCAAACAGTCCCAGTACCAGCTACAACTGTGGGATTCAGCTTTGATCAACCTGGCTTTAAGTGCAGAAAATAACAATACAGGCAAAACAGCCAAGTTTATGTCCTTCAGTACTAAAAGTATCAGTTTAGGTAGACATTTCCATTTAAATATGTCACATTTCTAGTGTACATAGCACCAACTTGCCAAAGTACCTGTTGGATTTCTGGATTTAAATGATGCGTCCATCTCTTACAAAAGAAAACGCACCCTACCCATGGGCTGCTATGTTTGGGTGGTTGCATAGTTTGTTTAACTTCTTAACCAAACTTCACATATAGTCCAGTAAGTGATCTGGTTACCTGAAGAAATGCGTTCCTGCCACTTCCAACTACTATTTCATTTGCCTGATTTTACTGGAATAAGTATTGGTCATTCATTTGTGGCATGCTGTTTAATACCACATATTAAACCATGCTCTGGACACTGATCACTGACACACATGAAAGTAAGGCTCAAATACAGGGTTAGGATTGTGAAAAGCTATCAGGAGCAACCACGTGGGCTTTTGCATCTGTCTCAGAGTTGATAGTGTGCTTTACCACAAGAGCAGGGGGGGTTTGCCATCTCCTAACCAAGCTGCCGAAGGGGCAGTAGAATGAGTGTCTGCGCAGGAGTGCACAGTTCAGAGCCTCTGCAGAAGATCAGGCTGAATCTCCAGAAGAGTCACAGATTATCTTTATTTAGACCTGAGTATGGCCCTGATGCCCCAGCAAGGCTGAATGGTTATTGCTTCTGGGGACACTGAGAGGCAGAGCACAGAAGGTGGGGAATAGGCAGCCTTGCAGCCCTGTTTCCCACAATGCAACCGATGCAGTGGGAAGCAAAAACTACAGGACCAGCAGTAAAAACCAACATTGGGTTCATTGGGAACATTACCAGTTCAGTTCACTATAAAAAATCAGCATAAACACAGACATCCAAATGTACAAAGCGCTTCAGCAACTTTCTACAGAAGCACAACACAAGTGCTCCGACAAGGAGCCCAACACACGCTGCATCCCACGTCCAATGGGCACTGGCTGTCTGCAGCATCAGCCTCGAGGCATTTGTGGAAATCTTGCCCGAGGCCCTGAGATCCAGCTCTGAACTCAGAAACCTGCTAACACTAATGAGGATGGGAGTCATTTTGCAATCGTTGTAATAAACATTTGTTCAAACAAAAAGAAAAGTGAGATTAGAAAACATGCAATATGTCCCAGCATTAATGGAAAACCTATCTGTGCCATCTATTTTGGAAAAATTATTGAAGAACAGTTCATCCATGTGAAAATATTAGCACTGTAATTCTGTCAAGGTCAGTGAGACCTAGAGATTTGCTGAGAAATCACCTTCATTTCACCAGGTAAATAAAGAACTCGTTTTTCAAAGAAGCCTATTGAAGAAGGCACTCCATAGCAACAGTTAAATTATGAATACAGCACATATGTTCCATATCATATCATTTACAGCACACTTTAGCATAGACATAATGCTTAGTAACAAACTACAATACCATTCACAAAATGCATTTAAATAGCATAATTTAGTTCATTAAATTCAGTCATTTACAGTAAATCAAAATTATCACAGGAATTGAAGAGAGTACACAGTTGTTTGTTTGAATAGTTAAGCTAGGGAAGTCAATTCCTTTTTGAAGGTCAAGGACACAGTTGTTTCCATTTTCTGTTGTAAAAAAGATACAGCCTGTGTCATAAGATAATTTAGTATCATCGGAATGTGATCAAGTCCTTTCCCCCTGCTTGTTCCTTATTATATAACTGGCAAGCCTAAAATACATCTAAGTCAAGAAAACGCTTTACGTATAATGTTATCAAATTAGACTTCTTTTTCTTTTACGGACTGAATGGATGTGATTCTGGGCTTTTAAAAGGATTTAGTCTTGCAAATCTGCAGCCTATTACTTGGAAGCAAAGATGTATGTTTTCCCCTAGCCCAGCCATCAATTGCTTGGCCTGTGGAAATATTATTATAAAAGAAAAGTGGATTTTTTGGAGCTTTTCTAAGAGATACATCCTGGCTTTTGCCATTGGAAGGACAGCCTGTGTCTGTGTGTGTGAGCAGTGCTGGAGAGGAGGTGGGTGCAGGAATGATTTTGCAGCACAGGTAGCTCTGAGTGAATCACCAAATCCCTCTGGGGAACTCCTGGGGTTTAAACTCTCCTATGAGTCCTTGGGCGTCAGAGGGAGGAAGGCAACAGGACAGGGCATGGTACATCCATGGTCATAGGAGGGGAGACCAGCCCTGTCACACTGCACCACCTAGAAGCCCAAAATCCTCCCTGGGGCACCCAAGTCAGGCAACTCTGGTTGTTTGGTAATGGTGAGGGATACGGCCCCTTCCTGACAGCTCTGCTGCAAGGATGGAGGTAAGGGCAGGACCAGGAATCCGGTCTTTGTGGAGGGTAAAGTCAGGGAGAACTGTGAGGATCTCTCAGTCTCTTCTCATATCACAGGCACAGATGATCCTGCCTTTATTCTTGTTTAAATTCCAGCATCACTTTCAGAGAAATGAACAATCCTAATTTTAAAACGGGCAGCAAAAGGCCCGAGCCACTGGGCCTCTTGTGGAATTGCTCCCCACACTTTAAAAACGTGCACTGCTTCTTAGTGTGAACTTACCTGGCATCCTTTCGCACCTCACTGTTGTCTTGCCTGATTGGCATAGACTGAAAAGACCATGATGAACGTTCCATTGCCCTTGTAGAACTTTGTCATCATCAAGTCTTCCCAGCCTGCCCTGGGTTGAGTGGAGTCACTTACCCAAGAGCACAGTTTTCTCTCCTTTTAAACAATTCCTGCCATCACAATCACTCTCAGAAGAGTGAGCCCTCTGCTACATCTTCTCTCCCTTGCAATACTTCGCAAGCAATGGAGATGTTTCCATTGCATTTATGAGAGTGAAATGCCAACTCTTTTCTGACCACCTGGATGGGAAAATCATAGAACCATAAAATGATTTGGGTTGAAAGGGACCTGAAGCTCATCTAGTTCCGTGGGCAGGGACACCCAGCTCTCCCAGAGGCAGTAATACCTTAAACTGACCCAGGATGTTTGCCTGGAGTTCTCTCCATCTCCACTCACATTGAGCACTGTTGGAGCCCCTCAGAGCAGTCCCTATTCTTCATGAAGGACACAAGCATCACAGCAACCATCACTTGGCAGCTAAGAACTGACCCTGCTTTGATGAAGCCCTGTGAAATACCCCAGGGAAAGCCTGGGAATAGCTAGGCAAGCAGCCAGCCGCGTATAAGGAGGGACAATTAGGGCCCAAACAGAACTGAATTATGCTAGAGAGAGCAAATTGCTTGTTGACTCTGGTGCACAACAAAGAGGGAGAAAGAGAACATGTTCTTAAGGCAAATAACTTTCTCCATCTTGCCAGGCATAGGGAGAGAAGCATGAGCAGGCACAAAGGACACAGATGGCAGCTCAAATCCTTTGTATCACACACTGCCATCAGAGCTGTCCTGGGAATGCAAAGGAACATATTACCCTGGGCACGAGGGAGCAGCAAGAGGGCTCACCAGAGTAAAAGTGCTGAAGTTTCCCAAGGACAGAGCTGTGAGCTGAGGGTCAGTGCTGCAGAAATGTCCCTGGGCACAGCTGGAGCCTCCTCTCCTTGTCATAGTCCTGGAACACTGCAAGGACCAGCCTTGTGGGGCTGGTGCCCAGGAAGCAGGGGACGGGGTGCCAGCAGCTCCAGCAAACACCCATGAGGGAAGGGCTGTGGAGTCACACAGGCTCCCTCCCAACTCTTTAGCTTTTCAGCACCATCTGGAAGAGCAGACTGTTGGCAGTTCCTTACAGGCTGGGAAATGAAGCTTCAGACCTCTGCAAACCAACTTGGTAAGGACTGGGAAGGAAATGGAGCTACTGCTGGAGTGGAGTTGTTTGTAATGGCCATCCCACAGTGAGCAGAGCTCACCTGAGAAGCTGAAAGACTTCTTCATATGCACAGAATCCATGCACCCAGCAGCAGACCTCAGCTAGAAACAAACACCTACAAAAGAACTTTCCAGTATTTCCCACCTCCACCTGCAGAAGAGGACAGTAAGTTTCCCCCAGTTCAATCCTACCTTAGTTGGTGTCCCCTGGGATAGGGTGAGTGACCATGTCCTGAGCATAAGCCAGGCCAGTGAACACAAAGCGGCCTGTTTCACAGCATCAATAGCTTGGATTACTGTGTATATCTGGTTTAGATTCCAGAAATGCGTTTTAGCTGCAGCCTGCACTGCAGCAAGCAGGGCTGAGTTAGGAAGATCTGCAGCAGGATGCTTGAAATGTAAATGCCCACTTGAGCACAGATATCAGATGCCAAAGTCACCAAGAAAGAGACATATTCCCGGTCTTACACAGTCTATCTTCTTCAGGCAAGCACAGGATATAGCTGTTCAGCAATAACAACAGTGTTAACCTAGGACTAGTGCTAGCACTAATTTCACTGCAAGCAAAGTTGAGTTGATTATAACCCCCCTTTTCTGCTCTGAAGTATTTCCCATAGATCACTTTACTGCAACAGATTAAAATCACTTCACAGAAAAGGCAGGATTTTTGCTCGGTTTACAGATGTGGAAACTGAGGCACAAGGGAAAAACCAGTTGCTTGTTGCCGGAGAGCTGCAGCCCAGGGAAACTCCAGCTTCCAGGCTTCCAGGCTTCTGCTAACTGGTCTGGAAATTGCACAGAATCATTAACTCATCCTTGAAAACTTTTCATGATAGATTATAACTATTCAGTCTGTCATCTCCAGAGCCTGCCTCTCTCACGAATTATAACTCTGTACCTGAGGGCTGCCACTACAGAATAGCAGAGGGATACATCACATCTGCTGCCAGGCAATCCTTAATGCGCCTGTGTTTGATTGCTGCTGGGTGTTATTGGTTCTAGCCGTTCCAGTGTTCTTACTTTAACGCTACAGTGTTAATTTGGCACCAAAACTGCATTTAAGACTTCAAAGTGGGACTGGAAAGCAGTGAGCTCAGGAGGAAAAACCCAGCCTCATTTTTGAGGTCATTATAAATCTTTTCTCTCCCATGCAGACACTATATTAAGGCTACTGCATCGGCCCCGAATTTTACCTTTCATTTCCACTTTTCTTCTTTCCACAAGCTTCAGCCAGTCTCTGAGAGCAGGGGGGTGATAGCTCCGCACTGACAAAGGGCTTTATTCACAAACCAGCAGCAGCCCCATTTGTGACTTCCCCCAGCACCCCGGAAGCAACTCTGCCGTGACAGGAGAAACTTCACATCAGACAAACTCCAGATTTGCCCTGCAGACACCATTTCCTGATGACTCCACATCTGCACTTCCAGGCACCGTGCTGCCTCTGATGTGGACTTGCTCTTGTCAAGCTTGGAGACTTTAGGCAGAAGCTATCACAAGCTGTCTGCCAGCACTGTGCCAGCCAAGGTGGTATTATGTATTAAAAAGACTTTACTTCATTCCAAGGAAGTCCCTCAGATGAAGCTAAAGGACTCAGAGCCAACCTCACCAGTGTTTCTTGTCCTATATAACGAACTTAATTGGGATGTTCAGCTCAACTCGGGAGCCGGGATCAAGAATGGATTATCTGTGCCTGACACACAGGAATATTACCACCCAGTGACGGTAGAGGGTTTAGGAGCAAGGGACAGTTGGTGGGTGCCCTTACCTCTATGGCCTTGCCCCTACAGCCAGGATCCTCTATAGCACCCATCAGTGCCCACACTATCAGGGGGAGCCCAAACTCACCCTTTCTGCAAGCCCTGTCTTCCCTTGTATC
Organism: Myiopsitta monachus; assembly: GCA_017639245.1. Taxonomy (NCBI): domain Eukaryota; kingdom Metazoa; phylum Chordata; class Aves; order Psittaciformes; family Psittacidae; genus Myiopsitta; species Myiopsitta monachus. The sequence goes on from CM029923.1 coordinate 62,088,849, forward strand.
AAGCACCAGGAGGGACCATTGTGGCCAAGTGACTCAGTGTGTGTCTGCAACGCAGATGACAATTTGGCATAACGCATGGGGCCAGGGGAGTTTCAATCCAGTCAGCACAAGGATGACTTTTGAGAGGTGGTAGAGGAGGTCCCTGGGGCAAGCAAGGATCCCTCTATGCAAAAGGAGCACCAGTGACAGTGACACACATGTTAGAATCCCAATTCTAGTGCGCAGCACTTTCTTTGCTCCTCTGGAGCTTCCTCCCAGTGCCTGGAGTTGACTGGGGTCTATCAGGTAGACTCCAGCCTGGAGGTGTCCACTTAAATGCAGGTCCCAAAGCAGAGATCAACGGCAGCATGAGCTGATGGAGAACTGGTCTTCTGGTCAGAGTAAACCCACGTAAAATTCAACCAGCAGCAAACATCTCTATCTTTCCATTGGGTGCTCCAGGGTGGGGTATGCACAGTTTAGACCTTTCAGCAACAGCAGAAGCTCCCCAAATCCTTAAAGTGAGAGGAGACCTCATCCGCATGGTGATTCTAGACACCAAAGTCAGGCTCCCATTTTTGACTTCTCTCTGGTGGTGCTTCTCTCTGTTGAGTAGATAGAAACCCCAGAGCAGCTGGAGAGAAGAGCCAGGCAATGCAAAGTAAGGAACAAGAACAATGTAGGCAAGGCACATGGCAACCCATGGCAGTGCCCCCACCAAAACCAGGTGGCCATAAGTGGCATGAGCCATCATTCAAGCCATGTGGCATGGGGAGCCTTGCCTGAGCAGGGAGCCTTCTGTTTCCAGCCTGTGACAAATCAGCACCCAAACAAGTGCTTCACATGGCCATAAACCTGTTGAAGGAATAAATTAGCTGTACAGCAAGGTTATGCTTTGGAAACGTCTCCACTATGGCGAAAGGATCCACTGTACCTAGTGATTAGGTTTATATTACAATGTGGCTTTTAGGGCTCACTGTGCTGAATAAAAATTTAGGCAATTAGTGGTCTCATTTCTTAGGAAGAACTGCTTGCTATCGTATAGTCATAGAGCTTTTGCTCAATTACAATTGTTCACAGTCAGCAAAAACAATTTCTGCACTGTAATGAAATAATGAAATAATTATATGCAAGGGAGGACTTCTGATCTTTTTAATTATTCTATTCTTCATTTTTAAAAGGGCTATTTGAAAACGCACTCTTATAATTGATTGCTATAAATCAGTCAGAGGCATTCTAAGGATCATAAATATTCTAACTTTTAAAAGACAAAGAAATGCTAAATATTCAATGAAATCCTTCAATATTCAGAAAATTTAATCTAGGGTAAAAGGATAGACTGCTCTTTTGAAAATAAAAAGTAAATTTGTTGTCCTGTGAAAAATGAAATATCTTGAATGTCAGTAACAGAAATGGAATTAACAAGAGATCTTTTTATTGTTTTTTAAGGTCATTAGGCTGTGAATTCTATAATTATGGAAATTGTCAGTCCAGTTCTGTGGAGTGTTTGCTCCCATCCATAAGGTATTGGAATGTTCAATCAGTCTCTCTCGTGGGAAAGTTAGGTCATAACTGTAAGTGTACCAGCAAAATTGAATTAAGCAAAGAGATTTCATTAGTATTTATAGCCAGAAGGCATCTGTAAAAGTACAGGGCAAAGAAGTTATGTGGAAGTCAAAGGAGAAAAAAAAATGGGCTTCTGGTGACAAAGGCGAATCTGAAAGAGATATAAGTGTATAATGAATAAGAGCTATTGAGCGCTGCTCCAAAGAGGGAGTTGCAAAGATGTCAAATATTGATTTTCTTGTGTATGCCTTTGGACTACATATGTAATTGTTTGGATTTGCTGTCTTCATGATACAACAATATTTGTTGTTGAAGGTTAAAAAGCAGAGTGTGAAACAACCCAAAAAGTCGGGAACGTGTTGGAGAATCATAATAATCCTACAAGGAGGATTGCATGAGCACAGGTCTGTGCTTCCTGGCAGATAAACATCTTTATGACAACCGAAAGCACTCGTCTGTTGAAAGTATCGCTCCTGGTACTGCAGAAACGCACATTGCATGCAGGGCCATTGAACCATATTGCATTTATTGATTGAAAATATACAATTTGCTTCTAATGAGTTCCTCCAACTTTTTATACCAGGAAAATATCCCCTATACATGCACACTACTGTACAAATAAATATAACCCAAAAAATAGATAATATATATTTTTATTTATTAATAATCTTAATTTAATTATTAATATATATTAACATATTAATATATATTAATCCCAAATAATAAATACTTGCACATTGACAGATAAATATAACCCACATGTGAATTGTTTACACAGGAATGACAGTGCCTTTCTGGGTCTTAATGCAGAACTGGGAACGCATTTCCTGATGCTGATTAATATCTTCATGAAATGAGCCTCTTGAAATATTTTTGCTCTATAGAAACAAGTGTACAAATCACCTTAAAACTGTTCTCACCTTTAACAGTTACATGATGCTGACAGGGTACTTCTTGGTATTTCTGCACAAAAGGGATTTGTGGCTATTTGGAGTGACATACCGCCCGTGATGTTTTCCACATGTGATCCTTACGCTGGCATGCACAGCAATCCAATCTTTGCTTATGCTGGTGGGAGCTCTGTCCCTGACTCCAGCAGGATACGGACTTCAATTTGAAAGTCTCTTGGAGATCTTGGAGAGCTGAAAGCAAAAGGTGTTCCCGGAAAGTTGGAGAAAACACAACCACCAGAGCCCACCTGGGTTGTTCAATCCCTTTTTAGGTGGTCAAGATGGGAGGTGAGGTCTCTGTTTTCAGAAGGGCTGGGCTGCAGAACCTGATAGAGTCTGACAATTGGGTCTTAAACAAAGAAGTCACATGGAGGAGCAGTTGAGAAAAAGCCCAAACCCCTGCTGTAAACAAGAATAAGAATGGGATTAAGCTCCTGGCAAGCCCTGGTGCTGCTGAAGTCAGTGTCAGAGCTCCCATTGCTCTCTATGGAGCTGCAAGTTCACCCACCACCTGTGCAGGCTGGGGAGGAGCAAAATCCTTGGGGAGCCCAGGGGAAGGTGCAGTTCTCCTTAACCTGTCTTATCTTGAAGGTATCTCAGGGATGAAAGGCGCAACCCTTCTCTTTTCCTAACCCAGGGATGAAACCTGCTGATTACTTCCCTGTTCCTGCCTTGTTGAGGGCATCAAAAAACCTCATCCTTCCCCCAAGTCACTGTTGCAGAGCAGACCATAGTAACAGCAGCAACGCTACATGCTGAAAGCACAGTGGAATCCACAGTTCAGCTTCCAAACCCTCCCGAGCAGTATTATTCCCACTCAACAGAGAAAAATGGAAATGTTTTGCCCCTTCTCTCAGCTGGAGCAGTTTTACTCTGCTACTCATGTGGTGTAACTCTATTTACTCTGTTACACATGACCATCAGTGAGATGGGATTACAGCTCAGAGATTAAGTGATTTACCTAGGGCCATATGAGAGGAAAATCAAGCGTTAGAAGTCAGTGACTCTGATACCTAAATCTACACAAACTTCTCTAGGCTGTGCTATCGTTTTTCCCTAAATTCAATGACCCATCCTTTAGAACTCATCTTTAGAATACCCCCAGAATAAGACTAATCACAAATTAAACGTGCATTTGCCAATCTTAATTAAAAATACATTGTAATAAGGCATGTTTAACACCGGCTTCCATGAAAACAGGATTTCCAAACCTGCTAAACCGGGAAGCTGCTTGATTCTGCGTACCTGATAATGTAGGACAGAACAGTACTGCCCCCAGCTCCCAAATCCTGCTGCCTGCTCTGCCAAGTAGTGAAGGGGCTGGAAGTTTTTGGAGCCCTGCTGTCAGAGTACAATGTTGCCTAAGCAAGCATTAAGAGATTATGGTAAGGATAGGTATGCTTACTCCAAATAAAAGGTTTCATTAATCAAGCCATACTGAGATAAACCTGTCAGTGGACAGAGGAAACTAGAAATCAAACGCTGTGAAAGTTCTGACAGATTGTTAAATAGAAACCCTTTAAAACCGAATTTAATTTACTGTGATATTACAGATATTTATGCATCAATAGGCAAGTGCAGATTGAGTTCGGAGGTCAGCTCTGGCGCTTGAAAAATAAACGTGCGGAATGAAACAAAAGGTGGCAGTTACCTTTGTCAGAAATTACCGTTTATGAAACTAAAAAGGAAGCTCTCGTCTGATGGGTGTTAAAGAGGAAGGCACAGGGGCTGGGGCACCATTTACTGCCACACGTTGGTGAATAAATAATTGCAGGAAATACACCCCCGTTTCATAAAGTTGGAGCTATAAACTTGACCAGAAGAAAGTAGGCGCAAATATCGCACCGTAGAAGCACAGCAAGGTGCAAGGGGCAGCGAGCACGGAGACCTCTCAGCAGTATTGTGCACTAATTCTGCCACTGAAGTGCTTCTCTCCCATCTGAAAATGCACTTTTGATTTCCATAGCCAGCACTTATTTATTTAACTTATCCTCCTGGAATTTTGTCAGCCTCTCCATTTTCAGATCTATCGCCTCTTCGGAATCAGGAGGTTCCTCTTCCTGCCTTTTCCTTCTCCTTAGCTTCATGATTTCAGAGGAATGATGTAGGAGAAAGGTAAAGGAGAGTTTCTACCCAGGTAATTCTGCCAGCAAGTTGCACAAAGTTGACTGCAAAGTTAAGTGCGTTCACCCGGGCAAGAGCTGTGCCATTCTTCATTCACCTCTTTCTTCTAAGGTATAAGACCCCCAGAGACAGAGCATGAGGTGTCTTGGGCAGATAGAAAACAAAGCATCACCCTTGTTTCAAAGGATTATCAGCTGTCATCCAAACAGGCACAAATCTTTTTGCCATTGACAGGATGGATCCTTATCTGACAATAACATTTGACTTAAACATAATGGTTACATTGCATAATATGTTTTTCTTTCAAAGAGATGCTGCAATTTGAAGGGAAAATTTGGATGTAATGATGGTCCAACAAAGCCAACAGCAAGGCTCCTACTGACCCTACCCAGCACAGAAAGAAGTGCTCAAATACAGGCAGTCCTCAGTAAAAACAAGTGTGTCAGTGCTATATGATATGAACGTCTTTATCTGCCAGACTTATATGAGGTCATATCTAAATACATTACTCCAAAACATATAGGTATATTACATTTCACACACATAAGAAACATGTCAAACATGCAGGACATGTCAGCCAAAGCTATGCCAGACATATGTCCTTCCCAAAACAACAGCCCAAAAAATCCTTCTCAACTCAAGGTACAAATGATTACTGCACAGGAGGAGCTACATGAGTAGAGTTGTTCAAAAGTTGTGCTTCCTAAGTAAATGTCCTTCTTGCCCACATAAGGGATGCCGGTCTATGGGCTATGAGGTAGCAGTTAATAGAAGCCAAACCAGCAGGATGCTGTGATAAAGTCTGAGCCCTGTTCCTCCTCTGATCATCACTGCTCCATGAGCAGCACATGTTAACACAGACCAGCCCTGCAGGACACCTTGAAGTTACTCAGGAGCTGCGTTTGCTGCAGCTTCAGTACAGGAATGACCATTGCTTCAGGTCCAGGTTCACTAAGAAATGAAAATCAAGCGGTAAAGTCTATCAGGAGAAAGCAAGGATGGAAGATGTTTCATATATATGAAGATGGACATTTACTTTATGACCTTTAACTAGACTTACCTGGAAATGAAACTCTAGTTCAGCTTTGGAGTAGTGTTAACTTGGAGCATATATTTAAGTTCCATTAATTTACATGGTTTAAGTGCTACACTGAATAATTCTGGAAACACAGGCTATAGGACTGGAAGAACAATCAGGGTGCTCATCCCTTTAGTTGGAGGAAGACTGTGTCAGATCTAACAAAGCCAGACCTGCGACTGCTGGCTGTAGGAGTAGGTGGAAGTCAGTTATACTCCAGAAACAAACCAAACCCAAGCCTCCAAACCCAGAGCCATGAAGGACTAAATAAGAGCGTATCGGAAGTGAATCCATTCATTGCCGCAGAGCTCCAGGAGCTCAGCGCTCTCAGGATGAAATGTAGCATGTCCTTGTGCTGTGAGAAACCACCTCTTTTGGATCTGGGGGAGGAAAGCCACCTACCCACTTATTTGGAGCAGGGCAAAGAGCATAAGCAGGGGAGAAGAAGGACATTCAGAGCCTGAAGAAAGGTGAGTGTGCAACCCCATGAGGACAGACCGGAGTGTTGTACACTAACTGGGATTGCTCCCTGTGAACCCCAGTATCTCCCCTTGCTGGGCTGGGGAACAGTAATGCTTTCCCATCATGAAATGAGTTGCACAACTTAAATTCATTCATTTCTGTTCTGTGTTTTGAGCTAAAGCTTGAAAGCTTTACATCAGCACAAATATCTTCTTATTATGAATGAATGTTAACTCTGCGTTGGTGCTAAGAGGTGTAACAAGCAGTAATGAAGTAAAATTAATGGATGCCTGTGTAGACCCACTGCAAGAAGTATCTCATAGGCCGTGGAATATCTTCCCAAGGGAAGCAGCGAGAAAAATATACAGGTTGGAAAGTTTCAAAGCATCAGAAGGAGCCCTCTTACACCTGTGCTGTGAGTCCTCAAAGTAAGGGATCTACAAGCATCGCACTGAGCCATTTTCACCAGGAAAACTTACAAGCAGCAGTATAAGAGCTGAGTAAAGAGGAGCCACAATGGTTCTGTGTTTCCAGCAGAGCCAAAATGCACCCGAGTGGATGGCCAAGGGCTGGTGCAAGTGATCACTCCCCGCATCAGCCACACAACCAGGGGGACAACAGCCCTCACATACCTCCACGACCCCCTCCGAGCCCTGTGAAACCTCCCAACCCTCCCGCACCAGCAGTGGGTGGCCACGGCCGCAATAAGCCCCGGGATGGGATAAGGTCTGCTACCCCAAGCGCTCCTCCCTGTGCGCAGACCACGTTCGCCTATCACAGAGCTGCCACCACAGCTCCCCACGTTTTATTTATTTAGATGAGTTTACAAAGCAATTAAGACGTTTTGGCAAATGCTGAGGTGCAGATTTCCTCCCTTATGATAGATCATCGCTGGCTGGATTTTCCCCCTCTCCTTCTGGACAGATAAATGTTTCCTGGTCCCACAGACATATATTCTCTGTGCCCAGTTGCTTAGAATCCATTTAAACGTGCCAGTTGAACTCCTCCATCATGTAATATTTTAACAAGAGCCCTTAAATAAGCTTTATTTACAGACTGTAAATACTGCTTGATGAGCTCAATACACTATTCTGTCCTCTTCTTAGCTGGAATTCCTCTTGGAAACCTTTCTTACCTGGGCAAAAGCAGGAAATCCAACAGAGAAAATAATGCAGAGGTGGTTAAAGGAATACATGCTGATTCTGGACATCCTCCCCTTCCAACTGGAAACACCACCCTTTAAGGACTTTTGTCAAGATGAAAACCCTCCTCGGTTTTATCCATCCTGTCCTACACATGAGCTAAGTTGCCAATGTGTGCTATCATTGTTACCTGAGTGCTGGGAATGCTCATCCAGGCTCTGCGCTTCCTTTGATCCCCCAGAGAAGCTTCTGAAATCAGTAGGGTTCTACAACATGCCCTGGAAGGCGTGAAAATACCTTAATAAAATGTTTAATAAAGATTCCTCTAATAAGGAGAAGGATTTAAATTGAATTCACGGAAGCACCCCGATGGCCAAACCAACAAAGAAGCTCTGTGGGGTACAGCAGGAAGAAGCTTTGGTGGAAACGGTCCACATTACCCCCCAAAAATATACCAACTAATAGTATTTTTGCCCCCAAACAAGATATTTGGGGGGAACAAAAGCCAACTTTTAACCTTCTGAAGCTGCCAAATCTGTTTCCAACAAGTTTGTGGAGGTCACCCACTTTTCATATTAAAGTAGTGATAACTCAGCTCTGGATTTAGGGGGTGGAGGAGGACATATAGCAGGCCAGGACGGCCCCTGGGGGACTGCCCTTACTCTGCCACAGGGCCAGGACATGGAGTAGTTTAGAAATGCCTATTTTCTTCACAGAAAGAAAAAGCAGCGAGTCCCCATAAACGTGTTAGAGCGTTCCCCAGATAAGGAGCTACCTGGTTCAGCAGGTGAAGAGGCGCTCCGGGAGGCTTTGATAGAGGCATTACGGACCTGATTACGTTAATACCTGGCATGGGTTTTAACCTGCATTTTGGGTAAAATTCACCGTTCTGCAGAAGGCCCATAAAAGGCCTGTGCTCTGCTTACGCTCCACCAAGGCACCATTTGGATGGTGCACGTGGAGCCGCGGTGATGCATAGGCCTTGCGCCGACGGCCGGCGTCAGGAGGGGCTTCAGCCCCCGTGTATCAATAATGCTCAACGTGCTGGGGAAAAATATTAGCAGAGTGATTTTATTAACAGCAGCAATCATTCACTGCTTGTCTTTCCATGCTTAATAAAGGGAATCGAGGGTGTTACACATGAGCCAGAGGAACGGCTTACGAAGCTACCCTGGAAAAACACAAACAAATGAAGCTCTGGGAAGCATGGGAGCACATGGAGCCGGCTCCTGCCCACGTCCTTTGTTGATTAACACGAATAACCCTTGAATCAGCTTGTGGTGGTCCTTGGGCACCCTCGTGATGGGCAAAGTCTCAAAGGAGTGTCACTGGGTTCAGCACAAGCTGGCTTCATGCTGGGAAGAGGATGGGGCCAGCCCATGGAGGGCTCCTGGAGATGCTGCTTTTGGCAAAGGGATTTCCTCACAGCCCTGGAAACCCTCTTAGCTTCTTGTCAGCCATTTGCATCTCACTGGGAAGGGGAATAACTGGGAGAAAAGCCTGCTGTGCCTCCTTCACACCTTATGCCTACCTGCAAAGTCAGTATAAAACCTCACACTGTCAGCGGGTGAAAGGAGCTTCCACGGCTGCCTCTCTGCGGACCCTCCTTTTGAGTTCTGCCCCTTCTTTCTGGGATTCACCCGTTCTTTCTGAGGCACGTTCCCATGTTTGTCACCAAATTGGCACCACTTGCGCCATCCCTTTGGGCCACGTGTAGCTGATGGGAAAAATATCCTGTCATGTTGATTTCCTGCCCTTCCTTGGAGAGATAAAGGCGTCTTCATATAAAATCAGAATCCCAGCCTGGTTTGGGTTGGAAGGGACCTTAAAGCTCATCCAGTTCCAACCACCCATCCAACCTGGCCTTGACCACTTTGTCCCCATCAAACCTCTCCCTTCCCTCCACACATGGGGAAATCCCTGGGTTTGAAGGAGCAGTGGTAGCCCAAGCAGGCGCCTTCCCTGGAGCACAAGCCAGAGAGCGATGGCTTGTGCTATTGAACAGTGCTTTGGGAAACCTGGTATATGGGAGGTGTCCCTGCCCGTGGCAGGGGACTGGAACTGGATGAGCTTTAAGGTCCTTTCAACCCGAACCAGGCTGGGATTCTAATTGCACCCGGCATGGAATCAATTTGTTGGCTGCCACGCACCTTCCTCTGCCCCACACCAGCAGCTGGTCCCGGGTGACCCCTTCCACCCATCCCCTTCCCTTGACAGAGCCAAATAAAGCAAATCTAAAGGAGTTTTTGAGACCCGCCTCTGCTTGTCCCTGCGTAGTTATTACACCTCGCAGCACAGGAGCCTCCTCCAGGGACAGGGATTTGGCAGGATGTCCAGAGGACAAGTTTTAGCCGTTTTCTTGGAGGTGGACGGGATATGATTCCTTCCAGGAACCGACGTTGTTGGCCGCTGGGGCTGTGAGGGACGGGCAGGCGCAGCCTGGGGACACCTATTCCAACCGCTTGGAGCCGGGATTTGCAAAACGGAAACCTGAAGACCTAACGAATTTTGATTGAACAACGAACAACTGTTTTGTTGGGGGGGGGGGGGCTCCCCAAAATCAGACCTCACCTAACTTTGCAGCCCTCTCGCACAAAGGGCGGTAGAGTTCCTCTGCTCACAGTCCAATAACAGTTCTGTGGTTTAAATGGTTTGGTTCATTTCCCTCCCTGTTTCCTAAAGCACCCGAATCTCGAAGCTCTACCGGGCTCCACTCCTCTGACCATTCCGGTTTTATGTTCTCAGTCCCAAGGGGATATGCTATGGGGACACATGAGCGCTTCTGCCTTCTTTTGCCGCGTCCCCGGGGTGTTTTCCTGCCCGTATCCAACACAGGGATGTCCCCCGGTGAGCTGAGGGACGCTGGATCCCCCCCGCTCCAATCCATGGGGCAGAAGGGGGGGATATTGGGGTGTCTCCCCAAAGGGAAGTTTTGGGTTGGTTTGGGGCTGTCTCCCCTGCAGCAGCCCCGGGGGAGAAGAAAGGAATGGGGGGGGTTGGGGGGGGTGTCCGAAGTTGCCTTCCGCGGCCGCGCACGCCGTACGGGGGGACAGTCCCGCGGCCGCGCAGCGCCGGCCGCCCCCAGCTTGGGTTTCCCTAAAGGCGAACTGGGGCTAAATAATGAATCGATCTAAAATTAACCGGAGGAATGGAAATGCTCTAAAAATAAGCCAGCAGCTGCCGTGGTCGCAGCCCCCCGCTCCCGTGGGGAAGGGGGAGCGGGGCCGCCCGGAGGAGGGGGCTCGATTCGGCGCGGACGGGGCCGGACGGGCTGCGCGGAGCGGCCGGTCCGCGGGCGCGCTGCTGTGAGGACGGCCGTGATTTCCTCTGCTGTCCGCGGGCGCGGTGGCAGCTCCGCATCTCGGCGCGGACGGAGCCCCCCAAAACTTCGCCGCCGCAATGTATTTGTTCTTGTTCTTATCATTGTAAATGTCTATTTTACGCTGTCGTTTCGCAGGGCAGCACCGAAGGCGTTCCGGGAACCGGCGGGTCGCCTGCCCGACATCCCCGACCCGCCGGGGGCTGCGGAGCGTCTGCGGGAGCCACCGCCGCGCTCCTGCGGGGCAGCGCAGGGCAAAGAGCCGGCCCCGGCCCGCTGCGAGCCCCGCCGCACACCCCCCCCCCTTTGCACACACGCACACACACACTCACTCACACTCCTCCTCTTCCCTCCTGTCTGATCCCGGCAGCGATCCTGCATCCTCCCGGCTCGTCTCTTTTATTCTTTTGTACTCGGGCGCGTTGTCCTGGCCAGCAGCGTTGAACGGGGGCTTTTGTAAAACGGGACAGATAAAAATGAGCAACATCACATTGTTTGACAGAAGGATCCGAAATGATAAAATGCCTTCTCCGGAGGGGGTGAAAATGGTGAATTCCTAAAAAACAAGAGCGTCGCTTCTCTCCTCCGCCTCCCTGCGCTGCTCGCAGTAGCCTAAAGGGATCTGCCGCCTGCACCAGCCCGATTCACGTCCAGCCACTTCTTTGCAACGGGAAGTCCTCTTTTAAAAGCCTTCATTTATTTATCTTAAATAAAGAAAGGATGGGGGGGACGCAGCGGTTTCGGTTGGGACCCCCCGTCCTCCTCCCGGCGACTGGAAAGCACAATTTTCGAGAGAAAGGCTGGTTTTGATTAAATCTGACATGCTGCTAATAACTCCATGCTAATGTGAAATAATTAACATAATAGCCATAATTAAAAGCACGCTAACAATGCCATAAATTTATCACACAATTTTACTAGCTTTCTGCCCCTAACTGCTCTCTCATCGTTAATTAAACGTGTTGCCTTTTACAGAATGGATGTTTAGACGTTTCCAATACAAATAAATCCGAAACCGTTTTGGAAACATGAGCGATTTCGTTTTGCACTGAGGTCTGCCGGGTTTAGAGGCGATTTGTTACCATGAAAAAAGAAATAGATACGGGGGGGGGCGGGGGGGGGGAAGGCAAAAAGGAAAACAGAAAAAAAAGGAAAGAAAAAAGGAAGGGAACACTTGCAAATAGAGGCCTAAACCCGATATATATATAAAGGAGAAATAGACATATATATAATTGGAAAACCGCATCTTTAGGGAAGAGCGGGCCGGGGGGGTCCAGGCCGCGGACCACGCCGGGTGCGCAGCCCCGGTCCCGGCCAGGGGATGCTTCTGTCGCGTTCCCGTTCCTTTGGCTGTGTTATTTTACGGGGGAATATGTTATTTGACGGCGTTTTTTTCCCCCTCAGCCCCTCTCCTGCCATCCTTTTCGCGTTGATAACGAACCACAATGCTGGTTTAATCCAGGTCAGGTCAACGATTTATATAACTCATTAGTGAAAGTAATAGGCTTAAGGAGATGAAAGGGGACACCTTGGGTTTCTCCTTCCTTTAAAACGATTACAGAAGCAGAAATCGCCCCGGCCCCCGAGCCTCAGCCTCCGGGTTTATTTTTAACTCGCTCCGCAGCCGGGTTCTTGCTTTGCCATATTAGAATCAAATTGAGTTGTAATTAATTTCTCCCTCTCTCTCATAACTTGTGCCCGTCCTCCCTTCCCCGCCGCTCGCCGCGTCTCTATTTGACTCCGTATCGATCCGGACGATGCAGTTTGTTTTCGCTCCTGTTGCTAAATCTATCTATCCATATGGGCACCCACTTTCTGTTTCTGGAGGCGTTATTACCGAAGCTCTTCTAATTATTTCAGCGCTCCGCAGAGCGCGGCTCCCGCTCAGCCCTTGAACTTCCGCGGGTCCGGGATACTGTGGGATAAGTTCCCTGATCTTTAGGAAAGCTTTTCTCATTCCTCCCTGGTGGCCTCCTAAATATTATCCAGCCGGGTGGGCTCCTAAATACGTCCTTAAACTTGGCCGGTTGCAGGCCCGCGGAGGGGCGCGGAGCCGTGATTGAACATGGGCTTAGTACAATCGAGCCCTAATCGAGGGGAAACGTTTCTTTTCACGCTAAGCACCGTCATTAATGGTATGAATCAATTAATTTGACTTTTACTGTGTCGAACAAGAGCGCAACAAATGAAGGGGGGGGTGAGGAGTTGCTCTTCTATTTTTTCCCTTCCTTTTCCTTGGGAGAGGCTCTGCCGTGTAACGAGGGGGGCTGAGTGAGTGCGAATGTGAGCTGACGGTGCGCGGGTGCGGAGGGCAGGGCCACAGGCGGCAGAGATCTGCAGGGAGACGCGTAAAAACGGGTCGGAGAGGCCCCGTCGAGGCCGGGTATTAGCTCGGGGGCACCGGTATTTCGAGGCTCCCATGGATCTGGGGGGAGGAAAGGGGTGGGTTTGCCTTTCCTGTTCCAAACCCGCGCGAAACCGTTCTCTCGCGGGGCATTTTCCCAATGTAATTGTGTTTCCCGAAGCCCGACGACACGTATGAGCACTGCAAGAGCGGGGACGGCAGCAAGTGAACGGCGAAGCCCCGTGCGCTGGGAGTACGGCGGTTCCCCTCCCGGGGCAGAGGAAGGCGGCCGGGCTCGGCCCCTGCGGGCCCCTCTCTCCGGTTCGGGGCTTACCTGGGGCCTCGGCAATACGGTGCTCACATTCCCACACACTCCCTCATTTCCTACTTTTTCATATGCTAAGGCCCGCAATGATTAAGTCGTTGACACCTCTGGAGGAAAGGGGGGGGGGGGGGGGAAAGGGGGAGAAAAAAGGAAAAAGGGGAACAAAATAAAGGAATCGGCTCAAAGGCTCCTTATTGATGGCTTCCCTTTGTTATTTGACGTCTGTTTCATTTCTCCGCTCAACTAACCCAAGAGATTGATCAACAGCCATCCTCTGCCCGTCCCTTCCCAGCTGCTGCTGTCGGGATGGAACCAAATATAGAGAGAAAAACACCAAACCCCCATTTCGGAGCCCAAAATTTGGGGGGGGTGAGGGGCGGTGTAAACCCTACCAGCGTGCGCTGAACCGCTGGGGGCGTGAGGAGGGGGGCTCGGCGCGTCCCGGCGGCCGCCGGACGGGGCGGGCGGAGCGGAGCATCCGCGCCCGTTGTTGACAGCCCAGGAAGCACCTCGAGGTTCTGCATGACTTCACGGCGGGGGCGCCTGACGTCACGCGGTCACGTGGCGCCGCCCCCGAGTATATCTTTAACGGGGAAGTAAATCCATCAGCAGAGCGGACCCCGCCGCGCTCCTCCAGCGGCGAGCGCGGCCCCGCGACGCCCCGGCCTCCTGCCCCCCGCCCCGCCCGGCGGTCGCCGCCGGCTCCGTCCCCTCCCTCCGCCGAAGGGGGGGGCGGAAACAAAACCAAAAAGCGCAGGGAAAAGGGGTGAAAAGAGCCAAGGGAACAAAACCGCGCCGAGCGCAGCGCGGCGGAGTCTGCGCGCCGCGGCCCGCGGCCCGCGGAGCGGAGCGGTGGAGCGCAGGGTGCCCGCGGAGCCGCGCCGCCGGCGGCCCCATGCCCGGCGCCCGCGGGCGCCCATCGCGGCGGGCGGGAGCCAGAGTCGCCGCCTGACGCCCGATGCCCGGCGGCGGGAGAGGGGCGCGCAGCCGGAGGTGACCGCGCAGCCCCGCGCCGCGGGACGCGGCGGACGGGAGAGGAGCGGGCGCGGCCGCCCCATGCCCCGCGGGGCCGGCGCGGCGGCGGGCAGCCGGGCCGCTCGGGTGTAGCCGCAGGGGCCGGTCGGAGCAGCGGCGGGAGGGGGGCGCGGGGGCTGCCCGCCCCGCCGCCGGGTGCGGGAGGGAGGCCCCGCCGCCGCCGCCGCCTCCGCCGCCGCGCCCCGTCCGCCGAGCGGGGATGACCCTGTCGGGAGGCGGCAGCGCCAGCGACATGTCCGGCCCCGCCGTCCCGGCGGCCGAGGATGTGGATATCGACGTGGTGGGAGAAGGCGACGACGGGCCGGGCAAGGACAGCGACGGCGAGGCCGGCAGCCCCGCCGCCCTGCCGCGCCTGCCGCTGGACGAGGCGGCGGAGCTGGCGCTGCCCGCGGAGGCGGGCGCGGGCGCGGAGAGCGGCAGCAGCGGCAGCGTTAGCCCGGCCGGGGCGGCCCCCGGCGGCGCGGCCGAGGGCGGCAAGGGGAGCGGCGAGGAAGGGGCGAACGGCGGCGGGGCGGCGGCGGGGCAGAGCAAGCCCAAGAGCAGCCTGGTGAAGCCGCCGTACTCGTACATCGCCCTGATCACCATGGCCATCCTGCAGAGCCCGCAGAAGAAGCTGACGCTCAGCGGCATCTGCGAGTTCATCAGCAACCGCTTCCCTTACTACCGGGAGAAGTTCCCCGCTTGGCAGAACAGCATCCGCCACAACCTCTCCCTCAACGACTGCTTCGTCAAGATCCCTCGGGAGCCCGGCAACCCGGGCAAGGGCAACTACTGGACGCTGGACCCGCAGTCCGAGGACATGTTCGATAACGGCAGCTTCCTCCGCCGCAGGAAGCGCTTCAAGCGGCACCAGCAGGAGCACCTGCGGGACCAGACGGCGCTCATGATGCAGGGCTTCGGCGCCTACGGCCTCGCCGGCCCCTACGGCCGCCCTTACGGGCTGCACCCCGGCGCCTACACGCACCCCGCGGCCGCCGCCGCCGCGCTGCAGTACCCCTACATCCCCCCCGTGGGGCCCATGCTGCCGCCGGCCGTGCCGCTGCTGCCGTCGGGCGAGCTCAGCCGCAAAGCCTTCAACTCCCAGCTCAGCCCCAGCCTCCAGCTCCAGCTCAACAGCTTGGGCGCCGCCGGCTCCATCGTCAAATCCGAGCCCAGCAGCCGCCCGTCCTTCAGCATCGAGAACATCATCGGCGTCCCGGCCGCCAGCTCGGCCGCCAGCGCCCAGACTTTCCTACGGCCGCCCGTCACCGTGCAGTCGGCCCTGATGGCCCATCAACCGCTGGCGCTGGCCAGGACCACCGCTGCCATCGCCCCCATCCTCAGCGTGCCTACCAACATCATCGCGGGGCAGTTCCTGCAGCCCGCGGCCCCCGCCGCCGCCGTGCAGACCAAGTGGCCGGCGCAGTAGCCCCGGCCGGTAGCCCCGGGGAGGGAGGTCCGGTAGCCCCGGGGACGGACAGCCGGTAGCCCTGAGGACGGAGAACCGGTAGCCCCCGGGGAGGGACATCCCGCAGCCGCGGGGAGGGAGATGCCCGTAGCCCCGGGCAGCTCCCGCCGCCACCAGCCGCCCCTTCGGGGCTCCGCGGCCGCTCCGGCGCAGCGGGCGCCGTCCCTCCGTGTTCCCCCCCGTTTCCCGGTCCCCGCCGCTTGTACATATTTGTATCAAAAATCACTGACGTTGCTTTCGGGGTTTTTATTTTTCTAAGGAGGCGGATGAGGGTCGCCATTAGGAGCTGCGAACTTTCACTTTTTTTGAAGGTTCCGGCGCTCCGAGCGGTTTTATCGGAAATAAAACGAAAAAACGAGGGAGAGGAAAAAAAAAAAAGGAAAAAAAAAGTGTATAAAAATAATAATAATAATAAACGGGGGAAATTTTAAATATTGAACGAGCAAGAAAAAAATTGGAGCGAAAGGAAGGAATCCAGGAGGGAAACGCAGTCGCTCTATTATAAAGCCTGTTTATATATGAATGGATATATGTATTCTAAATGTTATCCCTTCGTGTTGTACACAACTTTGTAAATAAATTTTTAAACTGCTCTGCCCGCCTGTGTGTGAGCGCGAATCTTTCCGCACCCGCCCGCAGCAGCAGCTCCGCACCCGCGGAGGCTGCGAACGCGCACCCGCGGAGCGCCGGGCTCTCTCCTTCGCGCCGAGCTTTGGTGGTGCGATCGGGCTTCCTACCTCCCGCTGGTCCCGATGCTCCCGTCCGCGGCCGCGCAGCGGGATCGGCATCGCCCCGATTCTTCCCGAATTAAAACTCCCGCGATGGATCCGCGGCCCCCCTGCGCCGTGCAGGGATTTTTCCTTACATATCTAAGGAATTCATTTTTATCAGCCTGGCCTTGGCTCCGCATCCCGGCGCTGCGGGATCTGCCCCTTCCAGCCGGAATAGGTACGCTCGGGTTTGGCTTTTGGAGCTGATTATAAGGGAAATGATGGAAAACAAAAGGCGTTGGGGCGATTTAAGCAACGTTTAGGATTTATTCTGCAGGGTGGGGGGCAATAAAATGAAATTCAAGCCGTGTCCGAGCGCGGATCTTTCGTTTAAATCGGGAAAATAAGCAGGGATAAGGAAGCGGCTCCGCGTTCCCACGGGTGGGAACGGCCTTTCCCAGCGAATTCCTCCTAACCGAGTTTTAAACGCGCTGCGAACATTAAGAACGAGGCGTATTTGTGTGCGTTTCTCTGCATTTGCGGGGGAAAAATGAAGATAGCGCAGGGATTAACATGAAAATGAAATAGATCAGTAGGATTCCGAACGTGCGTTGGGGGGTTTAATCTCGGGCACCGTTTCGCTCTGATGGTGTTGGACACTTCATTCTCTCCCTCGTAAAACGTTGGATTTCTGAAACCTCGCTGGATGTGGGGGGTTTAACGTAGATGTTCTTTTTTTCCGCCCAAATAATTCGCTGTCTTTGTTAGGAAAACCGGCTGCGGCGGGATGCGGCGGGATGAGGACCCGGCCGAGGCGCTCATTTCACGCCGGGAGCCGCGGATTGAACCCAATAGTAAATAAAAGCGCCCCGGTAAGCGGTAAATATTATTTCATCCTATGGAAATATTTAGACCTCGGCAGATAGTGACTAAAATAAAACGAGCAGCCCGGCGAGGGGGGAGGTTGAACTTTAATAAGGCCACGGTGATGGGCTGGAAGGGAAGGGGGGGCCTCACCTGAGGGTTGCAAGGGGATGGTGTCCCCCCGAACTGGGTTTTACTGGGGGCGGCTCCATGGGTAACAAGTAGTTTCCCAGTTGTGCCTCATCGGGTTTGCACAAACAGCAAATGGTCGGGGGGGGGGGGGGGGGCGGGCAGCCGCCGCGGTTATTTCTATATTTAGGGCCGGATACCCCTGGGAAAAGGGGAAGGAGCCGCTGCGGAGTTCGCGTTTCGGCTCGGGAAGCCGCTGGCCCGGGGCTTCCAGAGGACACCGGGTGACCGGGGCTCATTCCACCCCAGCCTTTGTTACTTATAAAATTACTCGCTCATGTTTCCCCGCATAGCAGCAATACCTCGGGCACGGCATCTGCGCGGCGCCGGCGACTTTCCCCCCCCCCCCCCGCCAACCGCCTCTCCCATCCCAACCCCCCCCCGTTACCTCCGTTCTCTCTTCCTCACCCCCTGTTTCCAACGACCCCCGTTTCCAGCAGGACCCTGCTGCGCTGGGGAAGCCTTTCCCAGGGAAGGGGTGGTGGTTGCTCCCGGGGCCGGACAGCACCGGGAGGGCGCGGGGCTCAGGAGAGACGCAGCGGCCGTGAGCCCCGTCCCGGCGGCCGCTGCCCCGCGGGACCCGCGGCCTCCCGGCAGGAGCGGCGAGGCCGGGAGCGGCAGCGGGGAGCACTGCGGGCAGGTGAGGGCTCCCGGCGGCGGCTGCTGCAGTGGCGCACCGGGGCCTGAAGGGGGCGCGGGGAACGGGACCCCTCGCCCCCGGGGCCGGGAGCTCAGCCGGTGCCCGGGGTGGGAGCGGGATGAGCGCGCTCCTGCACGACGGGGCGGGACGAGGGAGCGAGAAACCGGTTCCCGAAGCGGGGAGGGCTCAGAACCGGCTTTCGCGTATTGAGGCGGCACAGCGGAGCGGGCCGGGCCGGGGAAACCGGAGACACCGTCTCCCGGCGAAGTTTCCGCAGCCGTTTTCTCGTTCCTTCTTCTTCCACAAACCTATGCCCGACGCATATGGCAAAACCCGACACGGACGGTGACAGATGCCTATTGGTATAAGAGGTGTCATGTCGGTCCCTGGGGTGTGTTGAAAGTAACCGGATCCTAAACACCGGGAAAACGTTCCCCGTCTCTGGCAGTGTTCAAGGCCAGGTTGGACACAGGGGCTTGGAGCAAGCTGCTCCAGTGGAAGGTGTCCCTGCCCCTGGCAAGGAATTGGAGCAGGATAAGCTTTAAGGTCCCTTCCAACACAAACCAGGCTGGGATCCTATGGTTGTATGAAAATGACCGCCTGCAGCCAGACACCCCCTGACTCCCCGTTATTTATGGAGCCAGGATCTGGCTCTAATCTAAACCCCATTTTTTTTGTTCGAAAAGGAAACGAATCGGGCTCAGCAGGGCCGTGCCCTCGACTGCTGGGGCCCCCCGGGGCACCTTCTCGTTTGCGCGGCCACGCAGATTGCTCCCCCGTTTATAATCAATCCCCTTCTAGGCAGAGCGCAGGGCGGGAAGTTACGTTCTAAGAGGTGTTGGAATATTGCGGGGAGCGTTGGAAAAGGCAGGAAAACGTCTTCTGTAGTTATTAACATCGACGTATTCACTGCACATGGAGGCTGTTTCTCAGGACGGAGCCCCACGGTTCGGCTGTGCCCTCCTTTCAGCCCCCGAGCCCCGCAGGCAGCCCCGCGGCAGCGGCCGTGTCGGGCCCCAGAGCCCCGGGGCAGCGATCGGAGCTGCGGGAGGGCAGAGCTGAGGCCGGCGGCACCGGGGGAGATGCTGCTCAGGGACCTCCCCTCGGGCTGTCCCACGGAGAGGCGCGGGAGGAATCCGGCACCAGAGCCACGGGCCACGGGAGGCTGAGGCCTCCCCCTGCCCTCTGCCTTGTGTCCCTGCTGTAGAACGGGGGGGAGATTGCCCGGAGATCGCCCCGCAAATCCCCCGCGCTGCCCGAACCGGTCCCCGCTGCCGGCCCCATGTTCAAGGCCGGGAATACACACAGGGGGAAGAAGGGGGGCGAGAATCGCCCTTTGGGAATCGCCGTTCTCATCCTCCGTGAAGGTGTCCAACCCCGGGAAAAACCCACCAGAGACTCTGCTTTACGTGGGGGCGGGTTTTCCTCTGGCGGTTCCCGGGGGGCCGGGAATTCGATGGGATTTTAACCCTCGGGGCGGTTTGGCAGACGCTCCCTTGTGCGCTCCGGGATCCGGCCGCGGGAGGTCGGAGCGGTTGGGGGGGGGGGACGACGACGGAAAAGCGGCCTCGCCATTTCAGAGGGTGTAGGGAGCTTTTGGAGGCGCGGAAGTTACGCAGCACAACCCCGCGGAGCCGCTGCTGCGGACAGCGCTCGGCCCGGGCGTTCAGCGCGCCCCGTTTGGTAGGCGCCCGCTTAAATCTCTGCCCTGCAATCAGCCGCACCCGGCGGAGCAGATTTCTGCAGTGGCAACACCTCTATTCCAGGGAGTTTCATTGAATTACCTTTTCCTAACCCTAAACCAAGAAGCGTTATGCACCGAGCAGCTCCAGAGCGGAGGAATTCCATCCGCAGGAAGCGTTGTAGTCAGTGAGTGTTCAATGTAGCAGGCAGAGATGAACTTAGCACGTCTTCCCGACTGAGCTGGGAACAGGCTCTTCAGCCATAAAACGCACTTAACAGTCTATTTAATAGTGGCGAGGTCCTTGAGAATGCAATATCCATGCTAATCCTGCCTTTTTCTAAATCAGAAATGGAAAACAGGACAGTAAGGGAGAACCTGCCCCTTCCATTTTAAACGTGACATTTAATCTATTGCAATAACTAAGTAAACTTTATTAAGGCAGGATTTGGTAAGCAAGGTGAGGAACCAGGCGCTTCGCTGCTTTAGTAAGGTGGCAAACTGAAAGAGGGGGTGTCCTTCGGTTCCCGGTTCAGGAAAATCCCAGTTTTCTGGAGCTTTAGCTAAATGGGAAGAGACGGGGGCCGAGGGCGTCAGAGAACGGCAGGGATTTAAGAAAAGAACCCCCAAACTCGAGTCTTACTTCGTTAAGTGCTAATATTCCAGGGGAAATTATAATAGTAGTAATAAATAATAATAGCAACTAATATTAATAGGAAATATTAGTGGTATATAATAATAAAACCACCAACAACGGTAATAACAATAGTAACAACAACGAATCCAGCCTCCCTGCGGGAAAGGGCAAAGGCTTCAACCGCGTTTCCCCCTGTTCTTGCCAGGGAGAGCCTCGGGAACCCGGGAAAAGCTCAAACGGTGAACCTGCAATGAAAAACGTCTCCAGAGTTTGTTATCCCGCCTGCTCCGCTCCGAAACTAAATCCTAAAGGAGAAGGATTGGAACTTTGGATGGCCGCAGGCTCCCCCAGCGCTCCCTCCTGCCCTCCCTGGGGCCGCCTCTTTATTCCCACCGCATTTCACTCCAAATTTCTGGAATACCCCCGGAGCTATTTCCCTCGCCACCCCTCGGCTTTCCATCGGGAGAGGCAGCGGGAGCCTCTCGAGGACGCCAAGGCTAAAGGAAAGCCGTTGTGCTGCTCCTTCCCGGTTTCTCTTTACCACCGAGCACCAAACCCGAGCCCCGCCGCGTCAATGTGTCCTTAACGCCTTTTCCAGTCATTGATCCGGTTAAAGTCATCGCGGGAACACTGGTGACAGGGACTCGATTCCAGGCGATGTGACCGAGGCGGGTGTTTGGAAAGCACTCAATAAAAAAGCTTTCCCGGGAAGTGAATGATTTCACCTTGCAACAAGGAGCTAATTCTAATAAGGCACTGGAACGGGCAGCCCCCGTCCCGCTCCCACACCAGCCCCGGGACTGAACTATCCATAACCCGCCAGGCAAAGCCGAAGAATTCCTGGTTTATTTTGCAGTAGGAGCCCATAGGCAACGCTCATAGACTTGGCGTTCCCCAGCCTAACGATTAGGGAATTTCGGGCATGGAAAATCCCGGAGGGAGGAGTGGAAGGAACAGAGACAGGGGTTGGGAGAGGAGAAATGGAAATAGGAACCTGCCCTGGTGACATCCCCTCCCTGTTCAGGCTGGGAGTTCACTTTGCATCGTGTGTTTTCAGTCAGACTGGAGCTGCAGAGGGGCTCAGGAGCTGTAACTCTTCCCCTCTTCCAGTCTGGTGTTGATGGATTGTTAGGACTCTGCTTATTGGACAGATACCTCCAGACATCCCTTAGGATCTCATTAACACCCTAAACTGGGCCTGTTTCACTTCGCAGCAATCTGAGCGATTGAGTCTAACAGATTTAGGTAAAATACATACATTTGATGATCATAATCCACCTTTTTCAACAGGATAATGACTCCAAACACCTCTACAGGCCAGTAGAACAGCATGACTTGTACGTTCACCTGTAGAAGACCACAAACTTCCAGCCTCTTCACACCATCCCACCTGGAGCAACACTCACAAATGGCAGTTCCTGAAATTCCAGCAGATCTGAGCAGGACCAGGACATCCAAGTAGTTTGCAGTCAACTGAAAAATGGCTGGGAGAGTGGAAATTGGTATTCCATATGGTATTGCACTGGAAGAACATCAAGGAAGGAAAGCTAGCCCTGGTAGTATGCAATACTGTATGTGGCCAAGTGTTTCTGTGTTCTAAACACAGACTGAACATCTAAAACCATAATCTAGGATGAACTATTTCTTCCTGTCATCTCTGGTCACTAAAATATCTATATTATAAGTGATCAAATACTTCTTGACCATATTTTCCTTTGTAGCAGTTGAGTTTAAACCCTTTACAACTTTCCTGGGATACCAGTCCCAAGAAAGCACCGCTGGCAGTTCATCTGGAAGTCTGGCCATGAAACACTCAGTATATGGTGTTTGTTTAAAGCCAATCCTTTTTCTGCTGAGTTTCATACACCAACCTCAGTCAGACACACACCCAGAAGAAGAACACAGCGATGTAAAGAAAAAGACAGTGTACTTTTAAATAGTGGTAAGGGTTGTACAGAAATGATCTAGGATTGTGCATAGACTCATAGAATGCTTTGTGTTGAAGGGGCCTTAAAGCTCCTCCAGCTCCAACCCCTACCACGGGCAGGGACACCTTCCACTAGAGCCGCTTGCTCCAAGCCCCTGTGCCCAACCTGGCTTTGAACACTGGCAGGGATGGGGCACCATGTTCTGCTATGTACTTAAAGGGAGTTGAAGCCTGTGAAACTGGAAGGCTGCAAGAAGGAGGCCTGTGGTGCGCAGCATCCTTCTTCTCCAGGTTGGCCCCTATACAATGGCTCCCAGACACAAAGGCTGAGGAGCTGCTCCCCAGCTCGCTGCCAGGGTTAAAGAACAAGTTTTCCAGCTCCTCCCTTCCTCTGCTAAAACAAACCCTTAGATTCATGGCCTGAATCTTCCCATGGCAAGACTGTGCTTTTCACCACTGACACCCACTATCCCGTTTTCCCATTTCCCAGTATCGCTGCAGGAGGAGGTAAGCACTACCTGTGCCATGAACGGCGCACGTGAGGAAAATAAAAGATGAATGAGCTTCCACTTTTGATGAAGAGGAATGGCTTTAAACCGTTTCTGCTGATTTAATCTCTGTCTCTCTCTTAACCTCAGGATCTCAGCTAATAAAGTTCTCAGCCCATGGAGCCAGGCTGAGAGAGCTGGGCTTGGGCAGCCTAGAGAAGGCTCCTGAAGGGGAGACCTTAGAGCAGCTCCAGCGCCTAAAAAGGGCTGCAGGAAACCTGGAGAGGGGCTTTGGCCAAGGGATGTAGGGACAGGACAGGGAATGGCTTTAACTGCCAGAGAGGAGACTGAGATGAGCTCTTAGGCAGAAGCTGTTCCCTGTGAGGGTGCTGAGGCGCTGGCACAGGGTGCCCAGAGAAGCTGTGGCCGCCCCATCCCTGGCAGTGTTCAAGGCCAGGTTGGACACAGGGGCTTGGAGCAAAGCTGCTCCAGTGGAAGGTGTCCCTGCCCGTGGCAAGGGTTGGAGCTGGAAGAGCTTTAAGGTCCCTTCAACCCAAAGCATTACATGGCCCTACGCCAGCCGTAGCCACGACACAGCCGCACCTTCCTCCTCTGGGGCAGCCGCACACTGCGGGCCCGCCCCTGCCCGCTCCCAGAGGGGCTGCTCACGGCTCCCGCATCCCTGCGCTAAAGCCGCCGCCATTCCCGGTCTCCCGGGGACACCACAGCCCTAACTCCCCCTCAGCGCCGCTCCCGCCACAAAACACCCGAGCCAACTGCGCAGGCGCAGAGCATACTTCCTCCCCCCCTTCCCCCGCACGCACGCAGACACGCACGCACGCGCGCCGCCTTCATGTGGAGGCCGGAAGCCGGTTGTGAGGTGGGAGTGCGCGCGCGCGGGACGTGTCCAGTAAGGAACGGGCGGGAACGGGCGGGAACGGGCGGAATGGCCCCGGGGGGAGCCGCGGTCGGACCCGGACCCGGACCCGGAGCGGTTCCTCGGCCGCTGTGGGGCCCGGGCCCGGGCGCGGAGCATCGGCGGTGTCGGTGCGCGGAGCGCATGTGCCGCGGTATCCCGCGGTGCAGGCAGCGGCTGAGGGGAAGGGGAGGCCCCGGCGCCGGTGCCGCGGAGCTCCAACCCCTCGTGTCCCTCCGGGGAGGCTGAGCGGCACATGCAGGCGTTAAACGCGGTTTGTGACGGGGAGCGGCGGGACAGCGAGCTCGTGGAGCGGGGATTGAGTCCGCAACCCGCGCTGTTAACGTGGTGGTTGTGTTCCTGAGAAGGGACAGGGCGCTGTGGTGCCGAGCCCTGGCATCTCTTAAACCAGCATCTGTGACCGAGTTCTTGAGGCTCCCTCTGCAGGGAGCGGCTGTTTGCACCCGCGCTGTTTATCTGCCTCTTTATAGCAGGCAGCGTGGAAGGACGGTGGTGTCCGGGGCTGTGAGTCACTCCCTGTAGGGTGCTATCTCGCTTGACGGACCCTCTGGTGTTGCTCGTCCAGAGGTACGAGGTTTGAGGCTGACCAAACCAGCTTTATCTTACCCTGGGAACTTTGTTTAGCATCGTTACCAATGGTATTGCAAAACCTGGGTATCTGTGCTTTAGAATCTAATGAAGGCATGCCTTTTGTTTCAGGGGGTATGGAGTAATTATTAAGGAGGAGGAAAGAATATTTGAAGAACCACTTTTGAGCCGAGAGAAGGAACTCAGCACCCCAGCAAATGTTACCCTGAATGCGGGGAATGGCAGAGATACAGGGAGGAGCAGAGATGAGGGAGTTTATGGGTGAGACTGGCCTTACATAGGAATTGAGAAGATCTAATTAATAATTGTTCTAACTGCAAATGCAAAGGAAGAGCAGCTATAACTTTTATCGAAGAGACAGGGCAGGCTTTGTGACGCTTGCTTTTGGAAGTCAGGTAGGATTCTGGGCTTATTTGACCCAAGTTTAGGAAGCACAAGAATTCCTTTAGGGTAAAATGATCCACAAAGTCAATCTCAGTGTCTGTTATTTAGGTCAAGGTGCCTCACCTGTGGTTTGAGCACAGCTGTAGCAGTGCAAGCATTGCGGATACCATTATTCACCTTTCTACCTATAGATGGTGATCTACTGCTGTCATCCAGTTGTGTTGTTAGAGTAGCATTGACTTTTTTCCCCTTGGTAGTGGTGTTGGGTCACACCTTTCTGTGAATGCTAAATAAATATGGATTTAGTTTGAGCAGAATATCACATCTGGATGTTGTTTGTTAATAAAGCAGCAGTTCAGGGCTGCTGCTGTGTGATTTGGGTGTTGCTGCCTTATTTCTGCCAGTGGCAAGTGTATTAAACTCACTTAAATAGAATGATGTCTCTTCTGCAAGGAAAGTCTTTGACAGTTGTGCCCAGGCTCATCCACTCATCTGTAACGTATCTGTTGCTGACTGTGGAGGGAACGGTGCTGCTGCTGATCTGGCAAAGTGCAGCTTTGGATTTACTGCTGCCTCTCCCTGCCCACACTGGAGTAGTTTCTTTTTCAATTTTTTCTAACTCAGGCTAAAATATTTTCGATTCTTTGGGACAAAGTTTGTGTATTTTATACTGGGGGGGGGGTGTTGCTTAGGGCAACATCTATTTCTTGCTTTCTGCATTTGATGCATGTGGCCTTTGATTTGAGAGCTCTAGCAATGTATCTCACTGGATCCTTACTGTGGTGAGCAGGCTTGGTGGGAGATTGGTCTTCCTGCCTTATTGAGTAGAAGGACGGAGAAGAGCTCTCGAGCTGGGTAGGTTTGATTTGATTTATCTTCTAGGAAGACGTTGCTGGTGCTTGGGAAGGGGGAGGTAGAATTTTAAGCCCCTTTTTGAATACTGAGGAGACTGAAGTAAGGTTTAGATTAGGGATTTGTATTTGGTCACTAATGCCAGATGTTTGCATTCCTAAGCTGGTGGTACACAGGTCATTTCTTTTATTGTGCACTGGACTGTGTTGGTGTGGAATTAATTGGAACACTTGTTACGGAGTTTATAGCTGGCTCTGTGCTTTTATAATGGCAGCAGGAGAACAGATAATACCTCGTCCAGCCTAAGACCTGCAAGCGCGTAGTTAACTTTTAAATCACTTTTGTATATGTGTAAATCAACAGAGAAGGCTGCACTTTGTGTAATTGGGCAGTGGTTTTCTTAAGCAAATACTTAATACTGGGACACTTTCTTGTTAAAACGATGCTTGTTACTAACTTTTTTCCTGGTGACTTATTAATATAGTAATTTTTACAGACCTCTGAGAAGAGGTTTTCCTTATTCAGTGACAAATAATGGTTTGTGAGCTACTTAATGCACACAGTTGGCATGAGTATTTTGACTGCTGCTAAAATCTTCTCTAGTGGTCCCTTGTAGAATCTTCTTTTGTCACAGGTAAAAACATGCTATATGTTTGCAGAACAAATTGTGGAGCTTATTGAGATGATGCTTAAGTTTGTATGTGTGTATACAGTGCAGTGTTGATCTGGTAACTGAATTCTCTTAAGTGGTTTGAAGTCTTCTACCCCTCTTGCTGCTGTTTTTATGCATTTTATCAGATGCCTTTTCAGCTTCTAGCTGAGAAGTGGAAGAAGTTGCTTCTGGCAGCTTTGGGCTTCATGGTTAGAAATTCTCTAGTGCTGAAACCCCTCCTGATTGCAGTGCGCTTATAGGCACAAGGCAGTAACCGAATGCTTCTGGGTGGAGAGTAAGCTGGGACTAGCTGTTGTGCTATTAAATGCCTAACAAAAAACCCACAGACAGTGCTGTAGCAGTGTTTATGGTGGTTTGTTTTTTTTTTCAGGTACCTTTTGGCTTGTTACAAAGAGCAGCTATGGAGAAGTGGAGCTTAATGACAATCACTGTTTTACTGGCACTTACTGTACGCTGGACTGTGTCGCTCGGTTCTTACTCAGGTAATACATGTTCATGGTCTGTAAAGCAACCACATGAAGGTGAATTATGGAGCTTGTGATAAATTAAAATAAACTTGCATGTAAAATCATAAATAGGAAGCAATGTGTTATTTCAAGTATTGTCGTATTTTAGTGCCTCTCTATTTCCCTAGGGTTCATGTAATGCCTTGTTCCTATGTTTCTGAAGTGTGCAGTGATTAACATCACAGCTGCTTGGAATAAAATGCTGAGGAAAACACACCACAATGAGTTTTTCTGTGTGTGTGATGGTCAGTAATGTTTTAGGAGCCAAAGAACAGCTGGCTGTTCACCCTTGCCTTTGTTGTTTCAGTAGGTGCAGAATGTTATTGCAGTCCAGTTGTACATTTGTTTAATCTTGTCCTTTAAGTTCTATAACAGAGCCTTAATTTATATTTCATTAAAACTGTACTGGTGGTAATGAAGACAGCGTGAAGGTGATGTGGAGTGAGCGATTACACTCTGCCTTGTAGCTATACTTCCTTAAGGTTGTTTACAGCATGAACTAGAGCTATAATCTTTTAATAGATGAGGTTTTCTCCTCCCCATCTCAGCATGCTTGAAAGAACTAGCAAGTTGTTTTTTCCAAACCTCTCAATGCCATTCCTGCACTTAGCATAAGCTTGCACAAAGCTTGCTCTCTGCAAATTAAAACCTCCTCAAACCCAAACTGTTACTTTTAATCCCCGTCAACCAAAAGAATCACAAGCTCAGTCAAATTCAACTCTGGTTCTGTGTTAAGGCGATTGGGAGCTTCGTTCTCCGAGTAGTAGGAGTTGTTCTGTAGTGTTCTAGTGATTTTTAAGCTGGTAGCTCCTGGATTTCGTTTACTTGAAGGAATTTGCTTGCAGAGAAGTCGCATGCATGCCTTCATGCACAGTTGTTTGATTTCTGAAGATGCCATTATAAGAAATCTGTTCTGTAGGTAACAGAGGCTTTTTTATCCATCCATAGACAGCAAACCAAACACCCTCTCTTTTGCCACACAATGCTAAATTTCTGTTGCAAGTATTTACAATTACTTTGCTAAGTAGATTTTTTTTAAAAGTCGATTTAATTTCAAACCTGTCAAGATTTTGAGAGTCTTAAAATGATGCCTGAACTAAAATATCATCTTTGCTAATCCTGTTTCCTATGCAATGGTTGTATAACTTCTTTTGGAATAGAAAAACCGGAGTCTGATGCAATCCAGCAAATTATTAAAGCATGTGCTTAACTTTGAGCTCTGGCTGGCTGGAAAAAAAAGAAGGCAAACCTGAATGTTAGAGCTGTCATGCATATCTACACTGGTTTTTTTTTTCACTCTTTGACTTCCTTCAGATGTAATATACATTTAATGACAGGAGCAAGGCAAAAAATGGTCAGGGTAGTGTTTAAACTCATGTGGTCTTGTTTTGCTTTCACTGCTGCTCACTGCAGTGAAGGTGAGCAAAGGATTAGAAGCAGTCATCGTTCTCTGAAATGGGCTCTGGTAGAAGTGCTGATTCAGCGTGCTCTGAAGTGGTGTGGATGGCCAGAAGCAAGGGGGTTAATTCTGCCCTAATGTACTACAGTGTCTTGGATTGCCATATCAGTTCCATTCTGTTGCTGCTAGCCATCCAGCATGTTTTTGGATCTGCCTTCTGGAAGCACATAACTAATACGTAGTTTCGAAAGGTCACCATTTATGATGACCTTAGATTGGCTGATCTTGGAGAATTATTGAGGAAAAACTTGACTTCATATATTAATGCATCTTTTTGTATGCATCGCTAAAGTCCTGCGAAGCTAAGCTGAACACCCCTGTTGAAAGGCAGCTTCAGACCCTTAAAAATGTCTGCTCCCTGGTAACAATAGAACTCAATAAGACCACTCTAAATTTAAAGTATTTGTGACCCTTTTCAAATAAAACACTCAACTTTTATGAATTCTGAATTCTGTTTAGCTGCGTACTTGATGCTTGCTGTATGCGTTCTCAGATTAAGACGGATGCGTGATCCATCTCTGTATTTTGCTTTCAGTAATTGAATTTTAGGATTAAGATCTCTCTTGGTCATTCCAAAGCCAATTAATTTATTTTCTTGTGGTGGCTTTCTTTTCTGAGAGCTGAAATAAAATGTATGGTTTTATATACATACCTATGTGCAAATGCACACCCACAAACACTATAGTTTGGATAATACTTTTTCTTGTATTTCAGTAACCCTATGACAGTTTCTTTGTTCTAGATTTATAGTTACAGAACAGTCACTGCTAAACCTCCTATTCTCCAGGGACCTCACTTATTTGGGAAACTTTTAGTTGAACGTGTCCTACCGTGGAGATAATCTCTTTTCTCTACTACCCAGGATTAAAATAGCAGAGATAATGTTCTCTCCACTACCCAGGAATAAGTAGTACATATCTGAGCTTGTGTGACTCCCACAAACATAGATCATGTGAAAAAATATAGATGGCTTTCCTGTATTTTCAAGAAACCCTTAAATCTCTGTCTGGCTCGTGTCAATATTTTACTGGAAGTGTTATCAGTCGAGTTCCTGTTCTCAATAAGCACAGGTTAATAGAAGTAAATAAATCCTGTGATGAAGATGCTGAGCATACTGGCATTGTCAGAGTTAGGCTTATGTTGAGGCAGTTGTTTATGAGGAGACATCTGAAGTATTTGCATTGATAAAGCTCTTTTCTGTGGAAATAAAAGGAATATCTTGGTTTCCTGAGAGGCTTATGTATGCGTGTGTGAAAAGTGTCCTTTAACGTAATTCCTTCTGCAGAACTGCTACATAACAATCACTCAGTTGAAAAATGTGTGACAGAATTCCTGTAAACCAAAATGGAGCCGTTATTATTTAGAAAGCTTTGTAGATCATAAGAAAAAAATCCCTCCAAACCTAGTCTGTGTGCTGAATGGCCTCAGTTGGTAAATGGCTCATCTGAACTCTTTATTAAGGGACAGATGCAGTATTCTTGCTAGGCAGGCAGCAGAGGGAAGGGATCTGGGGGACTTGCAGCAGGTCCTAGTCCGAAGGAAATTTAAAGGTAAGGCTGGTTGTTACTTTTAAAAGCAAAGTACCACAGCGTGGCTGAAACACAAGTGAGAACACTGTCAATTGTTATATACTAAGGACACGGAGTAGCTCACGCAGAATCAGTACAAGGTGTCTGTTACGTGCATTTTCTTATTTCAGAGAAAGTGCCCCATTTTTCATCTGCACTTGGAAATGATTTTTTTGTCAGACGAGGAAGCAATTCTTCACAGTGGAATATCTTGATAAATGCTGGTTGCAGAAATATCCCAGAAGGCCAAAAGAATGTATAACTTTCTTTCTCCTTTCTCCCCTCCCTGTTAGACTGCACAGCCTGATGAGGTCTCTATTTTGTTCTCAAATATCATAAGGGAATGGAAAATAAAATCAGTGATATCTTAATATCCAAATGCATATCTAGAGGAAAAGCGATCTGCATAAACTTAATAGATCCCTGAGTCCTGTCATTTCTTTTTAGGCGCAGGAAAACCACCTATGTATGGAGACTATGAAGCTCAGAGGCACTGGCAAGAAGTTACTTACAATTTGCCCATCAGGCAGTGGTATGTAGCGTGTGGGTTATGAAGGGGTAAATGTAATGGAGCTGTGGGTTGTATCTTTCTTTAATGTACCTTTCAGATCTCTGCAATGTTTCTACCATTCTCTGAACTATGCTAAAATCTCTTTTGCATTAATACAGTATCACCCTGTTCTGAAGCTGAGGTACTGTTTTCTTCACAAAAAAGCTAAAATGTGGCATTTTGACTTGCTAGCTTTGAGTTTCTGTAACAAACTGTCGTGAAGCTCCAGCTTTGTTTTGGATTGTATGGAAAGCTCCAGAAGCAATTTCTGATCAGGTTGATATGAGATCTTGGAGAAGCTTGTTCTCCTGGGTTAGAGAAAAATCAGTTCAGCTTCCCGAGTTCCAGATCTCGGAGGCACTAAACCCTGCAGGATTATCGGCACTGACAAAACCAAACCAAGCTCTGCTCATCTCCCCTAAGCTGAAAGGCAGAGTCATGCCAGTAAATGCTGAGATTTGAATTTTGTGCTGGAGGCACTGGTTGGTTTTTACACCTGCAAATTTGTTGTTCATGCCCATGTTCTTACTATAGGCTTTAAAATGTGGGTGCCTGGACTCTAGCTGTAATGAGAATGAACTTCATTTGTACGGATCACTTAAACCAGGAGGAAGATGATTCCAAATATTTTATTTTTATATTGTTCCTAATATTTCTTAGAGCTTGCATGGAATGGTAAAAATTATTTTGTCCCTATATATGCTACAGTGTAAATTGGAACACTTTGGAACTTCAGGTCATTTTCCAATAGGGATAGTTGCATTCTGTTTGCTGTGATTTCCCCCCCCCCCCCCCAGCTGTCTGCTGGGGAAGAGATTAATATGACAGAATAGACTATTAATTCAGTTGTATTGCTGTAAATATATATGGGGTCAGTTCTGAAAGTATGACACTCTGAAACTCTGCAGATGGCTTTATATTGTGGCTTCAGATCATCCTGTTGTATCTATATTATCATTTCTCTTCTGTGTTTTTCTGGGACATCCAAACCCTCATTGTGCCAGAGTTGGGATAATGGAGAGCTGCCATAATTATGGAGTTGGCAGCTTTGATCCACTCTGCTATGTGGAACTATATGTACTTAAAATTAAGAGTTATAGCAGGCATTATTTCTAGGCATTCCCTGAGGGCAGATGAAACTATATTGCAGGCTGGGTTTAGCCTCTGGGCTGCCAGCTGGGCATCTCAGCCTTGTTGTATTTGCTCTTTGTTTTATTTATAACAGAAGTTTCTTGGATTAGGTCTGCTTTGGGAATTGAATTTCTAACACAGCAAAGTCATATTCAGTTTTGGGTGGTGGAAAAGAACATTTTGGCTGACGTGGAAGGGATTACATTCTAGAAAACTAAGCTTTCTCTTCCTGTAATATAGAAATAAACAGAAAAGACCTTATACTTCAGGGTGTAAAAACAGTATTCAAATTTGAAGTTGAGATTATAATCACTTCTCACCCTGTTGCTTGTTTAGTGTGAGAAGAGCTGTCTATGCAGCAAGCAAGTGTTCCTCTGTAAACTTGGCTCTGTACGTACAGAGAGAGGCTCTCGGAAGGAGAGCCGTCACACGGAATGTTAAATAGGCACCTATAGGTAATATAGCTGCACGTTCCATGCTTACTTTCTTTGACCCAAAACAAAGATGTATAAGACAAATTGTTGCAGTAAACTACAGTATTAGTTTCCTTGTGTGACATTTCTGAGCCAGAGGCCAGAACTTAAAGATTTCTTTTTGATATTACTCTTTATATTCTTGATATTATTTATTAAAGGCTACTCTAAGAGCATCCTTCCTTATTACACTGCTAGTTAAAATGCTGACAGCTTTTTTCTAAGTATTACTGGGTGGAGGGGCTGTTTTTTCTGTTGAAACTGTGAGTTTATGGACAGTAAAATTAAAGAAACCCAAACAGAAACCCCAAACCTAAGACAAACCCAGAAAGTTTGACAGAGTTGTAGACTCTTACAATCTGCATGAAGAGTCTGATCTGCTTTGGCGTGAACAGTTTGGAATTGTAGGATAAGAAGCAGAGATGCAAGTCAAAGAAACGCGATTTATCATCGGCTCATCCGATTCTTCAGGCAGCTCATGAAGAATTCAAGAAATATCATTTACTATAATAAATGTCAAAAATTGGCTGCATTTGACAAGAGAAACTGGAAGAGCCACGGGCTTGCCCCATGGCACTTGACTAGTCAGTCTGTTTCACTGTGAGATATAAAGGGTCTAATGCCTTATTTTTGTGACTTCTCTTTTTCTTGGATAAGACCACCTGTTTCTCATTTGGAAGAGGTGACTTAATTCTAACTGCTGCCAGTCTTCCATACACGTGACACAATGTAATTCCAAATAGGTGAATCCTTTTCCTTTCTTTCACGTGTTCCACCGGAGTTTTGAGGCAGAACAAGGTAAAGTGGTTGTGGCTGATGTATCTGATTGAGGTTTGTGCCCTTGTGTGGTTCTTGAGGTTACTCTGGTAACTTGGTGCTGCCTTCGAAGGAGCTTTTTAGCCTCTACTCCTACGTTCATGCTGACACTGTTGCCTAGGTGCACCTGCTGTGACAGTTTTCTTCCAGACATATGCTGCTTTTTGTTTGTGTAATGTCTTTGTGCCACCCTTTTCCACTTCCGTTCAGTTGCTTTCCAGCAGTCCAACTTCGACGGATGGTTTTTCAGCACTTCCAGGTTTTCTGTTGAGCAGAAGCAGTTCACAGTGTGCTGAAACTGTGTTCACATTACAGTCTGAAAGAGGAGCAGGGAAAGTTTAACTATTCCAAAGTCATTGTCACATACTGCATGTGCTGTCCAAGCCCTGGAAAGAAAGGAATAGGATTAAATGTAAGGAAAAAAGTAACAACTAGTGAATTAAATTTCTTGTGTAATTTCCATTGGTTTTATTTCTACTTTGGCAAACTGCTGTCTCCTGGAATTAATGACATGGGTGACAAATGGAGGTTTGGTTTGGAGATGGAGGTGAGGACCTGCAAAGCCCAGCACAGACAGAAGCCTAGAGCTGCAGTAGACATGTATAGTGATTCTTGTGCAGGCTTTGTTTTAGTCTTTGGATTGTTGTCAGACTCCCTTCCCATCAAGGGTTTTCCCTCTCCAGGTAAGTACTTTAGCAGTGCTATTAAATATACATTGCAGACACAAGTGAGAGTGCTCTGGATCGCTTTTGCTTTTGTTGAGATACTTTGGTGTGCAGTAAAATAAAGCAGATGCAGAAGTTACTGACTCCTGTGTTGGATTTTGAATGTGTTAATAGAAATATTTGGGTTAATATTCAGCCTTTTCCTTGGGCTGAAACAAAGCTGCAAATGTAGATCCTTATTAAGGTTTTAATTATTATTTTAGGTACTTAAATACCACCGATAACAACCTGCTGTACTGGGGCCTGGACTATCCGCCTCTTACCGCCTATCACAGTCTTGTGTGTGCTTACATGTAAGTTCATGATTTAAAGTACTTTATGAAATACCAAATTCATCTCTCTTCTCCCTTTCCTCTCCCCTTTTTGTGTCTGTCTCTCCTGAGGAGAGAAACAGGTAGCTAAAAACTACCAGTCTGGGCAGCTGTTGAAATGGAGAGTATTGTTTGCTTCCTTAAAGCTAGAGAATAGATTTTGTGTATCACTATTGCTTAAAACTAACACTGTTGGTTTTCTGCCTTGTAATTACCTCAAAGGGGACTGAAGGGTTACCTTCTTTTTGCCAGGTCTGTAAACTTTAGCAGAGTTAGATATGACTTAGACATTTATGTTTCCTTAGAAGCTACTGTTGGATCAGTGATGCACAGAGAAAAGTGCTGTAGGAATTGGGCATATCTCATGGGAAGGCTCTCGTGTGTTGAGAGCCCAAGTGACATTTGATGACTGGATATCATGTAAATAGAATTCTGTTATTGGAATACTTTTTCCACAAGGGCTTTACTGCTGTTGGAATGAGACTTATGGAATAAGAATGTAGGTTAAAGTGCACAGGCTGAGTTATGTGGGGCATCTGTGTGAACTGTAAATGGTTTATATTTAATACTTAAGCATGAAAGGTATTTACAATTGTTTTCTTAAAAGTCAGTGGAACCACACTGAAGGTGGTTACCTTGTCCTAATAAATATTGTATCCCAGTCGTACTGTTTGCAAAGATGATTCCTTTTTAATTGTGAAATAGCAGCTCAAGTCTATAGCGTAAACTGATGGTAGCCGGGAGGGAAATCTCTCATCGATCACTATTGCTCTTTGAAATATTCCTTCTCCGTTCATCTTAATTCTTGGAATATGCTCCTGTGCATGTCATCTTTGTTGCTGAGAGGAGTGTAAAGGGAAATGAGAACTGTCTGCGTTCTGATGTGTCTGTACTTTGTTTTACAGTGCAAAGTTAATAAATCCTGATTGGATTGCTCTGCATGCATCTCGAGGGTATGAGAGTCAGCCGCATAAGTTATTTATGCGTACAACAGGTAGGAAAATTATACTTCCTCAGGATGAAGGTACAGATTGTCTTGCTTACTAATTTAGCATGTTTAATGTCATGCAGCTTCTCCGTCTTGACCAGTTTATTCCCAGTTCGTGGACTTGGGTAGCCTTGCAGCTCCATTTACGAACCAGACTCCTGTGTTCTTTTCTCTTTTACCATATCTCTGAAGCTGATGAAATTAGATAAACAAGTTCTTAACCCAATTGATTCAGTAAAAACTCTTTAAGACAAAGCCACTTTTTTATAGCACATACATATATATTTATAGCATTTTTGAATTGAAAAGCGTTTTGTTGCTTTCCCTTCCATTCTGATAGACATGCTTTTCATTTACAGCTTAGCTTGGTTTTAATTGTGGAATTACTTCCTATGTAGACTGGCATTAACAGCCTCTTGAGGTCTTGGAGAGGTTCATTATCAGCTCTATGCGTTATCTTAAAGGAAGAGGCATTTGGTATTTTTAAAGATACCACTTTTAGAGTCGCCACTTTCTAGAGAGAAACTGTTAACAAAAAGTAAAAATTGTATTTTACCACTTTTGCCCTAAACTTCATTTTCCTGCAGTCACTTTTCTGACCATTTGATTGTTCTCAGCTACAAAGAAAAGGTTAAAATAAGAGCTGAAAGAATACGGGTGGATAACTTAATTCAGTAGCTGTGTCAGTGGGTCTGCAAACAATGGGGCCTGTGAGCTCTTGTTCTCGAAGCAATGGTAGATGCTGTGTTATCCTCTTGCTGTTTTCTTTCATTTGAAGGGTTTCTCTTGCTTTGTGTAACACTGGAATTGCACAAAATGCTTTCCGATCGCAACAGCAGAGGCTGTTGTTCATCAGTAGCCTTTCAGTACTTTGCAAACTTATGTCTGGTCTTAGGAATTGATTGAATTGGAAAGAAATAAAAATCACTAGAACTTAATTACCCTTGAAATGGTCCTTATTAGTTTTGAAATCAGCTCACTTGACAAGCCACTGATGGCTCGAGCAGAGCTGATAAACACTCTTTAACAATAGCCAGTAGAAGAATGCATTAAAGTAATTCAGGGTGGTCGTGTCAGCTCTTGGCATCACACCTTTGCTTGAAGTGTCAGTGGATTTGTTTCGCTAATGCCTTGGGTTTATTTAATTGTGGCTTCAGCACTGAATAGCTGATGTCTTTAAACATTCTCTTCCAAATCCTATGACTAAAAAGAGGCAAATTATACTTTCCCTCTCGGAATAACTGAAACTGGTGTATAGAAATAATCTGTCTTTCTCAGGCTCTTAAGACAGCACTCGATTCACCTGGTGGTTTTAGCATGAGCAGGAGTTGACACAGTTCCAGTCAGGTGAACCTGCAGGTTGTCTGCCCTCATACAAATACTTGCTGTAGGCAGATGATGGAAGCCAAATAACTAGTTTTAGACTACTTATTCACATCATACAGACTAGGGAGAGATGTAACCTAGAGCTTCGTGATTGTGTCTCCAGACTATCTGTTTCATCAAACAACTTGACTGGATCTGGTTGTAGTTGGTTTCTTTGGAGAATGAAGAATGCCTTCTCTCATTTCGGCATGTGAGGAACTAGAGTGTGCTCCCTTATTGACTGAGGCTGTGCCAGAAGCCAAAACAGCTGAACACATGGAAGCAGCAGCTTTTGGACATCAGAAATGATAGCGTTCGAGACATTAACAAGATCAAATTCTGTACACCCATTTCTTTTTGTCCTTTGAAGTGGAACTCCCCAGTTTATTCCGATGAAGAACTCTCTGATGTTGGAATGTTTATTTGCCTCTATTTTTACCTTGTTTTTCCCCAAACTATTGACAAAAATGAGCTTTGGTGTAATTGCCAACTGGAGCTATGTTTAAAACAGTGAAACATACTGGAACACGATGTAAGATAGTAGAAAAACTTTTTCAGCTGAAACTGTAGCCCTGGGACTTCTGAAATCCAGTTGAATTGAATGACTTAAAGTGAGGTGTTCAGTGAGGGTACAGAGGTAAACCCCACATTCCAAAGGCAGGCAACTGGTCTCACCCCAACACGTGTAGTTATCATCCAAGTGTTTTTTAACACCAAATACAAGCAAGATGTGGAGCATTCAGAAGTTAAAACCATAAGTAAGAGTCAACGATTCAGTCACACGTTTACATGTGGATTGTGGAGCAGCATAAAAGGAGGTATGTGTGAGGCTTCTAACGTAGAGTTACTTTGTTTTTCAGTGATGGTTGCTGATTTGCTGGTTTACATTCCTGCCGTTGTTTCGTATTGTTTTTCCTTGAAAGAAACATCTACTAAAAAGAAGGCAAGTATCTGGTGTGTGTGTAAATGAAGAAACAAAGAGAGCAGCCTGTTAAAACAGGGGAGAAGTGTAACAGGATGAGAGTTAACGGGTAGAACACTGTGATGGTTTTAGTTGACATAGAACTGCTGTCAGTGTATCTTGTATTAAAGGCTTTTCAGTTAAAAAGATAAAGCCATTAATTATCTGACAGCAGTGAATATAATGCTTTCAATAACAAGATGCTCTGAAGTTCAGATGCCATCAACTCCTGAATTATGTTTCTTTGTGAACTTATTCCTTGGGTAGTAAACCCAAGATGGGGGAATCTGGGAACTGCTTTGTCTCGCACACTCCTTAGGGCACAACCCGTGCATGCTGGAATAACTCTTACGGTTTTTGGAGTGGTTCCAAGGTTTAAGATGGGGGTGGGTGATCTCAGCTGGTTGGCAGAGAGGAGCCCGGTCTCTATTCCATGTTTCCTCGGTTATGGAAAGTCTTTATCCTTCTCTATTCCTCAGAATATCGCTGGCAGAATATTGTAGAAAATCAGATTCCTACATATAGGATGCGCCATGGAGGGGCAAATTTTTGTACTGGAGTAGTAGTATAAGTTCCCGTGTCTCATTTCTAACTTAGAAATAATCATTTTCCTCTTTTTCTGATCTTTCTTCCCAGGTTTCCAGTGCTCTCTGCATACTGCTTTATCCAGGCCTTATTCTTATTGACCATGGGCACTTCCAGTATCCTTCTACAGTGAATTCCTTTCAGTTTACAAAGCAACACTGTTCTTTTAGTAGTTGTCTTTAGCTGGGCGGGAGGTCACTTCTGTGTACAAAGTCATCTGAGGGGCTCCTGCCTACCCCAAAGCAGAGATGATGAAGAGAACTGTAAGTCTGGAATATATTGGGGATAAATAGTTGAGATTGGGACAAATCAAACATGAACAGCATTCTTCCTGTGCCTTGAGCTCATGTTTGTCGGTCACCTTATTGCATCGATAGGATGACAGTGACAACGCTATAGAGTGGAAAGAATGATGGCTTGCGCTCCTGTGCTTTGTGTTTGGCAAGAGAGCCACCTTAAATCTTCCTGAGGTGGCAGAAGAGTGAGTCAGATGTAGTGTGTAAAATGTTCACTTCTATAAAGTATGCCTTTCTGTCTTACCGTTACCATTACGTGAGACTGGAGTCACTTCACATAATACCTAACCTTTTACCAGTTGGGCACCTAACGTGAGTTAGGCTGGCAGGCTGGCTGGGCAATGTTGGTGGCAGACACCTTCACAGAGGGACTAAGACTGAATAAGATTTGAATGAGATTTCTGGTTTTATGCTGGTTTTGCCCATCATAAACCTATTGTTTATTACAATTAGTTGACTGCTATTAGTTGACCGCTTCAGGCTGCGCTATGTAGCGCCATCGAGCCAGTGGGACACAATCCTGGAGCTGTAATAAATGTAGGTATTTAACTGTTCCAAGGAGATGTTGAATCTCTCTGTGCACTAAATCAAGTCTTGATGATCAAATACTAATTAGTGGTTTTCTAAGAGAGTGCCTGGTGAACTTGGAAGATAGCATATCTTAGAATGTAGATTCCAAAGGAAAAGAGTTCATAATGCTACTGAGTATTTGAGGTACAGTTCAGGGCTTCTGAAATCGTATTTGTGGCCTGGCCCTTGTAAAGATTGTCTGGTGACATCACTTACAAGGATAGGGATGGGAATGAATGCAGCTCTTCCTAGAGAGAAGGAGGTGGTCAGGAGGTGGCACAGGTTTACACTTTCTAGTATGTGTAAAGAGGAAGGCAGTTACCTGCTCTGCGTGTTTCACGTTGGATAGGGCAAGAAGTAATGTCCCTAAGTCACCAGAGGGAATACTTGGGTGGTTTTTTAAATACGTGGAAAAATCTTTGAACCATAACTACAGTGGAATGCTGGAATACATTGTGGACATTGTGGAATCTGAGCATCAAATCCTTAAGAAAAGGTTCCACAAACCCCATGTCTGGGTGATGCAGGTGTAGCAGATGCTGTGTTGAAGCAGAGAGATGCAGTGCAGGGACTCCTGTGCGCTCATCTAGCCCTGTTGCATGGATAACTTCACTAGCTGTGACCAGCTCTCAAGAAGTCAATAGATTTACCTGACCTGAACTGCTGCTGCACATCTCTGCAAGGACAGAGCCTTTTGGTGTAACTATTTGTTGGTGTGAAGTTGAGATCTCAAATGTACATGGCAGTACAATACATAGTAGTCTTCAGTGCCTAAAGGGGGCCTGCAAGAAACCTGGAGAGGGCCTTTGGACGAGGGCCTGTAGGGACAGGACACGGGGAATGGCTTTAACTGCCAGAGGGGAGACTGAGATGAGCTCTTAGGCAGAAGCTCTTCCCTGGGAGGGTGCTGAGGCGCTGGCGCAGGTTTTAGTAATGTATTCCTTGTTTGTACAGCATTAGCAGCTAAGGGAACTGGTTGTAGACGAGAGTGTATTGTGAGTACAGTATATCAGGAAAACCTCAGGACTCCTTGATCTAAGTAATATATAGCTTAAATACTGAGGTATTTGAAGATTCTGTGTGTACCTTTTGAGAGCTGGGAAGAGACACTCTTGAAATGATTATCTTTAATCATGTAAATACCAAGAAAATATGTTTACCCTGATGTATTTGACAGTATAGTCCCCAAAATCTCGGTTGACTCGATACATGTTACTTGTATAATGAATACACACACTATTTACCGGTGCAAACTTTGAATCAGGCTTTGGAAGTCTTAAAATGACACTTTAAATAGAAGTACAGTTACTTCTGTGTGTGAACAGCATAGTTACAGTGGGCAGTGTGCCTTTAAAACTAACTTGAAAGAACTCCCGTGGGCTGTTCTACGCTCATAGCTCTGGACATTCATTGCTGCCTTCCAGTATGAAGATGCGTATCTTGTCCTTGACATAAAAAACCATATACAACTCAGTGAGCCTGGGCCTTGCCCTGTGGGGTGCACTTTATTTGTCTTACGACTGGGACCTGTTGGGCTCAGTGGCCTTTTGCTTGGCCTTAAATTACAAGCAAATGGAACTCTACCATTCTCTGCCCTTTTTCTGCTATTTGCTTGGCAAGTGCTTCAAGAAGGGACTGAAAGGAAAGGGGTAAGTGACTTAAACCATTGTATCTATTTCCTGGCATTGGGAATGTCATTCTCATTGTTTGCATGTGGGCACTTCTGCATGAATTTGTAGTGGAAGATACTTCTTGTACCCTATCCCTCTCCTGCAAGATAAATATATCTTGTTGAGGTCTGCATGAAGTGTTTCCATTGAACCAACAGCAAAATCTGTTCAGGTGTGTTCAGCACTCTTCATGCTGTAAGCTAACTTAAATCTGGGCTGCAGCGGGCAAGCAGCTCAGATTGACAGCAGTAACTCTGTGGTTCTCCTGGGGTGGTTCTCATTAACCTGGGGACAATGAACTCTTCCTGTGGTGCTGGTGGCTCCTGGTTTAGATGTGCTGCCTCCAGTTCTGTATCCCGTGTTGCAAAAAGGTTTATGCTGTAAGCTAAGCGCTGACTTGTGTTACCAGTAGGTGGATTAATCTTTCCTGATGTGTTTCTCTTGCTTGCAGATTAGTATTGCTAATTAAGATAGCAGGGACAGTGGTGGTTTCCTTTGCTGTCTGCTGGCTCCCGTTCTGTACCGACATGGAACAAATCATGCAAGTACTCAGAAGACTCTTTCCCATTGACCGAGGCTTGTTTGAGGCATGCATGTTTTCTTCTCCCCCACCCCACTGTAAATGTTCTGTATTCTTAGATCCCTTGAGAAACCTTCAGCGTGACCTTTAGGGATTTCATGTGGGAGACACACCACAGAGCTCGTAATTCGAGCTGGCTTCTTCAGCAGTCATTTCTTGCCAGTTATTTAATCCAGTATTTAACCCCAGCTCAGCTGGCATCTTCCAGGATATTATACGAGTAGACAACACTTATCCCATCATCAAACCCATACTTCAATCCATACATTTTTCCATTGAAATAGATTCCATAGTAATTGACAGTGTCAGAAGATGTAACCTTGAAAGTCAACAGCTTCAGTCTGTCTTTAGTCCTGCTCAGCTTCTTCGGGACAGGATTCGTTATTAAAATCAAATAATTAAAAGTAGTGGTTTGAGTGCGTTTTACAACTTCCTTTTTGTCCCACGTTGTGGAAACTGGCACTGAAAATCCATGAATTTCCGGAGGTTTTAGGCCAGTTCTGCTTTTCCTTTTCCACAGGCTATGGAGATTCGCGTGCTGTGGGGTGCTGAGTACCGCAGCCTTAATCCAGGAAAGCAGTTCCTCATTCACCTTAATGCTAACACAGCACCAGGGAGCCCTGCTGATAAAGGAAAGGGGATTCCTTTCCTCCGCAACGTGTTGCTGCTGTTTTGCTTAGTTAGGGCATGAATCTTAATATTACACTTCAAAAAGCAGCTTCTCAGCTTCTAGTTCAAGCAATAAAATGAAGCTTGGAGTTTCCAGGGTTTGATGTCTCGGATTTAAGCAAATATTTACATAGGTTGATTCATCTTAAGTGTTGGTTTTATCTTTAAATACAAATATCACAAACGGCACTTTTCTCTCTTCAGAAGGTAATGCTGAAGGGCCAAAGGCAGCTTTTTATTTAGGCAGTGCTACTGAAGTGGTCTCAGTGGATTCTCTACCAGGTTCATTAAAAACAAACAACCCAAACCCCAACACCCCCCCCCCCAAATGACCCAACAAAAACAAAACCCCCAACAACCCCTCCAAAAAAGGCCATGTCCAAAAATGGAGAAAGGAGGAATAGTTTTGGTCGTCCCTTTTTATTTGGTACCACATTTAAAACGTGTAAAGGACAAGAACCAAGGAGTCAGAAAGAGCTGACGGGTTTTAGTCTAATATTAGCCCAAATATTTCCTGAGCTGATCAGGGGGTGAACTGCTGGATGCTGATGGAGATAAACCGAGGAATTGTCCACGTAAGCAACGCGCAGTAAATTTACACTGGGGTGCCTGCAACAGGTTCTTTGAATCAGTTCCCATTTACAGCAGCAGTAACAAATGCTGCTGGTTGTAAAACCGTATTGGCTCCTAAGTAGGCGTCCCGTGTGTGTGTGGGTGCTGGTGCTGCCAAACCCTCTGTTGGCTTGTAATCCTGAGCAGGTTCGAGGCACATACTCTGTATTGCTGCGGAGCATGTGAGGAAGATGGCTCAGTTGTTGGTGTGAGCAGCTTTCGCGGTGTTATGTCTACACAGCTGTGCCTCCAGCAGCTGTTTCGGGATGAGTTTCAGGAGCATGAGAGCTGTAGTTACAGATTTAATGTTGAAAGTGATCCTAGCACAACTGCTAATGTCTTTAGAGCTCTTGATTTATTAGAGGTTAACTCTGTCATTGCTAGCAGGCAGTAAGCACGGCTCGACACACGCAGGTACGTCAGGAAATGTGGCAGCGGACAGAATGTCTTTACATGTGAACAAAGATTTGTATGCACCGGTGTTTACTCAGGGACAGGTAGGTTCAGGGCCTTATTCCCACAAAGTCTGTGATCTCCTGAGCTCAGGGGCAGTCTCTTGTGCTGGAGAGCTATTTCTCAGTTACTTTAAAGTATGCTCCATCCTTGGTGGTGTTCAAGGCCAGGCCGGACAGAGTCTTGGGTGACGTGGTCTAGTGTGGGGTTTCCCTACCCATGGCAGGGGTTGGAACGGGATGATCTTAAGGTCCTTTCCAACCCAACCCATTCTATGATTCTGCTTAACTGAGTCTTTTGAAACTTCCCATTTTGGAAGATCAGAATAATATAAAAGTACATCTAAGCACGTCCCCAAGTGTCTCTTTGCACTATCATGGGAAAAGCCTACAATCCTCCACCTCCCAAGCCCCATTCTTGTCACAAATATTACCTTAAATGAGTATTATTATCACTAATTACCTTTTTTCCCCCCCTTCCAGGATAAAGTAGCCAATATTTGGTGCAGTCTAAGTGTCCTTATAAAGATAAAGAATATAATATCACCTCAAACTCAACTAAAACTCAGGTAAGACATAACTGAAGTGCTTTACATAGGTTATTGTTGGTGTTGATTTCTTTGCAAAATGACTGATTTTGGTCAAAGAGAGGAATTCTTTGATTCTAAATGGTGTGTTTAAGTTTTATGATTTAAATTCTCTGATTCTAAATGGTGTTTAAAATCTTGCATAAATGTTTTCTTTCCTCTATTGTCCCTT
Organism: Myiopsitta monachus; assembly: GCA_017639245.1. Taxonomy (NCBI): domain Eukaryota; kingdom Metazoa; phylum Chordata; class Aves; order Psittaciformes; family Psittacidae; genus Myiopsitta; species Myiopsitta monachus. The sequence goes on from CM029923.1 coordinate 62,132,236, forward strand.
CCTCCCAAGCGATGGGAGCTATCCAAGTGATAATGCTCCATCCCTGGCAGGGGTCAAGGCCAGGTTGAACAGAGCCTTGGGCGACATGGTCTAGTGTCAGGCATCCCTGCCCATGGCAAAGGGTTGGAACTGAGTGATCTTAAGGTCCTTTCCAACCCAACTCCCTTCTTGTTTGCATAATGATTTGAGCTACTTGGTTGGTTAAAACTGAGATAAACGTCCATGCTTTCCTCCTAAAGAACTGCCTCTCGTAGCGTTCTTGAAGTTAGAGTTCACAGGTCTGGTTTTCTGCCTGAAGGGGAGGATTCAGGTCTAGGTCTGCAGAGTGATAAATAGTAATAGAAATCATAGGATCAGCAGGGTTGGAAAAGACCTTTAAGTTCATTGAGCCCAACCATTACCCTAGGACTGCCGTTAATAAATGCTTTATTCCTTGTTCAGTGAAGAGCACTCAGTGCTCCTGTGATGGAGCCTCCTTGGGTCATTTTGTGCTTCTGAAAACGAAAACTGACTTCCAAACTTAGATAATCTGCAGAAGGGAGCATATGAGTGCGTGGCTGTAGCTCCTCGTGTGTTAAAGCTGGTTTTCTTACACAACTCTTTAGTTTTGCTGTAACGCTCCTGAGCCTGCTGCCTGCCTGTATAAAGCTCACAGCTCAGCCTTCTCTCCGAGGGTTTAAATTCGCGTTGGTAAGTGCACGTTTTGAACTGCTCCTTGGTTTGCATCAACCACTGAGTAGTTCCACTCGCAGTTGATATGATGTGTGGTACCATTCAGTGTCATTGTGCTGCTGCTGAAGAGATCACATGAAGTGTTTTGTTGTCATGTGTCCAGGGCTCTGACCTGTCTCTGAAATCCAGATTTTCTCCCTGAGCCTCAATTATTTAGTGTGTCTTTTTATTACCTTCCTCTGAAGAGTCTCTGGAAGGTTCCATACACGTTCAAGCCTTATCCAGGGTTGGAATGCCTCCTCTTATTGTTTAGCTTCCAAAGTACTAGTTTTTCTTACTCTGGCAGCTGCAAAAATCAGTAACCAATGTCCCAGGATGGACGTGTGAGCTCTTGGTGGTTTGAAAATGATGCTGTTTTCCCAAATGTTTGCCTTTCCTCAGTCATGTCATTGAATTTAAGCTCATTAACCTGACTTACGTGCAAAAATCAGTGTTTCCTTGAAATCAAAATCCGATGGAGCTGGTCCTAAGGTTTCAAGAGTTAAAAGATAATCCCTACTTTTAATTGTATGCAAGTAAAGGTTTGAAAGTTCATCACAGCATTGCCTTAAAATTCACATTTATCCTTTCTAAGAATTGGTTTACATTTTGGTGTCTGTGTGTTATGTGGTGGGAGGAAAAAGGACTGTGTTTTACTTCGGGGTGCTTGGCTGGTGATGATGATGAGCATAATCCTGTCGGAGAGGTGGGTAGTTCTCACCAGGACCGAGCTTTGCCAGTGTTTGTGGATGTGAATGTTGTGTTTGCCACACAACAGCATCCCACAGTTTGGGGATGCTCTTGCCAGTAAAGCAGAGCAAGAGCGAGGGCTCTCCATGTGAAGTGCTTTGTGACTGCACCGAGTAAACTTTCAAACAAGGTATCCTCAGTGTGTAGAGGTGGTGACAGAAGCACCTCTGTGCACTTGGAAATGGCACCAGAGTAAATGTAGCAGTTAATTAGAAACCCCACATCATTTAGCTCAGAGATTCCTGTAAAGTCTGTGCCAGCAGAGAAACTAAAGCCTCCCTTTGCATTGCAGTCACATAGACTAATGTGTCTCTGATTTGCTTTCCTAAGGTTAGTTGTGCATTGTCATTTTTCCTGTTCTCCTTTCAAGTACATGAAAAATCTATTCTTCTAGTGTCAGTGTAAGTAAATGATTTTTCTGGGGATATATTTTGATCATCTTTTCCTCACCTTGTCATTGCATGCTGGTTCTTCACTTACAAATACATCTGACTGTAAAAACTCCACACATTTGCCTTTCTAAATAACTCATAAGTGAAAGCATGCAAATAGAGACACGCTGCTCACTCCTGCTTCACCCATCTCTGGGCTCTGTCCTGGAGCACGGAGAGGTGCAGGCCAGAGCTGCCTGCCTGGGGCTGGTTGAGGTGATGCTGCATGGGGAGCAGAGGTGTTACTCAGCTGCCCAGCACGGTTGCAGGTTGAGCTGGATGTCCTGTGTGTACCTGAAAGTAATGTTTGATAAAGGAGGACTTTGAGAGGTTCTGGCAGAGGATGCACTTCAGGTGCTGCCTGTTCCTGGGTTTTCCAAGCCTGTGCCAGTGTGGAATAGAGCTCTGCCTGGCCTTCCTGCAGGACTGGGAGCACAGCATCCGGGTGGAGGGGGAAGTGCTGTCACTCAGAGTTTGCTTATTTATTTCTCCTCTCTTCATTCTAGACCAGTCTGCTTAATCATAAATGAAATCCCCTTTATGGCCACGTGGTTTTTACTCGTGTCAACTTTCAGGTGAGTTGGACGCTGATAATAGCATTTCAATACATGTTCTTTCCCCAGTGCCAGTATAAATGTCTCCTTTTTCCTTTTTATGTTCTTTGAAGTATGGCTTGGAATGTGCCCTCACTTCCGTGGGTAATTCTGTTTTAACAGCATGCTGCCTCTGCTGCTGAAAGATGGCCTGCTGCTGGCCTACACCGTGACCATGCTGGCGTTCCTGTCAGTCTGCACCACTTCCTTTTCCATACTTGAGAAGACCTCAGCAGAGGACCTGCAGCTGAAGCAGTTCTCCCTTTCCCTGAAGGGATACGTTTCTTGGTTTAAGTCCTTTCCCAAGATTTTCAGGATGCTGGTGAGTCATCGTAATTCCCACAGCTCTTCCCTGCAGCTCTTCCTGGTACTGAAGGAGTTGAATAAACCGATTTTTATGTCCATAACTGCACGTTATTCCAAGTGAGGGTGCTGAGGCGCTGGCACAGGGTGCCCAGAGAAACTGTGGCTGCCCCGTGTCTGGCAGTGTTCAAGGCCAGGTTGGACACAGGGGCTTGGAGCAAGCTGCTCCAGTGGAAGGTGTCCCTGCCATGTGGCAGGGGTTGGAGCTGGAGGAGCTTTAAGGTCTCTTCCAACCCAAACCAGGCTGGGATTTTACGATACAGCCCCAAACAGGGAAAGCCACACTTCGTCTGTGTAGAGATGTGCTGGAATGGTTTTTCTGCAAGTATAGGTTGAAGAATACAGAGCAGCCAAGTAGTAAAGTAACAGCTTATTCGTTTGAGGTTTGGAATCACCATTAGCTAATGCATCATTCCCTCTCTTACAGTTCCTTCTGTCCATAACCCTGATGGCTCTCCTGTCTGTGATGAGTGCCACGGTGCATCCACCACAGAGGTTACCGGATTTATTCCCTTTAGCTGTGTCTGTTGTTTCTTGCTTCCATTTTATACTATTTTTGGTGTATTTTAATATTGTTATTCTCTGGGACTCAAAGAACAGTAGAAGTCAGAAGAAAATCAGTTAATGAACCTGTGAAGATCAAGGACTAAACTGTGAAAGGACAGTGTTCTCCATGAGCAGTGTCTGGCGATGCAGGTAAACCTGCTCATGCGGTAATACGATTCCTGTACCCCAGTGAAAATCGGGAAACACATCATGCATATTGAAACACGAAGTAATTAAGGACTGGTTTAAAGCAGGGAATATCTTAAAGAGCATTTGGAAACGTGACTTTGTGTCATCTGCAGAAGTGTAATACTTTTTGTTACCATTTGTAAACTTCAACTCCCTAATAAAGGACCAAATTTTGAGTTAAGGCCCCTGGCTGTATTAGCAAAGCAGTTTGCAGGTTAAGTATTGAGTAGAAACTCCTGACCGCTAGCTCTGAAGTTCTCACTGAACGGTTGTATGACATAAAGTGTCCCCCATCACTGTTTCCTGCCCAAGCCTGCGTGTCAGTGTGAGGTGTGTTCTGCGTTCTGGATCTGAGCTGAGCGCTCAGTTCTTCAACTGGTGCTGGAGGAGAGGACACGTGGCCTCCAGCAGTGTCACTGGCTGGGATCTGATGCTCAGCCCCAGCATGGACCCAAGTGCTGCAGCCCATTGGGATGGTAACTCATTAGCAGCTTTGGTTCACCCACCAGCTTTGGGTTTTCTTGTGTTAACTGTTACTTTCCTCAATACCAGAACTTTTGGGATGTTGAAGTTGTGTAAGCCACAGCCACACCAAAGTTAATGCTGGGTGCAGGGGTACAGACTGTGACATTTGGGAAGGGGAAGGCTCTTGTGTGTGCAGCAGGTTGGAGGATGCATCTTCCTTTGGTTTTAACACTGCTGTGGCCTCTTGACTCTCAACTGCTTCCAACAGGGATGGAAAGCTAAAAGCTCTTGGCTCTACTGAAATAAAAGCTGAGGATACCACAGTGTGGTTTGAAAGCAGGTACCAGGTGCTTCAGGGATAGAAAAGCCACAGAGAACTCCAGACCCCCCGCCCCCCCACACTTGTTGCGGGTGTAAATGGAACTAAACTACAGTTTCTCCCTCTGCACAGCACAGCCTCTCCTGCAAATAGTTGTGAGAATACACATGGATTGAATAATTATATATATAAAGAATATAGTAAGAAAGTAAACCGTAAGTCCATTCCTGGTACCGTAGTTTAACTAGGAGCCAGTCTGTCCTTTTCCTTCACATACAAAAAGCAAACCCATCCTCATCTGAGGCTTCTCTGCTGTCACATTCCAGACTGCTGCTGCCGTTGGCAGTGTTATGGTGAGTGTGTGAATCAGCTGTTCTGGGAACTTCCACCTGTGTCAGCTCTGAATGCTGTAACCGAAGTGGCTACAAGCGGAGTGTGTTTGTTCTGCTCTTGCAGCTTTACTTGTTGGCTGCAGTTACCCTTCCCACAAGGTTATACCCGTGGCAGCTCAGGGAGAACACAAGAGGTGCTCTGGGGTAGTAGTTGTGATGTTGTTGGGGGCGAGTCGAGGTTAGTGGTGTGCCTACACTGTAACAGTTCGCTATACAGGAACACAACTTCAGTATTCCCACAAGTATGCAGAGCTCTTGTGAGGGTGTGACCCTGGTGCTGGCACACAAGAGCTCTGCACACAGCGTGGCCTTTCCTTGGAGGAGCGTAGGCCGAGGGGCAGAGATGTGTATCAGGATGTGTAAATAGGGGTCTTTGTCTCCAGAGTCTGTGAAAGCCAAAACCCGCGGTGTTCCCTCCACGTGTGGTGGCGTGAGGAACCACCAGCCCTTGAGGCAGGCTGGAGAACATCCCCTGCCACCCAGACAACATCTGAAATGGCAAATGGAGATAGAAGGAAGCAGAAGGGCTTCAGGTTCTAATGAGCCTGGTCTTGCGTTCAACACGAGATGATGGCGAGATCCTTCCCCCCATATAAAAACATTAGTTTTGAGTGTATCTCTTTTCTTTGTCCTTGAGATGGCTTCAAGGGGTGATAAAGTGCGAGTCATATGATCCACCTTGTGTGGAACTGGAACTTGTTCTTAACAGCCCCAGCTGTTTCTGAACGGCAGCAGCCTGGTACAGCGAAAGGGTCAAAGGAACAGTAACTGCTCAACTAGCACAGGCATGTAATGAGGAGCATTTGCAGCAGACTCTCAGTATAGAGCTTTCTGCTTCCCTAAAAGGTTATTAAACACCAAATTTCATGATATTTAGTAATTACCATGGTGTGAGGCACTCCTGTTATCCATCACCTTTACTGTACTGTATGCATGTTTTCTTCTGTTCTTCTAAGACGGAAGGGATTGATTCAGATGAGTGCGTGGTTGGTTTCCAGATGCTTTTTAGATCAAAAGTATTTCCAGATACAGAGGTTACAGGTCAGGTTATACAAACCAGATATATATAAGCTAGAGCTGGTTTGGACTCACCTTCCACTACCCCATGAAGCCATCAGCTGGGGCATCCTGTGAGTACAACCGCCACCCAACACCACGGGAAGCTGATGGCAGAAGGGAGTAGGAGCTAAAGGGAGTAACTGACACAATTCCCTTCCAACAGTTACTAACAGCTTTTCCACTCGGATTGCACAGGTATTAGTGTCAACATTTTAAAGGTTGGAGCAGATGATCCTTGAGGTCCCTTCCAACCTGGTGCTCTATGATTTTTATGAACTAAAACTGCCCAAAGCTGGAGTGTGGACTGTGTTTAACCACATTATAACACAGCATTTTGGTCCTTGGTACTTTAGTTGTAAAAACCAGTACTTTACAGCGGTAGAAAGGGTTATTCATATTTACATTGAACTTTCAGGAGGAAGAATAGCAGAAAATGGAATATAAAATAAAGAAAAATCATCCTACTCTTTCAATATGAGACAGGCTGCAGCTAACAGTGATTTGAGGTGCAGGGGCTGCAATAGGCTGGAGGGGTGGTTTTGAGGATAGTGGTTTCTATCAACTCTCCCCATACATCATTAAATGCTAAAACTAAGGTAAAATCTTGACATAAAAAATGAATGGTATTAGAGCCACGTGTTTTAACACTGGGGGCTTGAAGGTGACACCTTTATGTTGTGTGTCTTGAGTTGATGTTCGCCACTATGAGGGGGAGGCACTGACACGGGGTGCCCAGAGAAGCTGTGGCCGCCCTATCCCTGGCAGTGTTCAAGGCCAGGTTGGACACAGGGGCTTGGAGCAAGCTGCTCCAGTGGAAGGTGTCCCTGCCCATGGCAGGGATTGGAATTGGATAAGCTTTAAGATCCCTTCCAACACAGGCCATTCTATGCTGTTAGAGGAGACAGGACCGTGGATGACATCTCTGTGGCAGCCATAGACCGGGAAGTTGTTTGCAAACAACTTCAGTGTGGTCAGCACTTGGAATAATTTCTTGCAGGGTAGAGCTTCCTGCAGTTTTGATCCAAATCCTCATTAGGAGAAGCCACACATTTCCAGACAGGCTGTTGCAAAGCTGGGTGCATTTATTTCAGTCCCAGTTAACTGGCTTTTGGAGGGCTGGTGGCGTGATGACAGGAGCAGGGCAGGAAGCAGCCTTTTCCCATGGAAGGCCTGGGATGCAAAGGTCATCTCTGAGCAGAGTTTCTTCTTGCTTGGTTCTTGTAGGGAGGGTTAGAGGTGGGGGATTGGTTGGTTTGCTGTAAAACCAAAGCAGCATAAATCTCTATTTGCCATAAGAACATACATTTTCCATGCAGCAGCCAACCTAAATGAGCATTTTACATTCCTGCTTGCATAAACCAACCAGGATGTATTATTTACATTGGGATCATCTGGTTGTGCACATTGTTCAGTTTAAATAGATGCCAGAAATTGTATCTAGATGTGCACCTGCCCAGCACAGGGAGCAATCCCAAACTGGTATTTGCTGGGGAGATTGGTTTACACTCATTTCTTCTCTCCTTTTAAGTACAGCCACGCAGATGTAGAACTTTGGGTTGCCGTGGAATGCATTTTTCACATAATGCCAGCGTGGAGAGGAGGAATGACTAAAATAAATAGCAATTAGGCAGCAGCAGCATCATTCATGTGATCTGCTGGGTGTTACATGGCTGTCCTATGGCCAGAACTAGCCTCACTGCATAAGAAAGGACAGACAGGCACAAAGACAGCCTAAGGCAAGGCAGAGCAACAAATGGTCACTGCAGCCACATTTCAGATGCTGTAAGGAACCACTGTCATTTTATCTGTAGAGGAAGTTGAGAAGTAATTGCTAAAAGATCATTTAACTGCCACAACTGAAGTCTTTTAAATAATAAGAAAACAAAAGGCTTTATGGTGATGGTTCCACTTAGGAAAGGGGTAGAGAGAACCAGGAAGAGTGAATGTGTCTCTTTTTTGACCACAGGGTCCAAAACCAATATTCACTGACTAAACTCTAGTCCTAGACATAAACTTACAGTAGGGATGAGCATCTTCTGAGCTAACTTTGACTTGAAACCTTGGAGTTGTCAGCATGAGTTTACTTCAGGCTAATAAGCCAGCATAAAGCTTGAAGTCATTATTGTACCATAGAAAGGTCGCTCCGTGTTCTTTAGGACTCTGCTGAATAGGAAATGAGCTGCTAAACAGGCCACTAGTGCTGCTGTCCTGCATGGCTTCCCACCTGTTACTCTGGTGTGGTAGCTGGTTTCGAAGGAGTAAAGAGGAGAAAGCACCTCTGGCATAAGCAGCTGGGAAGTATTAGGGCGCCATTAGCTTGGGGACAAGTAGGGGTTTAAAGCTTTTTTGCTTCTAGGTTACTTGTGATTATAAGATAAAAGGGCTAAAGCCTTCATTGAGGAGCAAAATGTGTCTGAGCTCAGCCCTGCACTCACTCAGTTACATACCTTGTAGATCTACTGTCTCATATTCCTCAATTCCAAGAACTGGAACACTTTAACTTTCCAGAGGAAAGATGTTCTCACACCACATGGGTAACTGATATAATCTGCAGAGAATCTTTAAGGTCCCTTCCAACCCAAACCATTTTATGATTCTATTATGTTCTCATCTCTAAAGACTTCTTTGGTGAGACTTTATGAAACAGATTGGACAGCAGTGACCCAACGTGCCTGAGTTGCGTGAGCAGAGATGGGTGGAATAGGGGTGGGAAATGCTGAGGAAGTGGGGGGCTGGAAGCGGCAACCAGGGCATCGCCATGGCATTTAAGAAGGGATAATCTCAAGTACACAAATTTTCTTGCTTTTGTTACATGTATTATGGCTGAATTGCCATCCAGTGAGAAACTGACAGTCTTGATGAGGAGCAATGACACTGGATGTTTTAGTGCAGGAGAGAGTTGCTACAGATAGAGTACCTCAGTCTGCTTAACAAACCAGAAACAGGGAATACCACATGCAGAGTAACAACTGTTTTCCCCCCAGGCTATTCCATCCTCACTGCAGGCCTATACACTGGGTCCCCCTGCAAGTGGTGTAAAATGAAGCGCCTCAGCCCTTCCAATAGCCTGACCTGTACGTGGAGGCTGGAGAAGGCACAGAGTGGATTGAGGAGCTACTCACCTCAGTCAAGGAGAGACTTCAGGAACTCGGAGCTCCCGGTGGTCTGAACGCACCCTATGGAGGAGGAAGATCAGTTTTGATAAATCACAGAATCCCAAACTGGTTTGGGTTAGAAGGGACCTTAAAGCTCCTCCAGCTCCAACCCCTGCCACGGGCAGGGACACCTTCCACTGGAGCAGTTTGCTCCAAGCCCCTGTGTCCAACCTGGCCTTGAGCACTGCCAGACACGGGGCAGCCACAGCTTCTCTGGGCACCCCTGTGCCAGCGCCTCAGCCCCTCTTCTTCCTAACATCTAATCTAAATGTGTCCTCTTGTCAGTTTAAAGCCATCCCCCCTTGTCCTATCACTACATGCCCTTGCGAAAAGTCCCTCCAGATTTCTTGGAAACAGAGCAAAAATCTAAACCCCAAACATAATAGTGTTATTATACAGCTTGTGAAAATCCCCCCACAAATACAAGTTAACGAAGTTACCGCAGTGTTTAACAGAATCCCTTTTACTTCATACAGTTACTGGGTCTCGACACTAATTTAGGAGGTTGTCTTAGTTACTTGTACGTGCACGCAGGCTACATGACCACCAGTGATGACAAAGCGGAACAGAACGTGTTACGAGTATTAGCAGCTGCTGCTTCTTTTTTGCTATTAATAATAAAAGGACAAAGAAAAGTCTGCAAGGACCATATGAGCAGATTCAGTCAAGGACTGTGTGAGGAACAACCATCTCCTGTGCCCTCAGAGGGGACAGCAAAACGACAGGGAACAGCACCTGAGTCCTGTGCTCAGTGAGGGCAGGGCCAGGGTGAAGGGCTGAGCAGATGGCTGGAAGAAGTAGAGGAAAAGTGTGCAAGGGCAGAAAGGAATTCAGGGAATGAGAACACAGGGAAAGGCTCTGGGAGCAGGTGTGCCTGAGAGCCAAGATTTCACCCCCATGGATTACTGCAGCAGAGGATCAGCTCTGGTCCCTGTACCCTGAGTGCCTGCTGATGGGTCCCGCTGCATTTGGACTCCACCAGCACCAAGGGGTGAAGAGAGAATTCAGAATTACTGGGTTTATATTAAACATCCCAAGACCAACAAACAGATATTTACAGTGGTTTATAGCTAAAAAGGCTCCTATTGTGAGGAAAGCGGCTGCATGGAAACTTAGATGGAGAGAGGCATCAAAGCCATAGGGTCAATGGGAAGGCTCTCCTCAGTTCTCCTCATCTAGCAGGCAGTGATTCCTTAGGTGTCACATAGAGGATGTGGCACAGACCTGCCTGTGGATCTGACATGAGCTCCAGCTGACCAAGTCAGAAATCCTGCCCTACCCTGGGTCTCGAGAAGTTACTCCAGATAAAGGCATCCTATTCAACTTAGCCTCAGGTACAGCTCCCCAGCATCACACCGAATAAACACCATTTGTTCACACAGATACCACTACTGCTTACAATAGGAAACTGTCCAGTAACTTAAAAGATGGTACAAATACTGACTGCAAATCCCTAATTGACTCTTTACAAACCTGATTTGCACGGATGCCACCATTCAGACTATGCTGTACTTACAGAACCCGCAACCATGCCAAGATCTGCATCTCGCTTCAAGAAACCCTCTTAAAAAAGGTAAGCTGCCAGATTCGTATCAAACACCATTAACTTGTCCCTCTTTCCACACATATACCACGACAACACCTTGTGACCGAAGCCTTAATTAACTAATATTTATAGAGATGCCATTGAGATTTAGCTATTCAAGGAATCAGACAGATATTATGATTTACTACTCACATGCTCCAGTAACTTACAGTGCTTGTTGTAGCAGTTCCAGGGCTTTATATATATATTTTTTTGGGGGGGTGTGTTTGAGCTGATGAAGCTAGCGAGTTGTTCGTAACCCCAACAGAACAGACATCCCCTAACAACAACCCTTCTCTTGATATTTTATATATGTGACATGGTTTAGTGGTGGCCTTGGCAGTGCTGGGGAATGGTTGGACTTGATCTTAAAAGCCTTTTCCAACCTAGTTGATTCTGTGATTCTATGTAGAACTCCTAAGAAAGTTAAACTACATAGAACCATAGAATGGTTTGTGTTGGAAAGGACCTTAAGACCACCTAGTTCCGACACCAAAAAAACCCCAACGAGAGCATTAGCAAAACTTCAGTATGAAAACCTCTTGTGCCCAGGGCATTGAGGAAGGGCAGGGTCTGTGGAGGTGACCAGAAGGACACTGCCTCAATCGCTAAGTGGATGCTGGCCCAACTCATGCTCCTTCAGCAGCTCAAACACTTTGAGGTTGCATAGGGCCAGGCAGGAACCTCAGCCCTGCCCCTTGGCGTGGTGTCTCCTGTCCCCGGCCTACAAAAGCATTAGAAGGGCAGGATCTTCCCAAGTTTCTTTCCCCTGCTCTTCCCAGTGCCGTTCTTCCCCAAGTTTGACTGCTCTAAAACATTTACAGATCTGAAAAGCAGAGAGGAAACAAATGTTCACCTGTCAGGTGATCTAAAACCAATCTTCTCCTAAATGTGCCAGAATAATTTTTCTCCACCTCAACCACAGTTAAAACCTTCAGTCTATTCATTACTGTCGTTTGATAGTATTTTTATTTAATAAAACCTATTAAGACTACCATACAAATCTCTTTACTTATGCTTTTATCTTTTAACTGATCAATTTTTATATTGCTGACATCCCTTCTTCACCATTTGCTCATTTAAAAATTCATCGTATATGAGCTATGTCTCGGGAGAAAACGTCTATAAAATTTGTTACAGCTGGCAAATGCGTATGAGTCAGGGGGAGCACATGACTGAATGCTTCGCAGGAAATAAAACTTGTTTCTGTAGTAAGCAGAACTGTTTAAATGTTATTTATTTTTATGCTTCAAAGAAAATCTATTGTGAAGTGCTGCATTGATTTAATACGCACCAATGTCTGTGTACACGCTGTACGGGGGGGATTTATGAAACCTTTGCACAACTCCTTTAATTGAATTTTCCAAATCTCTCACCACACACAAATAATCAATATCTTCTGCAGAGAAAACCAGTCAGAATTATTACGGTCTTTCTTTTCCATTTTGTTGTCATCAGCACATACGGAGCACCTGGATATTTGTAATGTCTGGATAGCGAGTTATTTACACCTCTTAAACATATAATTGCTACTAAGTGAGCCCAAACTAATGTTTCTTTTCTGTTTTAAATAATTATATTCATGGGAGAAAGCAGTATTTATCCTCATGGAGGAGCTGCTACATGGAGCTGTTGAAAGAACTATAGCCCCTTTTAATTTTTCATTAAGCTTAATACTCCAAAGTCTAAATCCACTTGAATTAAAAATTAACAGTTATTGTGTCCATAAAAAGGTACGTAGGAAAACAGAGAAGAAACACAAGTGTGGAATTCCGGAATAAATGGGGCTGACACCCAAATACAAAATGCAGGTTGACAGTTCTCTGTGTACATACGTCTGAGGCCTATAGTCATATCTCTCATGTGCATTTCTGTATCTGCCACAGGAGTTAATAGCTTAATATTTCATCTACATAGCAGAGGATGTTAAATCATTGGAGAGGTTTGTAATTTGCCCCCTTCCCTCCATCCAAAGAGCTCATCATGTCAATGACCTCAGGGCCAGGTACTTCTCCAGTCTCAGGTTGTATGCTAAAATGTAAGGTGTGGGTACGATCTGACAGACCCACATCTGTTTGAGGTCAGACAGAAACCTGTCCACCAGCTCCTTCACCTCTTGGTAAATGGGGTTACTCACTTGTCCTAGGAAAACCACCAGCATTGCAGATTCCAGGCACCAGAACATGCTTTTGTTACCTCTTCTAGACTGTAAAGGACTTTGCATGGTTACAAACTAGACCTGCTTGCACAGAATGAGAGAAGATGTACAGTCAGATTTAGCCCGAGGAATGACAGCTTTTAGTCCACCCAATAAGAACTAGAACACACCACCACAACACACTCCTCTGGGCGCTCTTGGGGCAATCTCATAGTTAGTTTTGATTGCAAATGCAGGAGGGCAGAACGGTTTCTCTGGGTCTCTGCATGGCGACATTCAAAGGTGCACCAAGTCCATGTGTGCACATACACTCAGCATACTCTTAATTCAGTTTTGCTGAATGCAGTCCCATTTACAAGTGTTCACACTGAGGTATAACTTCAAAATGTAACTGTGATTAACTTTTTTCCCATGTCTAATGGTACAAAAGCCTTATGAGCAGAAATACAGACACGTCTTCCACCGAGGAGAGCAGGTGAACAAGGCCAGATTCCCTCCAGCATCACATAAACCCAGTTATGATTTCTTGAAGCAGTCTTACTGATGGCATAATACAGTTTCTGCCTCACTTCAACAGCCTCTCTGAAGAGCCCAAGGGGGCAGCTCATATCTTGGTGGGATGCAGGACTCCAGTGAAAGAGTACTGATGACCCCATCTCTCTTCCAAACACTGTGTAGGGACGTTAACTCCGAGCAGACATTTCTGATATGGGACAAAACATCAAACCTGACCTTTAGCATTAAGAATTGAAGTAAACATATAAGTTGCAAACACAAGGTCTAAATCTCCATCTAATAATAATCCATTTGGGGAAAAAAAAGTCCTTCAACATCATCTTTGTTGCTTTTAGAGATGATGCACACCACAAAGAAGGCTGATGGAGAGACCTTGTCAAGCTTTTGCTGGAAAGAAGCCTAGGATTTAACTGAAAGGACCTTGGTAGAAGGAAGGAACTGTTGTGTCAGCATTAGCAGCTCTTCCCAAACAGATTAAAAACGTGGAAGAACTGAACCTCAGACAAACCTCTGTCACCAATGCCTGGAAGTGAGGCTTGCATAAACAAGAGCATGTGGTTCATTCTCAGTCAGCTCAGGTACTGGTTCTTAAGAAAGGGGCCTACAGATCTGTTTGGTAAAAAGGCCTTTCCCAAAACCTAGGTCTGACCCCAGTGTCCATCTCATCACTTCCCTAAAAAGTGAGTATTTGCTGTAAGCAAAGATTGCTCTCAGGGAATGGAAACTCTGGAAAGAAACTCAGTTTCTGAGTAAATTTACCTGTGAATACATTCAGCTCACTTACTATATTTCTGCTTAGCCAGTTCACAAGACCAGAAAGGGCACAATGATATTTCTTCCCTGCAAGGAAATACAAAGTTGGGCTGAGAAGCAGCCAGAAAACTCCACAGATATATTCCTGAAAATGTACATCTGAAGTCTGATGTATTCCCCTTTTCCACAGAAGATCCCAAAGGAGGAGAAGAAAGGATGGGTGGGAGACAGACACCTGAGTATATCTAAAGGTCGACAAATCTATTCTACTTTGAGAATGATGTAGAAATACGTTGTAAACTTGATTTACCCTCACTCACAGCAAGCCAGCAGCAGTCCAGGCCCAAGCTATTCAGTTGCTTGTACACAAGCATCCAATGCAAAGTCCAAACTCAAACTGACAGGAATAGGGATAAATAATGGAATATTATAACAAAATTCTTACCATTTTATCTGCTTTGAGAAGGAACTCTGCTTTTTAAGGAGAAGTCCATATTTTAGTGTTTCTGAAACGGGAGTTAATGTTTTGCCGTATATACACAGTCTGGATTGGTGAGTGGGAACTCAGTATTGCTTAGTCCCTGATCTCCCTGTTCTGCTTTCATTAATAATTTCAAGTGACATTCAATGGAAATCCATCAAGTTAACCCTGATCTAGTCTCTTGGAAAGCCATCACTGTTGCTGCAAAGAGTGCAAGCTTCAGTCACTCGTATTAAAAACAACATGAAAGTCAGAAATGTTTAGAACTAACCTTAATAGGGGTGATCATATCTGCCCCTGGGCTTGGCGGGATGAACAACAGGAAAAGAAAGTATTTCTTAGTTCATTACAAGACATAGGCTGAAAGCAGTTTTCCTTGACACTGCAACTATTTGATCTCCTGTAATGCTCTCTTGTTGTTCCTTACTTAGACAGCAGACAGAGGCATGGACATGATTAACATCAGTGTTTCTGGTAAGCAAAGCATTAATATGATTTTTAAGAACCAGCTTTCCTGTTTAGAATGTTATTTTGACTCCTTGAAACTCTGAGCCTATTAAATTCTCCTTTAAAATATGCATATCACAACCTACACATTTATTCTCAAGAGGCACAAAGCATGGTTTGGACGTGACATACCAACCAGATTTCATCTCTTGGCAATTGCTTTATAGTTTGCTTACATTCTATTCAAAAACATTTTGTTTACTGTAAATGCTAGTCATGGACAGACAAAGATGCCATTTGTTATGCTGGCCACGCAAAATGATATATTGAGTTCTACATAATGGTGCCCATTGAGCAAGGAATGTTTTGTATTAAGTTATTTTAAGTAGAGGTTGTTTTATGTAAAGTAAATAAATTTCATGCCTCACCATGTGATGATAATGTGACATTCCATCTGTATCAAGCCACCGAACAGTCATAAGTCTTGAGCATAACTAATCAAAAATAATTATGGAAAACCACATCCAAAACTAAAAGGCAAAGTAAACCATCTCCAAGTGCTCTTCTTGTATTACACACTTCTTTTCTTTTGACCTCCTACTACTGCATTTGCAAGACTGCAAAAGCGAATTTATGCTTTATTAAAGCAAAATTGACATTGAAACTTCATCAAAATTGGTCAATTTAAACTCATAATTTTATTTTCCAGCCCAGTTTCACAAAATATCTCATTTCTCACCTAACAAGTCTGGATGCATGCTTAGTGCTGGGAGCAAAGATAGAACTACAAATGTATATCCTGGTGGCCATTCAAAAGCACTGCACAAAGCAAGCAATGACTGTTTACATCTGCAATGGCCCACAGCATCCACCATTATAACTTTTTGGCAATCTGGAGCTGGGGATACTTTATTCTGATCAGTTTTCTTTAACTTAAGAGAATTGCCCAGAGCAGAATGAATTTAGGCACATGGAAGACCACATACAAACAAAATCAAAGGGGCTGCTTGTGACACAGAATCAAAGAATCATAGAATAGTTAGGGTTGGAAAGGACCTTAAGCTCATCCAGTTCCAACCCCCTGCCATGGGCAGGGACACCCCACACTAAACCATGTCACCCAAGGCTCTGTCCAATCTGGCCTTGAACACCGCCAGGGATGGAGCATTCACAACTTCCCTGGGCAACCCATTCCAGTGCTTCACCACCCTCACAGGAAAGAATTTCTGCCTCATATCCAATCGAAACTTCCCCTGTTTAACCCATTACCCCTTGTCCTATCACCACAGTCCCTAATGAAGAGTCCCTCCCCAGCATCCCTATAGGCCCCTTCAGATACTGGAAGGCTGCTATGAGATCTCCACACAGCCTTCTCTTCTCCAGGCTCAACAGCCCCAACTTTCTCAGCCTATCTTCATACAGGAGGTGCTCCAGTCCCCTGATCATCCTTGTGGCCTCCTCTGGACTTGTTCCAACAGTTCCATGTCCTTTTTATGTTGAGGACACCCGAACTGCACACAATACTCCAAGTGAGGTCTCAGGAGAGCAGAGTAGAGGGGCAGGATCACCTCCCTCGACCTGCTGGGCACGCTCCTCTTGATGCAGCCCAGGATACGGTTGGTTTCTGGGCTGCGAGCACACACTGCAGTCAGCTCATGTTCATTTTCTCATCAACCAACACCCCCAAGTCCTTCTGCGCAGGGCTGCTCTGAATCTCTTCTCTGCCCAACCTGGAACTGTGCCTGGGATTGCTCTGACCCAGGTGTAGGACCTTGCACTTGGCATGGTTAAACTTCATCAGGTTGGCATTGTCCCACCTCACAAGCGTGTCAAGTTCCCTCTGATAGCATCCATCCTGTCCAGTGTATCAACCGAATCACATAACTTAGTGTCATCAGCAAAACAGTGCTGCTGATTGGGGCAGCTGGCAAACAGAGCAGCAGAGATGCCACCAACTATTTTAGTTCTGATTTTGCTCTACGTGAAGATAACAGAAATATCAGAATATCAGTGGTGACTGTTGATTTTACTGAGAAACAAAAATCCCCCCCGCCACATTCCCTGCTAGACAAGGCACTATAGTGACTATATGAGCCACACTCTATGAAATACCACCAACTTCAAATGTTTTCACAGCACTAGTTATGAAGAAACCTAATAGTTAGGATTTCACAGTCCCCTGAAGCGTGCTAAATACCTCACAATACATATAAGGTGAAAAAGATTCTGCTTCAAAGACTGTTTGCTACCTGGCTTGTACACTAAAAATGCAAGGGGAGGGAGGAGAATGAGGACTAACAAGGGTAACTGTTATATACGAAAGATATGTAAGCTCTCTAGGACCTGACTGCACATATTTCTTGGCCATGCCTCAAGTGTAACACCATTAATGATTTCTTCTCCTTGCACAGTTTCATAGAGAAGTACCCAATCCAAAGAAAATAGTAGAAAAGATGAAATTTACATGCGAGTGATTCAAAAGTTTTCAGACAAAATACATTTGATGATCATCATTTTCACATATTAAAGGTCACCCAACTGCAAGTGGAAAGAACTAAGCACCTAACAGGAATCACCAAAACCTCTGTTACATAGACGTTAATAAGTTTCTTACTTTGGGCAAGAAGTTTTCCATGGTCTCTTTTCAGCAGCTGCAGTTCTTCTGCTTGACTCACTGGTGAAGAAAAAAATCTGCAATCAGTAAACGTTGCCCCAGAGATTTCAAAGAAAATATCTATGCTGCCTTTTTCACATTTTCAAAGCATACAGGAAACCTGGAGAGGGGCTTTGGCCAAGGGATGTAGGGACAGGCCAAGGGGAATGGCTTTAACCTGCCAGAGGGGAGACTGAGATGAGCTCTTAGGCAGAAGCTGTTCCCTGTGAGGGTGCTGAGGCGCTGGCACAGGGTGCCCAGAGAAGCTGTGGCTGCTCCGTGTCTGGCGGTGTTCAAGGCCAGGTTGGACACAGGGGCTTGGAGCAAACTGCTCCAGTGGAAGGTGTCCCTGCCTGTGGCAGGGGTTGGAACTGGAGGAGCTTTAAGGTCCCTTCCAACACAAACCAGGCTAGGATTCTGATTTTGATTTTTCTTCAGGCAATGATAAAACCAACACCCCAGTGTAATTGTACTCAAAAAATTAACAAAACCCTTTCAAAACCAACATCATTTTGAGAAGTTGTGCTTACAAGCCCCATACACACATTTTGTTCCCATTTCTGTCTTCTAGCACTGACACGATGCATTGTTCCTAATTCAGAGGTGGGAGGAAAAGATTCTTTCCTATTTGGAAGGCAATAAGAAGCTAAGAGCAAGTGTCAACAACAGGGCTGGCAGCTCATTTGGGAAGTCACTGCCCTATCCCTGGTGTAGGGTAGCAATGTAAACACAGACTATTTTCAGAAAGCGTCATTTTGTATAAGAAAGCACCTGGTTAAGTGCATTACAGTGGGAACAGTACAGTGCATACACATGCAAAATGGAAGCGGAATGAGTATGGGGATAGCAGTCAGGAAAGAAATGGTAATTTAAACAACAGTAGTTGCAGGAATTGTGTGGTGCATAAATTCCACTGTTGGGGTCCATTCAGCTAATGAATTGGAAGGGTTACAGGGCTCTTTGCTAAGAGAAATTCTCCAGCACTTGGGCCTTTATTGTCCACCTCTTTCCAGCTGCAAACAAAGTTGCAGTCGCAGTCACTCCAGGGTTTGATTTCCTATAGCTGGTTCAGTGTTTTTACACTCTGCAGGCAACAAAGCAACCAGAGAGGTTACAGAATAATGTAAACTAACAAAACATCCTGTTTGCTGCAGGTTAAGAAACTACTTCATCATCTCTGCATGCTTGTCCAAAGCCTGGACACAGGGAATACGTGTATGGTTACGTTATTCATACTCCCTGTTCAGCTGAAATCCAGATAATCAGAGGTTGGTACGAGAAGTCTACAAGGACAGTGTTACATATACAGACCTTTGAGAAGCAGCGGTAGGTGAACGCAGTCTTAGAGACACACCTGTCCCACAAACATGTAGTGGGTACAGATAAAAGGTGTTGCTATTGTGAAAACAAATGAACAACCTGCGCGGAGGCATACATTGACCAGAGAAGCTGTGGCTGCCCCATCCCTGGCAGTGGTGAAGGCCAGGTTGGACACAGGGGCTTGGAGCAAGCTGCTCCAGTGGAAGGTGTCCCTGCCTGTGGCAGGGGATTGGAACTGGATGAGCTTTAAGGTCCTTCCCAACTCAAACCATTCTAGGATTCTATGATAAATACTGGAGCTCCTTGGGTGTCTATGGCTACCTTTCACCACTTTCAAAGGAATTACATGGTAAGGGAGATCTTTATTTTTTCTTCCTGAAAGCCAATATCTACTTTTTCCTGTAATTATCCATAATGCAAGGTTTTTCCATTGGAGCATTACCCCATCACATATTCCCCATGTAGCTGCAGAGGCAGCTGGGAAGAGAAGTATGAATGCACTTTTTGCTGCTGAGGATTACATGTCCCAAGAACCTCTGACTTGGAATAAGGATAAAGAGTTTCCTAAACACGGACACATCTAAATAAAAATCTTTGCTTTCTCTGGGTTCCTTTGGAAAAGTAATACAGATGTGCCATCTGTAAAGTGCCTTTATCCCAACACAATGAGCATCTGGTATGTCCATCATTTAAAGACACATGAATAACAATTTTTAAAGCCTGGAAACCTATATTCAGCATAATCCTCTCAACAGGCAAACAAACAAAACGACTTCCTTGCAGAAGGAGTAGAAAGGCAATGCAATCAAAGTGCAAACGTTTAGCCTAATCACGAGCTAACTACCCACTAAGTATCTAACTATTTACATTAGAAAAGGTGTTGCTCTTGCAAGTTTTCCCTCCCCAACTGTGACTGGGAGTTAGAAGAGTGGGATGCTGGGGCTGCCTTTCTTTTACATCCCTGGCTGGAAGCACGAGGAGGTGCATTTGTCCCGACTAAAAGACTCGGGGCAAAGGCTTGGGGTATAACACTCTGTTATAACACAGAGTGGGTATGACTCTAGGAGTGATCGCAGATAAACTGTTCTAAAGGGGATAAACGTTATTGAAAATCCTCCTTACTTAGCTCTTGGGTTTTCTGCAATTCATCCCTCAAGTAGCCAGCCGAGGCTGAGACACCAACATTTTCAAGCTCTCTACTGCCCTCTAAAGCCTGTAAAGAAATAACCAAAGACATTGTTAAATCTCAATCCCAAAGTGTCTCTTTAGAGGTCTACAATCTGTTAAAAACATCGGAAAGAAGGAACTTGTGGATTGCTTTCATAAGCTCTAAATGATGCTTGAGGCTCCAACTCACAGAGTTAAGGGGACTTAAATTTTAAGGACGTAGGAACAAACCCTGCTTCTGAAAATGGCATTCAGGTGCCTTGGAAAGTGTTGCTTAAAAATCTCCTGTTATTTACACTTCATCTATAAGTCTTCAGCTGTCTAAACAGATTAGCACTTGATCCCCAGAAAAGCAATCTTGGCACAAGGACAAGCTATAATATGTCAGTAAAATGGAAATCTACAGGCATTTAAGATACTTGAACACACTCCTCAGCACTGTGGCAGACCTAAGAACATGCAACAATGTTTTCATGAGAAATAGAAAGGCTTTTAAAATATTTTCTAAATAAACATTTAAATATTTTAAATTATAACCCATCTTTTTTTTGTAAGTAAAACACTCTCAGGCCATGTGTGCAAGTAAAATAAATCAATACAGCTCTTTGAATACCCCGAATCACTTCACATATAGCAATACACAGCGACGAACCATGTCCTGAATTTATTCAGGAAACAAAATCTGAATAAAGCAGGAAAGCGATTTGCATTGTAGCATGTATTAAGCAGACTACTCCATGATGATGCATTAGTGGTAAATCAAATAGTACAATCACTTCAACACAAAGGGATATTTAATCTTCATGGACAAAAATCTATGCAGTAATAAGTCGTTGATAACTGCTTCAGATGCTTTTATTCGTGTACAAAATGAGCAGCGATAAAAATGGTGCACTTGGAAAAGTATTTCTACTAGTTTAAAAAAATAATCTACTAAATTCTGGGTGTTGTTTTGGGTTTTTTTCCACTTTCTGGATTTCCAAGTCAAACTTCCCAGCTTTAAAGTATTTTATTTGCTTCCTTATTCATTAAAACTCAAATGTTGCCCATAGGATTTTCCTTTTCATTTCAAACCCTATCTTAAAAGTAGATTCAAGAAGTAAATCAGTGTAAAGCAGACCTGGAGGCTTGTCAGATTTGCTCTTATTTTCAGGATTCTGTCCACTGAACGACTCACTTTGCGTTGCAACTCCATGAACCTGCATCAAAAGGCAAAATCAAACCATTTCCATTAGTCACATCCCCACTTGCTGCTGAAAATCAGTGTTTAAAATGTTGCCTTGAGTTTCTTCACATAATGACGACGGATGTAGATAAGCTGTGAACAGATGGGCTGTGCAACCTGTGTCATAGAACACCAAATATAACTTGCCTTTGGTCAAGATTTATATGCAGACTGCCAAATACACATACAATTTTAAGGATAGGAGCTCAGGTTCAGCAGTATTAGAGGATTTTCTGAGAATTGTGCATGAAGACGATGGTAAAAGAAGGAATTTAACTCATTTGTTCCTAAGAACAGGAATTCGG
This sequence comes from Myiopsitta monachus, assembly GCA_017639245.1. NCBI lineage: Eukaryota > Metazoa > Chordata > Aves > Psittaciformes > Psittacidae > Myiopsitta > Myiopsitta monachus. The sequence goes on from CM029923.1 coordinate 62,153,819, forward strand.
TGAAGAGGATGAGCTCCCCAAAGCCATGGTTAATACCATACAACACTGTTTGCAGCTGTAGGAGACACAGGAAGTTAAAACTGAGCCCAACAGGGACGACATTCCTCATTTCCTGGGGTAAGGGTTGGACTGGATGGTCTGAAAGGCCTTTTCCAACCTAGTTGATTCTATGATTCTAACATAGCATGATGTAATTTGTTCAGCTTTGTCCTACTGCCTCCTCTTCTAAGCTACAAATATTTTACTACCAGTATAAAGATGGTGAGCTTTCAGAGTTTAATGGGCTTTGCAATAAAAATTAAAGTAATATACAATCAGATTAGATCTAAATGGCAGACTTTAACATGTGATTAAGGATTTGCACTGAATATGTATTGAAGTCATTCCTGCAATGAATGTTTCGGCTTATTTTCTTTTTCAACCATTTAACTATGTAAAGCAAATGGAGACAACAGAGAAATAATCTGTTTACTGCTTCCTCCTACAGAAGAGAGAATCACCCTTATAAGAAACCTCAAATTTAGGACTAGAACTACTGCTGCATCTCAACATGGGAACAGAATGCTATGCACAAAAGAAAATGCTAATGTCAGCGCATCGTACAGTATATTTTCCACCTGTAAACTTCAAGTGTATGGAAGTTCACATAAACATTACTGTGTTCATAAATGTGTTTCACTGCCACGTCTTCCTGTAATTCTTGCAGTTTCTAAAAACATATTGAACTACTGAATGCAAACATTTACATGTCAATGAAGACTATGATTACTCAAATTGTTCTGCAATTCAAGGTTACTATCACTAACAAATGAGGCTGGATGTGTTGACCAAGGGATTTACTGAACCACAAAACCCCCCAGTTAATCAGTTTACAGCTTTCCACTGTTATAACTGTAAGATTTTAGTTTTTACTATCTAACATGCCATCTAGGACAGTCACTTTACATAGAATGATGAAAGAAATAAGTTATAATGTAGAAGAGAGGAGATGTGGTATAGGCATGCCAATGCCAAGCTGGGAACTAGACCTCCTGGGATAGATGTCAAAAATATATGTCAAGATGCCACCAGAGGACAAGTTGAAGCATCAAATAAAAAAGCAGGACAACACAACAGGATAAGAAGATCTCAAGAACAAAAAAGGAGATTATTGAAGAATGAGAGTAAAGAATGTTTAAACCAATTTTCCTAAGAAAAGATCACAAAGGTCTGGCAAATGCAATTCCTGTTGAGTAAAAAGGATGGAAATGGATGGGGGACTACCTGGGATAATACCATATTAGCAGCAAGTACGATTGTGCTCACCGAGGGAAGAAACTTGCAGATTTTTAGCTGGTCTAAAGCTGAAACTCAAAGCAGTTTTACAGAGCATTTACAACTTGCGTATTAACAAATCTCATAACGTGCAGGATTTCTGAATGGCAAAGAGAAAAGACATCCCTGATACAATTCAACTCACAGAGAGTCAGTTTTCCACTTTTCCACCAACACTAAACAAATATTTCCTTTATCTAGCTCTTATGGATGGATGTGTTTGTTTTGGCTGAAATGCATAAATCTTTCAGCCTGACACTTCGCTGTTGGTGCAGAAAAGTTCAGTTCACTTTTCAGCTGAGATGTGGAAATGTTAAAAACAATTACATATGTTTTGCATGACAGAAAAGATCAAGCAATGCTAACAACAGCCTTACTTCTAGTAACACATTTTATCACTTCTCCCTCCTCATATCTAGCACATTTAGGAAAACAGTTTATTGGATACTTCACCTGAAACACTTATTTAAGTGCTTTATTAACTGTGGACTGTCCAAAACCCATTAATGTCAAGAAACTTAGAGCTTAAAATAAGATTGTGGAAGGAAAGACAAGAATTTTAGAAGATTCTGCAAAGCAAACATGAAGTTTCACCATGAGCATGTGTGGCTAGTTTTTAATCCAAGTGTCCTGCATTCCTGGCCCTATAACTTTGACAGTTACTGCTTCCAAAAATAAGGTGAAGGAATGTACACTTCCAGAGGTCTGAAAAGACAAACGTATCTTCCTTTCAGTAGCTGACTTAGGACACCTCATTGTGTAGTACCATGAGTGTGGCTCCTGTAATTGGCAGTGTCATATGCCCCACACTTCAGTGAAAGGCAGAACTGGCTGGATAGTTGTATTGCAAACCCTGTACCTATAACTCTAAGGCTGACATTCAGTGCCTTCCAATATTCAATCCTGTGGAATTAAAAGTATTTAAAATAATTGCTATTAATTTAATTCTGTATGAAATATTAATTTTTCATAAGTAAAAATCACAGTATTGCACTTCACACACTTACACATCCTCCTCTGTTTGAGGCTGCCCTCTTCTGGGTAACCTGCTTGCTGAACCGCTCTGCTCCGTTCTATTTCCTAAGGGGTTCACAAGGAAGAAAAAAAAGAAGATGAAAATAAGATATTGAGTATTTAAAACACTTCAAAAAAGTGTCAGTATGAACCTTGCCTGCTGTATGATCTTTTAGGAAGAGGAGAAGAACCAAAACTCCCTCAAAGAGCAGGACAGTTTCCCTTGTAATGAAACACACTACATTCGCTATATTTATGCTTTCATAATTTGACCCCTCATCAGTTCACATCACATTCATATTTGTGGGAATCTTGGGATTACAGTAATAGTTACTGGAATTTAGGATAATTCTGACAGATAGTTACATGTTCTGCTTAGAAGCTTTTTATCCTATTAACTGCCCAAATACAGCTTATTAGCACAGAGTATTATCATGAAAATACTGTCATGTCTGGGCAATGAAACCTCTGCTTTCCCTCAATAAAAAGTGCCTGGCCCCCAACTCCATCTTGTAAATAACTACAAAGAGATGCTGCAAATGACTTCCAAAGGCTCTGACATGCTAGACCGACAATATAATATTCTAGCTTGTCCTCTGATGGGGTATGATAAATCATATGCCAGTTGCCATTATTCTGCATGGCAAGTCATGTTTCTACATTTCAGTGCACTGGTATTTTGAGCAGCTGCATGCTTCTGAGAGGAAACAGGAATGTATTACCCCAAAAGTCCATTGCCATGGATTTGATAAAACTTCCTAGGCTCACATGTGGTGTTGGCCTGGCTTCTACTGAAACTAGTGAGGCCGTAACTATTCATGGTATTGTGCTCCACACAACCTATATGGTCACCTTCCAGTGCTTCAAGTGTTTTAGTTGTTGAGGCTCCAGCAATACAGAGATCACATCTGAATTGTGGGAATGAGCGCTGTTTCACTGCAGCTGAAGTTGAAGATATCATATAATCAGGCGGTTTTGCAACTGCCACCTTAAAAATTTCCCCCCTTAACAGTATCAGTTACTTACTCTTTCATTTTCTACTACAATGTAAAAGCTCCTGGGTTTGGACACAGTTCTGTTCTCCTATGCAATGGATTTCTTTTGGATCTGATTGTCATTAAAAACAAAACAGTGAGGTGTATGCATAAACAGGAAGGAGGAGAAGCATAACTATACAGTCATTCTTTTTTTTCTGGTAACAGCTTTCCCTTAAATAATGAGAACAACGAGATGACTAGAGCATTTGACAACTGGTGACTTAGAATCATGGAATCCCAGACTGGTTTGAGTTGAAGGGACCTTAAAGCTCATCCAGCTCCAAACCCCTGCCACAGGCAGGGACACCTTCCACTAGACCAGGTTCAATCTGGCCTTGAACACTGCCAGGGATGGGGCAGCCACAGCTTTTCTGGGCATCCTGTGCCAACACCTTCATAGGGAAGAGCTTCTGCCTAAGAACTCATCTCAATCTCCCTGGACTTTAGCCATTCAGACTCTGCTCATCTATCCAACAGCCAAGAAAGATCTCCTTTTCTTGTGCCAAAGAGGTTCACAAGGTGTTTAAAATGAGTTCTTACCTACTGTCCCTCCAACAGATATCAAACATCTTAAAAATATTTAATATTCAACAGCTGTTATTGTAAGGTGAAATTCACCTTTAAGGGAAAGATTTGGAGGAAAATCCAACAGGTCTTTACTGTGGCCTTAACACTGATCCTAGAACAGACCCTCTGCAAGGAGGTGCTATTCCCATTTCACTGTAATACATCTCCTTTCTGACATCAAACTTGAAAAGAGAGGCCCCACTGTGCATTAAACACTTTGATTTCTTCTTGCTAGATCTAAATTATTACATACAAGTATCAGCACTAAAGGATAAATTAACTTTTAATTTTAATATTTTGTAAAACATTTACAAAGAGCTCAGAATGACAAAATGCTATGAGACTTCAAGCTGTTCCACTACAGTAGCTAAAGGTTAAGACCCCGAAGGATTTCATTTTAACTCTAAGCACTCATAGAATTTGCACTTAAATCAGTCATTAGTTACCAAACAGATACTACTTTCAGACAAACGCTATGGAATAGCGGAACACTGGTTTGACTTGAATAAAAATCGATTGTTTAAAAAATAAATCTTAAAAATATATTAACCAATAATGATGAGAAACCAATGAAAATTTAATATGCTGTTATTTTAGAATTTTATGTCATAAATGGGTTGTGAGATTTTGGGTAGTTGGGCAACATATGAATTATCAGGCAGCCCTACAGGGCATACATAGGACAACATCATAAAGACCCACTATCTTGTAATTGGGTTGGTTCATGTCTTCTCCTAACATAAAAGTTACTTTTGAACAATCTTGGCATTCTGTAGGTATTTAGTCTTTTTTAAGGCACTCCTCCACACTGGCATTCAAAAGAAAGCCATATTCATAAGACAAGTAATTCCCATCTGTCTGTCCTCTCAGTGAGACAGATTCATGCTACTTTGTGCATTTCACACAATGCAACATACATTTTCATAGCTAATGGCATTAATTTGCAATGATTTTCACTGTTGTTTTCTTACATATTAATAATAGAAAAATAGGATATAGATTGCACTCAAGCCCTCACAGATGACATGTGTAATCTATTACACTTAAAATAAAAGCGTCTTTTCAGAAGGAGGAAAGAAATCGTGGATTTACAAGGCCAGCCTGAAACCTGAGATGTAAGAGGAAGTCTCATGTACCACCACATTGTAGCTACATGAACACAAGGAAAAAAAGATGTCTGATACTACATTACTGAATAATTATCCATCTAAATGTCAGCTATGAGCATGTGCTCGGTCTTTTTATAGGCAAAAAGAATGTTCCCCTATGTCCATACTTAACATCAGTATGGAAATCCAGCACAGGTTCACCTTTCCCATTGACATCCTAATATACCATCATTTTAGTACAAGACGTTTTGCCTCCTTTTTTCTTTCACCTAAGAAATAAGGCATTTAATGTAAATGCAGAGATGCTGAAGAAGTTTTACTACTTGTAGTAGATTGAAATGTTTGTGCATTATCATGTGTTGTGTCACAAAAAAGGCACTGACTAAAACTAAAGGAAAAGAGGTTGTTAAAGCAGGGAATTACAAACATGGAGGGATATTCAAGAGAACATACCTAAAGAGCCACAGCATTTTTAATTTTGTATCTGACTGCTATCATGATAAACAATTTTAAAAGCCTTTTCAAAGTGTTTAAGTGCAGGTGGATTTCCAGCCAGGCTGAGGTATAGTTTCATATTCTGCAGACATCCATAACATGGAAATCTGTATTTATACATTAAAAAAGATGGGTTTTCTTCAGAACTGCTTTTGTGATGTGGCAATGCTAAGAGCAAGCCTACTGCTGCCAGTGCCTCACACTGAAGTCAGTGGGGACATAGATTGTTCTAATCTGATTCTTCCCTCAGGATACAGGCGATGTTGACTCAGCCAGAAGCAGCAGCTAGGTGTGACATGCAGTCACTTTGCTTGATTCTGAGTATACTTACTGCTTCATTCTGAGTGAGAACACAGGATGCCACATCATGACAAAACAAGTAATTGGAGCATGGCATGAGCTGACCTTTCCAGGACATGACAGATGCCAGGACGGGCACTGATTGCACTAACAACAGCCATCTCTCTGATGTGACAGAGAACACCTACTGACAACCTTTCTCATTGAAGGTTTTGTTGTACAGGATGAAGAGATTCATATTTACCACGAGGAAGGAAAAAAAAAAGACATAGTCTCTTCATTCCATCCAGGAAGCACCATCAAATCTTGACACTGCTAAAGGAGTTAATACATACAAACACAATATTTCCTTCTTACTGATGAAAGCAGACACCACTGCCATAGAAATCTGTCCTGGGAATACTTTGAAAATACCTTTCTCTGTAAAGTAAGGTAGAGTAGATAAATTTACATACCAAAGACATAAGTTCCCAAGAAACTAAGTCAGAATGCTGCTCATCATTGGAGCTACTTTTCACAGTTAGAAGAAAGTTGAAAAACAGGGGGGTTAGACTGCTACCTAACTTGGTTTAAGCTCCAAGGAGAAAATCCAACACATAACTAGGGATATCTATGGAAATACATAACACAGTGCTTTAGGCAACTTTGTTGAAGAGGAAAATAACCCTGAAGAGAAACTGCTTATGGCCTTTTAAGAATACAGGGGTCAATAGTTTGAAGGGCTGATTAAATGTCACTACAGATTTCTGGATCTTAAATAAGTGGGAATGTGGAGATACCCAAAATAAACGTCTTTTCAGGAATCCAGGAGCCAATAGTTTTGGGAAGAGAAATTGTTCACAAGACAGGGTGGGCACTGTGGCAAAGATACTTGCTTTCTGGCAGACAGAGACTTCCTTCCACCCCAACCCAAGAATAAACCAAGCCTTTAATTGCAAATGTCAACATAGTTCTCGGAAGGACACAAAATTAAACACACACCAACTACATGCATGTTAAAATTTGTAAAGGCAAAGGTGCTCCTTTCAATGTAGGGGAGTTGGAACTAGATGTTCTTAAGGTCCTTTCCAACATTAACTATTCTATGATTGATGCTATGTACCAGGTTTGCACAACTAGTTGAGACATGCCATCCCTCATTGAAAGAATGGGTAGAAATTAGGGTAATCCTTCCTCCAAAGGCTTCTTGGAAGTGTCAATGTTCAACAGAGTCATTTTTGTACTAGTTCCAGGTGCCCAGTTCAAAAACATAGCACTGGTGGTGGAGCACAGCTACTCTGGGAAGAACTGGAACCAGCAGAGGACTTGGTAGGAGAGTTGTGAATATTCCAACTGTCAGCAAGTGCTCATGAAACTCAACTGCATTAAAGCTGTTTGACAGACAGGTAATAAGGACAAAAAGCCAGGTCATAATGAAGACTGACAGCACAATAAAGAATTAGGATATAGCTGCTTCTATTTAGTTTCCTAGAATGACTAATGAATTAGGAAAAGTAAAAACCAAAACCAAACCTCTGCACTGTAACTAAGCAGAGCTATACTGTCACCAAAACACCCCATACTTCCATGCTTCCTCAAGTACTCTGCTAATTTAGTAAGGAAAAGGGAGGTAATGCTCACAAATTGTACTATTTCCAGCTTGAAGGCTTCCAGAAATTTCCATATTTTGGCCACCCACCTCTGACAAAAATTTCTTAATCACATCCCTTTAAAAAATAAAACTCCTTTTTTTCCTGGAGAAAACCCCCACTTTTTCAGCTCCATCATAAGAGCATATGGTGTGATAACAAGTGCAAAAATCTGCAGACATCTAGATAAATTTCAAACAGTGGTTACTCTATCCTGCTCAGAATATTGCTGCTCATCATAATTCACAAATGTTAGTGAGGCCTCAATTACTGCACATAAATTCCAAAATATATGGGGCATAAAAAGCTCTTCAACCCAACAAAAAGGCGTAACAAGAAGTGATGGCTCAAAATTAAAGCCAGACACATTCAAAATCAGACAGGAGAATTTTGTTCCTTTAATAGCAAAGGTAATTGAACAAGGAACTTGTTAAAAAAAGGAAGTGACAGATACTATTATTATTAAAATGATAATTATTTAAATAATTTGAAGTCTTCAAATCAAGACTTCCGCATCTTTCCAGGAGTTGTAGTGCAAGAAATAAAAGCTCTTGGGCTCTGTAAGGGAAAGATGACAAAAAAGTCTCTTTGTTATTTTATTTCATACTAAAAAGTCACATCAGGTGACCTAATGGCTCATTAACACTTAAAAAGAACACAATCTACATAGCTATAAAGGTATGTTAGTCTATGAAAATACACTTCTTGAGCAGTGATAGTTTGCATCAAAACCTGTGACTGTGTAAGTAAGCGGATGTATATCCCAAAGTCAACTGGAAATTTTCTGAGAGTTAATGACATTCAGTGTTATGTTAGATTAACTAAAAATTGCCTTGAAGCGCCTTACTGTGAAAATCAGTAAAAAATTACACAAATGAATGCAAAGTGGAAGAATTACACTGAACTTCCTTCTAGCTTTGATCTGACAAAATCTATATAACTTTCAATATTCATAAAGAAAAAACTCAGAGCTGAGAAATCTTGTATGCATGGTATGCACACATCCATGCAAGAATTTACCCCCAGAAACCTGGTAGTACATAAACCAACGCTTGCACTGCAAACCTCAATGTAGTTCTCAAAAGGCCACAAAATTAAACGTGCACGAACTGCAAACAGTCTTTTCTTTTCAGCAATCCTGAGCATGACAGAGTCCAGACCTCACCTGTGTGCTACGAAACAATGAATTACATTGCCTTGCTAGGGTGAACCAGGACTTTGTGCTCAACCAGAACTAAGTGTTCAAGGCCAGGTTGGAAGGGGCCTTGAGCAAACTGCTCTAGTGGAAGATGCTCCTGCCCATGATGAGCTTTAAGGTCCCTTCCAAACCAAACCAGTCTGGGATTCTATGTCTTCCTTGCAATAATTTTGCACCCAGCAACCTCAGAACATCTCCCATATAATCCGAAGGACAGTGACTGTCAGTAGCATGTACCAGTGACAGCTGTGACTTAGAAAGAAAGCAAACAAAGGACACTGTTAGCACGAACATGCCCAACCAGTGAGGTTACTGGAATTCTGGAGAAAAATGCAATGCAGGTGTTTGGCTTTTTTTTCTTGCTGAGCCAGCAATTTCAATACTGATCGACAGAAAGCAGAACTTGTTGCATAACCAAGTTGTTTCATAAACACCCCCAAGATGTACACTGAAAAGATTAAACCTTTAAAAAAAAGCATCAGCTTTTCCAAAAGAGATCAAAATTCTCTAAGAGGAAAAGGAATTCAAACATACCACATAAGCTACTAAATCAAGTCAATAACAAGGAAAATGTTGCATTAAGAAAGGCAAAATGTTAAACTAACCACTTGATAGCTGATTCTTCAGATTTTGTGCATCATGACTCATGGGAGATGAGAATGGACTCATTTCACGTGTTCCTGTTGTTGGTGAGTAAGTGTTTAGATTTTTCACTTCAGTCTTCAGAGGTGTTGCATCCTTTCGCTAAAACATAACAAAAAACAAAGAATCCAGATGAATATTGGCTAAAGATAAATAAGTACCTATGTCCATCTAAACCTACAACCATTGTAAAGTTCCCTTCTGCAAAACAAACACATTGTCACCTCTGCCCTTCCCATCAGTAGTTATATATTGGCCCACAAACTAGACAAAGCCTCTCTGAACACTTACTATCTGCTAATAGATTTTCCTTAGTAATTTCCAACTTTATGTACTCCCATTTATGGAAAGCCCATGTTCTAGGTTGTGGTGGGTTGACCTTCGCTGGCTGCCAAGTGCCCACCAAGCTGCTCTGTCACTCCCCATCCTCAATAACATTAGTTTTACTCAAATAAAAAGCCCTTCAAATACTAACCTATCAATTCGCATATACAAAAAGTATGTAGTTTCCAGATATTTAGTTATTCTGGCATGAGCATTTGATTGTTTGGGCTTTTTTTAAGCAGTTAAATCCTGGTATTATTTCTTCTACAGTACCAAGAGTTTAAGGTACTCATTCTATCTATTTAATACTCTTCTAATTCTACAAAAACATGGTTATTTCTAATGCTGAATTGCAACTCTGAGAAACAAGGATTTCACTGCACAACTAATATACAGAGGAAAAAAACAAACCCACACTTGGTTTGCATATAGAGGGCTTTAGCTCTAGGAACAACTTGATTCCAACTAAGTCTAGCAGTTTTAAATAACACCATCAACAACTGCCACAAATGAGACATATGCAGTAACAGAACACATACAGTACTTAAAGGAGGCTCCAACAGCACCAGCAGCACCTTAATGTCATGTTACACTCTTAGAAACCACTGATAAGTGGCTACAGGATTTTCTATATAGCCAAATTTGGAGTATTAACCAATGTGCATACTACCAGACCTACAGTACTTCACTTTGGTGACCTGCTGATCCAACCACTCAACAAAACAGCTGGTAGGTACTCCATGCAGCAAGCTGCAGAATGACAGCTTTCTAGTCCTGCCTACCTTTTGTTTCAAGGAGATAAAGTCTGCAGGCATGTAAACTACTGCTTCCAAAGAAGACTAGCCATTTCTCTAGAGAGAGAATCCAAGTAGTGCACAACTGATTTCATAGAATCAGAATGGTCTGGGTCAGACCTTCAAAAGTCATCTAGTCCAAACCCCTTGCACTGTATTAGCATCTGTTGTACAAAGAATAAACGGACATTTTGGACAACATCACTTTTTGCAGTCCCTTTCAAAACTCTTTCATGGGCTTAAAGATGGGCTGTCCAATACAATGAAACAGACACTTTCTTATCCTGGTTAGTACTTTATTTTCTCTTGGAAACATAGTATAATCAAAGCAAAACTCACATTAAAATGGAGTGATTTCTTCATTGTTTAATTTGTTACAATCCTGAGGCTTTGGTTTGAGGAGCAAATCAATTTATCTCTATGTAGTAAGCAAAAGACTGACAAACCCACTTCTCAAATAACCGCCCTTTTCTACTAATTTGAGCCTCATTTCATCTGTAAAACTGAGTATATATCATTTGTCTTCGCGTCACTCATAACAGTCATTCAATTTCCTACAGTATTTCTTCAATCAAAGCTTTATTGTACATGATTATTCTATAATCTCTTTAAGTTCCATTTATTATTCCATTTATTAATGTTAGAAGGTATAATAGGTAAGCATATTACTCTGTTTTAACACCATGAATGAAATAGAAGGTGAGGATCTGGGATTTATATTCATTAAAGAATACACAGTACTTAAGCCAAGTTGGGGGGGATATCAGTCAAACTGGTATTTGCACTCTGGTAACTGACATATCCACTCCAATTTCAAATTAATAACTCATTTATTCACACTTAATCATATGGCGTCCTGTTTTGCTGGAATAAGACCCTCACACTACCCCTTTTTAAACCAGATGAAACAACTGACATACAAATCTTTGAGTCCAGTAAGGATTCCTCAGCACAGGAATCTCCTGCATGCTCTAGGAAAAGGATGGTTTGGGACATGGTTGACGGCAAAGGCAGCTGAGTTGGGAGCACGGGACAGCATGGAAAGACAACTCTGGGAAGGCCTGAATCTCATAGGTTTAAGGTCTCACAAATAACCCCTGGAAACTTCAACTACAGCAGTTTTAGATCTCAAAAGGGCTCTGTGGTATTCTTAAGGTCAAAACACAGGTTTATCAGGTAATGTGTGAAAGCCACACATCATGTCAGGATGTCAGCCAGATCAGATCAGAAAGCTACAGATACAAAGGTGACTTAAAGCCCCTACTGTGCAGCGGGTACACTTTATATCGTTGACATGTACCCATTAGAGGCATCATATGAACTAAAGATCATAACATAAGCCTACATTAATGAGATTCCAGTAGAAGTTTTTATCATTCAGATGGGCTGTTATTAAGCTTTTTCCCGCACAAGAACCTGAATGCAAGTAACTGACTTATGGGGAGGGAGCAGGGAAGAAATAGCTTTGGGGCAGGAAAAGAACTCCATGTAATTTCAGCTGGACCACTCATCTACAAAAACATTACCAAAGCCCAAGAAACAGATGCAAAATTACAGTCACAGCTGCATTCTGAGTAGAACAAGTTGGGTAATGGTACACTAAGCTGCTAATTAAATTGCTAATGATTCTTTTTTAGTGCCACTGCAGTATTTTGCCACCTTTGTTTAAATTCAAAAGAAAAAGTATCTAGAAAATTTTTAAAATGGCAAATTTCTGTCTCGCTAAATACCAATGAGAGCTCCAAATATGTACTGTATATAAGCAAATCTCTGCAAAATGACACAGAGATTGGGAGCTCATTTGCTTACCAGCTATTTCTATTTACTTCTCCAAAATCTTCCTTCCTTTAAACACTGCCATCCTCACCAGCCCCTCTGGATTGATGCCTGCAGCAACACCCACTGCTGGTAGGAGCAGGTAATAAACTGACATATGTCATGACATGCTGGTACTCGGAGTATACTATAGCTGCATTTACAGAAAATAATAGCAACAGTACAATTTTATTTTTATTGTGATAACTGTGGTGAAATTTATTGCAGTGTTGGTACTTTAGTGTTTCATTCTGCCAGATTAGCTGAGGGAGGTAATTATATCCTTGACATGAAAATGCCTTTAATGTTTTCATTTCAATTTTGCAGTTTATAATATGCAGATTACAGCATGATCATAATTCCATATTGTTCCATGTACAATTACATGGCAGAACATTTGCGTCCAGGATAATGGAGCTAATTTCTAATAAATGATTTCACCAAGGATCTTAACTCGTTCAGCTCTTGGGTAAATAGTGATGGCAATAAAAATATGCATCTTTCTCCATTATTTTCCAGTGATTCATGCAGACATACATTACTTAATGCCAGGCAGTTCCATGACAAATGGAATACAATGAATTCTATACTAATATTTTCAGCAGTAGTTTTGCGCCTTGTTAAGATTTTCCTAGACAACATCCAATCTGTAACAATAGAAATGAAGCTCTAACGAAATACCATGTTTATACACACGTGTGGATATAAATATATGTATATACACATACACATATATACAGCCCAGATGATTCCATACACCAAAAAATACTTACAATATCTTTTTTAACACTGTCTAGCTTTAATGCTCTCTTAGCTCTGCAAGAGAAAAATACAGACAAGTTTTATGGTCATCGAAACACAAAGATTTCTCCTAGTAAGGTCTATAACTGGTAATTTTATAGACATTTTTCTTTCTTGTGTTTCACATTTTTTAATACTATGCAAGAAAACTAATGTCATCCAAAGAAAATAATTTAACAGATTAAAATACCATGTACCAAAACCATTGCTTGTTTATAAGGATAAAGTGTTTGCATAAGAAAATCCACTTCTCCATTTTATACTAGAGATAAAAATCATGACAGTGAAGTGAAATCACACTGCATATTTGTCTCTTTTTCAAAGACTAAAAACAAGGAAAGAATGCAAAAGCATTATCATTTACATACCTTCTGAGCAAGGGTTGAAATTATTTTGCCATTAGTAGAAATAATGTATTAGGCATTTAAAACACAGGTACAGCCAAGGTGAAAAAAGTAGTTCTTCCCATCATTTTAGCTCTTAACATGATTCAGTACTACCAGACCATGACTTAACTGGGGAACAGATGCTCTATGTCTTTACAAGTCCCCAAACCATACGAAACTATCTGCTAGTCTTCTTCACTATACTGATTCAGGAACATGCCAAGCTCTCTCTGCAAAATCTGCTCTGCTGAACTGGATGCCCAGCTGTTAATGGCAACACTAGAAGAGGAAAGCTGAATATTTATAATACTTTATATCGTACAGCTGTCTTCTAAAGAGCAGTCATCAAAATTTTATTGAATGCAGACTAAATGCTCCAAGGAAAGAAAGGTCAACATAAATTAAGACTATTTTTCCCAGAGACAACTGGAACTTTTTAGGCACAGTCCTAAATCTTAACAATAGTTTAAAACATGATATAAAACAATGGGGGGGGGGGAATTAAAATCTTTTTAAGAACAATCCCCAAGAAACATACTTATTATATAAAATTATATTTATTATATCAAACAAGATTTGGAAAATGCATCGTATTTCAAGAACTTAGTTCAGTTCTCATCTTGGAAAAGAATGTTTTGACTTTGAAGATGACCTCATTCCAAACATATCCTTTTAAAATTTATGTTACTATTCCAAACCTGTAAATTAAAGGATTGGAAAAATAGAATGAAAATGCATCTTTGAAATATATCTCAGGTAACAGTGTGATATGAATAGTGTTTTACAACTATCTCTATTACAAGAAGGGGAAGAGAATTATTCTGTCTTAAAAAAGCCAAGTAAACAGGTAACATTTAAATTAAAAAAGCGAGTGAAATTCTTGCCAAAGGGCAGTCAAAGCTGTAACAGTTTGATGGAATTCTTTATAATGTATTTCTTTTTTTAATAAAAACCCATATTGCTTAAGGAATCCAGACTCCATTACATCTTTCACCCCAGTGGCAGCAGAGAACATTATATTTATTAATACATCTATTCTGAAAGGATGCTCTAGGGGCCAATGCATTTGCATGTTATACTAAGGCATGTTATGATGGAAGTTTTTATGATGGACTTCAAAAGATGCTGGAAGCCAAAGCAAAGCAGAATCTGGACTTGACATAGCTGTAGGATGAAGATAAATGAGAAATGACATGAAAATCCCAGTAAATTATAAACATTTAGAAAATTTCTATGGTGAAAGTTGTGAACTGGTCAAGGCTATGTTCCTTAAAGTCTGTCAAATATTGTGTCCAGCAGTAGAGATGCAGACAGCCCAGATTTCTCTTTGCTGTTCTGTAAAACCCCTGCAAACACCTTGAGCTATGGTGGCGAAGAGGCAGCCCCATTCCAGGCAAGCACTTCAATGTTGGAAGGAGCTCGCGTATCGTATAGGGAGATACAATTTTGGTTTCAGGAGGTCAGCTTTGCCTGGCTTTTCCCAATACACCCTACCCAGCAGCTTTGTTTGCTTGTTTTTAGTGATTGTCTTTCTGATGCCGTAATGCGAGAAGGTAAATCTCTGGGCAACTGCAATTCACTCAAATTAAGTTAAAATCTGTGGCTAGGACAACTGAAACAAAACTCATCCAGACATCTAACATGAAGACCCAGCTGGCCAAAGTGTCTGCTTTCAGATCTTTCCAAAGATGAACACGGAGAAAAGTCCATACATGCATCTAGGTGCAAACAAAATCCTGAAGTATTTTAGGAAACACTATGGAGAAAGAGCACCAACTTTGGTTTGGTTTATCTTTTTTATATGGCTGGAAAAGGTCCCTTCCAAACCACTCTGCAATTCTATAAAACCCTTCCTCTGGCTATTGTGTAGAATCAAATGTCAGAGTGTGAACACGAAAAGGAGACAGAGAAATTAGGCACATGTAATGACAGTACACTTATTTACCTGAGTTTTTCTTCTACCCTTGAATTGTTGGCCTGACAACTTAACAATGCAGATCATGATGGCACATGTTTATAGCTAACATCCATCCTGCAATGATTATTTTGTCCATAGAACTTACCAAGTTAAAGAACTACATATTACTTTTATAGCATATTGTTCATCCATCATTCCAGGTCATATTGTCAGTTTCATGCTAATACTAAGAGACCTTCACTCACTTGAAGAGTGCTTTGATGAAACCACTTAGATGAGGAACTGTTTAACAGTAAGAGTCTTAGTTATGCAATTTAACTTTCTATAAAGAGATAATTTTTTGATATTATTTTGAATTCCACATACACTTAACATTCTCTCCACAATTCATTTATGAATAAATGCAATGGCAACAGCCACATACAGACTGAATGCACAAAAAAGAACATAGAGAATCAGGGACCTGATCATATAATTTCATTAAAAATACCCTAGGGAGTACTGTAGTGCATTTTGAGGCCATTTCAGTTAGCTTCCACTTAAGCTTCTGCTTTTACTGGGGAAAAAAGAAAGTACCTCTATGCTATTTACATATTCATGACATTTGCTTCATCTTCAAAACCTGCCAGCAAAAATGTCTTCTTAATAGGAAAAGCAGAAGAAATCACCTTGAATCATTTTCGATGTTCAGCTTAAATGGTAGTTAAACTCAGTGTGCAATCAGGGGCTTAAACACCGAAAAACATCAAAGTTTGTGTATTGGTGTTTTCTTTGTATTACTATTGTCTGGCATGATTACTTCAAGCGGTCAAGAATGGCAGACGTTGGAACCTATGCTAGCTCTAACATAAGCTATCTTTGAAATTGTGTAAGGAGCTGTAAACTGGGATAATATCCCAAGCCTGTATATAAGCAGCATGAGCCCCATGGCCCCATCTCAACTGCTGTTGAAGTCAGCAACATCCTATGAATTTTCTTTATTGCTCTTCAGAAGCCCACGATTAGCAAAGATACACAAGAATAGCACCAGAGTTTGAATCACAGAATCCCAAACCGGTTTGTGTTGGAAGGGACCTTAAAGCTCCTCCAGTTCCAACCCCTGCCACAGGCAGGGACACCTTCCACTGGAGCAGCTTGCTCCAAGCCCCTGTGTCCAACCTGGCCTTGAGCACTGCCAGACACGGGGCAGCCACAGCTTCTCTGGGCACCCTGTGCCAGCGCCTCAGCACCCTCACAGGGAAGAGCTATTCCTTGTAGCTAACCAAAACTTCCCCTGTTTAAGTTTTAACCCCTTGCCCTATTGCTACAATCCCTGATGAAGAGACATGTTTATCCATAGGGAGTGCAGAGATAAACCACCCCCTCCCTCGGCTCGGGGAGCCGAGAACAGACACATATCTTCAAGTTCCCCCCAACCCAGGAGGCATCGTCCACCCGGACCCCTCCCGGGTAAGAGCTCTGCCCTAAGGAGCCACCATCTTTGATGCTTCCCGGTCAAACCCAACGCCCGGGAGACGAGGGCTGCGAACAAAACCGGCCCTTCCCACCCAGCGGAACGCCCCTCTCCCTCTCCGGGACAGCCCGAGGAGCGCGCTTCTCCTCAGGGAACGAGCTCGCTGCCGGATCGGAAGCCCGCGAGCCGCCGAGAAGCGCCCCCGCCTCAGCGTCCCACACGGGCTCCATCGTCCGCCCAGCCCCGCTCCGCTCCGCTCCGCAGGCTCTCGCTGCGGAGGCGGAAGAGTGGCTCTTAGAGCCGAGCTCCTCAGCTCCGCCGCCCGCGCCCGGCACCTACGACATCGCGACGCCTGGAGCCGCTCCCGCCGCCTTTGCGGATCTCCCGCCGCTGCCACCGTGCAACGGTCAAACGCCTCCGGCTGGAAACGGCGCTGAGGGGCGGGGCGGGAGCCGAGGCGAGCCGGAGAGGCCCGCGGGACGGAGGGGTGGCTCCTGTGGCCTCGCCGCCCCGGTGCTGTGCAGCGGTAGGAGCCAGGCCGGTGGCGGCTTCCTCCCCTCGGGAAGGTTGGTGCGAGCCCAGCTGGGACGGGAGGTGAGGGGTGGCCAGCGCGTCCCCTCAGGGCGGGGTGGTTCCGGATCGGAGGGGCTGCGGGTAAGGGGTTGTAATGACTTTTGTGTCTTTTGGGTAGTAAATTTAACCCAAGAACACCCCTGCGCCCACTGGAGGAGGAGATAACGAGACTTGTGTGGTAAAAGTTCCCGTGTTTCAGGTGAGGCCTCAGTACTTGGCATCGGAAGGTTGGAAGCAGCAGTGGTGTGTGTGTTTGCTGTGGATGGAGGTCTGGGACCGTGATGGGAAAGGTCAGTGTGGCAGTGATGGGTATGACTTAATTCATAGTTAGAATGTAGTTTTTATAAGAATCATAGCAACTAAACCTGAATGCAATAGGTGGTGTTGACTTCCCACTCCAAGCCAAGGCTGGATCATGCCTCTCCATCTATTTTGTCTGAAGTGTCATTTGTGCAGTAAAACCATACCATGGGGCTGAAAGCAGAGCTGTCACTAAGCTGTTGCTCGCTGGATTTCTGAGCAATGCATTGGCAGCACCTGTGGTCAGAACTGTGGTCTACATAAGAAATATCTCAGTAATGGGAAGTCTGAGGAGTATAAATGAGAGTTCGCATTTTATAAACTAGTTGCTGGAAAATTAACATTTATTCTTCTTTTCCTCCTTGACTTTAACCCACTTCCATTTTGTGTGTGTAATGCTGGTGCTTAATTATAGTGACACCCGTTTGCAGTAACCAGACTGTATCACAGTGTCCCTATGGGGTCCTTCTAATGCCAGTGTAATATTAAAGTGTCAGGCAGGCGGTCTGTGTATTATAAATAGGGTACTTCATCCATGATAAGCAATTATTATCTTTCTTTCCCAAGTGTAAAAGACCTATATAACTCAACAAGGTGCAAGTGATTTAGGCCTTCTGAGTAAAAATCCAATGAGTCCTGAAGGGGACCCTACGATGTCGTTGTCTTGTTGCTGAACTTGAGATATTTAATTTATTTTACTGGAATAGATTTTCTGAAGTCAACATTGGGTAAAGTAATAGGAGAGGCTGTTAGACCAACAGGATTTAGTGGCCCTCTGTGATGGCCTTCTAAAAACCTTAATAACCCTTCGTAAAAGCAGAGAGCTGCTATTAAAGTTTACTGGCCATTGGTGAGCAAACAGTATTAGTTACTGTTTTGAATGGTTGTAATATTGTAGAAAAAACACATTTTATACATTTACCATATATTTACAATTATATGGGTAGTGTTCTTGTACTTTAAAGGCCTGAGTGGCACAGTTTTATGCACATTATATTCAGATAACTATTAAAAGTAGATTAGGGTGCTTTACTTCACATACTTGAAGCATTAAGGGTTATAATTTTGACCAATTTTACTATTGGCTGTATGTTTTATTGAGTTACAGCTAAAATCAGAAAACAAAAGCCCAGTCTAGTATGGGTTGGCACCATAAAAAAAAACATGTAATGAATTTAATAACTATATCACTTCTTTAACACTGGATGTTATATGGCATTTATGACATTAACAGTGTGTCTGCTGGAGCTGTGTAAAGCTGCCCAGTTTTCCAGCTGTATCAGTCTTGGAAATATGAAAGTCAGCTTTTGAGTGAGCATGAAAATCCTGACAAATATGCAGTTCAACATAAACATGCTCACATGTAGTTTTCACTGGAGGACAAAGGAGTTTTTTTCTCTGCTGTTAACACCAAGAAATATAACAGAGACTCCAACGTAAGTTAGTTGTACTCATGCAGCCACAGAGCTGTCTCCAATGATATAAGCACTGCATCCATTCTTGATAATATTGACTTTATTGTTGTTGCTGTTAGATGAAAAAGTCTTTTAAATAATTCTGTGCCTCTCACACCTGTGGCCATGTTTAAATTGGCTTTTTTGCCCTAAAAACACTCCAACTTTTCTACTGCTGGTGAGCTCTAACAACAGTGAGAGTGGTATTGAGAGCAGAACAGTGGTAGATATGGTATATTCATTTATTAATATGAACATACCATAATAATATTATGTTCATTAATAATGTCAGCATTGTAACAGATCTTGCTAAGTATAGACAGTGGTAGTAAATCCTCAGAGCCAACAAGTGTGCTTCTGTACGAATTATCCCATTGTTTCTGTCATTATGAGAATTTAGCTAATGTGGCAAGAACAGAAATTCTGGTGGAAGTGTGTAGTAAGGGCAAGTCCTAGTGGTTCATTTCTAAACATGGACAGCAATGATTTCTATCACAGATACCTTGAAAATTTGTTTTTATGCTTTCAAATAACATGACTATATAATCATTGTGATATCAAATGAGAATTAAAAACATGACCTCGATGTTAGGATACTTTGTGCTAGTCTGTGTTTCAGAGGACAAAGCAGATGTGCTATTAAGCAAGCAAGATAGTAACAAATTCTAACTGTGATTGTATTCCTCACAGAATGGCCAGCAGTCCTGAGGATAACACAGTCCCTCTCCAGTGAGAAAGTCATATACTCAGAAAGTTCCCAAGCAAAGAAGTCCCAGCATGCAGAAGAAGCAGCCTTCTACATGAACTGCCGAGCAGCTTATCTAGCTGTTCTAAAAAGCAGTTTAGAAAATATTAAATCAAAGGAACAACTCAGATTAGGTAATGAATACGTTATTTCTTTTCCCTATAACTACTGTATGTGATGATTGCAGCGGGAAGTTCACAAGCAGCAGCCAGCAAGCCAGTAGTGAGTCACCCAGTGCATAAACTCAGTAACTTTTTTTAGGAATTTGCAGTAGGTTTAGATAGAGTTCAGATTTCAAGTGTTGGTAGTTTCATCTTTGAAGACATTTTCATCCTTAATCCTTGCTGCTAAGTGTTGGAAGACTCATGGAAGTGGCAATAGTAGAGCTTTTCATCTGTAAATCGCCAGCAGGATTGGGCAAGAGTTGATACTAGCTATCAGCTTACAGGGGACCCAAGTGAGTTGTTTAAAAGCACTGAATTTGATGATAGTGTTGTTGCTTACCTGAGGTGGGCCTGTTTAGTGCTTTGTGATTGTGACACTTCTACAATAAGTTTTTCCCTCTTCCTGTCAAATGATTAAGCGAGTTGGTCTCAGTTCAGTTAGTAATTGCAGACAATTGCCCTGGCCCAGAAAATCACCATGAACTGGCATGAATTGGCACAGAGGTTTGCAGAATCAGAGAAGAGGTTGCTACTGAAGATGCAGATATAGGAATTTACCCTCAGAGCAGTTCTAAGTAAGTGAACATACTGCCTTTCCTCCCCAATTTATGTGATCAAATGGACTGTTTCAGGCACTGGTATTTCATAAAAGATCTTATTTAACCTCCTACTGAATTACAATGTTCCCATAGACTAAAATCAAAAGTTTCCATTTTTTCATCCCGCTAATATCTGTGGATAAGTAGTATTGCTGTCAGCAGTGCGACAGGAAAAAATACCTGCTTCAGCTGTGCTAGAGAAAGGTGTTAGTAGATCCTGATTGTTTTGAAAACCTATGGACTTTCAAAGTTCTTTTCATGGAGTTACAGAAGTTTACTCCAAAAATTGTAGTTAGGTAGGGCTGTGTGTTGGAAATCGATTTCTTTATAACATATCTTAGTGACTGAGTAAGCTAAGAAGTAAGATAAGACTGAGTGAAAACCTATTTCAATTTTGAAATAGGTTTTACTCTCCCAGGTAAAATTTTTCAAGCAAATATAATCCAATTTTGCTGCCTCTTGGGAGTTGCAGGATTATGTTTGGGGTCTTTTGTTGTTTGTTTTCTTTCTTTCTTGGAGTATTTTTGTCTTTTCATGAAGAAGTTTACTCGTGGTTGTGTATAATAGCATGGGTTTGTGCTGGGGAACTCAGGAAAGTGTCTGTCTGTCCTATTGTCTACCTGGAGTTCTGTGATGTGAAAATCTTATCTTGCTTTATTGGAAATATGTTTCCAGCTCATGTGGTTGACAAGAAATCATGAGAACATAAATCTTCAGTTAGATAAAGAGAACTGAAATGTGTCATTAAAAAACAAATGATTTTTATTTTGTGGGTTTTGGGGTGCAGCTCAGAATGCCTTTGGGATTGTGGTTTCTCAAGTCTGCCTCATAGGTTATGATGCCAGGAAAAGGTATGTGTGTGTATTATGGCATTTCAGTTGTTTTAATAAAACCCCCAAGCAACAGCTAAAGGCAAAACCATGCTGAGCTGTCAAATAATTTAGTTATATTGTAATTCTAATAACCAGGTTTTATTTGCGTATGTGAGGAAATATTTCTCACTAATGGCTGCATTGTCCATGCCTAAAATATGTGAGGTCTCCTTGTGGAGACTCCACTATAAAACCTGAGCATAGCTTCTTCCCTATACCAGCACATGAAATTCTACCTATTAAAAAGCACATTCTTTCCCCATGTGACTTAGTGTTATCCAGGCTTTCTCATGTGTAATAATAAAAGTGCCTTTATAGCATCCTAATGATAGTTTTGGATAATCTGGATTTTAAGATAGGAGTGGTGTGAACAAATGTCATCTCTTTTACGTATGCTTTGGCTTTCATCTCTATCCATATGCCGCTTTGCCATGTAGCATGTGTTTGGGCATTTTGGTTTCAAGGTCAACTCAGAAAGGGCAATTAATTGCTCAGGCTCCCAGTCTCTTTAGAGGTATTTAAGAACTTTAAAAATTGAAAGCATTGAGAGTTATTATAGACTTTTATTGCATCTTAAGTAAATTCTGGCATTTATCAAATGACTGGTGCCAGTGTTTGAGCATCTCTTGCTACATGATGTTTGCCTGAATTCTAAACTGAAATATTCACTGGAGGCTGGCCCTGCAAAATGTTATTTGTAGGAGTTTGACTTATTCATGGAAAGTAACTTCATTTCCTGTGTTGTAATATTACTGAAGGTATTTAGCAGGATCAGTCTGTAAAGAAGTATACGTAAAAGGTGCAGTCTAATTGAACTTCCAGAAGTACAGATTTAAGGGGCAAGTGCTGACCTCCCTGGATATATAAAACACAGAATTATCCTATATTTGAAGGATACTTTGTTAAAGTAAGTGAATACTAAGCTATATTGACATTCCAGAGAGCTCAACTATCCACGTACACAAACAAACACACAGAGAAACTGCCCTTCCTTGGCTGACCTTGACATTGAAATCCTTAAACAATTGCTGCGTGCCCAGGCATTGCATGGATAAAGACGTGAGCTTTGCTGTAGTCTTCTGGCTGTTTGCACAGGGGACAGGGCAGAAATCTTTATTTAGTCCTTGGCATTCAATCAGAGATTAACAACAAAGGTGGCTGGTTGTGTTTGTTCTGATGGTGACACAGTTGCCTACAAAGAATTGTAACGATGCCACCACCTCATTTCACAGATGCTACTGATCTGCTCTCAGCCTGTATAGACTTGGTCATTCGTCAGCTGGCTGAAAATCCAACTGCCAGCCTAGGAAGAGATGAAGAATCATTTGTGTTTCCCTAAAAACTTGATTATGTGGGGAGATACAAAAACATCCCTCCAGTTCCAGATAGGCTGTGCATTTGGATTTAATTTCAGTTTAAGGTAATACCTTCTTCGCACTGGCAACTGATGAAGGGATATTTTCAGTAAAGATTTAAAATCTAGGCTAACTAGATCCAGCAGATGGATTTTGAAGAATGCCAGGTCTGTTTGCATACTGCATACTGGCTGCATGTGCAGTATTGGCTGTTGGTTTGAAATGCATGTTGTGCAATTTGAATTGATGAGTTCAGATGTATAGATTTGACATAAAATATTGTTGAAGATAAATTCTATGCTAGATCTCAGTTCTTGGAAAAATAAGAGTGAAAGGCTTATGTGGATCTCAGCAGAAACAGTATCTAATAATCTTGCTGCACCTCTCCTGTGAAGATAGGCTGAGAGAGCTGGGCTGGTTCAGCCTGGAGGAGAGAAGGCTCCTTAAGGGGATGCCTTAGAGCAGCTCCCAGTGCCCAAAAGGACTACAAGAAATCTGGAGAAGGGCTTTGGACAAGGGCCTGTAGGGACAGGACAACGTGAGCCTGAGAGAGGGGAGATTGAGATGAGCTTTTAGGCAGAAGTTCTTCCTTGTGAGGGTGCTGAGGCAGTGGCACAGGGTGCCCAGAGAAGCTGTGGCTGCCCCATCCCTGGCAGTGTTCAAGACCAGGCTGGACAGGGCTTGAAGCAATCTGCTTTAGTGGAAGGTGTCCCTGCGAGTGGCAGGGGCTTGGAACTGGGTGAGCTTTAAGGTCCCTTCCAACCCAAATCATTCTAGGATTCCATATGTAGTAGCCTACAAATAATGGGTTCTTGATATTAAGTCAAGGGAAATATAGACAGTAGGCTGAATTTTACACTTGTCACATAAGGAGGCTGTCTTTGAATTCATGGATGTTTTGCTTAATTAAGGGTTTAAACCCATTAACTTTCTTTAAGGAAGATATCCCATTGAGTTTAGTACAACAGTGCACAGGAGTAAGTGGAAGCTACAGCTCAGAGCCTGAGCAAAACAATTCCTGTGATATCGTTGTGTTATAGCAAGTCACAAACTGCTCTCTAGCTTCTTCCTTTTTCTGTAGAAGAAAGTGAGTGTGATTCTCAGCAGCACTATCTCTGTGCTGGATCAGAGTTCACAAGGGATGATGTGGGGTGCCAGGCTCTGCCTCTTTGATGACTCCTTTCAAAAGAATATGTAAGTGAGCTCCTTTGCCCCTTGGGCTGCTTAAGCCTCTCTAGTGCAAATCACAGAATTCAAGGCCAGGGAAGGTCAGTCTGTATCAGCAGAGGATTGAGTCCTTCAGACTCACTTTCCCCTTGGATTGATGGGGCTTAAATAGAAAGTCTGAACATGGAAAGTGATTAAAGGATGTTTTGAACAAACTGACAGCTGGATTATGTAGTTAATATTGTGTTCTGTTGTTCAGTGCTTCAACAGGCTGGAAGAAATCCATCTCAGAAGACAGTTAATAAATACTGGACTTCACAAACAACTACGCTGAATTTTGATGATTTTTGTACTATTTTAAAAGAAGAAAAACCAGCTACAAAAAATGAGCTGCTGGAAGCATTTGAAAAAATTGACAAAGATAAGACTGGATATATTTTGCATGATGAACTTTATAGAATTCTCACAACAGTAAGTATCACTGAAAACTCAATTATCCATCTTTAACCATTAGTAGTGTGACTAGTAGATCAAAGTCAGTGATCGTGCCCCTCTGCTTTGCTCTCATGAGACCCTACTTGTAGCACTGTGTGCAGTTCTGGTGTCCTCAACATAAGGAGGACATGGAGCTGTTGGGGCAATACCAGAGGAGGCCATGAGGATGATGAGGGGCTGGAGCACCTCCTGTATAAAGACAGGCTGAGAAAGTTGGGGCTGTTCAGCCTGGAGAAGAGAAGCTGTGTGGAGACCTCAGAGCAGCTTCCAATGTCTGAAGGGGCCTAAAAGGATGCCAGAGAGGGACTCTTCATTAGGGTCTGTAGGGCTAGGACGAGGGGTAACAGGTTCAAACTGAAACAGGGGAAGTTCAGGTTAGATACAATGAAGAAGTTCTTTACTGCGAGGGTGCCAAGGCGCTGGCACAGGGTGCCCAGAGAAGCTGTGGCTGCCCCATCCCTGGCAGTGCTCAAGGCCAGGTTGGACACAGGGGCGTGGAGCAAGCTGCTCTGGTGGAGCAAGCTGCTCTGGTGGAAGGTGTCCCTGCCCTGTGGCAGGGGTTGGAACTGTATGAGCTTTAAGGTCCTTTCCAACCCAACCCAATCTATGATTTTGAAAATAAGGTGGTTAAACTGTTCTGCATGTGTAAACACATCTTCCTTATCAGAAGAATCAAAAGATCAAAACCCGATGCATGGTCTTTGGGTTTGGTTTTGTTTTTTCCCAAATTTTATGACTAATTTTCTGTGGTTAGCTGATCTTTCTTCCACTTTTTCCCTTTACAGCCTTGCAGTTGATAACCTGTCTCTGCCTTTAAGGTAGAAGCTACCAGAAAAACTGTGTTGCATATTCTGAGAGAGTGCTTTGTTGAAACCTGTTTATAATGGCGTGCAGCAGCAGAAAGGGAAGCCTGCGTGTCTCCCTTGCTTCAGTTAGTGCAAACCCTTTGTTCATCCCTTTGGTGTTTACAAGGTTTTGCCATGAGAATTAATGACATACCTTTGCTATTCTCCCCTCTCAAGCTGTATCTATGCATGTTCAGATACAAAGTTCAATAATGTTTTTATGTTATACATAAAATATTAAGGTCAGTGCTTTCATTTTGTTTGATGTTCTGTCATGCCAGTGACTTCACAGAATCTTATGGATAGTTCATCAGGGTCTTAAAGTAAACTGTACTGGGGTAAGTGAATACTTTGGTTGGAGTTTATGCATTATCAACCTAAAGGATGCAAATGGCAGTAAGGCTTACCTGTACATGTTACTTGATGTGGCTTAAAATAATGACATTAAAAAATACCTGGAACTTCTTATTTAGCTGCTGAGCTGCCACCATAGTTTTAGGTTTCATTGTATTATCTGAAAGGATACCAGGTCCTCTGAGGATCCGCAAAGCAAGCAAACAACCCCTAGTACAGAAGTCTTCTAAGCTGCTGTAGAGCTGATGCTCTGCCTTTAAACTATACAGAGGTACATCACAGATGATGAAACCCATCTCCTTCATTGTAAAAGCCAACCACCTTGCGCAGCACTAACACTAAGGAGCAGTAACAATTAAAAACTAGTAGTAGAGTTCTAGTAGAGTGCTCAAAAGTGAGACTAAAACAATTTTAAGGAAATGTAGAGAGCAAACTGGGGCAGAAGGAACTAATAATTCACATACAGTATTTGTCATGCTTGACCCAATAAAACAGAATTACTTGTTTACTTCAAACCTGTGGGGCAGAAGCTTCAATCCTCATTCTGCATGACCAAAAAGATATAGTTGCAATGGTAAGGAAATACTCTTTATATAATGAAAGATCAAAGTACAGACGTTGAGTGCTACTGTAGTTATGCCATGAAGAGCTGTAAACTCTGTATTGTTAGGCAACATCAGGGCATTGCTTTATATAGACCTAGACTGAGCAATTTTTACTTGCAGTAGCAACTGGTGCTGCTCAAAGAGGGGAGGATCAGAATTTGGTTTGTTGCAGTCCGGTCTGGCTCTGGGACAGTATGTCCACATCATATGTTCACCAATAATGAAGTTGGCATCAGTTTCCAGTCCCAAATTTACACCATGGATCTATACCTGAAACATGATGTGATGTAGATTTCTGTAAAGCAAGCATATATTGCCTTGTCATGCTAACAGCACTGTGAATCTGTGTAGAGGACATTGCTGGAGGACCTTGTGGAAGGCATGCTTTCTTCCTGAGAGGTGTGCCTTGTGTCCCCATTGCAGGTTGGGCACTTGAGGTGGTGCAGCTTCAGACTTGGTTCCTAAAGGAGAGAAACTGCTTTGGCTTCACACTAATTATTCCAACCAGAGATAGGCGCAAGGCAAGCTCCTGCCTGGAGTAACCCTTCTAGTGAACTGAGTTGCAAATGTAGCCTGGTCTAATAGGATAGCTCAAGTAAGTAAGTGAAACCATTGTGAAGTTAGCTCTTGGTTGTTAGCATGCTGTAATGTAAGTAAGAATGACAGCTTGGGATTCCTCAGCTGCGGAAGATTTTCTGAGACTGATGTATTGTCCATCGTAGGTTTCTAGAAGACACCACCAAAATTGCATAAACTGATGCAATGGTCTGTTGAGAATTGTAAGGACAATAATTTTTTACAGTGGTAACCTCTATTTTGATGATTCACATCAAAGTGCATGATAAGGTTCCCTAAGAAGATACTGAAAGAATCTTTGTGGTTTCATTAAATGTCCTCTATAGATGAACACCAATCTTGATTAGGAATCCAACCTGAGGTGGTGTTTTTTATTGCAGAGAGGTGAAAAAATGACTGAGGATGAAGTGAATGCCATTACTGAGCAAGCTGATTTTAACTGTGGTGGCAAACTTGACTACAACAAGGTATGGCAGACAGTGATATTTGTTCTTGTTATATTGGCTTGATGTTACTGACAGTGTTAACATTATCAAACACAATACATACCACCGCCATGTGTTGGTCTGTTGATTACCTTACCCTAGGCCGCCTGCAGCTGCCTACATGCTGGAGCACAGGCTGGTGTATAGTTCTGTTTCACTCACTTTATCTGGCTGTTATCCTTGAAAAGGTCACTTGCTGCAAGTGAACTTAATGTATTGGGCAACGCCTAATAACCAGCATGAAACCTAACAGCCTGTGAGAAGTCAAAAGTTAAAGGAATGGCAGAGTAAAGATGACAACTGACAGCAAACTTAGCTGTTCGGTGAGAGTTGATATGTCTGTGGCATTTTATAAGTTCTTGTGGGGAGGACATAACGTACATGTTGAACATCTTATTTTCAAGGTGCAGCATCTCACTGGGTGGTTTTTTTTGACATCAGTGCTAAATGATCAAGTTTTGAACTGAATAAACAGTCCACAAAGATTTGTACATAAATGCAGTTTCATAGGAGAAAAACAACCCCCTATTAAGAATCTATAAAGAAATATAAATCACCTCTTGGGTTGAAAGTTGCACGTAATTTCTACTCAAGATTTGGACCTCCTTGTTGAATCTTGGCTCTATTTTACTGTGTCACTTGATTGGTCACTGATTCATGAAATGAAATGAGTATTGTGCTTTAAGAAAAAAAGCATTGCATCTATTGACCTGTCCTTTCCTTACACTTTAATCCTTAAAGAGAAAGAACGTTTCACTTACCAGATTACTTTTCTTTACCCTAAGTTTTGTGACTTATACATGACAACCAGAGAGCAGTGCTGCAAGACTGCACGAGAGAGACTGGAACTTGATAGTCGATTGAAGCAACAGCAGTTTGGAAATCAAACTGAACCTTCCTCTGAAGAGATCACACTGCCCGTGTCCAAGCCATCACCAAGAGTCTCGAGGAAAACTGATCACAAACTGGCAGCCACAAAAGGTATTTGTATTTCGTGTTGGGAGTTGTGTTTCTGTTGGAGATCATGCTCTGGGTCAGTGAACGTGTGGGTATTTGTTTAATGTTCTCAGATTAGTGAGGGTGTTCTTGACTAATGTTCGTTTCTGCTGTGGCAATCACATGTCTCAGTAAAGTGTCTGACCTCCATTTTCACATGGGCTTTGGCTATGTCTATGTTCTCAAGCTCTCAAATTGTAAAGGGTGAATTTTGTGACTCTCATGTGACACAGTCCAGAGGGAAGAGAGAAAATGAATGCTCAGATGTTGTAATACAGACAAGTTATTTATTTCTTTCCCAGGTCAGAGATGAAGCCTTAAACATTTATCAATGAGCAGTCTGTTTCAATTATTGAGGCCCCTTTTCAAGCACAATCAATATGAGAGTTTAATGTTCTTCCTGTAGTTACAAAGATATCTAAAACCTTTCCAAACTGGAAAAAGACCACAGGCTAACAGACTGTAAAGGTACCATGTGTGAAACATTGCATGTAGTATGTGCCATTTAAGTTGCTTCAATTCTAGGCGATACTGAACAGGTGTAAAAGTGACAGAACAGTGATGAAGACTGAGTTTATGTGGTTAGATCAACAGCTGTACTAGTAAAGTTGCCCCAAAATAAAGAGCCACAAAGTAAATCCTTGGAAGTAATTGCATTGGGCAGCTGTGTGTAAATGATGCACTATCTGGCAGGGAAACTTCATTGTCCTGAAAAGAAATAATTTGAAATTAGAAGCAGGTAAAGCCTATCCACTTAGGAGAGGTTTACATTGATTCCAAGGTAAATGGAATCATGTGGTAACAATGTCTCATCCTTCAGGCAGATTTGGTTCCAATGTTTTGCCCTTTGTATTCCCATTCACCTGGGATGTACATTCAGAGAAGTAAAGATGTTTGACTAATGAATTGTTAAATGTTATGTACTTATAAGGGAAGTCAGCTTCTCTGATTGAATTTCTTGTCACACAGTTTTTCCTCTGTGTGCCTATAAATGCAGGGCTTTATGATAAATAGTACTAGAAGTGGGATGAAGTAGTGTAATTGTAACTAAATACCTATGTTTACAGGTGATAGCAGAACTCCTTCAAGACCGTCATCAGCTCAAAGTTGCAAAGCATCGATCTCTACCACTATCAGCATGGCTGCCAGGAGCAACAGAAACACAAAGCTAATTGAGCCGGACACAATGAAGGTATCATGTCAGCCAGTCCTATTGGAATTATGCCGTTTTCCTGTAGGCACATATGTTATTGCATTTTAAATAAGAAACCATTTTTCTCCAATTTTTAGCTTATGTTTTATTAATAGTTTGTCAAGGGCAGCTATAAACTACTGAGCAGTTTCCTGATCCATGTTGTTATTAACATTTTTATATACTGTTGGTTTTGCTGACACTTAGTTATTGACAATAATTTTTCAGGTGTGAAGGTTTAATAGAACAAAGTGTGTGTTTTATAAATGAAACCACTGTTGGATAAAACATTTAATGACTTTTTGAGAAATTTAAAAGTTAATAATTGATTAGGTTGGTGAGAACTTTAAATGCTTAAATAGCCTGAAAGATTGTGTATCATAAAGCTTTAGATGAAAGGTAATTGGAAATAAATAACAGTGCTGAGAGCATATTCAGTTTGTTGGGCATTACTTTGTAAATGTATGCTGTAGCCTGAAAATATTGATTTTTAGTTAGACTAATATGCTCTATCAGGATTTTCTTTTAAATAAATCATTCATTCAATATAAATCCCTGTGGGAGAAAGACAACAAAGTCACTTTGCTAAGTCAATATTTGTAGAGTGTTAATATTGATCTTTTTCCTTTGTTTTCTCTTTCTTGACTGAACCTTCACTAGTTTTCGTTCACCAGAATATAATAGCAGTAGAAATATAAAACATTAACTGGAAACTGCTAGGATACATTAAAAATGTGCACCTTGAGACTCCTGTATAAAGGGGGAAAAATGGTTATGACCACATAGTATAACTGCTGCTAGAAAACTGAACTGATTGTTCTCATGAGTTACATTTTGTTTCAAATAACAACTCTGTATTTGTTATTGAACTCTGAAGTCCTTTATATCTTCCACATTGCTATACAGTGACATTTGCTCTATATTAAAATTTCAAACCAGAATCTCAAAGGAATTCTTTGCAGTCTGTTTAGGTATCTGGACCTCCATGCAATTTAACCTGCAATTTCACCTTGTTCAAACATGATATGTAGTATATAAAACCATCGCACACTTCCCCAATATTGGATTCCTCTTTCTTTATACAAGCTGGTAAAACCTGACTGAAAAAAAGCAGCTGCAGATATTGATTATTGTTGATTAGCATCATACAAACCTGAAATCAATCAGTAAACAGGAAAAGATGTAAGTAGAACTAGTAATGTTTTTAATCCTAACTGTTAAGGCCACAATGCAAACTCAATATCAAAATCAATGAATAAATACCCAGTGATTCATTTGTGGTGTGGATCAGAATCTAACACCCCAAAGTTCTTCTTATTTATCTTGTATTCAGAAATATTTACCTTTTTTGTTCCTTCAGTTTACTTGGTTTTTTGGGACAGTGACGAAATATTGCCATTGTGAAGTTGGACCATTGCCAGCTTAGATTTCATAGAACCCTGGAATGGTTTATGTCAGAAGGGACATTAAAGCTTGTCCAGTTCCAAATCCTGCCACAGACAGAGACACCTTCCACTAGAGCAGCTTGCTTCAAGTCCTGTTCAACGTGGCCTTGAACACTGCCAGAGATGGGGCAGCCATGGCTTCTCTGTGTCCGCACCTCAGCACCCTCACAGGGAAGAGTTTCTGCCTAAGAGCTCATCTCTATCTCCCCTCTGTCAGGTTAAAGCCCCTTGTACTGTCACT
Organism: Myiopsitta monachus; assembly: GCA_017639245.1. Taxonomy (NCBI): domain Eukaryota; kingdom Metazoa; phylum Chordata; class Aves; order Psittaciformes; family Psittacidae; genus Myiopsitta; species Myiopsitta monachus. The sequence continues at coordinate 62,185,077 of CM029923.1, forward strand.
ACTGGCAGAAGAGAACAGTGGAACAGATTTCTGACAGAGCAAAATAGTGGAAGTCAAAACATTGTGGAAAGTCTATATTCAGAATCCCTTGAAAACACGAATGTATTCGTAGTACATTCTCCATGCGTTTTCTTTTAGTTAGTGGAGTTCAAAATGGATGTTCAAAGCCATATATGTGAACCTGGGGAGAAAAATCAGTTACAGAAGTGCTGCAGATGTGCATGAACCACATACTGACCTGTTGGACTTCAAGTGAATTGAGTCACAATTCACTAAAAGAAGGCTAGTGGAGGTCTTGAATTTCTACCAAGTTTTCTTTGTGTTGGTTTTAGTCAAGATTGAAAGACATGGAATCCAAATCCCAAGCAGTGTATTGTGTGCAATCTCCTGTCTGCATTGGGTAGCCAAATTATCCCTGCTAAGAAGTCTCACTTTTGCATTCTGTTCTGTTTAAGTCAGTGAAAGACCTGTACACACAGAGGGTAGCAGAAGGAATACCTGACAAAAGTCTTTTTCTTGAAAGAAGCACTTACATGACCCCACTCCTACCTGTGAAGTAGCCTTATGCAATTGAACTAGCAAGAATTTCTCGTGTGTATGAGCAGGTTTGTATAAGACAAAGCATTGAAATTCTTTGCTTTAGTCAGAAAAACAATTCCTCTCACAAGCAGTTGCTTTTTCTTTGGAGTTATGCGTGACTGTGTGGACAATTCCAATAATAACTAAATGTAAGTGGCAGTAGAATTCATTATTTGGGCAGTGGCCAGCGCTGGCAGCAGCAGATAGTGTTTTCATTCTGTCGCTATTTCAGTATATAATGTCTTCATGACTGGCATTTCTAATGCTACCATTTCACACAATGATAGCTATTCTTTGACAACTCTTGTTATGTTTTGAAGTGACATACTAAAATCAAACCAGAAAATCGTCTTTTAGCTTCCCAGATTTATATCCCTCTTTGCAATTTGACACGGATAATTTACAGAGTATAGCACCACCTTATGGTCTCTGCAAGAATAGCAGTTTAGTATTTGATTCCCAGAGCATTGCCGAACTTTTCCTTACTGTTGTTCACACCTTAACCTACACATTGTTCCTTGAGGTATTTTCCCTGCTTGCTTGGATTGTTTGATGTCTCTGTTGTAGCAATGTCTATCTGAATGCAAACAGCAAAAGAGGTAGTCTTCCATCTGAAGGGACAGCTAGAAAAACAGGGGAGCAAACAGGGCAAAGCTACTCTCCACGGACTGTCTTGAAGTGATGGTTTGAAGACCACTGCCGTAGTGGAAAAGGGGCAATAGAACACGGCTGTTAGTAATTTTTGAACATAAAAATTGTCACAGTATGTTTTTGAATAGTTCTAGCGCAGTTGGACTGCCGTTAAAACTTATATTATGCACTTCTATGTCTCAAAAACCAGCCATAGTGCTTCTCTAGCAGACTTTTTAATCTTTTGGAAATGTTTAGTTTTTAAACAGTTTTGTAAGGTATTAAGTTTAGGGACTAAATGAGCTGACAACCAGTTTCCTCAGCTGTGTCAGGCTTTAAGGAAAAATTTCAACACACTGCATATTCGGAGGCAGAAAATGAAGTGAGAGGTAGTATTAGATTCTGCAGTCTGTCTATGCCAACACCAGGGGGTGAGTTTGCTCAAAGTACATCTCTCTTTGTTCCAATTAATTTATAGAAGTTCTTCAAGCAGAAAGGACTATAATGAAGATGAATTTGGCAATGTTTGAATGAGAAATGTTTAGTATAAAGGAGTTGATCCTGTTGCCATAAAAATCAGTGGCAAAACTGGCACAGGACTGAAAGCTTTTAAATACAGGTGTCCCTGAGTAATTAATATTCCTGAGATATCTAGAGTTCTGAGTGGAGAAATCCAAATTCAGGGTCAGAGCTGCATGCATTTCAAACGTTACTCAGCATCCAAGTGGATGTACGCTAGTAAAGTCCAGTTCTTGCCTGACACCTTTAGGTCACTGGCTGTAAAGTACCATCATGTGAGTGTGTTATAAGGTGAAGTGGCTCTTTAAGAGGAGAAATGAAATGCAGCACTCTGATGATAAGACTGACCATAGGTGGAGTTAGTAGTCAGCCTCATAACTGGGAGTTACATGCAGAGCTTCTCCGATTTTTACCATCTCTCTTCTCAAATCAGTGTTTGCTTGCCTGTGGCACTGAACACTGAGCATAGGTACAGCCACCTACACAAAGCTCTCTGCTAAAGTCACCCTGAGAGATTCCTTCTTCTAGGCTCCACTCAGAAACATTATCTTCCACTGCTAAGGAAGTGACTAGAAATCATGTGCTTAATCCAGAGCAGGGAAGGTAAGCTAAGAATGTCTTCTGTTCCTCAAAACGTATGATATGTCTGTAGAGACTTTAGTTTTATTTTGCTAATGAAATATCAGTCAAATGATATTTGAAATTGAAAACTGGGACCTGCTGTTAAAAAAAATCAGACTGAAGCATGTAGCTGTTACAGGTTCTCAGCACGCTCATGGGTTCTCTAAAAACCATGTTATTCACAAGCAGCACTTTTCAGTTTGTCTTTCCAATAGCTTTGACAGCAATCAGGCAGAATTGGTTCATTTGACCAGTACCAGTGTTTGTGATATGTCTGAGCAAGTAACTCCTCATTGTTCAGCTCATCAGTTATGTTCTTTGCTTGATTGGCCTGATGGAACTAGTGTAGCAAAATGCCAGTAAATCACACAGTTCAGAGAATTTCAGGAATTTCGTTTGATTTTTGTGGCAATTCCAATTTCATTTCAACTGTTTGAGCATTGGGGTGATCTGTATGTTTGTCAAGCATTTTCGCAAGTGAAGCAATGTTACTGCTTTGCAAAATGGACTACAAAAAGGGCTATTTGAGTAAATATATATTTTAAGTAGAAGATCAGTGCTGTATTTTGGGGTGTAATTTATGTAGGATTTTTTAAATCATCAAATTAATATTTCAGAGAGAAAACTTTATCTTGATCAAAGGTGAAGGCAGCATCTGATGTTTGCTTGGTTTCCAGGAGTGGCACTGTGCACAGTCCAAAGGATGCTTCTACTTAGAAGAAGATGGTGAAATCGTTAGTCACAAGTACAGGTTGCATGTACCTCAAAGGTCTACAATGTGTATCACCATCAAGCCTTTAAACCTTCATCAGGAAGAAGGTAAATGTCTGTGTCACCAAAGGAGTACTTACTTACAATTTGTAAAACAAATATACTGCTTTTGCACATTATTGTCCTGTGCATAGAAATCTCTTTTTGTTTTGTTGTGAAGAGGAGGGCATTATACTGGGATGTAAGGAAAAGATTGATGTCAGCAGAGCAATTACCTTTTTGTGAGAAATCAAAAACATCTTCAGCTTTTTAACAGAGTTGTGTGGTATGTAGCCACTTTTTGGTGTTCTTGACTCCTAACTCTAGAACTAAGAACATTCCTAACTCTAGAACATTCATTGTTTTGCTGTTGTCTGATCAACTTCAAGACCACTCAGATTGCCATCAGGAGCAGAGCAGCTACAAGAAATCGGGGAGATTCAAATGGCATCGATTCAACATATGTATGACCAGGCCTCCATTCCAGTCCACCCCAAGCCAAACAAATCAGACATGGTCAAAGGTTTTAATATTAGAACTATTTATAGTAATCATTATCTGTAATGATAATGATTATTGCAATCAGAAGTTTTGGAACAATTTATCTGAGCAGCCTAAATAGGAGGGAAATCCAGATAGCATGTAATGGCTTCTTCTTTTCTATCTTACATTGACAGGGATCAATAGTATAAATTCCTTGGAAATATCTACTTTGGAGTTCAAAGATAAAGAATTTTGTGTCATTGTTTAGCATTTGTGTTGGCAATGTTTTTCTTTTCAGGAATATCTTGTCACTGGTTGTTAGTGGATACAGCTTTGTATATTCTGAAGGAAAATGAAACCCAAGAAAATCTGCAGCTTGTGAGCTTTACTGAACAGCAAAACCAAGAGGTTAGATAGTTTTGTTGTATTCCTATTTTACTTGTTGTATTTCTAGTGTATGTGTTAATGGTGCATGGGTGAGTTCCCACATGTTTTGAAGGAATTCAAACTGTACCTAATCAGACTAGAGAAGGACCACTTGTTCTGTGTATGTTCCTTTTCAAAACTGACAGCACTTGTGCAAGGTAAGATGTAACACTATCTTTGTTTTGCCCTTTGGATGGGCTGAATTGCAAGCCACATGTTCAGAAGTTAAGTGAAATTCTTCTGAGGCCCAGATTACCATGTGGCGTGTTGGCCAGTGTTGTTGAGTTGCTGGTTATCTGTATAGATATTCTGTGGAAAGTATACTTCCACATATAGATAGATATATCTGTATATAGCTGTATAGATACTCTGTGGATACTCACTTGTATCCCTGCACCTTCAAAACCAAAATTTCAAAGGTATAATTTGTTAAAATTCCCTTTAGTTTTCTTTCTCCTTGCCTTATATATGATTTTGAGCTTCACAGTGCACAGAATATCCTTATCCTGTGGCAGAAATAAGGAAGGAGAAATGGCAGCATTAACTTCCTTCCCCCTTCCAAGGCACAGGGAATTCAGCTTGTTCTTAAATGCTAAGTCACCTGTGACTTTTTACATAGGAAGCTTTATTTTTGTTGCTAGTTTGAACTCAGCTGAATAATCAGGGAGGAAATAAAAATCTCAGTGGCTTCTGTCAGCCTGCTTTTGTTTTAAGGTATAACAATTAGAGAGTGTTACAAATCTGAAAAATAATAGAGCACTGTTAGTAGACATTTCTAGTAATGCTTCTTCTCCCCTCCTTTCTGGTCGTGTATGCTTTTGTAGATTTTATTATAACTAAGAGATCTGCCAGTTTTTGTGTCTTTAAAGTGATATTTTGCTGCAGGTATTTCTTTAAGTGAAGAACCTAGCATTGCCAGCGCTTTCAAGTCATTAATCATGTTAGTAGGAATATTACTAGTAATAAAGGAAGGTATCATGTGAGAAGTAACTTACAAACTTGTCTGTCTTCCTTTAAGAGTAGATGTCTGCCTGGAAAGGGGAGCTTGGATCTGGTGTTTACTGGCTGCTTCCATTCACAACTGGCTGTAGGCTGAAGAAGGTAAAAACACAAATTACTGAAGAAGCAGAACTGGTGTATAGAGATGAAGATGGAGAACTGGCTCTGACCCCAGAGTTCCGGTGAGTTGTATTCCCAAATAGGCATGGTATCCATTGTAAAAGTGTGCGCTCCAAATAACATCTAGCTTTTAAAAGCTGTATGTTACTACAGCAGAATCCTAGAATGGTTTGGAAGGGACCTTAAAGCTCATTCAGTTCCAACCCCCTGCCACAGGCAAGGACACCTTCCATGAGACCAGGTTGCTCCAAGCCCCATCCAACCTCACCTTAAATACTGCCAGGGGTGGGGCAGCCACAAAATACTGTTTGTGCGGAATATTCTCAAATATATTGATTAGGTATCAACAATATTAAGGAACAGTAAAGGAAACAGAAGTACTCAGAAATAGTTCTGCCTTTTTAATCTTTTAGAGCTGCTTTACTGGATATATTTGAAACAATTGATTTGGATGGAAATGGCCTTCTGTGTTTGGAGGAATACAATTTCTTCGAGCTGAGAACTAGTGGTGAGAAGTGTGATGAGGAAGCGTGGGCTGTATGTAAGGGTAAGTTTTTTGCTGTGCTTGATGCAAATAATTAGGGCTATAATCTTCTTACAGGGGGCTGTTAGTATCATGCTACTATGTATCTAGTGTGGAACTACTGAGTATTTTGTAGCCTATACCAAGAACACATGTAGATACTGTTCTCTTCCCTCATTGGTTGTCTTTTTTTTTGCTTCCCCGTCTCCTGACCTTTGTTTTGCTTCATTCTGGTTTCTGTGCTGCTGACTTTCTACTGATAAAACTCTTCCCATGGCTAATTGCAGAGTTTTGTAGGTGAAAGACTTTGTAGCTGTGAAAAACTGCAGGTTTTCTTATCATAAAGTCCTAGACTGGTTTGGGTTGGAAGGGACCTTAAAGCTCCTCCAGTTCCAAGCCCCTGCCAGCGGCAGGGATGCCTTCCACTATAACAGGTTGTTCCAATCCCATCCCACCTGGCCTTGAACAATGCCAGGAATGGGGCATGGATACTGGATCATCTGGTAAATTAAACTGTGACAGGTAATTGTTTCATCAGTCTCCATTCTTCAGATTAAGCTGATGCTACTTTGATGATCTAAGAAAGCATTGAGGGGATATTCAGTTAGTGTGTATATGATGCTTTAAAAATTGCATCTAGAGCTCATGATGATTGTTCGGAAAATTAGACATCAGAAAATACCTATTGCAACTGTATATTTTCTTCAGATGTAAGCAGGTTTTCACTAAAAATCTGCCTTTTGAAGGTTCAGACTGTGATGCGTCAGTTTGTCCATACTGAGATACTGAGACTTCCATGAGTGAGATGAGAAAGCTGATTGGCAGTTAAGACTCTTTCAGCGTTGTTTGCTATCTGGCAATGCAGCTCCTCAGTGTTACTGGATTGCCAGCTTGCAGGAGCCGTGTGGGGCTACAAATGTCAGTTTTGAAGAAAAAAAGGAGTTCTGTGGCATTGCTTTAAGCTTGCCAAGGCCTTGAGAATGCAGGTATTTGCCTTGTAACAGAACCACCAGTGGATGTAGGCTGCTCTAATAATGCAGTGCATGAACACAGTGGTTTCAAAGCATGGGCAGTTCAACTGCAGTGAGTGAACAGCTGGAAATTTAGAAGCCATTGTATGAAAATTAAAGTTTCTATAAGAAATGCAGTTTTTCTGCAACTCATACCTGACATGTCAGTGTGGCATATCATTGTGTATCAGCTCAGTTTATGTTTGATGGAATTCCGTTGTAAGCTATGTTATGTTACAAAATATTTCAGGTTTGGCAAGTCCTGATAATTATTTCTCCCCAAAGATATTGGATGGAAAACTCATGCAAACATACTTTGCTATAACTGAGTTTCTCCTCTGTTTCATCCCTGTACATGCTTTTCCATGCTTGATGACTTCGTCAGTGTTATATCTCTGTGCACCGGTCTCAGCATGAGTAGGAGGGGTGTGTGTGAAATGTATAGGAGAGGAAAAAGAGAATATGGTGAATCTTTTACCAGGTCATTAATCAGTGGAAGGGTTCAGATGGCTATCATAAATCTTGACACCAAAGTTCAAGCCATTTATTATAACATCTGTACCCTGAGATAGATTTATGAAATTGGTAATCCCTTTTTAATAATATATAGTAAAGATTTAGCATTGTTATGAAGATGGGAAAACCATTTTTAAAAGTCTCTGACACAAGGACCTTTCAATTATGTGTTTGCTGACATTAGAGTGCTCGATCTATGATATCCTCTCTAGAGAAGGGTGTTAGGATTACTGGCATTTATTGCTTTTGGGGAACTAAGTAAATCATTTCTGTATCAAGGACCTCAAGCACTAAGGGTGCTGGCTCCAGCAGACTTTCATTTCCTATTCCTAATATATCCCATTCTCCAAATCTCAACCATAACAAATACTGCTAGCAAAAAGAAAACCAGAACCCGGTATCAACTCTTTCTGTTTTGAAATCTCACCCTCTTTGGGGTGATACGGGGGGCAGCTGTTTCTAGTTGTTATCTAAAATCCACAGGGAAGCTCTGGAATGAACTGGTCAAGGATGCTGTTTCCCAAATAATATTGGAGAGTCTGAGGCTGCAGGATGGCTCCATCTTTTAAACCTTGTTAACATAAGCGCAAGTTTGGTTTTGGAAGGATAAAGGGTGTTTGTAGAGAGTACAGATAGTTCTACCTTATGTTTCTTTTTAAACAGAGAATTTTGATATGAGGAGGAATGAGCTAACAAGACAAGGATTTATGGATTTGAATCTCATGGAAGCCAACGACCGTGAAGGGGATCCTAGTGACCTTTGGGTCACTTTATTGTCTCTGGGCTACAATAAAGCATTAGAAATGACAGAGGTATGACAGCCATATAGCAGCAATAACTGCTTCACTTACAGCTTGGTGCACATGCTTAACTGCAGGAGTGTTTCTGTCTGTCGTAAATTGATTTCAGTAGGTCAGTGATCCAATCCAAACACTGATAATACAGGGTTTACACTATGACTTTCAGGCATTGTTGTATCCTATTCCTTAAGACATTCTTAAAAGAAGAATTTTGCCTTTTGCTTTAGAGAAAGCTGGTATTTTGTGTGGTTATAGAGGAAGGAATCTTGGGTTGTACCCATTGAAAGAATTCAGGGACCTTGCAGGTGGGAAGTGATAAGGAGACAGTGATGGTGAACCGTGACCTGTCAACAAGCCTTCAAAATGCAGGACTTGCTCTGCTTATAAAAGTCACTTTCCTGGCCCAAGCCACAAGAGAATTGTGCTGGCATTAATAGCTCTCACTTAGGAAGGAGGAACTCCTTAATGAAGGAGTATAGATCCTTTACCAAAATATGGAAAATGAAACGTTAAATATGCAGACTATTTAACAGTTTTAAGATCATTCCCAAGAAAAGATGATTTTTAAAAATCATTGTCTGATTATATTATTTCTGTGACTTTTGTTAAACTAAAACAGGTCTGCGTAACCACCGTATCAAATACATGTGTGTGAAGCAAATACATGCAGACCCGAAAATACTCAGTATGGGTGAGAGACATCGGTTGTCTCAGTGAAAATCCTGAGATCACTGTGGCTGATCTCTTAATGCTGAGCACTTTTCCCCTTTCCTGCGAGTAGGGTTGGGCAGGACAACTACATAAGTGTCTTTCTGCATTTCAGACGTTAGAGGGAGCTCTCCTCTAAGAAAGAAGATTTTGGGGAGGTTTTTATGGAGTTTGGAATTTCAAAAAGGTGTTTTGTGCCTTACACTTGCTGGGGTTTCTGGCTTGTAGCCTTTGGCACAAAGGATCACGTAGCTGAATGCTTTAGTCATCCATCTAATAAATGTATCTCTGCTTAACTTGTGCTGTAACTTAACCATTGAATTCCTTGATTTCAGATGACTTAAGAAATTGGTATTTCAGCAGCATTGAGCCTCTAACAAATTAAGGACAGAACCTGAGAAACCCATATGGATTCCAACAGCCATTTGAAAAAACTTGAGGTGCTGGTAGTACAGTATGCAAACTCCTGTCTGTTACGTGTACTAATCTTAGCCAAGTGAGTGTAACAGCAGAGTGCTTAATGCAGCACTGTAGATATTTTAACTCTGTATGAAGTGGCACAAGTAGCAAGAGTGTAACAGGTAAAGGAGGCAGGTTTATTTCAGACCGGGAAATACATTCATACTTCCTCTTAATTCCTGTACATTTTGCTATCCAAGGAAGGATTTGCTAAATTGGAGCCAAATGCACCAAGCTGAATATAGAGTGTATGAAAAGCATTAATTTGTCCTGAGTTTTCATCTGGTTTAGAAGATGGTCACAGCTCTCAGGTTTTGAATATTTAATATACCGTGACATATTTGTATTTGGGTATTTCTACTTCAGAGCATCAATGAAAATATTTAGGAGCTGTAGATGAAAATCTGAGGGGAAAAACTGCAGATTAAAGTGATGATAAACCTCTTTTTCTCCATTGCAGGCATGCCCCTTTGTCATTGACATCTATGCAGAAAAGTGCAGACCCAGAATTAAAGCTATGTATTTAGAGGCAGGGAGCTCACAACTCAACAGGGCTGTTTGCAAGTCTGTTGTTAGGAAAGGAGAGGCCAAAGTACTGGATGGCTGTGAAAATGTCATCGTCTATACCTACAACACAGGTGGGAGAATCACGTCTGTTATTGAGAATAAGGTATGGCATGAGACTTCTGTAAGGTACTTTGAGTTAATGCCTGTTGTTATTTTCCTCTTTCCTCCTTGCTTCAGTTTTGAGAATTACAGTTCCTAATATTTCTGTTATAAAGTTTCTGTATCTAGTTAACAAAACTAGAAAAAAGAAGATGCAAAGCTGATTTTGATGTATGACTCAGGCTCTAAAAGAGTCTGGATGAGTGCTCTTGAAGGAACAGCTTGTTGTAATGAGGCAAGCGCTTTTAAGTATCATACAGAATATGAATATTTGTGTTCACATTCCAATTTTTCAATATGTTAATAATTATTGGAGACATAATATGTTCATAATACTGGAAAACAAATACTGAGAACAGGAAGCACAATTATAGAAAGACCAAAGACTACAGCATTTACCCTATTTAATATTTACAGTGTGCATAAGACAGGAAAAGAGCACTGATCTGCATTGATTGCAGTTTAGAAACATATTATGGGTGACTTGTTAACTGGCCAGTCTTACAGATCTGCTTTATTACTAACCCAAGCTAAGAACTGTAAATCCAAGCAGAAGTGCTTGGTGAGAAGCAGAGATTTAAAATCTTTCTGCATAGATCATAATGAATGTACTGTTCATTCTCAGTTTCATTTATATCAGGAACTGTGAGTAAATAAATACAGTGCAGTAAGATGTTAAACTTAAGATGCTTTAGATCCTAAAAGATCACAGCAAGAAGTATATTTTTAAATGGACAAACATGCAAAAGGGGGTGGGTTTGTGGACTAATATTAGTCCACTGAATGCTGAGTCTCCTTGGAACTACCGGTTTAGATCTGCACTTCGCCCTTTAGGGTGGCTATTCTCAAACATATAAATAACTCCAGTACATGTCAGAGAAGGAGATGAGGTCTGTACTGAGGCAGCTGGATGCTGTCTAATAAAAATCACTGACCACTGCCATGTATACCATTTGGGTTTCATTTGTGGATGACACCACGTGGAGCTGGAGGGTGGAAAGGCTCTGCAGAGGGATCTGAACAGGCTGGATTGATGGGCTGAGACCAGTTGTTTGAGGTTCAGCAAGGCTCAGTGTTGGGTCCAGCACTTGGGTCACAATAACCTCATGCAACACTACAGGCTTGGAGGAAGAGTGTCTGGAAAACTGCTCAGCAGAAAAGAATCTGAGGACATTGGTCAACAGTGGCTGAACGTGGGCAGCTTGTGCCCAGACAGCCAAGAAGGCCAAAGGCATCCTGGCTTGTATCAGCAATAGTGTGGCAGCAGGGCCCGGGCAGTGATCATTCCCCTGTGCTTGGCACTGGTGAGGCCGCACCTTGAATCCTGTGTTCAATTCTGAGCTCCTCACTACAAGAGAGACACTGAGGTGCTGGAGTGGGGCCAGAGCCGGTGCAGGGCCTGGAGCACAAGTGTGATGAGGACCTTGGGGGGTTTAGTCTGGAAGAAGAGAAGGCTCAGGGGAGACCTGTATAACTGCTTGACAGGAGGTTGGAGCCAGGAGGGGGCTGGTCTCTGCTGTCAAGGAACAAGTGACAGGACAAGAGAAAACAGCCTCAAGCTGTACCAGGGGAGGTTTAGACTGGAGATCAGGGAAAAATTGTTCCCCAGAAGTGTTGTCAAGCACTGGAACAGGCTGGCCAGGGAGTCACCATCCCTGGAGGTGTTGAAAAGGTGTGTAGATGTGGCACTCAGGGACATGGTTTAGTGGTGGCCTTGGTAGCGCTGAATTAATAGTCGGGCTTGATGATCTTAAAGGTCTTTTCCAGCGTAAATGATTCCACGATTCTATTCTGTGAAAGAAAGAAAGGAAATTTTATGCATCTGTCTTCTAAGCTTCCCACAGTGCAGGCAGCCTGATTGTATCTTCAGTTATTGTGCTGAGGATTTCAATGGAAATAATTGTTTCATTGTTATTTCTATAGTTAAATTAAGGACATATTCCAGTTTCTCAGGGATTCTGTTTCAGTCTTGCATACCTGCTGAATCAGTGGGCAGAGAAAGGTGTCTGTCTTCTTGAGAGTGTAGGGATGCACCCTACACTCTGTAGCCGGAGTGTGAGCTGGGGAGATGAAAAGACCTTGAGCACAGAGCTTTCTCAGGGAGTGAGCAGTACCCAATCTATTGTCTGCCCATTTGTGTGCCAAAAGAAATAGTCCTATCATCCAAAGCACAAACTTACTATAATAGACCCTCTGCGCTAGGTGAATCTTTGTGACCCTGTTTCTGTTACAGGAGGATACTTAGGGCATGGCTAATTCTTTTGTTTGCCATGTAGAAAGGAGGACTTCACTGAAGTGATGTGAGAGCGGATGGATCAAAGTCAGAAAGCAGCTTAGATTGTGTTTACATATCTGCGACACCGTATTTCAAAAATGACTATTGCGCTCTGCTGGCCAGAAACCCTTTGTACTGTGAGCACCAGAGAACTTTTTAGTCAGTCTTACCAGTCTAATAGTAGCTTCTTTGCTGTGTAAGGCTGATTGTGTGGTGTAACTGTGTTTCTCTTCCACTTCTCAGTGCAGGGAGGATGTTGGGTAGCATTGCCTAAGAATCAGATGTTTCCCAGTGTCTCTATCAAACTGGAATTTATCTAGAGAGAGCTGAATAGCAGGGAATAGAGCATGTCCTTGGGTCTTATGTCTGAGTACTGCATGGGATAAACTGATGGCTGATGAGTTTTCCATTACCCAACCTTTCGGTTTTATATCTTGGATCCTTCTCAGAAGTATTTGCGCAGCAGGAACGTCTGTTCTTTAAGTGATTATATTGAGGTGGGTCACATCTTGATGAGTGTCTCTTACAAGCACCTTTGATTTGTGGCAGGGAAAAAATAGTCAATCCTGGTCACTTCTTATGAAAGGAAACCAAATATGAAGTTTGCTAAGGAAACATATGAAGGGAAACTAAATATGAAGGATGCTCCTACTGCTTACACTGGGCATTTAACTTCATTTGAGAGGAATTGAATCCTACATAGGTGGTGAGAATTTATGAACAGCTTGTATAAGTTCTGGAGAAAGTGGCCTTTTGCTGGAGGGATAGGATTTTGGAAAATCAAAATGACTGTACAATGACAGGTAAAGCTTCCTCTAGGTCTGTATCTTGCCTCCATAAATACCCTGTAGGCGATGTTGCAAGTACAAACATTGGGCAAGCATCCAGTGATGCTTCTTCAGGTGCTGTCCTAGCCTCTAGTTATTTTCACTTCACAGACTACTTGAGCCAGAAACTCAAAATCCCTGTCCTTTAAAATCTTAAATTCCCTTAATATATTTTTTTACAGCATGACTTCCTTCAGTTGCCTTTTGAAACTGTGTAAACCATTAGTATCAGTAATGATCTGTGGCAAAGAGTTTTCTTACTCCATAGTGTTCTCAAGTCCTATATTCACAAGTGCTTAAATTGTATCAATGAGTCTTAAATTACTTTGGCAATGAATCTGGGCTCTGGGGATGCCAAAGTACGTTTTGAAATTGTTACTCTTGGAAGAGAGTAGTTGTCAGCATTCTTAAAGCATTTCTGTCCCCAAATAACAAAGCTGGAGTGAGTCAGAGGGATATGTAGTTGTTACAAAAAGAACAGTCACTTAACTGTTGAGGCTAATGGGTTCCCTCATGTTTTTTCACTTGCAGTCTGAAAGCAAAGTGATTATTCATGTCAACAATGAGCAGAGCAAGAACTGCCTAAGTAATAGGGGACTTACTGTTTTTGCTGTAGAAGTGGCACCGAAATCCATGATGGTAAGATTTGTCTTGTTCAGCCAACTTGAAATCAAAGCAGAAAACAAAATCACATGACATCCTTACAGTCTCCTTCTGCAGGTCTTTTACCATGATAGGGAGAATGTGGATAGTGGCATCTTCATCACCAGCACAGATCAGATATTTCAAAGCTGAACTGTACTTGATGTAACCATGTTTTCCTGTGCAGGTTGCTATACAAGTCCATAGCTATTTGGTTTTTCGTATGTGTGCCTGTTTCAGTTGTCCATTGAATACATGTGCCCTTTACTAATGTTTTTAATGTTCTTTCATTTTTAATACTTTTTCTAAGGCTATATTTTCTTTACTTAGCGAATTTTAACCAGGTATTTTGATGTCTATGAGATACAGACCAAGCACGCACTGCTCAGAAGCAAAAATGTATGTGTTGCAGCCCTTATGCACAGTGTGATTTGCAGGCTTTACTTACAGATCATGTGTAGCCATGCAGCAGTTTGATCTGCTGATCCCTGTTCCAGAGCTAGGCAGGCTTTAGTGAAAACCTACATGAGGATTCTAAGGGATAGAATGAGATTGAAAATGCATTAAATGATATTTTTCTTCATGAATGAGTGAAGAAAATCCAGATTTTATTATTCTAAAAGTATGGTCTCTGTCTTTAAAAGCAGAGGCATCAAAACTATTTCATATCATTGCTTCGCAGTGTAGATGCATTCAGAGCTGCTCTGAACAGGTACAGTCCCATGACAGAGGCAGGGTTGGGGCCTATTCTAATATTGCTGCTGGCACTTCAGATATCCATAGCCTGATCCTATAAAGTGTTTTAGTTATTTAAATTTCAGTTTCATTCAGTATAAGCTATAGGCTTAGTGCCCCTTATGGATGTTTTGCTGTCATATAATTAAATCCAATATTAAGTTTTGAATACCAACTGTGACAGAAGTCAATGTTCATTTAAATCTTTGTGATGTAAGTACTGAAACAGTTAATTTTGCTTACTAACACTTTAGTTAACATGCAATTCTCCAACAAACAACTATTTCACCTCTGTTTTCTCTCTTTTATGCAGGTTTCTCAGCATGTGATGCCGCTGAACGAGCAGGAAGAATGGCTTTATAATTGTGTGCATTCCCTCGTACGTTAAACATTCCAGTTAGAGTGGTTTCTTGGTAGCATTCAGACAAAGCCAGCAGATTAGTTTTGGCGGCTTTTAGACAATTTATAGTCTTGTCCTTCTCAAAAAGCTGTCATTTATACTTTGAGTTTGATTTGTTAAAGCCAATGAATCATCTAAGTACTTATTTCTGCTATCACATTTCTGCTAATGGCTTTAAGAAACGTGTATAGTGATAGTTTGATAACTGTAAGTATGTAAAATCCTTTGACAGAATAGTGTTCATGAGGTACAGTCTAACAAAATAAATTGGCATTAAAAGATTAAGACAGTAAAAATTTGTGCTGCTCAGTAATAGAGCTGACAGTTCTAATCTAACTGTGTTTTATAAAGGCTAAATTCCCTAAACATGCCTTTGTTTTCTGTAACATAATATAATAATGTAGTTCCATCAGATGGTGGAACTGAAGAAAAGCTTTTTTTAATGGGTCTAATGGATTCCTAATTGAATACTCTTGTTTTGATGCAAGAGGTATGAAGAGGTGGGGTTCATCATGTTGTATGGCCACCTGATAAAGGGTTTAGTTTTGTATTTAATTTTCTTTTGTTATTCGATGATAACACTGATCTTACACTTGTTCTGAGTAACTACTGCCTGATTTTATACTCTTTTATATAAAATAAAGTTTGCCTTTTCATATGTAATAAGGAAATAACATTATTTGAGGAAAATGAAGTTTTGTCTTGGGCTCTTGACTTTTAACAGCAATTTATTACTTCCAGGGTAGCTGAAATAAGGACACTGAAGTCCCCTCAAGTTTAGGCTGCAATAGCAATGAAAACCAGCTCTGAGGTACTAAAAATACTCAACTTTTATGTTTTTCTGATTCCTCTAAATGTCTGTTAATGTGGAAAAAAGTAATGACCCTGGCCAATGGATGCTTAAAAAGTGTCTGAGTTTAAAATAGACATTTAAATGTATGTGACCTCATCTGCAAGGGCAGCAAGTAGTCTGGTAAAGCTATATTTATCTGCCAGCAACTCCTGCACTCTGCTCTTCCTCCTCTGTAATTGTACACTGGGTGAGTAAATGTCAGTTACTAAATGAGAGCTGGGCTGGAGGCTGGCTGTGATTTAGACGCTCTGCAATTGGTGCTCTGGCAGTTTTGCTGGGGTCTTTAGTGTTCAGGGCTTATTTTTCTTAGCAAATACAAGCAGGTAGTATTTTCACTTTCAGAATTGCTTTAAAGAGTCCCAGACTGGTTTGTGTTGGAAAGGACCTTAAAGCTCATCCAGTTCCAACCCCTGCCACGGGCAGGGACACCTTCCACTGGAGCAGCTTGCTCCAAGCCCCTGTGTCCAACCTGGCCTTGAACACTGCCAGGGATGGGGCAGCCACAACTTCTCTGGGCACCCTGTGCCAGCGCCTCAGCACCCTCACAGGGAACAGCTTCTGCCTAAGAGCTCATCTCAATCTCCCGTGTCAGTTTAAAGCCATTCCCCCGTGTCCTATCACTACATGCTGTTATAAAAAACTAGTGGAAGTTGTATTGAGAGGCCCCACAGATATTTGATGATTTCTAGCAAATGTCTGAGCTCTGGAAATGCTGCTTCAGGCAAGGTGTGTGAAGTTCCGTGCTACCTGTTGAAGGAAGAGCTGGGAAATGATGAGACACTGTGTGTACTCTAGACAGTACGAAGTGAGCACTCTGATATCTGCATTTCTTTTGTCTACAAAATCAGCCCTATTAGATGTGGCAGGAATTCATATACTACTCCTTATGCCTTTTAGGAAAGGAATGATTAAACCTGAAAGAAGCGCTTAGCTGAGAAATCATTGCACATGAGAAGACATGGGTTTGCTTCAGGTAGGGTCTAGTTTAACATCACACTGTGATACACCATGAAACCTTTTTTTTTTTTTCTTTTCTGATCCTGTTGCTGCTGGGAAGAGTTTCATTATTTTAACTTTTTAGGTGGGAATGGAGTTCTCCATGGTTTACTTTTCCTGCCCGTGGAGGGGATGAGAATACAGATTTCGGTTGGTATCTACTGAGTCTTTTCCAGTTTGCTCCAAGTCCAGGCATTGTAATGATGGAAAAACATTCTAGCTTCTCTTTTTGGGGCTGGACACGCATGCTAGCCTCTTTAATGGGAGATATTTGGGAGAAAAGGTGCCTGTTAGCAGCTGTAATTTGAATTTCTGAAATCATAGAATCCCAGACTGGTTTGGGTTGGAACGGACCTTAAAGCTTATCCAGTTCCAACCCCTGCCATGAGCAGGGACACCTTCCACTAGAGCAGCTTGCTCCGAGCGCTGTCCAGCCTGGCCTTGAACACTGCCAGGGATGGGGCATGTTTTCTTTGGACAACTGGAGCTATAATGCAGCTTCTTCGCGCTATTACCCACACTGAGGACCCTCCGGGGGCCCTGGCCAGGTCTCCCGGTTGCTCCGCGGAGCCCCAGGGTGCCCGGGCGCCGTGCGGTGATGGGCTGAGGGTCGGTCCCCGGCCTCTCCTCGCACCGGTCCGGGCCTGCGAGGGCGCTGAGGGAGGAATCCCCCGGAGCGATCCCCGCGTCTCCCGGGGCGGGCGGCGCCTTTAAGGGGGCGGGAGCGCTGGCGGGGCCGGCTCCGGCGGTGGCTCCGGTTCCCCCCCCCCCGCCTCCCGCGGCCGCCCGGAACTGCGAGCGGCGCCCGGCCATGGTGCGGATCGTGACCGTGAAGAGCAAACCGTACGGCGACCAGAAGCCCGGCACCAGCGGGCTGCGCAAGCGGGTGACGGTCTTCCAGAGCAATGCCCACTACACCGAGAACTTCATCCAGAGCATCCTGGACACGGTGCCGCCGGGAGAGCGGCAGGAGGCCACGCTGGTGGTGGGGGGGGACGGCCGCTTCTACATGAGGGACGCCATCCACCTCATCGTCCGCATCGCTGCTGCCAACGGGGTAAGTCGAGAGCGGGGGAGCTGGGCTCAGCTCGACGGAGCTTCCTTTCGGGAAAGAAACAGCATGTCGCCCCGGGGTGGAGGCAGGGCCCCGCCGGACGGGCGATGGCTGGAGCTCGGTATCATGTCTGGATATTAATGGGTGAACGACATTGATTGCTGGTGAGGCTCACAGCGGGGACAGCTTGCCTTTGAGGCGCTAAAAATCACCTGGAAGTCTTTACATCCCTTTGGTACGTGCAGCAGCCGCTTGTACAGTCAGAGAGTGCAGAGGTAGGGAAGTGAGTGCAATTTCCCTGTACCAGCTTTTTCTGGCTTCAGGCAATAGCTGTGTTTTCCAGCACGCACAAGTGGTGCAGCGTGTGTAGCACTGTGTCATCCATGGCAGTGCTCAAGGCCAGGCTGGACAGGGCTTGGAGCAAGCTGCTCTAGTGGAAGGTATCTCTGCCTATGGCAGGAGGTTGGAACTGGATAAGCTTTAAGGTCCCTTCCAACACAAACCGTTCTAGGATTCCGTAATTCCATGATGCTGGACTGTGTCTCACTGCTGGAGACTCCCAACCCATCTTGATCCTGTCACTTGGTCAGCCCAGGAGGAGCCCAGCAGGCAGTGTGATGTAGGTGGGGATCACTGCGGTAAAACTGAGTTTTCAGTGGGAGGCTTCTCTCTACATTTGGTGGTTTTCCAAAGGAAAAACATCCCCATCTCCTGGGACACCTGACTCATCCTCAGCAGCAGCAAGCTTTCTTCCTCCTTGTCAAACAAGGAGAGTGGGCTTGGTGGGTAGGTTTGGACATTAGGGTAAAAACCTAGCATTGCCTATTTCAGCTTCTCAGTAGCCATCAGGTGCCTCAGTACTTTTAGGTGTCTGGCTTCTTAACAGAAAAATAGAACTAGAGATCACTGCCTTCTAATGGCATAAAGAAACTGCCAGAAAGGAGACTGAGATGAGCTCTTAGGCAGAAGCTCTTCCCTGTGAGGGTGCTGAGGCGCTGGCACAGGGTGCCCAGAGAAGCTGTGGCTGCCCCGTGTCTGGCAGTGTTCAAGGCCAGGTTGGACACAGGGGCTTGGAGCAACCTGTTGTAGTTGCAAGGTGCTCCTGCCCATAGCAGGGGTTGGAACTGGAGGAGCTTTTCAGTCCCTTCCAGCTCAAACCATTCAAGGATTCTGTGAAAGAAGGAAATAACTTTCTTTTTAAGCCACACAGAAATTTGCCTTTTTTGATTTGTGATAGTTGCTCAACTGTCAGTCCATGTCCCAGCATCCCAGCACCAGCCCTGCTTTGTGCTCCTATGGAAGCAATGGATAGTGCAGCCTTCCCTGATGGGAAAAGCAGCAGGCACTGGTTTATTTATTTGTTCTCAGAAGGGGTTGGAGCTGAAGTGTACAGCGTTCATGCCTGACTGCACGCACAGACAGCACCGTGGATCCCTGTGAATAGGCAAACTGGGAGTCTTGTTCCCTGGGATAAAGCTGTAGTTTGTGCAGGTTTTTGGATGTGCATCCAGGGCTTGGTGGGATGTGGCAGCCTTCCAGGCACTGAGGAGCTCATCATCTGCACCTCAGCTGAATCCCAGAATGAAGCAAGGGCCTGAAGGTAAAACTGTGCTGGGGTCTGGTTTAGGTGTCTTCTTGGAGGGGGTTGAGGACCAGTCACTGCTCAAATCCTCCACCCTGGTCAGGCAGACACTCATGGACGCGCAGCACTATGGCGCTGAGCTTTCTGTCACAGTTGCATAAGCAGATCCCAATGGATGTGCTTTCTAACAGGCATTTGCCTTGTAGCAGTTTGTGTGAATTCAAAGTGCTAGGACAGAATTGGCTCCAAAGTCAGAAAAATGTTCTGAGAAGGCAAGAGAGGAAGCAGGAGGTAGAGGAAGAAAGCAGGTGAAAGAATACATGGGTGAAGAGCCAGGACACCGGTACCTGAAGTGAGAAGTTTTACTTTAAAAGCTTTTCATTCTGAATCATTAATTTATAGAACAAGATACTGGCCATGGCCGGACAGAATGGTAAGACCATTTCAAGTAAAAATTTGGCAATATTACAGCACTACCAGTCTTCTACTGATGCAGGCTCTCTGTACCCTTGCCTCAGGACAGAGGTAGCATTACAGGCTTGCCACAGTGCTGTAGAGTGCCATGAAATTACCCCTTTTTCTTCCCTAGAGATTCAAAGAGAGCTGGTAGGTCAAAAGCACTGCAAAACTGTTGGTGTAAGTATCCATTTAGAAAGGAGGAGGAAAAAGACCTCATAAGGGAGCACTGAGAAGAGCAAACGTCCTCCAGATTTTTCATTAAATGCACTGCAGGTAAAGCCTGAGCAAGTGACCACAAGGAGGAACAGTGGGGTGATCTACAGGATACCGAGTCATTGAAAACCTGATACACAGCTGCTGGCCAAGTTTGAGTGGCACTGGCTTGTATAAGTATTGCATTGCCAAGCCCAAGAATGGCAAAACCATCAGGTCCCAAGAAATTAGGTGACTGAAAGTAGTTTCTTTAGGGAATACGAATTGCTAGTTTTGAATAAATTGCTACGTACTTGCTTTCCCATTTTGGAGTGGTGAGGGAATGCTTGCTCTGTGGTTTTTCTCCGGAACTAAAGTGTTAGTTCCCTGGTAGTCACCACAGCGTGGTTGAGTAAGAACCTATGAAAATCCTGTTTCTTCATCATAAATATGAAATAACTGGAAGTTCGCCTACCCTGCAAAGGAAAGGGTGGACCGATTCTGTTAACGGGTAAGAAAGTGTACTGCAGAACACTTGGTAGCTTGCTCCAGGAGGCTGTGGTTTTGTCTGAGTGCTGAGGGTCTCCTGATTCCAGCAGCCAGGTCTCAGAGAAAGACTGTAAAGTCATGCTGAGAAACACTGAGTAATACAGGGAAAACTCCAGATGTGGCTGCACTGCTCTGTCCGGACACCTGAATCCACAGTGCTGTTTTGTCTGTAGAGAAGTGATCATTACAATGCATGTGAGGAGGGTATATAGTTATAACCTGAGCGTGGTAAAACTGAAAACAAGAAGGAAGGAGTAAGGAGACAATGAAGAGAAGTTTGGGCTACAGTCTTCCTAACGTAGCTCTTTTGATTCTTGGTTTACAGATATGTTGTACCAGGCAGTATTCACTCATCTAAAGTCAGCCAGCCACCCAACTGTGCCAAAGCAAGTGCTGGAAAACTGTATTTCTGGTCCTAGGGATTAAAAGGTGATTGGATTTGTACTTTAAAATCATGTGGGTTTAAGATCTATTTGCGTGGTCCTCTGGAGCCTGAGGACCACAGTTTGATTGTTAGTTTTACAATGTGAAAGGAAAGGATGCTGAAGTGAGTTTTAGTTTTGTCTGCATCTGGAATGGTTAATATGTAACTGAGTAGTTGCATTTGACTAGCAACAACTCAATTTGTACTTGCACGATTAAAGAGTGTTTATCCTATTTATAAGCTTGCATTTATATAAGTAAACTAAAAGGGAGGTTGTTGGGTTTGCATTTCTCAGTTGGCAACCAGTGTATCCTACCTAGTTTGTTTTGTTCCGTTGTGCCAGGTTTCCTTGATGATATTCCCAAATAGGGAGACTAACTCTTTAATTACATGAAGAAAAGCTTAAAAGCTCAGAGAACTGTGGCTGTACAATAACTTTATGTCAAAAGCATACTAAACTTGCAGAACGGAAGGCGTAAATCTAGTTCTGCTCATGCACCAGGTTGATTCAGTAACATTGTCACCTGCTAGTCCACTGATTTACTGTGCCCCCGGTTCCTTCTTAAATAAACTGGGTTTCAAAGTGCTGCAAAGTAGCTACATTAAAGCAAATAGCTGGAAGGTGCTTTGAATGCCAGGCAGCGCTTTGCATGTTAAATACTAGCCTGGTTTTGTTTTACTGCTGCAGGACAAACAGTGCTCTCAACCCCAGAAAGTTTTGGTTTCCTGGCTTGGTTGCTATTACCTTTTTTCCCGGCGCAGTTACTCCAGGGAAACCAGGCATTTAAGCCCTGTTGCATTGCTCAGCAGCTCTTTATTTGCCACTTCGTAGCTCTGCTCCCTTTTTGTTTGCGCTGTTCTGCCATAGCCTCCAGACCAGTTCCCATTCTGACAGTGCCCCTGAGCCCATAAGCAGTACAGTGTGGCACAAGCTTGCAGAGCCACGTTCTGGTCCCAGTTAGAGCACGCTCACATTCCCAGTCTCAGCATCCCAACTGTGGAAGGGGCATAGTGGGATTTGCCCATCTGTGATCTGCTTTAGGCCTGCTGATGGGAAGCATATGTTATTGCTATCTCAGCCTCACTTGTTTTTCTCGCCTAGTTTTTAAAGAAACCTGTTACCAATGTCCCTTCTTCTTGTTTCTATCTCTGCACAGCACTGTGCAGTCAGCCTTAGCCTTGTTGTTTACAGACTTTAATCCATTCAGCAACTGGCATCATTATCCTGAAGACTAGTCTCCTTCAATCCTCAGGGTCAGATCTTGCCTTTAGGTAAAAACTCCTGGTATTAAAGCCATCGAACTAAAGTGATCGTAAAGTTCTTCCAAAAATCAATCCCTGTGTACCAGAACTAGATGCTATGGGCATTAAGAAAAACCTCAATTTCTGATCTTTCTTGCCTCACTGGTTTTCTCAGAAGCAGAAATGGAAATTGAGCTGTGCCACCTGAAGTAAGGAAATAGATACCAATTGTGCCACGAGCATCCCCATGCAGGTATATCCTAGCTTCAGATTATGGTGAGTTTTGGAAGGCAACCATGCATGCAGCAGCTCTTGCAGCTTGGAGACTGCTTTAACACTACTTTAGCTTCTTTTTGCCTGTGAAGTTAATAGGCTTGTATCAGTTTACAACTGAGGGTTATTAAGGCAGTGGTCAGGCCATCCAGTTACAATTCCTTTCTGGAATTTTAAACTCTACACTAGTGAAACTCCAGCTGAAAGGAAGAGCGAAGGTGCTTTAGAGTTAATCTCTGCAAATCCAGCAGCCAGAGTTGAAATCCATACTAACAGGGGTTTAACTGTAATCTCCTGGAACAATGACTCCCTCTAACCAGAAGCCTCAGCTCTGGCTGTGCTGGTAGGGCAGCAGGATGGGGTCTAATGCCTTCTCCTTGCCAAGGCAAAGTTTGGGATAGGTGAGCTGGACTGAATAGCTGCCATATGTCTTGTGCCACGACTGAGCTGCACTAGGATCAAGAAATCCACTGTGGTGGTCCTTGACATCCTGTTGTGGTTCTCTGTGAGCTAGCTGATATATTGATTACTGTTTCAAATGATGAACTGGGACATATCTTAGAAATTGAGAAATAACATGGGATTTCAGTAAGAAGTGCAAAGGTTGCATAGGCAGAAGTAATGAAATATGAAAGTAATACGTACATTTATAATCGTGGTACAAGTTGGAGAATAACATACTAAGCAACAGATCTGATGAGTAACCACACAGGCACCCAGGAAAACAAATGTCATTCCTACATTTTCAAGTAAGGTTGTTGTAAGTAAGAAACCCAGGAAATAAAGTGGCACCAGGAATCTGATCTGGGATCCAGCCCTCAGTGAGGATGCGATCTGCCTGGGGGAGACTCCAGCAGGAATGACCTGAGGTTGGGCAGATGGGGCCAGTGAGGGAGGAATGAACATAGCCTAGAGATGGGAAGCATGCTGGCAGTCTGCAAATGATCTGCAACGATGCTGCAGGGAGGAAGGTAACAGATTGTTCTCTGGCCTGATGGGGATAGGGCAAGAATTAAAATTGCAACAGCAAAGGCTTAGGTTAGACATTAGAAAGCATTTTGGAAGCTTAAGGCTAATGAAAGGAGTGAGTTGCCTGGGGAGGTCGTTGAGTCTGTCTGGGAAAACCCCTAATGAGAAGGGCTTGGGCAGGGCTGACCCTGCCTAGGGCAGGGACTGAGTGACTTCTCTACAGCCCTTCCAGCCCTCTTTCCTGCTAATGTACTTGAGCCACTTTTTACTCCTGGGCCACAGACAAAGCTTCTCTAGCACATTCAAGTCTGTGAGAAAACACTCGTGTATGTCTTCCCCTCTCTCCTTTAGGTGCACTTTTCTTGGCTCTGTATAGCCACCTCGCCATCACGTATACATAGTGTGGGTTCCAGCCAGCAGCTTGGCTCTGTGCACCTCAGGCCAGAGCTTCTGTCCCTGATCCTACAAGGTTTAATGAGATAAATCTGTGCACCTCACACTAGCATCAGGCTGAGCCAGTCAGTGCCCTCTCTGTGCTGCACAGCATAGTCTGTATTTTGTAGTTCTAGGGCGTTTGGGTTCGGGTGCTGGTTTTTCTAAGAGGATCCAGCGTCAGGATGCTGGTTTTTCTAAGAGGATCCAGCGTCAGGGGGTATCTCTCAGCAAGCTGGGGCCAGAAATCCAGGACCATTCCTGGGTTTGCTCAAGGTAAACCACATGGAATCCCTCTCGTGTCCACGCTGCAGGGGCAGGGCAGCAAACACGCTGGCAGTTCAAGGTAAAATGGGTGTGCTTTGAGCAGCTGACCTTTGAACAGAGTGTTTCTCAATCAGGGGTGCTGGTGTGTACCTCACTCCTGGCAAAGGGAGGATCAGCCCCTACCAGTGTGACAAACCTGGAGCCCATTGCTCACCTACAGCAACCTTGCAGATGGTGGTTTCATCCCCAGCTCTGCAGAGCCCTTTCAGGCCACCCATCTAGCTTGTGTCTTAACTTTAACTAGGGCGCAATGTAGGTGTAGAACAGTGTCTCTTAATCCTGGACTGACTCCTATGTATGTGGTAGTACTTATGTGCCCCCGTGCTGTTGAGATGGTGCCACATATTTTGCCTTTCTGTCATCTCTACAGCAACTTCAAGCCCTAGTTTTTAATTCATTCTTATGGAAACAGTTTTGCAGTTGGAGCAGCACTCCTTGTGTGACTAATAGGCTTGCAGTTGGTCTATTTATTTTGCTTTGGCTCCACTTGTCTTGGCATTACAAATGTCACACACAACGAGTGGCTGCCTGGACCAAAGGCAGAAAGTGCCTGTTTCTGGCAGCTCAACGGCAGGTTCCTTAGGGCTCTTGGCACCCTCTTACGGTGAGCGTGCAGGCAGCAGGGCAGGGACTGTTCCGCGGGCATAAGTTGAATGTGATTTCTGTCTTAAAGAACAGTCCCAAAATGAGTGTGAAATACCTGATTTTACTCTGTTTGTTCCCTGGGATTTCATGCTGTGTACGTTTCTGACTAATCACAGAAAAAGAGCATAAGGAGATAATGCCTATCGCCAGCTGGTTGCTCTCAGAAAAATTCCTGTGGAGCTGGAAAAGGATTGCAGCTAAACCCAGCTCCGCAGTAGGTAGGGTACATTGGCTTTATCAGCCCATTGAATGTGGGAGAGAAGAGGAATGGGAAGAAGCTGAAAGGAAAGGAGAAGAAGAGCTGCTCATGCTGGAGAGGGCATCCTGGACTTTGGAGAAGCCTGACCCCAGGAGTGTTTGCAGGGAAAGAAAAAAGAGAATTTCTGTTCAGACTGGCTTTTGCACGGGGAGTTCCCCCCCCAAATACTTGGCTTGCCGGAATGTCAAAATGAAGCACTGTGGCTTGGAGTAAGGCTGTGCTAAGGATAGGTTAGCATTAGAGTATGAATCCAGGAGAGCCTGGCTGCCTGGTCCCAGGCTTAGGGAAGGCTCCAGGGAGCCACAGGCCACAGTGCAATGAGGAAAGGTGGCAGAGCTCACACAGGGGGAGAGGAGATGAGGCAGTGATCCATGGTATGGAGCCAATGGAGGAGCTGCAGTGTTTTACTGAAGTTTAAGTCCTCTCTAAATAGTCTCGTCTTTAAAGCATAAGCAAAATTCAACAGCTAGTTCATAGTTGTAATTCTGCTCTTGCATGTCTGAAGAACAAGACAGTAAAAGGGGACCTAAACTAGCAAATGTCCTCTGCCTGTGGCAGGTGAGCTGCTTGGAGGGGAAACACCCTCAGCAGTCTCTGATTGCCATGAGGAATAAGAGACCCAGGAAATATGACCACAGGGAAAAGCTAAGGAGATTGGGGTTGTTTACTGTAGCAAAGATAGGGCATGCAGAGTCTATATACTAAAGGACTTTTTTAATGTGTGAGAAGTTGTCAGGAAGAGGATTATGATCAATTTGTTTTCTGTGACAGCTCAGGAGGACTTAAACCACAGCAAGGAAGATGCACAGCAGATTGTAGAAAAACTCTTCTAACTGCTAGGTTAACTATGCACTGGCATGGCTTCCCTGGAGAGGAAGATTTCAACAAGTCATATCAACTTTCTGGAGGATGCTCTAGGTGTATTTGATCCTGCATCATTTCTGGAGGGAGCAGGTGATCTGCTGAATTCCTTTCCGGCCTGTAAGTGATCTGCAATGATCAGTCACCCAAGCAAAGCCTCCCAGGTCATAGAGTCACAGAATCATAGAACAGTTTGTGCTGGAAAGAACCTTAAGACCATCCAGTTCCAACCCCCTGCCATGGGCGGGGACACCTTCCACTGGAGCAGTTTGCTCCAAGCCCCTGTGTCCAACCTGGCCTTGAACACTGCCAGGGATGGGGCAGCCACAGCTTCTCTGGGCAGGAGAAGTTGTGGAAGTCTAATGACCAACACCTTCCTCCCCAGCTTTATTTACCTTCATTTCTCCATCCAGTACATGTACACTTAATTAAATGAATTCCTAACTCTCCAAAGGCCTTTTCCCTAGCCGGAAGTCCATGTGCATCTCCTCTGTGTAGCCATGGAAGTTGGTAGGTGGCCTGTGCCTTCCTCCTGTCACTTAATGCCAGGGCATTTCTCTGGCTGTAAGTTATCTTGCTGGGAATAAGAAGGGAAAGAGCTTGCTTAGGCCTTTCCGGCCAGGGGACTGTCTGGCGTGAGGCTTATTTTGAGGGCTGGATTTTGCTTTCTCTGCCGCTAGAGGGAAACCTGTGCCTTTGCATGAAAAGAAAGGGCGTCAGTGTCAGGATGCTGAGCTTGTAGGGATGTATAAATACAAAGCCAGCCAAACCCAGAACACTGCATATCCCAGGCAATCCCGCTGCTGGTGTAAAATATGTGTTGTCATACCTCAGTGTGGTTTGGTGGGGAAAAGAGAGGCATTAAGGAATCAAATTCGGAGTCCATGCAACATAAATTGCTCCTGAGACTCTGAGACAAGGAGCTCTGAGGGCACCAGGCAGCTCGGTTCATGTGTGGTGTGTTCCAGTCAGCATCCTGCAGCATCACAGCTTTCGTCTTGTGCTTGTCCCGTGGGCTATGGTGGGGCAGCAGGCCTTTGGGGTTCCCACATATGCCTCAAATAGCTTTGCTTTCTGAGAGCAAACCTGAATGAGATGTCCCTCCTTAGGAATGAATTTGCCACAATTCAGCTGTGTACACATCTCCTTTTTCCCCCTGCTTTTTACAAATGGGACAGGCTGAGTCATTGCAAAGTGTATGTTCTTTAATTGCTCCACTAATGTCTATAAACTGCTTCCAGCAGCTTAGGCAGAGGAGTCCAAGTGTTATTGAAGATGTTTGGAGGAAACTGATATCAATCTAACATTCAGTTCCTTCCCCATCTTTAGGAAGGTGATGCTTCGTGAAAGTTTCTTGGTATACAAATCTCTTCTGTATGTGTTGAGGCTGCTCCAAAATAAATAGCTTTATCAGATGTAAGAGTTTTTTGTGTTTTTAATAACTCTTGGTGCTTATACTGCCCTTGGTGAGACTTGTGTGGGTATTCAATTGAAACCATTGAGCATGGCTTTTTAGCTACTCTGGGTTTTTCTTGGTCAAATGAAGGTTGGCCCACTATTCATCGTGGATAATATCCCTGTGTCCGAGGGGGAACCCTTGGAGAAGTCAGGTTGTCAGAGCTGGGGCTCTGTGAGCAAACTGTAGGTAACAGATCTGTTGCCTTCCATTTTAAGAGTGACCTTTAACTCACCAGACTTAGCAAAATGCCTCGGGCCGGGTGCTGTGGTGCCCACCGGAGGCTCACCTCACGGGTGCAGCGTGACAGTGGCCCTGGCCAGCGGCTTGGCACTGCCCTGCAGTTCTGCCTGGCTGGTAGTGACCGTGCCAGGGCAGCGATCAGTGCATCTGAGCTGAGGGCTGAGCTGCTTTCCTTCCCTGACACCCCTGTCCTAAGGGAGAACAGGATGGATTGATAGTGCTGGGTTCCGGTGGGTGATAGCACAGAAGGACGAGGAGCTGTGCCTGTGGAAACCAGAAGATGGGAAAGGAGGCAAAACTCCTTTCCCATTGAGGGATGGCAGCATGGAATTATGTGTTCTCTGTGACAGTGATCCTCCACAACAAGTGCAAGAAAACGTCTTCAGTTACAGAAACCACATTCAGCTGGAGGTTCAGGGAGTTATTTTTGGAAGCTCAACGACTTCACTGAACTGCTGTTTAATAGGTGGGCAATTGCTGGTGTCAAGATTGATTTTTGTATTGTGGCATAATTGGCTTTTTAAATGCGCTCGTGTGGAAAAAGAACATGGAAGACGCTCCTCTGCCTCTGTTGACTGTGCCAACAGCTCCCTACAATGACCAGAAACCAGGAACCAGTGGCTTACGGAAGAAGACCTTTTATTTTGAATCCAAGATGAACTATTTGCAGAATTTTATCCAGAGTATATTTTATTCCATAGACCTAAGAGATCGACAAGGAGCTTCTATGGTAGTTGGAGGTGATGGGAGATACCTTAATAAGTCTGCAGTGGAACTGATAGTCCAAATGGCTGCTGCCAATGGGGTTGGTAAATGTTAAATGCCTAAATTCCTATAGTTGCATAGCTGATAAATGCAGAAAACCATAGTAAATTAGTCACTGTGTGATTTAACTTCCCCAAAGACTTTACTCAACTGGTAATAGTTAACTTTTAAATGGGAAATCAGTTTGGTAGTACAGAAATTGCTGGTTTTTCACTTTGAAGTGATGTGGTTGGATAGAAGTATGTGAGAATACACGTGCAGCAAAGAAAAGAAACGCTGCTTGGGGTTTGTGTGCTCTTGCTTTGTGTTTTTGACATGCCACGAGCTATTGGCACCTGTGGAGTTCATAGCCTCTCCGTCAGATCCTGTTCAGAAGCGAGGTAACTGGTAGAGCCATGGCTCACTGTTCTATGCAGCTCAGCAGAAGCTCTTCCAGCATTGGTCTGAGCTGCTCAGCAAAATGAAAGGTAAACCAAGGTGGTTTCTTTCCCAGTGGTTAAGTTGTGGCTGTGCGATAAATACTCTGGGAGCCTTTGAAAATTGAAGTAAGATGAGAGTTAGGAATTGAGTGGCAACCTTTACAGTGTTCTCTGTGTGGAAATCTGTGTTTTGGAAGCAGAACAGAAGGCTTGCCTGTTTGCAGCATCCTCTTGGGCACTGGGGTTTTGTCTTTGTTTCCTTCTGCTTTTTAAGTAGAAAAGACTGCTGTGTGTCCTGGATCTCTTAGGGCAGAGCAGGCTTTATGCTGAGAGACCTGGCTCTTAGAAAAACCCATCTGATCACAACAGGGTAATAAGTAGTGACTGGGAGAATAGAAGGAGAGCATTCTTTTGCCTTTTAAATCAAGATATTTTCAATCTTTTGGGGGAAAAATATCTTTTGGCATTGCAAATTAATGTATTGCTCTTAAGTCAGTGTATGGGCTGAGCAGGAGAGCTGGGAAATGCGCACGAAGAGCCAGGCCTGCTGCTTGGACTGCTTGACGCTAGGACAGATCTGCTGGTAAAGGTGAGATTACATTGATCTTCACCAGCTGAGGCTTTTCTCATGCGTTTCATTCCAGCAATGTGGCTCTTGTCTGGCTCAAATCCAGTTTCACTGCTGGTTCTGGTATTTTTTGTTGGTTTTCTATAGTCTGACTAATACCTGTGACTGTCAGCACTGTGCTTGGATAGAATAGAAGGCATGAGCCCAAGGATTCTTTCCAGTATAAAAAAGGCCATAAGGAGGGAATGGGTATTGTGTTTTGAGTATGTGAAAATCTCCTTGGAGGGTGTGTACCAGAGACGGGTACCATTAAGTCTATAAATGTGGGATCAACAGGGCTTCCAAGTTGCACCAAGCATGTTGATAGCATCACATTCCATGTTTTTAATGATGGTTATTTGGTTAAACTACCAAGGTAGTTTGTTCTCTTAACCTGACTTGTATAAAGAGAAGTGTCTCTATTCAGAGGCTGTAACTGTACCACACAGTGTATAGGATTGGTGCATCTTGTGATGCATCTTGTTTACAGCAAAGAGGATGGGAAGGGTGTGCTGATGGCACAGTGAAGCTGCAGACACCAGCTTCCCTGGCATGGAAGATATGTTTCTAGTGTGAAAGCATCAGCCTGTGTTACAGGGGGAAGAGGTAGGCCGCAGGAGGTACCTTGTTTGTGTGCATCTTAGGGGGGCTTTCAGTAAAACTGGGGTAGAAGTGTTGCCTGGATTGCTTCAGAGTGCTGTGACATAAAATCACTGCACAAAGTGGGTCTGTTTGTGAACAGGAGAAGAGAAGGCTCCTGAAGGGGAGACCTGAGAGCAGCTCCAGTGCCTAAAGGGGCTCCAGGAAACCTGGAGAGGGGCTTTGGCCAAGGGCCTGTAGGGACAGGCCAAGGGAAATGGCTTTAACCTGCCAGAGGGGAGACTGAGATGAGCTCTTAGGCAGAAGCTGTTCCCTGTGAGGGTGCTGAGGCGCTGTCAGGGGGTGCCCAGAGAAGCTGTGGCTGCCCCGTGTCTGGCAGTACTCAAGGCCAGGTTGGCCACAGGGGCTTGGAGCAAGCTGATCCAGTGGAAGGTGTCCCTGCCTGTGGCAGGGGTTGGAGCTGGAGGAGCTTTAAGATCCCTTCCAGCACAGACCATTCAAGGATTCCATGATTACATCCTTAGTTTTTTCTTGTGAGAATTTCCAGGGAACTAGAAAAGATCAAGTGTGAATTGCTCAGTATGCTGCTACACTGAGAAACCTTTTCTGGTGGTTACCACAAAGGATTTAGCACTGGGTGGGGGGGAATAACATCTGAAAACCTCTGAAAGCCAAGGAGGACCCCAAATCAGAGAGTAGCACATCTAGAGACAAATTTTCCTTCTTTTCCTTCCTCATGGCTGCAATGCACAGGCAAAAGCTGCAGTTCAGGTGCGTGGGGAGGTCAGGTTGGATAAGGCCAAGGGATTTGATGTGTTCATCAGCTCTCCTGCAGCTGATGTGTGGTTTGGGAGGGAAATTCCCTTGTTTTGCCAGTCCTTTCCAGCATCTCTTGAGCTGCACATGAGGCCTGGAAGAGCACTGATGCAGGGGGTGTTGTGGCTGAATGTGCCCCTCAAAGGGAAGTTGGGAAACAACAGAATCACAGAATCCCAGGTTGGAAAGGACCTCAAGGATCATCTCATCCAACCTTCCTAAGCAAAGCATGCCCTAGAGTAGATGTCCCAGCACGTTATCCAGATGAATCTTGAAGTCTTTAGCATTTTTTGCTTTCTAAGATTATTGTCTGTGTTGAACCTGATTAGAGAACAGGTATAACTAGACACTAATTGAGGGAATATCTGCTTTTGTTCCTGGCAGAGCAGAGATAGCATCATGAGGATCAGCTTCACGTGAGCATGTGTACCCATCTGCCATTTGGATGTGCGCCAAAGGAGTTTATATCACATAGCAGTACAGAAAGTGTTTGCTCAGATAATGCTCCTTTTCCTGCCATTAAGAAGATGAGGTTTTAGAGAGGAGCTTCCTGGAGACTGCATTAATTCTTGGTGAAACTGAAGCACCACAATTTGGAGGCTGGAAAGAGCTTTCACCTTGGGTTTATAAGCTGCTGTTGCAGGTTTATGCTCATTGTTTGGTGGAGATGCCCCTCTTTTAGCAGCACCTTGCTCACCCATCCCCTCTGTGACAGCTGTAGCACGTAAGAACCTATTGGCAGTGAAGCTGGAGCTTAGCACCGGGCAGTGCCATGGGAGAGGAATCGCAGTCATCCAGTGCCCTTGGCTTAGCACCGAACCTGGGCCTTCAGGCTGGGAATGTTGCTTTTCTTTGCTGCTTTATCCTGTGTTTGAATGAAATTCCTCCTCTTTCCTCAGTCATATATTGAGTTTAATCTCTGTGGTTGACGGAGAGTAGCCTGGTATTCTCTTACATCTCAGTCGCCTCATTAACAAAGTCTGTGTTAAGGAACATGGCTTATGTTAAGGAACATGTTCTTCCAGATAAATATTCATCTTCTGCTTTATTACATCAACTCCAGCAACCGGATCCTGATCACGTTGTACTGCTTTGCACATTGTTCTGGATTTAATCTTGGTGATAGAACTGAATTCATGGGAAGGAGATGTGTTACCCGCTGTGAGTCAGACAATCTGCAGCTGCTCCCATGGGAATAGAGATGATATTCAATTTTTGTTATGTTTTGGCTTCTCTCAGTCCCATTGTGTCTTTTGAAAGCAAAGTTCAGTACCACAGCCAAAGGGTGGTTTGCTGGGGTTTTGGTTAGTTGTTGCTGAGATGCCCCTGGAAAGTTCAGCTCTCCAGTGCAAGCTGCCACTTCCAGTTGGGCTTCAGTGCTTGTAAAGGGAAATGCTACAAGAGCACAACATAATCAAAGAATCCTAGACTGGTTTGGGTTGGAAAGGACCTTAAGCTCATTCAGTTCAAACCCCCTGCCCCTAGGCAGGGACGCCTCACACTAAACCATGCCACCCAAGGCTCTGTCCAACCTGGCCTTGAACACTGCAGGGATGGGGCAGCCACAGCTTCTCTGGGCACCCTGTGCCAGCGCCTCAGCACCCTCATAGGGAAGAACTTCCTTATATCTAACCTGAACTTCCCGTGTTTCAGTTTAAACCCATCACCCCTTGTCCTACCACTACAGTCCCTAACGAATAGCCCCTCTCCCTTATCCTTGTAGGCCCCCTTCAGATGCTGGAAGGGCCAGATGCTGCCCTTCACTGTACATGGCAGAGAGCAGCAGCAGCCACCCAGAACAAGCTGCTTGTTTGCAGAGAAGCAGCACCTCTGCCATCAGCATGCTCCTGGGGCTCTGCTTTACCGTCACCAGTGGGGTTTCGTGGGTTTGCTGGGTTTAGGGTTTGGGGTTCACAGAAGTTTTGTTTGCTCTTTCATTTTCAGATTGGCCGCTTGGTCATCGGGCAGAATGGCATTCTGTCCACCCCAGCAGTGTCCTGCATCATCAGAAAAATCAAAGCCATTGGTGGCATCATTCTGACAGCCAGCCACAACCCTGGTGGCCCCAATGGAGATTTTGGCATTAAATTCAACATTGCCAATGGAGGTAATTTTGCTTTGTCTATAAAATCCCAGCCCAGTTTGTGTTGGAAGGGACCTTAAAGCTCATCCAGTTCCAACCCCCTGCCACGGGCAGGGACACCTTCCACTGGAGCAGCTTGCTCCAAGCCCCTGTGTCCAACCTGGCCTTGAACACTGCCAGACACGGGGCAGCCACAGCTTCTCTGGGCACCCCCTGACAGCGCCTCAGCACCCTCACAGGGAAGAACTTCTGCCTAAGAGCTCATCTCAATCTCCCCTCTGGCAGCTTAAAGCCATTCCCCTGTCCTGTCCCTACATCCCTTGGCCAAAGCCCCTCTCCAGGTTTCCTGGAGCCCCTTTAGGCACTGGAGCTGCTCTCAGGTCTCCCCTTCAGGAGCCTTCTCTTCTCCAGGCTGCCCCAGCCCAGCTCTCTCAGCCTGGCTCCAGAGCAGAGCTGCTCCAGCCCTCGCAGCATCTCTGTGGCCTCCTCTGCACTCGCTCCAACAACTCCATGTCCCTCTTGTGTTGGGATTTAAGGCCATCCCTGCTCTGTGAGACATTCCTCTCCTAGGGAGGTATTCCCAGCCCCAGATCTTTTGCGGTACTTCTAAACCACACTCCTCTTGCAGGATTCTTTAACATCTTCTCCCTTGCTCATTCTGTCCTGCAGGTCCTGCTCCTGAAGGTATCACAGATAAAATCTTCCAAATCAGCAAGAAAATCGAGGAGTATGCAATCTGCCCGGATCTCCAGGTGGACCTGAGCACCATTGGGAAACAGCAGTTCGACTTGGAGAACAAATTTAAACCATTTACAGGTAAATGCCAGCTCTTCCTTTTGGAAAGTTTCCTTTCAGGTGGATTTAGCATGGGTCTGCCATATGGGCATTTGGTGTCTCTGAAGGATGTGGCCATTCTGGCTTCTCCTCCTCATCCACTGGATAAGTCAAACAGGGACATTGGTCCTGCTCTCCCTGGCATTTATTCCTGTCTTCCTTTGGCCTGCATCATACCTTCTCTTGATACTTTAATTATATCACTGTTTCTGTCCTAGAGAAGGTTGGACTTCAGTAGGTAAATTCGCTCCCCCAAGCTTCCCCAGACACTGTTTTGTCTGTAACTCTCGCATTAACATGTGCTTGCAAATCAGACAGCTCTGCAGTTAAAGTGCCTTTTCCTGATTAAAAATCACAGTGTGTAATCTGTGTAACTGATTTCTTTTCCCGTAATTTCACATATAAAAGCTGTCTCTGTGAGTGGGAAAGCCGTTACATTTCACACATGACTTTTGTCAGTCAGCAGTGAAACTCAAACTGCATTAAAAAGGCTTTTGAAAGACATTTGCTGTGAGGATTTATTTACCATCTCCCGATGCCGTATGCTTGGAATTGAAAAAGTGAGTTACAAGGTTCTAACAGTTGGTATTTCTCTCAGTTCCCATTTCTGTGTAGTGGGATTTTTATGTTCATGGGGTTTTCATGGCTCTGTCTTTACGCTGCCTGTTAGTTGCAAAGGTGCAATGTTTTCCAACTATTAGGTGCACAGCTCCCATTGAGTTTGGTGGAAATCTGAGATCTGTTTATGCTTTATATATATAAAAAAGTATAAATATATACATTAATGTATTTTTGTATATTCTTATATATATGTTTTTATATATGCACATTATATATATATATAATATTTGCTTCCCCTTTTCCTTTAATCCCACTCTCCAGGTAAGCAGAGTGGGACAGCTCTCTGGAGAGAAGTCCAGGGAGGCATAGCTGGAACAGTGTTTGTCTTAAGGATTTTGTTGGTCTGTTTGGTCTGTAACCTGATTAGCAGTGACAGCCTGTGATTAAATTCTTCATATAGGACCATTATTACTGTCCTTATGGAATGATTCTATGGGATGTTTGAAGGCCTTATGGTGAGCCTTGGCCCTTTGCACTAAGGACTGTCAACACAGTGCTGTGTGTAGCAAAATTATCATTGAGTCCTAGAACGGTTTGTGTTGGAAGGGATCTTAAAGCTCATCCAATTCCAACCCGTGCCACGGGCAGGGACACCTTCCACTGGAGCAGCTTGCTCCAAGCCCTGTCTAACCTGCCTTGAACACTGCAGGGATGGGGCAGCCACAGCTTCTCTGGGCACCCTGTGCCAGCGCCTCAGCACCCTCACAGGGAAGAGCTTCTTCCTTATATCCAGTCTAAATCTCCCCTGTTTCAGTTTGAACCCATCACCCCTTGTCCTATCACTACAGTTCCTGATGAAGAGTCCCTCTCAGGCACCCTTGTGGCCCCCTTCAGACACTGGAAGCTGCTCTGAGGTCTCCACGTGGCTTCTCTTCTCCAGGCTGAGCAGTCCGAACAGTTGCTTTTCCCCAAAGATTTTGAACTGTGAGAACTGGTCTCCATTTACTTTGCCTTTTTTTTTCCAGTGGAGATTGTGGACTCTGTAGAAGCTTATGCGAATATGCTGAGGAACATCTTTGACTTCCATGCGTTAAAGGAACTGCTCTCAGGGAAGAACCAACTCAAGATTCGCATAGATGCTATGCATGGAGGTAGGGGTGGACTTGGGTTTGAGGCATTGTTTGGGGCAGATATCCCTAGGGCTTTACCACCTACTTCAGAGAGCAAGGTTATTTTCTGGAATTTATATCCATCACTTGTAAAGCTGGGTTTTATTATGTTTGCATTCAGGAATTGACCCAGGGCAGAGAGATCGGTGGGATTTGGGGGGGATGCTGAGTGGCTCACGCATATCTATCCACACTTAAGGGATGGAGGAGGTTAGCGCTGATGCTGTCATCAGAGCTGTCCTGGAGGACTCCACATGAGTCAGTGCCCCCTTGAGGTCACAGCAGTTAGGCAAAGATCTTCCCATAGGTATCTGAGTACAGAAATGGCACCATTAGGCTGCTTTATATAATTGAATATAGAAGCCAAGCTTGCGAGTCTCTTTCAATAGACATTTTCAGGAGCACCCTTGCTTTCCTGCATCTTGTTTCTCTTGTCTCCACATCATTCCAGTTCCAATGCTCACTTATTTCTTATTGCCTACATTATTAGTGTTTGAGAGCAGTAAATCCTATTGTACTGCTGGATATCTGTGAAGCACATGTGCATTTTGGTCTGTTATGTGGTGATGCTAATACCTTGGTGCCCTCGTGGCATAAGCCCTTCACAGTGGGGTCCTGGCTCACATGCTGAACCCCTGGCATATTAGGCTCATCCTCACTTCTAAAGCCATGAGTGGTTTCCCTTATTTAGTGGGACAACTGCCCCAGCTGAGAAGCTGCTTTGGCAAGAGCTTCCATGCCTGGGTGGGTCAGGGTTAGGCACACCTATGTGCTGCTTGGGTCTTTGATGTACTCATTTGTGCTTTACTACCATAAGCTATGTAAACTGACCCAAACTGGCCAGGCCAGAGAGCTGGGTGGTTACGTGGCTGGTGCAGAGCTAAGGGCCGAGGCTGACTTGTTTCCATGTTTTGCTGTGATAGTTGTGGGCCCTTATGTCAAAAAGATCCTGTGTGAGGAGCTTGGAGCCCCAGCAAACTCAGCTGTGAACTGCACCCCACTGGAGGACTTCGGTGGCCACCATCCCGACCCCAACTTAACCTACGCTGCTGACCTGGTCCAGACCATGAAGACAGGAGAGTACGACTTTGGAGCTGCCTTTGATGGAGATGGGGTAAATGGGCTGTTCCTTATTCATCTTTTTGCCTATGGGGACTCATAAAGCTCAGCTGCTTTAACTAGAGGAGGATGAGGGCAAAGACCTTTTATTCTCCCTCTTTCCTTTCCAGTTGTGAATGGAGGTGAACCACTTGCTGCAATTTGCCACCACGGCAATAGTTGG
The DNA here is from genome assembly GCA_017639245.1 of Myiopsitta monachus. NCBI lineage: Eukaryota > Metazoa > Chordata > Aves > Psittaciformes > Psittacidae > Myiopsitta > Myiopsitta monachus. The sequence goes on from CM029923.1 coordinate 62,221,717, forward strand.
CTCCTATGTCAATGCTGAAGTCCAAACTGTGTTTAAATAGCTTTAAAGGCTGTGAAAAGTCAGCAGGAAAGTGAAATCCTATCCAGGTGCTATTTAACTGTGTCAAAACTCTGCGTTTATTTCAGTGCAGTCAAGAAACCCTCTGTGAGTCGCTGGCTTTATGGGCTGTGTCTGCCAAGCAGAACAACTTCTGCCACTGCAGCCGCTCTGCACTAAGCATGGATCAGAGCTGTTTCTCTCTCGTCTCCCCCAGGATCGCAACATGATTCTTGGGAAACATGGCTTCTTTGTGAACCCCTCCGACTCTGTTGCTGTCATCGCTGCCAACATCTTCAGCATCCCGTACTTCCAGCAGACCGGAGTGCGCGGCTTTGCTCGGAGCATGCCCACCAGCGGCGCTCTGGATAGGTAGCATCCACTTCTGTGCGTGGTGGGAGAGGGGAGCCCAGCCAAGGAGAGGGACTGTCCCTTTTTTGTGGTATAACACAAATGGGTCCAGTGGGAATGAGTGCATCTCATGGGACCATCTCATGGTCCATCTGAGGGGTGAAGCGGAGCCAGAGCTGTTATGTTTATATCTAGTCTTTAATTGTGCAGGGGGTTGGAACTAGATCATTAAGGTCCCTTCCGACCCAAACCAGTCTGGGATTCCATGATCCCACCTATTTCCAAACCTTATACCAGGATGAAACAGGTTTATTGGTCAAAGAATTGCTCGCTATCAAAAACCAAGCCAGTGGCATGACCTGCCTTCAGTGCTACCCCAAAAGCAGTGCTTGGTACCAGCGGAAGCTCCTGCTGCAGTGTTACACATGGGAATGCTGAGACTCCAGCTGTGATGTGACTTTAGCCTTTCTTACCTTTGAAGGGTGGCCCAAGCTACAAAGATTGCTTTGTATGAGACTCCTACCGGCTGGAAGTTCTTTGGAAACTTGATGGATGCAAACAAGCTGTCTCTGTGTGGAGAGGAAAGCTTTGGTACTGGTAAGTCAGCATTCCTGATTTCACCAAGGATGCTATTATTCCTCCTCTCAGTTCTTTGTTGTGGTGGGTAGCTTGAGATTTATCTTTCATGTGTAGTTATTAATGCTTCTAAATTAATTATATCTTAAAAAAGCTTGCACGAATCATTGGTGGAAACAAACACAAAGTTTGGTCAGGCAGGAGCTAGGTCTCCTTTCAGTTAGTTAGGAAGGCATATGTAGATATGCAGGAAGTTTAAGGGCCTCTTTACTAGCCCGGTCATTGAGTCTATGGGGATTAAGTGCAATGTTAAATGTAGTTTTCAACTCTTGGTGGCCAGGAAAACCTTCTAAATGTTTTCATTTCTGGAAAGAAATATGGTTTGGAGCATGCAGTTTTATTAGGGAAGGTTTCAGGTCACTATTAAATCTCTGCGCTTAATAGGGCCCTCATTTTCCTGTTCGAAAAACAAGGTATGATTTATAAAGTTTAAATTAACACTTGCCTTTGAAAAGTCGGAGCAAGTTATTGGCTTACTGAGAAACAAAGTGAACATCTTACGGAATTTACTAGGGGTGTGCACGTGACACACAGCCATTATTTGTGCAGGGAAGTAGAAGTGAGCAGGTTTTGCTCTGCATCGGCGCGGCGTGCTCAAAACACGCAGTGTTCCTGGGAGGCCTTGTCTGTTCCTGAGCTCTCCCGTGGCATCTACCACATGGTTTTAACGTCCTGACTGTGGAAATGGAACCCTCCCGTTAGGTCAGCACCTAATTCATGCACAAAGGCTGAGTTTTATCAGGTCTGAATACCCTCCAAGGTCTCGTTTTTCCTGTTCCCTAAAGAGCGCTGAAGACCAGAGGGTGGTTGGTAGGGACACGCAAGGCACAGGGTGCTGAGGGAATTAAGGTTGGATGATTTCAGGCTCAAACCTTGCGTGTTTCCCTTCCATCACCCCATATTTCACAGAAACATTTCAGCCTGTGTGGGGGTGTCTCACAGAAAAGGGATGGCCTCAAATCCCAACACAAGACGGACGTGGAGCTGTTGGAGCGAGTGCAGAGGAGGCCACGGAGCTGCTGCAAGGGCTGGAGCAGCTCTGCTCTGGAGCCAGGCTGAGAGAGCTGGGCTGGGGCAGCCTGGAGAAGAGAAGGCTCCTGAAGGGGAGACCTGAGAGCAGCTCCAGTGCCTGAAGGGGCTGCAGGAAACCTGGAGAGGGGCTTTGGCCAAGGAATGGAGGGACAGGACAGGGGAATGGCTTTAAGCTGCCAGAGGGGAGACTGAGATGAGGCCAGGTTGGACACAGGGGCTTGGAGCAAGCTGCTCCAGTGGAAGGCAACCGTGCCCATGGCAGGGGTTGGAACTGGGTGAGCTTTAAGGTGCCTTCCATCCAAACCATTCGATGACTCTGCTGTGTGGAAGTGGGGTGCACGACTCGACAAGAAAGGACTACCCCAGCTTTTCTGTAGCTGAGGAAAGAGGACCATGGGTGCCAGCAGTTTGCTGCGGGGCTGAAGCAGTCTTCAGTGGCAATGTTATTGCAATCAAATGCTATTCTGGTACACGGGATTTGGCCTCGGGAAGAAAGGGTGAGTTTCACAAAGCGTGGTATCTGTGTAAGGAAATCTTGAAGCTGAGCAAAGACAGATTTTGGAGCTTTGCCCTGAGTGATTTCAGCATGCATTGAGTTTACATTGTGAACTTTGGCTAATGAGAGGGCACGAGCATTTCAGTAAATAAATAACAACAAAAAGCACCAAATGATTCATGCAGCTGCCGATAGGAGATGGTCTCTAATGAGCAGCTCTCTAAAATTGTTTCCATCTTTTACTGGATGAGCAATGAGCTCATAGTTTCTCTCCCTCCCCCAGTAGCTGAGTGACTCTGCATTACAAACAGAAGTGACTCCATTTGCAGCAGGAGATGAGAGTGGTCTGAGATTTTGGCCATGCAGCAGCATGAATGGGGAGGAACTGAATCAGTTTTGGGGGGGGCAGAAAGGGCCCAGGAGTGCTGGACCCTCCCCCTGCAATGCAAAAGGAGTTTGTCCAATGGCAAATACACTTTCAGGAATGAAAAGGGCAAGGAAGGTTGTTTGATAGGAAGTTAATGAGGAGCTGTTTGGAGCCGGACAGAATGTGAGTGCTGAAGGGGAGTGAGGTGAAGGAGCAGGCAAATAGACCCAGTAAAAATTGAAACAGACTGTGCCCCGGTGGGACTGGAGTCCAGGAGCAATTAGAGTAATGCGACATGACAGAATTCCTGCTTGCTTCCTTGGGTATTTGATTCCAGCAATAAGTTGATACATCACATGGGACTTGTGTTTATGTAGCATTCCTCTCCATCACCTCTGCACAGCTCTCTCTGCTGTAAAGGACCCTGAGGATAATTTATCACTGTGTCCACAATAGTGGGATTTATGTAAAGCCCCACATAACCCGTGCCCCAGCCTCTTCCCCAGGCGATTGCCCACTCTGGCTACCCTTGAGAGGGCAGAGTGGGAGCTCTGGAGTGCTCTCTGCATACCCTGGCTCTTGGGATTCATTAATACCTGTTTGGAGGTTTTCCTGAGCCCCAATGGTAAAAGCCAGAAGCTGTGCATCTGTGGAGCACTCTCAAGCCAGAAGCCTGGGGTCTGGGCTGGGTGTATTCTGGGCTGCCATTTGATCCTTGTTTAATTTAGGTGCTCAGGGTGCTGGATAAGTTGCAACACCCTCTCTGGTTTCCCGAGGGCCCTGGTGCCGTGCGGTCCCATCCAGTGTGCTCCCAGGGCAAGGCTGGGCCGGCCTCTGGTGGATTCCTGCTCTCTGTGCAGTGCTTGCTCTGCAGGAACCCTTTCCAGCCACGCCAGGGCCTCTGGCAGCCTTTATGGGATGGGCATGTGTGGGTGAGAGGGGGCAGAGGGCTCTCCTCTGGGTCTCCACACGTGATGGAGCGTCTCCTCGCACTGCTGTTTGCCAGACTCAGTGTTGTCTGATGGGCTCTTCTCTCTGTTGTGGGGTGATATCTTCCCTGTGAGGGTGCTGAGGCGCTGTCAGGGGGTGCCCAGAGGAGCTGTGGCTGCCCCGTGTCTGGCAGTGCTCAAGGCCAGGTTGGACACAGGGGCTTGGAGCAAACTGCTCCAGTGGAAGGTGTCCCTGCCCGTGGCAGGGGGCTGGGACTGGAGGAGCTTTAAGGTCCCTTCAACCCAAACCATTCAAGGATTCTGGGATGCTAATTTTGGAGTCGTTAGGGTTTGGCTTCCTCAGCAAGGGCTGACATTTTTCTTGGTGCTCAGCCAGAATATGTGCTGTTCAGGGTATGCTGATTTGGCAAACAGCTCATGACAGCTGCTTGAGGAGGTTGATGTGAGTCCTTCCTGAGCTGTTCCTTTGCATTTCCCTCCTTTTTTTTTTTCTTTCTTTCTTTTGATAACCATTTTATCCCCATCGCTTCCTTGGGAACAGAATTAAGGATCTGTGAACAATGAGTGTGTGTGCGTTAAAAGAGGCTGAATGTTTTATTTGGGCTATAGCTAAAAGCAGATGATATCTTGAACCGTTTTAACAATACATCAGGGATCAAGCTCACGGAATGGCTTCCATTTGTGTGTCTGTACGGCTGCCAGTTGGCTGGAGAAGACAAGGTAGGGCCGTAGCACAGGCCTCTTGCATGAAAAGAGGTGGGAAACGTGTTTGTGCCGTGGCTCTCTGCAGGCTCCGACCACATCCGTGAGAAGGACGGGCTGTGGGCTGTCCTGGCCTGGCTGTCCATCCTGGCCACCCGCAAGCAGAGCGTGGAGGACATCATGAAGGATCACTGGCAGAAGTACGGCAGGAACTTCTTCACCAGGTGGGGAAGACACCACACACTCACCTCTGTCCTGTGCTCAACGCCCCGAGGTCAGAGCCCCACGCACTGATGGCACCTGCATCTGCAGCCACAGCACAGTTCCTGCCTCCTTGCACGTGCTGATTGCAGTGATTTAACCCCCCTGAGCAGTTTGCTGCAGTAGGGACCATAACTGGGTCAAATACACCAGCAGGTACTCACCTTAACCCGTGCCAGTATCTGGTTTAGGATTTGTTGCTCTAAACATAAATTTAATAAGTATCAAAGGCTGCAGAGGCTGTGCCTTTTGTATTTGCAAAGTGTCTTTTTTGTCCTTTTAATAGATAATTTTTCCTTGAGAGTCTTTTTTGCCATTGGAACAGTGTGTTTCTGGAGACTACAAATCCCAAGTTAACCTGTAATGTGATGGCAATGTCCTATTGAATGGATGCGTGGCTCCTAGGCTGTTATTTACCTGCTTGAATTTCTGTCCAGTCCCAAAATACTCTTAATTTCAACTGCAGTAGATACGGAAGATGAAAAGGGAAGTGAGAACCAGCCTGCACCAAGCAAAGGTGGCAATGCTGTATGGGGTGAAAGCATTAGGCAGAAATCCTTCAGCTGGGACTACCTGCCTCAAAACTGTGTTTCAAATGGCCCAGTGAAGGAATTTGCCTTTTCCTTCTTTTTCCCCCACACCACAAAGCCAGCCCACAGCTGAATGTGGAAAAAATGCCAAAGCCTAGAATAAAAAGGCAGTCTTTTAGCACCAGAGGTACGTCTGCAGAGCGAGCAGTGCAGTAGTAGCAGGTTAGCAAGCCCATGTGTGCTCCAGCCAACCAGCTGGTGAGTAACAGCAGCACAGATCATGCTGGGAGCCAGAACACAAAGTCTCACATCCTGATGTGCACTTCAGCTGCTCTCTGCCGCCTCTCTTACTCAGTTCAGAGAGATGAAAGCTGGCACTGGCATGTTATCCTGGCTGCAGTTTGCTGTGGATGCACAGGAGGAGGTTCAAGCAAAGGTTTTATCATGAGGAACCCGCTGAGATCCTAACATGGATAAATTCTTTGCAGTCAGTGTTGCTGGAGTACACCACCACTATGTTGCGCAATAGCACAACACAGCACAACCTGCACTTTCATCTCTCCTGACGCTGAATGCTTGGGATGTGTTGTGTGTCCCGTGGATTTGTATTGGATCGTAGCTACATTGCTGCACACAGATCTTCCTCTCTTTTCTTCCTGTCCTCTCCAATAAAGTAGAGCACATCCATGGGGCAGACCACAGTGCTACAACAAAGGACATCACGGCACATTCCTACTCATGACAGCCTGCCCTTCCTAACCTTTGTTTTGTGGTACCTGCTTGTAGATACGACTATGAGGAGGTGGATGCAGATGCAGCTACCAAAATGATGAAGGATCTGGAGGCAGTGATGTTTGACCGCTCCTTTGTGGGGAAGCAGCTCTCATGTGGTGACAAAGTCTACACGGTTGAGAAAGCTGATAACTTTGAGTACAATGATCCCGTGGATGGAAGCGTCTCCAAAAACCAGGTGGGCACAGCCTGGCCTGGGCTGAACAGTGGCCTCAGAGGGGTGTTGTGCTGTGTAGTTTGGGCTTACCTTTAAAGCAACACAAATGCAATGGACAAAGTCAAACATTGCTTTTGTCCCTTGGAATGTTGTTTCTGCCCTGTGTTTGCTGGTGGGATTCCTGCTCCACGTGAAGGAAATTGCTACCTTGGAAAGGGAAGGGTCTGGAGGCTGCTGCAGCCCCAGCAGGGCTTGGAGGGGGAGCAGAGCTTCTATACAGCCACCCTGAAGGGGAAGGAATGATGGAGCTGGGTTGAGGGAGTTCCTTTGGGAGATGGGCCCCCACCTGAGAAATGGGTTGTGTTGAATGAAGGGTTGAAACCCCCCCGGAGCATGAGGAACAACCCCCTCTGTTCAAGTATCATCTTGTTTCTAGCACCAGACCCCCAGGTTGCTGCAAGCAAATCCTCCCTTAATGCATTTGTCCCCAAGCTGGTGCCACTGCCATGTGCTTGTCCCCAAGACGGCAGGTCGTGGTGCAGAACGGCTGTAATGGGGATGGAATTCCAGGCTCCAGAAGTCACGGGGCTATTAAATACCTGTGAGATGAGTAACTTGTCCCCAGAGATTGGAATAAAAATGTCCTGTACATGGATTGGTTCGGCAGCGTAATGTGGAAGCATAGTAAATGGGAAGGAATAATGGAGGAATCCTGCAGGAATGATTGCCCTGCCTGTGGGATGACAGGAGCATTTTCTCTATGTCCTGTTTTTGTGGAAGAGCAATGGGTTGGTAATGCTGTGTGTGACAGAGAATCCTAGAATCACACCATCCCAGGTTGGAAAGGACCTCAAGGATCATCTGGTCCAACCTTTCCTGGCAAAGTGAGACCTAGACCGGATGTCCCAGCACTCTGTCCAGCCAAATCTTAACAGTGTCCAATGCTGGGGAACCCACCACTTCCCTGGGGAGGTTATTCCAGTGGCTGACAGCACCTGGCTCTTGTTTCCACCCAAGCAAGTGCTGGGGTGAGGGATCTCCCAGCAGCAACGCACTTTATGTTCAGGAGCAATAGCAAGTTGTCCAGAGTGGATTAGGAGGGACACAAGCTCCTCTGGAAGTGGGAAAAGGATAATGGAGGAGTTTTCTGTGCTTCCCTGAAGAGGAGCTCAGGGATCCTGCAGGTCAGGTACAGCCACGCTGGGCCTTATGGAAAACGCCGTGGGTTCCCAAGAAGCACGAGGCTCAGAGGCTTCTTTCCCCCCCTCCTCTCCTTCCAGGGCTTGCGGCTCATCTTCTCCGACGGCTCCCGCATCATCTTCAGACTCAGCTGGTACCGGCAGCGCGGGGGCCACCGTGCGGCTCTACATCGACAGCTACGAGAAGGACCCTCAGAAGATCCATGAAGACCCTCAGGTGAGTGCTGAGCCTCAGCCATGGCACCGCTGCCTCCCTTCAGCCTCCCTAAAACGCTTAAACCTTTGCTTAGCACCGCATTGCTTAGAGCGATGTGGAGGTGTGAGGTGTTTGGCTTTGGTATCTTTAATTCCAATCTTTCATCTATTTATACAGTCGGTGTAGCTAAAAACCTCCTGCGTTACTCAGAATCCCTCACGGCTGCTCCTACGACCCCACATGAGAATCCCTGGTTTTGTTACAACTGTGGCTGGTTGCAGGTGTGGGAAGGCACCGTTTCAGTCCTGAACTCACCTTTTGGTTGAAATGTTGCATCACTGGGGATAAAATCAGCTCATTCCTATACAGACTGTGGGAATTATCGGTCCCTTTAGGCACTGGAGCTGCTCTCAGGTCTCCCCTTCAGGAGCCTTCTCTTCTCCAGGCTGCCCCAGCCCAGCACTCTCAGCCTGGCTCCAGAGCAGAGCTGCTCCAGCCCTCGCAGCAGCTCCATGGTCCTCCTCTGGATTCACTCCTGCAGCTCCATGTCCCTCCTGTGCTGTTGCCCCAGAGCTGAATAATACCCGTTCTTTCCAGCCTCATTTAAAAACGCTGTTGACCTCTCTTGTAGGCACAGGAGGAAAAGAATCCTCCTTTTCTGTTCCCCAGCAAACACTCCTTGAGCTCTTTGCATAATATGCTGTGCCGTTATTGACAAAGGACTCAGAACCCCACATTCTGAGAGGCACAAACTGAACATAGGATTTAAAGGTGCCAATGGTGCAGCAGAGTTTGGAGTATGGCACAATGACGGTGGCACCAGCAGCACCGGAGCTGTGCTGGGGTTTTCTCTCTGAACCTACACATGGTGGTAACACCCCATCCCTCACTGCGGTGGTCCCACAGCTCACACTGTGAACCTGAAGCAGGCCTTTGACCAGCAATGCCAGGCTGCGGGTGTCCCTGGCTGACACCAGCTGCCCTTGAGGGAAGGGTGGACACGATGTGCGCTCTGCTCCATGGTTCTGAGCCACCTCTTTCCTTTCTGCAGGTCATGTTGGCACCTCTCATTTCTATTGCACTGAAACTCTCCCAGCTTCATGAAAGAACTGGCCGCACCGGTCCGACCGTCATCACCTAAAGGCTTGGTCAGACACTGCACTGGATGCTCACGAGTGAAGGAAGTCAGCCTGTCCCCCTTCTATTGTCACATCTGTCACTAAAAGAGGAATATTAGTTTTATCTCTGTACGTAAGAACACTATTGAACTGCTGAGAATAGCCAATAAAGCCCTGCCCCTGTCAACACTTGTTGTGCACATGGCTGTGCTGCTGTTCCGTGCCGCACAGCACTGCTGGCAGCTTGTGTGGTGCTCCTTAGCCCAGCCTTTTGCTTTAGCAGATGTACTTCCCTTTCTTCTGCTTCAACAAAGGGCTCTGGAAATCACAAAGACACGAAATTCCTCAATAATACAGAGGCTTTTCTCTGTCTTGGAAACTTCCCTGGAAAAGAAGCACAAACACTTTATCCCTGTTAACACAGTCTCTTAACTGTGATGTCTCAGAGTCAGTGATGGCTGTGTATTAGGGCTGAGCAGTTTTCACTCAGGTGGATTTTTCCCTTTCAAAACAAATGATACAAATTGATTTCCACTTGCCTGCTCTAAGAAAAACCCACAGCAAACGCTCCACACAGGAGTGAGCAATACCAAGCGTTGCAGGATATCAAAGTGACACAGGCCACAATTGCTGTTCAGTGCTCTATTAGGTTTTTTTTTCCTCCCTTATATCTTGAAAGGCTCCATTTGGAAGAACAAAAGATTGTTCTGATGAGCTCGTTTGGTTGAATGTGGATGGCAAGATCATAGAGTCCCAGACTCGTTCATGGTTGGAAAGGACCTTAAAGCTCATCCAGTTCCAACCCAATGCCACAGGCAAGGGCACCTTCCACTAGAGCAGCTTGCTCCAAGTCCCTGTGTCCAACCTGGCCTCATCTCAGTCTCCCCTCTGGCAGTTAAAGCCATTCCCTTTGGCCTGTCCTTACAGGCCCTTGTCCAAAGCCCCTCTCCAGGTTTCCTGCAGCCCCTTCAGGCACTGGAGCTGCTCTCAGGTCTCCCCTTCAGGAGCCTTCTCTTCTCCAGGCTGCCCCAGCCCAGCTCTCTCAGCCTCTCCTTGGAATAATCAGATTTGCTGGCATTAATGTTCGCTATCTTTCCCAAGGGCACAGAGAAGGGTGGCTTTGGTACAGTTGTCACTCTCCAATGTTAACACCTTGCAGCTGCACCTTCCAGCCCTTTTCCAGGAAGCCATCTGCTTGGAGCTGAGCTGTGCTGCTGCTCCGAGGCCCAACTGGCTGACTTTGCCCTGGAGAGGAGCAGACCTGCTGACACAGTGCCCTTCATCCATGGAGGTGACACCTTCCAGCAACAGGGGGTCTTGGAAAACAACCCCAGGTAAATCCCCAGGATCCCTTTGGTTTACTCCCTGCATCTCAAGGCTGGTACAGCTTAAGATTCGTTAGTATCTTATCTATAAGTATGTATAAGTAAGTATAGTATCTTATATCGTTAGTGGGAATGAGTGTAGGTGACTTTCCTCTTTCTGTATGCCTTTGTCACCCAGATGGGTGGGGAAAGCCACCACTGTGTCCTTCCCACTGCAGCCGTGCCCCCCCCCCCCCGCTCTGGTTTTGGACCAGCCACGGCCTTTGTGCTGGATGGATTCAGGCCAACAACGCAGGAGAACACCAGGAGTTTATCTGGATAAACACTGTGTCAGTTGTCTGAGGAAGCAGTGCTTGTGCTTGGAGTCTGGCCACAAGTGGCAACAGGGATTCCTCTTGACAGTGGGAAATAGCAGGGGTGGCCTGTGGGTTCCTCCCACTCGGAGGGAAAAGGGAAAGCCAAACCCAAGCAACCCATGTACGTGCAGACAGAGCAGCTGCCACCCCGGCATGTGGTGGTGGGTGCTTCACAAAACCAGATGCCCGAAGGTCGGTCTCCAAAGTCCATGTGTTGACAGTGCCAAGGGCCATCACCAAACCGCTGTGTGCCAGTGCTGGACTCCTGCAGCTCCTTCCTGCCGCGGAGCTGCCCATTCCTGCCGCGCACAATCTGCCCAGTGAAAGGAGAACCCCTGGAGGCAGCGCAGGTGCCAAGAGCTCCAGGAGGCTGCTGCTCCCCAGCAGCACAAAGCCTGGCCCCCAGTGAGCCGCGCCACCTCACTGAATACAGCACAACAGAAGGAACCCAAAGGCCCAGCAAACACCAAGGGGACAAAGGGTTAAACCCTCATTTTCAAGCAAATCACTGCTGTGAAACCTCCTCTCTGAGACGCTTCTCTTCTCCAGGATGCCCCATCCCTGGCAGTGTTCAAGGCCAGGCTGGATGCAGGGGCTTGGAGCAAGCCGCTCCAGTGGAAGGTGTCCCTGCCCGTGGCAGGGGTTGGAGCTGGGTGAGCTTTGAGGTCCCTTCTAACACAAACCAGGCTGGAGCTCTGGGGTTTCTTGCTTCTGTTGTTACTGGCAACTTCAGGTTTCAGTCTCCAGTAGAAGCCCTTGCTCCCTGAGAGTACCGGGTGCTGGGCTGTGACTAAAACTCCTCTTTGCTGCTGCTTCCTGGCTCACTCTTCCCTTTTTAAGCTGCAGAGGAGGTTTGTAATTGTTGTAATGGAGAAACTGTTTGGCATAGATGGGGCTGCAGCCATGACTCCATTTCCACGCCGCATGTCAGGCAGCGTTAGCATAGATGCTCCAGTGACTTCTGCCAAACGAATCCCTCTGGAAGCGTGAGCTGCACAGGCAGGAAAGGGCAGATGCAGTCAGAAAGAGAGCTTCCAAATTAATCCGAGGAGTCTCCTTTCTTCTGAGCACTTAAAGAGCAAGCCTAAATGTACTTGACAGCTGCTTCTGGAGGGACACATAAGCACAGAAACATTAGATCTCTTGATAGATAACAAACTTGAGAGCAATGTGAATCGGTGCGTATTAAATAAGAGATGAATTTACATTTGCACCACAGAGCTTTGGCCTGATTTGAGCTCCTGAGCCCAATGCTTCCCTTGCTGGGGTGGGATCGTGGTGGGTTTCCTCACTGCTGCCTGCAAAGCACTAAACCAGGGAGCTGGGATTAAGGGGGAAAGCAATTGGGCTGCTCTAATTTGCCTTTTAAGCGTTGCATGAACAAGTGACCCCATAGTTTATGGTTGGCCTCTTTTAAAGCAGGTCAGTCCCGAGTTCCCTCTAATGGAATCGTGAGTGATTTTTCAAACTGTGTATTAAAACCTGCTCTCTTGCCCACAACGGTGCAAACGGCTCCATGGCAGTGTGCAGCAATCCTCAACTGGGACTCTGACTTCATAGAATCCCAGCCTGTTTGGGTTGGGACGGACCTTAAAGCTCATCCAGTTCCAACCCCTGCCACGGGCAGGGACACCTTCCACTGGAGCAGCTTGCTCCAAGCCCCTGTGTCCAACCTGGCTTCATCTCAGTCTCCCCTCTGGCAGTTAAAGCCATTCCCCTGTCCTGTCCCTACATCCGTTGTCCAAAGCCCCTCTCCAGGTTTCCTGCAGCCCCTTAAGGCACTGGAGCTGCTCTCAGGTCTCCCCTTCAGGAGCCTTCTCTTCTCCAGGCTGCCCCAGCCCAGCTCTCTCAGCCTGGCTCCAGAGCAGAGCTGCTCCAGCCCTGCAGCAGCTCCATGGCCTCCTCTGCACTCGCTCCAACAGCTCCACGTCCCTCCTGTGCTGCTGCCCCAGAGCTGGATCAGCACTGCAGGGGGGTTCTCCCCAGAGCACAGCAGAGGGGCAGGATCCCCTCCCTGAGCTGCTGCTCACGCTCTGGGGTGCAGCCCAGCACACAGGGGGGTTCATCCTCTTCAGTACACACTGCAAAGCTTCCAGTGCTCTCATAGCTTTATCTCAGCTGCAGTCTTGATCCTTTCCGCTGCACCTACAGCTCCCAGTAGCTGCTGAGTGCTGGCAGGTCTCTGAATACCCAGCAAGTGAAGGCAACCCGGCTGGTGGAACGGGATAACGGATCCCGCTGTGAGTACTGGAGAATTCCACCCGCTGTTCAGAGGTTCAGTTAGTCAGGACTCTCTCAGGAAGTTCGCTTTTGCTCCAGGCTGTTGTACAGCAGATTCCCTCCGAGCCAGTGGTTCTGCACAGCTACAGGAAAACACCGTCCGTGGGCTGTGCCTGCCAAGGATGCAGCCAGAGAGGTGTTTGCAGAGCCTCAGCCCCTCTCACTGGGGGTATTCCCAGGAGAAATTCCTCCTGCTCTTTGCTTCTCCTCAGGCTCGAGCTTTAGACTCCTGTCCCGGAGGAGTCCAATGAGGCGCAGATGTCTCACTCCTCATATGTGCTTTAATCTTTACCCCGAGTTTACATAACGCAGGGTCTCCCTTCTGCACACTGTGCTGTGCAAAGATGGAAATCCATCACAAGAGCTCACTGACAAAAGGAACCGTGGCCATACACAGAGTGGAAGGCAGCCCCAAACTGCCCCCCAGGGAGTTCTGCTCCCAGGCTGGTGGGTCTTGCGGAGGTGCCATTGCCAGCTTGACAGGCAGCAGTGGGTGATGGTTTGAGTGGCTGCTGTCAGTGGGCACGGGCACCAGAGGCTGAACCTTTGTGCTGTGGGCAGAAGAGCTCCAGACTCCTCTTGTTCTGTTGGATCTGCCGATGTTTCACCTGCGGACTGGCTCTCTCCTGATGGCAGCGCTGGTGAAGTGTCTCTGATGGACCCACAGTCGTGTTGTTCACCTCACTGTGATTTCATCCATGCTCCAGGTGTTCATTCACAGGTCAAAATTACTGCATCTCTGGAGTCCTCAGTGAGTGCCCAGGCCACCAAACTGCTCCTTCGGAGGAGCCTCCCAAGCCCGAAGCTGAAACCCAGCCTGGTAAACCAGAGGTCGCTTTGAGCCGGGTTAAAACAACGTAGGAAAGTCATAGACTCCCAGCTTGGTTTGGGCTGGAAGGGACTTAAAGCTCATCCGGTTCCAGCCCCTGCCATGGGCAGGGACACCTTCCACTGGAGCAGCTTGCTCCAGGCCCCGTCCAAGCGATGGCATCTCATCACGGTATTGCTTAGAGAGACTTTGCACCAGCTTCTAATCAGTTCAGCTCCTTTGCCTCCATTATAAGGGTCATTCTGGAAGCACTGTTAAAACCCTTTCATGCTCTGCTCCCTCGGGTGCCACAGCATGACTAAGACATGCTGAGGCTCCCACCGTGCTGCACAGCTCCCTGCTGTGCGGTCATCCCCCTGCCTCAGGTCCCAAGGAGCCTCCTCACATCCAGAGCAGGAAAGAAGGTAAAAAACCCCGGATAAGATGTACAGGGAATAAACAGGCAAAGAAAGTCCCAGTGTCCCAGTGAGTGCCTGTGTGAAGCTTTGAATCATTTGACTCCGTGTTTATGCACCGCTCCTGGGAGACGTGGGGAGAGCTGGAGGGAAGCGGAGGAGTTTAGGAAGTTCGCAAGCAGAGTGCTTGTGTTGTTTCTGGCACTACATTACCAGTCATGTGTGTCCCTCTGCGATGCCATTAACCTCCCATGGTGAGGCTGGGAGGCCTTTCGGGGATGATCAGCTCCACTGCTTCCATGAAGGATGACACGGGCAGTTGCTGCTGCAGCAGCAAGGCTTGGGCTGCTGGTTGGAGCCAAAAGAGATAGGGCAGGATCCAGTTACGTAGAATGAACCTGAAAAATGCTAAAGCACTGGAGACAGCCCCAGCTGGAATGAAAACCGGCCTTGATCTCCAAACAGTGCTGGTGGATGACCTGTTCGGAGAAAGGTCCATCCATAACCCAGTCACTTGGCATCAAGGCAGCTTAAGTGGAAGACCTGCCCTGGCTGGAGGATCCCCACTGATGTTGGGGAGCATACATGGGACTTTGTCTTCTCCTGTGGGGTTACTTGCCTGCAAGGATCATAGAATCCCAGCCTGGTTTGTGTTGGAAGGGACCTCAAAGCTCCTCCAGCTCCAACCCCTGCCACAGGGCAGGGACACCTTCCACTGGAGCAGCTTGCTCCAAGCCCCTGTGTCCAACCTGGCCTTGAACACTGCCAGACACGGGGCAGCCACAGCTTCTCTGGGCACCCCCTGACAGCGCCTCAGCACCCTCACAGGGAACAGCTTCTGCCTCAGAGCTCATCTCAGTCTCCCCTCTGGAAGGTTAAAGCCATTCCCCTTGGTGTAATGTCATTGGTACCCCTCGATGACTTCAATATTATATTTAACATCAGCATCTGCAACCCCTCCTCTGGTTCCTGCTTTCAGCACTGACTAAAGGTCCCTTTGTGGAGCTCCAGTGCGGATGTCTGAGGATTTCCTGTATGATCAGGTGAGGCAGAAACAGCAGGCACTGCGGGTTTTGCCGCGTCCCTGGAAAGTGCCCATGGCAGAAGAGGGAGACAATGGCTCTCCTGGCTCCCCTTGGCAGCTCTGGGCTGGCCGAGCACACCTGGGAGCCTGGGAGTTCTGGACATGTGGCCTGAGCTGTGCAGGTCTGTCCTACTTAAAGGTTTTGTAATGTGTACAGCTGTGTTAAAGCGAAGAACACCTTCCATAGCAACTGCAGGCTTTGTAGTAGCAACAGCACACAGCACTGCCTCACTTCATAGCACTGCGGCAATTGTCCATGGCAAGGAATGCTGAAGCATTGAAGCACTGACTGGAAAGCACAGAGGGTGGGGGAAGAACAGCAGCCCTGAGGAGAAGGACTCGGGGTGTTGGGTGGGGAGAAGCTCCCCATGACACAGCTTCAGTGTGCGCTTGAGCCCAGAACCCCCCCTGTGCGGGGCTGCACCCCAGAGCGTGAGCAGCAGCTCAGGGAGGGGATCTGCCCCTCTGCTGTGCGCTGGGGAGACCCCACTGCAGTGCTGATCCAGCGCTGGGGCAGCAGCACAGGAGGGACGTGGAGCTGTTGGAGCGAGTGCAGAGGAGGCCATGGAGCTGCTGCAGGGCTGGAGCAGCTCTGCTCTGGAGCCAGGCTGAGAGAGCTGGGCTGGGGCAGCCTGGAGAAGAGAAGGCTCCTGAAGGGGAGACCTGAGAGCAGCTCCAGTGCCTGAAGGGGCTGCAGGAAACCTGGAGAGGGGCTTTGGACAACGGATGGAGGGACAGGACAAGGGAATGGCTTTAACTGCCAGAGGGGAGACTGAGATTCGACATCACCGTGTAGAGAGATCTTTAGTGATGGCCAAACCCTGCAGGTGCTGGTGCAGATGCCAAAACCAGAGAGGAGTTATCAGGGGTAGGAGTAGCAGGTGACATAGGAGGCGTAGGCTACTTTTCAGGAGGATTTTCTTAACAGTAAATGATTTTGGTAAGGGTTATTTGATGGAATTTGCATTGGAACACTCCGGAAAACATCTCTAATTTACAGACCTGTAAAGCTCTGTAGATTTTCAGTTTCATTTACTCCATAGAAGCTAATAGAAATCTAAAGAATGTTTTAATCAACATCTTTTAGGTTAAAAATACAGCAGAAACACTACCAACTATGAAGTGTTCAGTCACATCCCAGGATCCCATCACTTTTCCTTTATGGACAATGCCATGTATGAGTCCTGCAGCAGGCTGAGAGGCAGAGGTTAAATTATGGATATGTATTCGGCCTTTCAGGAGTCTGGGAAGCCATCAGGCTCTGCAGTCCCTTTGAGACGGAAGGCTTGTCAGCACGTGTTGGCGAGGTCGGTGGGAGATCTGCACTGGCAACCCAGAAGAGACAAGCAGACATGTCATGAGCGGCAAGGATACGGGATAGAAGTAGTGGTGGGCTATAAAAGTAAGCTAATTTGTATTTGTGCCTTTGGCATTGGGGTACCCCTCCAAACAGAGGCCAACTGCTAACAGAGGCAAAGCCAACTTCATCTTGTGCAGGCTGACCAACGGCCATGTAAGTGGCCAAGCAACCCAGGACCTCAGGATTAAACTTCTCCAATTGTTTTCAGATGATGCAACTTGAAATCCCTCTTTTACCTGGTATCGAATTTCCTTTCCTTCCCATAAACTCCAGCACAAGTTGCCTGCTCTCACGTTTCAGGCTGTGACCCAGCTAACTTGCACTTTTCCCCTCTGCTCGTCTGGAGAAGAGAGTAATGAAATTCAGACAACAGTGACCAAATGTTGCTCCGTAGAACTTCCCTTTTACGAAGCAGATGAATACTTCTGGGCTCCAAAGCACTGCAGGGAAGAAAACTTTCAAACCTGATGGAAATAAACCAATAAACCTCTGCAGTGACTTCATCTCCTTTATCAGATCAGAGACTTTTTCACTGGAGTTGAAATGGGGTTTTAGAAAAACATCCCTAAATAGAGCAGAAGAACGAAGAAATCCCACTGCAGCCATGCCTGAAATACTGCTTTATTGAAACCCCCCACACCCATGTGAGGGAAAGCTGCATTTCATAGTGTACAGAGGGAAACCACCTCTTCATCATCCTCCTCATTTACACAATTGTGTTGCAGATAGTGGTAAGAACTGTAAGAGGCAGGAAAAGCAATACCTTAGCCTTGGTGTTTGTGATGGAAAGGATGAAAAGCAAACGCATTGTGAGCTCTGACTGGGACAAAGGGCTACAGAAATGACGGCAGACAGGCTGTGTGGAGGGAGGTGCAGTCGCTGCAAGGTCTGGAATTTCTCCCTCGAGGTGCTGAGCGCTCTCGGATCTCACCCGGCCACGTTAGTCCACTCAGCATCTTGCCAGATGAGGCCCTGTATTTACATAACCAGAAATACCCACTGTGCTGCAGATTTGCTGCTGGTGCGAGTGGAATTGCATTCACTTAAGGCCATTGCAACTGCAGCCACTAGAGTCAAAATAAAAGGAGCCAAAATATATAAATCCAGCAGACGAAGTTTATGGGGGAACTAAAGCAAACATTCACCATCAAGATTTAGTGGGGCCAAACTGCTCGAAGTAAAGGGGTGCCTTACAACGTTCTGCGTCCTAGAGGCACAGTCTCCATTTCAGTGGTGTGCTAAACTCACGCTGGTATCAATAAAAGTTTTACATGCAAAAGGAGTGGAAAATACGAGATGTTAGATAGTTCAATACAAGTCTATAAACCCGATACCTAAACCCTGCTATCACGGCTCCGGCAACCCCCTGCTAACTTCCATGCAAATTCCACCGATGGATGTCTAGCTCACTTTGGCTCTAATTGAAAGTCCTAAAGGTGAATTGAAATGTTGTGGGAATAAAAGCCTGTTTAAGATGCCAAATCCCTAACGAAATCCCTGTGTAGACTTACAAGTAAAGAAATTGTAAAGGCAAACATAGAGGCCTTCTTATTAACCTGTCAAAGCGAGGATTCTGGCATCTATTTTTCTCCTGCTAAAATGGTGTCATTCTCCTTCCTCTAATGACTGCAGAATTTTACTGCTTCGCATGCCTGCCAACAAAGATGATATTGTTTAGGGCGGTGATGAAATCTCCCTTGTTCCTGCTGATGACAACCATGGTGCTTCCCGGCAGGGCTGCTTACTACATATTGCTCTGGGGCTACCTGCAAATGGTGTGAAGTCATGGATTAAGGCAGTTCAGTTTTCCGAGCTGCGGCCTTAATAACCTTCTCCCTGAACCAGACTTTCTGAGGACTGGTTCATTGATTCCTTTTAGAGAAAGCAAACACACTCTGCCAGAGGAATTGTGGCCTCTTTGATGTCAAGGAGCAGTTTCACCTGAGATCACCTGGGACATTTTGCTCAGGCTCATGCCTGAACTGAGCTGGATATCCATTGCCTTCTTTTTAAGACTCACTCTTGGGGCTAATGAGAAAGAGATAAAACAGTTGCAGCTCTTTCCTCCCAAAGGGTAACTGCAAAGCTCAGCATCCGAACTGTGAATGCAGTCACACGTAGAGCCTGTGTGACTACTCGGAAGCATCACTGTTACATGCTTCTCCCATTGACCATCCTATTCTCCCCCACGCCTGGTTGTTAAATTAACACTTGGAAAGTGCTCAGCACAATGAATATGAAATATAATGAAACGCTAAGGTGCCAACAGCACAGTTACGAAAGAAAAGTCAATAACAACCAAAATCATGCATAAGAAGGGTGCCAATGTTTGCATATGTTATTAAATACTTGCTGGTGTCTGTCCCCCATTCTATCACCCTCACTTTTCCAGAAGGGCAACATTACATGTTATGGAGGTATGTAATTTCAGGATATAAGGAACAGAGTCCTTCTACTACATATACAAAATTCCGGTGTAATACACATATGAAAGGGAAAGAACTGTGGTCTATTTCAAGGCTTTTCCTTTTATCTTTTCCAGCATCTCCTGCCAATTCTCAAAGTACTCCCAGATCACAGACTGAGCTAGATTATCTGAACAAGGTTGTACTGCACCTCCTGATACTCCCTCTGTCATTCCCCAGGGCTACAACCTGTCCTCTGACCCCTGACAGTGCTCTCTTCCATCATTCCCTCCTAAGGAGCCCTTTGCCAGGCCTTTGCTTTTCCTCTTCTTCAGCCTGAGGAGGCAGAGCTTTCATCAAGATTAGCACAAACACACCTACTCATTGGCCTGACATGTGGCCTTCAAAAGAGAGAGGCCCCTGGCAGGGGACGTGTCCCCCCTACCTCCAGGACATACCGTGTGCTGCTCGGCAGCTGAGCTGCCAGATTCAGGCAGTGGAAGGCACCTCGGGAAACATCCTGACAAGGACCAGCGCTGGATGTAACTCGTAACTAAAACAATGCATCAAGTGCAATCCATCACCTCCCGGTCCTCGGTGTCTTTCCTTACTCCTGCTGAAACCACAAATACTGCAACCAGAATGAATTGCTTACCAGGGGTCTGTCATGATCGCCAGGCTTATCAACCATTTTCCTAATGTCGTTCTGAACAAAAGGGAAAGCTTTTCTTATGTGAGCATAGAAAATACATTCTTTCACAAGCATGATACCCAGTATCTGTGTTTCTTAACTGTCTGCAGCACGCTTTTACAAGACATCTAACTTGCTGGGGATAAACCACATTGCACAGTAGATGTCTGCCTTGTGCTTGCCTGTTCTCTGCAGTGGCTGGTTTCTCTTTTGAAATTCAGGAAATTCACATTGGTTTCTCCTGTTCCTTTCGAAAAGCCTCTAAAACTCAGCTAGAGAAAGAAGGCTGCATCAAGTGAGACAATGTCGTCACGAAGTCAGTCAGGATTCCTATTCTAAAGAGCTGACGGCGTAAATACAAGTAAATCTCCAATCTTTAAAAAGCACCAGCAATTGTCTTCCATCTTATGTCAGCGTTTAAAAATCGGCAGTGAAATCAGGTTTCCATGTGGTCTGTTTGTGGATGCACAGGTTCCACGAATCCACAGGCAGTTCCAACCTCATCTCCAGCTTCCACTCCAGAAGCCTTAACACATTGGTGTAATTCTAGTTGGACTTCAAATGGGCGAAGGATGATTATCGCTGTGGCCTCAAATGGCTGAATGAAAGGAATCTGGTATAGATTAATAGGAGTATTAGTGAAAGATGGGAAGGAAAACAAGGATTCTGATACTTCAGAATGCACTTTGTCAGCAACTACAACTGTGTAATGTTTCTCTTTTATTTTGCTGTACTTCTGACATTATTCTCTTACACTATTTTGCTTCTCATCCTCTTGTGAGGTTTATTGTACTTACAAATCACTCCCAGGCAGCAGCTCCTTTGCTATCTTTTCATTAAAGCAAAAAAAAAAAGAATCAAAAAGTTTTGTGTGTAATACATTTTCCCTGCGGGAACTAATTCCACACAGATATTGACTACAAGCCTTTCCTTGTTTTAAACTATGTAGGCACGCATCAAGCAGTTGATTCCTCTCCCCAGAGTCACCTTCTGAAGCTTTATCTGAGCACTACATCTCCAAAGAGTCCTGCAGATCATGTAGGAGAAACTAATTTGTCCTCCCAAGCCAGTGCTTATCCCACCTCAACTACTTTTTGCCATCAGCTCGCTATGAATACTCTGCGCTATTCATTTTATGGTGTTTAGGGCTGTGTCCACTCCAGTTCCTTTGTTTAATATATTTTTAGTTCTCTCACTGCGGTATGACAGGCTGCAGCGTGCTAAAGGAAAAGTAGGGGGAATAATTGTATTGATTTCCAAATGCTGCAGATTGAGAGCAGATGTACCATGTACTCCCCAAACGTATGTTTTAACTTTCCTTTATGTGCTGTGCTGCACAGTCTTCAAGCCAGGAAGTGATTTATATTTGCTAATTGCATGCACTTTGGTAGATTTGCAGCTAAAAATAAGGGTTTGGGTTTTAATTATAAATGATTTATCCTTTCACACTGCATGACTTAGGGAATCTGCATTTAGTTTCCCCATCTGCCATAGACCTATTTTGTACCATTAGCCACCCACCGTGGGTCATCCCTGTACCCAGCTCTGTGGTATCTGGACCTCACGGATGTCTTTCTTTGTTACACACCAAACACAGAGATGAAGAGAACACTTTGGTGTTACAGCCGAACAAGTTTCATCTGACTGCCAAAAGCACTGGGTTCAACTGCTCCTAGCCCACCCTTTGCTGGATCTAACACCCCAGCAGCTGGGGGGGAGCTGACCTAACTGGTTGATCTGGAGGGACATTGTTCTTTCTTTCTCTCATCAGAGGGTTAGTTTTCTATGGGACCAGTCAGTTGAATGGACTTGCCCAGATGAGCATGCAGGAAACAAAAGAGATTGTTTCACTGCAGGCAGCTCGCTAGATCAGCTCAGATGTAACGTGAAGTGTCACCTCAGAGTGTCAGGGCAGGCGAGCCTGGGCTGGTGCTGCAGAAACCCTATCCCAGTTGCACGGCCTGACCTTCTCACTGGCACTAGCACTAGTATTCCTGTACCCAGATGATAAGTGGCAGGAGCCTGAGGGCACTCATTGCTCTTAATGACTGACCAGCCCCATCTGGGACCTCCAACCCCACCCTTGCCCAGGGGCTTTATTTAGGCTCACCCCTGGTACCTTGCAATGTCCCTATCTGGGCTATGTTGAAGGACCAGTAGTCTGTAATGCCAACATCCCTGTGCTTGGCTATGAACGCTGCTGTTCCGGACACTGGCACATGGATGGAATTCCCTGCTTGACCTCAGGCCCATCTTATCATTATGGACCTACCTGGCAATTGTTGCACTGTGTTCCAAAGACTACTGCTGGAATGGCCCCAGCCTTACTTGATGCATCCTTCG
Organism: Myiopsitta monachus; assembly: GCA_017639245.1. NCBI lineage: Eukaryota > Metazoa > Chordata > Aves > Psittaciformes > Psittacidae > Myiopsitta > Myiopsitta monachus. Next base: position 62,243,608 of record CM029923.1, read on the forward strand.
TTTTTGAGCTGAGTTTTCAGGAGCCGGTACCTTCTAAGGAACTGACAGTTGATTTCTGCTTGGTCTCAGCCCTGCCTCACTGCTGTGAACCTGCCTGATGATCTAGACTCTTGGCTGGAGCTGGGCCTGCCTTGTTCACCTTGGTTGGGAGTAGTGGATCAGGCTTTGGCTCGTGAGGCCCCTGTTCTGCTGGCTGTGGCACTCCAACTCCCTGTCCCTCAAGGACCAAAGAGCATTTGCTGTACGTTGGAAAAAGGTGGCTCAAGGACCTAAACTGGCAGAAACATCTCCGCTTAAGGAGGTCAGCTTAGCTCTTGAACCATCTCAGCCCTGAGTTCCATGATTGGGAAAGAGGAGGAGGTGGCCAGCATGTGGAACATCATCCCAAGGCATATTAGAGCAAGGTGGAAGAAAGTGGAGAGAAAGAAACCTCAAACAAGGAGCTGCTTTGTCTAGTGCTGCAGCAATTAAACTCCACCATGCTATGGATATAGGCACCCAGGTCCCAGCAGCAGACAGACTCTTCCATGTGTCACATCCAGATCCTATTATAGCTCTGGCAATATCAAGCTTGGCTTGCCTCTTCCACTTAATCCATGTTTGTACACTGGGTGGTTTTCATTAGGAAGTAGGCAATCTCTTGTCATTGTCCCCCTTGGTTTAAGGAGAAATATGTGCATGTTCATATATGTGAGGAGAAGGTGGTTTCAGACCTCCATCTCCTTCCCTAACACTCAGCCAGATGCTTATCTGGGTTTGTTCCTCCTCTTGAAGCTATTAGTGTCTGACAAGGAATACAAGATTCATATGGCAGAAAGCAAGCCGAAGAGGGGTGGGATCTGATCTAGCAGGAAGTGAGGAGGAAATTCCTTTAATCTTGTCCTTGTTTCCACTCTGCTTATGAACTTTATATTAAACAGGTTGCTGACTTTTGAAATCCTAAACCTAATCTAAGCATCCCAGGAATGTGATCGTTCTCCTGAATGGAAAGTAGTTATCACCGCTAGTAGCTTCAACCAGCTTTGTCAGCATCCTTCAACTCCATTAAAGCAGTGCTATCTGCCTGACCGCAGTTACGGCTGTGATATAACATATGGGGAATCGGTACTTTGTGTTGGCAGGAGGGAACTGCTTCCTGTCACCAATGAGAGGGGTCTGGTTGTAGGTACCCTGTCATGGGCTGATGGAAGAAGTATGCTCATGGGGACAGTCATCGCCAGCCTGGGGTGAGATGTGCTGCAGAATGAGAGCAGGATCGCAATGCTGCTGTTGGCATTTGTGATCTCTGGTACCAACTATACCTGACTCCTTTCCTTGACTTTCGACTGAATAACAACTAAATTAGGATAAATTGGTACGTTAAATATTGATTTCACTAAGGCAGAGGGGTTTGAAAAGGACTCTGAAGATGCCAATTGGATTTCTGAGTGCCTGCCTGACAGGAAAAGTAGGAGATGCCCAGTAAACCCGACACGTTGTGAGGAGAAAATGAGAAGCTCTTCATTATCAACTCATGGATGAAGAAGTTAAGAAATCACTTTCCTATGCTGCTGGCGCTGTTTCTTTGCTTTGTTTCAATGGAAACGTCCTACAAAGTGCACTCACAGCTCCTGACCGCTCCTCATCTGCACTGCCGCGAGGTTGCGTTGTGTGGGGCAGGAGCTGCCTGACCCACGCTCGCAGTTGTCAGCTGGGCACCCTAAGATGGAGGCTTCCTCCCCTCTCCACTGACATGGCGTCTTTGTGGCTGGGGAGCCTCCTCCATGAAACCTGCTGACGAAGTGTTCCAGCTTTCATGCATGATAGGAAGAGACTGTGAAGATTAGGAATGGAGACAGCAAGTAACGGAAGCGGACTCTTCAGCTTGATGGTCTGTGTGTGTCAGCAGCCGGCGCTGTGCTTGCTCTTACCACAGAAACCCCATGGTTTTGCCCAGAGAAGCTGTGGCTGCCCCATCCCTGGCAGTGTTTAAGGCCAGGCAGGACAGGGCTTGGAGCAAGCTGCTCTAGTGGAAGGATGTCCCGGTTGGAACGGGTGAGCTTTAAGGTCCCTTCCAACACAAACCATTCCGTGATTCTACAATTGCCTGGAAAAGTGGTTTCCCCTCCAAGCGCATTAATCCCGCAGATTGTGCGTACTGGCAAACACTTGGAAAGCAAAATGTGGAAGGGAAGGAATGGTAAATCCAACCAGCGCCTTCATGAACCCACCCGCTCCGACAGGGAAGGCATGAAGCGCGCCGCGAGGAAACGCCAACCCGCCCGGAGCTCAGGGGCAAAATGGCGGCCGCGAAGTGAGGCGAGCGCCCCCCTGCGCCGCGCAGCCAAGGGGCCGGCAGCGGGCGGGCAGAGGCGGCGCGCTGGGCGGGACGGCAGGGGGCGCTGCTCGGCCGGCGAGCGGGCGGAGCGGGCGGACAGTGACAAGCGCGGGGCTGAGGCGGCGGCGCCCGCCCGCTCCCCCGCCCGCCCGCCCGGGAGAGCGCAGCCCCGAGGGCGCGGCGAGGGACGGGTTCGGCGGCGCGGGAGGAGACGCGGCCCCGCGGCGGTTGCGCAGGGCCGGCCCGGGACGCCGGCGCTGCGCGGTTGGATGTGGGAGTAGCGCGGCGCCGGCTCAGGAATGCAGCAGCCGGGCGGCGGGGACGGGAGCTTCTTGCTGCTCCCGCTGCTCCTGCTGCTGCGGGCGGGCGGCCGGGCGGAGCTGGCGGACGCCACGCAAGGTAGGGCTGTGCGGGGCCGCGTCCCGGCTTTTGTCCCGCGGGAGGCTCCCTTCGCCCTCGGCGGGATGGGGAAGTACCGGGGGGGTGTCTGTGTGTGAGGGGGACCGGGGCCGGCCCTGCCGCGGCTGTGGTGGTGAGGGGCTGCCCGGGGCTCCATCGCTCTCTCCACCCCCCCCCCCCCCCCGCGTTAACGAACTCGGAGTTTTATCGTCGATCTGTGTTTAATTGCTTCGTAAAAAGCCGTTCCAAGCGTTTGGCAGAGTTATTTGGCTGAGTGTAACCGTTCCCGCTTTTGGTACGTGGTTGATGGTTCCCGAGGTGATGTTATCAATGATGATTTGTCCTTCAGCTCCGGCTTTGGGGGTGTTCTACCATCTCAAGCCCCTTGTAGTCTTCCAACAAGTTTTTGTAGATGTATTCTTTTAAACTATAACCTTAAAGACTCTTTGATTTACTTTTCACGAGCAATATTTATTTTGCAATCCTTCTGTTTTATTAGCGTTTTGATTTCAGCCTTTTGCAGATGATTTATGTTTAAAGTGTAAGCATAGCCCGTGCGTAAAGGGACCGAGATGGAGTTAGGCAAGAAGGAGTGATTCCTGAGGCCAAGTCAGTAAAAAGTGAGCAGTGCTTTTGGACGCCTGCATGGGAACTTCAGTGAGAGGTGGATGTTCATGAACTCCACCTCCTTGAAGGTACTTTATGGTGGGGAGTTAAATCACGAGCCGCTTGTGAAAAGTCCTGGTTGGTAATATGTCTGTATTTAGTATTTGAAGAAGGGGAAAAAAGTGAACACTAAAGAGATGAAGCTGTTTTGAGTTTAAATAGGTAGCGGTCCAGAACTGAAAGAGCTGTGGTTATAAAACCTCTACTCCAAATTGTAAAGGATAACTGCTCTTCAAAAGTCAGTCGTAGTTAATTACAATGCTCCTGTCCCACGCAGGCTGTGCCTGCGTTTCTCTCTGTGTTTCAGTGCATCGCTAATGATGCTGTTACCTGGCGCTGTGTGTTAGGTAGTGGATCCCTCTAAATGACTTCCAGATATCCCAGTGCGACTCAGTTGGACACAGGCGTCTCCTGGTGCAGATTCAATGGCTGGATGATGTTCTAGCTTAGGGTAGGAATTCTCCATGACATCTCAATGGGAAGTTTTCCAAATGTTGTTTTCTAGTGTCTCTAGGGAGTGCTGTATGTGCTTAACAAATAGCTGTAGTTTTAAAAGGGGAGGGGGAAGACAGGCTGTCTTTCTTCCTGTTTCTCAGATAAATTCAAAACTTTAGGGTCATAATATGAAATTTTGTATGTTTCCAAGAGCCTGGAGGGGAAAAAACCCCACAAACATAAAGCAACTGGGTCCAGAACTGGCCATTTTTTCCTGGGAAGTATCTTTCATGATATGAATTCACCTCTGTGTAGGACTATTAATGTAGTCATTATTCACGATTACTTTTCACAGTGAAATATGTTCTGTATTTTAAGTAGTATCTTTGGCACAATGTTGATTCATGGGCAGATCGAGTGATTTATTGATCTTTTTAATAGACGTTTAGCACATGCTACAACAACACACTGTGTTTTCCCCTTGTTAAAGATCTAGGTTTTGTAGAAGAATAAGGGAACCTGAACAAGAAACACTCTAAGAAACCAAACAAATAAGTGAAATACTTAATATAAATAGTTTTATAAAGTTCTTTAAGGTCACTGTAGTGGTTGGGTGAATAGATTTTGCTCCATCAGAAACCCAACACAGAGCCTTTCAGTCTCTACCCTTTTGCCCTAATGTTTTCCAAAATGGTAGAATATGGACCACTAAATGAGTAAAAAGACCTTTTTTTTCAGGCGTGTCAGTTAAGGGCTGCAAGGAAAGTCCATCTCTGATGGTAGCACAACTTCTCCTGCCAGCATAGATGTTCTGGGAGTCCAGGATCTGAAGGTCTAACACAATGGAAGTATTTCAGAGTAGTTTGGGCTCTCAGCTCCCTGAAGTCCAGGAGGATGCGAGCCTGATTGTGCTGTGCTTGATCCAAGCACCTGTGGAGATGTGACTCCCACTCCAGAGACTCCCCAGTTTGACGCTGATCCAGTAAAGTGGATACAGATGTGCACAAATGGCCTCATGAATGTGGCTGATGCAGCTCAGTAGGACGAGTCAGATGTGTGTCTGCATGGAGGCCGGGAACATGAGCAGCTATTGTCACAGTCTCTTTTGGGGGCATTATTACCAGCTCATCCATTTAGTTGAGATATTGTCAAGTGACCAAAACTGTTTTGCTGTGTTGCCTTCCAAAAGCTCTTTTTTCATTTTGCAATTCCTCTTCACTTTTCCCCCTGTCTCCTGCTGCTTCCTTTTTGTCAATGACTTTCCCTTGTAGAGAGCAAAACAAAACAAAAAGCGCATTTGCCTTTGTACATTCATGCTGTCTTTAATGCCTGCTCTTCCCAAGGGTGCTCCAGGGCTGGCCTGAGTGCTCTGAATAAAATCACAGAGCTAATGTCAATTTAAGTAACAGGAACTCTCCAGCGTGGGTATTTTTCACTATGTTTTATATTACCAATTCAGCTTTATTCTTATATTATTCCGTATCTTGTAACTTCATGAGGAGTCACATTGGAAGAAGCGTGAAGTGAAAAGCATTTTAAAAGCATATAATAAACCCCAAATCTCCAGATTATGTTTCAGATTACAGGGGCTTAGTGCTGGTTTCCTTGCAAGTTGCCTCTTGTGAGATAAAGTTCCACAGCTCTCAATTAGTCACTGTAATACCCCGGTGGTTATTGTTTCATTCCTGGGTCAACAGGCTGCTATTTCACCAGTTACGAGTTTACAAACAAACAAAATGCTTTTGTTGCCTTAAGCCTCTAAGAGGATGAGAGTGGGTGTTACTGTTTGACTCACCATGATTGTAGATCTTGCATTTCTTGACAAAAGTTGCTTGAGGTATCAGCAGATTATCTTCATGAAATCATTTCTTTGTTCCTATAATTTAAAGTCTACTGAAAATGCTGTCGATCATGTGCACACAGGAACTTTAAGTTAAAGCATTGCAAATGAGATCTGGGCAGGGGAGAGTTTTAAAGCTTGTGCATGGATTTTAAGTACAAATACCTAAATGAAGGCAAAGGGGGGGAAAAGCTTCCCTGAGGCGTGACACTAGATACCACTCTTTGGAAACACATGTAGAAATGCAGCAGTCTTCTGAGATTCCAAAAAGCACCTCAGAGCTAAAAACTCTTTCTAAGTCTCTTAACTAAATGCAGCTGCTTTCCACAGAGTGATTGTCTTCCAGAAATACCTAGAAAGTTAACTAATACAAAATAAAACCTGTAAACCTTTTTCTTCCCCAGGCCTTGGAAGAATCCTCAGTCATCCTCAATTGCAAGTTTTGCCTTCACATGATTGTGCAGGTTTTTCACATTTTCTGTCTTAAATAATTTTTAGTGATCTGGTAAACTGTGAGCTGCAGTCATGGGTTTCCTCTACAGTTTCAGTGTGATGTTCTCCTCCTGCTGTAGGTACCCAGCTCAGATGTGCTGGTATTTCACTGGTGAAGTTTCTCCCTGAGCCCGAATAATCAAGGCAGCCTCTATCAGGCCTTTAGCACAGCTGGAAGGTCTCACACCAGCCTTGTGTAGGTAGAGGTGTGATAGTGATAATGCATCCTGCATTTTGACAGTGACTCCTGTGCATTGAAACACTTAACTGAATATCAGATGAAGTTGTTTTATTAAGATGCTATCTTTGATCCAGGTTTCTGCTTTTAAAAATTACCAAACTAGGGCTGTTGTATTATAATTCTCTCTTGAAAGCAAAGGGAAGGTTTAAGTGAAATCTGAATCTGGTTATATGAGAGGGAACAGTTTCTAGTGATGAGGGTAGTGCAGCACTTGGAGCTCTGGATCCAACTCCCTAAAGAAGAGCTAAAAGAAATTCTGGGTTGATTTGGGCTGCAGTTGAATATTTAAGTGATTTTGTAGAGCTTTTTCCATCCTGGTTTCTTTTTCATTCTAATCATGGAGATATTGAAAATCAATGAATCTGCTAATTTATAAATGGAACAAGAGTGAAATGAGTAAAAAAGAGCAATTGTCTATGATTCTTCTGAAATGACAAGAAGATGCTGGCTTTAGGTGAAGAATGCTTCTATAGGTGTGGTGATAGTGGATTTACATACTTTGTGGTGAATGAGAAGCCTTCTAAAATTCCTGAAATTTTACATTTGGTGTAAAATTTCATTTAGTCCAGTGCTGCAGAAAAAGCCATCTTTTTTTTCCTGCGTATTTACAAGCAGAATCACTGTTCCCCCTAGGCAGGAGCATGGCACGTGAGAGTCTTGGTCATGTCTAGTGTCTTTTAATGCAGGTGAACTGACATGATGCATAGAAAGGCTATGAAGTTTGTGAAGGTGAAAAAATTGAATAATTTCAGCTTAAATAGGTACCACTAATGTGACATGTGATAATAAAGCTCTAAATATTACTGTTATTTATTAGTAAAGTTTTTACAGGCCCTCTTGGTGATGTAAGTAATGTAAAATAAAAACTTTCATACTTTTGGAATCTAATGCTATGTGATATTGAAAATAGTGCTCTGCCAAAGTCAGACAGCTTGGGAAAAGGAGTAGCTTTAGAAAGGAACCCTTGAGTGAGGAAAAGCAATAACACAGGCTTCTCAGCATATTCCATGCCAGCAACCCATCGTGAGGAAGATTGCTTTCCAGGATCTCCTCCTGAAGTTGGAGACATTGGAGTGCCACTGTTTCCAAGTAAAACCACAGAGCAGTATAGGGAAGGAAATGGCTAGTGGCTTGTGAAAAGAATCCCATGCTACTTATTGCTGGGACGGACACAGATTTGGAGGATGATTAGCTAGATTCCTGAAAAAATAATGCAGAATGGTGACCAACAGGAACAGAAGGCTTCTGTTCGCTTCCCTTGGAGAAGAAGCCAACAGGAATTACTGCACTTTCACCTTGCAAGTTTTTACGACAGCAGGTAGGGACAGGACAAGGGGGACTGGGTTTTAAGATGAAAGAGGGGAGGTTTAGATTAGACATTAGGGAGAAGCTCTTCCCTGTGAGGGTGCTGAGGCGCTGGCACAGGGTGCCCAGAGAAGCCTGTGGCTGCCCCATCCCTGGCAGTGTTCAAGGCCAGGTTGGACACAGAGGCTTGGAGCAAGCTGCTCCAGTGGAAAGTGTCCCTGCCTGTGGCAGGGGATTGGAACTGGATGAGCTTTGAGGTCCCTTCCAACACAAACCACTCTGATTCTGTGTCATTAATTGTGGGGCCAGCACTGTGTTTCAGCAGTGCAGCATACAGTACTTAACATTACTTTTTTCTAACGTATTTCAACAAGTCATTAGCTGGAGTTCATGCTGAAGGCATGAAATGGGTTCTGAAGCAGAAGAAAGCCAAGGTCAAGTCTGCTTTGTTAGTTGTGCTGAGTTCCACTGAGTAATTGTACTTGATAGCCTCTTTTAACAAAATCCCTTTAGAGAGCTGCATAGAGGCTGTGGTTGTGTTTGATCAGTGCAGTGCTACATGCACCTTCACAGGACATAGAACAACAACAAAAACTTGTGTCTTGCAGGAAGAAGTATCCTCTTCTGCTGACATTGGAAAGGTCTGGGCAGTGTGTCCCTGTCGGCTGGGTTGGGAAAATTCCATGCCAGTTCTGTTAGTGCTGCTCCAGGCATGGTTTAACCCACCCAGGCCTTTGTGTTGTGCTGGAAGCAGGGAGCCTGGGCACATTCATGGTGTTTTGGGAATTACAAAGAGAAAGGAGATCTGTCTGGCCTTGGTCTCAGGGAAAGTTTGAAGAACAGTAATTGGGGCAAGCCACTGCATGTGAAGGCAGAACAGACTCCTCCTCAGGAGCTGGAGCAGGAGTGCTGGTAACTTTGTGCAGATGTTGTGTGTGTTTTATAACTGCTGCTGATGTCCTGTTCTGCGTTGTGTTGTACAAAGACATGCTTTCACTCAGCAACAGATACTTGGGATGAGGCTTACATTAAGACTCGGCCATCCCAGTATGCAATGGTAAAGCTTCATGACTAGATGAGTTCTTGAGAAAACAGCCAGTGGAGGCCCTGGTGGAAGCCTGCATTTTATTAAAAGGGTTTTTTTCCAACTGGTCAGGTCATATGTTGAAACTGATACTTCACAATGGCTTCCTGTGACCTTCTGCTCCTTTCCTTCAAGGGGTGTCAGTTGTGCCTACTCCTGACCGGTTCCCAGATGCTCTGCTCTGTCTGCAGCAGAGGCCTGAACATCTGCTCCATGCAGACCTGGGAAAGAGACAGGGTGGTGAGGCTCTGTGTTAGGAGAACAGCAGCAGGCCACGGGAAATGGGAAGATCAGAGATAAGTAAGGGAAAATGTTCGGCAGCTTTATAACCTCATCGCACATTCCCTCTGGAGACTGGAAATATATGAGAGTATTTTCTTACCCTTAGAACTTGAGATGATCCCTGGAAAGATATGTGCTTCCAGATTCACAGTGTGAGCATTTCTCTGTAGGGATGACTGTTTTGTCCTCTGAAGCACAGTCCCTTCTGAAGATGTTAAGCCAAGTTTTAAAGAACTGATGGTATAAATATAATGTGCCACTTGAGAGTGTCCAAATTGTTGCTGCTCAATATAGAACGTACTGCTACTCATTCAGAGAGCCTCTGTGCCTCAGTGCTGAGATTAAGGCTGGAGAAAGAGGGATTTTATGATCTGTGTGGCCTTATTTTCAAAACTCACAGGACTTTTTGCTCTCATCACATTTACTTGGGAGAGCTGAGCACTTCCCAAAAGCTCCTCAGAAAGGGCACAGGGCGCAGGTCAGACCAAAGCCTTCAGAAGCCTGGTCAGGAGAAATGAACCTGCTTGAGATGATGCAATGAGTGAGGACTTTTGCTAGAGCCCTTTTCAAATCATGTCTGGTACTTCATCTCTTCTTGTTGGGCTAACACCACTTTGAAAAGAACCTGTCTTTGTACTTCAGTCTCCTAACCACATCCAGGTGAAAGGCAGGAATGGCATTAGTAGGAAAAAGTGCTATTTTTTATTAGCCCAGCTGACAAACTTTTGAGTGCAGAATGTGGGCTTCGGTCTGAGAGCAAGAGTGGATCCTAATAAGGCCTAATTACACCACCACCATCTTCCCTTGTTTCTTGGAATTGTTACAACTATGAAACTACCATTATTTGAAAGATAATGGCAATGCTTCTGGTAGTGTATAGATTACTTTGTGCTAGGGAGAGGCTGCAGGTCAGTATTTTGTTTTGTTTCCATCTAAGCATTCCTTTAGCGCTATAGAAAAGTTATTATAATGACAGTTGTGTTAAAGATTTTTCAATTAAAGTGAGTTTTCCACCATCTTACAGAGAGCTTTTGTCTGATTTTGGACAGTATTTGCATATCTGATGATAGGATTGTTCTTCCTGAAGGCTTTGCTTTAAAAGCAGAGGTGTAAAGGTGGTGACAGATGTATAAGAATTTTTGGATAACAGAAATGCCGGGATGGAATTGCAGAGTATGGTGCCGAGGCTTGGCTGATAGATATCCTAAGAAGTTTGAAAGCACATATAGTAAGGGTATAGGAGTTTCGATGTTCACCTAGGAGAGTCTTTGCTTGTGGTGAACACTTCTCTTCATTCTTTCTTAGACTTGATACCAGCCTTTGTTGCACAGTATTATGCACTGGGTATGCTTGGATAATACAAAACAGCTTCCAGAGGCATTTTGTGGCAAATATGACCATGTTCTGGAACTGCTGATCATTAAAGTCCTTGAGATAGTTGGACATCTGGAAAAGAACAGGAAGGATTATTCCAGACTCAGTGCACCCCATGAGGTCAGGCTGGTCTCTTCTACATTTGCATCTACACCTTTGTATATCTGTTGAATATGTAATTTGGAAAGGAGTTTTGTTTTCTTGCTGTTGAATTCCATTTCATTAGGTCTGTCCTCATAGCTGTGTGACTGTATACACGGGGTGGTCTCTAGGAGAAGCCAGAAGCTTGGCCAAATAAAGAAAAGAGCAATAAACTGAGATTAGATCTAGTTCTGATCAAGTGAGGTCCTCTTTGCAAAACTGCTACCTCTTCCTTCTCCTCGCAGAGGGTTATCATGGTTATTGACTCTGAGGGTGCTGAGGCGCTGGCACAGGGTGCCCAGAGAAGCTGTGGCTGCCCCGTGTCTGGCAGTGTTCAAGGCCAGGTTGGACACAGGGGCTTGGAGCAAGCTGCTCTAGTGGAAGGTGTCCCTGCCCGTGGCAGGGGTTGGAACCGGATGAGCTTTAAGCTCCCTTCCAACACAAACCAGTTTGGGATTCTATGATTATACAATGAATATCACTCTGTGACACCTTTATGGAGTTATTGTATATCTGAGAACTGTGGAGTTTATGCTGTATTTACAACAGCTTTTGCCTCTCCCAGTTTTTCCTGTAAGAGGTCAGTTATCATGGTTGAACATCTCTTTTCCAAAATTAACTTGGCTTCAACTGAAAGGAAGTATCTTGGTAATTGTTTTGTTTACTCTGAAACATTTGATGTGCTGTTTAAGTAACAAACGTTCTGTATGGTTTAGGCTTTCATTTTATTTTGTAAGTTAATTATACATCCCATGTGTTTTCATTTTTCTTTTTGAAATACTTTATCTCTCTGTGAATTTACTGAAAATTTGAAGCATGATGGGTACATCTCTTTCTCCAGAGCACCACAGTAAGCTCTGCTCTCTGTGTATTTCACCTACAATCACGAGAGGTCATTTAATTCCCAGTTGATTGTCAGGGAAATGGATTTATGGCGTTAGATACTTTCAAAGGACACAGAATAGCACTGGGTGGGTCTTTGCTTCTGACCATTGACTTGCTCTTCTGTTGTCTTGAATAATTTATCCTCCTATATTTAAAGCTCTTCTCTAAATGAAAAAAAACAACATATGGTTCATTTGTGGGATTTGTGGGCCGTTTGCTTTTCTATGAAGAGTAGAAGCACAGTGTTCCCCTGAGAGCTAGTTACCCCACAGCAGAGAAGCTGCACCAAGAGGGAAGTGGGCATTTAGAAGTGAGAATGTGGTAGTTCACAAGTTACTTTCAGCCAGTGATAACATCTAAAATTCCAAGTGGATTTTTCCTTTGTCCAGGCCCTGTCTGGGCATTTGTTGCATTTTTCTGCTTCTAGACAGGAGAGCTGTGTTTGCAGTATGTCAGAAGTCCTCAAAGCTCTAGGTAGAGCAGAGCTGGCCTCCTCTTAGCTGGTGGATGCTCATGAGGCTTGACTTCCTTTTAATATATGGGGTAACAGTAGTGTTGTCAATGCTTTTTATAGCTCTGAATGGTCTCGAGTTGTGGTTTGAGAGCTTAGTCTTTCTGCCCAGCCTTGCATCAAGCGGTTATGGTTACCTTGGGAGCACCAAGGGGCTGGTGGCATCTCCGAGGTGGGAGCACTTTATGTTCAGGAAGGACGTTTTTGAATTGAGGGCCTCTTACTTTTGCACTCGCTTTTCTTGGCAGCCTATCAGAGCCCAAGTCTGTCAACCTTTGTAAGTGAGATGCAACAAGCCTCGCTTATTTTAGCTATTGGTCTGTCACTGGGGTTTTAATTTACAGTAATTTAATAACTGACACAATGCTGGAATAAATAAATGGGCTGTGAACATCCTCATAGACTTTGGAAGTCCAGCTCAGGGCAAGATTTGGCTTTTAATTAACACTGTCCATGAGCTTTATTGTTAAAATTGTATCCTTTTAAATAAATGAATCTGAAGTTGATTAAGAGATGACTAATTGAAACCTGGTGTGGGGTAACAGGATGCATTCTAGTGCATGCCGTAGTGAGCACAGCACCTTCTCTGGCAGGGGAGGCAGGGGACCATCTCTATGCTAGACTCCATTTCTCCTAAGTTATGGGTCATTCTACTGCCGAGACATAAGCTAGATGTTGTCATTATCTCTCTATTTTTCCTCTGCGCAGTATGTTGCTCTGTGTTGAAACCCGCATGTTCTTCACAATGTTAAGAACACTAGTTTACACGTGTATAAACCAGGTTTTTAGTACAGCCAAGAGCTTTAGGAAGGCCTTTGGACGCCCAGCTAGAAAGAGCTGTTGAAAGGGTTTTGCTTCTTTCAGTCAGTAAGTAAATTCTCCAAAAAGGGGCCCAGGCAAGGGAGGAAGCTGCAAAGGCATCCTCTGACTATAGAGGAATCTTAGCCATTAGCAAAATCCTAATTCATCCGGGATAAAAAGATGTTCTCCTGATTTTTCTTCCATTATATGGGGAGAGATAATGTGTGATTTGCCATTTTTCCTGTGAGAGTCTGTTTGTAGGATGTGATTTATGTATGAATAGTGAAGGTCCCAGTAGTTCTGGGGAAGGTATTTACTTTGTCTTGAGAATTTAAGAACTTAATAGTTGGCATTGGGGAAGGGGAAGAAAGGTCTTCTCGGGATCAACAGCAGGTACAGTTAATTTTCAGTGAATTTGTTCAATAGAGAAAGAGAGACTAAACACGAACTCACTGCTTTTCTTGCCGGATGGTTCTTGGCTGGGTGATCTAATCTCCTGGTGAGTGCCACAAGTGGCAGCAGCTCCTTCAAATGTGGAAACTTCACAAGGATTTGGGGAACCTGAACCCCTGAGGTTGCTCTGTTGTCATTCATGGGGCCTGCTGAGTTCTGTCATTTGAGGCCATTCTGGAGGCTCTGCAGTTGGAGCTCTTGAGCACCGGGTGAATTTTTTGGCCTGCGTTATGTTTATCGTGAGGTACCTCTGATGAAATGGTCGCATTCGGCTTTAAAAACCCAAGAGCAGTCCCCTATTTCAAGAAGATTTTGACAGAATGCAGCACAAGTGTCTCACCCAGAGTGTTCTTCCTGTGGTGCCAGTAAGTGACTGAGGCTGTTGCCTGGGGCGTTGCGGATCATGGAGCAAGGGTCAGCAGGGAGAGCAGTGCTGTTGCTGCCTCTTGCTTTGTAAAGTAGCAGTGTGAAGGTTCTGCACAGTTTTGTACATCAGGTATATTTTGTCTGTCAGCTCTACAGAAATCCCCTCCCCAAAGCCTGTACTTGTCGGATGTCTGTTACACTGTTCCCCTTGCCAGTTATTGTCTCCTGGGATTGTCAAGGGTAATTTCACGTGGACTAATTGTAATAACTGAAAAGGCCTAAGGGCAAGAATTCTGTCTCGACGTTGCAAGTAGGGGATTAAGTGTGTATATTCAGTGTAATTTGCTGAGAGGTGTCTATGTACCTATCTGTCAGAAGAACTGTAAAATCATTTGAAGCGTTGCACAGGATAGATATATGGTGATATGGAGGCTCAGCTTACTTCTGCTTTTGTTGCATTATCCCATTGAAGCTAATTTCACACTCTCTTTTCCTCCCCTTGCCTGTATGAGCTGGTGTCAGGATCCTTCAGAAGGCACTTAGGTTCTTGAAAGATTATTGTGCTCATTCAGCTTTAATTTCATGAGGTATCAAGGCCTGATATAGTCCTGCTATTTGTTACTGTAGTTTTACTGTGTTTTACTGACACCAGAGCTGGTTGGTGGTTACAGTGAAGATGAGGTGCAGGAGGGAAATACTAGGGTTTGATATCTACTTGCTTTGCTGTCTCCAAGATCCTGCAAGTGGTTCTGATCCTCTGGCCCTCAGTCATTCGGTAATGCTCATTAAAATAGTCATTCTGAGCAGCAGAGCCTGACAGCTTTTCTGCCAGAGTCCTCTAAAGAATACATGTAATGCATCTTTGAGGGAATTTGGTGGGCAATAGCTTTCGGTTGGCTAAAATATTTCCTGTGTAAAAGAATGCCTGCTATGCTGGACTTGTGATGGGAGGAACTGCGCTGTCAGAAATAACAGCCTGGGTTCATGGCATATTCTCCTTACGAAGTTATTTTTCCTAATGATCAGTGTTCTTGTTACTAACAGCACTAGGTTTGTATTTGTTCCACAGCGTTCCTGCATTCTAAGCTGTTGTTCAGAGCTGTAGTATATCAAGCAATACAGGCATCTGAAGCTATTCATTAGTTTTATTTAAATAATGGGTAAAGAGGGAATTATTGTTCAAAATCTATTTATCTGTCTCAATTTTGGCCTCAGTGGCTTCCCTCTCTAAGCTTTTCTTGGGGCTTCAGAGTAAAATAAAGTTGCCTTTCAATGTGAAAAAGATGGTTTGAGGAGCAAGTCCGTCCCTCGAGTGTGATGTTATGACCCCAAAGGATATATCTTTAAACAGTTAGCCTGAATTCATTCCTGTTAATGATGGTACTTGTTACTTTTGGACATAGTCAGTAAATTGAAAAGTTACTTTGATATATTTTCCTTATTTTTAAAATCAAATAAGTATTTTTCCATAAAAATTAACATTGTTGCTTTTTTTCCAGGCGTGTTTCATGTCGCAGTGAGCAAGGGCAGTGCTTTTAGGCAAAGTGGTTTCAGTGCTGAGTGTCTTAAATATCTTATCCTGAAGAAGAGGGACATGCAATTCTTACTGACTTCATTGGGACTTAAATACATGTGGTGCTTTAAAGAAATCATAGAATTGTAGAATGGTTTGGGCTGGAAAGGACCTTAAGATCATCCCATTCCAACTCCCTGCCATGGGCAGGAATACCTCACACTAGGCCAGGTTGCTCCAAGCCCCTGTGTCCAACCTGGTCTTGAATGCTGCCAGGAATGGAGCATTTACCACTTCTGTGGGCAACCTGTGCCAGCACCTCAACTCTCACACAGTAAAGAACTTCTTCCTTATATCTAACCCGAACAAACTTGCCTTGTTGACATTTAAACCCATCACCCTTGTCCTATCCATGGGCAAAGTGTTCTGTTTTGCCTTATCGCTCCATTATTCTGGTACAACTGTTTCCTGTCAGCTTGGGGGATGTTGGTGGTGCTGCTGAGGTGGTTATTTTCTGTGGGCTTTTGCCACAACTAAGGAAAACTAATTGATGAATGGGGATAGTCTGGAGTGCTGCCAGTGCCCCTTTTCCCATAGATGTTCAGTGTCCTCTGCAGGTCATGTGAAATGGAATACTTTGGATTTTGGCTTTAAGCAGAATATAGTGTTGCTTTTGCTTCCTGCCCCAAATGCCATGGGAGAAAGGATAGTTTTGATCTGTGTATCCATACTGTGATGTGTAGCTGGCTCAGCTTTCAGGGATGAAAGACGACTGTCATTTCAAGCACTTGCCATATGAGAAAACAGTGTCTGTTCCTGCATGGCTGTTTGGGGGAAGGGAGGAAGCAAATGCTTTGCATACAGGAAAATACCAGCTCAGGGGGGGTATTTGGTTTCACTAAACAAAATATTATCCAACCTCCTTTGCATGACTTTCACACCATAATGGGGTTAAAATGGACAGCCAAATGCAAATGGTTACACTTCTTGTTCCATATATATATATATTCTCATGCCCTCTACCAACCTTCACCGTAATATCCTATCTTTTATTCTAGGAGATTAAAAGGCATCTCATTTGCCTAGTAATGAATACTATAGAACCCACTCAATTCAATGAAAAGCTACTGCTTATTTCTGCTAGGAATATTTCTCCAACTGTGAATGTATGGCTTGGAATAACCAGTTTCGTTTCCAAACTTGAAATCCATTTATATGTCGGGAAAGCATTTGCAGTATTTGATGAAGGCAGTTGCTATTTGGAGCAATATTTGTTCTTGAAGCCTGTCTTTAGTGATTGCAATTCAAGGAGATTTATAGGAATTCTCTGAGTATGAATGTACGTTTCACATTTTGGAGGAACATAAAGATATACAAAAGTAAATGTTTAATGCTATACATTTAAATTTGCTCTCTTCATTGTGAACCAGCTCTTGTTTTAGTCTCCTATGTGGCTTCTTTGGCTTTCTTTAGTTTTCTCCTCACTATTTAGAGTCCTGAAATGAGTGATTTCTGTGTATGTAGAAAAAGGATTTTCTAATCTTCAGGATTTTTCTGTTTTGCCTAAATCTATCAAACATTTGTTCTGATGAAGTGAGAAGTAAGGCAGCTCAAAGTGTCTTTTTCCTGTTGCACAAGGGTTGAGCCCTGCTTAAGTTCTGCAGAATTCACTAGTTTGAGCCAAGCTAGGAAACAGTTTGGATATTTTATGTTCATTCATCTTTGATGTTTGGGATTTGGGACTTCAATGGTTTATTTTGGATATAAGCCCAGGTAAAAATGTGCTGGAAAAGGGGTGCACCTGGCAGGTGAGCCTCTGGCCTGCTGCACCAACAGGTTCTGTCCTGAGCCAGTTTTAACCTGAGGTTTCCATCTCCCTTGTATCTAGATAGCGGTTCTGTCTGCAAACATGTACAGAAGGGTCACCCCTGGAGAGCACTAACACTGAAGATGTGGAAATTCAGTGTTAGTGCTGCTTTCCAGGGTGGGTTCTTCTGCTGTGTTTTGTTGTGTGTTTTGTCATGGTGAGCTTGTCCTGTTTGTTGAGATTTGGAGGTGAAATGGCATGCACTGAACTTTATGGTTTATATGGTCTTTGGTAGAAGGCTTATTCAGAGCTGCTGAGGGCGTTTGGAAGCATCACCCCAGAGTGCAGCTGTGTTTCCACTCACGTTGTTCTGTGAGGAGCAGAGCATGCTTTTGGGGCATTGTTATCGAATAAATTCTATTGGCAGTTCAAAGTCCTGGGGTTTTGTTTGGGTTTCAGTGTATTCTTGTGTTGGCCAACATCTGCTTAGATGTTTTCCATTAACATCCCTTTAATTCTGGAATATGCTTTGCTTAATTGAAACTTTGAAGTCACAGGAAGATATTTTGACCAAACCTGGTCTTTCTTACAGTAATGTCAATGCAGAGTAAATGCATGCTGTGACTGATGCTGGTAATACATTGTCGGAGGCTTTGCAATTTGAAAGTTTCCAGTTCCTTTGGTTCAGCAAGACTCCAAATTTCATGACTTCCCAAGCATGCTGCAATGCTCATCTGGGCTGCTTAACAAAGAAGAGAGGGAAGGAAGGGCATCTCTCTGAAACCGTGAATGTATTATGGTGCTCACTGGTAGGTAAGTGTTCCATGGCATACTTTGCATGCATTTTTCTTTAAATAATGTATTTAAAATGCATATAAAATATGCATAAAAATGTATTTTCTGTACATGTGCCAAAAGCATGGGGCAGTTCCAGCTTGCAGCGAGCACCCTGATCTGCTGCTGTTAGAGATGTGGTTCGGTTCAGTTCATACGTGTGCGTGATGAACAGCAGAGAAACAGAACACAACATGAAGCTGTGCAGCTCTTCAGTTGGTTTGTGTTTCTAAGCAGATGCTTATTCTTTAATCTAGGCAGTGATTGGTATATTATCCACAGTGTGACTGATTTACCAAGAGATGCAATCAATTTGTTTCCAAGCGGAGACATGGCTTGTCTAATACAACACAGGCACACTAATGGCAATGCAGTTTCCAAGGCTTTTTCTTATTTTCCAGTTTTTAATGACGAGGGTTTTTTTAAAAAAGCAATAAATAAATCCATCTGTGCCATTTTTTTTTCAGGGAAAAAGGTCCAGGGGAGCAAAATTACAGATGTTCACGTGCCCAAACCCCATAATGGTATTAGCAATGACAGAGCTGCAGTGCTTTTTGGCATGGCAGCTAAAGTGATTGGCCTATTTTTCATTCAAAATCTTTGTTTATATTAGAAGCTTTATATCTCACGTAAAATGAGCTTTATGTGAATGGGAACTGGACTTGTAATGATTTAGTTTAGAAAAGTAATGTCAACACCCCAAAGGATTTCTGGCCTTTGATTTTTCCCAGTGTCCAATGGAAGCCTTTCCTAGAGACTGGAGAATGTCTTGCTCGGACTCCTGTTGCAGCACACAAAGAGAAGTGTCTTGACAGCTTCCAAACCAATAATATCTTACTTATGTTTCAATATATGAATAACAGCACAGGCTTTCTAGAGATGATCTTTTTGTAATGTCTTTACTTGGGGAACATACTGCAGCCAGATGAACGTAAATCCTTCAGCATTTTGAAGAACAGGAATGTATTCCCTTAAGAAACGTGTGTTACAGCAGGGATGTGCAGTAACGTTAATTCCCTGAGCCAGGGTTGTATTCTTTTAAGTAAGAGGTGCAGTGAGCTGAGCACATGATACTTCTTCCTCTTCATGGGGCTTCTTTCCTCTTTTCTAATCTCTCTACTCCAGTGTGGCTTTTTTCCGTGGTCCTTGGGTCTTGTGTTTTTCAAAGCGATCCCCTGCTGATCGTTCTGAGGTCTGTCTAAACAGTTTCTTCAATTCTGATTTAAAAGAAGTTGTTGCCTTTGATTACTTAAATAGTTCAATTGCTGTCCCGTGGGATTAGTTTCTTTGCTGGGAGGAGAAGAGGCCAAAAAGCTGCCAGCGCTTCTTGGTCTGTCTTCAGTCTCATGTGCCTGGCATGCATCTTTGAGTATCCCTGGTTCATCCCTTCAGGCTGGGGGCTGTGGAAATGAGTCTTTGCATCACCTAATGCAAGGAGAGACTGGTGGAGGAGCCATTCTGCACAAACTGGTGCTGGAAATGCTCTGCTTCTGTTGAAAAAGCTGTTCCACACAGCGCTGCTGCAGATGTCTCCGCTCTCCACTCCCAGCAGGCAGGTCCTATGGCAAACTCTGGTGCTTTATCAGCTCCAGCATGAAGTGAAAACTCCTGCTAATCTTCTTACAGAGGCAATTGCTGTGGCGAGGAAAAATGCCTCAAGCTGTTACCTCTTCCACATGCCTCGTTTGTTTTCCCCTTCCCTATCACCTCCCTGTGCCCCACAGCATATGCACCGCTGCCTGTGTTAGCCCTTTTTCTTCTATTGAGAGTGAATGTTATTAATTTATTCTTGTCTTGAGGAAAATAGTGACTTGCCTTTTAATATAATGTCTGCTGGTTCCTAGATTACTGTGGTGGCAGAATCTGAAGCGTTCAGCCTGGGGACATCTGTGTTTGTTCAACAACAGGAGATGCAGTGGATGGAAAATAGACAAAGTTTGTGTGAGGCAGAAGAAAACTGGCAAGGTACCTTGAAGAAAGTGTTAAATAAGCTCTGCCTAAGGCCCCAGTCCAGCAAAGCACTTAAACATATATTGTAACTGTAAACAGTTGAGACATCCAGTTGATCTAAGTGGGCCTAGTTTTGTGTTTAAAGTCAGATACTCACTTGAGTGCCTTTCTGGACCAGGGCCTAAGTGAGTGAGAGTTCAACTTGTTTTTCAGTTACCAGAGTGAGACTTGAAAGTGAGACCTGACCAGTGGTTACTGGTGTCCTGGGGCATCTGGGACCGCAGAGAGACTGCTCAAGGCTGTATCCCTGCTGCTACTTTTCCTGCCACTTGCACATAGGCTGCTTTTGCCTTGCTTATTTTTCTGCTCACGAGTCAAATGACTTGTGCAGAATGTGAATGTAAAAGATGCAAATAGTCCATTGCATGCCAGGGCAGTGGCGTAACTGGTCACAATTTTCAGGGGTCTCAACCTGACTTGTGTGGTAGAAGAGGAAGAAGGGAAGGAGCAATGAATGGAGTGATGTGGAGGTGCCCGTCTACTTCTCTGGTATTCAGTACATGTATAATTCTTAGTTTTATGTAAGTACACTTAAAACTATAAGTGAGGTTTTAAAATCTGTTGCTCCTGTGTAGGTTATCTCTTATCTTTTTGTGACTCTTCAATCCAGCCTAGAAGCACTTCTTAGGGAAACAGGATTTTTTCCAAGCTATTATTCCCATATGACTTCCATTCCTGGAGAATCTTGCTTAGTGGGCTTGATTCCACAGACTGTTTCTCTTGTAAGTTGTCTTTCCTGCATAAGGCTGACTGCAGCCTTGAGAGGGGAGAATGCTGCTCTGCTTCAGGTTTGCCATTGACTTACCCTGCACCAATTTGTCTCCTTCCCAGCCTGTGTGAAGTAGGATAATAATGTTTACCCACCTGTGGAATACAAGTTGAGATCTTTGAATGAAAGGCCCTACTGTGCAAAACTACAAGGTAGCACTATTGGGGGGAGGGGGAGAAACGTTCTGGACCTGCAACATTAGACTATTTACAGTGAATGTAGTGAAGGTTTCATTAATAAATAGGTGGGGTGTCGTTGGTTTGCAGCAAAACATGGTATTGCTTTAAAAAGAAAGAATATTATGGAATAAGGCTGCAGTTGTCACTATCTCAGTATCAGCAGAAATGTGAAGGACAGCTTTCTGATTCCTTAGGTGTGGAAATTCTACAGCTGTTCCTGATTATTGAACTGCTCTGCTTCTGGCTAACGTGCTGCCTACCTCTTGTTTCTCTCCTGGCTTTGTGTCGATGTCATTTCTGACTCGGAATAGCAGTAGTACTTTTAAGGAAGTGGCAGAGGAAAAAGGCTGCACCAGCAGGGAGGTGAAGAAGAATAACAACAGAATAGAATAGTTAGGGTTGAAAAGGACCTTAAGATCATCCAGTTCCTCCACCCCTGCCATGGGCAGGGACGCCTCCCACTAAACCATGCCACCCAAGGCTCTGTCCAGCCCAGCCTTGAACACCGCCAGGGATGGAGCATTCACAACGTCATGAGAATCAAATCTGCTAAAGAATAATACATGAATAATAATATTGGCTTTCTTGTATTGCATCTGCAGGGCCTGGACAGGATTTATGCTTCAGTCCAGTCTGTGGTCAAATGCCTGGTAAGGAACAGGCTTCTTCCTCTACTACTTTTATAGCGTAGAACTCAGTGGTGGTGGTGTCAGTGGTACGTCTCCATTGAGTTCAATGGGGACATGAGTTTGCTTCTCTCTTCAGTATATGCCAGACTGGTTTGGGTTGGAAGGGACCTTAAAGCTCCTCCAGCTCCAACCCCTGCCATAGGCAGGGACACCTTCCACTAGAGCAGCTTGCTCCAAGGCCCTGTGGCCAACCTGGCCTTGAAGATTGCCAGACACGGGGCAGCCACAGCTTCTCTGGGCACCCTGTGCCAGCGCCTCAGCACCCTCACAGGGAAGTACATCTTGCTTTTCATGGGGAAGAACATGTACTGAAGTGTGTGAGGAGGAGCAGTAGCCTGGAGCAAAAATTAGACTGAAAGTCACACCACAAGTTAAACATAAAGCGCAGGCTCTCCCGGGTCTCCAGCAGACACTTTTATGTAAGCTGCCAAAAACACTTCTCAAGAAGAAAACAAAAGTGTATAGAATAATACAGAAAATGGTAAAATAAGCATCTCTTCTGTTAACCTTCAGTCATCAGCTCTGTGTGTGTGTGTGTGGTGGGGGTGTGTGCGCACAGCCTAGTCACTAAAGACCCTTGTAATTGTTCCTACATCAGCCTTAGGTCAGGAAATACACCTGACAAAGCTGTAATTTGTAGAGCTGTGTAAAACACCTTTTCATAAGGTTTTGTTTCATATTCCTTTGGCTCAGGCTTCGGACAAATTTTCCCGGCGTTTTACGTGCACAAACTATATCATTGTTTTGGAAAATGCAAGTCTGACCACTGTAAATGGGTTTATATTTCCAACAGGGCAGTTATTTAATTTCCTGTTGGAAGTCTGCAAATGTTGGCACTGTTCGCTCCTTGGCAGGGGGCCAGAGGAGAGCACGGTATCACTAGCATGCTACAGCCCAGTCGGGATTGCAATTGGGTTTATCCCAGCTCTAAGACCGGACTATAACAAAGTATAGTTTTTTGATTAAACTTCATAAAGGCAGCCAGGGAGATAGAGCTAAAAGGGAGTGATAGGGTGTGCTCTAGCATGAGAACAGCCTTTCTTCTTCCTTACTTAGTCTTGTTCTTGAATAATCCTCGTTTTGCTGCAGACTTAATGTCACTTTGAGATTTTCCATTAAAACACCACAAAAAGGTGCTGAGGTCTGATCCTGAAATTGGCTCTTTCAGTATAAACACGTTCCCTGATGCAGTTATCTTCCTTGGGATCCATGTGCATGGTCCAAGGGGAAAGACAGCTGCCAAGGTTCAAACCTCTAATAGTCTAAGTGACATGACTGAAAGTCCTGAAGTCACCCAGGTGCATTTCTAAAGGATTCATCGGCATCCAGAGCTTGAGCTGTCTGGAAAATGCTGTCTCTAGAGACGAGGGCTTGGAAATTATTTGGAAAGCAAACTCTTATAAACAAAAAAGATATTTTTGTTCTCTGTTTGTTTTAAATAGGGGGACTTCACTCTGCAAAAATGAATCAGATGAGTGTTAAAACGCATACTTTAAACTTTACCTTGGTTGCCTGGTGTAGGCTATCTATAGCTGCAGCGTGCTGCAGGCAGGGAATTTCCTCTGCATGACAGAGTTATTAGATCATGTGGACCTTCTGGTGCACCAGTAACCATGACCCAGCAATGTGCGCTTGAGCCCAGAACCCCCCTGTGTGCTGGGCTGCACCCCCAGAGCGTGAGCAGCATCTCAGGGAGAGGATCCTGCCCTCTGCTCTGCTGCGCTCTGGGGAGACCGCCCCTGCAGTCCTGATCCAGCTCTGGGGCAGCAGCACAGGAGGGACGTGGAGCTGTTGGAGTGAGGCCAGAGGAGGCCATGGAGCTGCTGCGAGGGCTGGAGCAGCTCTGCTCTGGAGCCAGGCTGAGAGAGCTGGGCTGGGGCAGCCTGGAGAAGAGAAGGCTCCTGAAGGGGAGACCTGAGAGCAGCTCCAGTGCCTGAAGGGGCTGCAGGAAACCTGGAGAGGGGCTTTGGCCAAGGGCCTGTAGGGACAGGACAGGGGAATGGCTTTAAGCTGGCAGAGGGAAGACTGAGATGAGCTCTTAGGCAGAAGCTCTTCCCTGTGAGGGTGCTGAGGCGCTGGCACAGGGTGCCCAGAGAAGCTGTGGCTGCCCCGTGTCTGGCAGTGTTCAAGGCCAGGTTGGACCCAGGGGCTTGGAGCAAGCTGCTCCAGTGGAAGGTGTCCCT
This sequence comes from Myiopsitta monachus, assembly GCA_017639245.1. Classification (NCBI taxonomy): domain Eukaryota; kingdom Metazoa; phylum Chordata; class Aves; order Psittaciformes; family Psittacidae; genus Myiopsitta; species Myiopsitta monachus. The sequence goes on from CM029923.1 coordinate 62,267,184, forward strand.
GCCTATGGCAGGGGTTGGAACTGGAGGAGCTTTAAGGTCCCTTCCACCCAAACCAGTCTGTGATTCTATGATTTCTGGTGCCCTGCTTGCTCACAGAATTCTCCATTTGACTGTGGTTTGCAGAGGAGATAATTCTCTTACTGACATCTACATCTTGAAATAAATGGAGCCAGCTCCAATTTTCTTTTGCAAGTTTTTCTCTTTGAAAGGAGCTCAGTGTTGAAAGCGAATGACCCAATGACGTGGCAGACTCTCCATCACTTGGAAGCCTTTAAATCAAAGCTGACATCCTGAACAATTCACTCTCAACCACAGTGGGTTGTGTGCAAGAATTACTGGGTGTAGGAAATTGTTGCATGTGTCATGCAGGGGATCAGAGTTAGGATTATTGTGGTCTCTATTAAATCTCACATGAGGCAGCATTCAGCGTAATCTGTTTGGATTTACTCTGTTCTGATCTGGAGGAGCTGCTTTTCCTCAATGATTTGGGTTTGGAAGGGGAGGTGCTCATAGAGAGCTGTGCACAATTTATGTGTTATAGTTAATATTTGCAGTCACTTTTTATGGCTTCTCTGAAGCTGCAGTAGATAATGCTCTATGATGGAAAGCAGAAAGAGGATAAAAAGCATGTTTTGAACTCCTGGCATGCTTTGGAATTGTTTCATGAATGGTATTATTGACTGCTGATAATATATGGATTAGGCCATTGATATGTATTGAACCAAAACACGTTATACCTGAATAATTCCATGTGTCAGAAGATCAGGTTCTTTTTTTCACTGGGTCCTACAAAATAGTGCAGCTAAAGGAAAATGCACCTAAACCCCAAAGCATATAAAGCATATAAAAACATGCTTGAAGTACTGCAGTAATCTACTTCTGCAACTTTCAGGTTTTGTGATAACTTATTAAATAGAATCTGTAGGTTTTGTTTCTCTATTTTTGATGTACTTATCTGTGTTTACATCCCAAAAGGCAAACTGGAGTGTTCTCTCTATATGCTTACGGAGCTTAGAGCAGTAATAACTGTGTAGGGCCAGAAGACCCTCTGGTCCTTTGCAGTTTCTTCTGGGTGTTAGATTTCATACAGAAAATATGGTTCTCATTGCAGTTTGGCAGCCTTCAGGAAAAAGCAGATCTTTCCAGTGTTCCATCTAAAAGAAATAGAGTGCACTCAGTTTGTCTTTGCTGTCTCTCAGTGATAGTATCCAGAAGTAATTAGTTTTGTTACAGTAGGTTTGACCCAGCAATCTCAGAACTGTTTATAAACAATGTGTACTCTTTCACCATGTCTTGCTGTTAGTTATGTGTTTCCTTCCTTTAGATACATGCAGGTAAAATAGAGATCCCAAAGGAGAACATGTAGCAAGTTTGGAAAAACAGCCAGGGATATTCTGTTCCATGCCTCTGCCTTACCAAAATTTCAAGATCAAAGCCCTAATTTTCTTGCCTACCTGTGGCTCTTTTTCACGCTGTACATATGTAGCTATCTTGCATACATTAATCCTTATCCTTGGGCTTGCCAAAACTCCTCATTCACTGTCTCTTACCCCTGTACCTCCCAAAGTGTAGAATCATAGAGTCATAGAATGATTCAGGTTGGAAGGGAGCTTAAAGCTCATCCAGCTCCAACCCCTGCCACAGGCAGGGACACCTTCCACTGGAGCAGCTTGCTCCAAGCCCCTGGGTCAAACCTGGCCTTGAACACTGCCAGACACGGGGCAGCCACAGCTTCTCTGGGCACCCTGTGCCAGCGCCTCAGCACCCTCACAGGGAAGAACTTCTGCCCAAGAGCTCATCTCAGTCTCCCCTCTGGCAGTTAAAGCCATTCCCCTGTCCTGTCCCTACAGGCCCTTGGCCAAAGCCCCTCTCCAGGTTTCCTGCAGCCCCTTCAGGCACTGGAGCTGCTCTCAGGTCTCCCCTTCAGGAGCCTTCTCTTCTCCAGGCTGCCCCAGCCCAGCTCTCTCAGCCTGGCTCCAGAGCAGAGCTGCTCCAGCCCTTGCAGCATCTCTGTGGCCTCCTCTGGATTCGCTCCAGCAGCTCCACATCCCTCTTGAAACTGGAAGGCACTCAGTTGAAATCCTCTGTTCTGCACAATGTTGCACACGGGTTTGTTAACTCTGGTTGCAATGAAGGGCTTGCTCTCCTGCTAATGACTGTCCCTGAGTTCAGAGTGCCACCTGAGCATCAGAGGGAAGTGTGAAGAGGTCACAGTGTGCTGCAGTCTGACAGGAGTGAAGTCCTGTGTGATGCTTTGTGCATTTCAAATCAGTATAAGATATCAAATGTTTTAAATTTGGATTAAAATTTAAATGGATTAAATGCAGATCTATCTGTGGACATCTAAAAAATCAGTTCGTATACAAAGGGAGACTAAAAGAATACCAGTCAGTCACACAAACCAGTGATACCTTACCAAATGCTAACACATCCTGCTAAACCCCCCCCATAACCTCACAACATCATAGTAAGAATGATGTTGACATATACCTATATGGTGAATAACTTGATGCTGAATATGTTTTCTTACGAGAAGCGCTTCCATTTATCATGCCATGCTCCAATTTTAGCTATCATGTATAAAGTGACAAAGTGCTTTTGAATTTGCTGTCTTGACTTTGAAAACTGTTTTGATTAGCGCCCTTGAAGAATGGAGTTCAAAATCGTTAGGAAACAGGGATGATATCAAAAATACTGTGATTTGGTGGACTAAAGATTGTAAGATCTTATGGGAAGCAAATTCGTAGAGAAAAAATATTTAAAGGCATCTAGAGTTACTTACAGAGATTGTATTCTGATGTGAGGACATCCTCTTAGTCTATGAGAATGGTAGGTGTGAATAAAAGAGAGGCCTGAAACAAAAGAGGGAGGCATCTAAAAACTGTGATTGAGGTGACCAGAGATGGGTGCAAAAGCTTAGGCTGAATACAGCCACAAAATCAGGGGAGCTGATTAGGACTAAAGCTCTAAGTGATAATGAGAGAAGCAGGAATAGAGAAAGCCAAGAGAAATGCCAGCTTGTGATTGAGTGCACAGCAGAAATCTTGCTGGGTGAAATCAAATGCTGTTCCACCAACGCAGCTGGCACAGTGAATACAGAGTTGTAAGGACTGTAATCTCGGGGTAGAATAAGAAAAAGCAGGGAATACTTGGATAAATCAGATGTTTTCTGGTTTCTCCCATCAGTTCTTTAACCTCTGAGGAAGTTTTTCAGTCCTGGCCAGCCTCAGGAGTAAGAGACACTGTGTATGGATGGGGGTAGGGCTGGGAAACTGGGAGGGGAATAAAAACCCCAAAAGACAAATATATTTGTCCGGTTTAAAAAAGAAGTATTAAGGAGTTCTGCATCAAGCTGCTTAACAACAGAAAAGTTATTTGCAAGCATCTGGAAGATAGCAAGGAGATGGATAGCAAGCTAAAATGCTTTTGTCAAGAGCAAATCCTGCCACACCAATCTCCTTCCTTCTTTCAGGAGCATATGGAGTCTTGTGGAGAACAAGAGATGATGAATCTTGAGTTCATGTAAACTTCGGTGTCGCACCTCATGTGCCATTTCTACAAGTCATTTACAGATACTGGGTCTTAGTGAAACTAGTACAGCCTAAAGGCAGAACTGGAGTGATTGCAGGCCCAGGGTAGCTGTCAGGGTTTGCAGGGAAAATGGGGAGCCTCTAAATAAATGGGAAGCCATGAGCCCAGTGGTTTGGTACTTCTGGTAGCAACCTTGGGGTATGGAGAACACTCAGGTGGAGGGATGGTGAGGGTTTTAAAAATGATCTTGCTAAACTGGAGATATAGTCAGAAGAAATATGATGAAGTGGAAGAAGTGCAATATATTAAGCTGCTAGAGGTGTAGTCACCTGTGTAAGTTGCAGAATAGGAATGTGATTAAGTTGAAGGTCTTCTAAAATGATCTGGGAGCTTTCCATGGGACAGCAACTGGGCAGAGTCAACAGTGGCATACTGTGAAGAGAAGGCAAACATTGTGTTTGGCTGTGTCAGCAGCAATAGAACCAGCAGGGTACAAGAAGCTGTCTGAACCTCTGCTCAGCATGGGTGAGACCTCAATGGGATGAATACTGTGCCTAGTTTTGGAAAGCATATCCTGGGAAAGGTATGGATCATCTGGAGAAAGTCCAGTGAGAACAGCAAGAATCATCATGGAGATAAGAAAACATGACCCATGAGGGTGAATGAATGGAGCTTGCATCACCAGAAAGGGAAAAAGAAGGCAGTTATTATAAGTTGTTACTACATCAACTGTTCCAGGGAGGAAGAGCTGAGCTTCTCCCCAATGGCAGTGATTGCTGGGACAAAAGATATTTGGCTTAATTTATGACAGAACAGATTTAATTTAGATAGGAGGAGTGAACTCCCCAGGGTAAAGAGAATAAAGCCCTTCACAGTCTTGGGAAGCTGTGAAGTCTCTGTTTCTGGAGGTCTTCAACAAGAGATTAGGTTTACATCTGTTAGGATTGGGCTTGGGGAGAGAGATGGCAGGAGGACTCTGCAGCATCTGTTTTACCCTGGTACCTATGTTTACCCTATAAAGAGATCCTAGAAAAACTAGCTGCCCAAGGCTCCATTTAGTCTTTGTGACAATTTCGCTGCCCTATTTCATGGAATCACAGACTGGTTTGGATTGGAAAGGACCTTAAGATCATCCAGTTCCAACCCCCTGCCATGGGCAGGGATGCTTCACCCTAGACCATGTCACCAAAAGCTCTGTCCAACCTGACCTTAAACACTGCCAGGGATGGGGCATTTACCACTGCTTTGGTCAGCCTGTTCCCCTGCCTCACCACCCTCACAAGGAAGAGCTTCTTCGTTATATCTAATATTTCTTCAGGCCTTTCCAAATACACATGTTAATAAAAGGAATAATAGTACCATACCTCAATTGTTTCTTATCTAAGATTTGATGGAGTATATATTTTATATGAAAGCTCACAGAAAACAAACATTATTTAGACCTCAAATATAGTACATGATCCTGAAACCCTCTTTGCCCTTTATCCTGAGATGACTTCTAAAAGGAAGGGTGCTTCTGCATTGCACATCTCCCGCATGCTGGGGAAGGGCAGTGGTGCTGTGGGTGGTATTCATCTGTGGTGCTTCTCCAAACCAAAAGCCTCGTAGTCTTTCCTTATAGCAAAGCACATTTTTAGTCCTGTCCAAGGAGATGACAAATCCATCTACTTTATTAATCACATGAGTCACTTGAGAACAGCAAAACATCAACCATTTTGAAGGGATTGAGTATGTCAGAATCTCTCATGGTTTTTTTCTGTATCTGTGTAATAGTCTTTGATTCACTTCTGACTTCCCAAGTAGTTCAAGTCTGCCAAGAAGCCTGATCACTCGACACCAGCCCACAAAACTGCATAGACTTGGGTTCACTGTCGGCTTGAGTTAATACATCAGAGATGAGTCTAGTCCAAGAGCAGAAGAAAATAAACCCGTTTTCCAGAGTTGTGTGAGCCATTAAGAGGGGAAGCTCTGCTGGGACTAGTTTACGTGTAAGTTAAATACCAGATATGAGGGGTTGTCTATGCTGGAAAATAAGTAGTCTGTCGTTATACAGAAAACAGAGGCTCGTTTCTCTATGTGCATGTGTCTAACTCACAATTTGGGCCCCAAAGGATGTGTCTGTTGAAAAGAGAAGGCAAAGATTGCCAAGAAAAAAAGGCATGCTCCTGCTCAAATAACAAGTATTGCTTTCCCCTTTCCCCTTCCTCCTTCCCCTCAAAATACACACATACACGTACTGCACCCCCCTTTTTTAATACTCCATTTTTTATTCAAATTGGCTGAGCTGGAATCCCATGAGCCTCAGTGCTATGTTTAGCTTTTCTTCCTTAGAGCATGTTGTTTTGCCACAGTAAGTTCCATCTCACATCACTCCCTTTGTGAAGTCTGCTGCTGCTCCCTCTTCTGTAAGGGTCACACTTGGCCCTGTCATAGCTATTAGTTTTCGGATAAGAAGCTTGGTGTAACGGTGTCAGTCAGTTGGGTCGGAATCATGCTTTTATGTCCCTTCTAACCCAAACCATTCAGTGATTCTATTTCCCAGGGTGCAGAATGTCTGATTTTGATGGAATTCTTGTAATGCTGCTCAAAGGGACTTGGGGTCACCCAGTCCAACCTCCTGCTTGGAGTCAGACTGTTTTCCAGCCTGTTATATTACACACATGTGCTCTACTTCTCTCAGTGGGTTTTGCTGTTTTTCTTGGGGTAGTTCCTCAAGGCCTTTTTAAGGTGCACATGATGCAAAGACAATTTCTATAGGCCACGGCTCGTGGTAACTTCATGGCCAAGGTAATAAGGCAGGGAGGAAGGAACATCCAGAGGAACTTGCCTGAACAGAGCTGCAGTTTAACCTCTCTTGGCTCTCAGCTGCAGCCTCATCTCCTGCCCAGACTGCTCATGAACATGAGCACTGTTAATGTGAAACTTCCACATTGTTTATTTGAATGCCTGTGTACATCTATATAGATGCTACGCTGAGCAGCATTGCAGAGGTGTTTGGGTTTCTCTGCTTCTGAACATTTCCCTTTCTTCTGTATATAGAATTCTAGAATGGTTTGGGTTGGAAAGGACCTTAAGATCATCCAGTTCCAATCTGCTTGCCACAGGCAGGGGCACCTTCCACTAGAGCAGCTTGTTCCCAGCCTTATCCAGCCTGGCCTTGAACACTGCCAGGGATAGGGCAGCCACAGCTTCCTTGTGCAGGAACCAGCTCCTCTACAGTGTATATAGCTCCACAACTAAGTTTTTTTTAGGTTTTTCTTTCCCTTTTATTATTAGTCTCCAATGTATCCAATTTTTCAAATACTGCTTGAATATAGCTCATTCTCATGCTGTGTCCCATGAAGGCAGCATGAACTTGTAAAGCAGGAGTGGAGTCTGACCAGCTGCAGTTCTGTTTGTATATTTATCTGCAGCTTTTGTTGGGGTGCTCTGCATGGTATTGTCACAAAGGAAAGAATATATAACTTAATATATATATATAATATATGACAGCAAATATATACTTGTTCCTAAACCCCACGCCCAAACCTGATTTTTGATATCTGGCTGAAAGGAACTTGAAAATGAATATACAGAGTATCAATGAGGCTAGTGGGGTTTTCTCTTCAGCTGTCATGGGAGCACACCTATAACATTATATACAGCTGTGTGAAAGTTAATACTAGAAGCAGCTCTCAAATAATTAGGGTGAAATCTTAGAGGAGAAACATCAAAATCACTTCTGTGGTTTGTTTTTATTTAGGGAAAATGAAAACATGTTAAGTTAAGAGGGATGATCTTTTGTGTGCACATACATACATATGATTTATGTTACTGGCAGGGAAAGGGGTATTATTTAGAGCAATGCAAAGGAAGAGATGGCTGTAAGCAGGAGGAAGGAAATTCAGACAAGGAATCCTCAGCTACATTTCAGAAGCAGTTTCCTAAGACTAAAATCTGTTGGACTGAATAATCTCAAGAGGGAGGGGATGGAGCTATATTGCTCGAGATGTTTAGGTTGGACTGGGCAGAACTACCCGGGAATGTGTTTCTGGCAGCAAGTCCTCCTTGGCAGTGGATTGGGTGTACTTCCAGCACCTTGGGAAGTCAATGAGAGCCTTTCAGCTCCCTCTGGATCAGACCTCTGGTGAGTGAAGATGTCGCTTCTGTTTCTGTCTTCTCAGGTTTAAATGTCTCTGCAGATTTCAGGTTTCCCAGGCTGGAGGAAGGGATGAGTGGTGGGACCTATTTGCCATCATTCTTTAATTATCTCTGGCTGCTGCCTCTAAGTGCTGCCTTAGAGAGTAGTTTTTTAATATGAGGTTAACAGAGATTCCCCTTTTGAGGTGGGAAAGTCGCTTTTTTCTCCTCCTGTAAAACATGACAGGGGGTTGGAACTGGATGATCTTAAGGTCCTTTAACCCAAACCATTCTATGATTCTGTATTTTTAACCTGCATCTATTTCATTAATATTAAGTTGCAAGATATTTTGGGGGGTTTCCTCTGTTTCTTACCTTAATGCAAAGTCCTTGTAACGTGACCCTTAGCGGTGGGCTTGAAAGAACCCCAAATATAGATTTGATTGATAATGTGTAATGCAAATACAATTAGTATCATCTGCTTGTTTGTTTGTTTGTTTGTTCCACTGAGGGGAAAAAGCTCTGCAGAAAATGCGGACCACATTCAGGCCACAGGAAGGAACTAAGATGTGTTCTTAGGTTTGTTACCTCAGATTATGTATCTGGGCCTGGGATGTGGAGCTGGTGGAGTTAATCCGGAGGAGACCACGGAGCTGCTGCGAGGACTGAAGCAGCTCTGCTCTGGAGCCAGGCTGAGAGAGCTGGGCTGGGGCAGCCTGGAGAAGAGAAGGCTCCTGAAGGGGAGACCTGAGAGCAGCTCCAGTGCCTGAAGGGGCTGCAGGAAACCTGGAGAGGGGCTTTGGACTAAGGGATGGAGGGACAGGACAATGGGAATGGCTTTAAGCTGCCAGAGGGGAGATTGAGATGAGCTCTTGGGCAGAAGCTGTTCCCTGTGAGGGTGCTGAGGCGCTGTCAGGAGGGTGCCCAGAGAAGCTGTGGCTGCCCCGTGTCTGGCAGTGTTCAAGGCCAGGTTGGACCCAGGGGCTTGGAGCAAGCTGCTCCAGTGGAAGGTACCCCTGCCTGTGGCAGGGGTTGGAGCTGGGTGAGCTTTAAGGTCCCTTTCAACCAAAGCCATCCCATGACTGTATGATTTCTATGAAGTGCTCTTGGTCTTTAAATTCCAGAGCAAAGAGGGAACAGTATTTTTAGTCTCACAAATTTAAATAACACAGTATGATCCCCTGATAGTGCTAAGTCTCTGTGGGGAAGAACTGTGGCATATTGTGTTTTCCTCCCTCGTTTCCCTGCCATATGTAGTTAATAGAATAATAGTTGGTCGTATGCCCGTACCCCGATGCAGCTACCACACAGGAGGAGGGAAGTTGCAGGGTTCTTGCCTTCCTCAGTTGCTTTATCTCAGCAAATCAGTTGCTGAAACAATGGAGGAAGTTCTTCGCAGATATGTGCCTCCCTGATGCTGGCACGTGGCTGCCCTCCTGCTGCTCAGTTTGTTGGCAGAAAAACCCATTTCTTAGGTATTTAAAGTTTTTGCTCTTTGAAATCAGCTTTTGTTGAAGTTTATAGAAGTCTTTAGTCTGAAAGCACTTTTATTTCCATGAACAAAAGTGACTTCAATCTATAAACCCATATTTGTGTTGCTAGAATTGCTTGGGAAAATAGCAACTGATTTTTGGGGGGTTCTGGTGCTTTCTTTGTCATCCTCTGAGCTTTGGCGCCAGTTGACACTCCACTGCTGCTTTCTGTGGTAAGTGGGAAGACACTTCTTCAGTCAGTGCACAGCATGCTGCAGCTGCACAGAAATGGAGACAGCCTGAACTCTTCTTCTTGCCTTGCCCAAAATCCGCAGGGCAGATTTGTGGCCACCAGTTTGGATCCTCTCCTGAAGGCAAATTCTTTCCCACAGACATTTAAGCCTTTCTAAATGTATTTTTCCATTGGAAAGACACATTTGGGCGTTAAACATGTGCTTAAGAGTGTCATCTTAACTGAGTATAAAGGAGAGAAAGAAAGTATTTTAACTGGGCACAGCAGACTCATTTCTTCTCTCCCTCCAGGGAGCATCCTCCTCGGATGCACATACCCAGCCTGGCATTTTTGCTTCAGGGAGGCAAAATCCCTGCATGGACCCTGCATGCATGCACTGGGATGCCAAAGTTTGACTGAAGTGAGGGGTTGTTCAGGGTTTCACCCTAGAAAGGAAGTGTTCAGATGCTGTTCTCTTTCTGTGCAGGTATTTGTTCGCTGACAGTGCAAGGAGGGATGAAGAGGGTTAGTAATAATCATTGTATTAAATACTGTTCTGAAATGAACCTCTGCTGCTCTTCAGAGCACTGTGAAGTGATTCGTGTATTGATTTTTTTTGGCTAAGATACAGTTTTTTTCCTGTCCTCTGGTACTTACACAATTCTTACCACTGTAAATACTGCCAAAACGTGATCTTTGACATGATTTTCTTCATTACATTCTTCTCCTGAGACAGGCAAAATACATTATTCCTATTGTGGAAATGGAAAGTGGAGACATAGGCTAAATAACTTTGGGGTAACACCGGCAAAGAGGTCATCATCCAAGACTCAAACCTTGAGCTTCCCTGCTCAGACAGGTATGTCACCTCCAGGCTACTCACAGGGAGTGTGGAGGGTGGCAGAAGCTTCAGGGCATGTGTGTTTCTACTGGCATAGTAGAAGCTACTGGGCGCACTGGTGTCAGACTCAGGGTGTCATGTGAGATACTGAATCTTGGTTTTATACTGGGTGTTAAACCACTACAAACCATACAGGCTCCCAGCATCCCCATCACTGTCATTCTCCACCCAGTTCTCTGCTTACAACCCCTTATAGCATGCTCCATGCAGTGTTTCATTGTTAAAACTTTTGAAGCCATGAAATACTTCTGGCATGGTGGAAGAATATAAGGCCTATGGGAAACTCTGGATTCCCAGTACCATCAGCTTCTACTTTATTACTTCTTGGTTCTGCAGGTCCTTTGCTTTTAACTATGAAATAGCAAAAAATCATAGAATCATCACAGACTGGGTTGGAAGGGACCCTAAAGCTCATCCAGTTCCAACCTCTGCCACAGGCAGGGACACCTTCCACTAGAGCAGCTTCCTCCAAGTCCCGATGGCTGATATGGTAAAGTATCGCCATGGACATGAGTTAGTGTTTATCAAATGCTGCATGTTACATTTTTCAGTCAGCTGTGCAGTACTTAACATGCAGTACAAACACCCCGTTCCTCCACAGGGTGTGCTTGAAGCAGTATTTACATGTACTTTGGTTAACTGTTCCTGTTTTGAGCGCTTTGTGTTTTACATGTCCTGTTCTGCCATGAAAACCCAATGGATTGTTTCCTGCTACCTCTAAGCTGCTCTTATTCTGTCAACACAGAAGAGAGATCCTGCTTCTGTTTCCCCATGACACAGATTTCACCCTCTCTGCAGTTCATGTAATGGTAGGTGCTGCCAGATAATGTCCTGCTTTCTGGCCACAGGAATGGGAATATGCACATTATCCCATAGTTTAAGAGCGTTGGCCTGTACATGTTACAGAGTTTGGAACTTCATCTTGGAAAGCAGCATTGCCTCTTGGCAGTGCTTCTTGGCACCACGCACCGTGTGTTGTCCATGGCAGCTCAGTTGGGCAGCATGAAGAGGGTTGATGGTGATACCACTGGAGGAGTCTCCTGGCTGGGTGGCGGGGGATTGACTTGACCTGGCTGAAGCAGCAGGGAGCTAATGGAAGTTTTCTGCTGTATTCAGGGGAGGGGAGTTAAGCATCTGAACATCCCACCAAACTCTGGTTTCTATTGTACTTCTGATGCCAGCCTTCTGTAGTGCTCAGCATTAAAAGACAAACACTTGCTTGGAAGCTCAGTCTTTCCAATGCTGACTGCACAGCATTTAGTCTTTAAAAAAACGAATGTAACAGTGCTAGTCTGCTTTAAGCAGACTGTTTGTGGGGAAGGAGCTTTGCTGTTTACAACTGAGAGCATTCGGTATGCTTCAGAATAGAGTATGTAAATAAATAGAGGGCACTTGCCCTTGTGTGCTGAGATAATGCTCCTGAGTTAATCTTATCTTGGTTTTCTTTAGAAGTAAAGCTTCAAAGTTTGATTAGGGTGAATGTCATTTTTATCTCTCTTTAAAGCACCTCTCATATTGTGGAGCTCCCTGTAAACAGCCAGGGCAGAGGATCTGATTTCTCCTCTCAGCTTCTCACAGTAGTCTGAGTGCTGCTGGTCACTAGTTCAAGTATTTGACATGAACATCCTAATAGAAGACAACAAAGACTTTGATGGTAATGAAGCCCCAAGTTCATTTTCCTTTGTGATGTTTCCCTTTCTTATTTTTTATCAGTATACATTTTGCTTTTGAACGTGTTTTTGTCTTAAACAAAAGCACATGAAGATTTGCTGTCAGTTTTCCGTAGAGATGAGGATGAATTGCTTCTATACTGGAAATACACTGTTGGGTGGATTGCTAAATGTATATATTGCAAGAATTTTGTACATCTGTGCCTGGATATGGACCACTGAGCACAACATGAAGGCACAGGAGCATTTGCCTCTGTGAGCAGGGTGAGATGACAGCCCCTCTGTGAAAATGTATATTGCATCTGGATCTAGCAGTAACTCTTGACCCAGCCCAGACAACTGATTGACACAGTGAGCAGGGGGTATCTGAGCTCAAATACTTGGCAGGAACAAAACTGCCTTGTCCTGACTTTCTGTGATCCCTCAGTTGGAGCCTTTTTGAAACTCATAAGGTTGGAGACCCTGTGTTGAAAGACTGTTTGGTAAGAGATTGTTGAAAAGAGGCAGGGGGAAACCAGCTCCTGAAGAATTCGGAGCCCTGTTGATCTGCTAACCCCATTGAAAAGACTTGCTGAAGCAGAATGTCGCAAAAGGGTTAAGTGGACATGATAAACTATATCCCTTTCAGCTCTCAAGAAATATCTCATTTCTGCTGTGGAATGGGTAGAGCAGTGACTCTATGCACCTCTTCATGCCTAAATACTTTCCAAGGACTGATTAAGTTTCCCTGATAGCTGTTACAAATACTCTCATTAATAAAAAGGAAAAAGCTTTCTTCTGAGGGACAAGTGCTCACTGATTAGATGGTGGCAGATATTCTTGTTTTATATAAGGAGAATGTAGCTTGTATTTGTGTGCAGCTGGGCCCAAGCAGTTCTTGTGCGTCTCTGCTGTAGCGCAGGATTTTGGGTTTTGTGCTGCTAGCCACTGCAGCCGTGTAGCATTCCCTACTGTGTTTAGTATGAAGTGTGGCCCTACATCCATGACAGGGGTGTATCAGTATCCTAATTTGAATCCATGCCAACAGGAGTGGTTATTTTAGGCTACAGAAAGTTTATCTTGAAGTAAGCATGATAAAAGTGCATCCTTTTTGTTGTGTCCATCGTTGTCCCTCCCCAGGACAAGCTGCAATTCCTGCACTATCCTTCTCTCCTGGTTCAGTGTGCAGGATCTGGGCTAACCTCATCCATCTGGGCTTCATTCACTCGCTCACTTGGTGCTTATTTTACCTCCAAGCTGTTTTCCTTCATGTTCTTCTTTCCCTGTTCCAGGCTTGGCAAATTGAAGGAGTTTAATTCAGGCTTATGAGGGCTTCGCTCTCATTCTCTGCCACTAACATGTGTCTTCTGGTTTTACTGGACATCCTGAGAAGACTGCCAGATGACATGTATGGAAATAGTGATGAGGTTAATGGGACATCAGGAGAAATATTAAAAATCCTGATTTATAATGGGACATCTGGCAAATTTTCTTTCCAGAACCTCTTCTGGTCTGTGGGTAAATGCTGAAAACTCTTTAAAACCCCATAGGATGTGCCCCTACAGTGTGGGATCTGCTCTGGCCTTCACAGCATCGTTCCCCTGCTCATGGCAGGTATGGGGTGTTGTGTACCCAGAGCCACAGCTGAGTTTGGACAGATCTTTTCGGGCTTCATCCGGCATGGCGCACGGGTTTATTCCTGCTGGTTTCTCTTTCCATTTCTCTAGTGCTTTTCGGGTTGATCACATTTAGTTTTCCTTTCTTACTGTAGTAAAAAGTAATAGAACATTTTAAACCGTAATTTTTGGAAGGACTGACTGATTTTTTAGTTGGTTTTTTTTTTTTTTTGTGCCATTTATTTCAATTTGCAATCTTACCACACATGTTAACATGAACAAAAGAGTCCAGGGATTTTTCATGGACCAAAATGAATTTTAATCTATCAAAAGCTCCTGACATCTTGAGGCAAGCACGATGCGCTCTTTGTGCTTCAGCCTCATGCTGGCTCCCAGCCATGGGGCTGTGAAGGATCGTTTTCAGCCGAGGCCTCTTGTAGTTGGAGGAAATCAATCTTGTGTGATACAAAATGCCGGAGTGTTGGAGGCATGTCCATCTTCAGGAGCTTCGAACTCATTCGCTTCCTTTCAGGGGCTTGGCTTGAAGGCAAGGGCTGAGCTCTCTTCTTGTCCAAGAAAAATGAACAAGCCTTGTAAAGATGCTTTCTCCTCTGACTGGATGTCTATTGAGCTGACTTCTCCCTGGAGTAGGGGAGATGTGGGTGGCCTTCAGCAGAGATGAGGCTACGAAACAATGCAGCCATTGTTCGAGCTCCTCCAGGAGGTAGCAGAGTGTTGCTTTAACATGGTGGCTGTGTTTCTGGTGGGCTGGTAACACTGAGGCATTGCTTTTTGTCTTGTAATTATAACAGTGTTAGCTAAGGTTTTCTCTCTTGCTAATATTCATTATTCAGGAAACATGGATGGGATAGTATTTGGGTTATTCTCTCTTCATGTCCCAGGGTAAGAATCTCTAAGTGTGGAATCAGAAGACCTGTGTTTTCCAGGGGTTGAATTTGAGGTGGTAGGTTTTGAATGCTCTATGTGCTATGATTAAAAAGGAGTAATAACAACAAAAAATCAGGCTGCATCTTCGACCTGATAGCCCATAGCATGGTTGAGGTCTCTGCAGCAGATGATACCGAGGACCCTGGGATGGTAGCCGTGTCCTACTGACTAGATACCCCATGTACCACAGGGCTGGAGGGAGGATTCAGCTACTCTTTGCAGGGTGAATTGGCTCAGGCCTTCTATAGTTACTCCCTTTTCTCCTTGATTTTATTACAGCATGTTTAATCTGGGAAATGATTTAATCCAGATTTCTATTTTCTAGTTGTAATTTCTGTCTGCTGTTAACTGGGGGAGAATTGTCATGTTCTTTGCTCAGGAGATAAGAAGGAACCTGACTGCGGGCCCCATGGTGGAAGCCGTTGTTTCTTCCCAGATTATCTGCAGTTTGTTTTTTCCCCACAGCTGCTTCTGGGAAAAACTGTAATTCCTTTAAGTCAGTATTAAAATGAGCAAATCAGAAGTCTGTTTTCTCTTTGCTGGTTTACATGGCATTTTACCTTATAAATCTTCCTTTTGAAGCATGTGGAATCTGGACCAGTACCCATGTTATGCACACATTGCACAGCTGGAAGGCTGAGAGAGGTGAAACCTGGTTGTTGCTGAAGTAGATGCAAAACTATGGTCTGAAGCAGGTCTGAGATTTCATACTTCCTCTCCAAACTCCTGCTGGAATAAATTGCTGGATGCTCAGATTTGAGGGGTGTTGGTGTGGGCTTTCTTGTTTGTTTGGGGTTTGGTTTTGAAGTAAGACAAGACTGAGCAGCTGCTGCTGCTGGTGTTGTTCAGAATGAGTCACAAGGGAAGAGAGATGGAAAATGCTCTTAAATAATTGCAGTTTGATTAAGAAAAACATACACAGCATTTGGAGGTGATTCAGGGCATAGTGAATGTGTGCCCCTGCTTTCTCAGGTGTGCAGGGCCTGCACCTTGCTCTGGAGTGTGTCTACAGTTAAAGATGCTCTGTGCTTCTGCAAGGAGTTCAACCCCTTCATCCCCATTCCCGGAGCACGTGGTGTTCTGTTCAGCAAGAAGGAAAGGAAGGTTTGCTTGCGGATTAGGCTGCAGGAGGGTGGGAATCAGAGCCAAGGGCTTACTGCTGGAGGTGGGATGCTTTGCTCCCCTAGGAGGCTGACAGGACACAGGCATCAGGATTGTGCTGTTTATGTCACTAGCTGTGGTTCCTGGTCTTGTGGAATTATCTGGAGTGTATTTCAGCTCTAGTGTTGTTCTTCCATACCCTGCCATGTTATGTTACTGAAGGTTGGGGGAGCTGGGATTCTTGAGCCTGGAGAAGAGAAGGCTTTTTAAGGGGAGACCTGAGAAAAGCTCCAGTGCCTAAAGGGGCTGCAGGAAACCTGGAGAGGGGCTTTGGACAAGGGCCTGTAGGGACAGGCCAAGGGGAATGGCTTTAAGCTGCCAGAGGGGAGACTGAGATGAGCTCTTAGGCAGGAGCTCTTCCCTGTGAGGGTGCTGAGGCGCTGGCCCAGGGTGCCCAGAGAAGCTGTGGCTGCCCCGTATCTGGCAGTGTTCAAGGCCAGGTTGGACACAGGGGCTTGGAGCAAGCTGCTCCAGTGGAAGGTGTCCCTGTTTGTGGCAGGGGTTGGAACTGGAGGAGCTTTAAGGTCCCTTCCAACCCAAACCATTCTAGGATTCTGTGAATTCCACTTGATTGTGCCCAACTTAAGCGATGCAAGCTCAGTAAAAAAACACCATCGTTCCCTGTTTGTTTAACTCAAGGCTGATGTTTATGTTCTTGCTCCTTTATCCACTGTATCCATTGTTTTCTTCTGGCAAATAACTAGCAGAAGCAGAAGGTGTGGCAGGCCAGCTCTGTGACACAGCCTCCCCTGCAACACTGCAGACAGTCACGTTAGTGAACAGGCAGAGAGAAGTGAGCCTGCAGTTGAGTGACTTCTCAGTCAAAGCAAAGCCACCAGTTACATGCAGATGGGGTCTTCAACAGTGAGTCCAGCAAAAATGAGCAGGGCATTCCCTGGAGAAGAGATGAGGATCTGCACCTTTTGGCTAAGGGAAATCTAACAAACTTTCACTTCCTGCTACCTTATTTCCACCATTTAAGTGGGGGAAACCCCTTTGCAAGGGTGCCACGTAGAGCAGGGCTGAGGTCATGCTGGAGACATCGCCTCTCCCCTGCATTCAGCTCACAGCAAGATCAGCTGTACCACAATAAGCTGAACATCCTTGAAGACCATGAGTAACAACAAGTCCATAAAAGCCATTCCATCGTCTAACTAGTGGGTTTCTACATGTCCCTTGCTGCTGTGTAAGGCCATAGCCAGCCCTAATCTCAGTGGACAAGAACAAATATTGCCTTCCTTTTTGTGGCAGCTCTTTAACATAATGGCAGCACGTTATTGAGTCCCTCCTCTCATGTCTGCATGTAATAAATTCAGTAACAACTGTTTCATTGTTCAGCTCTTGTAGTTTTACCCCCAGTCGCAGAATTTGGGGTTTATGAAGATCTGTCACAATGACAGAAAGCAACAGGCTGTTCTCACAAGTAACAGCCTGAGTGGTTGTTGCCTTTCTCCTCCAGTTGGCAATGCCAGACACTGCTTTCATAGAATCCCAGACTGGTTTGTGTTGGATGGGACCTTAAAGCTCCTCCAGTTCCAGCCCCTGCCATGGGCAGGGACACCTTCCACTGGAGCAGCTTGCTCCAAGCCCTTGTGTCCAACCTGGCCTTGAACACTGCCAGACACGGGGCAGCCACAGCTTCCCTGGGCACCCTGTGCCAGCGCCTCAGCACCCTCACAGGGAACAACTTCTGCCTAAGATCTAATCTGAACTTCCCGTTTCAGTTTTAATCTGTTATTCCTTGTCTTATCTATACAATCCCTGATGAAGAGTCCCTCCCCAGCATCCCTATAGCCCCCTTCAGATACTGGAAGCTGCTATGAGGTCTCCATGCAGCCTTCTCTTCTCCAGGCTGAACAACCCCAACTTTCTCAGCCTATCTTCATACAGGAGGTGCTCCAGTCCCCTGATCATCCTCGTGTAACTTGGATCTGTTCTTTTCCTTGTCTCTGTCACTTGTATCTGTAATGCTGGTTTCATAATAATTCAAAGAGCTTGCATGATGACATGGCAGTTGGTAAAGCATGTTGCAGACATCTGAAGCACACAGCCCTCAATGGCAGGTAAGCCCTGGCCTCTCCTCACCACAGCAGCAGGGGAGCAATGACTTGGCAAGGCCAACAAAAGAAGTTATTGTTAAAAAGCAGCACAAGCAACCTGAGGCTCCTGTCTCAAAAGCCAGTGCCCAGACTCCCAGGCACATGGCACAATTTACCAACATGCAGCCTGGTTTTAGCAGTTCTAATGTCAAGCATATATCATCATTAGTCTCACTCCAGCAGGCTATGGCTTTTCCTCTCCTTTATTTTCTTCCTGAAGCTGTGAGCAGCTCCAGTAATTCTGGAGAATAAATCTTATTTCATCAAAGTGAGTGCCTCCTCCAAAGCCCTGTTTATCTTTGCAGCTCTGTCTGGCCTTTAATGCTTGCAAGGAGCCAGGAGGGGCTGCATTGTGCTTCCTGACCAGATGTACAAATAGCGATCATGAGGGCACTGGGATGAGGCACATTCCTGTCCTTATTTTGCAGTGATAAGATCTGTTAAGCTACAGGGACAATCCTTGCTTGTTATATTGATTCATAACCTTATTCATTCCCAAGGATCATCTTGGGTTGGTCAGTTCTGTCAGGAGCAGAGTCCTGTGGGAAGAGCTAGTAAGCACGTGGAATTCAAACGCTGTTCACATAAAATCAAGCCTGTGCTTAGTGATTCTCCGAGTAGTTTTTCCAGCGGGCTTTAACTATGAAGGTTTCAGTGACAGAAATGCTGTAGTTACCTGCATGTCTCTATAAAGATGCAAGTACACAAATGATGTTAAATATCACATAGTTGGTGTTGTGTCAATTAGAAAAAGAACCCTTAGTAGCTTTGAAAGGCAGTATTTTAAAGTGGTGCTTCAAATGGCAGGAACATTGGTTCGAACCTCTTTACTATCGCTACAAGTGGTACTGAAGGTGGTGGCAGCTTTACTCCCTGTCCTTTACCTTATTTTCAATGAAAAGAAAGTGGTATGAATGATGGAATTCACAGAAGATCCATAGAATCATAGAATAGTCAGGGTTGGAAAGGACCTTAAGCTCATCCAGTTCCAACCCCCTGCCATGGGCAGTGACACCTCACACTAAACCATGCCACCCAAGGCTCTGTCCAACCCTGCCTTGAACACCACCAGGGGTGGAGCATTCATAACTTCCCTGAGCAACCCCTTCCAGTGCCTCACTACCCTAACAGTAAAGAATTTCTTCCTTATATCCAATCTAAACTTGGACATGCCTCTTGAAATAAACCAGATTGAAACTTCTTCAGATGGAGAATTTTCCTTTACATTATGGAGATTTCGATTTGATTTTATTCCTATCTCCTGATCAGACTGTTATTACAGATGCTCACATTTATTATTAACCATTGCGTGTGGGTTGCTTGGAGGTTGTTTGCATAAATAGGCATAACTGAACCCAGAGCTGTTATTAATTACAGACCAGCCCTGTGTAATACTGTCATGGTTTAAGCTCAGTCAGCCACATAGTTTGCTCACTCACTCCCCCCTCTTTCTTCCCCCTGCTCCTGGAGGGATGGGGAGGAGAATGGAAAGAATGCAACTCCCACAGGTTGAGGTAAGACCAGTTCAGTAACTAAGGTATAATACAAACCACTGCTGCTACCACCAATAATAGTAATGACAAGGCAAATACAAGGGAAGAGAATACAACCGCTCACCACCTGATACCAAGCCCGACCCAGTAGTGAACCCCCCTCTTCCAGGTCCCTGCCCCTAGTTTTTACATCCTAGGCATGACGTGCTGTGGTATGGAATACCTCTTTGGTCAGTTTGGGTCAGGTGTCCTCTCTCTGCTTCCTCCCGGCTTCCCCTCCTCCCTGGCACAGCATGAGGCTCAGAAAGTCCTTGGTCAGATTAAACATTACTGCAACAACTGAAACCATCGGTGTTATCAGCGCTGTTCCCAGGCTGGAAGTCAAAAGCGCAGCACTGCACCAGCTACTAAGCAGGAGAAAAATGGCTGCTACTGCTGAACCCAAGACACATACACACACCTTTGTATGATCCAACAGGCACAAAATCCAGTGTGTTATGTTCAGCTGGATGGGTTTTTCCTCTCTTCTGGGTTGTTTCTTTTGTGTTTGGACAAAAAGGAAGATGGAGGAAGTCAGTTAATCCCAACTTTGAGTTGCTTGAGAGAAGTGACTTGTAAATGTTTTGAAGGGAACTTGAAACATTGAGGGGTTTTTATGCCAGGAAAGCACCTTTTTATTGTAAACCAAGAGCTGATGGGAAGGAATGCTGCTTTATTTTTATACCATTTGCACAGCGGTACAGGAATCTAATGCAGGTCAAACTGAAGCACAGCGGTGAGATCCTGTTACTGATTGCAGAGGAGTGTTTTCATCAAAACAAGGTTCTACCTTGATGAATTCATGCTTTTGTGTTCACTTTTAAATAGTGTTGTAGTGGAAGTGCAAGGTCATGGTTTCAGTTCATTAATGCAATTTAGAGGCATAGGGAGGCTAAGCTGAAATCCCGTGTTACTGGTGTGGTTGTCTTTTGCCTTGCAGGAGACATTTCATCATTGCCTGCATCATTTTAATACTCTGAATTTTCTAGGTGTGACTTTTGTTCTGCATTATTTTGAATATATGAACCACAATATGATCAAGAAATGAATAAATAGGGGACAATGAATGTGTGTCAGTAGATTCACTGAAGAGCAAAGGGTATGTGTTGCTCTCAGTGGTTGGTTGCATTGATTTAAGCACAGGAGCAGTTCAGATCCTTCCCAGCAGCTGCTTCTGTCTCTGTGTATTTGTGCACCGCTGTTACTGTACGGTATGAAAACTCAGTTTGTAGGTTCCTGTGCTTGGTATGATGATGAGCAACCGCTGTCAGCCTTGAGTCTAGGTGCCCAAATAAATGGAGGACATGTGGTTTATATGGGTAAAACCCCCCTGATTCTTTGCAGTTCAGAGATGTAGCGAAATAATCGCCCATCAAGAAACAATAGTGTGTCTAGATTTATTAGCCTGGTTCTTAGGGTGCTGTTCCAACAAAAAAGACACCAAAGAACTGTGGGGAAGGTGGCTTGAGCTGCTCTCCGTTGGTCCCAGCCATAGTGGTGGCACCCCGAAGAAGCTTGGAATAGCACTTTCCATTTTAGCAATCCATCTTGCACTTTAGAGAGAGGACTGCAGGCTCAGACCTCGCAGGTTTGAAGTGATGAAGTGGTATAAGCAGTCTGCTGATTGGGGGATGTCGTTGGTGATACTTGAAATCCTTTTCACTCCTGGTTTTGTGAGCTCTAAGATATGGGGCAGGGGAATCACAGTGCCTTTGAAATTCGTGGCAAAGCTGTTGATTTCAGCAGAGCTGGAATTAAGCTCCAGGTTTCCAGTCTAGAAATGTCTTTTTCACCATCTGTCTGTAGTGGTTTTAAGTACTAATGGCATTCATTGCAGCTATTGTCCTGCTCTGGGAGTGATCACTTTCTACCCTGATCCTCCTTTGCTTTCAGATCCAGGAATCCCAGAGTCATCGACTTCCCTTGAATTCCTTTCAGATAGAGGAGAAAAGCATTTGGAGGTGTTGGAAGATGTTTTATATCTTTAAATCTTTCTGTCTTTTTAAATTCTCTTTAAAACCAGAGTTCATTTTCCACAGGCCCACGACTCCCAATGCTGTGTCTGGCAGCACAGATTTCCTCTGTAATGACTGGCATAGCAGCGCCTTCTCCACCCTTAGCCTCAAGGTGGCTGTGCGGATGGAATAGCTCAAGGTGGACTCTCCCTGAATTTCCCTGCCGCTGAACCCGAGGAGATGCCTCCCTGTGAACACGCTGGCTGTGCAGAGCGCTCTGTCCTGATAACCAGGTCAGACTGAAGCACAGAAATGAATTCTCCTGAGTTTGTGAGAGTCTCTGGGGCACAACAACTTCATAAATGTCTGACCTGACCTGAGGGAGTTTATTGTAGCTTCGAGTGTCTTAACTCAGTGACTCTGGACACCAAACCAACCGACTGTTGATACTTTTAATTTAGCCTCTCTGAATCCTATCAGCATCTGAATGCAGCCAGAGGGGCTGCCTGCCTCTTCCCTTGACACGTTATTTCATTGTGGTCCCTCCTGGCTAGGTAGGATTTATGAGCTGTTGGTTGTGCTCGTGAATGCTTTGGGAGTGGTGCTCTGCTCTTGGCCCGAGTTTGTCCAGATGGATCGGTATTTTGCTTTGGATGATACGAAATAAATGGTCAAGATTAACTGGCTGCTACGTTCTCTTTTAACGCCGAAGCAGAACCATTTTTCACATGGGGAGGTGTCTTGAAAACAAATACTGAGGTTTGCAAAAGGGTTATAGCAGCCCGTGCACGAGTGGCTTCCCATTAGCCTTTGGTGTGGCTGTTATATGGTGAGAAGACCAAGGGGAATCCTCTTATGATGCCCTGATAGAGGCTTCAGATAATGTAATGATGACCTAAGTGCGAAAGCATAGGGTGAAATTCAGCTGTTAGGCTGCTGTAATGGGAGATGAGCTGGGGAATGGTTTCCTGGTGAGAATGGGAAAGCTGCAGTGGGGTTTTTATTTAGTTAACACTGATCAGGTCGCATCTCCACGGGCTGATGTTATCCTGAGCTCCCTTGTTGCTGTTGTTACTTAGGGTAATGTCACTCTGTTATATGCAAGAGACTTCTGAATAGAGGAGTGCCAAGGTTCTTGCATTACAAAACCATGAAGCTGATGGTTGTTAATGGGAATAGAAGAGCCCATTTCCTTTTTGTAGCCCTCAGGGCCATGGGTGTGAGCAGCACAGCAGAAATGGGTCGTTCAGAGCCTCTAACTGTTACAGAGATAAAAGATGAAACCTCCTGTAGGAAGTCTGACAATGGATGTGCTGATTCACCCCAGCTGGGTGTGAGCGCCAATTCCCTGCTAAAGATCTGTTCTTCAGTGTGTATTTGCTTGTGGAGCCAGGGTACTTTGCTTGATTTCTGTCTGGATGCTTGATCACTTCATAGTCCTTGGGTTCAGAACACAGCCACACATCTTGGAGGCTGGACCAAAGGCAGAGCAGCTTGTCTCTGGTGATGATGGCCAGTAGAGGACACTGGTGACAATCAAAGACACAAGGCAGGAGGTGGATCTTCCCAGCTTCAGGCAGGGAGCTGCTTGAGCTGGAAGTGGGTTATTAGTATTATTATATGGTACAATACAAATGAGTGTAGAATAGAGAGACATAATAAACCTCTTGTAGCAGTGAGTGTACCAAAGGGCAAACAGTTTGGTTTGGGGAACTGGAAGTGAGCTTTATGATACATTAATTTGTGCATTTTAAATAATTCCAACAAGGTAGGAAGGATTTTCTGCATAAGGCATTAACTGGGCCAGGATGGTTTCCAAAGGCAATGTTCCACTGTGCTGGAAACAAGGTGATGTAAGTGTGACTTAGCCAGGCCGGGCTATAATAAGCCCTGACTTGTGTTATACTTCGCTTACAAGTAAATTGGCTACTCCAGGACTGGAAACAGTTGGATTTTCAGAGCAGGCTGTTTCCATAGGATAAAGTCTTTGCTATTTCTCAACGATTTTATTTTTCTAAGCTGGGGAAGGCTGTGAGTATGTAATACCTGCAGAGCTGGCTTTTTTGTGTAAAGCCAATCTGATAGTAATAAAACAACAAATGCAGCAAGAGGAACACTTTATTTTCTTCGGCAAATATGTAATATTTCATACAAATTTCATGTGTGCTTCTGGTAGGATGGAGACAAAGACCAAACACTTGTTTTGTCTCTGTCTTAAAATTAACACCTATAAACCAGCCTAAACCCTTAAATTGCAGGAGAAAAAGTACTTTTCTGTGCATATCTCATTCTGGACTCTGAGGCTGGTGTAATTACAGGCAAGGAGTTTCCTTCTAAAGTGGAATTCATAGAAACATAGAATGGTTTGGGTTGGAACGGACCTTATGATCATCCGGTTCCAACCCCTGCCATGGGCAGGAACACCTTCCACTAGAGCAAGTCACTCCAAGCCCCTGTGTCCAACCTGGCCTTGAACACTGCCAGACACGGGGCAGCCACAGCTTCTCTGGGCACCCCCTGACAGCGCCTCAGCACCCTCACAGGGAAAAGCTTCTTCCGTGTATCCTTCCCTGTCCTGTTGCTCCTGATGAAGAGTCCCTCTCCAGCAGCCTTGTAGCCCCTTCAGGCGCTGGGAGCTACTCTGAGGTCTCCACTCAGCTTCTCTTCTCCAGGCTGAACAGCCCCAACTTTCTTAGCTAACTGCACCTTTTTAACGAGAAAATCTTCCTCTGGTCTTTCATTGTGTAAGCTTGTGCTGTATTGCCCGCACCCTTGGTGTGCTGTAGTATTGCCCTGGCAGTCAGGGCTATTTTGTTCCTTGCTTTCAAGAAAACTGTTGCCTGAGTTACTAAAGGTACAACTATAGTGAGAAGATGCAGATTTCATCTGAAGCTGATTACTTTAACTTGGAAAATATTTGTCTAAGCTTTCATTTGGTTTGTGAACTCATTATGTAGAAGTGACAGTAGTTAAATTAGAAAACACAGTTTGTATTTATGGAAAGCTTTCACATGCTGTCTTTTGGGAAAGCTGAAGAATTCAAGAAGGAACACAATGTTTCCCACAAACCATACAACTCCCAAAGTTGCAGAGTCTCTCAACAGCTGGACTAAAAAGGGGTTTAATACAAGTTATGTGTTTAATTAGGGAAGGGAGCTTTGGCAGCTCTTCTGACTTATAGTTCATTTTAAAGCCTTCCAAAAGAAAAGGGGGGGGAGGGGGATAAAAAAAATCAATCCAATTTGGTTTAATTGTCATCTATAAATTAAGAACTCATTTTTTTCCACTTCACAAGGATATCTCCTCTGGCCCCTCCTGATGGATTGCACAGGGCAATTGCTTCCAAATGAGGAACGCAGGGCTGGAATTCAGCAGTGAGTTCTCATGGTCTCCGAGAAGGCCCTGCGCTGCCCCATCCTGCTGCAGATCAGCTCCCCATCGCAGCCCTACAGGCCTTTGCCTCCGTGGTTCCTCCCACGAGACACTTGCTCAGCCCATAGAGAAGGGTTCCTTCCCAAAACTCAAACCCTCTTGAGACTGCACTGTGGGTAAGAAAAGACCTTGCAGGAGATTCCTGCTTGGAGTGTCCATCCCCCATGTTCTGCAGGAGGCAAGGCCAGGATCTCCTAAGCTCTCGTCAGGGCGTTCTCCATTGCTCTCTCTTCCCTTTTCACAGAGGCATAGAATGGTTGGAAGGGACCAAAGCTCATCTTCAAGCTGGTAAATCATCTTGGGTAATGGAAATTTATCCCATTTCTACCAGTTCTGAGTAGGAGGTTAGGATGGCAAGCTCAAAATAAATGGGTTTAAACCACAGTAATGGAATGCAAGAGTATAAATTGTCTACTAGATCCCTCTGTTAGCTTTAAACTCTTGGTAACAAATTAGAAAGAGAATTGTTGCTTCAAGCTGACTGAAATGTCTTTACTGTCTTCATGGGGAGATCCAGGTTGGATGGAGCTTGCAGCAGCCTGGTCTAGTGGAAGGCGTCCCTGCCCATGGCACGGGGTTGGAACTGGTTGAGCTTTAATGACCCTTCCAACCCAAACCATTCCATGATTCTATATATACAGTGGATTTGAGCTCTGGGATTATTACATGTCAAGCTGGACTTAAAAAATGCTTATATTTGTATATGTGTCTGTTAACAGCCCTAATTATCAGGGTATAGAGTTGGATACAGCTAAAGATGGATGATTCTTATGCTTTTTAATCTTAAATAGGGAAGCTGGAGGGGTTGCAGGGGTCAGTACCCTCATCATTAGCTTCCTTTGAAGCACCACCCCGTGTCACCAGGCTGCAGGGCACTCTTGCTGCCGTGCTGTCTCCTCCTTGCCCTGAAAAAGCCCAAATGTTCAAGTGGTGGTGTTCACTGGATCTACAGGGAAATTCTTCATGTCTGGCCTGGATGTCTAACTAAATTTGGTATGTATCTTGTGGGCTGGGGCAAGTGCTGGAAGCTATTAGAAGGCTGAACAAAAAGCTCTATTCAAGGACTATCGCCTTCCTGCCGGGGTAATCCAAGTATCAAACACGTCAAAACATGGGGTAGGAGCCTGTGGCTGCCACAGACGAGGACTTTTAAAGGTGTTTAGAACATCCACTCACTAGAAAATGCTGCTTCCACACTATGATTAATCTGAAGAATGCAACAAAGCAGCCCAATGGAACAGACACATCGAAATCCAATTACATCAAATGGAGCACGTTTAATAAAGCAGACTTGCAAGCTGGTAAAAATTTTCTCTTGTCACTCAAAGTCAGGACAGGAAAACATTTCTCTTTCCCTTGCAATGGCTGTATTTATTATATCTGACCTGTTTAACATTGCTGGTTTTACTTAAGAACTAGAAAGAAACAAATGCTTTTCATCGTTTGATGCCTTTTTTTTTGTAGCGTGAAATTGTGTTACCAAGAAAAAGAAGGTAGAAATGGTTTCCAAAACACAGCCCGGAGTAATCAAACATTGCTTTTAAAATAAGAAATAAAAATGAGGCTGGTTGATCCTAATTGTTTGAATCTATTATAAATGCTTTCTGAACAGCAACTTGTTCTCATTTTTAAGCTTTAGAAGAGTGATATATGATGTTTAGTTGTCAGTAGTTGCTTCAAGAAAGGTGCAAATGCGGTGAGGATACTTGTAGTGCTTAGATAAAATGAGTCTGTACAAACTGATTCAATTCCCAGCTCAGTTATCCTATTAGGTGCTTTTAGGTGCTTCCTAATGAAAGCAGGGGCTGCAGGAAACCTGGAGAGGGGCTTTGGCCAAGGGATGTAGGGACAGGACAGGGGCATGGCTTTAAGCTGCCAGAGGGGAGACTGAGATGAGCTCTTAGGCAGAAGCTCTTCCCTGTGAGGGTGCTGAGGCGCTGGCACAGGGTGCCCAGAGAAGCTGTGGCTGCCCCGTGTCTGGCAGTGTTCAAGGCCAGGTTGGACACAGGGGCTTGGAGCAAGCTGCTCCAGTGGAAGGTGTCCCTGCCTGTGGCAGGGGTTGGAACTGGAGGAGCTTTAAGGTCCCTTCCAACCCAAACCAGGCTGGGATTCTGTGATAATTCTTACATAAATTAAACTTGCATATCAAAGTACGTTTGTCTTTTAAATTCCTCTCTAATGGATTTTAATACCTGTTCAGCTTTGTTTGAGCCTTTACTTCACTGGTCCCTTAGAGTATAAACATGATCTTTGACCAGACCTTTTCCCAAAGTAAAATAACCATTTGGGCAGAAGGCTTGCACCTTTGGCTGAGACGATTTTACAGTTCTCTTTCTGAAGGAGGACGCTGCCAGTTTCTCTTCAGAGGTTTTATTCTCGCAAAGTAAAGCTCCAGGAACGAGCTGGAGCCATGCACAGAACCTGCTCAGAGAGGAGGCCAGAACAGCTTTTGTGTGTTCTCTGCACTTCTGCACAGATGAGACTTTAACTTCAGTTTGTTTTGAAATGGTTACTTCAATCCATCCCTCATGAGCAAAAGCAACTTGGAATGATTACACTTGGCTTGAAACTGCAGATAACATTAGAAGAAATACAACTCCAGCTCTTACACCTTCCCCTGCCCTGGCTGGCTATGGTTGGAAGGCCTGTTTCTCTTCCTGCCTAAATGTGGGGAGGTTTTGGGGTTTGTTTTCCTTCTTTAGCTCCCATGTTGCTCCCTGTGAGAGGAAGGTTGAAGGCTTTGAGAGGCGATTCCTCTCTTGGGTCTTGGTGCTTGCACGCTTTTCTGTGCATGAAACTATTGGAAAGCTTCTATTTTGTCCAAGTTTTTTATTCACTTTTTCTGTAATATCAACGTAAGTAGGAAGATTAAAATTTGAATTTGATCCTAATAATTTTTAAGTAGAAAATTGCAAGGATTCGTGTTGTAAAGGCCAAAAATGTGTGTGCTTGGCACAACTTTGATATTGCAAACTGTAATATGTGAGAAACAAGAGTTGTAACAATTTGGTGTTTGGTTTATGGCAATCTTGTAGCTGGAGGGAATAATTTTTCTCATGGAACAAGCCGTATAATCCCTAGGTATGTGATCTGGTTCCTAGTTCTTAGTACACAGAATCGTAGAGTCATAGGAATGGTTTGAGTTGGAAAGGACCTTATGATCATCCCGTGGTTTGTACCTGGCTCCACACTGTTTCTGTGCAACAGACATTGAGTAGTTTGGCACTTTTAATCCTCTTCAGTGGAGTGCTAAGGCAGGGGTGTGTTTTGGGTGATGTTTTACTTCCATCCTTTGTGGAAATCATGGAAAAATGGCAACCCAAAGCACGCTCTCACTGAAGAGAAAAGGTGGTTTTAATTTCTTTACCAGTTAATAATTCATTACTTTGTTTCTGTCTGTACAACCCTTGGTGAAATGTGCTGTAAAGATCTACCCGATGGCCTGAAGAGAAAGCTGTTCTATGTAACCATGCATGAAGAAATGAAAAGCACCTGCCAGGTCCTGTGTAACACAGACCTGGCTTTAAACGCCAAACCAGGAACAGCAAATGATATGAAGGGGTTGCACTGGGACCAGCTGATAATCCAGTGCTGAATGAAACTGCCGCATTTCACTTCTCCTGACAGCGGTATTCCAGCGTTGCTTTATGCTTTTTCCATTTGGAAATCAATAGAATCCTAGAATAGTTTGGGTTGGAAGGGACCTGCAAGATCATCTACTTCCACCCCCTTTTCCCCTTATTGTTTTTGTTCTCAGCTTTGACTATTTACCCATTCTAAATCCATATTGGGCTGAGTCTAACAGGTTCCACCAAACAACAGCAATTTGGTATCTTCATACTGAAAACTACAGCACTCAACATACCAGGGCTGAAATTAAGTAAGTGCTTAAAAGCTTGACCCAGAGTTGGTTGGGTCAACAGAAAGACTCACATTGAATTTCAGTGGGCTTTGATCAGGCTGTAGGTAATGTACAATTCATCAAGTTATTTCCATGCTGTTCTTTTTCTCCTCTGTGAGCTTCACAGAGGAAATAACTTGTGTTAGTGACAAGAATCAATCCGGAAGATGAATGGAGGGGAAGAAGTATGCATACACTGAGGGCTTGCTCCTGCTTTCAGCGATGCAGGTGTGGGTCTCGTTATCTTGTAAGATCAGCTGCAGTGCTGATTGTACATGAGATGTGCTGTTTTCATTGTGTGCTCTGTGGAGAGGGTCAGCCTCCCTGGTGCGCACCTGAGACTGGGCCGGGCTGCGCTCCACTGTCAGCGCAGGTGTTTGTGGTCCATCTGTCATTTGCTGATGTTAAACTGATTTGAAGGAGGTTTGGAAAGACTTCAGTACTTTGCAAGCCCATTAAATACTGAATAAACAAATATAGGAAGCATTTTTACACCGCCAGTTGTCCTGCGCTGTCTTTCAGTCCTTGGCTCACACACTGGAGCCTCCTGCCAAAGTCACGTGCAGAGGCAGGTTCTGGCATAATGAAGTATATGCAGTAGAAATCTGGCTGTATACAGGGCAAAAACTAGGCAAAAGAGCTCCCATCTTTTGTCTTCTGTCAGGTAGAGCTCCCTAGGGATCTGTTGTGTAGAAGTGCTTTCATGTAGACCCCACTTTTGTGCTTCTCTTTCGAGACTTATCTGTGCAAATCCCAGCCTGGTTTGTGTTGGAAGTGACCTTAAAGCTCATACAGTTCCGACCCCCTGCCGCGGGCAGGGTCATCTTATTACAGTATAAAACAAGGGCACTGGTACAGAGTGAAAGCTTGAGGTAGTGCTTGGGAAAAGCATGGAGAATGCTATTACTTAATACCTAACAAGTTGTTAGGGATTTTGCGTCCTGTTTCAGGGTAGCTCCCTCTTTATTCCAGCAAATACTAATAGTAATATCATCGTCTTCCGTGATGCTCTTGGAAGAACTGCAGTGGCTGGGTTCTGTGACACATGGCTGGTGTGAGTTGCTGTATGACCAGCTGTGTCCATTTATACATGTACCTAAGCTGTATGCAAAGTTGTTTGTGAGAAAGAGCCCACAGTAGAAAGAGCCAGCTGTGTTGGCACGCAGGGGTAAGGTATTTTGCCTTCTTCCAAGCTGGCAGCCTTTAGTGACTCACTTCAAAGGTAAAATCACAATCTTTTATTCCTATATACCATTGCCTTTCATCCTTCTGCTAATCCATAGGGTTGGGAGATGTATCGCAATACTAAAACACACAACTGGTGTATAATACAGATGAATGCGAGGGAGAGGAACTCAAGAGAAAGAGAATTAGAAGGGCATAGTTGTGTGGTTGGGTTTCATTTCTGCCTTGAGACAGCTTTCTCCTCATTCTGGTGAAGGATGGAGATGGAAAGCATCATGCAAACCTCTTTTGCCCTTGCCGAGGCCTGCACTGCAGATAACAAACCCTTTGATCCAAGCCCCTGCCTGTATTTAGAGCTCAGACCAAGGTACAAATGAACTCAGTGTTTTGGGGGAGCTGCTGGATGGGAGTAAGAGCAGAAGCAGTTACTGGTAGCGAGCGAGGCACTCGTTGCTTACCTTGCAGCAACTTGTTTTTATGTCTGTTTCCTGAAGTGGTTTTCCTTGTTGCTCCTGCTTTCTCAGCGCTGTTTTTCCTGAGGGTTTCTGGGGGTTTTGTGTTTCTGTTTGTTCTGCTTCGTGATTTCTTGAGTTTGGGTTGTTTCTTGCATGAATCGCTCCATTTCCCTGGGTTTAATAACACTCCCTTTGCTTTCTGCATAACCACAAGTGGTTTAGACCTGTCTCCTCTGGTGAGCACCACATGCAGAACTTACACCGCTGTTGACTCACTTTTTCCACGGCCTCCTGCACTCACAAACATGTCACCATCAGAATTCCCTGCAGCATTTTGCCTTCTCTTGGAGGTCTCACATCAAGGTACTGACCTGATCTGACCTCTTGTCGCCTTCTTTGACCCCAAAACATCACAGCCTGAGGTAGTATAATTGCAGGAACACCTGTGACGTGCATTTTTTCCCACTGGAAAAACCTCTTTTTCTTTCACACTAATTCCATCTAAGCACCATGCTTTCATCATTCCAGAGGTAAGGATTGGAAATGTCTTTGTTTTGCTTCCAAGGACAGCAATCAGGATTTAATAGAGACTAACTTGGCAGAATGTACTGCCTCATCAGATGGTATTTTTAGGATTGTGAAGAAATGTAGGAAAACTGCAAGTCCCTGTGGACCCTGAGAGGCACAAGGCTTGTGCTTGTGTACAGTCATGGCATGTTTTATCCTTGTTGGAACTTGTTGGGAGACTCCTCGTTTTAAAGCCCATTTAGACATTTTTCTTCTTGTTCTTGCCTTTTGATGTTTGTTGGCCACCAGGAGCTTGTTATACTTTGGGTGGTTTTATATATATTTATAAATAAAAATATATATCTATATATTTTATATATATATGTATATATCTCATGGTTTTGAGCAATCTGCTCTAGTGGAAGGTGTCCCTGCCTGTGGCAGGGGGTTAGAACTTGATGAGCTTTAAGGTTCCTTCAACCCAAACTGTCCTGTGAGTCTATGCATGGTTGTAAGTCAACCCCGGCAGCTTGTTTCTAGTTCCACTTTTTGCCCTGTGCTAAAAGCAAGGTAAACCAATGAGCAGAGTTTGGAAAGGTTGTTATTTAAGGCCTGTGGGCTGATCTATTCCATGTCTTTTAATGATTTCTCATGGCTAAACATCAAATCACAGAGTAACTCCGTCTGAAAGGTAGGTTGTCTTCTGTGAGCCCCTGCTCAAAGCAGTGCTGGCTTTTGAAGTAAGATCCAACTTTGGCATTAGATCAGGTTGCTTATAGGTTGCATAGTTTATGTCTCGTGAAGTTGAAAGGGTTAAAATCCATTTGCCAAGTGATAATACTTGAGGTTAATAATATTTCTTGAATGCTTAGTGCCTTGAAGTGAACCTTCTGGCCGTGTCCCATGTTTCAGTACAAGTCCTTATTGTTACTAACCAGCTTTCAATAATAGAGCATTTTCTCCCAACAATGGATTAGAGGGAAAGCAAGCTGCTTCTCAGTGATTAAATGGCACTTAGTCTTGTGCTCTTTATTCAGCTACTCCCCAGCTGCTGACAAAAGGTGCTTTCTCTGAATACAGAGGAGCAAGCCATCTCCTCTGTGTTAGGGAAATACTGTAAATTCCAGATGCCTTACAAATAAGTTTGGCTGAAGCGTTGCATTCAGGGAAAAAAAAATCTGCTTTTTCATTAACAGTGAAATTTTGTATGGAATATCAGAGGGTTTTTTCCAGTTTTAGAATCCCAGTCTGGTTTGTGTTGGAAGGGACCTTAAAGCTCATCCAGTTCCAACCCCTGCCACGGGCAGGGACACCTTCCACCGGAGCAGCTTGCTCCAAGCCCCTGTGTCCAACCTGACCTTGAACACTGCCAGACACGGGGCAGCCACAGCTTCTCTGGGCACCCTGTGCCAGCGCCTCAGCACCCTCACAGGGAACAGCTTCTGCCTAAGAGCTCATCTCAGTCTTCCCTCTGGCAGGTTAAAGCCATTCCCTTTGGCCTGTCCTTACAGGCCCTTGTCCAAAGCCCCTCTCCAGGTTTCCTGGAGCCCCTTTAGGCACTGGAGCTGCTCTCAGGTCTCCCCTTCAGGAGCCTTCTCTTCTCCAGGCTGCCCCAGCCCAGCTCTCTCAGCCTGGCTCCAGAGCAGAGCTGCTCCAGCCCTCGCAGCAGCTCCATGGCCTCCTCTGCCCTCGCTCCAACAGCTCCACGTCCCTCCTGTGCTGCTGCCCCAGAGCTGGATCAGGACTGCAGGAGGGTCTCCCCAGCGCACAGCAGAGGGGCAGGATCACCCTTAAATTAATTTTTCCTTCAAGATATGTTGTTTTGATATTAAATTCTAATGAAATGCTGAGAAATCCCATGAAAAGATTTCCATCATTAAAGATCATACATGGGAAGAAAACAGTTTCCCACCCTGTTGTGATCTGGCCTGCACTCCCTCAATTCCCAGCTCCAGTATTTCTGTTTTCCTTGTTCCGTGAGAATTGTCTCAAAGAGCTCTTTTTTTAATGAGACTTTTGCAAGCACAGGTATGGTTGCATCAGTGAGTGCATTTCACCCTCTTCATGTGCAGCCCTTGGAACGGGAAAAGTTGTGGATACATGTGTTTGGAACCTCAGCTCTTGCCATCGCTGCCTGTTGAGCATCGGCATTTCCTAAGGGAAATGCTGCTCCCGCTCCCATCTGATCACCAGGACCAGTGATTGCGGTTAGAGATAATGGGGAATATCTGATTAAAAGCCTTGCTGGAGAGCTGAGGGCTCTCTGCCAGCCCCCAGAGCAGCTGCTGCTGCTGTGCCATCTGCCTTCATGCTTTGGCACCAGCGGGCTGGGTTTGCCCACCCCTGTGCTCTCGGGTATGGTTTGATCTCCTCATGACCTGCTGGTGTTCATAAAGGATGTGGCAATTTATATATATGTATATAAATATATATATATATATTTCCTTTTGACTGTCATGTGGTTTTCATTCTGCTCTTCTCCTTGTGTCTGGGGATTTTGAGCCTTTTGCACCAGGCAGGCAGAGTTGTTGCTTTAGTTTATAATGTTCTTTCAGGCTCGTGACCATAAATAATCCATGGTGGAGCAGTGATTACCCCGCATTTCCCCAGGAGCTGCAGGCTACCTTTGCACTGGCCATACACCCACCGCATTCCTTCAGGCATTTGAGTGATTCCAATTGCCAGTTGACTTAAAAAAGTTGCAAATGGACAATTTCTGAAATGGTTTGTTATTGTTATTTAAGTTGATTTAGTATTTAGACTTCTGTGCTTTAAAGGGACTGCAAATTAAAACCAGTTCGAGGCAGGAATGCGTATTCACTGCAGCTTTGGAACATGTATGGAATCTGAAGTTTATGGCTTTGAAAGCACTTGCCCTCTTTCAAATGTTTCTAATAAGATAGAGTGTGGTGATTTACACCTCTTGAGATATTGAACTGCTCTCCAAGAATGTTGCTTGGCTCTTAAAGAAAGAAAACATTGGTGGGCCTGATCTTGGGAGGAGAAATGAACGCTGGTGTGATTTCATTGAGACTTCAGCGTTATGTCTAAATAAATAAATGCATTATTTAACTTTCTCTGCACACCACGAGTGCATTTGGGATCCATCAGCTGTTAGCTTCTGGGGAGGACATAGAGGAGAAGGAAGCCCTCTCATGACCTGCATTTCCTCCCGCTCCTGGAGGCGTTGCTGTGCCAGGGAAAGACAGTTTGGCTCCATTATCAAAGCATCCTCTTTGTCTCTGCCAGCCCCTAGCCCTTGCAGTGGGGCTGAGGATGTGCCCTGGGGTGCGCAGCTCATCCTGATGTGGGTCCATCACAACTGGGCTCCGACTCTATGGCATCCAGGGCTTCACACAGACAGGAGAGGCATTTGGAAACGGTGGGCTGGGATTTCTTTGTGCATGTGTGTATTTGAATGTCAAACAGGGTGTGTAGCTCTGAAGTGCTCCAGGGTGTCTCAGCCTAGATGCAAAAAATGAAGCCTGGGAGATGAAGGCAAAAGGAGAAATGAAGTTGGATGAAGTCTCACATTGCTCATCGGAAGAGGAAGGATTCAGAAAGGGCGTTTTGGAAGAGCTGCTAGGAGTAAGAAATGGTGTCGTAACTTGGGAATCTGTGCTGCCCTTCTCAGCATGGCTTTTTATTTTATAAATGGTACAACCAAGGTGTTTTTTCCTTACCTAAAATCACAAATGTTGTGATTTCTGTGATTACCCACACTCGGCCCATCCCTGTGGGCTTCCGCCTCTGCTCTCCCTGCCTTTCATTAGAGGTTATCAGGTTACATTTACAAATCCTGGGATGAGTTACAAATGATGTTTGCCCATTCATTTGACTGGGAGAACCAGGGAGGGGAGGCATGGAGAGGGCAGGAGGAGGTTCTCTGGCCTGGCAGTGTGGTTCCAGTTTTAATCAGTGTGGAATTTCCCCTTCCTGCGGGCCAGAGGAACACCTGTGTGTAAGTATTGCAAGGGACAGTTGATGGGCCCTGTGGTTTAAAGGGGAATGTCATAGAGCCCATCTGCATGCATTGGCTTCAAAGGGTGTGCAGGGTGCTCTGGCTGAGAAGTGGAAAAGTCAGAGGGAGATCTCTTAATGAACCTATTAGGGCTGTGGTTAAAGTGCTTTAATAAAGCATCCACTCTGGAGAGGAGGCCGCAGCATTGATAGGAAAAGTCAGGGAGGCTTTGTGTGATGAAGATGTAAAGCGTTTCTTAATCTTCAGGGCCAGTTTCTTGTTTGGGGTTGTGTTTGATTCCGAAGGACAAACGATGTTCTTAATTTTTAATTAGAAATAAACCTTTTGTAATAGAATGTACCTAAGTATAATTCCTTCCCTGTGAGGGTGCTGAGCTGCTGGCACAGGGTGCCCAGAGAAGCTGTGGCTGCCTCATCCCTGGTGGTGTTCAAGGCCAGGTTGGCCACAGGGGCTTGGAGCAAGCTGCTCTAGTGGAAGGTGTCCCTGCCTGTGGCAGGGGTTGGAACTGGATGAGCTTTAAGCTCCCTTCAACACAAACCATTCACTGATTCTAATTTCATTCTTATTTCATATAAACCTATGTTAGAAAGCTGTAACCTTAAATCTGATATTTTCTATCTTGGATCCTTTTCCCCTCCTGAGGCCTTTAATGGGAATTGTCACTCCCAGAGCCTGTTGGCAGCTTTGCTGATGTTGGTATTGCCTGAGTGTCTGTGGCACTGTTACCGGTACCCCCACATGCTGGAGGCAGCTCCATGCAAGCTACAGGTTCACAAACCCAAGTAGAGAATCTCTCTCATTTACAGGACAGGGAACTGTTTGCTCCTGTTCTCCCCGTGACTTGACTTGTTTGTGTTTTCAGAGGATTAAAACTTGAGTTGTGTGGGGAAGGATGATTACCACTCTGGGAGGACTGGAGCGTTTCAAAGCTGTGGTTTTGTTCAGGGTTGTGCTCAAAGCCAAACCTGTGAACTCCTCTGGAAAGGGAATGGGGCCTTAACTCGGGGCAAGCTGCCTGGAGGGCGTGTGGAGCCATGGACCCGGAGAGCTGGGGCTCCTTCAAGGCAGTCCTGGGAACCATGTTTCCAAGCTCTGGGCTGCCCTTTAATCTACCAGGTGGGCTGAAGGGGAGCCAGGAAACTGGAAGTCTTGAGAGCCATGGCTCCAAAGTGTCTGGCTCAGCGATGGTTGCAGGCTCTGGCTGCACGTCAGCTCCTGATGGGGAGCCAGGGAGCCCTGCTTCCCACTGGAGGGGGGCCATGCCGGCAACTTGGAGCTGTGGGAACTGGAAGGCATGGGAGCCGGGAGGGCGAACTCCTTGTTCACCTAGCAAGGCTGCTTGGAGGGGCTGTAGTCAGCAGTGAGGGTCCATCATAACCCCAGCAGGGCTCTGCAGCAAATATTCCAGAGCTGAGCCGTCTCCAGGTGATGTTTTGATTGTGCAGGTTTGGCATTCCCCGATGGAAACTCACTCCCTTAAAAGAATTTCTGAGCAGCAGCATTAAAATCCAAGGATTTTTTTTCCTTTTCAAACATAAATTAATTTTGTTGATTAAAGCCTTTAGTATAGCAACAAGGTCACCTATTTCTTTTCTTCTTCTTCTTTTGTGCCTTGGTTGCTGTTTGTGATTCAGGATTTCTGCTTAGCTTTCCACATCAAATAGCCAGGAGGGTGATCAATACCTCTCTCATAGGCAGGAGCATAAATTTAGTCCCATAAATTCAGTTTCCACAGAAGTCAGTGCAAACTTGAGACAAATGGACTTCATTGGAGCTGCCCGGACTAGACATTTAGGCCCTGGTCGTGTCATCGCATTGAGTTATGTGGCATTGTAATGAAACGTAGTCTTAAAATGTGTCATTTAGATCTTAGAGAAGATGCATCTTCAGTTGGAAGGTGCATTGCAAACACTGCTGGAAACATCTGTCATACATCAAGAAATGTCCATAGCACCTAAAGTGGGGAGAGCAAAACAAAACCAACTCCCAAATCAGCAGACCCCCCCAACCACCAAGGACCCAGGGAAGACCACAGCTTTCCAAACTTCTGTTCAGAGACCTCCTGACATCATTTGCAGTGGTTGCATAAGCATGTTGCACAAGAGCTATACTGTTAGCAAAGCACGTAAACACATACTGCCCATGCTTCTCAGAGCCGATCATACCGCAGGGGCTGCTCTCATGCTCTCAGGGACTTTGCTGGCTCACGGTTCCAAAGGGAGGAGAAAAGCAGGAGGTAGGAATCCCTCCCTATGCTTACACATAGGATGTGTGTGCCTTGGTTCCTTGGATGGTCTTCCCAGGGTCACACATTTCCTTGCCCAGCATCAAGATGATGATCTTGGCTTTTTCCTTCATCTGCTGCTGTTGTGCCCCACACATGGTTTCTCTCTTCCTTTCATCCTGTTTTTTCTAGTACCCTTCTTGATTTTCTTCTTCTCCTAACCAAGCTCTAAATCCAGTTTGTGCCACCATGTAAGGTGGTGCTTTGTGATGAAAGTTCTTGTCCAAACCAAGTCCCTTTGAAGGAAGCTTTTTATATCCCACAGTTGGTTCTCCTAAGAACCCTTTTCCTTTGCCTTTTTATTGTTCGAGGCAAATAGGAATGTTGTGCCTGATTTCTCTATGGTAAGATTGTGTCCTCTTTGTTTTTTCCGTTTTGGAACATGTGGAGAGCATGATAAAAAGGGAAGCAAGAGTGTCCCAGCCAAGTGACTCAGAATCAGCCATGTGGGCAGGGAGGTGAAAAGGCAAATGACGTCCTAGGGTATATCAGGTAACTGAGAGTAATAGTGGAGTAAGGGAAGCTTCAGTGTAAAAGTGAAAGGTTCTGGAAAGACCACATCTGGAATTCTTTGCACAACTTTGGTTTATGGCTCTGGAGCCCGTCCCTGATATGGACAGGCTCCTTGGTGGGACTGCAGATACAGCTTGTTCAGTCAAGCCAAGTGCTTACTACAGTGAATATTCCTGCTCCGTATGAGTAAAGCATTTATCCTCATAAACACCAGAAAGGCAGGGAATGTAGCTGGGGCCAGGATTAATGCTGATGCGGAATTAAAGTTGTCTAAACTGGCCATCAGTAAGTTTTAGTCAATGTTTTCCAGGTGGAAAAGCTGTGAGGCACTGGAAGAGCTTTCCAGCAGGAGCAGTTTGGGCAAGAAACTTAATTAGCTGGAAGATGGCACCCATTCAGTGCCTGCAATAGGAGACTGCACCGAATCACCTGACAAGTGTCCTCCAGCCTTCCCTCCTCCAGAGGTTATCCCTCCCCTCCTGGCATTCCAGCAGTGCTGCCTCCTCCTCAGCATCCTGCCCAGCCTCTGCTGCCAAGGGCCCACCCGATCCCAAGCGCTCCTCAATGAAAGGCCATTTTGTGGAACTGATTCACTGCTGTGTTTTCACTCTTTGCTCCTTTGTGTAATCCCTGCTCTTTCAAGCTAACAGCTCGCTGTCAGATGGCTTGCCAATAGCAA
This sequence comes from Myiopsitta monachus, assembly GCA_017639245.1. Lineage (NCBI taxonomy): Eukaryota > Metazoa > Chordata > Aves > Psittaciformes > Psittacidae > Myiopsitta > Myiopsitta monachus. The sequence continues at coordinate 62,305,337 of CM029923.1, forward strand.
TTGTGATCTTCATCTTTCATGCCAGGCTCATCTCACTCTCCTGGGAGGATAAATGAGGCTTATGTATAACTCCAGAGAGCGCATCCTGCCTTTTGTAAGGCCACAGTTAATTGCACTTAAACAGTCAACCTTTGTAAAATGAATATTACCATTGCTGTTCTATGCATGTGCTTTAACTTCGGGAATGGCTGAGAAATGTCAAGCAAGCACAAATGTAGCCCTTTGCTTACTGGGGCTTTTAATGCATTTTAATCACCTGTTTGCCTTGGCAAAAAGGCCTATTTTAGATATGTAAATCAGTGGGAAAATAAACTCTACCTTTGCTTTAAGTGTAATCTGACATCTGTTTCTTTCTTCTTTTCTGCTCAGCTTCCTTCGTTTGACTGTTTCACAGGTCTCTTTGTTCTTGAATATGATAATTTCTTGGGTTGTTTATACCACATACCTAAAATGTGCATTCTAAAGAGATTTTTCACTCCTCTTATCCCAAACCCCAATTCTACCACTACTTGTACAAACGGAGCTTGTGGGAATAACCCACACAGCAGAGTTCCCACCCTTGGACGGTTCCAGGCTGGTGGAAGTTTGTGTTGTACATTGAATGTGACAGGGCTGACCATCCGAATGAACTCTGCATGCTTTGACTTGGGAGCTGATGTTCCCAAGCTGAGCCAGGCATTTGCTTCCTCTTCTCATCCTCTGGTGTTGCTGCTGCCTGGAGCCATGGTTTGACTGCACTGGACAGGCGACCTCGTGGTTGCAGGAGCCTGATAGTGGGGTTAACTTTCCACAGTCGTGGTCTGCAGCAGGCACAGCAGGAGCACAAGTAAGGCGTAGAATCATAGAATGGTTTGGGTTAAATCTCATCCAGTTGCAACCCCCCTGCCACATGACAGGGACACCTTCTGCTAGAGCAGGTAGATATCTGTAGGTAACCTCATGGATTATTTGTTCTGTTCTCCTGCATAGGATCTTGCTTAATGACTTGTGAGCCCAACTCTACTGAAAGATCTGTTTGGAATAGAAGGTAGTTCTTTATTACCATTCTTCTAATTGTGGTGGCTGTCTCTCACCACTGATGTATCCCAAGAGGATTTCTTTGTATTTTAGCACCTCAAAGTGGGTGTTGCCACCTTGATCCCAAGTGAGCTAGCGTATCCCTCTCAATAATGCCCCACGGAGTTCCCCAGAAGTGCCTGCATTGGAATTAAGCATTACTTAGAAAGAAAACCCCAGAAATACCCTTCCGAGTGCAGGCCCTCTCCTCTCTTGTACCTGTGTTTGGCCTGGAGGTCACGGATGCGTGGCAGGAGGAGCCATGCTCTTTGCCCATGCTGGAGATAGAAAGGATTTCAGTTCTCAGGACTGGTTCCTAATGTTTCACAAGTACACATTTCTCTCAGAATTTAAGAGAAGAAAAACTGTGTTTTGACTAAGGAATGTAATTCCCTCTCCCCCCAAAGAGATATTTATTCAAAAGCTGGAGCAGGTCCAGTTCAAATGTTGAACACTGAGAGCCAGTACAGAGACATATTGCACATGTTCATCACCATGCAGGTGCAAGGGAAAGGGAGTTTAGGCTTGAGCCGTTATGAAATATGACTTTTACCTCCATGTTTGATGGGTTTTAGCTCTTTTATAAGGAGTGATGGAAATCTGCATTTTTCCTCTTGTAATGAAACGGATTTCTTGCTCGTTCAAAGTGCTGGATTGACAACCATGGAGACTGAAGTCTTCTGTTTACCTACAGCATAAGCACAGCATGGCAAAGCTGCAGCACAGGCTTCAGCCTTGACCCGCTGAGCTATTCATCCATTCCTGTTTCAGCTCCGGCTTTTGGGATGAGACTCTGCAAGGCAGGAGACAGTTCTAATGATGCTGTTATTCCTTTAAGGAATTTTTCGGACCTAAGCAGACCACCCCACAAGCTACCTCCGGAGCGTGTGCAGTAAGCAGAATAACCTCATCATCTTCTCCTCCACTTTGTACACACAAAACTGAACAGGTCTTTGATGAAGCCCAGGTGAAAATGCAGAGCTTGCCATGAAAAATAAGGAGCAGGAAAAGATGACGAACTGAACACATACACTGAGAAAACCTCAAACGACTCCTCATTTTCCTCTTCTAATCTTAATCACTGGTGCATTTGTCCTTCGCAATTAGGGAATGTCTGAACATGTGTGTTTCAGGACAATAATAAATAGTGGCTTTGCACTAAAAGAGGTTTGGTCTGTATATCCCACAAAAAAGGAAGGAGAGAAGCTGAGGGTTAAGTACAAAACTCTTTGCACTTATTTTTCTGGCTAGCAAAATTCAGACAATTTAGCTTCGGTCAAATATGTGTCATAAACCCCAATAGATCTTCACAAGCAGTTTGTAGTCGTTGACTAACCTGTGAGAAGTGTACAAACAGTCCACTTTAACACATCACTTAAGGATGTAAGTTGATGTGTAATGGTAATACTGCTGACCTCAGAAATGGAACTTACCAGTTAACACTGATGTAGACAACATTTTCGTATGAGGCTGTAGCCTGTAATTCCCCAAGTGTCCATCTCTCTGTAGTGTAGTTATGTTTCCTTTGAGCCTCTTGATGCCTTCAGAGTGTAGGTAAGTAACACAATGACCTACAACCTCAGCAGAGCAACCACAATCCAGTTCCACTGAAATCACTGCAAGCCTTGGTCTTTCTTTAGACCAAAAGAAAAGCCTCTGCTCCTACTATTTTCTTTGGAGAGTGTATCTATTGTCAAGATTTGGTGCAGGCGTGCTGCGACAGTGGTTGAAGGACCCTGCAAAGCTGGTTTTCCCTTACAGTATGTGTTCTCAGAGTGCTGAACTCAGGCTTTTAATGATGGAGCATGGTGTTGTGCTATTGGGGCAGTAATTCTCAGATAAGGTTTCCAGACATAACTTCTGCTTTAAGGCTTCGCCAGGACTAACATTAAACCAGCTTAAGCATACAGCTATTTTTTATATCATCTAGATATGTGGTGTTACTAATGTAGCTTTTAATTTATGTGTCAAGAGTAGAGATAAACCCCATTTGGATTCGTATCACCAGGAAACTGCTGAGATGGTGAATTTTAGGTGGGTGACTGTGTCACAGAGGGGAAGGGAAAAAGCAATCCAATAGAAGAGGGCTGAAACGCTTCAGGGTTGTTACAGATCCCAGATGGTGAGAAATCACTTTTTTGGCAATTTTCAAAAGATAGTGATGTGATTTCACTCCTTCATGTCTGTCACCACATCATCGAGTGTGGAGAGCAGCACAGGGGAATGCGAGACAGAGTTAGCAGGAGTTTAACTCTTCTGAAGTTGGTGTGTTTGTGCAAATTGGCTTCATGTTTTTAAACCTGGCTTTTTTTGGCACTGTTTTTTCCAAGCTCTTTTTGCTTTGCAATATGTTTCAGTTTCAAGGAACCTTTTGGTGATTCCATGGGAAAAAGGTATTTTTTTCTCTGTTTTCTTTTTGTGAGATTACCTTTTCAGTGCATGTTAGTCATTGCTGCTTCATTCTGTTGCAGCTCGGAAGGAATGATGCAGTCATTTCTTTCCTGTGACACCTGGTTGTTTATTTCTTTATATGACACTTGGAGCACAAGGAAGTGATTTGCACAGATCCACAAGCGCCTAAAATTCTTCTGCATCCAAACATTCACCACAGAAACCATTCACGCTGCTGCTTAACCTGGAAGAAAGGGGAAGAATTCTTAACTAGAGTAGACCTGGAGCCCTAAGGATTTCTGAAGTCATTTGTGTGTCTGAAATCCGCATGTTTTGGTAGAGCACTGGGAATCCTTTCCAGTGCCCGGGCTGCTTACCTGCAGGCTTGGAAGCAGGGGTTACAATGCACATTTAGCAGTGTGTGATGTTGGAGGGCACCAAGTGCTGTTTTCCAATAAGCAAGACGCTAACAAAGAGGAGTGGGAGGAACTGATTCATTATTACATATGAGGTTTACATTATATGGAGAGCTGTGGAAGGCATGAGCACCGCTCAAGTCCCAGATAGACCTATTTGAGGAGGAAAGAGCATCCTTCTGTGTGAGAAAATGTGCTTCCCACTAACTCCTGTTAGTACAGCGTGTACTAGTAACTATTTGTGTTTATATGGTGACACACAGAGGTGGAACTAAAATAACACTAATAAAGTTTGCAGGTACATGCAGTGATGTGGCAATGTGGTGACTTTTACATCATACTCTATTTAATAGCGTGGCCAACAAACGTCTGTTCAGTCTCAATGGTAGAGTTGCTTCATGTGTCTTCCCTTACCCACCTTAATTTACTATCCTTTAATATTTAGCTGTAGTAAGTGGTATTCTAGTAAAGGCAGCCAAAAAAGACAAGAATATGAATTAGAAATTCTTAAAATGGGATTGTCTGTTTCTTAATTTGCACATAAATTGAATATTTATTATTTCTTACTCACAGGTGCATCATATTAGGTCAACTCAGGAATAAATGCATGGAGACCTCAGAGCAGCTTCCAGTATCTTAAGGGGGCCTGCAAGGATGCTGGAGAGGGACTCTTCATCAGGGACTGTCGTGATAAGGACAAGAGGTGATGAGTTTGCACTGGAACAGGGAAAGTTAGGGTTGGATATACCCTGTGAGGGTGCTGAGGCGCTGGCACAGGGTGCCCAGAGAAGCTGTGGCTGCCCCATCCCTGGCAGTGTTCAAGGCCAGGTTGGACACAGGGGCTTGGAGCAAGCTGCTCCAGTGGAAGGTGTCCCTGCCAATGCAGGGGGGTGGGACTGGATGAGCTTTAAGGTCCCTTCCACCGCAAACCAGTCTGAAGTCCCCGACCTCCATCAGTCCTGTCCCTGGAGAGAAGCAGCTGAAACTCTGCACTCTGCTATGATATTCTTTACAGAGAATGTTACTGTACATAGTGTTTGTACCTCACAGTGAGGTAGCCGTGGCTCCTTGTTATGTATTTGGGAATCTAAGGTTCAGAATCAGGTATTCAGCTAACTAAAGCTGTTTTCTTAATTCTTTGTGCAGTATGTCTATAATTAATGCTTTGGTGCCTGAGATATTATCTACAAAAGATAACTATTAATGAAAGTATTTATTATGAAGTAGAATTCCTGTTGCTAGTGGGTTATAGATTATTCACTTTTAAGCTCTGGGCTCAGTTTTCTGCATGGCAATTTAAAATTACTCTTTTCTTTCCCTTCATACAATGGTACTTAGCACACATTACCTCCTCTCACTCTTTATCCCCCCAGCCCTACTTTTACCTTATAAACAAATGCTTACACGTGTTGCGGCACCTCCAAACATGAATCCTCTGGCCGTGATCAATGCCTAAAGCAGCAGTTCATGCTCTGCACTCAGTTGCATGAATATATTAACCTTGACAAAGTTTCCTTCACTGGCACCAATTTATACAGTGCTGCAACAAGTCTGGTTTGTGTCTTGTCCAGACTTCCAGCTGTGTCTTGCTGGGAGCAGATGTGTTGTTCCAAGTGCAGGTCTAAAGGTTCCCAACTTGCACAGACTGGTGGCCTGCTGCTTCCTAAATATCCTGTAGGTCAGGCTGATTTCTCATGAGTTAGTACCAAAATGTACTACGAAAATTGAGAAAGGAATGTTTGTAACATTTGCTCATACTTGGCTAATAGTTTTATTCGGATTTGTTTCCTGGAAGTTTTTAACTCCAATTGTAAGCTTGAGCCATTCACAACTTCTTTCTTCCTGCTCTTCCTTATACGTTTTTGGAGAGAACTAATCAGAATGCTGCAGTCAGAATGGGCTCACTCGTGTTCTCCTTGGGAGGAAGTATGTACTGTGGAGCATTGAACGGAATCTGGTTCTTTGTGCTGTGCACATTGACTTGTTACTGGTCTGATTCTGCTGAGCTCTTTTTTAGATAGCATCGCCTGCTCTAGTATAGTGAAGAACTTCAGCATCTGCTTAAGTTCTGTACTGAAGATTGCTTGTTGTTCAACTTCCATAGGTCCTTATACAGTTTTTATAGATGATGTGAAATACATGAACAGGTAAAATGCACCCAACTTAGCAATCTAAATATGTAGAGGATGCAAAGGGATGGCTACCTTTAGGCCACCAAACCCCCACATCCTTTTTATCCAGTTTTCATAGAATCCCAGTCTGGTTTGGTTGGAAGGGACTTTAAAACTCATCCAATCCTAACCCCCTGCATGGGCAGAGACACCTTCCACTGGAGCAGGGTGCTCCAAGCCCCTGTGTCCAACCTGGCCTTGAACACTGCCAGGGATGGGGCAGCCGCAGCTTCTCTGGGCACCCCCTGACAGCGCCTCAGCACCCTCACAGGGAAGAGCTTGTGCCTAAGAGCTCATCTCAGTCTCCCCTCTGGCAGGTTAAAGCCATTCCCCTTGGCCTGTCACTTGTTTAAAGACATACTGCAGTGCTCGTGTGTGTCTGCATGAGGCTCAAATCACACAAGGGCTCCATGCATGGAGGCCACTGGAGGAAGTGAATGAGGGACAGGACCTAAGCCTGAAGTCCCAGTTCCCGCAGTGTGGCAGTTCACCTTGAATTGCTTCTACAGGCTGTGATTTCTGTTGCTGGGGCTGAGGCTCACCTCCTTCGCTTGAGATCATGCAGGAGTTCCTCTTTGCTTTTTGTTCAGCCCTTTTGGGGTTTTCTTGAGTCATCAGGAGGTTTTAGTATTCAGCTCGTTATTCAGTGACAAGATGCTGGAAGCCACAAGCATCCAGTATTAGACAACACAAAGAGTGGTAAAATAGAGTATTTGGCTATTTGTTATGCTTGTAAACTAGTTACTAACTGTTCCTTTGCTCATGGATGCCTCACTTGCTTCGTTTAGCAGACTCTCGTTTAATGGGGAGCTCAGAAGCCTTTGCAGTGAAGTCTCTCAAAACAGCCATGTGCAGGGAAGTGTTTAGATCCATTTTGCCTCCGAGTGACCTTTCAAAGAATTTCACACACACTCTGAGCACTGGGTTTCTTTCCATGGCTTTACCCTTAAGTGCAAAGCCATCTGTTTTTGGGAAGGTTGAGCAATCAACAGGTTGTACACTTAACCCTTGAGTACCAGAGTTGGGCCTAGACAGTTTTATTACGTTGCTTCAGTCTATGTATTACTCTGCTACCAAGTGAGAATTGAAAAGGTTGCTGCAAGTTCCTCTTGAACAGTGTGTTTTCTTAGCTCGTGGATTGATATTTATTCCAGATGTAGGTGGTGATATATTTATTTAGTAGATTTCATAACCAAGAGTCAATACCTGATCTGGAAGGTGGTCCTCTTGGGGGGGCTTGAATACATTTCAGCCTGTTGAAGTAAATGGAAGATGAAAGTGCCTGTGATGTGTGATTAGACCATTGTTTCATGGGACAGATGCCATCCAGCTTTTACTTAGCAGGGTTGGCTTAGTGTAATTACTCTATATTCTGCAGCTGCTGTAGCATTTGAGGAGCTATATGGTGTCCTTAAGAAAATATAGCAATATTTCCCTGTAGTTCCATCATAAGGAAGTGTCAGAGTTTGCAAACCCATTGTAACATCATTGAGAGCTGCTCATCTGTGGGAAGATCTAATAGGTTTTTGTGGTTGTACCACATGGACCTCAGAAGAAACTGGTCTTATCCCTACACAGTGCTGGGTGTTGCCACCTATGTTAAGGTCACAGGATGCTTTGTCTGCTACCAGGGCTCAGATGGACAATGTTTGTGCCTAGCAAGAGTATTGTGACCTTACAGCTGATGTAAAGCAGTGGCATAAACTGATTAATGGCAGAGCTCACCGTGGCTGATGTTAGGAGTTACGTTTTTGAAAGGCACTTCTGATACTGAGCCACTAATGCTATTTTACAGCCCTTTTCATGCTCTGAAATGCCTCTAGCAATGCAGAATGTTATTTTTCCTTTTTATCAAAGTGTAAGGGTATTTCAGCAATTAAACTTAAGTGTTCTTCAGCCAAGAAACCTACTACAGATAGCTGCTTTGGCTTATAAATAACAATTCTTCCTATATTAGCAACAGAGTAAATATTGCTGTGTTTGGCATCTTGTGAAAAGAAAATTTCAGAAGGAGATGGGAAAAATATGCAGGATTGCTTGGGACTGTTTAATATGAAAGTGGGTGGTGAATATAAAGTGTTATAGTTCTACTAAACATAGTGGAGCTCTCCCAGCATATAGCTGGTGAGGATCAGTCTTGTACTTCCAAATACATCCTGGAGCATATTCCACCAAGTGTCTGCTTTTGAATTAGTTGTTAATTGTGGATTTATAGAATCCTAGATTGGTTTGTTTTGGAAGGGACCTTAGAGCTCATCCAGTTCCAACCCCTGCCACGGGCAGGGACACCTTCTACTAGAGCAGCTTGCTCCAAGCCCCTGTGTCCAACCTGGCCTTGAGCACTGCCAGGGATGGGGCATTGCAGATTTATTGTTCATGCTCACAAAAAGCAAAGATGGAAATGGAAAACTCTGGCAATATCCAGTATCGCCCCCAGAGCTGACCTGTGCAAGGATGGCCTTCTCCTGGAGGTCTTCTTTCTGCTGAGATACAGCAAATGTTAAACAGCTTTGTGAGGTTCAGCGGCGCTGTTGCTTCTGCTGTACCTGAAAGGGTGGGGAGCGTTAACGCAGTGGTTTGTTTTTAAGTTCACTTCAGTAGCACAGAATCACAGGATGGTTTGGGTTGGAAGGACCTTCAAAGCTCATCTAGTCCAACCACCTGCAATGAGCATGGACATCTGTGCTCCAGCTTCAGCAGGCAGAGTGCTGCAGGGGTATCAGAGAGGGGCTTCGGTGCTGGATGCCATTAAGCGCTTTCTGTACCTTGCCACATGTATTGTTTCTAAGTGACGCTTCTTTAACTATTTAGAAAGAAACCATTTCAATTAGAGGAACATTCGAGGCAGTGTGAAGGGTGAAGATGATGGTCTCCTGTTGAGTTTTGCCTTGCACTGTGCTTTTTGAAGGCAGCGTTAGCTCTCTGGCAAAGTGATGCTTTCATTTGTCTTCCATATAATGAACTCACGAAACACTGGGGCAATAGTCCCATCAGATGCTTTGGCAGGTTCCGTACTGAGGGAGATGCATTGTCAGCTTTTCTTCAAGCAAAGTAAGAATATGTGGTTATTTAGGTAGTTTAATAGTTTTCATTAAAGTTTTTTATGTATCTTGAATGTTTTTCCTGCTGCAGTGAAAGAAGGAGGTGGGATGATGCTTTTCTACTATGTAAATGCCTTTCTTTTTGTATAGGGTTTTTCTGCTGAAGTCCTGTCAGCTTTTCCAGTTTAAATTCTATTTTCAAGGATTCTTGTGTTACATATGTGGGAAAAGCAGAAATTACTTTCTGGATTTGTGGGGGATTGTCTTTGTAAAAAGAAGGATTGTAAATCATATAAAAATGGGTTTGGTTTTAGTAAGTTTGATGCTTTCCAGGCAGTCAGTTCACTATATGGACTAATGCCTTCTGGATAATTTGGACAGGGAAACCAATATGAGACTAAGATGCTCTCTCTTTTTGGGAGTCTCATGGCATTCCTGCTTTTCAGCAAACATTTAATCAGGATTCATGACTCTTGGGAATTGCATGCGTGCACAGCAGCCAAATGGTCTTTGGATTTAAGACTCCCTTAATATTCGTTGGCATGACAGACTGTAGCTACGCCAGTGCGGTGAGACGCGAAGGTCAAAAATTGCCTTTATAAATGTCCCCAAATACAGGTTTACAACTCAGAGTTTTTAATGTCTGCTGGCTAAATACTACCTGTTGGGGAAGATCTCCTGCTACAGCTGGGCCAGACAGGATTTATGTCATCCTGGAGTTACTGCTTGAGAAGCTGCTGGAAGAGCTTTCCCTGAAGAGCAGCCTTGGGAAGAAGCTGGCTTGGAGGAGTCACGGTTCATTGCCTGACCCCATCTGGCTTAGACCTAAGAGGGAACAGCCCAGGGAAACGCATTACTGCTGTCTTCTCTCTCTGCTCTCCCATCTCCCAAGAGCCTGCTCACCCTTGCTTTCCTTTATCACATGTAGCAAAGTTTCTTTGAACCACAGCCAAGAGCTGCATGGGGTAGGAAATCCTTTTAGCCCAGATCTACATGAGACAAGGGCACAGCTGATGTGTGTCCAACAACTGTTGGTAGACAGTTTCTTTTCTACCATTCCTTCCATGAGCAGGTTCAGAATGACACTTGCTTAATCATGTTTTACAATTTAAGGACGTATGAAAGCTTTAACTTAGTTTAAGCTCAACCAAACCACTGCAGCACTGCAAAAGGAAATTGGATTTCTTCAGAGCTCCCTCATCTTGTTCATAGAACCACAAAATCAGTTCCAGTTCTGGCATTGCCTTTTCAACTCCATTATTTCAGGTGATGTCCACGGCTGTCATTATGCATCCTCATGGGCAGCAGTAGATTCACTCTTGCAGGGCTGAAGGATGAATGAAGGCAAGGTCAGAGCTTGACCTGAAGACTCTTCAGTGGCGGGTAACAGGAATGAAGCAGCAGTAAAGCACGTTCCTGGGGAATTAATGATGCAGCTTTAGTTCTGAGTAGAAACCCTCTGGGTTGTTGAGCTTCTGGAGCCCTGCAGCACTGCTCTGACGCTGTGTTTAAATGTGGGGTCAGTACAAAATCTCAGCGTATGCTTGCTGTCGTAGTACTTGGCTATAAACCCTTTTATGATCTCGTTTAAAAGGCTCAGTTTTATATGTACTTCTTAAAAGCCCCTAAATTGTCTTTAAAAAAGCTATTTTCAATTATTGCTTTTAATAACCACGTTATCCATGTTAAGCTCTATAGAAGAAAGCCTGACCTTACGGAGGGACTTCATCAAGGCGAGGATTTCGCTCCGTGTTTACAAGTGTGTTTTAAAAGTGTTGTTAAAGGCAAGTGGCCAAGTGAGAGATCCCTGAGTGGCAACTGCTGCAACCACATTATAGGTGCTCCAATGGTGTTTTGGAAAGGAGCTGCTGAGCCTAATCCAGAGCTGTTAGTACCTCAGAGTTCCTTGGGATGACTGATGATACATCTCAAGTAAGTTTGGGGTCGTCCTAGTTCAGTATCTTCATGAAACAGCTCCCATGGCCACGTGGCATTGAACAGACTACCTTTTGGAAAAGGTCTGGAAATGGAGCTGCCTTTCATCTTCCCCAGTGCTCCTTCTGGGTGAGCGATGGGGATGTTAATGGAGAAGTGCTTAAGAAAGCTGAACTGCTGCAGCTTTTAATGTATTTGGGATAAAAATGTGCCTTTTTTTTGGTCAGGATTGAACAGTTTCCCAGAATTGGGCTTCAAAAAGAAGCTTAGCTGTCTAGAAAACAACATATGTGTGGTGTTATATACATAGACTCATCTGTATAAATATATAACATATAAATGTATCTTAACATTAAGCTGTTCACTGAACAGCTTCACTGAACATATGAGCATTGATATGAGCATCTATGAACATATGAACTCTGCTTTAACAGAACTTTGATATAAGGAATCATGAGTTTTACCTAAAAATCTCATGAGCAGAGGTTTTGAAGGGTGGATTTTCTTTTGCCTGCTATATTTGGTGACATAATATCAAATTGAAAGAGGGCCCATGTAATATTACAAGTAGAAATTCAAACTTACTGGCAGCGAGGCACTAGAGGATGCTTTATGTACTGCCACAACAATACGTTGTATTGTCCACAACTTAAGCAGGTTGCTCTTGTGATGTGTTTGCTTGGGGGGGGGGTGGGTTCTTTTGGGTGGTTTGTTGGGGATTTTATTTGTTAGGTTTTGTTTTATTTTCCTAATTCTGATTATTTTTAGGGCCAGGCCATAGGCAGAGAGTTTCCGTGCTCCTGTCACCAGCGCGCTCAGCGTAGGTAGACCTCTGCAGAGCTCTCAATAAACAAGCTGTCAGGAGTGTTTGGATAAGAGCTGGGGAAGAGACGATAATAAACCACATGTACAAGGGAGTTTGAAAGGCCAAGTTATCTCCCTCCCACTGTTTGTTTTGAATGGGCTTCCGCAAACAGAAGTTACTTTATTGTCTGTGATGCAAATAAAGACTATGAAGTGTGCAGGTCTTTAGGTGCTGCTGAGCTTTGGAAGCTGAGGAATTGGTAAAATATAATGAAATATCAAATATTCCTTCAAAAGATCCTCTCTGGTGAAGGAGGAAATGGTTTGAACACTCATTTAAGAGACAGACAGACTGGGATTCCCTGTGGTTGCTTCAGAAAGCACAGGTAAACATGATGTTGTGCAGGCGTAACGGGGTTGTGGCATCACAAGCCGTCTGCAGTCTGCAGCCTCCCTTTTGGACAGTGAGGTAAAGTCCACTCCAGTCAAAGGTTGTCAGGGCTGTAATTAATCTTTTTTCTGCATAGACTAAATAGAAAGAAATCCAAACGTAACGCCCTGTTAATCAAAGGAAGCAGTGAGATGTTTGCTGCATTATTAAATCCAGACTTTCCTGTTGTGACAAATCACCTGTGTTTTCCCATCCAAGGCCTGAAATCCTGCTGCTCTCACTAGCCCCAAACTGTAGGTGAGGGGCTGCAAATCCTCATGATGCCTTTTGCAGATTGTGGCTCACCATTCCAGAGCCCCTTTGCAGACCATCTCAAGATGTGTTGTAGAACTCCATCCTCTGCTCTTGACAATGACCCTTCTGGAGTTTACGGTTCAGAGTGGCTCCTGTAGCAGTCACCTGCTGTCTGTGTTTCTCATATCCCTGTTTTCTCCATACCACATAAAGGCTTTTTGCAGCCGAGTTAGGAATGAACTTCCTGAACCAAGTCAAATACACAAAATACAACTCCTGGGTGACTTCTATTTAGATATGACTATATTATGTTTCTAGTCTTTGGTTCTGTGTTAACAAGAGACTTATGACTGTGTTCATGGTAGCGTAGATACACAAAATACTTTCATTTTTCTACTAAAAATAGACCAAGTAAAGTAATAATAACAGTAATTTCTTCCCTGTAAGAGTGCTGAGGCGCTGGCACAGAGTGCCCAGAGAAGCTGTGGCTGCCCCATCCCTGGCAGTGTTCAAGGCCAGTTGGGATGGGGTTTGGAGCAAGCTGCTCTAGTGGAAGGTGGCCCTGCCCATGGCAGGGTTTGGAACTGGATGAGCTTTAAGCTCTCTTCCAACACAAACCAGTTTGGGATTCTATGATAATAATAAATATAATATTACTGTATTTCTGAATAGCAAATGTGAGATTTTTTGTTTGTTTGTTTTAAAATGTTTGATTTCTTCTCAAATGGAGGAACACGGTACCTATGAGCACAAGGGGAAATCACAGGAATCATATTTGGTGGATGTGGCCCAGGTGTGTTCAACACACAAAAACACCTGCTGAATCTGAGTATTCCTCAAGTGCTACAGTTTATATCCTCAAACCTGGCTTCTCTCTGCTCTGCTCTCCCATCCCTCTGCCTTGCTTCTCTCCATGTTTGTTCCTATACAGTTTTTCAGCCGCAGCTAGAAAGGATGCTGCAGTGGGATACAGCTACAATAACAAATCACTTGCGGGGTTTGAGGTTTGGGTCTGAGCTTGGATCCCTCAGGTTTTGATTTGAGCAGAAGTATGCAGATGAGAACTGGCATTTAGTCGATTTTCTGAGGAGGAAAGGATTTAGTGTGGAACAAATGGAAAACTGAAAAATACTTGTTAAAACGCTGGAAAAAAAAGATTCCCTTTGAGTCAAAGTGATTTATTAGAGAAAATCAAACCATCTTGGTTTTGGCTGCTCGAAGTTTTCAATTGTATTCAGCAGCAATTTGAAATGAAAGGTCATTTCAACTGACATAATTACTCTTTCCCTGAAGCCATCTGAAGAGGATTCACAATGGTATGAAGCTTTTGTTTTTATATAAACAATTCATTAAGATCCACCAGGAACCTGCAAAAAAAATCATCAATCAGCATGTGGTTTTGCTTAAATGGTATAAAAAAAAAGCCCTGTTCAATCCAGGAGATCCGAGCTGATTATTTTGCACCAGCACAGATTTATGGGGGGCTGTAAATCAGCTTCCCCCTCCCAAGTTGTAAAGCAGTGCTAATACTGCTCTTTTCTTTAGATACTAAACCTCATGGACGGGGGGTTCTGCTGCCAGCAAGTGGTTCTGCATGAAAGGCCTTGCTGGAATCTGCTTGGGCATTTATCTGACATGGGTAATGGGTGGGAGTAATGTCGTTAGTTCCCTTTGGAGATGGCAACTGGCGGACACAATCCAAAAGAGGGCTTTTGGAGATTTTTAGCTTTATTTAATGAAAACAGTGTAAATGGGGAGAAATGTGGTTGCTTTTGATTCATGGGCTGCACAGCCTTCTGCTGGGTATTAATTGATGACTTTGGTAGGTTATTATTGTAGGGCTTAAGGAGCAGGATATTATCTAGTCTGGCTCAGGACTTCACCTCCTCGGGGTGGTAGTCAGGATGTCTGGAGGGGTTTGAGGTCTTTCTCCCTCCCTTGTAGCCCATCTGGCCCCTTGATGAGCTGTGCTGGGAGTGGGGTAGGCTTTGATGTTTGTTTGGAGTCATGTCTAGACTCCCCCAAATTCTCTCCTCCCCAGCTTTGCTTTCGCAGATTTTCTTAAAGCTTGTGTCTGTGTAAAAGGTTTTTCTCCTGCCAGTGGCAGCTGAACTTGCCTGAAAGCTCTGGAATTGCATCAGTGCCTAAAGGGGCTACAGGAAACCTGGAGAGGGGCTTCAGATAAGGGCCTGTAGGGACAGGCCAAGGGGAATGGCTTTAAGCTGCCAGAGGGGAGACTGAGGTGAGCTCTGAGGCAGAAGCTCTTCCCTGTGAGGGTGCTGAGGCGCTGGCACAGGGTGCCCAGAGAAGCTGTGGCTGCCCCGTGTCTGGCAGTGTTCAAGGCCGGGTTGGACACAGGGGCTTGGAGCAATCTGCTCCAGTGGAAGGTGTCCCTGCCCGTGGCAGGGGCTGGAGCTGGAGGAGCTTTGAGGTCCCTTCCAAACCAGTCTGGGATTCCGTGATTTCATGGGCAAAGTCTAAAGGCAGCAAAGGAATTGATTCTCATCTGTACTAACAAAGGATTGTGTGGTCACCTGTATGCCAAAATTACATTGAGAGTAAGAAGTACTTAGTGGGGCTGTCTTTTGATGGAAACCTGGTGAAATACTCCTCCTCTCCTATCTGAAACTGCATGAGTGGGAAGGGAGTTCATACCCACTGTGTGAAATGGGGAGCTTGTTATGAGTGTTTTGTCCCTGACATGTCCGTCTCCACTTCCTGGGAACAGAAATGCTGCCTGTGAACAAATCAGTGTTGTCAGAGTTTCTAGTTTTCTTTTTCCCAGCCGATCCTTGTCTTTTCTCCAGCTTCCCATTCACGCAGGATTCCCAGGTGGCAGAAGCTGACTCTCCATTGAATCTCTGAGGTTAGAATTAAAATAAGGTGACTTTTCATTTTGGTAGGTGACTCAGTAACGAGGGAGTTACGCAGCTGGATCTAAACCTTGCCAGTGAAAAGCATTTGAAGTCGGTTAACTTGAGAGCAGCATTTTTCCTCATGAACAATGGCATAGGTGGGGCTGAGGCGTCACATGCCAAGTGGGAAATCAGTTTTGCTAGAGGGAAGACTTAATTTGTCTCCTAAATGTGGGGCTCCCATTCCAGCTCGGGCTGTTTGCCTGTGTAGGTGGAGGAGAGACAGGGTGAACTCGGGAGACCAAGGTTTTGTAGCCAGATATGGCACAGCAGTTGTCACCGCGTAGTATGAAGTCCCCATTTCTTCCTCCCCTTTTTCTCTGGTGAAGCCCAGTGGATGCTCTTCATGTCTTTACAGGGAACATATGTGGAGTTGTAATTAAAAGCAAAACCCAGTCCTGAGCATCCTCTGGAGGGAGGCCAGTTGGGTTATGGCTTACTCCTGCTTAAGAAACTCCTTTTACTGCTGTGAACGATGTATGGAGAAAGGGAGCCTGGCAAAACCACAACAGAACAGTGCAAGGGAAAAGAAAGTAGGATAAATCCCTACACATATGGATAAATAATTCAAACTTCTTATAACAAAATAGGACCGTTTAGATCATGGAATCATAGAGTCTTAAAATGGTTTGGGATGAAGAGAGCTTAAAGCTCATCCAGTTCCAACCCCCTGCCATGGGCAGGGACACATTCCACTAGAGCAGCTTGCTCCAAGCTCCTGTATCCAACCTGGCCTTGAACACTGCCAGGGATGGGGCATGGGTGAGCTTGTTTCCTACTTGGAAAGATAAAAGATTTAAATCTGTGGAAAGAGTGGTTCATTTCGGATGAGTTCTGTCAGTCAGGTGGGTTTGTAGCCTGCCTCCAGGTTTTCTCTTTTCAGAATGCAAACGCAGTACTAAGACATGTTCTTAGCTAAAACAACTGGCTTATGTCTTGCTCTTGGGTAAAACAGAGAACTTGCAAATGACAAACAGAAATATATCTAGTAAGTTAGAGGCAGGGAGTTGTACTTTATGGTGCATCTCTAGCATGTATTTTCTGAGTCTCTTTTAAAGGTGTCAGTAAGGTGGAACGAGGGGTCCAGCTTCAGCTTAGTGAGATTTGGCCTCCTGATTTACCACAGGTATTGAGTTTGATGTCTCAGCTTGCGGGATGCTGACTATGAAAGGATGGGATTTTCCTGCACAGGCTGCTGATTCAGGGAATAGCGGCTGGGTAACCTGCTCGCAGCATTCTGCTGATCTAGGGTTACAGCCATTAAACAGAAAGGGCTGGGGATAGCAAGCACACGGACTGAAACCTTCCCTGGGTGTCAAATGCAATTTGTCTTACATCAGTTGCCCCAGGCTGTTTCAGTCGTGGGATGTCATAAGCCCGATGACATGATCTGCTGTGACAGCCAACCTGATTGAGGAACATGCTGGGGAAAGAAACTGGGATGGGGAATGCAGAGGGAAGGTTTTCCCCTCCTCCAGATGAACTCTGCATGGAAAAGTTTTGGCCAGCTCTTCCTGTTGAAAGCTGTGTGGGCTCTTAGCCCTGGAGCTCTCTGGAAGCTGGTGTTCTGATACAGTGCCAGAGCGGCATTGCTCACTTAAACGTATTTTTGGATGTATTTTCATGTAAAAAGCCAGTACTTCTGGAGGTGATATGTGGGATGGGGAACACACATCAGGAATCTCTTATTGTGAGCAGTGCCTTCGCCCAGGAACCTGCCATTCTATGCAGTGTCTGGGACCCAGCAAACTCAAACCCTGATTGCTGCTTTGTGACAGTGGTAGAGGATGAAGAACAAGAGACAGCAGAAGTGTTACACTGATCATGGAGCTGCCTCTCACGCATTGTTGCCAATATCTGTGTAGGCATAATGAAATGATGCCTAGAAGTTGGAAAGTGTAGACAGATGTAGGTGGGAAGGAGCCTCTGGAGGTCAGCTCATCTCACCTCCTGTCGGGACAAGGCTGACTTCAAAGTGGTCCTAAGCTGCCCAGGACCCTATTGTGTCTGGTGTGAAAGACAGGCACAGGTGGGGATGCTCTGGCCTCTCTGAAGCCTCAGTCCCGTGCTCAGCCCTTCTCACCAGGGATTTTATTTTCAGCTGTGGTTTCTCTTTCTACAAGCTGCCAATAGCACTTCATTCCATGTAGTTTTGTACCATCCGTTAAGCTACAAGCCAGTGAGACTGGAACCTGTCTCTTCACATGCTTAGACAGTAGCCAGGGCTTCGCTGGGGATTCTCAGGTATGACTCCAGTCTGAAATAACAGCAAGGATGAGACCACAAGATGAAAAGCTGTGCAAATAATTCTGAGGTGATCTGAAAATAGTTGTTAGCAAAGCAAAAGTCAAATGCCTTAACTGCATGCCTTTGAACTGAACCAGGTTGGTTCAGCTACATACAGCTGAGAGAGCTGGGCTCGGGCAGCCTGGAGAAGAGGAGGCTCCTGAAGGGGAGACCTGAGAGCAGCTCCAGTGCCTGAAGGGGCTGCAGGAAACCTGGAGAGGGGCTTTGGACAAGGGCCTGTAGGGACAGGCCAAGGGAATGGCTTTAAGCTGCCAGAGGGGAGACTGAAATGAGCTCTTAGGCAGAAGCTCTTCCCTGTGAGGGTGCTGAGGTGCTGGCACAGGGTGCCCAGAGAAGCTGTGGCTGCCCCGTGTCTGGCAGTGTTCAAGGCCAGGTTGGCCACAGGGGCTTGGAGCAAGCTGCTCCAGTGGAAGGTGTCCCTGCCCATGGCAGGGGTTGGAGCTGGAGGAGCTTTAAGGTCCCTCCCAACACAAACGAGGCTGAGATTCTGGGATCTAAATATTTCATTTTTCTTTGTTACAGGGCAGAACTTGAAGTTTCATCTCTCCAGGGATTATTAGGAGTGTTAGCCTGCCTTACTTTCCCTTTCGGTTTAATAAGGAGAATGCATTACAAACTAGTGTTTAGGCAAGGAAGGGGAAAGATGCCATCAGCTTCAGGTTATTCCAAATACAATAGTATGGAACTCGTTTTGCTTTATATAGGGAACCGCTAATTGGGTGTTAGGGGCTGCTAACTTTATAGTCTTGTAAAACTGCAATGACTGAAGCTGACACTTGTATAAAGTCTCTCGGGAGAAAAGCGAGGTTTCATGTCACTCAAAGGGAAAGGTTAAGAACCAGACTGAAAGAGCGGTTGTTTTGGTGTTTGTGCTTCAGGAACTCTCAGTTCTGTTAAGTTAAACAAGATTTCAGACATCATCATGGTGTTTGCAAATAGTTTTAAGTGCTAAAATAGCAGAACAGACTTTCAAATGGCACAGATTTGGTTTTCCTATGGCCAAACCCAAGTCCAGGTTCCCATTCCATCTGTCGTTTTCTCCTGCCAGCAAGTCGAACATTTCATGCAAGCCGGTACCAGCCAAACATAGGCAACTCCATAATCCAGTGTTACAAAACAGAAGTGGGTTGATTGCTGGCATCTACAAAACACAGTGTGTGCTGGGTCTAAAGAGATGATCAAAAGCATTTACTGTAGCTGTTTTCCAGAAGAAGGCAGCCCTCTGTGTGCCTCTTCCTCCCACTTTGGACCTGCTCGAGTGAGGCCATGGAGCTGCTGCAAGGGCTGGAGCAGCTCTGCTCTGGAGCCAGGCTGAGAGAGCTGGGCTGGGGCAGCCTGGAGAAGAGAAGGCTCCTGAAGGGGAGACCTGAGAGCAGCTCCAGTGCCTGAAGGGGCTGCAGGAAACCTGGAGAGGGGCTTTGGCCAAGGGATGGAGGGACAGGACAGGGGAATGGCTTTAACTGCCAGAGGGGAGACTGAGATGAGCTTTTAGGCAGAAGCTGTTCCCTGTGAGGATGCTGAGGCGCTGTCAGGGGGTGCCCAGGGAAGCTGTGGCTGCCCCGTGTCTGGCAGTGCTCAAGGCCAGGTTGGACACAGGGGCTTGGAGCAAGCTGCTCCAGTGGAAGGTGTCCCTGCCCATGGCAGGGTTGGAACTGAGTGAGCTTTAAGGTCCCCTCTAACACAAACCAGTCTGAGATTCTATGATTTTGCTTGTAAGTTGGATACCAGTGAACCGCCATTCCCAGGAGGGGGCCCCGTGGAATTTGTGCTTGGAAACGCTGTTCCCCATCCTGCCTGGCTTCAGCTAACAACATAAAATACAGTGTCAGGTTTTTTCTCCCTGCAGAAGTGAGAAGAACCTGTTGTTTTCAATACAGGCAGAGTGATGGGTACACTTTTGTTCTGCTCCCATCAGTTACTGTGTTCTCATGTATGTAAGCTGCAATGCCAGAGATGACCCTGGCTCCTTTTCTGTGGTATAACAAAGTCCTTCATGTTCCTGAAGGCTGCATGCAGAAAACGCAACATGGTGAGATTAGGGATAAGCCATTTCTAGGTGCCTGATTAGCCTTCAGGTTTTGGGGTAGACCCTGAAGGTGTCAGTTTTATTGTTATGGAGGTACTGTGTGTTTCCCTCCCACTCTGTTTACTGGAGCACTGTGAAAGGACCATGGTCAGCTGTGGTTCTTAGTGGAGTGGCTGAACCTTTGCAGCAGCATGTGGTGATTTATGGACTTGAAGTGACATGGTCAAGTGTCGTAAGCTCAGAAAGGAAGGGAATGCCATTAGGAAATGGGTGTGAGGTGACAAGTGTTCTCCAGATGACAAGTGTCTGTGTGTTCCTTTGCATCAGTGCCTTTGTGCTTGAGAAATGAGAACCAGCTAAGTGATGCTTTGTATGGTGCAAAAATGGGTTTGCACACATCATGTGCTGCTTCTGGGCCGTGCAAATCCTTGATTCTCATTTGGATATAACCTCATTATAGCTATGGAGAAATGATGATCAGCAGAAGCATAGCTATGAATAAAACTCCAGCATTATCATGATTATAAGGAAGGGTCTTTTCAGCACCTCACATCTGGCTGGCACATGGAGGCTGACCAGATGTACAGCGGCTCTGAGCAGCTTGGCTGTGGGGGGAGAGCTCTGGCAGCTCCACCAGGCTGAGTACGGGGGAGGAAGGTTATCCAGTCTTCCAGTCCACACCTACGTTCCTAGCAAGATTCCCTATGGGAGGGGTGAGGTTTCCTCTCCATGCTGGAGGTGAAAGTGTGCTCGTCCTCCTCCCTGCTATCAGGTTATCCAGGTTCTGCGAAGATTCAGCAGGGACTGTGATTTAGGCTCTGCATAGCTTAACAGTGGCAGTCTGCCTGCAGAAGGTGGAGACAGTGCCTTGGCTGGGTCTGGAGATATCATGCAGAGTTTTCCAGGTCTCCTAAGCTCTCGCATAGGTCTGTAGCTAAAGGAGATTTTCTCTCCATCAGTTACATAGGCAACAGTAACCCTCCCATCAGTTACACAGCATTCAGACCTCCTTCCCCATCCCTCAAAGCCTCACTGTGATCCTCCAGCTTCAGCAGTGCCACTCCTTGGAGGCGTGCCAGATGTCTGGGATGAAGGAGGGGGGAAAGCACAGGGAATTCTGCTGGTATTATTCTTAGTCAATGAAGGAAATGGGTGATTAAGTGTACATGGGACTCATGAGTGTCCAACATATTATCAGTGCTGGTATTTGAACTATGTACAGCGTATCAGAGAGAACTATTTCCTTCTATCTGTGTCTGCTTTTCTTCTTGACTGATGAGGAGATAAGGCCTCTGCTATCATGAATCACTATTGTGGGAGATAGTAAGATTGATTAGGCTTATAAATGAGTGAATAGGTCAGATACTTGCAGTACAAAGCTAACCTTCAGCTTTGATAGCTCTCAGGCGATGCTTTTATGTTTTACCCCCCTCCAAAAGTAGCTTTTATATCTACAAAGAGAGATTCGACTCCTTAAGAAAAGTCTGTTTGCAAAGTCAAGGTGGACAAAATAAAACAGTGACTGTACCAGTGGTTTACTACAAAGCTTCATGGCTTTTGCAATTATATTTAGTCTACATTGGAATGTCAGCTGAATTACCAGGGGGATCAACATCTTACATAGACCTCCTGTTAATTATGGAATTCCATTTGCCCTCTATGTTTTCATTTAATTAAAACATTAAGCAGAGTGAATTATGCATTTAAATTATTTATGTCTGCAGTTGTATTTTAAAGGTTTTTTTATAGGGCTGCTCATTTCTGAAGGTTGTGCTGGTTTGGAGACGGAAGTGTTAGGGCTGAACTATGATGAGCTGCTCTGCAGACACTGAGGGGACAGCCAGGAGGACGTGGTCCTTCTGCACTGGATGTCTCTCCTCAGATGGTCAAATCTTGGAGGTCTTAACCCTGACACACAAAGTCAGCCCCCCCTAAGCTGCACACCCTTGTTATTATGATATCCTTGGTCTTTGCACTGCTGGAAGGGACTACGTCTGTGGTGGCATCTTCATCAGTGATGGAACACAAACATCGAAAGCACTGTCAGAATTGCCAAGAACCTTTACTTTGATTTTTAAATGGATAACTCTTAGCAACTGAATTGCAGCACCTCTCATCAGCAAGACATGGGTGAGGTACACAGAGAGACTGTGAGCTGGATTCAGGAATCATATTGCTGTTGTATTAGTCCAGGTAGAAGTTTCATGAGGAGGAGTCAAGAAAGTCTGTTGGAAAGTAGCAAGTAACTGCAAGCTGATGTGGTTTGGAATCCATAGCTTTAAATATGTGTTCAATGATGGGAAATGTCCTCTATGGACCAGCAAGGCTGGTAAAGTGATTTTCCTCATTACCAGTGAATGTAATTTAATGCTATGCTGCTTGTTGTCATGCAGTGGAATATGAGGGAGAGTCCTCTGCTGTCACTAAAATGTAAGAGCTCATTGCAGAACATTTCTGTGCAAATGGAGTTGGGTTTTCATTGTGTAAATGGTGCCAATTGCGGGACTTAGAAGCAGCAGCTTATAGAATCCCAGACTGGTTTGGGTTAGAAGGGACCTTAAAGCTCATCCAGTTCCAACCCCTGCCATGGGCAGGGACACCTTCCACTGGAGCAGCTTGCTCCAAGCCCCTGTGTCCAACCTGGCCTTGAACACTGCCAGGGATGGGGCAGCCACAGCTTCTCCAGTGTGGTAATGATAGAGTTCCCTCTGCAATTCCTGTTTTGGCAGCTCTGGGAATGCCTCTGTAGCTTGCTTTGGCATACTTTGGTCTCTTGTGGTTTTATTTGCTTTCCATCTCATGTGCCTGTTTCTTTCTCAGAGATGTGTAGCTATTTATCTTGATCATCGGGGAATATAAAACCTGTTGACATATAAATAAAGGAAGCTGTTATTTGTAGAGCTTTTGTGGTCGGTGATCTACAAATTAGGATGAAGTTGTTATCTATTGTATAGCAAAGCTGTGTTCCTCACTACTTTAGTAAACTGGATTTATGTGATTTTAATGTCTCCTATATATATATGTAAAGGTGGTAGTGAATAATACTCAGATAATGAAAAGAACATTTCTCAGATGATCAGATTCCTAACCTAATACTACTGCATCTTTGAAGGTCCCTTCCAACCCAATCTATTCTGTGATTCCATGTCTCCGAATACATGTACCCTTCTACTGTGCACCAGCCATTGTTTGAATGGAAGAGGTTTGGGTAGCTTACTCCAAGTCCTAAGCCCAACTCACCTTCTGGCAGTGGGACCCTCCTGGAGTGGTGGTTGCAGCCACCCAAAGGCTGCATCTGCCTGGCTTCTGCAGGGAGATGTTGGTTAGAGAAGCTGTGGCTGCCCCGTGTCTGGCAGTGTTCAAGGCCCGGTTGGACGGGGCTTGGAGCAAGCTGCTCTCTAGTGGAAGGTGTCCCTGCCTGTGGGAGGAGGTTGGATCTGGAGGATTTTAAGGTCCCTTCCAATGCAAACCACTCTGGTGCTCTAGGAAGTGGATGAGAAACACTCAAATTGCTGTTGAGATTTGGTCCCTTCCAACCTGGTGTTCTCTGGTTCTATGATTCATTACTTTTAGCTGTTTCGGAGTAAGAACTGAACTGCTGAATTGCACTGCTGAAGCCAAGTTTTGTAACCAGCTTCTCAGTTTTTCCCTTTCATCCATTATCTTTACCTCAGGGAGATTACTCATGGAGGTAAATGTTACTGATGGGAATCAGGTTTGCAGGACCAGGTCCGCAGACCTCATGTTTGTATTGCTGTTAGATTGCAGTTTCATTTAATGGAGCAGCATTAAGCATAACGCTGTTGCAACACGTTAAATTGCATTAAATATAATCAAGCTTCACATTGTGCCTTGGGTTGATCATCGCCATATTTGTAAAAGTAAGGCTGAGGACGTTTTCTTGGCATGTTCTAAGCCACGTTATACAACCTGTAACACAATCCCATATTGGAAGGGCTTTAGTATTTTTGGGGAAAGGATTCCAGGCTTGGGATCCTCAGTGTGGAGATGTCACTGGAATCAGCAGTGATGTAAAGGCTTTTAAAGCAACCTAATGCAGTAATTTAACACTGTTGAACTAGATTTAGGCTATTTTACTTCTAAGCTCTTTCAGGTTACATCCTCATTATTTCAGCTGCCCCATGTGACACAGCAGAGATAACACTAAGTGCCTGTAGTTTACTTTTGCTGTTAAACTCTGCATTTAAAGGGAGCTCAGAGCTATACGTTTGTTTTCCTTGACACTTGGCATAGCCAGAAATGCACAGTATTGATAAAGACAGGAGGGCTGAGGTGGCTGTTAACTCTCGAGCTTTCTGTATTTGCTTTTCATACATCCCTGGCACATACTGCAAAGGGAGAGCTCCAGCTGGCTTGGGAAGTGCGAGCTGTAAAAGCAAAGCTCTGAAGTGGATGGCCAAAGTTGGTGTACCTGTCCTGTAAACCTCAAATCTCATTTGTCAGCCAGGATTGAGTAAGACTGTATTAGAATTGAACTGTGGGGAGGAGATTCCTAGGTAAGGTTTTAGCTTTCTTTCTATTATATTTTCAACTCTCACTCCACTCAACAGAAACTTGTCAAACCTTTGTGTTGTTGGGTATGTATTGATAGAGCATCACATGGATTTTAACAATGAGTTCACTCATTCTGTGAGCAGCTTCTGAACCCCCATTGTTCCCACCCGTGGCATTATTTGGTAGGTAGCTCTCAAGTTTCAAAGTTATTAAAGGTTCCTCAGCCCTCCTCTTACCTCCCCCCTTGAAATCCTCTCAGCAAGCCTGTGCCACTCCGCATCCCACTTGATTAGAGCCTGGTGAGAAATGTGTAGGTGAATGATCTTTTTGTATTCCTGTCCTCTGTGCTGCAGGATTTGAGAACCTAGGAATGAAAGCATCTCTTGCCCCAGCGGGTTGTTGTTAACTCTCTGAATTCCTGAGTTAGAACAACATGAGCTCAGCATCTCCTTTTGTGTTTGCCTCTCCTTGAAGCATTGCAGTGGAGTCTCTTCTGTGCTTGCTGTAGGAAAATTTCCTCTGGCTGCTTGAACTTCAGCCATTTGGGCAGGAGAGCTTTGAATTCCAACCAGTTTAGGATTTTTTTTCCCTGCCTGGAACACATAGCAAAGGAACAGAGCGTTAAAATGCAGCTTTTGGTAGGGATTCAGGCCTGGATTTGGGAGCTGTATTAGCAGGCAGGTGATGAGCACAGGGGTTTGTGCTCATTTCTTGAGCAAGCTGCTCTAGTGGAAGGTGTCCCTGCCCGTGGCAGGGGATTGGAGCTGGAGGAGCTTTAAGCTCCCTTCCAACACAAACCATTCCAGGATTCTAAAAATTTCCAAACTAAATTATGGAGGAGAGAAGGGAAAAGGGGATTGTGTTGTAATCTTTCTACTGCCTGTACAAATGCCTAAAAGAGATGCCTGTAAACTGTGTGTGAAACATCCTGAAAGTCTGCAGAAAACACCTTTTCCTCTTTTGCCTTCAAATCACTTAAAAGAGACTTCACAACATTGTCCTGGAGCCCCAAGAAACTCGTTTGAACGGAGAAGGTAAAACCCCCCAATCAACACCTATCCCTCAGCCTCAAGTCCATGCAGCTTGCCTGAGCAGCGAGGCCTCGGGGAGAGGGAAGGAATGGATTAGCTCAGAGGGCATTTGTAGTGGTTCCAGTTCAGCCTTTGCTAACAGCTACCACACAATGTTGTTTCAGATGCCACATTCTCCCCTCCAAGTTTAGAATGGCAAATAGCTCTGTGGGAAACACTGACTCCCTTGAAGTGGGCAGTGTTGGAGAGTGAAGGGGAAAACCAAGAAAAGAGAGGAGCTGTTTTAACATAGTCCAAGGGAAGGATGGGTCGAACTAGGGTGGAAAATCCAGAGCCAGCGTCAGGAATGAAGTCCTTATTGCGGAGTTTTTAGCCCTGAGGAATAACTATGAAAGTAAGTGGTGGGAATGTTTCTTGGGTCAGCTGCAGCAGCATGAAATAAGCTTTTCAGAGGGAATAACGTTGCAGAGGGAAGAGACGAGTAGATAAAAACGTGAATGTAATTCCCCAAAGTAAAGGGAGAAGTTAGAAACTCAGAATGGTCTCAACGTGCTTTAACTTCACGCATGTTCCCAGCTTAACTTAGCAATTGTTGATTAAACCAAATCAAGAGCCTCCTCAGGCCAGGCATTGACCATGTTGCCAGTGTGGGGCTTTTTATAAGCTGTGAAATGAGATGCTGACATCCCGTGTTGAGTATCTACAGATAGGCTGATGTGAAGGCCTTGGAGACCCCGCGAGTCTGACCTACATTGCCGGTACTGTCAGTACAGCAAGCTCATGTGTCTTCCAAGCGCAAATGGTTAATCTCTCTCTGTCTCTCTTTCTCTCTCTTCTTCCTGCTTCCAAGAGTCAAAGAGGAGGGAGAGTGCCAAGGAAAAATTTATTAGAGCACAGCATGCCCATTTCTTTTTTTAAGTTAAATGAGAGAGTGTTGGATTTAGTTAAAATATGTGTCTGTTAAAATGGAAAGGGATTTAACCTCTTACTTTCCAGCAGTGAAAAGGAAAGAATCTACTCAATGCCCGTGCTAGTGATAGCCGATTTGTTGTTTTTAGGTCACACACTGACATATGTCACACACTGACATATGAAGGGGTGGCTGCATCCTGAGATTCACCATTCAAAAGCAGATGAGCTCTTTCGCCAGCAAAAAAACAATCCTCAAAGATGTTGGGAGTCAAACTGTGGAGCATCTCAACCCATGTGTGGTGGTGGTGGAGGGGCTGAGAGCCTCCTGACCTGCATATCAAAGGCTGCTTGAACCCTTTCCCCATGCCTCTTTGGGAAATCAGAAATCAGCACCTACACCAGGACTCCTCTAAAAGCAACAGTAAGAAGGCATGATGTGTGCTCACCTCCTCCCTCTTTTTCTGGGGGAGAGAACAGCATGTCCATTGTAGGGAAATGAAACAAATATCTGTCACTAAATCTGCATCCAGTTGTTCTGTTTGCTTTGATCAAAGTGTTTGATCATTATTTCTATCTTTATCATTTCCATGCAAAGATGACACCCAGAGGCACATTATCCATCATTCCTCTCTTCACCGCTAGGCAGGACAAGTGTAATAAGCATCTATTATATATGAAAAGTCTATAAGTAGCTGAAGAATTGTCACACGAAGGTTTGTGGCTTGCTCCTGATCTGCACTGAAGCAGGCTGGCAGACAGCCTCAGCATTAACATGGTTTGGAAGAAAGAAAACCAAACTTTTCCAGCCCCTGCTGTGTTCCTGCTCCCTGGGAAGCAGCCTCACACTGCAGTGGGTATTAGTGATAAGGACCTCAGTGGTATCTGGCCTCCTTCAGAGGCAGCATCCCTGAATTCTTGCTGGGTTTCAGCTGGAGCCATGCAGCGGGTGGGAATCATCAAACTGCTCTTCCCTGGCCAGGTTTAACTCTTCCCTTCCCCCAGGAATGTGAAATAGAACTGGGTGTGAGCACATGAGCTATGGAAATCTGGTTTCCCGGGGGTTTGTGCCTTATGGCACTGACTGATTGCAAGCTCCAGCCTTTTCCCAAAGGGCATTTTAAAAGTCCTCTTTGCCATCTAAGCTCTGTGGTGGTCTGAGCTCACAGTTCTGCCTCTTCTCCATCCAGGCACAGGGGATTTCTCCTCTTTATCAACCCATTTATATTAACAGACAAGAATTTAATCATAAAGTCCTTAGGCTCATAGCGTAAGTTCTTATACTCACACCTGGCCGAGAGCCAGCCCCAAGGGGTTAAACAGAGCTCGTGTGCTGCAGTGTAGTCGCTTTGCCTAGCTCCATTTTCACTGCATGCTTTCAACTGCTTCTTCTTCCTTTACCGTACCAAATGCAAGCTGCTTCCCTTCATTTCCAAAGCTCATCCCAGCCAGTTCTGTGTTCTCTCATGTTTCCCGGGCTGAGGAGGGAGGGGAGTTCCTACCTTTTGCTGGCTCAGCCTTCATCATCTGCTCATTAAATTGCCAAACAAATGACTTTGTGTTTCTCCGTACCTCTCCCCTCATGCATGGAAGGAGCTCCTCATCGGTATCTGCAGAGCTATTTCATTATACTGCTTCAGAAATCCTTCCTTAAAGCTTTCCTTTGCTGAGATGCTGACAAAAAAAGCCTTGTTATCAGTGGGGCTGCAAAGGCACTGAGGCTGCTGCCGGTCACACTGACCCTACTGTTTCCTCGAGTCTCCAGGTCAAAGGGGCTTTCTAATTCTTGCTGTCAGGGGATGCAACGGAAATTCAAGCTGCTTAACCCCATCCCCAGTTTGATAAGGCACGGGAAGCAAGAGCAGTGTGGTGGAGGTGGATTGTAGTGTCCTGAGATACTCAATGGTGGGCAGGGAGGAGGATGGGGCAGTGTTCAAGGCCTTGGGCAACATGGTTTAGTGTGAGGCATCCCTGCCCATGGCAGGGGGTTGGAACTGAAGGATCTTAAGGTCCTTTTCAACACAACCCATTCTGTGATTCTATGGATATGTGTTACCATAGACCTTGGGGGCCTGTTAGTTGGAATAAATGGGGACTTTTAATCATTTGGTAGAGGAAATAATGCTTTGTGGATCCAATCCTTGAAGTGTTAGCATCAAACAACTGAACTGTTTCAGTTTGGGTCAGCAGCACAAGATATTTGAAGGCGGAGCATAGAACCATGGAATGGGTTGGGTTGGAAAGGACCTTAAGGATGCAGAAGGGAGGAATTGTTCCCAGCTTCTCTGACTTCTTCTCATTGGCTTGTCTCCCTCTGCAGTGGAGCCATGCTCCCTCAAATCCAGCATGTTGGAGCAGAGGAAGCAGCTGCAGGATAGTTTTCACAATCCAGGAAACAAGTTCAAATAGTGCAGATATATATCAGTCAATGCCAGGATGAATTTAGTTGCAAGTTTAACTTAAATTATGATCGATCCATTCTATTCCTGTTGTTTCTCTTCCTGGACTGTGTGCTTTTTCTTTCCTGAAGGTATTAAATAGCTCCATAAATCCTGGTAATCCTTCATTCATGGGTTATAAGGAAAAAATCCAGGAGGGTTGTCAGGAGGACAGGCAGTTATGCAGTTATTTCCAGAGAATGTCCTGCCAAAAAGCTAATTGTTCAAGTGTTAGAATAGCTTCTGCCATGCGATGGAATGTGCTAAATAAGGTGGGTTCTTGTAACAGCTCTTGCTAAAACATTTGCCCACTTGGTTCAGGTCTCCCAGCAAAGGTTTTCAGATGGAAAAATAAGCATCCTCCTTAGCTAAGGAGAATTTTCCCCCTAAATGTGAATTATTGTACTGCTGTTGTAGAGGGCCTGGAAATCTCTTTTAGGGGAGGAATGAAGCGCCTCACTGATTTTAGTGATTCCTGACTTCTGAAAAATGATGATACCACCTTTTCTGGTGGGTTTACACATTGCTTTGGCTGTGCAATAGCTGCACATCAGGGAAGCACTCATAATAATGACCAGAAATGATGCCAGTGGAATTCCTACGGGTGCCTTACATCAATAGGACCATTCAACAAAGCTCAATAATTACATAAAGCCCTTAATCTGCTTTATTTATTTTTGTTTTAGGAAGCTGTGGCTGCCCCGTGTCTGGCAGTGCTCAAGGCCAGGTTGGACACAGGGGCTTGGAGCAAGCTGCTCCAGTGGAAGGTGTCCCTGCCCGTGGCAGGGGTTGGAGCTGTGTGAGCTCTATGGTCCCTCACAACACAAACCAGGCTGGGATGGTTCTATGATTTATGAGTTGTATTCTTTGCACTGCTGTAAGTGGGAGCTAGGCAGAACAGGCAAAGCCGTATGGCAGTGGAATATTGCAGCCCAATTAAACAACAGGCTGAATTAAAAATGTGATTTTTAGTTTAATCATTGTTCTGAATTATTTTTGCCTTGATAATTCTTTCCCAGCTTTGTATCCCAAAGAGCAGTGTATTTAAAATGAAGAGTCCTTAATCTCTGTAATTATGCTTAAAGAGTATAGAAAGTCGGATTGGTCTCTGGTATTGATTTTCATTGAAAGAAACTGCAGATTATGCATTCAAATCCCAAACTGATCTAAAGTTATAGCTGAGATGTCTTTTTCCCTCTTGGTTACAATCTCAGTTAAAATAGATGCTATGAATAAAGTCATAGTTTTGAGCACTAAAAAGTGTGAAAAGAATTCTTCTCATCTCTATCTTCTTCCATGCCCATTTTTCAAGGATGTGTTTTACTTTGTATTTTGCAGAGGTTTTTTTCCCCATAGCTCTTCATTTTCTACAGTACTTGTTGTGTATAATTCCTCAGAGCTCAGGTATGAAACATGAAGGAAAACAGGAATGTTATCCTCGAAAACAGTTTAATGCGGTAGCTCTGTGCTCTCTATCAGAGGCAGCCTGGTTGAAGCGATCCTCATTCAAAGCCAGTCAAAGTCCATGGAAAAGCTCCTATGTCTTCAATGGTTTTGGATCTTGGCCCACGATTCTGGCTTTCCACCTTGTTTCCAGCTGCTGAAGTGCATTAAGAGAGACTAAAAATACATCAAATACTTTTCTAACATTGCTTTTTCCATGTAAGTGACTGCCTTAGTTGCCATTTTGTCTTGTGGGTGGTCCATGACCCTGTCTGTTGATGCCACGGTTGATGCTGTAAAGAAGCTACAGGACTCTGGAGTGGATGCTTTTCCAGTTAGTAAGCATGGTTTAGAGACAGAGGAACTGTGTGAAATGAATAGTGAGTCTCAGCAGTTACTGGTCTTGTTGTGCTAATGCAGATGTCTAAAGGGATATTGGTGTCGAGAGGAAAGAAAGAAAGAAGAGTTATATTCTAAAAAGGTAGGTTTTGTTTTTAGGGCAGAATGCACCTTCGGTATATGACAATGTATGCAAGGTCTGATTTATCGAACATGTTGTATAAGGCTGGGGGTATGTGTGTGTCGTAAGCTCTTACTGCCATTTCTCCAAGGTATTTCTCTTTGTGAGTGACGAAATAAAAGGCAGACTTTATTTCTCCCTACCAAAACAAAAGATACTGATGGAGGCACCAGCATGCAAAGTCTGAGTTTCAATTTCATCAGATCTATTCAAATCAGTAGAGATTTCCCTGGTTTCAGCAGAACTTGGGTAAGACTTCAGATTTTCTTTGCTTTTGAGGAGGACAAGTGGTCAACCTCTCCCTGTGCTTGGAGAGCACAGGTCTGAAGGGCTGATGCAGTATAACAGGTAGCACACACTAGCTTGGAGCAATAGTTACCCCCAGCAATTGCTTTGAGTGCTCCATCCTTTCCCTTTCCTGTGCTTTACCTATTCAAGTGCTGAACTCTTTCAAGTCAGGATGAATCTTATTCTTTCTCGTGGTCTCTCAAGCGTGCAATAACTGGTGGCAGCAGCAGTGATACTTTCTTGTGTGTTGTCTCAGGAAATGCTTGACAAAAGCCAGCTGTATCAGTTTCCAGCTCACAAGATTCCAGAGTCATTTTAGCAGTGTATGAGAACAAAGCCTTAGGATTTGGGATAACTCTGAGCTTTGGGAAAAGTTTGATGATGCTTTATTTTCTGGAATAAAAACATATGAGCATCTGTGAACTCTGCCTGAGCTCAAAACCCAGCACCAGCCTCACGCTTTGTGGCTTCAGCCCATCTTTCATTCATTCATTTCTGAAGTATTTTATGCCCTTGGTTATCTGGCTGCTTCCTGATGCCTTTAACAGCTTCCTCATAGCAAGTGAAGCTCATAAATTTACAGTCACTGTTGTGTGGAAGTCTCAAAGCAGAGTCACTTTGTGTAGGAAATAAAAGGGGAGCTCCATCGTTTGATCCCTCTGATGTCTGGCGGTTGGTGGGGAAACAATACAAATAACAATGGTGACTGGTGAAATATATAGGAAGAAAATTTGATAATTGGGTGTGCAGGAAAATGTATGACCTGGAAGATGCTGGAGCAGCCACTGGAACTCGCCGTTTGACTTAGGAAGTGTATTCCCAACAGCATTCCCAGATCAGGGCCCTCTATGGCAGCACAACTTGTTAATCATCACACCATCAGACTGGGCCAGAATGCAGCTATATAACTTAGGCTTTTGTGTTACCATGGATGCTATCTAAGCATTCCTGGAACAGTAATTTCCTTTTTGACCTCCATGGAAACAGTCATAAACCAATTCTTAAAATGTCAGGAGAAACTGCATCTAATGGCGCTGCTTTAGCCAAAGAAAACATACTCCAGTTTTGAAGCATTCCCACCAAAACACTGGAATCTTAAAGCTGCTAATAGGCTGTACATCGGTGCCTGAGCACTTTACCATGACATTTAATAAAATGTAATTCATATAGCAGCTTGCCTGAAATCACACAATTCACCAGGGTGCACCGAGAACTTTCCAGAAGGGATCAGACCTTTAAAGGGAGAAGGGCACTGGCCACAGTCAGGCTGAAGGCGCAGAATGACCAAGTGCCTTGTTGCTCTCCAGTAACGCCGCAGCATGAGAACTGCTTAATATTTAAACCCATGTCACAGTCCTTTAAGTATCTGTCCACTAGAGAAAGGGCTGTGGGGTCTATTGGTAAATGTATCACACAGTACATTTCACAAGATAAATGTGACAGCTCTGAGCAAGTCAATGCATGCAACAGTTGTGCCTGCCCATGTGTTGCGTTCTTGCAATGATTTCAGGTTTTTTAGATCCTGCTTTTTGGCACAGGGAAAAGAAGATTCCTCATGTGATTGTATGGTTCCGTTGCCTCTTGAATCACATGTCTCTTATACTTTAGAGACTCTGAGGAAGGAAGGCAGGGACAAATGTGCCAGGTGAGCAGTTGAAACTCATTCTGTATCTTACCTAAATCGTTCATTGCAGTCAGTGAGGCTGAGAAGCCTCCATTTCTTGTCGTCTCATGTCAGACTGGATCCACTGCTTAGTTCTGGATTTCCTTTGCAGCAGGGTTTCCAAGTTTAAGTTAGTGAGGTAGCAGTGCCAGAGCAAATGGAGTCACCCCTGGCCTTGTGCTGGGTGGGATGGTGGGAGGGCTCACACAGTAATGCAAAACACTGCCCACTGCTGGAAGATGGATGCTGGACTTCCTCTGCTTCTCTTGGAAGTTGGTGTATTGGGCTATTAATGCACTTTCAGGTCTGGAGGTCATAGAACCGTGGAATGGTTTGTCGTTGGAAAGGAGCTTAAAGCTCCTCCAGCTCCAATCCCTGCCACGGGCAGGGACACCTTCCACTGGAGCAGCTTGCTCGAAGCCCCTGTGTCCAACCTGGCCTTGAACACTGCCAGACACGGGGCAGCCACAGCTTCTCTGGGCACCCTGTGCCAGCGCCTCAGCACCCTCACAGGGAACAGCTTCTGCCTAAGAGCTCATCTCAGTCTCCCCTCTGGCAGCTTAAAGCCATTCCCTTGTCCTGTCCCTACATCCCTTGTCCAAAGCCCCTCTCCAGGTTTCCTGCAGCCCCTTCAGGCACTGGAGCTGCTCTCAGGTCTCCCCTTCAGGAGCCTTCTCTTCTCCAGGCTGCCCCAGCCCAGCTCTCTCAGCCTGGCTCCAGAGCAGAGCTGCTTCAGCCCTCGCAGCAGCTCCATGGCCTCCTCTGCACTCTCTCCAACAGCTCCACGTCCCTCTTGTGCTGTTGCCCCAGAGCTGGATCAGGGCCGCAGAAGGGCAGAATCCCCTCCCTGAGCTGCTGCTCATGCTCTGGGGGTGCAGCCCAGCACATGGGGAGGGTTCTGGGCTGCTGAGATGCTCCTTCACTTTATAGCAGGAAAAAATGTCAGCTATTTGAGAGATAATGCCACCACTGTGAGCTGGGCTGGCCCTGCTGCAGCAGTGATGTGCATCAATAATCTGGTAGGGCGAACTTCAAAAGATTCAGCGAGTGAGTTCCTGCCAGCACAGAAAGTTCAACTGCTTATGGGAAGCCTATCCAAGCGTATCAAATGCTCTGGTTCTGGAATTTGGACTGTGAATCTCTCAGGATTACACTCGCTTTCGTCTGCTGGAGGACAGTAATTCCTGTTTCCAGCAGCCAAGAGAACAGATGCCATTGAAACATTCTGAGATTTGAATTTCCACCCCAGAGAGTATGACCTCAAATCAGGTCATGCTGATAGGGGAAAGAAAAGAGCACTTAACCAAAGTTCTTCAGCTTGGGTATGGCTATGGCATCAAGTCTTTGATGGAAGCTTAGGGCAGCTCTTTATTAAACTGGCTCTAGCACCCCCAGTTTGTGAGTGGCTGCCATGTGGATCCCTGCTTATAGAATCACAGAATTCCAGACTGGTTTATGTTGGAAGGGGCCTTAAAGCTCCTCCAGCTCCAACCCCTGCCACGGGCAGGGACACCTTCCACTGGAGCAGCTTGCTCGAAGCCCTGTGTCCAACCTGGCCTTGAGCACTGCCAGGGATGGGGCAGCCACAGCTTCTCTGGGCACCCTGTGCCAGCGCCTCAGCACCCTCATGGGGAAGAACTTCACCACTCTCACAGTAATTATTACTTATATCTAACCTAAATCTCCCTTATTTAAGTTTTTAAGTTTATCCCCCATGTCTCTCTAATCCATGTTTTTTTTCAGATTGCCTTCATCTTTTCACCCTGTAATATTTGATATTTTAATACACTGATTTAATAGAACCGAAGTATGGAAAGCTTTAAAGAGAATTCTACATGAAACTCTTAGTACAATATTTAAGCCCCACTGTGAAGCCTTCCTGACTGCTTTAAGTATTTCTCCCTTCTTAAGCCCTTCTGCACTTTGGAACGTGGAGTTTTGAAAGATGCTGCCTATTCCTTTTATTTTTATAGCTTTATTTTTCCATTAGATTTTTTAACTGTGCCCAAGCTAAGCTCATTCTCTTACTGTCAGGGGTAGCATTTGACTGATGGGGCTGTAAACTTTCACCCTGAAGACAATTTAACGTGATATTTCTAATCCTCTTATCTCTTCCGTGAATCGTCAGTCTTGCTGGTAGGTTTTCTGGAGAGAATGATTTAATTACGACTGAATTCTTTCCATTTGGAATTATTTTCCAGTCAGATAACTTATCTTTCTTCCCATGAAATAGAGCAATTAAAGTATTTCTAATTATAAATTAGAGTGGTGCAATTCAAAGTACCTCACTGGCTGTTTGCTTGCTAGCAGAAATGTAACTGATGGAGACCTATCAGGAAATTGAGGAGCCTGTGGATTGGAACATCCTGATGAAGTGATAGGAAAGGGAAAAATAACAGAAAGCTGCAGGAATGGTGAAATCAATGGAGATATGTAATCAGTGCGTCTCTTTTCTTTAGTTGCCATTTAATTTGTGATATTTATAGTGGTACTTACTGTTCAGCCAAGTCATTTGGGATAGTTCTTTAGAAACACACCTGGAGAAAGCCTATAAATGTCTTTTGCTTGCTTCTTTGTGTCTGAGAAGAAAAGCTTTAGGATATATGAGATCCAGTAAGAAATAAAGTGATAAACACCCATGTGGGGCTGGAAGCGTGTCAGCAGCAAGCCTGCTGTGGATAGGTACCACTTTGGGACTTGGAAGGGAGTAGGTATCACAGAGAACCTGTGGAGAACTTACTGGGTGGTGGTGTGTGGAGGAGCTGGGACTGTTGGGAAGTGAGGCCAGAGAAAGGAGAGATTAATGCCTTACAAATTCCTGGAAGCAGGAATCTAAATGTTCCTTTTACATGGATACAGACCTGGTGTCCACGATGAGTGGTACACCATGTCCCAGAGGTGAGGCAAGGATGAGCCCGAGCAAGATTGCGAGGGGCTCAAAATCAACCTTTTCCCACATTTTCCTTCCCAAGCTGCAGTCAAGTACAGCACATTCCAAAGATTTCCCTGTGAAATCATCCATAATAACATATTTTACCTGGTAATCCCTATCTTCACAGTGAGCGGAGGCAAGCAGATGGCAAGGACTGTCTAGCAAAAGCTCTTTCAGGTTTCCTCCACTTGAAAAGGAGGATAAGCATGGCTGCTCTGGCATTTGGGATTTACTGCAATGCAAATGTCTGGCCATCCTCTGGAAAAATAACTAAGGAATGTTTTGTCTGCCTTTACTGATGCACCGTGTGGAAGCTTTGAGCCTTTTCAAGGTGGTGATGTGTTAATTGCGAGGTGAAAACCTTCCCTAGATACACCTGGTTTCTTCAGAGAGGAAATGGTCAGTGTTTGCATTGTTAATGGAGGAGTTTAAATGGGAACTTTGTGGACAAAGTATCCCAAGTTTTTCTGGAATCAGTATTGTTTTACATAAACAAGAGCATAAAAATAACCCAGATTTTGGAAGAAATGGGCTCACCATTTGTGTCACTGTGGGCAGTTGCAAATTGAGAAGGTCCAGGACTACTCATAAGCCACGCTCATGCATTCGTGCATGGGCTTCATAGAAGTTCAGTGTGTGGGTAACACCAGGCAATACCAATGTGCTCTCGAAGGATGCTGGAGTTTAATGATACTCCAAATAAATCATGTCTTTTGCCATCCTTTGTGGGTAATCACTCGATGGGGTGAGGTTACAATGTGCTTTCAAGGATTGATGCAGGATTTTGCCTCTTCTCACCAACAGTTATTTTGATGGATGAGTAGAAGATAACAAGAGATAGGGAAAAGGACTCGATATTAACATTTCCAGTTAACGTGATATATTTCCATAACAAATATGCAGTGAGATGTTAATAAACCAGGCACAGACAGTAATTCACAATAACTCTTCCGTTAGGGCTCAGGGACTCAGGATGACCCTGCATCCTTGCAGTTTTGGACTGGGTTTTCTGCTTCTAGTCCCTTTATGATGCGGCCCGTGAGCCCCTCTTACAGCGGAGTATTTAAGCACATACTTAAATCTTCTTAAAGTCACTTTGCAGACCTGGGCCCTAAAATCCAGTCAGGAAAAATAGATTTGAGGCTTCTTTGTTCAAGTTTTACTGGACAGTTGGCGCATGAACCGTGTGTCATGCACGGCTCCGTGTAATTAACATTCCTGCTAAAGGTCCTTTTAAAGTTCAGCAATATGGGATTCCTTTTCAAAGAACTGGCTTTCCACCTTTGACCTTTTGGAGTATTTCTAAGGAATTACAAGGATGGATGAGTTTAAACTATTCTGAGTTGCTCCTTCCACCCTAAAATGTATTATAGTGATCAGAGTGCCCCAGAGAGTCTGCTTTTGGGGAGAGAGAGCACAAAAGAGTTTTGTGAATGACATAAAAGACCGTAGGCAAGTTCTTCATGGTGGGGGTCTTCCTGCTGTAGGAGGAAAAGGAAAGGTCTTCTCACCTTCACAGTGAAGGACCTTCCTCTTCATAGATTTAGCTTAGACATTAGGAAGTTCTTCCCTGTGAGGGTGCTGAGGCACTGGCCCAGGGTGCCCAGAGAAGCTGTGGCTGCCCCGTGTCTGGCAGTTGCTCAAGGCCAGGTTGGACACAGGGGCTTGGAGCAAGCTGCTCCAGTGGAAGGTGTCCCTGCCCGTGGCAGGGATTGGAACTGGAGGAGCTTTAAGGTCCCTTCCAACCCAGACCAGTCTGGGATCTGTACCTCACGGAATACGTAAGGTTAGGCCTAGGACTGGTCTTCTGCAGAAAACCTCATTCCCCTGAAATCACTCTAAATGACATTATAGGAAGGACAGCATCTCTCTGTGGCATGAAGCATTTTAAATGGTTATCAAACGCCATCTCATACCCATCAGGATGAGTTATGAACTGTGGCTTGCAGGAGCTGAGCAGCTTTGACACGGGAGAATTGAGCTTTGTCTGAAAAATAAGAACCAGCTTCTTCAGTGCTTCCCATCTCACATGCTTTTCCCAAAGAGCGGAGCTGGAAGGGGCAGTTACTTGATATCTGATAGATTCAAACACATAAAGAGCAGTGAGGTGAAATTTTCCTGTATTTGGATAATCCTCTCCCTCTGAGCCAATCCAATATATTGTTTCAGATGGCTGCTTCCCCCCTCCCTGCTTCCCATGGAAGTAAATTGGTGCTTTCTTAAATATTGACATTAATCTTCTCTGTTGGAAGCCAACCAAGCTTCTGTATTTCTTATCCTCCCAAATCGTCTGTGCTGCAGCTCTGTTTACCGAACGGACTGTATTGCATTCCCATAAATCCTGTCATTCGGGTTTGCTGTGATATTAATTTATTAGTACACATGCATTCTCAACATCAGTTACACCCTATCTCAACAGACATAATTCTCTCTTCAAAGAAGGTACAAAGCTCTGCAGCTCTTGGGTTTCCACATCCCCTCCCTCTGCCCCACTGCAGAGCTCCGCTGGGCTATGAGGCAGCGGGAACCCGCATCTGTTACAGCAGCAGAGAGGTGAATGAGGAGTATCCCTAGGTTTAGTTTAGCTTTCCTGGTATTTTGGTTAATGCTGTGCTTGTACAGGAGGCAGTTTTCCCTGAAATCCAGAGCGCTGCGTTTGTGTTGGTAGGAAGGAGCTCGAAGTTCCGATGGGAGCACAAACTTCCGCCTTGGAGAGCAGAATTGGGCATTGGCTTCCTAAATGGTGTGCTCTGAAATGAGTTTTGAGATTTTAGGGGAAAGGAAGTACAGAGATTTGTTTTCTGTCTTAAACTGGACAGCTGGAATTAATGTCTACAGATGTGGTTTGTGCTGGGAGAGACCTTAAAGCTCCTCCAGCTCCAACCCCTGCCACGGGCAGGGACACCTTCCACTGGAGCAGCTTTGCTCCAAGCCCCTGGGTCCAACCTGGCCTTGAGCACTGCCAGACATGGGGCAGCCACAGCTTCTCTGGGCACCCTGGGCCAGTGCCTCAGCACCCTCACAGGGAAGAGCTTCTGCCTAAGAGCTCATCTCAGTCTCCCCTCTGGCAGCTTAAAGCCATTCCCCTTGGCCTGTCCCTACATCCCTTGTGAAAAATGGGAAGCGCATGGGATTTTGACCCGAATGTTGCTTTTACCACATCCCCTGTGCTTGGAGGGACATGGGCTTGTTCCTCAGGCAGAAGTCTTGCAGAATGCATTTGGTTTTGTTGCTGCAGGTTTCCAGGCATGCAACCTGTTCTTTTCCTTCATTACCAGATTATTGGCTGGATCCACATGTGGAAATGGGAGCATTTCCCTGGTCCTTTTTAGCAGAAGAAATGGCAATAAATGCCCCTGGGCTTTCTTCCCCTCAGCATTGCAGAAGTTTTCAACATTTGACAGTGAAATCAGAGTCCATTTTCCTGTTTTTCCTAACAAACCAGTGAATAACTGCAATCCAGATTGCTTCTCCCCTGGGGAGACTTGCAGGGGCTGTGAGGGGATCCCAGAGGCAGAACCCCCCTTATATTTTCCTCTCTTTCCTTTTGTTTTCCCCAGTTGCCCACTCAGCCTGGCCAGGGCAGCTCCCAGTCCCATGAAATGATGGAAAACTGTTTCTTGCAGCCTGCCATCCGTTTGGGATTTGTTCCTGTGCAAACTGCTGCTGGAATTCCAGCCTCCCTTTTAGTCTTTCTGATTTTTCCCCTAATTTCCCTTCTATTTCTCTGTTTTTAATGTAAATTCCCCCCAATTCCCCTCTCCTTTTCTGTTTTATGTTTTTACAATAGTCACTCCTTAGTAGCTCATGAGTTCCAATGGAAACGGAGTGATTTGTTTAGAAGTCCCTTTCCATTGGGATACCTTTCCAACTTGCCCCACTCGGCTGCAGCACAGATGTTAAGCACATTTAACTGTACAGCCAGAGTGCATAGTTTTAACATAACTTGTCTTGAAAATATTTATTCAAGCCAAGACAACAGAAAATTAGAGTAATTCGATTGCTCAGGCTTAAGGAATAGATTACTACTGTTCCAGATGTAAGAAACAACAGACTACCGACTCTCTCTAGGCTGAAAAACCCCATCTTTGGCTCCTGATACCAACCAGGTTTGCTATTATGCTCATAGTAAATCTTTGAGAAGTTGACTGCCTTGAAAAGATTATTCAGTCGAAACTTGTGCCAAGTCGCATTAGGAGACTTTCACCCCAAAATAAGCTCATTAGGAAGGGTTTCAAAATACCCAGTGCTCCAAGGGTGCAATATTACAAAGCAGAGTTATAAATCATCTCGGCTGGGAAATCAGGGTGCCAGATATCTCTTGATACTTGGACTCCGCAGAGCTTTTAGCAGTCATTACCCATTAAGTTCAAAGATCAGGCAGTTGGCACAAAAGATGTGTGAGCTGGGTTGCAGGGTTGTTATTTTCTTCTCATATTCAACTAAATCTTTGTTTAGCTTTGCAATTATCACTCAACCTTTCAGACCTGTTTTTACTGGGGTTTTACCCCCTCTTTTTATATGATTTACATGCAATTACCATTTTTATGCTTGTTCTTTGTATGACTCGCCAGGTTTCGGAATGTATAGAAATCTGGAATTGAAAAGCAAGATGGAAATGCTGCTTTACTCAGGGTTTAAAATACATATTCCTAATAGAATTCCAGCCTGGTTTGGGTTGGAAGGGAGCTTAAAACCTAACCAGTTCCAACCCCTGCCATGGGCAGGGCCACCTTCCACTAGAGCAGCTTGCTCCAAACCCCATCCGAACTGGCCTTGAACACTGCCAGGGATGGGGCAGCCACAGGTTCTCTGGGCACCCTGTGCCAGCGCCTCAGCACCCTCACAGGGAAGAACTCCTTCCTGACAAGAATTCTTCCTAATTTTTCTTCCCAGGAATTCCTAAGATACCTTCCTAATAATAGCTTGTGGGTTTAGCTGTTTGTACAGTCGAGTTGTCCAAATACTGTTTGGACTATGGAAGGATATTGCAAGGTATTTTCCTACAACCTGTATTTTCTGCAACTGCAGTCTTCTGTTTCAGTCTATCAGAGGTGTTTTTGGATATGCAGGCTTATATTCCAGCTTAGCATACAAGTATCTGAGCTATTTTTAAGTGAACTGATCATACGTGGTCCAGTTGGCAAGTAGGGATAAGGCTAACGGGCTAATGCCTTCTGCCTCCTCATTTTTCCACTCATGCATGTAAACTGCCTTCATACGTTTCCCTTTGATGTTTTATAGCTAGATGTCTTTTTGACTTGTTAACCTCAATGTGGTGTCCACAGATGTATAGTTTTCTTTGTAGAATGACTGCATGTGCAGACAAGGAAGCGAGGTTCACAGCCCCTGGAGACTGTTACCTCCGATTGACGATAATCAAACGGCGCTGGGCAGATACGCTGGATCAAAGTACCATTTTGCTATGGGTCTCATCTCCGTTTTCTCCTGGGTACCATTTTTATTTAATCTTTTATTTCTGGTGGTATTTGCAGTTTTTATAACCCTGTCAAAGACAGAGTCGATGAGTAGAGAGAGAACCAATGTGCAGGGGTCACAGACTGTTAAAGAAAGGACCATTCTCAAGCTGTCTCTGCTGGTTCCCTCCGAACAGTGTGTTAATCATTTCTCATAGGATGCTCTGTTTATTTGGAAGAGTATTAGTTTTCCCTCCAACCCCAGCCTTCTTCAACAAAATCCCACCTGTGCCTAGGCTTTTTCACAAACAGCACCCTGAGACTTAATGCATGCTCCCTTGCTGATCTTGCCTCTCTGCCACACCAGTTGCCTCTACTCCAGCAGTACATGGAGAAGGCAGATAAGAAACCTCGGTCCAGTGTCTGTTTTTACTTAAGGGCTGTGTTATTTCAAGGCAAAGAAGAGTACGAGGTAATAGTCTTTATAATTGCTTTTGTACAACAGCTCCCTGTGTTTGAAATTACTTCCTTAAGTCCATCCTTCTTTTCTCGACAGGGAAGAGTGCTGTATTTTCACTTCTCTTTGTGCAGTAATCATCATACAGCTGTAGAACAGTTTGTGTTGGGAGGGACCTTAAAGCTCCTCCAGCTCTGACCCCTGCCATGGGTAGGGACCCCTTCCACTGGAGCAGCTTGCTTCAAGCCCCTGTGGCCAACCTGGCCTTGAACACTGCCAGACACGGGGCAGCCACAGCTTCTCTGGGCACCCCCTGACAGCGCCTCAGCACCCTCACAGGGAAGAGCTTCTGCCCAAGAGCTCATCTCAGTCTCCCCTCTGGCAGTTAAAGCCATTCCCTTGTCCTGTCCCTCCATCCCTTGTCCAAAGCCCCTCTCCAGGTTCCCTGCAGCCCCTTTAGGCACTGGAGCTGCTCTCAGGTCTCCCCTTCAGGAGCCTTCTCTTCTCCAGGCTGATAAAATATAATGGTTCTAATGCTGTGTATGTCCCCTGTCAGAGCTGAGTGGAAGGAGTCATTCTTTAGTGAAGTAAAGCACTGTTTCTGCTCCCTTTTGGATCATGCCCTGTACTTCCATTAGTCTTGGTATAACTATGGCTATCCTAATGGTCCAAACACTGTATGCCTTAAATCAGTGTTAGCCCTCAGAGTTTGCTCGTAACAGCACTTTGAATCCTGGCTCCCTAAAACTGAGGTAATACAAGCAGAATCTGTAGGTGGATAAGTGCATTTCGGGCTGCTAATCAAGGAGTGTGGAACTCAAGTAGCGCTCTGTGTACATGAGCTGCTGGAAGCCTAGTTTAGTTGTCTGAAGGGAGTTTTCCTTCATTCCTGGCCTTCAACGTTCACCTATTGAAGAATACAAATGCTGGTGTAGGCAAGGTCATTAGGGGCTGACTTACTGCTTAAATAACAGCGCTGTGTGTCGTTTTTCACATAATAGTAGGGATGGAGCAGAGCACCCTTTAAAAGGGAACTTGAGCCATGCTGCTAAATGTTAAGTGACAGCCTAGTGAAAACAAAAGTCTTCATTTTACTCGTTTGTCTGCTTCCTAACCAGCCAGAAATGGCACTGAGTGCTCTTATTAAATCTCCAAGCATGCAAGGAGGAGAAATCCTTGGATTCTAGAATTGCTGAGTACACACGAATGGTGCCACAGTGTCCTCGCCTCGTGCCAAAGCAAATCTCTGACTTATGTAATTCTTCTCCTCATTATT
This sequence comes from Myiopsitta monachus, assembly GCA_017639245.1. Taxonomy (NCBI): domain Eukaryota; kingdom Metazoa; phylum Chordata; class Aves; order Psittaciformes; family Psittacidae; genus Myiopsitta; species Myiopsitta monachus. The sequence continues at coordinate 62,347,973 of CM029923.1, forward strand.
TGAGTTAGGTAAAACATTCAGCCCCAGTTGATTGTAAGAGCTTGGAATCTGCAGGGTCCTGCAGTTTATCAAGGGTGCCACCGGCAAACACAGTGGCTTTGGATTTCAGACGGCCGTGGGAGCGGGGCTGGCCATGCTGGCTTGTGCTCAGCACCACAGGAGTGCCCTGATCAGTGTCTGCTGCTGATTTCTAGTAACCTGGTTCTGTGTGAAATATAAGTTGTGACTTCTGGGTCAGTCAGAGCTGAGCACCAGGCTGAGAGAGCTGGGCTGGGGCAGCCTGGAGAAGAGAAGGCTCCTGAGGGCAGCTCCAGTGCCTAAAGGGGCTGCAGGAAACCTGGAGAGGGGCTTTGGCCAAGGGATGTAGGGACAGGGCAGAGAGAATGGCTTTAACCTGCCAGAGGGGAGACTGAGATGAGCTCTTAGGCAGAAGCTGTTCCCTGTGAGGGTGCTGAGGCGCTGTCAGGGGGTGCCCAGGGAAGCTGTGGCTGCCCCGTGTCTGGCAGTGTTCAAGGCCAGGTTGGACACAGGGGCTTGGAGCAAGCTGCTCCAGTGGAAGGTGTCCCTGCCCATGGCAGGGGTTGGAACTGGATGAGCTTTAAGGTCTCTCCCAGCACAAACCAGGCTGGGATTCTTACAGGGCAGAGAATGCTATGTCCATGTGCTGATCCTGTTTAGCCCAGGAGGTTTTTCCTCTGCAATTAAGCTCCAAATCAGCAATCCATCTCTGTGAAGATCCCAGAAGCCCACACCATAACACCAGGTAGCTATTCCTGTTCAGTCAGTCCTGGTCTTATTTTATGTCTGCAGTCTGAAGGAGTGCCAAACATTCAGGTTCCATCAACTCCAGCGAGGTGACTCTGGTGGCAGCAGAGTAGGGTTTTCCTTCTCCTCACTTATATACCTACCATATGCAAATAAATTTCTACCCCTTTCTTTGCTTTTACTTTACTTGTTTCATTTTCAGTGCTTGTAACTTGTAGAGCAGCTGTGAGCTAATAGCTTTGTAAGGCACTTTTCATCCACTTGTGCAGCTTTCAGAAGTGCTCAGTGTTTCCTAATTCAATAGCAGCTTTCCTGCTGGTTTCAATGGGAACACAAGGGAGACCAAGTGCCTCTTGAAAAACCACACTGCTTTCCTCTTGAGTTTTCTCTTTTTGACTCTTAATACATGGAATAAAGGCAGTAGCAGCATCAAGTGATCATTGTAACGCTTAAAATCTCAGTCTGTTCCTTGATTTCAGTGTTTCAGTTTTGTTTCAGTGTTTCCAGACACCGGGATCAGTTTGAGCCCAGTGTCACTTTCAATGTGACTGCAGTAGGGGCGAGGGACAGTACATACAGATACAAATTCACTGTTCAGAGTTATTTGTTAAGGAGAAGTTCCTGTTCAAATCAAGTGTGTCCCTTTGCATCCATGTGGAAATTCCTCTTTTCTGGTACTACATGTTGCTTTGCTCAGCGTTGAAGTGCTCAGTGTAGGGGCATCTCCTGCTTCGCTTGGTGACCTCTCTCTGTCTAGCCTGGCTCTTTCCCATCATCAGTGACACTTGGTACCACTGGGTCTTTCTTCTCAACCCAGTTCATGAGAAGCTGATTCCGCCACTGTTCTCTGCTGGCTTCCATGCACCTATGAGCTATTTTTGTGTTTATTTACTTGAAATATAAACCCACCTGCACTGCTTTACATAAATATAGGCCGAGATCTCGCAAGAGTCCTGCTTCTGCGGTGCGGTGTTTATCCACTTGGAGCAGAGATCAAGTTCTCCTTGCCTGGCACAATGTCAAGCGTAATGGCATTAAGTAAACCAAATCCTGAAAGCTTTGGGCAGTCTTTTATTTATCCTTGTTAGTCAGAACTCCCTCAACCACAGTGGGAACCCTCCCAGAACTGGGAAGCAGGGGATGGATACGGACACGAGCCTCCAGCAGAATAGCGCATAGGTATATGTGCAGAGCTGGTGAGGTTGGGGTGTCCCTGACCCCAGAAGGATAATTGTGCTGATGTCTGGTGCTTTGCCAGGAAAATAAATCAGGGTTTTGGCTCTGAGAAGCCAGCAGTCTCTTGAAGGTGCCACGGTTTGTGCTGCACAGGGTGTACATGCAGGGATTATACAGCTTTTCCTCTCCCCTGCCACACTTCAAGGTCTCTAGATATAAAGGGAGACCTTTTGCAAGAGTTAGCTGGAAGATTTACAGGTCCCTCATGCCTTTTACCATCTCCATCTCCTCTCATGCCTGGGAAGTAAGAGTATATCCTTGGGCAAGATACAAGGATGTTTTGGTTATCTCTGATTCCACTTATTGAGTTTGTTCCATGTTTAAACCCACTAAAGTGCTCAAAGAGGTTTGGTTTCTTTCTTGTAAGGCAAAGCTGGGAAGCGTAATGTTCAGGTATCAGAGTACACTGCCTTTGCTCATCCTTGCTCTACATTAGGCTTGCACAGACAGGAGCTCTGTCACCTAAGGTCACTTACTTCTAGATCAGTTTCTTGCATTTACACACCTACTGTGAAACAACTTAGTCCTCATTTCTGTCCCTTACATGAGTATAAAGCTGCCCACCAAGATCCAAGTATAATTAATAATGAATTCCTACTCTGGAAGGGGTCTAACAGAGGTTTTGCTCATCAATGGAAATAGCAATTGCATTTGTTGCTCTGAGTATGACAGTGCAGGTTAGTGAAACTCCAGGCTAACACTGTTGTTGAAGGGCTCAGGTTGGAGTGGATGGAGTTCGGTTCAATAGATCTTGGTTATGGGGTTTCAACCAGTTTTAGCTTGAAGGAGCAGCAGCAAAGCTTTGATTAGTAAAAATGTCCGCATTCTGCATCAGTCGTGTAATTGAAATGCACTTTATTAGCAGTCAGAGCTTCTGGCCACCAGGCAGGACTTTGGGGCTGCTCATGCTTTGGCACGACCTCAGAACCACGTTGTTCATGGATATTTACCCCCAGTGGTTCATGTTATATCTGTTTTCCATGTGGAATTCCCAGTGTCTGTCAGAGAATGCTGGGAATTAACACCTCATTCCAAGGAGTGTCCAAGACATTTGGATGCATACCTTCTCCTGGCTGCATTTAAAGCCCATGTCTAGAGCTGTGTGCCGCTGCCTGGTACATCAGTGGGCGGTTCGGTTTGTTAAAGCAGAAAGCCAAAGGCAGAACAGTTTTATCACAGAATCCCAGACTGGTTTGGGTTGGAAGGGACCTTGAAGCTCCTCCAGTTCCAACCCCTGCCATGGGCAGGGATACCTTCCACTAGAGCAGCTTGCTCCAAGCCCTGTCCAGCCTGGCCTTGAACATCGCCAAGGATGTCAATCAGCGCAAGAAATGCTTCTCAGTGAACACTGTGCTGTGATTTCTGCTGTGAAACGCATCACATGTGAGATGTCTGGGATGTGATGTGACTAGATGCTGAGGGTGCAGGGTTTTATATCTGAATCCACAACCTGCATCTGTTTAATTGTGTGCATGCATGTGTGTCTGTGCGTACGTGTATGTATTCAATGGTTTCAGTGCTTTAAGCCAGTAATGCAAGGAAACCAAAATCACAGGGCACGATTTGCTCTGTGGTTTGAAGAGAACCACATCTTCTGAGAACTCCCACCTTCGGCATACCAGGCTCAGGCATTTCAAACAAGACAGGATTCGCTGAGAAATGTGGTGAAAAAAGACACTTTGGCATGATTGATATTTATGATTTGTGTAAGTTTTCATCCAGACACTGGATGTTTTGTACCATCTCAGTAGCCCTCAGTGGGCAGAAATAACTTGATCACTCTGCCCAGGATATACATAGAATAGAATCATAGAATAGTTAGGGTTGGAAAGGACCTTAAAGTCCTCAAGTTCCAACCCCCCAATACCTCTCTACTGAATCAAGTCCTGGTCTATTAAAATCTTTTTGTCAATATGCTTCCTATTGCATGTCATTATTATCCTGCCTTTGTCATAAATCAAGAATATTTTCCATTTGGATTCCTGTGAGGATAGTGAGATTTGACCCATTCATAGAATCATAGAGTTATGGAGTGGTTTGGGTTGGGAGGAACCTTAAAGCTCATCTGTTTCCCCTCTGGCAGGTTAAAGCCATTCCCCTGTCCTGTCCCTACATCCCTTGTCCAAAGCCCCTCTCCAGGTTTCCTGCAGCCCCTTCAGGCACTGGAGCTGCTCTCAGGTCTCCCCTTCATCAGCCTTCTCTTCTCCAGGCTGCCCCAGCCCAGCTCTCTCAGCCTGGCTCCAGAGCAGAGCTGCTCCAGCCCTCGCAGCAGCTCCATGGCCTCCTCTGCACTCTCCCCAACAGCTCCACGTCCCTCTGGTGCTGCTGCCCCAGCGCTGGATCAGCACTGCAGTGGGGTCTCCCCAGAGCGCAGCAGAGGGGCAGATCCCCTCCCTGAGCTGCTGCTCACGCTCTGGGGTGCAGCCCCACACAGGGGGGCTCTGGGCTCAAGCACACATTGAAGCTGTGTCATGGGGAGGCTTCTCCTCACCCAACACCCCCAAATGACAAGCTTAGAACTAGCCTGAAGTGCCTGGTCCCTTCGGGGTAGTTAATGTCCCAGAGGAGTGCTGGCACTGAGAGATCACTTGCTGGGAGGGAGAAATTCAGTCCTTTGGCTTTTGGACTTGCCAAGAGGGTTACTGCATCTGCTGGTTGTGCTTTATGAGGCAGGGCGGTTTGGCTGCTGGGAGCTGGACTGAGGTCCCTCACTGTAACGTTGTTATCAAGCCAGGTAACCCACAAGGAAATCTGTTCTCTAACTTCTGTTGCTCCCCTTCTGAGTTTTCAATAGCTAAGTTTTGAAAAGATTATTGTCATGCTCTAATCTGCTATCCCTGGCCTTATATACGCAACATGGCTGACAGCAGCACACAGACCCACCGTCAAAGGCAATTAATTTGGGAATCTGGGTAAGAAAATCCACAACTTGGCAGTGCTGTGTTTCAGGGGGATTAGAGACGTGCAGAAACCTGAAGCTGCATCCAAGATCATGAACTGCTGCTGGGTTTTCCAGGTATCTCAGTAAAGTCTGGATTAGGTTCAAGTATTCCTCGAGCATCCATATATTAAATAGTTAGATGGTTTGAGTCTTGTGTAGCTACAGGGTAAGGAGTTTGATAACCTCAGCATTTTAATTGAAACTAAACACGTGGTAGAATGGGATATTCGACCAAAATCATCAAAATGAGAAGGTAATGTGCCAGAATAAGTGTTTCCAACATATTTCTCGTATCACTGATGGTATGTTTAGACTTTGTGCAATCAATGTTCTGTATCTCTGAGGCAGGAGCCCTCCTCCCAGCACTGCAGCCATGCTCAAGACGCTCCCAATTCCAGATGTGCATGGTCTTTCTGCATCGTTCATCCAGAAGGCACTTTGGTAACATCAGGACTTTGTGCTGGGAAAGTGGAGTCCTGTAACAGACCCTCCGAGCTGGGAAGTGGGACAAACCGGAGGGAGAAGCTTCTGGCACAGCGAGGAAGGGACCTGTGAATGAACCTTGGGAGGCTTGAAAAGTTAAACAGCGGAAAAATTTGGCTTGACCACAAGGAGTGGTTTGGGAGTGGATTACAGATGAGTGGAGCAGAATTGGAGGAGCTGTCTGTAAATACTGAGTAGGAAACTAATGAGGAAGCTGCTGGGCATTCCATGATTTCAGCTTCCCAGTGTCATGTTTGCTTCGAGGCTTTCAAGGAGAAACTGTGTTTTCCTTTACTAGTAAATAGTCTGTACAAAGTATTTCAAGTGTGTCTGGACGCTGTCAGAGCTGACTAATGTTAATGAACCCACCCGTCACATTTAGCCCTGTAGTAAGGATGTGCTCATTTGAACTCAGCAGAATCTGTGCGCTTGGGCTTTCTTTGGCAGACACTTGCTCTTATCACCTGCTGAGCTTGATTTTGCTGCACTCCTTTGGCCTGAAGAAATTAGGAATGGTGATGAAAAACCTTTGTGCAGCTGTGGGGTGTGCAGCTCCTTAGGCAAGCAGTCGGGCCACTGGCACTTCATCTGGATGTACTGCGCTCAGCGTGTTTATTTGGATTGCTGTGCCTTTCAGAGGAAACCTGTATCCATTTCCAAGCTAACTCATTTCTTAAAGTACAGCAGTTGCCACGACTTTGAAACCTAATCTGTGTAGATCTGCAGTAGCGTTACATCAAATGCCCAGCTTCTTGTTTGTTGAGCTAATAAAAACATCATCAGTGCTTTATCCTTCCAGCGCCTGCAGAAGCAGTTAAGACTGAACAAGCCAACTTTGCCCTGTGCCTGATGATTTCCTATTGTACAGGCTATTAACTTTTAGAGACTGTGGGGGTTTTTTTTGTGGCAAAGCCATTACGGGGTCGTGAAGACCACAGACATTTGTACTTCTGGGTGCAATTAAGGCTTGCTAACTCTCAGTTGTGTTGTTTGGAAGTGGCTCTTTTACACCGACCATTTCTTTAGTCTTACTGTGCTTGGGAGAGAGCATAAGGATTGCTGCATAATTTAAGGATTCAGGAGATAAGCTTCATCAAACCTTAGATTTCGGTGGCCAGAATTAAGCTGCCAGCATGATGCTGAGGCCTGCGTGGCTGTGATGTCCGGCAGTCCCTGAAATTTTGGCTGATTCTGCATTGTTTGAAAGCAAGGGGAGTGTAGTACATGCGCTCAAGCCGCTGATGAAATGATTTGAAGATCCCCCCCCCAAAATAACAATGAAAATTAAGTTTGGTCCTATTGGTATGTTTGGATTTAACTTTTCTTAATGTTCGAGAGTATTTGAATCCAGGAGATGCTGATGAACCTCAGATTCAGGAAACCTTCCTATAGTTAAGTAGTAACTGTGGCTCAATCAGTACATTAACTCATTCCAGCAATGAAGGGATTAAAAATAAACCTCTGAGGCATTGATGTAAACCTTTTGTGCAGACTAATTGCCTATGTAATTGCTGTTGTTAGCACGCATGTGGGGAACCCTGAGCTGGAGTCCCACCAGGGCAGGACAAGGATGTGCCTGTGTCGTGTCACCCATGTGTCTGAAACCCAACCTGGAGCCATGAAAGGGGACTTCAGTCTTCACCTCTGAGAGACCTTGCCCTGTCTTGAGGCTGCTGATAAATGCAGATTAGCTGGAGGGGCTTGGTTTGGGTTTGGTCTCTTGAGGATGCTGTGCCTGCATGTGGTGGAGACAGGGGGATCTGGGGTAGGATCCTGCCTCTCGGCGCTTCCCTTGGTGCTGCCAACTGAGCTAAGGCCAGCTCTCCACACGCACATTGATCAGTTCTTACTCACAAGGGTTTTCGGGTTGATTTCAAGGAAAATTTAAACCCCAGCTTTGTAGCAGAAGAAATGAAACCTACCACCCAAAATGCCCAGGCTTTAAGCCTGTCTGAGATCAGGCTTGTGTGGGTTTAAACCAGGGTGTAAGTTCCTTTTGAACAATCAATGTAGCTCAGTCCTGACTTGGCCAAAGCATCCAGCTCTGGCATCAGTTAAATATTTACATTCCCCCCTTTTTATATAAATTGTGCTGTATTAGCATACGTTTCACAGTGTATCCTTGTGTTCCAGGCTCTTGATAAATTTGGCAGGTTTTCCATTAATCACCATCAACCCACTGTGAAACCCCAGGCACGAGGTTCGAGCCGTCAAAGGGGCAACATTTACTCTTTCATCATCCGCAGTCAATAAGTCATGTTGCAACGTATGCCTTGTACCACAAGGATATGGTATAAAACACAGCGTGTTTACACGAGGGAGACTTCTGTGTATTTAAGGAGTAATTGTTTCAGGACCATTCATTCATTCATGGGCTGACACGGGCACATTTTTCGTCATTGCAACAAAAATCATTAGTGAGCTCCGAAAAAACAGGAGGAATTTGCATGTGGCGGACTCCTCCCGGAGTTTTCCTCGCAAGTCCTAAGGGTTGGATTGTAGATTGCTGGTGGCCTTATCCATTTCAGGCTTTTTTGGCCCTCAAGTGCTGAGGTGCAAGGAGTTACAGTGCATTGAGATTTATGTTGGAGGTAAATGATTTCTTGTTTGCCCTCCCTGTGCTTGGCTGGCTTTGCCTGCTCTAAAGCTCATGTGGATGGATTTAGTGCAGTGGCACTGATGGGAGCCAGGGACATGCAGGCAGGTGCAGTGCAAAGCCTTGTCCAGGCACTTCATAGAATCCCAGCCTGGTTTGTGTTGGGAGAGTCCTTAAAGCTCATCCAGTTCCAACCCCTGCCACGGGCAGGGACACCTTCCACTAGGAGCAGCTTGCTCCAAGCCCCTGTGTCCAACCTGGCCTTGAGCACTGCCAGACACGGGGCAGCCGCAGCTTCTCTGGGCACCCTGTGCCAGCGCCTCAGCACCCTCACAGGGAACAGCTTCTGCCTAAGAGCTCATCTCAGTCTCCCCTCTGGCAGCTTAAAGCCATTCCCCCTTGACCCTGGAGACATCCAAGGCCAGGCTGGATGTGGTTCTAGGCAGCCTGATCTAGTTGAAGATGTCCCTCGTCGTGGCAGAGGGTTTCGACTGGTTGAGCTTTGAAGGTCCCTTCCAACCCAAACTGTTTTCTGATGCTATGACTCTGTAACACCTGCCTTTATGGGCAAAACCCCGATGTGTTCCTCTACTATCATACTTCCACTTTCAATCCAATTATCCTTCCAGTATCAATTTCCAATTGAGCAAAGACCGTTCTTCCTTGGAAAATGCAGCGATCCCAGGGGTTTGTGCAGTGCAGGATCATGCCTGGTCCATCCAAGCAATGACATTCCCAGGAGCAGCATTTTCTATGCTAGGTTCACCATGCAACCGCCGTTCCCGACTGGAGGTTCCCGTGTGGTTGATGTGCATTGAAGTGCCGTTGTAGCCACGTTTCTCCAGGTCCTAAGCACAAAGACTCGACTGTGAGCTCTGAAATGCTGGCATTCAGCCAACTGGCCCTTTCTTTTCTCCATTCCCTGTCATTAAAGTTGTGGCTTGCTCCAGGGTGCAGTGATTTGCTCTTCTTAAGTGGAACTGTTAACGACCCAATTTAGAGCCATGTAAAGTGCATCCAGATTCCATAGTGACTTCTAAATCCATGTAACATTAATGATAATCTGTAATTAATAGCTGCAATCAAAAGGAATTGTAGTGCAGTAATTAGAAATCTAGGATTAAAGTATTAGCGTATAAAAAAGGCCTCTTAAAAACCACCTCTTCCAAGGGATGGCTCCAATCCCATGGAAGAAAACAGTTTTTAACTGATATGACCTTAGCTGAAGATGAAGTTACTACAGGGCTTGTAGTCAACCTTGACTCATGTAGGGCGTTGGACTACTGCCAGAACATGTATAGGTATAGTAAGTTTTCAGCTCTTCAGTACATAGCAATCAGATGATTTTCTGATGATATTGCCTGCTGATGTTCCAGAACCAGTGTTAAGAATGACGTGTTTGAGAATAGGCTTTAATCTCCCAACTTGGCCTTTTGGGGTGGGTATTACTGGTGTCTTCTGAGTACAGGAAACCTCAGTGACTGCCCACCTTTGAGCCAGAAGGTTTCCTGCTCTATCATAGGCTCATAGAATCCCAGACTGGTTTGGGTTGGAAGGGACCTTAAAGCTCCTCCAGTTCCAACCCCTGCCACGGGCAGGGGCACCTTCCACCGGAGCAGATTGCTCCAAGCCCCTGTGTCCAACCTGGCCTTGAACACTGCCAGACACGGGGCAGCCACAGCTTCTCTGGGCACCCTGTGCCAGCGCCTCAGCACCCTCACAGGGAACAGCTTCTGCCTGAGAGCTCATCTCAGTCTCCCCTCTGGCAGTTAAAGCCATTCCCTTGTCCTGTTCCTCCATCCCTTGTCCAAAGCCCCTCTCCAGGTTTCCTGCAGCCCCTTCAGGCACTGGAGCTGCCCTCTGGTCTCCCCTTCAGGAGCCTTCTCTTCTCCAGGCTGCCCCAGCCCAGCTCTCTCAGCCTGTGTCCTCATGGAAAAGAGCAGATCTGCAAGACAAGGTAAGGCAGAGGTGTCAGGTGCATACAGGGCTCTTGGCTTCCTGCCCTGTAATCAGAAATAGGGCACTGGGATTCTTTCTGATGATGCATCATAACCAGGCTAATCCTTCAGTTTATCTCCAGCCCTCGGGAGCTGGAGGTGTTCCGAAAGACACCCAGGCAGAGAGGTTGCTCTTTGCGTACGTGCAAATGATGAAAATGACTTTCTTGATGAAAAAAATGATGAAAGTGCCAGTAGCAGTGATGAGATGCTCTGATAGATGGTTCTGGGCTGTGGGATAAATGAAGTTCCTAACAATTTCCAGTCCTGTGTAAATGAAATCATCCTGCTGCACGTCTGGCTTCTGAAGTTGAAAATTAATGTCTTTTATCTCTGAAATCCGCAGAGCTGAAATTGTTCACTGGTGTTGAAAATTTCCCTATCTAATGCCAATGGTTAACCTACCCCAGGCTATCAATAACGATGTAGGACAGATAAATAACAGAGATGTGCTTGGGAGTGTTACAGTTTAAGAGCATGAATAGAATTAATCACTTGAATGCTATTAGCATCATGCAGTATCAGCTCAGCCCCTAGCTGAGAGTTCCAATGGGTCCTTCTCCAGCAGAACGTGTGTTTTCTGACACAGCAATGACAACAACTGTGAACTCTGCAGGTATCATCTGGTAAACTCTTATCTCTCAGATCTGCCTATACAAGGGTTTGGCAGAACAAGCTTTGCCTTTGCCTTTTTAGATATAGAGTAACCAGGTGGAGTAAAGCTAACTAGTTCATCTGAAGCATTTGAAGGAGAGATGCCATCATGCAGCATTTCATCTTGCTTACCTGGTAGATCTTAGTTAAGGTCTGTTCTCTGGCAGTTTTTGTTGTATGTTTGTAGGCTCCTCTTTGAAAGTATTCTAAATGGCAGTACAAAAAGCAGCAGCTTCGCCTGAACATGGAAGTTTGAGTCTCTTGGCCTAAGTATGTTTTTAACACGGACTGTTTGCTGCAGACGATATATACAGTAACGTTTACATATCATCATGTAATGTAATTACTACATTCATAACTAATCAATGGAAGGTTTGTTGCTGAGTAATGGTTTTGCATACTATTAAAGGCAGTATATTGTCCTTAGGAGACACCTACCTTCCATGAAGAGCAGAAATGCTTTCAGCAACTTCCCATCTTCATGGAATCATTGAATCCCAGACTGGTTTGTGTTGGAAGGGACCTTAAAGCTCATCCAGTTCCAACCCCTGCCACAGGCAGGGGCACCTTCCACTAGAGCAGCTTGCTCCAAGCCCCATCCAACCTGGCCTGGTCTTTGTGCAGTTTTGCCTCATTGAGATGATTCCTACCTCCTTTTGAAACACAAGAGTTGTGTCATGCAGACATGTCTGCTGATGCACAGAGACCCTGATGTCAGGAGAATAAAATCCTTTCACACATTGAAGATACAAGCAAAATTATGGAAATTTCAGGATGGGGCCAATTTTTAAACAGACAAGAAAATGAGTATATAATAGGTCGTATCCATTACTGTCTGCAGAAAGTATGTCTAGATTTCCTTCACCACCTCCAGGGTGGGCTGTGGATAGGCTGGAAACTGGCTGATTGCAAAACGTGGTATCTTGGGAGATCAGATGAAAACGTGTGGGGAACTTACAAAGGAGCAGTGAAACCGAGAACACAAAAGGCAAAAAGGGAAGATGAGGGAGATAGAACTGAGAAGAAAAACAGCCGTGAGGCATATCTGTGGGAAGATCCTGGAAGAGATCAGTCAGGTAGGAACCAGACAGAGGGAAAGATGAAGCGTCGGTCTGGAATGTGCAGAGAAGCAAAAAGTATTGAGCACTTAGTATAATTAGATTTTGCTCTAAGTCTCTATAACTTTACCTGTGATTCCTGTTTTCCTGATGTTAGATCCAAGTGCATTAGCTGAGGAGTCTATTTTAGGACGATTTTTATTCACTTCTTTAAGGGGTGTTGTTGTTTCTAGTAGATTTGATGCTATAAAACATTAATTGGTGATTTGGCCAAAGTAGTTGTGCCCAAATCCCTTGTGAAGTTGTCCTGTGTTGACCCTCCTGGCAGCATGGGATAACTCCCCATTGGTGTCTGGAGTATTGTCTTGCCCAATCTTGTTTCTAGTGTTTCATGAAATTGGGATTTTATTGCTTCCTTAGGCAAATTCCTTCCTAGGATAACAGATCTCACTTGGAGTAGGCTTTCTGTGCAGCTTCAGAGATTCACAAATGTAAAAGTCGTTATTTAGTTTAAACATTCATTTTTGTATAGTTTATCTTATTACTCAGATTTCTAACTCACTGGTTATGCTAAATATCTCCTTGCTCTTTTTGCTGTTTCGGGTATTCTGCGTTGAGAACTGAGCTGCAGATGTTGCAGTCACATTTATATTTGTATAAGAAAAAACTACTTCCATGTATATATATAATTACAGAATTAGGGTATAGACTGCCCTGCTGGTGGGATATAACGTAAGACAGAGGATGCCCCTTAAGAAGACACTTTGAATGTTTTGTTTGGCTTTGAGCAGGCTGCTCTAGTGGAAGGTGTCCTTGCCCGTGGCAGGGGGTGGATCTGGTGGAGCTTTAGAGTCCCTTCCAACCTAATCCATTCTAGGATTCTTTATCTTCCACCTTAAAAAGATGCGTTCTGAAAGACCTGGGGTTTTTATCAACACTCCTGAGAAGAAAGCCTGTCCCAGTCAACGCTTCCCCTGGATGTCTATGTTCTCTTGCTTAGCAGCCCTGCAGACCTCATGCATTGCTCACAGGGCCTTGCAAGCAGAACATCCACATTCTCAGACTGATTATGCTCTCAGCTTTGTTTCTATATAGCAGATTTATTCCCCATTAAAATCTTCAATCACTTCTAGGTTTGGTGTCATCTGCCTCCTTCCTGGTTTGATTTATATTCTCTTTACTTTGCATTACAAATGCGTTACCCAGAGATATTAATTAGCCTGGGCACAGGGCCTAGACGTTCTTCTTGGTTCGCTGGTCAAGGGATGAACCTGCCCCATCCTTTTGGTGGGTCTGTAATGGTGACAGGACCAACACTGGAGCACTGAGTGATGGTTGGTGCTGGTGAGAAAATGAGCAGTACTGTGAGCCTGCGATAAGAAGTAGCTCTGCAGTTTTTCTTCAGGGGCAGAGGTTTGTAAACCTGATTGAAGTTTATTTAATGAGAGAGGCTTTAAAAGGAATGACTTGTGTGAAAGTCACTCCACACTTAGGCAATATGGTAATAAAGGCAGGTATTAGCCAACTTCTCTGTGGGGAGTGTATTTGAATACACTTGGTTCTTCATATGAGTTCTAATTGTGATTTCTCATTAAGACCAGCATCTCCTAGTGGTGATGGAGATTTGAACAGATACTTATCTTTCCGATATAAAGGGTAAGATTCATCACTCATCTGGAATTATTTCATCCATAAAATAAACCTTAACGGGATAATGATTCTTTCTGCTCATCCCATTTCTCAGGTTGACTTCTTTTCAAAACAAATCCTATTGTTCAGATAATTAAAGTGAGGCTTAAGAGGGTATTTTTAACATTCAAGGATTAATTTTTCCACTCATTTCAAATCCAGTTGCAGTATTAAGCAGATTTCCTTCTTTTTTGATGGTGACAGCAAATAGGCAAGCCCGTTCCAGTGCCCCAGTGCAAGTTGCTGTGTGTAAATCCCATATATGGGATTTCCAGAATAATGGGAACAACTGATTAGTTGGAGTATGAAGATCAGGTCAGTGAGTGAAGAGAGTGGATTGGCCATTGGTGACTGGAGTGTTGGATGCTGAGCCCTGCTCCCGGGTGGAATTGCTGTAGATGTATTGCATTTGGTGTGACCTTCTTGGTGCTCCAGCTCTTTGGCCCATTAGCGCATGGTGCGTCCCCGGAGGGAAAGAAGTCCAACTTATTCCCAGTCTGGTTGTTAAACTGTTTTCCTCCTGAAGGCAGAGTTACGAGCAAGGGGGTTCGAGGGGAGAAACAAGTTTGGTCAGATGAGGCTTTGAGCCTTCTCCCATCCATGACTCACCTCTCATGGGCTGGCTGGGAGCTTACCTTCCAGCGGAACATGCTTCATACTTGGCCTGACGGTTACAACGTGGTTTTTCCAAGGAGAGATATCGCTGCTCTCAGTTCCATGCACAGCATTCCCAAGTCATCGCAGCTAGAAATGAAATTCATGCATGTATCTTGGACTTCTTTCTAGGATGCTTTTATTTCCCGCATCAACTTTGGTTTGGTGGTAGGTTCCCATCTGCGTAACTGCTCTGCATGTTCCTTTCAATCAGATAAAATGCTTACTCAGGGCACATTGATGCTTTGCTCTGAAATCAGAGCTTTCATTCAGGAATATCAGAACTTCATCAATTTCCAGACTGAGGAGCTACCTCACAAACAGTCAACTTTGTTCTTCTTATGTGGTTTCTTCTGTAGATCAGATGATGGATGTCTGCCCTGTGGAATTGACACTCATGTTCTCAAAGCCTGTTTAAGAAAACATTAACATGGACACTCTGAAGTTTTAAATAGCAAAATACTGTATGTGGTCACAGTAGTTTTATTACCTTTTCTTTCATTTTGGTTAATGTATGTTATCTGTTTGCAGACTACTGGTTCTCTTGTGGGCTCTTAATACAAGCGTCTTTCCAAGTGGATGGCAGTAATGTTACCTGCAGAAAGTGCATTGTCAAATGCAAAACTTGAATGTGTGAGGAGTTTGAATGACAGAACCCATTGCTTGTGGGTTTGAGCAGGGCCCTGTGGACATGAGAGATGCCCTGTTTGGTTTCAGTGGGAGGAGTGAGGGGCAACAGCGCCTCAGATCTGTCTCAGAGGAGATTTATCACAGGCCTACAGGAGATGCCCCATTTTGTTGGGTGTGCTAGAATGTTTTGGGATGAAAAGGACCTTAAAGCTCATCCAGTCCCAACCCCTGCCACGGGCAGGGACACCTTCCACTGGAGCAGGGTGCTCCAAGCCCCTGTGTCCAACCTGGCCTTGAACACTGCCAGACACGGGGCAGCCACAGCTTCTCTGGGCACCCCCTGACAGCGCCTCAGCACCCTCACAGGGAACAGCTTCTGCCTAAGGTCCCATCTCAGAATCTGTCCCCAGTAGTGTGTTTCTGCCCTGTGCAGGCCCAGGGCTGTGTTGGTAGGTGAGTTATAATGCCTTCAGCTGTGGTGTTTACATTGGAAATACTTGACAGAGTCTTAAATAAGCAGTGCTACCAGGTGGGCTTTTAAGAAAGGCGGTATTTATAACAAGTGTAGTGGCTGTATCTGAGCTGAACTGCTTTGTGCAGTTGTGTGACTTGGTGTTTACCATTTTCTGTCATTTTTTAATGAAATTGAATAGTTGCCAACTGGTCAAATAAAAGCAGAACATCTCTGCACATCCGTGCTCTGCACGGTTTTATGAGTGAAATCGCTTTGTAGTTAAAAGCTGTCTCGGAACAAGCTAAAGGGATGGTGTTAAAATAAAATCAATTCACTTCAAAATAGTCCCATTCTCATCTGGGATCCTGCTGATGCTCAACATAGAAGGATAGAATGGTTTGGGCTGGAGGGGACCTTAAAGCTCATCCAGTTCCAACCCCTTGCCACGGGCTCCTGTCCAAAGCCCCTCTCCAGGTTTCCTGCAGCCCCTTTAGGCACTGGAGCTGCTCTCAGGTCTCCCCTTCAGGAGCCTTCTCTTCTCCAGGCTGCCCCAGCCCAGCTCTCTCAGCCTGGCTCCAGAGCAGAGCTGCTCCAGCCCTCGCAGCATCTCAGTGGCCTCACTGTGCATCTGTGGGACCGAGCGTGATCACTCAGCACGGGGGATCCAGCCAGGATCCAGGGTGTAGAGTTGGGTTGTGGGATGTTAATTTGCAGTGATTCTTTTCAGGATCCCAGTCTGGGAGGTGCCACATTGAGCACTGCTTTGGCTTAGTTCAAACTCAGTCTCCTCTCCCACGGTCAGTGCTGGATCACTCCTTTCCAGCATTGCTCTCCTCCTTTTCGCAGTCAGGTTTCCTGGGACTGGGTGGATACAGGGGATTAGGAGGTGCGCTTCATTTCTGTGACATGGAATGTGTGTGCCCGCCCCTTCTTCACACCATCACTCACTAAAGCTCATAGATGTGTGTATTAATCCCTGGGGTTGATTCAGAGAGGTCCTGCTCCAGCAGCAGTCCTTTCCAGGTGCCTGAAGAACCTCATACAGTGCATATGGGTCAGCAGTAACAGGGGGACAGTAATTCCCCTCCTCCAGTTACATAGCAGAGTCCTCATATGCATGCTTGATGCCATCTCTGATGTTTCACCATGACCTGTAGCTGAGCCTGGATGTGTGCTGACTATTCTCCTGATGCCATCCTCCATACAACTTACTCTGTGTGTTAAAAACCAGGTAAAACACAAGTAAAGACTAAAGTCACCATTCAACTTCATCAAGAAAAGCAAATGCATCAATGAGAAAATGCTTCGGATCAGTCTTTCCAGGCTGTGTTTGCATGAGTTGTAGGAGGACTTTTCATACAAGTAGCTCTGTTAACTTCAGTGTCTTCTTGTGCACATGGGTTTGCAGGATTAAAATTGCTTGTAAATGTTAATAGATAACATGTTCAGCAGCCTCATCACTGCAGTCCTTCCACCTCCATAAAACCCAGGGGGAGATTTTAAGGTGGGCCAAATGCATCCCAAAGATGGGTTGTTTAATTAACACAAGGCCTCACGGGGAACAGCGCTGCAAAACCAACCCCAGCGCTGGCCCGGTGCCTTTCTCCACTTCACTGGTTCTGCTGCCCAGATGTCTGCCAACACAGAGCATTGAGCGCATTTCAGAGCTGCTGGTCTTCAGATGATCTTATGACTCTGACAGCAGCTTTATCCCTTTACTCTCCTGTTGATACAGAATCCATATATTAACAGCATCTTTATTTTTCTTTCTCTGTTTTTCCCTTCCAGGAGCAAATTCATCAGTTGTTGCTGATTTTATGCCCACATCCTCATGGAACATCTCCAGTGAATTAGATAAAGGTAAGCAGGCATTAAAAATGAATAGAAAGATGTGAAATCACATTTAAAAATCTCAGTTCTCCCTCTTGACTTGGCCAAGTCAGGAAGCAAAGGGGTGAGGGTGCATTTAAGATAAACCTTGTTTCACTTGTGATCGTTTGACATTGAGTTACACGTGGTTCTGTGATTGCTGGAGGAAGCTGTGCTCGTTTCTTGTACCAGTAAAGTGTTCCACATGGTAAAAATACTTCAAGATGTGAGTTCTGTTGGTTTATGAACTGCCTGACATTTTGTCTGCTGCATCTCAGGATCTGAACTCAGAATTAACAAGCATCAGGCAAGCAGTTTGCCTCCATGGGTTTTATTATGAGATTTGGAAGCTTGAAATTAAGAGAAGGGGGGGGAAATACATTCGCAGGTGGTAATTATGTGTGATTTGGAGCTCTCCAAAGGGCATGTATTGTAAAACAAAGGGATGCATTTCTCATTCCCCTTCATTTCATAAAGTAGGCACCACCAATTACTTAAGCCAAATTGCTCAGCTTCCTGTAGGCCTTGTTGCCAGGCAGCGGCCTGCAGCTCCTGAGTCAGTCTGCTCTTTAAAACGTTTCTAATGTACGATTTGCAGCGGAGGATGCTGTTAGCCACACCAAGTGTGCAATTTGTCAGCCGCTCTTTTCACTCGCTTATAACTTGGCCAGCCATTAACTATTTATTTAGACTGAAATTTCCCATCATGGAGTCATGCCACAGATGGCTGTTCCAACTGTTTTGTCTGTGTTTTGATAATGGTTTTTATGAACATGTATTCATGATGGTTTATGTTTACACATAAATATGGTTTCTGTGCTGGAGGAAGAGAATATGTAGTTCTGAGTGAGTACTTTAAGGCAAAGTTGACTCTCCCACATCTGCCTTCCTACCGGGGAAGGAGCAGTGCTTCCTGGTGATCCAGGACACATTGGAGAAGATGAAAGTCAAAGGGTTCATGCTTGCTGGTGGGAAAGAGAGAAAAACACAGTCACTGAGCAGAGAATTCCCAATTCACAGCACGTTGCTGAAAGGAGGCGTTGACAGAATGGGTGTCTTATCCTGCTGCAGTGATTGATCCAGGTGTCCATGGCAGAGCTGCAGGCCTGGGCTGTGCTCAGGTAACATCCCAAAGCTGTGGAGAAGTGAGAAGTGAGTAAGTGGCATAGAAAAAGCAAGTTAAGGCCGCAAAACCAGTCAAAAGTTAGGAAGTGCCAGAGGGAGGGCAATTGGACAGTCTTAATTCAGGCCTTTTATGATATCCCTGCCAGGTAAGCTTTACTAACCTACAGGGTAGATTGTTCTCTAGGAAACCACTCCTTAATCACAGAAGTCAGGGCCACGCTTTGCTGAAGGGGTGGAAATGCTTTATTGCACATGATCATCAGTGATATATTCTTTGTTCCCCACTGTGAGCCCCAGGGTTCAGTTGGTAAATCACCCAAACCTGGTAGATTGCTATGTATTATACAGCAAGCTGTGTGCCTCCAACCAAAACCGTGATGGAGGGGAAGGTGCATAAAAGATCTTGAAGATACTATAATTTTGCAGTGAACTGTATCTGATCTGTGTTGAAAAGTAGCCCTCAGTAGCTTCTGTGGTGTTGTTCCTAATGGGAGGTTTTGTGCAGACTGGTTTCTTGTGACCAGAGTGGTTTCTAACTTGTATTTTGGTTAAGCTTTCTCTAAGCTGGGAGCTCAAATCCTCTTCTTTTTCAGTAGCTTGTGCCCCAGGTGACCACATTCCAAACCCTTTCTTTGTACACTTACAGAATTTTAGAGAACCTTGAAGGAGAAATAGAAAGATCAAAAGTAATGTCAAGAGGCAAAAATCAGACGGGTGGTGGAGGAGACATGGCCAGAGAAGCAGGAATTGGATGTTTTAGCAGCTTCATAGTGGATATATTGAATAAGAGAGAGAGAAGTGCCCCTTCCCTACAAGGAAGGACAGGCCAAGGGGAATGGCTTTAAGCTGCCAGAGGGGAGACTGAGATGAGCTCTTGGGCAGAAGCTGTTCCCTGTGAGGGTGCTGAGGCGCTGTCAGGGGGTGCCCAGAGAAGCTGTGGCTGCCCCGTGTCTGGCAGTGCTCAAGGCCAGGTTGGACACAGGGGCTTGGAGCAAGCTGCTCCAGTGGAAGGTGTCCCTGCCCGTGGCAGGGGTTGGAGCTGGAGGAGCTTTAAGCTCCCTTCCAACCCAAACCAGGCTGGGATTCTGGGATAGATTTAGCTAAACGAAGCAAGGTCAGCGTGGGCTGCCTGCCTCTGCTGCTGTTTGCTTCCTACAAAGTACTCTGTGCTGGGTTGTGTCAGCCAGGGATCAGATGTCCCACCTTGGCTCCATCATAAAGCAACAGCTCCAGAGCTAGCAGAGGCAAAGCCTGGGGTGACTGCCACCATCCTGCATGTTGAGTCATCATATTGCTCAAAGCAAAGCTCAGGCTTTCTGTGCCAGTGCTGAGCCTGTGTCAGTAATTAACCCATTTTCCACATTGCTTCCATGGCACCTGTTCCTAAGCTATATTGTCAGAAACAGGTAAAATCCTTTCCTGCTTCTAATCCACCTGGAATGCTGCAATTACCACTCGCTGGGCTCAATCCTGCATTCCTGGGGGATTACCAGCCCCTTTGCTAGACCTGATTAGCATTTAGAGTGCTGTAAGCTTACACACCTAAACACAGATTTACATAGGTGATTAAGATGCATTTGCTGCCCAAAAAGCTTAGTCAGAGGGGCGGGTTCTCCCCTAGTGCCTATAAGCAAAGCGGGGAGCGCATGTTTTGTCTTGTCTAAGGGAGAAGCAGGGGCTTTAATGTGGGAGCTGCTGGTTCTGCTGAAGGTCTTTGATTCCCTTGGTTGTATGAAGCCAAATACATGGCAGCACATGCTGACTCGGTGGCTTGAAACCTCAGAGGGGAGAATTAGACATGCTCTTAGTTTCCATTTCTTTTGCAAACAAGCACCTCAAGAAATCAACAGCCACTCGTCTTTGCTGCACTCGGTCGTGAGGTCACTCAGGAGTCCCGGTAAACCTCATTTTCAAGCCTATTAAGTTCACCACATGAAAGTGGTTTCCAGCCACGTTTCCCAATTAAATGGCTGTCTGCTTTAAGTGGCTCTACCTGCTGCCGTTTGGAAATGAGCGTCTCTTCCTCCCACATCCCTCCTGTGTTTGGGAAGGAGGAACAAGCTCATAGTCTCGCTAAACAGTATTCTGCCTTTCAAAATCATGACTTAATGTGGTGCTTTCCCTTTGCTCGGTGAGTTCGGCTGTGATTATCTTACAAGTGAGCCTTATTCAGGTTTCCATGTCTATGAAATAAGCTAAATTGACAGCATTAAACAGTTGCCTGTTTATTCTTTTTAACAGGAAATGAATTTAAAAGAGACGCAGCCACCCGTGAAGAGCTGTTGAAAGCAGCGATTGATGGGAGGGAGGAGGTGGTTTCTCACCAAAACCTTAAAACAACAAACAAACTGGGCATAAAAACTATCAAATAATCGCTTTTAAAACAGGGGAAGTGTAGCCATGAGCGTTTCTGTCTTTCCTGACGGGTAAATCGTGGTGTGCAGCGGGAATGCCACGAGGGAAAAGAGAAATGGAAGTGTGATTAAATGAGTATTTAATTGTAAAAGGAGAAATAAGTGAACTTCAGGGGGAAAAAAGAGGGTATGGCCATAGGAAAGGCCCATCTCAGTGGCAGGATGTATGTCACCCGCAAGCTGCTGGTTGGGATATCCCTTGGGATGGGGAGCCTGCAGCAGCCTGGCATGTGGGAGATGTCCAGGGGGGACCGTAGCTCATCACTTTGTGAGGCTTAAAATCCCCTTCTATGAGGGTTTCTGTAGGAGGGAGCCAGACAAGCAGCCCTGAGCATATTATAATCTTTCCATTGTATTTTAATCTTCTTCCCATTTCTGAAGGCACTCCTGTCTCTCATTTCTCCATGTCTGTACATTGCCTCCCCTTTCCCCTTACACAACAAGGTAAGCCTGTGCTCCATCTCTTTGAGAAAGCTTCCGATTTGCCATGGGCTCTTCTTTTCCCTGATCTCTATTTAAAAAGGTGCAGAGCACTTCATTCAGCTGCTTCTCTTCTATAAACACAACTGTGGAAGGGTTGACTTTTCCTTCCGTCAGATGTTGGTTTATTTACAAAGAAATAGATAGGTCTGAATTTCAATGAGAGCCTATTTATATCTGGTACAGTAGAGGAATTGTTTGGGATCACTTCATCCTGAGGCAAAGATAATATTGGAGTCTTTGCCAAGAAAGAGTCAGCTTTGAAATAGTATTTTCTTTTAACCGTAAGTAGGATTCAACCTCAGTGGATGTTCACTCCTCAGGGCTGATAAGAGAATGATGCTGTCACTGCAGCCTCCCCTGATCAGGTCCTCTGGTTCCCCTGTGCCCACCTGCATCCTCCTTAAGAGCTCATTTCATCATAGCAGCTCCCTGCCCATGCACAAGGATGTGTCCTGGCCGTGGCTGATCCAGAGCTGAGGACAGCACGCGCTGAATCAGAATCCCAGACTGGTTTGGGTTGGAAGGGACCTTAAATCTCATCCAGTTCCAACCCCTGCCGCGGGAAGGGATACCTTCCACTGGAGCAGCTTGCTCCAAGCCCCTGTGTCCAACCTGGCCTTCAGCCACTGGGAGCTGCTCTCAGGTCTCCCCTTCAGGAGCCTTCTCTTCTCCAGGCTGCCCCAGCCCAGCTCTCTCAGCCTGGCTCCAGAGCAGAGCTGCTCCAGCCCTCGCAGCATCTCCATGGCCTCCTTTGAACTCTCTCCAACAGCTCCACGTCCCTCCTCTCAGTGTTACCTCTTTGCTGGTACCTCCTCCTTCTCTTCACTTGGTCCTTCATGTTCCAATGAAAACCTGTTAATGTGAGTTTGTGCAGGTACTATTTTCCTTTCCTTGTTATGGCCCATCTGCTTTGGCAAACAGGTATTAAACATTAGAATGATTCAGGGCTTGAGAACCATTTTCATTTCCAGACATCCACAATCCCAGGCCCAGACTTTGAGTTCCCTACTCCTCACAACCTCGCTGTGTATCGCAGACCTTGTGGTCACTGCTGTGGCAGCACTAGACCAGTCTTATGGTGTTCCAGGTTTTACATGGAAAGCAAACATTCCCTGGAGAGCTTGGCAACAAGAGTCAGGGTTTTACAAAATGCACCCAAATTGCTCAGTGGTTTCAGGTTAAGCCTTAAGTATTCAAAGGCATATCAATGCAAGGATCACCTATAGCAAGCATCCCTCCCCTGGGCATCCAGAGCTGAAAATAACTATGGAAGACCAAAACGAGATGGGAGAGCTGCAGTATCCATTCCACCACCCTGTGTTTGCACTGCCTGTCATTAGCTTCTTGGAGATCCTTGTGCAGGCAGAACATTCCCTGGCAGGGTATGCTGGACATGGAGGAGGCCATGGAGCACAAGAAGGAGCTGCAGAACATGCTGGTGGGTACAGCCATGGACCTTTTGGGTCTGGGGACTTCTTGAGGGGAGAAGCAAGCCTTGCCATCCTGACTGATGAATCCAGACTAAAGCTGTCACCTTGGCAAGTGTTTCCAGGCAGGGAAATGACCTGGCTATGAGTTGCTGTAGGGAAAACCTTCCTGATGTCCCAGGAGAGTTTGACCCTTGGGCAAGCTACGTCTTAAGAAGCACGAACAAACCCAAACGTGGGGAAACCCAGGTGGATCGAGGCCTTCTGCCCGTGGCCTCAGTTCTTTAGAGACTTCCAGATCCTCTTTAGACTGGAGGGGATGTGAATTTGATACGCGTGGTGAAAGGGGAAGAATTACAGCTTTCACATCCATGCACCATTTACCTTTCTATTTTCCTTGATTATCTGGGGGATATTCAGTAAATCAAGCTCCCCGATGGGGCTCAGGGTTCTCATTCGATTTGGGGGGTCCCGTTAGTAGCGAGGCCGTAAATTACAGCGACGTTGTTTGAACATTTGTGTAGGCACAGTACATTAGCTCCTCTTGTTTGCTTTGCCACTGAGGGAGCGTGTGTTCTCGTTGGAGAGTTTGCGTTGCTTCAGTGTCTCATTTATAAATAATACAGGGTGTGAAATTCGGAGGTCACGGAACACAGCCTGGAAGAGAAACCACCCTGGGTAACGCTGGGCCTTCATGGCCAGAATCTTCCACAGAGTGCTTCACTTACAGTGGATTTTTAGATAAGCTCAGTGTGTGTAGTGAGCATCTGAGCATTCGACAGAAGGTAACTCTATAACAGCCTTTTCCTGGCTCATCCAGCTATCTTTGCTTATTTGAAAGATTGATGGATCCGAGGGTCAAGGGACGTGTTTTATTGTAAGGTTCTGTTCCAAATTTCCTGACATTTTTGGTTCTAAAAAAAATAGTAGACCTTTCAAAGGCAGAGAACGGGCTAATAAGAACCAGATCCTAAAGTGATGCTATGTCAAAATGTCAAAAATAACAGCTTTTCTTTGACTCTACAGCATTAATCTTAAGGCACATACCTTTCCATGCACCCTTCCTTTAATAGCCTGAGGTTTTGTACGTGGCTCTTTACTGCAGAGCAGCTTCTAAAGTGACAACAAAATCCCTTGATGGTTTTCAGTAGTTGGGTTTATAGCTGGATGTGGACGTTTGTTTAGCTCTTCCAAATCACTTCTTTTTTGTGTGTGATAAAGTTTAGAGGCTTCCTACTTGTGCTATAAAACTGGTTCCTGAGTAAAGCAAAGCTTCATTTCCCCTTGCCAGATTATAGCGTTGAAGCCATCCCGCAGACATCTGTCCTTAAACCTGGAAGCTGACTCGTAAAAGGAGAGGCAGATGTGAACTCTCGAAGGCATATTGAGAATATATGTTGGTAGGGAAGGCAGTGCGTTGTCCAGTTCCTATGCAAGGCAGTGGGATTTGAGTGCTGAGCCCCAGATAAGATTTGGGAAGTCCAGAGGCATCTGTGCTTCTCTTCCTTTGTGGCCCAGGGCAATCTCTAAGCTTCTGCTTATCAGAAAGCAGCGATTAATTCTGGGAATCCCAAATACAATGAATGTCACACATGGAGATCTGCAAAGCTGTAAAGCCTCAGGCGGTGGTCAACATGTTCCGGTGCGGTAAGTTATCCTCAGGTAGAACTGAACCCTCTAGATAGTGTCTGGGAAGAGAAAGCCCAACGCACAGCTGCATGCATCCTGAATTGAGTCTTGCACATACACATCGCTGAGGAAACTCATTGGAAACTGAGCTGGACAAGCAGGGGCAGTGGCGTATTTCCTTTTCTCCCAAGACAGTTGACATTGAATATTTCCTTGTGATTGTCTGGACTTCTTTAACTCTGATATTCCTCATATGGGTTGCCAAATCATGGGTTGAGTGCGGTATCCCTTTCCTCCCACTGTCATTCCTCTACTTTTATTCATTTAAAATAAGTGAAATTCCAGCTGGGAGTCTTCCTTTTGCTCCTGTTAATAACAAGGGTACGTTGATCAGACCCACGGATCAGACCTGCCAGGAGTTGTCTTCCTTTGTGAGTTATGGGCAGATTAAGTAATCAATGGTTAATCCTTTTTCCAGCGGAGAAGTATGTGCTCTGTCTATGGCCACACTTAAGTCAGAAATCCTGCCGGTTGCTTCTTCAGCTTTAAACTGTAGCTGATTGAGCCTATGGAGCAGCCAGCAAGCCCCAGCAGTGCCTTCAGGCTGGGTGGGCTCTGTGTCGTTGACTTTCTCCAAAGAGATTAATTCCATATAGAAAATGAGCTCAATGTTGGGCTGATACATGTGGGTACGGAGCAGGTCCAAGTGTATCATAGAATCCTAGAATGGTTTGAATTGGAAGGGACCTTAAAACTCACCCAGCTCCAACCCCTGCCATGGACAGGGACATCTTCCACTGGAGCAGCTTGCTCCAAGCCCCTGTGTCCAACCTGGCCTTGAACACTGCCAGGGATGGGGCAGCCACAGCTTCTCTGGGCACTCTGTGCCAGCACCTCAGCACCCTCACAGGGAAGAGCTTCTGCCTCAGAGCTCATCTCAGTCTCCCCTCTGGCAGTTAAAGCCATTCCCCTGTCCTGTCCCTACACCCGTTGTCCAAAGCCCCTCTCTAGGTTTCCTGCAGCCCCTTCAGGCACTGGAGCTGCTCTCAGGTCTCCCCTTCAGGAGCCTTCTCTTCTCCAGGCTGCCCCAGCCCAGCTCTCTCAGCCTGGCTCCAGAGCAGAGCTGCTCCAGCCCTCGCAGCAGCTCCATGGCCTCCTCTGGACTCATGTAGCATCAGACTGGACAAATCTGGTTAATCCGAAGCTCTCAGTGAATGCAAATGCTTCTTTCCAGACTCATATATTAAACTGGACAGACTGTGTCAGCCTCTCTGATATGTCCAGAGGGCTCTTTCCCTTTAGACAAAGAATTAAGCTTCACTCTCCTGACCCACAGCTGGAAGCAGTGTCCTCACAGCTGCAGGTTTGCTTGAGAAAGGTCTTGAGATGCTCCTTTCCAGAGAGGTGTGTTGTTACATGTCTATAATGGGAGGTAACTCGGTACAGTCTGTGCCACCTGGATTAAAGCTGTTTTCTGGCTTGCAGTGGTTTGAATGCAGACTTTGATTTTAGCTTTTCTTTTAATATTCTAAAAGATCAGAAGGAAAAGGATAAATGAAACAACAATTTTTCTCATAAAATAAGTATTTCAGGGTCTAATCCTGCATCCCCATCGTGCTTTAAACACCGATTGAAATCAGAAACATACAGCTCACATGGTGTTTTGCAGGGGGGAAGGTCTCAAAATCCTCCTCCTAGCAAAGAGGGTGTTACTGCTCTAAGATGTGTCTTTGGTAATTTAAGATAGAGTAACCGCGTGGTCACAGAGGAGATTAACATTCCTTGGCTGGAGAGGACGAGCTTTTATTTTGAAAGCCACCTGGGTTCCACTTAAAAGCAGTGCAATGAATCCTTCAGGATTTATGAGGGCCGGGCAGGCTCCTATTTAACAATGTCAAACCGGAGCCGTGGAAATACACACACTTCCCTCCTTTGGAGGCACGCAACACACTGCATTTTGTCCTTGCGCAGCTGTTGCTGTTCTGTAACATCAAACCAGCAGAAAGGCTGGCCATGAAGGATACCTAATATTTGGATTTTATATGCAGTGTCTCCAATTTATGCGCTTAGGATCATGAAGATGACTTATGATGTGTTGTGTTTGCATTGGCAACGGCTCAAACCCAGAAATATATTTCAGGCTTGGCTTTCCAGATATTATCTCAAGTCATTTAAAAGTTCATTATAGGGCACCCGCTAGTGCTGCTATAGTAAAGGGGCTGTCAGCATTTTTCCAGGGTTTATAACTCAGCCATTAGAAGGGAAAAAAGCCTCTGTGGGCTGAAACTTGGCATTCAGGGTCTAGGTCCAGCAGTAAATTGTTTTTACAAATTAAAGGAAAATCAGTTTGACTATTATTACATTAGAGGTGGGCTACATTCTATTTAGAACCTTTTTGGGCTTTTCTCCCCTTTCTTCTCCAAATGAAATGGTTTCCAAAGTGTATTTATAGGGTGCTGCTCTCCGGTGCGGACCGGCTTTTGTTCTGTTCTTGAAACCCCGAGATTTCACTTAAAATAGAATAAGAGTGCTTCTCCCAGCATAGCACTTTTCACCTTCAAAGTGCTTTATGAGCATTATCTCATTAATGTACATAACAGCCTCCCCATGATGTAAGAGGGATTATTATCCTCACTTTATAGCTGGAGAGATTGAGCCAAAAGGTTTAAGGCTGTTTTTAAAAGGACTTAGTTGCTCAAATCCCGTGTGAGCTCTCATTAGCTTTTGGGTGTCTACTTCCCCTTGGCTCTTCTAAAACTCACAGCTGAAGTGATTCACCCCAAGACTACTCCGAGCCAGGATTAAAACTCAGACTTTCCAATGGCCAGTGCCACCAGGTCACTTAATTCTCAGGGGCACAGTAATGACTTTGTGCATAAGAACCATGGTGTTTCTAAGGAATTATTCCTTAAGTTGAAGGGAGTCAACTCTGGGCATCTGGGGAGCTCCATGATGTCTGGGAGGCTGTGAAGCACAATGTGGGGCACGTGGTGTGCTCTAAGACTATGGCCGTACAACATGGTGTCTTCGTCATGTGTGCAAGCAGCAGGTCCATCCCATTTCATCAGCCCTGTTCACCCCCTGCTGAGAGCACAGAAGGAGGATTTACCATCATTTTCCTTGGCATTTGGTCCCAGGAGATGTTAATGCTGATGGCAGTGAGGTGACCTGGATGGAAACCTGGATGCAAGCAGGAGTTATCTTCTATGTTCTTTGCATAGCTGTTCTAAAAGGGAGAGGATGGTGGCAGTAGCTTTAGAGATTTGATGGGGTTTGGTAGGTGAGAGTTAGACACAAGTATTAAAAGTGAAATTAGGTTTCTCTTTGGCCCCTCCACACCAGACAAGAGCAGCAATGGATGGCTTCTGGGCATGCTGGGGGAGGAATGCTTGTAATTTTGTATGCCTCAGTAACAGTGCAGGGTGTTTTGGAAGCATTGTGAGACATTCAGCTCATTTTCAACTACAAATGTGTGAGAAACGTCTTCTCATGAAGCTTCCAGCTGCTCAAAACCTGCCCTCTTTAAATCTCCTCTCAGGTGATCTGCTTGGTCTGATTTATGGTTTGGATAGGAAAGCTATGGATTTGAGGACTAAGCTAAGCTGAATTTAGCAGATGGACTTTGGTTTAGTGTTTCTGTAGTACTTCATGGAAGAGGGCTGGGAACATGTGGAGGAATCAGAATCATCGAATCATAGAATTACAGAATGGTTTGGGTTTGAAGGGACCTTAAAAACCATCGAGTTCCGACCCCTAAGAAGCTCCTGATGCCAAGAGGCTGTTTCTGTTTGTACCTTACAGAAGTGTCACCATAGCTCTTGCATTATAACCATACTTTTTCAATGGCTTACTGTTGCTACTGGTACTGTAAAATCCTTCTCCAGCCTTTGGAAACCTACCCTACATCTTTTCTCCTTTATTCACCACTTCTGTATACCATAGGACCTTTAAAATACTGTCTTTACTGTGATGTTTGTCATTAAGACCATCGCAGGGCTGAGGCCATCCTGTCTTCTGGCCGTGTTAGACTGTAGATGTCTGAACCAGGCTTTGAAACGTTATCAGGAGTTGAATAAATGACTGTGGTACAGAAATGTTACATTGGATAATTAAATGTGGTTATCCAGTTCCATGCTATTAGTGTGACTTTATTAAACCCAGATTGTGGAGAGAACCCAAGAATACGTGTGCTGACTTCGATTATGCTTCCCAGGGAGGATATTAAGATAGCAACTCAGAAACAGTTCTAATCTTGGCATGAAGTTTCCAGAAAGGATTCTGGGGAGCTGCAAGGCCAGTCTGACACCCCTTGGACCATCCAAGACCCATTGGACCTTGTTGTATGTCTTCACCAAGGGCTAGCTCTCTGCCCTTTTCACTCCATACACAGATTCCCTGTCTCACGAGGTCCATGGGAGCGTAGGTAACAGTTGTATTTTGCCCAGTTTCATACCTGCACATTGAAAGGCCATTTGGCCAGTGGAAAATACATGTGTGGGCAATGCTTTTGTGCTGTTTGTCCTAATGGCTCCTTAGGACCATCCTTAGAAGAGAGATACCTTTTATAAAGTGCTGTGCAAGAGCTTGCATGCTGAACAGACTAAATACAAAGGAAAGAGATACTGATACACGTGAAGCATAATGAAGGGAGTATCTAGTAAAGCCATGATTAAAGTAAATTATGAAGGGGATTACTTAGGCAGGTAGTTGGCTAAGCTGGTTTTATACATGCAGGAGATTTTTTTCACCCTTTTAGGCAGGGTTATTGCTGGGGTTAACAGTAGATATACCTGAGAATGGTGGAGCATGAGCAGCACAGCACAAGTATACTTACCAACGGGCTTTCCTTCACCTCCCAGTTGGCTCTGAGAGCACAGGAGCAGGGAGCAGTCTCTGGATGTCTCGTTCTTTGGCCACCCTGCTGAGACAGGCAGCAGATCATGATGGAGTTTGGCCACTAATGACCACCTTAGGTTTGAACCTGTGACATGGAGATGAAAGTCCGCGTATTCCATTCCTGGTCCCAAATCCATCTCGCTCACTGCCTTTGAAGGATTTAATTAAATGCTGAATACAGTTAACTAGAAATAGTCCTTGCCCTGAACAATGCAGAATGAAACAGCACTTGACAGGAGAGGGCAATGCTTGCAGATGGATTATAAGAGATTAATTTTGCTAAGTTTTGATTTAACATTATCTTAACAAAAGGATTCTTGATCTTCTGCTTGCACCTATCATGAGACCTATTTCAGATTGAAGATAAACTTAGCAAGGGAATTACTGAGTGAGAATAAAGTCTCTATCTCCTGTATGATCCTTATTCCTCATCTATGCTGTTAGGCTTACAGATTCATTGGCACTGTACTGTCTGCACTGCCCTGTGAATTCATTATAAATAGCTTTGAGATCTCCACTTCTGAATGATTCTTTTCATATTATCCTATATTTCATGGGTCCTAACACGAGCAGAGGCAGATCTGCATAGGCAGAAGCATCAAAATGAGCAGCCAGATTTCTGATACCTGTTTTCTTGTTCATTAGTTAGCAAAAGGGAAGAATAAAAAGGAGAAGCAGTGTTACCTCCTTTTTCTGTGTCGAATGAAGCCAAATTGGATGAGGGTGCTGAGGCGCTGGCACAGGGTGCCCAGAGAAGCTGTGGCTGCCCCATCCCTGGCAGTGTTGGACCCAGGGGCTTGGAGCAAGCTGCTCTAGGGGAAGGTGTCCTTGCCCGTGGCAGGGGGTTGGAACTGGATGAGCTTTAAGGCCCCTTCCAACCCAAACCAGTCTGGAATTCTATGCTATATTGAGAAAGGAGAGAGAATCCATGGGTGTATGAAGGAAAATAAGTTTTCAAGAAACACAGCATTGCTCTAGTCCATGGAAATTACAAAATTTGTTCCTTTTATTGCCATACAAAACTGTATGGGACCTATTGCCTGCCCTGAAGCATCCACTAACAACTGTTATTGCTTTCTGCTAACCCTGATAGCCACTTCCTTTGTTTCCCTTTCAAAAACAAGCAGGAGCTTTCTTTAACATGGCATTTCCTGCTCTGGAGTTCTTTATTCACCTTTATTTTGCCCTTTTACTTCACAGACTACTTCTTGACCCTCGATGAACCCATGAACAACATCACCACCACCCTGGGGCAGACCGCAGAGCTGCACTGTAAGGTCTCTGGCAACCCTCCTCCTACGGTGCGATGGCTGAAGAACGATGCTCCGGTTGTCCAGGAGCCCCGGAGGATCTCCTTCCGTGCCACAAGCTATGGATCTCGCCTGCGGATAAGGAACCTTGACACTACAGATACCGGCTACTTCCAGTGTGTTGCAACCAATGGTAGAAAGACTGTTTCCACAACTGGGGTGCTCTTTGTGAAATTTGGTAAGTTTTGGCTTTTTAAGCTGTTCAAACTTAGAGAAGCAGCTCTGGAGGGAGGTGTGTTTGTCCACTGGAACTGAGTGCACCGGTTCAGTAGCATCAGCTGGTCTGCTACAGCTTATTTGTGGGAGCATCTCTGGGACGGCAGTTTATCCTCCCTGCCTGCTCTTTGCTGAGCTGCAGTGCCTCAGTTGCCTGCTGTAATGGTGGCTTTTACTATATTAAAGCCTACTGGAAGACAGGGATCACTAAACATCCACGTTCATCCATGGCAGGGGGGTTGGAACTGGATGATCTTTCCAGTTTGATCCAGATGATCCAGATGATCTTTTCTTTTTTTTGGTCCTTTCCAACCCTAGCTATTCTATGATTCTCTGATTGTGTATGCTACCTGGGTGCCTTCAGACCAGAAAAGAAATACTTTATGCTCAGGTGTCCTCCTTTGTCTCTAGCAAGTGAGAAATTTCAACTTGCAGTTTAGACTGGGGGCATGTTAATGATATCTGTCTATCTATATAGAGATATGTACACACACACCCCATCAGGTAAAATAAGCACTTTTTCTTCAAAGTCTGTATGCAGATAATTGCCTTCAAAGCTGATCTTACAGCTGAGAAGATTCCAAACTAGAAACAGAGTTTATGTCTCTTCTCCACCTCCACATTCAGAGGGAAGCAATTCACTGAGATGAAGATATTTGCACAGAGTCCCAGTGAATCCTTTTAGGAACTGGGCAAATAACACACCAGGAATGATGTGTGTGATGAGTTTCATAGTCTTTTCTCATGAATCTGCCACATTTTCTAAATTATAATCAGAAATCAATCATTAGATGTTCTCCTAAGGCAGTTGTCTTTCAGCTAATGTCTGAAATTGAAGAGTTTTGTATGAAAGGGTTCTATTTTACAGATGCTTTATATTATACAGATGCTCCTGTGGCAAAGAGGGAGTGTTTTTTATGACTGGAGCAGCACTGAATCTCACAATTTGGTTTCTAGGGCAAATACTCATTAGTACGAACTCACCTAAAATCTGCTGCAGCCGACTCTTGCGTGTGAACATGCACTGCAGCCCCCCCAGCCCTTCCAGCGGTTGCCAAAATCCAAGTACCAAGGGCAGTAATGACATATCACTAAACTGAAACTGACAGAAGGGAGACTGAGATGAGTTCTTGGTCAGAAGCTCTTCCCTGTGAGGGTGCTGAGGCACTGGCACAGGGTGCCCAGAGAGGCTGTGGCTGCCCCGTGTCTGGCAGTGTTCAAGGCCAGGTTGGACACAGGGGCTTGGAGCAAGGTGCTCCAGTGGAAGGTGTCCCTGCCCGTGGCAGGGGTTGGAGCTGGAGGAGCTTTAAGGCCCCTTCCAACACGAACCATTCTGATTTACTCTGTGATTAACCCCTCAGCCAAAGCCCGCTGAGGTCAGAGCAAATGCAATCAGTGCATTTGAATCAGGCTTGGGATTAACTTCCCGATAAATAATGAAGACTGATAGGGGAAATGGTGCTGTTTTCTCCTTACATGCTTTTGTACAAGCCTCCTGTGGATTGCTATAACCTTTTCTGTGACAGACCGTTGAAAGCAGGATGCCTCACCTGTCTATTGTCCTGTCTATGCTGCTTTGCAGACAGTCACTGCTACAGGATAAGGTCTTGTCTTTGGCACTGACAAACTGCCACTTGTCTGTTAAACTACATAAACCACATCCAACGTGACAGGCTGTTGCTTTTATCTTTTAAAAGGTTTTCAAAAGCTTCCTGCTTGCTCCCTCACCATAACTCATCACACTGTTTTTCTTCTGTCACTTTTCCAGGTCCCCCGCCAACAGCAAGTCCAGGATCATCGTAAGTTGTTTCATGTCTGTTATGTCGATTCATTAATCTTGCATTTCAGCAGTCAGGAGTTCATTTGTCATTTTGTGTGACAGGAGCACTTTTACATTCCACTTTAAGTCAGATAGGATGGTAATTTATTATAACTGAATTATCTGTCCTGCAGATACCTTTTCATGTTATCATGTCAACTCCTGTTTCTTGCCTTAGACTTCTTAATTTCCCCTATTACCTTTAGATCATCTGGTGCCTTCAGCCTTTGAACTGGTTTCAGTGTACGTAACAAGTATCAGTAGGAACTGATCTTTGTACATGTCATGGCCCAGTGTGGAAGATATTTATCACTATAAATAGATTTTACTACCTAGGGGCTTCTTACTGAGTTGAAGGGGACTGATGGTTGTAAACTGCATCCGTATCTATCTGTACCTGTGTTAGTAAAATGTCTTAAAGCTGCGTTTTAAGTATCCTGGAGCTTGGGTTTGGTTTCTCCTGTTGGGTCCATGCTGCTGGGTGTGAGCACTTGCCACATGGTTGTATTTTGGCAGGGGAGCTTCTGTCTTTGGTAGCTTTTGAGAACATACGTTTGTCTTCCCCTCTAGTTTCAAGATACA
This sequence comes from Myiopsitta monachus, assembly GCA_017639245.1. Taxonomy (NCBI): domain Eukaryota; kingdom Metazoa; phylum Chordata; class Aves; order Psittaciformes; family Psittacidae; genus Myiopsitta; species Myiopsitta monachus. Next base: position 62,380,900 of record CM029923.1, read on the forward strand.
CGATCAGACTTGCACACCTATTGTAGTCTCTTATCGTTTGAAGAGTGATCTTCAACACTTCTGATGTTTGAATTGATTTTGTGATGGTGCGTCCAGCTTATTCATGTCTAAAATGTATGGAGCAATACTGAAAGCTTTCCTCTCCTGCTGAGGGAAGCTGCCACATTAGAAGAGAAATACAGTGCCAAGTAACACTTAAAATGGAACTATTAATACAGTTAACAAAGAGTGCAAAAGCTTGGGGATGTGAATGTTCCTGACTGTCGCTATAGAAGATCATTCACAAAGTGTCGCAGAAGATATGTTAGGGAAGCATCTGACCACAGAAGGACATGCAAGGATGCCCTCTAATGGAACATCATAAAATGTGATTTTGTCTTCCTTTTTGAAGGTACCGGATGTGAAATGACTGAGTTTGTTTCGAGAGGGGAACTCTTTGCGTGGACTTCAGCTCCATTTTGCGATTGGGGTGTACTGGGGAGGAAAGCTTCACGGTGCTGTGGGACATGGGGGCTGTTGTGCTCTTTAGCAGTTTGGAGACTTAATGAGAAGAGGTGTATTTACTGTCTACTTCCACCTAGTTCTGTGGGTGTTCTGGTCAGGTCCTAGTTCAGGGGGTTCTGTAAGTTGCAAGGTTAAGCAACACATCCTTGGTGGTCAGCAGCTCACAAGAGAGCAGTGTGAGCACAGACAGCAGAGAACTGTGCTGGAGTTTCCCTGTCCGGGCCAGTCAGGTTTGCCTCACAAAGGTTAAAACAAAATGGACTATGGGAACCTTCTTCCCATTTTTCTTTCTGGAGGGGTTTGGGAGGGTTTTGCCCCCCTGCAAAAGGAGGACCACAATTAAGTAGCTAAAAGCTTCACCCGGTTATGGAGCAGTAACAACAAATGGTCCCTCTGCTTCAGTGAGTGTTGCGCTGAGCTCGAAGGTGATGTCTACACAGCATCATTGAGACCACGAGGAAGAAATAAACCAGTATCACAAGTGCTAGTTTGGATGTATTACGCTCTGCCTAAGCTAAGCACCCGTTCTGCTAGCTTAACATGGCCCTGGCTTATTTTGAGTGTAAAACCCATATATCCAGGGAATAAATAGTCACGGTTTTCTGTATGCACCATATCAAACATTAAATTGGCTTTAAAGTAACTTCAACCAAGATCTGCATTTTGTTTTCAGCACTGGTGTATGTGTGTACAAACACAAAGAATGTGAAAAGGTGAAAAGAAAGTGAGACATCCTCTTTATATAGTTGACTTTATAATTGTTCTTTATGATTTTATAACCATAAAAGATGTTTGATCACACTTCATTACCCTGGGAGGTTGTGGGCTCTGCCTAGTGAGAGGTCACATTATGTTAAACATTGGAGAGAAACAACCAAAGAAACGTGCAGAGCGATCTCTGTTTCACTGAAAGGAGAACATTTACAGTCCTGTAGAAAACCAGATTTAATCTATGAAACAAGAGAATCAGGAAGGGGCTTATGACAAAGAAATTATCAACTTGGAACTCATACTGAATGAGAGTAAAAGAAAAGGGCTGTGTACATCATCTTGGGCGTTACATAGGTGTCACAAAAGAGTTTGAAGGACTACACACTAAAACCAGCAGTACTGCCAGAGGGGAGACTGAGATGAGCTCTTAGGCAGAAGTTCTTCCCTGTGAGGGTGCTGAGGCGCTGGCACAGGGTGCCCAGAGAAGCTGTGGCTGCCCCGTGTCTGGCAGTGTTCAAGGCCAGGTTGGCCACAGGGGCTTGGAGCAAGGTGCTCCAGTGGAAGGTGTCCCTGCCTGTGTCAGAGATTGGAACTGGATGAGCTTTAAGGTCTCTTACAACCCAAGCCAGTCTGGAATTCTATGTTTCTATACTCCCCAGCAAGCAAATTTCCCTGACAAAGAGATTTATTTAAGTTGTTCTAGAGATTAAAACAATTTTCTGGTATTTTGATTCCAGATTGCTTCAAATACAGAGAGAAATTGAAGCCTGCTCCCTGTGAGACCCTTCAACTACATCAGCCCCAGACTATTATGTTGTTTCATAGTCTTGATGCCATTGTAGGACTCCTCATTGCTATTAGAGCTAGGTAGTCATGGGAAATACCTGGTTTTGTTAGTGAAAACCAACTCTATCTATACCAGTGTCAGCGTTCAAGGTCCAGGGTAATAGATGTACTACATGGTCAACCTCTCTTGCCAGCATTTAAGACTCATGGGAGCCCTATAGGGAAGCATTTTCTTTAGGAATGGTCCTGGGAGCTGTGTCATAAAATATCTTCCTGCCATTTGTTCAAAATTAAGGCATTGCTCCTGGTGCTTTGGCCACGATGGCTGTGGATCCATGGGTGCAGCTCGGTTTGGGTCCACAAAATCAGATTTTGATGGGAACCTATGTCTCTCTTCCTTCACAGTGCCAGCTGACGCTGGTGTTGCTCTGAGCAAATGGATGCTCACCATGCATCATTATAGGGACATAGCATAGTATTTTACAGTGTTTAAATGAAGGTTAAAAATAGAAAAAGCACTTTGAAGGATGTTGTGTAAATGAAAACTCACACTTGGGTAATGGTTTTGCCTTATCAGCATGAGTTTCTTCCCCGGTGATAAGGCAATGAGCAACCTCAGTGGCAAGCAGCAGCCTTGTGCAGTGGTCGTGCTTTTTCCATGTTGTCTGTATCAATCTACCATGAGTGGAAGGTTCTGTTCATTTCAGGGTTTAATTTGAGGATCATGTGTTTAAAAAACTCCTTATGCTCAGCACTTTTTCTCTGCATAATTTATAGGTGCTGAGTTCTGCCCTGGTGTGATGGCAGGAAAATAGATGGGCCAACTGTAGCTGAAAGAGTGAAAAGGTTAACTCGATGACTGCTGTAAAAGCAGACAGGCAATGCTGGATAACATAATAACTCTCGTGTGTGTTATATCCTTATTCTCTCTGCTTTCCTTAAGCACTGCTCGAATTAGCTAGAGCCAAAAGTCTGATTTGCCAATCAGTGTGAAGCGAAGAACAGAAACTCCAGCAGAAGCACACCACCACAGTCCATAATGAAACCAAGAACCCAAAGGTATCGCTGCGGTGGCAAGCACAGGCTGACCTGAATGTCCTTCCTTTAACTCTCCTGTGTTTGGCAAAGGTCAGCTTTAAAGCCCTTATCTGCCAGGCCCTGGAGTTACATTCCATTACCCTGCTCTGGTGCTCTGCCTCCCTGACAGAGCTTGAAGAAGCTTCTTTGGTTTCAAAGAACCCCCCAACCACACTCCTGCTTTATAAATAAATCATTATTTTATCTGTTGGGTTGCCGGAAGGTGCTTCAGATACAGCCCCAGCTACAAGCAGCTCAGTGAGCTGTGGGGAGAGTGAGAATGCCCGTGTCCTGCGCTCCGGATGTGTGCCCAGGAGCTGGGCGGCCGCGCCGGCTCCGGCTCTTGGGAATAGTTTCCATGAAGTGGATGGTGTCAAGGGCACCTCCACGACAGCAGGAGTCTGGAGGGGGCTCTTGGGGCAGATAAGTCAGGTCTTGCGGGCTCTTGGTGTAAGAGGCCAGCATCAGCTAATGTGGGCCCTTCTTTGTTCCATGGAATTTATGAACGCAAGCTCAAATTGATTGAGTAACTTGAGGAAGATCAAAGGGAGCATTTTGCAGTTAACTCGTGTGTCAGTGTATACTTGTGCAGTGCGTATTTGTGTGTCCATATATTATACACATACATATGCACCGCTGTACCCCTTGCTTCTGAAAATTCCCTGAAAAACCGTGACTTTAACATTGGGTTTGAAGATCCCGTGCTTCACATCGCTTTGAAACTCAGGTTTTGTCCATCATCCGTGGCAAGGTTTGATCGTTTTAGGATGTAGAAATGTGTATCTTAACCTCAGGTCTCTGTGGTTGCTGCAGAGATCGGAATCAGAAGGGGCTGAGGTTGGAGCACAGCAGATTCCTTTAGGTGAGAGAATTTAATGTAACGGTAGAGATACTTTGGCCTGGCAAATGGTTGTGTGCCCAATCTTTTCCATTGTTATTGTCCTTTTTTTCCCATTCTGTGTGATTTCTTCTATTTGGAGCAGTGGCCCTGTGCTTGCCCTGGGCTTCACCCGCCCCAGGGTGGGTGCGAGTGACTGAAAAGGGACTGTAGTGATAGGACAAGGGGAAAGGGGTTCAAACTTAAACAGGGGAGATTTAGGTTGGATTTAAGGAAGCTCTTCCCTGTGAGGGTGCTGAGGCGCTGGCCCAGGGTGCCCAGAGAAGCTGTGGCTGCCCCGTGTCTGGCAGTGTTCAAGGCCAGGTTGGACACAGGGGCTTGGAGCAAGCTGCTCCAGTGGAAGGTGTCCCTGCCCATGGCAGGGGTTGGAGCTGGAGGAGCTTTGAGGTCCCTTCCAACCCAAACCATTCTAGGATTCCAGGAAATGAGAGGAGGGTGAACACGCTTGCTCTCTCTTTGAAAGCTGCCACAAGAGCTATAGCAGTAACTAAAACAGCAATGCCATTTTACATGGTCCAGTGGAAGCATCAGAAGAACAGCCAGGCCCCTCTTGGAAGTATTCTGTATGTTCACAGGACATGGTGTTTGGGATTTTAAAGGAGAAAAATGAATAGCTCATCAATATTACTGCTCCTGGATGTTCAGGGGTTACTGTGCAGCAGAGACAATGGCATGGGTGTAAATCAGGCTGGATGTGTATACCACAGACTGGCACCTCCTGAGTAAGGTATATACAGTCCTTGTGTCAGTATTGCTCTTGAGCAGTCCTTTTATTCTTAACAGAGCCTTTGCTGTATATATAACCTAAATGTGACATTGTTTTGTTCTTTATTTAACCACTGGGAATGAGGAGTGAAAAGAAGGAGAGGGGATGGCTGTAATTTAAGGGGCATTTGATTCATAAGATCAAATGGGGTTTGCAGGGCTATTGTGAAACCACAAACCCCACCGGAGTCTCCCATCCTCTTTCTCAGTGATTAAGACTTTTTTGGGGTTTTTTAGTTAAACACATCTGGGTTTTTTAGGAAAGCAGACCTTTTACACAGTGCCTCTATGTGGCTGGATGTCAGCATGGTTCCTTCAGTGAGAAAACGCACAGCCACTGGCCACCATCCAGGTAAGAGTTGGCCAACTGTGTGTTCTGCTGTGGATTTCAAAGAGTAACAGGGAAACTTTCCCCCTTTTGGCCATAGAAGCTAAATGTTGTAGAAGAAAAACTACTGATAAAGAGGCAGGAGTAGATTCCGTGGAGAACCACTCCAGCAGCATCCTGAGACCAATCGCAGCACCCCAGGGCTCCTGCACCCAGGCTGGGTACCACGCTTGGCCCCCAGCATCTTGCTAAAGGAGGTGTATTGATTTCCGCTCCCGTAACATGTTTTGTGGCTGTCATAGAAACTCCATCCCTGTTGCTTAGTGATGGAGGATATTCTGAATGAGGCCTGCGTGCGAGTCCCATGAGTTTTGGTGCAGGATCTTTTATAGCCCCGCTGCGTGCTGGTGCAGCAGCTTGTCCGTACAACATATAGGATCTGAGACACAACTCAAAGTGGGATATTCTGTGCGCAGGCCAATATAAATACATTTGTACAAAAAACCTCATGCAGTATGAAGATGAAGTCTGAGTGGCTGATGCTGACAGAAACCATGTTACGTTCTGTTACATTACTTCATTCGAGTGAAAATAATACTCCCTTAGTTTTGCCAGGCTCCGAGAGGCAGATTATCTGCTGTGAGCATGCCAGTCTTGGAATTGAAATGTTTCCAGGGAGAACTGGGCTTGTCCTCTTCACTGGGTCTTTGATCTGCTGCACACTCAATCTGTTCTGCCACTGTCTCACCTTGTCCTTTGTACTGATTATTCTGCTGCGGTTTTCCTTGTGACATTCCTGGAGCATCACAGACAATAAGGTGACTGCTGACTGTGTGTGGCTGAGGAGGGAGCATGCTCTTGGACTTCCCTGTGCAAGCAAAACCAAGTGAAAACCTCTGGGTAAATGTAGTACAGAAATTAAAATGCCCTATTTGTGTCTTTTATTGAATGAATTGGCTACAGAGAGTTTTCTAATGAGTTTTATCTACTCAGGGTACTTACGTAGCTAAATATACACATTATCTGAGAACCCCAGCATCCTTTGCCTCTTTACCTCCTCTTATCTCCCTGGCCACGTATGGGAAACTGAGCCCAGAGTAAGATTAAAGGTGGGTTTCTGTTGCCTTAACTGCAGCTGTTCATGGTACTTCAGATGCAGCTGAAGTCACACTTGTCTGGGTTTGACAGCCTGGGGTGGTTTGCCCACGCTGTGCATGTGCAGCCTGTAATGAAATAGAATTGAGCTCTGTCTCTGGAGGCAACAATAATCCGGTGACCAAAACCTGTGCCACTGGATTATTGTTCTTCTCCGGGGCTGTGCATCGTCCTCTGGTTTTCACGTGAGCAATGCGGCAAAAACCACAGTTCTTTGCCACGGAGTGGGTTAAGTTGTAGTTTGTTGGGCTGTGCCAAGTCTACAGAAGCAAAACTGGCCCATTGGGAGAAGGATCAACCTTAGAAAGTGCTTTTCCCTTTTGAAAGGGTATCAGGTCAATGTTTTCACGAAGTTTAGCTGAAGCGTTCCATTCTTACCTGCCTGTAGTGCAAACAGAACCCCCTTCTGCCCCCATAGGGCACGAAGGAAAGGTACGGCACAATGTGGAGACATAGTTGTATTACCTGAAAACAAAGCAATTACACTGATGTCAACATCTTTTTAAGTGAGGAAGAAGGGTGTAAGGTACATTGTGACTTGGACATGGGGAGCCAGAGTTCTCTGATGCGTTTTTGTAGTGCAAGGGGAAAGGCAAACCCAGCTCTTAAGAACTGGGTTTGTTTTCATTCTGCGCAGGGTCACCCATAGCAACTATGTATGCACATAAGTGTTTGGGGTAGAAATGGTCTTTGTGGAATGCTGCAGTCAGTATCTGAAGAGTATTTGGACTTTTATTTCTATGAGGTTTTAATATGACCCGGTGGCATCGTCAGGTGGGTTGTCCATGTATTAAAACCCATGGTGGAAGTGAAGATGAAAATCCGGAATTCCTTTTACTTGCTTAGGAAGTGTTCAGCTTTCAGGATCTTGGAAATACAGGATCAGCTCTTGTGCTTTTTTATATTTAGATGCTTTTTCATAGAATCATACATTTGTGGAATGGTTTGGGTTGGAAGGGAGCTTAAACCTCATCCAGTTCCAAACCCTGCCACGGGCAGGGACACCTTCCGCTGGAGCAGCTTGCTCCAAGCCCCTGTGTCCAACCTGGCCTTGAACACTGCCCTAGATGGGGCAGCCACAGCTTCTCTGGGCACTCTGTGCCAGCGCCTCAGCACCCTCACAGGGAACAACTTCTGCCCAAGAGCTCATCTCAGTCTCCCCTCTGGCAGTTAAAGCCATTCCCCTGTCCTGTCCCTACATCCCTTGGCCAAAGCCCCTCTCCAGGTTTCCTGCAGCCCCTTCAGGCACTGGAGCTGCTCTCAGGTCTCCCCTTCAGGAGCCTTCTCTTCTCCAGGCTGCCCCAGCCCAGCTCTCTCAGCCTGGCTCCAGAGCAGAGCTGCTCCAGCCCTCGCAGCAGCTCCATGGCCTCCTCTGGACTGCTTTTAGGATGTTAATTTAACCTTGCTGTATTAGTTGCACTGAGCTTGTTTGACCGTGTTTGATAAATGCTGAGGACAGCACTGGAACGTGAGTTTACGCTGTCGTTACAAACTAGGCTCGGATAGTTTTATTGTCACTTTTGTAACACTGTGGATCTAGGAACATTTCAAATCCCACACAGGAACCCTGTGAAGGGACTGATCCATGAACCACAGATACAGCATAGACTTTCCTTTCTCTGATTATCAGAGTTTATAGAAACACTTAAAGGAGCCCTGTAATTTCGTGATTTGACCCTGAATTACAGTCTCTGCAGTGTGTCTTTTCCTGATTGATTTTAAAGAGACCAAAATGAGGATAATTGGCAACAAAAAGGAAATATTTGGCAACAGAAAGGAAAAAATACAATCAGGGGAGGCTGAGAAGTTGCATTCCTTACACTGATCATCTCCTGCAGCCTGCGGGATGCTGTGGTTATGGAGATACTCTTTAACTGTTGTGCGCAGTTGGCAATCTGCATCTGATTAATAATCAACTGAGTCTTGTGAGTTAAACCAAATAGCCAGACCTGCCAAGTATTGTTCCTATTAATGCTATATAGCCTTAATGTCACACAGAGGCCTTTTTCCCACTGAACTCCCTGGCAGGAGCTGTCTGGGTAGGAGTTCAGTCCATCCCAGGACTGTGCTGTGAAGCTCCACATTAAGAATGGTTGGGAAAAAAGTATTGGATTGGATTAAAATATTGAGCCTTCAGTATTTGGTTTTATTCCATGTCGAAATGAAGCTGAGACCATCAGGGGTTTAGTCTCAGAACCCTAGCCCAGCATGTAAGAGCAGAGAGGAGGAAGATGCTGGCTGTGCTTTAGAGCAAAGGTACGGTCTGGTTTTCCCATATTTCATGTGGTCATTCCAGATAACAGCTCTTTGGAAGCCAATTCCAAAATTCCTTCTGGAGCTGGTAAAGGATTGCAGAAGTAACTTAATCCAAACCACTGCGTTCCTGTGCAGCATTCCAGTTTTCAGAAGATGATGTTTTCTCTCCAAGACAATTTTCATCAGAAAAAAGCTCCTTTTGCTTTAATCCTAAGGGCGTTTTAAGTGGCTTAAAAGGATGTCTTTGAGCCTGAAGACTGTGACAATATTACAGTGACAATTAATTTCCTCTTCCTGCTCTGTGTCAGGTTACAGTAGTGGCTCAGCAGAGCCTGCCTGCGTGCTGCTTTGTTTTGGAGAGGCCTTGCCCTGGATGTGTGTCTTGTCCTCAGATGGGGCAAATAAAAAGTCATATTTTAGGGTGTCTCTGATTCCCATAGGGTTAGAGCTGGTTTGTGGTATGCTCAGACAAGCGGGTATCTTCAAACTCCAGTCAGAGATTACTGGTCTCTTGTTTTATTTGCATGTATTTACCTCCTTCAGTGGCTCTTCATTGAAGAGCTGCTAAAATAGAGATGGGTGCTGTTGTTCTGGGGAGGAGGGGTGTATTTCATGGTGCAGCTCAAGTGCCAGAGCCTCCTTTCTTGCAGTCCCATGCTTCTGGCGCTTTCTGTTCTTCTTCCTATTGTTGCAGTATCTAAAGGGTGGCTCCATTTTGGAGACTCCCCTTTTACAAGGAGTCACATGGGAAAGATGAAGGGTGATGGGCACAAGTTACTGCTGGGGAGATTTCCACTGGACACAAAGGAAAATCTCAGTGAGAACAATCAGCCATTGGAATAATCTCCTCGGGGAATCGGTGGGTTCCCAACACTGGGCACTTGTAGGACTCAGCTGCACAGGGTGCTGGAACATCTAGTCTAGGTCATGCTTTGCCTAGAAGGGTTGGAGCAGATGAGGTCTCTTCCAGCCAGGGGTGCTGTGATTCTGTGATCCTGTTTTGGGGGTCTGATGGTCTGTCTTTATAAATGAACACTAAAAAGCTGACAGACTGGAAAGCAACCTCCTTGGTTTCCCATGGTAGCATTACAGTCAACATAAGACTTTGGTCGTGCAGGAGAATACATTACTTGAGTTCCTCTTCTCTTGCTATTGCTTCATTAGCACTATTCCCGGTGTGTACAGGTGTTACTTGTGGGGAGGTGGGTGGAAAAGTCTTTTGATGTGGCTGGAAAGGTCTTTAAATGGAGGAGGAATGAAGGGAAATAGTTGTACAACCTGTGTCTTGGTCTTGTGGTATAAAATCATTTCTAGCTGTCATGGAAGGAGTTACATGTCACTGTGTCAGAAAACCGAAACTGTGAATCAGTTACCTTAATATGATTTTCTGAAAGGGAAAACTGAACTTCCGTCACATGGAGCAAGCTTGTTCAAAAGCATCGTATGGTCTTGTTGTACTTCGAACCCTGCACATTCTGGTGGCCAAAGCTTATTACAGCACTTCCCTTGGCTTCTGGCCATTGGCACAGCACTGAGAGCTGGGCAAGTGGAAGGGGGGAAATACAGAAAGAGTCAAACATTTCTAGAGCCAGTTGATGTCTGAGGCCATCTCCAAGGTACGGTGAGATTCCTCTGTGACATAAGGCATTTAATTACAAGGGAAATCCTGTTTAAAGGCTATAATGTTTCTGTGGTTGTACTAAAATACCTTTACTAACCAGGTTAGTAAAACCTCCGTGGGCAAATCTCAATCCTCTTCTCATTTGGTTCTTTGCCTTTCATGCCCAGCTGTTGCTGATCTTCCTTACCCGAATCCTCTTCGGCTATTTTCAGTTTGTGCTGATGGGGAACCCATGAGGGATCTGTCAGAGGTTCATCAGATCGCAATGGCATGTGGAGGCTCTGCTCCGGGCACAGCTTCAAGCAGGCTTTTGTTTTAGCTGTTCGCTGCCAGCCTCACTACCAGCGGGCTGAGAAATGGATTAAGATGAAACATTTGGAACGTTAGAGTAGTAAAAGCTCCGGTTGCTTGTGGTAGGAATTATTCAAGAGAACAGAAAATGGTAATAATAATAATTGCAGTTCTCCAAACAAGCGTGGGGACTTTGGGGGAGAGGCAGCTCCTGTGGCATCTCTGCAATGCGTTTGTTTCCTCTTCCAGGCTCTCTTTCACCCACATAAAAAGTCAGCTCTGTCCATATGTAACCCCCTTCTTCCTGCCCCTCCTTCCCGAGGGCTGTTTGTGCTGCTCCTTGCCTTTCGTACGGACTCAGCACTGAGCCTTTGCTTTCCCCGTAATGAGACATCCCAGGGCTGGGAATTCAGAGCTGTGTGCTGCTCCACATCTTTTCCCCAAGATCACTGTCCCAGCCAGGAGCTGGGCAGCTGCAAAATTCTCTTCCTTAATCACCCCCCATGCATTTTTAGATGTTCTGATTTCATGAATGGTGAAGTGATTATAAAGTGTTTCTGCTTCCACAATGTCCTGTACTTCCCTTGGGCTGGCCTGGCATGTCTGTTGGGAGCAACTTGCTCTGCTCCCAGGTGCCCCCATGCTCGCATGGGTCTCTCTGGTGAACATCAGAGGAGACCATGGAGCTGCTGCGAGGGCTGGAGCAGCTCTGCTCTGGAGCCAGGCTGAGAGAGCTGGGCTGGGGCAGCCTGGAGAAGGCTCCTGAAGGGGAGACCTGAGAGCAGCTCCAGTGCCTGAAGGGGCTGCAGGGAACCTGGAGAGGGGCTCTGGCCAAGGGATGTAGGGACAGGACAGGGGAATGGCTTTAACCTGCCAGAGGGGAGACTGAGATGAGCTCTTAGGCAGAAGCTGTTCCCTGTGAGGGTGCTGAGGCGCTGGCACAGGGTGCCCAGGGAAGCTGTGGCTGCCCCATGTCTGGCAGTGTTCAAGGCCAGGTTGGACCCAGGGGCTTGGAGCAAGCTGCTCCAGTGGAAGGTGTCTAGTGGAAGGTGGTTGGAGCTGCATGAGGTTTAAGCTCCCTTCCAACCCAAACCAGTCTGGGATTCTGTGACCACCTGAAAATCAGCAATTTCAAAGGGCCACCCAATGCCATTGGCAACTACGTAATCAGCCAAAATGAGTGTTGTGAGCCAGAGCCCTTTGATGAAGGGGCTGTGAAAGCTCATGAGAAGCTGGAGGGAGCAGTTCTCACCCTGAGCTCACAGTGCAGCTCCTTGTGGCAAGGACATGTCAATCACATGGATCTCAAATTCAGACTTGACTCTGGACTTCCTCAGGCTTTAGAAGAACCACTGCTTTCAGTCTTGGGGCAAGTGTTTGTTCAGTCTAGTAAAAACATGAAGAATGGGAATAAATCTGCCTTGACCCAAGGTGCTTTCAGTGTTGCGGTAGGTTGTAAAACCTTCAGGAGGAGTTTCCCTATAAAAATAACAGCGTTGGGCAGCCCGCCTGTGTGTAGTTACCTACTCAATGGCAATTTGTGTTACTCCATCACAAAATCATTGAGTGCAAGGAAGAAGATTATAAGGTGTTACATTATTTATCCTGATAATTAAAACCACACTAGCTTTGGCAGTTCAAAGCCGTAACCCTGGGCGACTTCAAATACTGTAAAAGGAGTTAATCATTGATTTCAGAATGTGTCAAGTTTACTGATCTTGTTAACAAGAAAATATGTGTGGTTACCTTGGTGGGGAAGGAAAGCAGTTATCATCTGACCTGTTATTAGCTGGATGCTATTATTGGTGCCTGAGCCAACAAAGATTAGTGTTAAGCAAAAAATGAATCACAAATGTTGCCCTGCCATAGGTTTCCAGGCACATTTCTTGTGTCAGAAGACAGGCTGAGAAAGTTGGGGCTGTTCAGCCTGGAGAAGAGAAGGCTGCGTGGAGACCTCATAGCAGCCTTCCAGTGTCTGAAGGGGGCTATAGGGATGCTGGGGAGGGACTCTTCATTAGGGACTGTAGTGATAGGATAAGGGGTAACGGGTTCAAACTTAGACAGGGGAAGATTAGATTGGATATGAGGAAGAAACTCTTTCCTGTGAGGGTGGTGAGGCACTGGAATGCCCAGGGAAGCTGTGGATGCTCCATCACTGGCGGTGTTCAAGGCCAGGTTGGACAGAGCCTTGGGTGACATGGTTTAGTGGGAGGTGTCCCTGCCCATGGCAGAGGGTTGGAACTGGATGAGCTTAAGCTCCTTTCCAACCCTGACTGTTCTATGATTCTGAATGGATTTTCTCACAGTCCTGATTTTGCTCCAGATGAATGGACACGTTCTTTTGCCAAGATCTGCCCGGCAATTAGCACCAAGAGCACTTAGCAAGCAGATCCCCTTTCAAGGTTCACAGCTAGTTTGGAGATTTGGAGGTTTTGGAGGTGAGAAGAGACCATTGCATTCCTCCATCTCCACAGGCTGTAGTACTTCTCTCAGGTGTGTAATGTTCCAAATCCCGTGGGTTTGAATTAGCTAGGGCACATCCTTGGAAAGAAGATAAAGAAGTATCATATTGATTTGATCTGTCTTTAACTTGTGAACATGCTCACGCTGCGTCAAGTCAAATTCTGTGCTTTCTGTCATAAAATCATAGAATGGTTTGAGTTGGAAGGGACCTTAAAGTTCCAACCTCTGCCATGGACAGGGACACCTTCCACTGGAGCAGCTTGCTCCAAGCCCCTGTGTCCAACCTGGCCTTGAACACTGCCAGACACGGGGCAGCCACAGCTTCTCTGGGCACCCTGTGCCAGCGCCTCAGCACCCTCACAGGGAAGAGCTTCTGCCTAAGAGCTCATCTCAGTCTCCCCTCTGTCACTTTAAAACTGTCCCCCCCTTGTCCTATCGCTGCATGTCCTTGTAAAAATGCCTTTATAAGACTCTAAATATACAAACTTTGTTATCTTTACAACCCAACTCTTGACTTTGCCAAAGCAGGTCTGAGAGGTCTCCTTTCCATAAGCTCCTGGGAATTGCCACCAGCTGTGTTACTGCCTCAAATCCTCTGTTGTTTGGGCTTCATTTCAGCCATCCCACTGTTTTGTCTTCGATGATGGAGACATGGAGTCACTTGGGTCTTTCCAGGACACGTGTGAGTATCAGCTGTGCAAGGGCTGCCAGTCAGTTAAGTCAGCAGTTGTGGAGAGATCATGGAGACATTGTCTCTTCTAATTCTTGGGTCCAAGCTGTCTCGAAATGCCTGTGTTTAAAAGATCTTGTTTTAGTAGGTGCTCTTGAATGTCTTTAGTTACTTTTGGAATAGAAACTATTTTGCTTAATTTATATGATAAATGATTAAATGCATTTCCGCTGCACTACTGTTGACAGTGCCACCGTTTCCGTTTTTGACAAATAAATATGAAGTATAGCAGAATCTCTTAGTCCCAGACTTACATGCAGAGTAAAAGCTTCTCCTGTACTGTTTGCATCTCTGTTCGTTTCAGGAATCTCCTGGTCTGATTTTTGCTTCTCATGGCAATGTTTTAGGGTTTAGTTAATATTTGGTACTGTCATTTTTCCTCTTCAGTGGATGCAAATTAGCCCAGACACAAGGAGCAGGTGAGGATTTGACCTTCCGTGAGTGTACTGTCTTCTGTGCATTTGAAACTGGACGAAAGCTAATGAGAGAAAAGGTTATCCCAGCAATGCTGAATGTGAGGGAATGATCTGGAGAATGTTTGCGCTTGTGCTGGGAGCTGTGCTGGGAGCAACCGTTGGCATTGGGAGCTGTGACTGTTTCAGGGTCTGATCGCAGCTGTACTGGGGATAAACCCAAAGGAACTCCATGGGTTTCTGAGGAGCTGCTCCGTATTTCTCCTCAGTCAGAACAACACAGGAATGTTACTCCATGCTTGGACAGAAGGCGGTTTTGTGAGACAAAGTAGGCAGTCGTGGTCTTGCCAAAGTAAAGTTTGTTGGCTGGCTAAAAGGAGCAATGGTGGACAAATACCAGTGCTCCCTTTGATTTTCAGCTCACACGCACTGTGTGAAAACGGCTTTGCTACACGATGGTATGTGCACATGCCTTTAAAATGATGTTTGCCTTAATCCTCGTGTATTTTTTTCATGCAGTTGTACAGTACCTGTTTTATATTACAAGAGCACGATAAGAGTTAATATTGATACGAACCAGCACTTTACCTACTCAAAGATAAACCCCAGCCTTTAGACTTGATAAAGTCCAACTGCAGAAGTATGCCAGGACAGACTTGACTAAAACAAGGTTCTAGAAACAGTTCTGTTATCTTAAATATCTTAAATAATATTTTTCTAGCGAGGGAATGCATTAATATAATGCATAACTTGCATATAACCTCAGTACCAGTTAATTTTGGTGTCACCGTGCCATGTGGAGGCAGGTAGGAAGCCTGGCAGATGTGGCTTCACTTTCTAACTGAGGAACAGTAGAGCTGGATGTTACAAGACCCCATTCAATTGAATTACTACTGTCAGTTGCTGACACATTGTAATAATAAAACTAAATGAGCCAATTGGGATAGTTTTATTTGTTGGGAAATATCAGTATATTTCATATTCTGCAAAGTTAAGACACGTCCAGAAAAATACATACAAGGGGTAATGGGTTCAGACTGAAACAGGGGGATTTAGATTGGATGTAAGGACAAAGCTGTTCCCTGTGAGGGTGCTGAGGCGCTGGCCCAGGGTGCCCAGAGAAGCTGTGGCTGCCCCGTGTCTGGCAGTGTTCAAGGCCAGGTTGGACACAGGGGCTTGGAGCAAGCTGCTCCAGTGGAAGGTGTCCCTGACCTGTGGCAGGGGCTGGAGCTGGAGGAGCTTTAAGATCTTTTCCAACCCAAACCATTCCATAATTTTATCCATTTTCCTTCTTCCGCCACTTGAATCAAAAAAGCATGGTGCTGGTTATGGGGGAAGTGTTTTATTTTCCACCTTGAATGCCAGTTATTAGGTGTAAATGAGCTGCAAAGTGGCATTATCTTGTATGGTTTCTACAAACACCTTACTGCAAACAAACTGAGCTTTTCTTTCAGTTGCTCAGACAAAGACTTTAAGCTTGTAGTGTTTGGAACTGGTAGGCCTTGCAAAGTTTGATGTTTCTAGTCTTTATTTACTACAACAGAAACAAAAACAAGGGAGGTCTGGGTATACTTAATGCTTCTTTTAATGCTGCTGCCAGAAAGCAGGCAGGAAGGCAGTGCATTCACTGTTTTGGGATAGCAAAGAGGAAGAGGCAGTGACCGCCTTTTTTTGTAGCAGCTACAACTTCAGAAGGGATTTGGCCCATTCCTGAGCAGAAAGCTGCAGTTTTTACACAGTTCTTTCTTCAGCTCAGGACTTCCACAATTTAGGGCTAAGCAGCCTTCTCAGGGCTAAGCAAAATATGGTCCCAAGACAGTTCCTGAAGCGTGATTGCTACCCTCTGGTCTGTGCAGCCTCTGTGGGGAGGTGAAATGCCTTTAAAGAAAACAAACAAGTTCCCTGTGCCTTATCCAGTTACCTTTGGAGAATGGATGGACAGATCTTGATTTTCACTGGAGCATATTTGCGCTCATGTTTGTTGTCTTAAGAATGAGTTTCTTATCTGGGAAGCAATCTTTTTCACGAGACATTCTAGGTTTAATATAACTCCTGATACCTTTAAAGCAGACTGGCTATTCCCAGCTGAGGAGCCTCTATTTATGTGTGTCTGTCAGGAGCGGAATTTATGATAGAGCTGCAAGTTATATGAACTTTAAATGTTTTCACAGTTGTTAAACCTGACCAGCTATTCCAGTAAGACGGACTGCTTAAAATGGTTTGGGGCTTACCAGCTACCCCCAGCTGAATTATGTGTTTTATGCTCATAAACACAGCAACCTCCAGACTGCTCGTCAGTGGAGAAGAACGCAGTATCCCTACCTGGACATAATTCCAAGGAAAGCCATTTAGAAAAATCTGTTTTCTGCTTGTTTTTTTAAAGGAGTGTGGAATTCCAGATCCTTTTTTAACATGTAGCTGCTTTCTCACTGTCTTTACTTTGTAGTGCCTGGTGTCTTCCCCATCCCATCAAATGAGCCACAGGTCTGTGTTTCAACTTCTTCAACAGAAGAGCTTCTGCCTAAGAGCTCATCTCACTCTCTCCTCTGGCAGCTTAAAGCCATTCCCATTGTCCTGTCCCTACATCCCTTGTCCAAAGCCCCTCTCCAGGTTTCCTGCAGCCCCTTTAGGCCCTGGAGCTGCTCTCAGGTCTCCCCTTCAGGAGCCTTCTCTTCTCCAGGCTGCCCCAGCCCAGCTCTCTCAGCCTGGCTCCAGAGCAGAGCTGCTCCAGCCCTCGCAGCAGCTCCATGGCCTCCTCTGCACTCTCTCCAACAGCTCCACGTCCCTCCTGTGCTGCTGCCCCAGCACTGGATCAGGACTGCAGGGGGGGTCTCCCCAGAGCGCAGCAGAGGGGCAGGATCCCCTCCCTGAGCTGCTGCTCACACTTCTTATTGATACCTGAGTCAGTACTGCAGCATCTAACAGCGGTGTGCAGTGCTGGGCAGGTAGGGGGTACATGTTGGGGTGCTGAAGTGCATATCCGTGCCCCTGGGTTCAGCATTCCTCATGCACACCATGTGCTCCAGCGTCGCTCTGGGTAAAGCTCGGCAGCTTCAGCAGGATCTGTGAAAGCATGTGTTAAATGGAAGCAGAATAACACAGCTAATTTCTGCAGTAAGTTTGAGTTTATGGTGGTTGCTGGTATTTTTGCAGCAGTTGTGGACTGCAGTAGTTATTGATGGGTGCAAATTTTTGGTCAAATAATAGTTTAAACAAGCTAACATTATATGTATTATTTTTAATTAGCTTGTGCTGAGGCATGTGTTTCACTTTTAATACAAGTGTCACATTGGCGAAGTCTGGTTTTCATCATGCTGAAGGTTAAAATATTAGGTCACCAGAAGAAAGACCTGGTTGAGTCACAGAAGACAAATTAAATGTTAGAAGGAAGGAGAGGGGAGGGAGGAGCAGAACTAACGCTGTGACTTCAGAAAGTAAGGTGAAGGCAGGAAAGAGTTAGTGAGAGATAAAACGGGCTGCAGACGTTCTGCAGCTCTTTTTGTGCTGCTCAACGTTGACTCTTGGTGCTTGCAAGGTTTGGTATCAGTTAGGAATAGTTAAAGCTGTGGTTGCAGTGTCCGGAGGCCCAGGAAGGAGGGAGTTGTTGCTCTCTGTAAGTCATCTCTCGTGGGCAACGAACAATGTGGAATAGTTCTAACAGGGGATAAACAAGGTTTTTAACACATGTTGCTGGAAAACGGGAGGTTTGAATGTCCTTTCGTAGGAGAGGAGGGAACAAAATGCATAGGATGGCTTGAAAATGAAGATGATTTCCCATCTTGTTTAAATATTCTACATACTAATACCATATAAAATTGTCTTCAGATGAAATGTGTTCTTTTTTGATGTTCTCATTTGTGGATGTGTGTTATTTCCTATGTATTCCAGAAGTCTTGGTTATGCTGTTGCAAAGGTGTGTATCACAGAGCAGCAGGCAAAGCCTCTTCCGCTGCACACTTGAGCAGTTTCGGTGGTCAGCAGTGAATAAGCAGTTGTGAGAAACAGGAATCATTAGCAATGCTCACTGGGAAACCGAAAACGTGAATTTCCCCTAAAAAGAGCCCAGGATGTCTGGCAAAAGAGATTTAATGTAAAGCAAACAGAAAGGTGTTACTTCAAACCTTGCTGTTATTCCACCCTCTTCTAATCCCAGGGGTTCAAAGTGCCCTTGTCCCTGCTGTTTGCTCAAACCAGTACTCGTAGGAGAACCCAGCTCCTTCTGCATTAAAACCTGGTTATGCCACACTTTCGGTGTCAAGAGACCTTCTCGTGTGGGATCAGTTGCATGAACGCTCGCTCTGAGGTCCCGTTGTGCTGTAAAGAGGCAGTGAAATATGTGGGAATAAAGCCCAATATTGGTGAATAAAGCCCTTAGTGTCCAGATCAGGCCGTTTGAAAGGTGGCTCAGCCTTGACTGTGTTTCACTTATATTGAAAGCTTCTTCTGTATCACAGAGGAGGACTTTTCTGTGTAATGTGAGGGGATGGAGAGTTGTGGAGGAGACACACAATGTAATCTGCGGCTTATTTAATTGCTCGATGAAATCTAAACCTAATAATGAATAAATTCCTTAATATTGGGGATTTTTATCTGATTAGAGACTGAACGTGTGATGTGACCTCTTTGTAGTCCTATGAATGTCCTCCTGGCAGACCCCAGGAGGCAGAACATTGTGTTGTTTTCCCCCATATGGCAATGCCATAGGTGGAGATTAGTCCCCAGGGAATATCAGGTCACTTCAGTTCTTCTCCTGCATATGAAAGCAGTGAGGTGTTTGGTTAAGGAGCTCCATCAGGTCTGGTGGTTTGATGTCACTTGTCCAAATAGAGCTGCATCAAGCTGTGATGGTTGGGCATGGGTGGCTGATGGAGATGGAGCAGTTGGGCTGTAGCACCCGTCATGCTGCTCATAAAATGTGTGTTCAAGAAGGTCATAGTTAGTAGGGGTTTGGACAAGGAACTGTAGAATGGGGCCAAGAGAAAGCCTCTTCCCTTTGCCTGTGTCTAATTCTGTGTCCAGCTTCCCGGTGCAGTGCCTGAGGGTTGTTCTCTTGCAGTGTAGGAGGCAGATGTGGATGTGGATTTGGATGTGGTATGGTCTGGTCCTGTCCATCCCCTCCCGAGGGCCATCGGACCAGTGGCCTGAGGCCTTGGGGGCAGAGGTGGGTCTGGTCTCACTCAGGGCAGAGTGAAGCTGATGATCGCTCCATCAAAACCTCCTTATCTGCAGCTTAATGCCTGATGAGAGGTGGATAAGGAGCATGAGTGTGTGAGATCATTGCGGCTCCGTGAGGGAATCCAGGAGGAGGGGGGGTGTTTTTCTGTGCAGTACAAAGGTTTGATAGAAGAGGCAACGTTTAGCACTTGTAATCTTATCCCGCTTGACTGCTCTTCAAAAACATGGCACGTTTTTTCTCCTCTGCATCTAGAAACTTGGACCAACCAACCTTCCAAATGTAGCCTAGAAAGAGCTTTGTCAAACACAACAGAAGTGCAGGCGGTTTCCTGCCAGTTCCGTAACTACGAGCATATGATTTGCGTTTCGTCTTGAATAATGATGTAAGAAATCTGCCAGGAAAGTTCCAAACCCTGTTCCCAGGGTTGTTTCCTAACCAGCTGCAGCTGCTGAGCAAGCATACAGGGATGCCGGTTGCCTCTCCATTGCCTATAGTAAGGAAGAGGCTGTTATAATATGTTGAAGAGGAGAAAGAGAGGCTAACATCCCAGTTCACTTGTTTGTTTACATCAATATTTAGTCAATGTTTAACTCAAACTCATGGCCACCGTTATTGAGCTTTTCTGAGCAGCTGTGACTCATTTTGATAGAGATGCTGTAAAACCTTCTGACGATGACAAACACACAGTAATGGCTTCGGAGCATCCTTGCCAAGGGATTAATTGCATGAGAGATGTCTTTTCTGCAGCTCCCAAAGCTGTGGGTGCTGCTGCGCTGCCCAGATGAGGTTAGTAGAAAACGCACTTCAGCTCTCACCAGTGATGTTTATGTCTCTGCACAAACCTGCCTCCTTTCAGCACCAAGATCCTCTAGCGAGGAGTGACTGGGGGAGGGGAGTGCAAGGATGTGCAGCCCTGAGAAACCCTCACACCCATCGGTTTGGGTAGTTATGGGGTTGGGGGGGTCAGGGAACTGTGGCTGTCCCAGTTGTAGCAGAGAATAGCCAGAATGTGACCTCAGCCCTGACTCAGGCCACTCGGTGCCATCCCATCTGCTAAGCCTGCAAAACAGCATCCCAGATTCACATTCATTTTGGATGCTTTATCCATCTCTGGATCACTGGCATCATGCGGCCGACAAGAAACCTGGAGAGGGGCTTTTGCCAAGGGCCTGTAGGGACAGGCCAAGGGAATGGCTTTAACTGCCAGAGGGGAGACTGAGATGAGCTCTTAGGCAGAAGCTGTTCCCTGTGAGGGTGCTGAGGCGCTGGCACAGGGTGCCCAGAGAAGCTGTGGCTGCCCCTTGTCTGGCAGTGTTCAAGGCCAGGTTGGACACAGGGGCTTGGAGCAAGCTGCTCCAGTGGAAGGTGTCCCTGACTGTGGCAGGGGTTGGAGCTGGAGGAGCTTTAAGGTCCCTTCCAGCACAAACCATTCGAGGAGTGGATGATAAAGCAAAACCCTCCATAACCCCAGCTGCAGAACTGTAGGTGCCTGACTCAGTGTGGAACCCTGGCTGTGCTGGGGCACTCCCCTGTGCCAGCATGATGGGAGCTGAGCTCTCTGCTCCTGCTTCTCTTGTCCCGCTGCAGACAGCAGCCGTTTTTCCTTGGAACAGAAAGGTATAAAGCACTTGGTTGTCTGAAGGAGGCACCATTGGCTGTATTTTCCCATCAGTACTGTGCTGCTGGATATGAATTAGAGGTAAACAGCTCTGACTGGTTTAGTGCAAGGGGAGAACTGTTGTTTTTAAAGGAAGACAAACTGCCTTTCACTTTGTAAGTGAAAGAAACGTCTGGACAGCCTTCACACGGAGCCAGAGCTGCTCCAGCTCCACTTGGGAGATCTCACAGATAATACGCCGTTTATTTGCTTTTGCTCTTCAAACCAGTTAATCTTCATAAATGAGTCTGGCTTTGCATGCGCACCATAATCCCTTCCTGGCTTTACATAGGCATCGCCCCGTGTCACTGAGCGTTATGATGGCCTTTGCCATGCTGCTGTTATTAAACCCTCACTGCCTCGATGGACACTCCCCTATTTACACTGCTGTCACTTAGAGATTTGCTTACCAAAGTAGTGGTAATCCAACTGACTGACCTAAGGGTAAGTGTGTATCCTGAACAGGCTGGCTTAGGAACAGCATCCAGAGGGAGGGCAATGTTCCTGCCACCGGCCCTGGGACACTGAAAGCATTTGGGACTTTGTCTTGCCTTGTCTTCCCTCTCTCCTTTGCCCTTTTTCACTCAAGATACCCAGATTAGTCCTGTATTTATCATAGAATCCTGAAATGCTTTGGGTTGGAAGGGGCATTAAAAGCTCCTCCAGCTCCAACCCCTGCCACGGGCAGGGACACCTTCCTCCATCCCTTGGCCAAAGCCCCTCTCCAGGTTTCCTGCAGCCCCTTCAGGCACTGGAGCTGCTCTCAGGTCTCCCCTTCAGGAGCCTTCTCTTCTCCAGGCTGCCCCAGCCCAGCTCTCTCAGCCTGGCTCCAGAGCAGAGCTGCTCCAGCCCTCGCAGCAGCTCCATGGCCTCCTCTGGATATAAATTGGAAATAATTTATGATTCTTTTCTATTGGGTTCTCATTCAAATCCTTTTTATGCAATAGAAAAAATGAGGGTAAAACAAGAAAGAAAGAAATCCATCCATGGGGTGTGGTGAAATGACCACACAATTACACCAGCATTGAAATATGTCTTTTTAATACAGTGGATATTGTAAAAATAAATACAGCATGATCTCAGAAGGTTCAGATTCTCTATTAGCGTATGAAATGCTTGTAAGTGAGCTCATGGACAAGCCTGGTTACGAAGCTTGTGCTCATCCAGGTTCCTGGCCCTGTCGACGTTTGCGAGGAACGTTGTTTAGATTCGGGCAGTTCCTGGTAATTAAGGAAAACACTGGCAAAGAAAAGTCAGGATGTTGGGAGTGGCCTTTGATGGAGAACCTTGCAGAAATGGTTTGGATTTAGCGAACAGAGTGAGTGCAGGGATGCCTTTGGATGAGGTGGGTACCACACGGCCCCTACAGGTTTAGTGTGAGCTGCTAAGAAGCAAGTTATAAACTGTTACTGCCTTTCCACTGCTGCAGGCGAGTTCATCTGGTTTGCATGGGGATGTGCTAGGAGGCGAATCAGCCTTTCCATTCACCAGCACCATCAGGCCATGAGCAGGTGAGATAAAGAGATCTCTCCTGGTACACCCCATGCATGTGGAGCTGGAAGCACTCTTTTGCTTCACGTTTACCTCTTCAACATGCCAAAGTCAGGTGGGGTGAAAAGGAATATCCCAGACAGAAGAGAATGACCTTGCTGTGCAGCGAGGTTACACTGAGGAAGCCATTGGGAGGGTCTGGGTGAGAAGCAAAGGGAAGGAGAAGCAGGAACACGCACCTTGGTTTAGGGCTGGTTTATTACTCAGTTACCATTGCAGTGTGTGACAAGCTGCTGGTGACCCAGGGCTGACAGATGGAAATGCTGCCAGCACAAACCATAAGAAATTAAAGGGGGGGAAATGAACCCCAACGGTGACAGTGAATTCTGTGTCAGTTGTTTGCAGCTTTGTGTGTGTGCTGTGACATGGTCTCTCCTGGCTCTGTGTAGGTGACTCTTGTTGAGACCTTTGCCATCTTAAACTGCATGGGAAGGGCAGGGTCCTTTTACTCACACAGGCACTTACTCATGTTCAGATGAACCCGAGGAGGCATGAAGTACAGTGCTGATCATTCTGTGCAGCCTCTGTAATCCATAGAAAGAAGGATGGTGCTCAAGCTTGGGCTGTGTGAAGGCCCAGTGCATCCCATATTGATGCAGGCTCTAGCTTAGGTCAGATTACATGAGTGAATTGGTGTGGACACCCTTCAAAGCTTCAGTCTTCTGTAAACCTTGTGCAATCAGATACTTAAAGACACCTGAGTTTAGTGTACATTTAATCCATGGTGTTATTACTACATGAAGCCGGAAGTATTGTCTCAGGGGAACTGCAGCGGGATCTAAAAGCAATGGGCAAGCTCCAAGATAAACATCAAGGCTAGAAATATTTAAAGACCTAAATAGAAAACAGAGTGAAAACTGAATCTGAAAAGAAGTAATCTTGAAACGGCACAGTGCTGTGTCACCTGTCAGTCATTGAACCCCAGCGCTCGCCCTTTCCTTGTGCGGCATTCACTGAGCAGTCACAGGGGTTTTGTGGGTAGAAGACGCAGGACTTGGTCCAGGGGCAGCACCCACACCCCAAAACCTGTGCAGTGAAGTTGGGGTTAAACCGCGACATTCCTGCAAGCTGGCATCATAGGATCATAGAATCCCAGGCTGGTTTGTGTTGGAAGGGACCTTAAAGCCCATCCAGTTCCAACCACTGCCATTGCAGGGACACCTTCCACTGGAGCAGCTTGCTCCAAGCCCCTGTGTCCAACCTGGCCTTGAACACTGCCAGACACGGGGCAGCCACAGCTTCTCTGGGCACCCCCTGACAGCGCCTCAGCACCCTCACAGGGAACAGCTTCTGCCTAAGAGCTCATCTCAGTCTCCCCTCTGGCAGTTAAAGCCATTCCCTTGTCCTGTCCCTACAGGCCCTTGTCCAAAGCCCCTCTCCAGGTTTCCTGCAGCCCCTTTTGGTCTTGGTGGCTGCTCTCCTCTCTAGCTCAACAAGGAATCTGCACAAGTGATTAAGTCCTCCCAATCAGCAATGCCTGTGGGCTTGATTGACGTCCATTTCATTAGGTCTTAAGCTTATCTGTAAATTTTAACACATTAGTTGCCGAATCTGGCTCGATGTATGTCCTGTTTTAACCTTTTGCTGTGGGTAGATTTGGATCAGGACCCTGAAGCAGATACACATTTGAGCACTGACGCTGTGATTTGCTTACAAGAGCATTTGAGGTATGCAAAATGTGCGCTATGTGAAAGGAATTGTTGATCTCTGCCTTGATCCCAAGAAATTGATATTTATGTTTTAAAGCCAAAGCCGCTGAAGTGGCTGCCAGTTGGCAGCTGGAGGTGGGAAATATGTTTATGCCACAGAGGAGCACCGTGTGATGCTGTGGGCATGTCAGGCCAGAACTCAGGGTTGGGATGAAATGTCTGATGAGCAGAGGGTGTTCAGGTTAAAGCCATCCCCCTTGTCCTGTCCCTACAGGCCCTTGTCTAAAGCCCCTCTCCGGGTTTCTCGTAGCCCCTTAGGCCACTGGAAGACTGTTATGAGGTCTCCCCAGAAAGTCATCCCACCATGAAGAGATGCAGAGGCAAGAGGGAGTTTCGTGTGACCCCGGTTGTCTGATGAAGGGTGATATGAAAGCAGAGCCAGGGAATGAGATGTGGCCACTTGTTCATTGATGCGCATGTCCCAGTAGCTTCACCACAATCACGTGTCACCAGCCTATGATCGGGACTCCTGTTGTGGGATCTGCTACTTTGAGCTCCTGATAGCTGTCGGAAGCGATAGATGAACCTCACAACCCAGTACTCCCCTTCTTTAGCACCATGCCCGGGTCTCAGGGTTCTTTCTGTCTTACTCTGATGCTGCTGTTCCTTTCATTTCGTTTATCCTGCTGCCCCATTCTGAAGCTGGTTTCCAAAACAAGTCCCAGTAGTGCCTGCTCCAGTTGAACTGCTCATCTCCTGTTTCACCGCTGTGAATTCAAGGCTGGCACGCAGCCCTAGGGGCAGGGGTGGTGGGATCCAGGCTCTCCTCTTTAATCCTCACCTTCAAGATTATCTCCAAAATCCTGCTCCCTGGGGCATTTCCATCCTGGAAAGCTGATGTCCCTGCTCACTTTGCTGTGTGCAGCTATCGTGGTTAAATCTTCTTTAGTTGAAAGGTGAGCTTCAGGGTGAGGTTTGCTTTGGTGATACGTTAATCGTGTTCCTCCTGGCTTGGTCATCTCTAGTTGTGTGCTTAAATTGCAGTGCTTGGTCACCTTCCAGAGCAGTTGCTGTTGGTTGTAGTCCAGTGGTTATTATTATATGTGGTAGTTATAGTGCAGTATATATGTATATGTGTATGTAGAATATATGTATAGTAGTTATTATTCTATGATAAATTATGGTAAATAATAAATGAATAATAAATTACATCCTATTGGGGGATTTATTGATGAGAAGATGGAGAATTGACCTCCAGGGCCTGCAGTAGCTATTGTGGGGTTTTGGCCCAGGTTTCAGGTGTTTTGTTTTCTCTTCAAGAATCAACAGTAGTACTCTCACCAGAGCTGACTCCATGCAGAAACACATGGATGTGGCTGTGCCTTTGTTTGTATCTCAGAGTACCTTTGTTGGCTGAGTACTTTCTGTTATCTGAGGCATCTCAGCCTACCATTGCTGTAGTTAATGTGGAGTTTAACTGGCAGTTTAAAGGTTGCACTTCTGCAATCTAGTTTTTAATGTACTTGGGAACATCTTGGGACCATCATCCAATAAAGCCTGGAGCCCTTCCCGTTCATTTCTCAACTGATGTGAGATGTCTGTGGAAGGAGGTTTCCATCTCCACCATCCCTCCTTCCCACCCCGCTGTCTTCACAGCCGTAAATTCCTGCAGTTAATTCATGGAGTCTGGCTTCTCCCCGTGAACTGGAAAGCAGCACTGTGTGAATCCAGGGACAGGGCTCTGGAGTGGGTAGCTCAGGAGTGCTGGGAGATGTTTGGGGTGTCCTGGAAGGCAATCTTAGCGCTTCTTTCCACTAATCCCATTAGCTCTCCCAGCCACTGTGCTGGGGAGCCTGGCTGCTGGCTGGCTGCTTCCTCTGAGCCATGCACACAATGAATGGGGGACTTCAAAGAGGCTGGATGCAATTTGCATTTCCAAGCTCTGACAGCCAAGGTCTTCAGGAGGGGATGAAAGTGTCTTTTGTTAAACTTAATGGCAGAGTTGATTAAAAAAGCTCTGATTTTTCCCTATTAGGGCATAGTCTGATTCCACTGTTCAGCATCTGGGGGAGGATGAGCTCTGCAAAAAGAAAAGCACACAAAGAAAGTAACCTGTTGTCTTGCCAGCTGCGGGGCTGTTCCAGTATCATTCTTCCCAATTTGGGAGCTGGGTCGTAGCTGTCTTGGGTGGGTACCAGCATCAATGACAAAGGAATTATCAGCAACTTTTCGTCGAGCATCTCCATTTCCCAAGGTGTCTCTTTCCGGAAAATGGGTCCCAAATATTTCCAACTGGATTCTCAAAGCGAAAGGGCTGATTCGGGCATGTTTCAGTGATCATGTGTGCAGAGCCCTCCTCAAAACATCCATAAAGCTATCTGTTGTGTGCCAGCACTTAACTGTTGACTATCTGTTCCAAATGAGCAGCGACTGGCCTGGTCTTCAGAGCTTTAGTAATTTCCTTTCTTTGCTTTGTTTGAAGAATATTGGCAAATAATTTCACATCTGGATTTATGTATTAAATGTCTCCTATATTGCATAAAACAAAGCACCTAATGAAAGAAATCTGTCTCTTTAACTCCTGTCTTAGCTTGGGTTCTGTTTTAGCGATAACTGTTACCACACTCATGGAAGATTGAAGAAACATTTCCTATTTCAAGGGTATCCGTGCTGGGAGTGGTTTGGTTTCTTATATACACTTTAAGTTCTGTCTCTTGCTAAGCGTGACTCTTCCTGCTGTGTTTATCGATACGAAGCCTAAGTTTGGTTCCAAAATGGAAAACAGCACTTTGGCTGCTTTAAATAAACAGAAACCTGTATTTTTCATGTAGTTTATGTTTTCCCCGGGTATAAGCAAGCTGCTCCAGTGGAAGGTGTCCCTGCCCGGCAGAGTTTGGAACTGGATGAGCTTTAAGCTCCCTTCCAACACAAACCGTTCCAGGATTCTGTGATTCCCAGATAGAGGCTTTCCCTTCATGCAAAAAGCATTTATTTCATACAACATTAATACATATTCTTGCTAACCTGAAATGCCATGAACTGTTTTAAAAAGCTGATGGCTTTTTATATTCAAGATGTTATTGAATGTAAAGTTATTATCCTGATCTTCACTTTGGGCTCATTTGTGGGATACTCAAAACTACCTGCAGCAGTGTGGGAATCCTTGAAGGTTCAAACCGCTCAGGGCACAAAGCCCGCGCTGTGCCCGCTGCACTACCTAAAGACCATGTAATCCCTTATCACAGGCTCTCTCTGGAGGGGCAGGCAGCATGTGGGCTCCCGCGCTGGGGAGCATCACCCAGAACGAATCGCAGAGCGCAGGACAAACGCAGAGAGCCCCTCACATCAGCCCCTCATAATGCAAGTGCCAGCTCCCTGGAGTGCCATTTTGTTGCCACATCACATGTGAAGGGTTTCACCCTTTTGTGTGTGTGATTGATTTCAGTGACGAGTATGAAGAGGACGGGTTCTGCCAGCCCTACAGGGGGATCGCCTGCGCGCGCTTCATTGGGAACCGAACCATTTACATGGAGTCTCTGCATATGCAAGGGGAAATCGAAAATCAGATTACAGGTGGGTAAAAAATGCACTTCCTGCTTCTCCACAAAGCTGCCTTTTCCCAAAAAGCTCCTCCTAGAGTTTACCAGCTGCAATATTCCTCTTGTTTGCTCTTTATCCCCTCTTGCTGTGAGCCCGTCACAAAGCTCACCAGGGCTCCTGCATTGTGCAGTGTCAGTGGCAGGAGCCTCTGAAGAGTGACAGTCTGAGCAGCCTTCATGGCTCCGCTCATCCAGCTCTTCCAGAAGGAGCTAGAAAAGGATTTTCCTTGGGGAAGGGACTATGTATTTACAGCTTCTGGGGGTCTCACAGCCGGGCTACCTCTGCTGCTGTTACCCAGGCAGATTTTAAAAGCAAAAGGAGACCAGACTTGCTTGATATTTACGTGGCTGAGATCATTTAGGTGCTGGAAGGGGCTGTATAAATAATCCTGCAGGTGGGGCTTTTCCTTTAGATGTAGTAAAGAACCCATTTTCATTTATTTTGTGGGAGATGCTGTGCTGATGAGGGTGCTGAAATCAGACTGAGGCCTCGTAGATAACATGATACTTGTGTATTTTTAATATAAACTAACCTTGGCCAGTCCTAGCCGCAGTAATCATCTTCTCTGTAATCAGATCTTTTCTTGGTGTCAGAGTACTCCAAATTTCTTGTCCCCCCTAGGCTGTTCTTTCTTTGTCCTCAAACACTGACAGCATTGCAAGAAGGATTTCTGCTTCACTCACAGGAAAGGCCAGTAGTTTCTGTACAGCCAGAAGTCCATAATGCTACACCATTTTGTATGAAAAGTCATTTGGGATAGTAGAAGAAGGACTTTTCACTGTGGCCTATAGGGACAGGCCAAAGGGAATGGCTTTAAGCTGCCAGAGGGGAGACTGAGATGAGCTCTTGGGCAGAAGCTCTTCCCTGTGAGGGTGCTGAGGCACTGGCACAGGGTGCCCAGAGAAGCTGTGGCTGCCCCGTGTCTGGCAGTGCTCAAGGCCAGGTTGGACACAGGGGCTTGGAGCAAGCTGCTCCAGTGGAAGGTGTCCCTGCCCGTGGCAGGGGTTGGAGCTGAATGGGCTTTAAGGTCCCATCTAACCTAGACCAGTCTGGGATTCCATGATCTTCCACGAGGGTACTGATACTGTCATCCTGCATCCTGCAGGAATTTTGGGGTTTTCCTGTTGGGCAAAAGGCATCCAAATATTATATGACTTTGCAAACCATTATACAGAATCTTTGGGGAAAAAAAGAGTATAATTAGGTTTGGGGTTTTGGTAACTAACATTAATCCCGTGTTGAAAACCAGATGTATTTTCCCCATCAGTGAAATCAGCATCATTAATAACTTCTAGTGTAATCGGTGCTGTGTATTTCTGTTCATCACTTGAACATCTGCAAATCCTGGCTACAGTGGGAAGCGAGGGTTATCCTGGGAAGGCGAAAGCACAGGAATAAAATTCCCGCCGCGTTAAGTAAAATCCCTCTGTATATTTTACAGCTGCCTTCACCATGATTGGCACTTCCAGCCATTTGTCAGATAAATGCTCCCAGTTTGCTATCCCCTCGCTGTGCCATTACGCCTTTCCCTACTGTGATGAGACTTCCTCAGCTCCCAAGCCCCGAGACCTGTGCCGGGATGAATGTGAAATTCTGGAGAATGTCCTGTGTCAGACGGAGTATATTTTTGCAAGATCTAATCCCATGATTCTGATGAGATTAAAGCTGCCCAACTGCGAAGATCTTCCGCAGCCGGATAGCCCCGAAGCGGTCAATTGTATCCGGATTGGGATTCCAATGGCAGATCCCATAAATAAAAGTAAGTGAAAAACCGCTTGTTTCTCCCTGTGTAAAATACCACTGTGAACAGGATGGCTGTAAGGGCTGTAAGAGCTGGAGCTGGGGTTTGAAAACTCACGGACACCGTGCTCCCAGAGTACCTCATTCCCACACCTCTCCCCAAAGTGGTCCGAAGTGGGTAGCAATACTTCTTAATTTTATAATTTAGCTGCCTGTGGGCTCACACTTAAATGCTCTGTGTTGGTTTCAGGTCTTTTCTACTTAATATAGAGCAGGAAACGTGAATACTGAGGAGCATCAGTAGCTTCAGCCTCCCCGTCCTCCCACAGCAGCCCAATGTGCTCCGCCAAGGCCATGGGTGCAGCACCGCCGGGGTGCTGTCAGGAGGAGCATTCACAGGGGCTAGGTCCATGGCTGTCCCTAATACAGCCTGATTTTAGGCATTGGCTGAGCTCCCTCTTTGATCAGGCTGGGCTGCAGCCTGTTCACAGCCCTTATACATCTGAGTAGTCAAATATAAAACGTGGCTCCCACAAATTCTCCACCTTCATATGAAAATAATGGCTGCAATTCAGGTTCCCACTGTAGTTTTTACTTCTTTTGTGTATCTTATATTAAAAACGCTTGGCATAAGCTGTTTTCATTACAGAAGCATAAGCTTTAAATCCTCCCAGGAATGTGAATGCAAAGCAGGCCCTGCGTTACAGCCGCAGCAAATTGGGAGCCCATGCTCCCAATGCAGGTTTCCCGGCCCTGGGCCAGCAGCAGCGTGCTGGGGCTTGGGGATGCCAGCAGCTCGTCACCCCCTGGTGCTGCAGGGTCTGCCATGCCCCTGCCACCACCAACTGTGGCTTTGGGTTGCTATTCAGTGTGTCCTGCAGAGTGTGAGCAGCAGCTCAGGGAGGGGATCCTGCTCCTCTGCTGTGCTCTGGGGAGACCCCCCCTGCAGTCCTGATCCAGCGCTGGGGCAGCAGCACAGGAGGGACGTGGAGCTGTTGGAGAGAGTGCAGAGGAGGCCATGGAGCTGCTGCGAGGGCTGGAGCAGCTCTGCTCTGGAGCCAGGCTGAGAGAGCTGGGCTGGGGCAGCCTGGAGAAGAGAAGGCTCCTGAAGGGGAGACCTGAGAGCAGCTCCAGTGCCTGAAGGGGCTGCAGGAAACCTGGAGAGGGACTTTGGACAAGGGATGGAGGGACAGGACAGGGGAATGGCTTTAACTGCCAGAGGGGAGACTGAGATGAGCTCTTGGGCAGAAGCTGTTCCCTGTGAGGGTGCTGAGGCGCTGGCACAGGTTGCCCAGAGAAGCTGTGGCTGCCCCGTGTCTGGCAGTGTTCAAGGCCAGGTTGGACACAGGGGCTTGGAGCAAGCTGCTCTGGCAGAAGGTGTCCCTGCCCGTGGCAGGGGGTTAGGACTGGATGAGCTTTAAGGTCCCTTCCAACCCAAACCATTCCGTGATTCTATGGTTATCATTTATTGTTTTCCAGATCACAAATGCTACAACAGCACAGGAGTCGATTACAGGGGCACGGTGAGCGTGACCCGGTCGGGGCGGCAGTGCCAGCCGTGGAACTCGCAGTACCCCCACACTCACACCTTCACTGCCATCAGGTACCCTGAGCTCAACGGGGGCCACTCCTACTGCCGCAACCCAGGGAACCAGAAGGACGCCCCGTGGTGCTTCACCTTAGATGAGAACTTTAAGTCTGAGCTTTGTGACGTCCCGGCTTGTGGTAATTACTGACCTTTTCTATGTTTCATTTTGGAGCAAAAAGGGGAACCTCTTTGTCACGTCCTCTGCTGCAAAACAGGAGCTCAGGGGCGCTGCGCTCAAAGGGTCTCTCTTGAGCCCCTGAGAAGAGAGCTGTAACAAAGCCTAACTCCAGTGTTTGTAGCTGAAGCCACAGGGACAGTAATATTTTACTGGGGAGAACTCCAGAAGGTGATAAGCAGCAGCGTGTTGCCAGCACGAGCATCCCAGGCTTTCCAGGTTGCCATTACGGCACAAGTGCAACTCCTGACTCCAAATTTAATCATAGAAGCATAGAATTGTTTCAGTTGGAAAAGCCCTTTCAGCTCATCCAGTCCACCCTTACCCCAGCACTGCCAAGGCCACCACTGACCCATGGCACTGAGGCCTCATCTCCACGGTGTGTGAACACTGCAGGGACGGTGACTGCAGCCCTGCCCTGGGCAGCAGTTCCAATGCTGAGCACCCTCTGGGGAAGAAATTGTTCCTCAGCTCCATCTAACCCTGCCCTGGTGCAGCTCGAGGCCGTTTCCTCTTGTCCCATCCCTTGTTCCTTGGGAGCAGAGCACAGCCCCCTCCTGGCTCCATCCTCCTCTCAGGCACTTGTAGGGAGCCATCAGGTCCCCCCTGAGCCTTCTCTTCTCCATCTGAACCCCCCAGGTCCCTCAGCCGTTCCCCATCACACTGTGCTCCAGGCCCTGCACCAGCTCCGGTGCCCTTCTCGAGCCCCTCTCCAGCACCTCAATGCCTCTCTTGTAGTGAGGGGCCCAGCACTGAAGAGAGGGTTTGAGATGCGCATGATACAGCCCAGACTGTCTGCCTTTCCCCGGATCGACTCTTTCAGGAAGAAGATAATTTAGATCCCATTTTGGCATCAATTCCCATCTTTCCATTAATTGAAAAAGACTTTGGAGCAGGCTCAGAACATGTCTCACAGCAGGAATGTTCATAACCGTAGCCAGAAATAATTTAATTTGGGTCTGGCTATGGAACAGGAACATCACAAGGTACCTCCTTCCCAAGGGGAAAGGTAACGTTACTGTGCCAACTTGGAGGCAACAGAAAGTTCTGTGGGAACCTTTGTACCGTGAATTTCCAGAGCATTTCGGGGTGCATTTCTGGTATGTCCATCCGAATAGTTGGGGTTTTGCCTTGGCATGCCATCAATATTGTTATTTCTAAGTGCAGATAAAACAATTAGGAACCATTTGTTCCAGTCTTCCATCCACCTCCCCCTGGTCACAGAAGAGCAGAATGAAATGAGAGCTGCCTCACCATTTCTGATCATTTTGCAAAGCCAGAATGCAGCCAGGGCGGTGCTGTAAATACAGACTTAAAAGGAGGATCTCCAAGAGCATCTCTTTGTTAAGCAAGGCCTGAGCTCTGTTAGGTGAGGTTTGCATCCATTAGAATGGCTCATAATAAACCAAGCAAAATGGAGAACATTTTATAACCACTCTGTGGATCAGCATCAGCAGTGCAGCTTCTGTGAGCTGATTCTGGCTGCTCGTGGCTTGGATGGGTGTACTCTGCTGGGTAAAACACTGCCTGGATGGCAGAGCCCAAAGAGTGGTGGTGGATGGTGTTCAATCCAATTGGTGCCTGGTCACAAGTGGTGTTCCCCAGGGTTCAGCATTCGGGCCGGTTCTGTTTAATGTCTTTATCAATGGTCTGGACAAGGGGTTCAAAGGCACCCTCAGTACTTTTGCAGATGACACCAAGTTGGCTGGGACTGTTGTTCTACTGGAGGATTGGAAGGCTCTGCAGAGGGATCTGGACAGGCTGGATCAATGGGCCAGGGCTGGTTGTATGGGATTCAGAAAGGCTCAGTACTGGGTCCTGCACTTGAGCCACAACAGCCCCATGGAACGCTCCGGGCTTGGGAAGTGTCTGGAAACTGATCATGGAAAAGGATCTGCGGGTGTTGGTCAGCGCTGGCTCAGCATGGGCAGCTTGTGCCCAGGTGGCCAAGGCCACCAGCATCCGGGCCTGTATCAGCACCAGTGCGGCAGCAGGGCCAGGGAAAGAATTGTGCCCCCGCACTGGGCACTGGTGAGGCCGCACCTCGAATCCTGTGCTCGGTTCTGGGCCCCTCACTACAGGAGAGGCATTGAGGTGCTGGAGAGGGGCCAGAGAAGAAGAAATTCCTCTGTCAGCAGGGCTGTGAAGGTTTGGAACAGGCTGCCCAGGGAAGTGGGATTCACCATCCTGGAGGTATTTAAAAGATGTAGATGCGGCACTTGGGGACATGGTTTAGTGGATTGACGGCAGTGCTGGGTTAATGGTTGGACTTGATGATCTTAAAGGTCTTTTCCAACCTGAACAATTCCATGATTCTATATGCACTTTTGAGAGTCCTGTATCTCTTGCTTTGATTTCAGCACATCCAACTTCAGCCCTTTCTCTCGTTAATTAGATGCAGTGCTAGACTGACTACACAAGAGCAGTTCGATCTATAGAAACTGTTCCAAAGATCTTTTTCAGCCTGGAGCTAAGCAGCAGCTGGCAAGACTCCCCTTGGCTTATTCCCAGCTCTTGGCTCTCCACCACGGGAGCTGCAGACTGGGCTGGGCTGGGTGAGGAGACGTGGCTCAGCCGCAGGGGGTTTGGGCAAGCTCAGGGGTCTCCGGAGCCCCCCCCAGCGATGCTGTTGAGCTGTTCTCCACTGCAGTGTCACTGCATGACCTTTCAGCCGTGTGCATTTGGTGGTTTCCACAACTTCTGGAGAATTGGATCATTTAGAGTTGATGGAAGGGGGCTCTTTGCCAGGCCCCCTTAGATGGGCTCCGAGATCCCAGACTGGCTTGGTCTTTTGATCTTAAATAGCTGAAAGCAGGCCACTTTTGGCTGTGTTGCAAAAAGTCTCTGATTTGACTGGTTTGCTAGATAATAAATGAGATAGGCTGGCTGGCTTGAAGCATTTCTGACGGGGGTTTTAATCACCTCTCACCACTGCCTTAAGTGGGACTCCCTGTACAGCTGGGTTAGTGGCATTGTTCGAAATGCAGGCAGATAGAGCTGTGTCAGGTGAGTAGGAATTGAATTGTTAAAGGCTTGTCTGCATATTCAGTCCAAAACACTATGTGGGACTTTGCATTCTGCTGGCTTTGCACTGGCTGAAAGAGCCATTGCAGGCACATTTTAATGAGTATTGTGCATTCTGCCTCACCAGGACATGCCTAGATGGGAAATGGATTTAATTAGGGTGGCTCCCAAGAAACCTATTAACCTAATGAGGCTTCACAGTGAGGGCTGCTGCTTAGTAAGAATAATCATTCCCTTTGACTGGAATAGCTCAGGTGATGAACTAGTGCCCAGGTCTCCGTCTCCCTCGTGCTGATGCTTTCTTCTTTCTTCAACTGTATCCTTCAGATGTCTCACAAGCTGCAATAGGTTTGTTTCATCAAAGTTTGAATATAGGCAGATGTGAAACATGGAGTAATTCGAGCATGAGGCTTAGCAAAGACAAACATAAGAAGGTTCTGAAGGAGAGGGGACGGGCACTGATTGTGTGTCCATGCTGGAGAGCAGCAGCCCAGCAAGGAGACCCACAGTGGGTCCATGCTGTAGTGCTGGATGTTCACTGAAGGCAGGGTGAGAGCACACACTGCTGGGCACAGGGAGACTGTAATGGGGATGGTGCTTTAGTCCTCTCTTGTTTCCCAAAGGCCATAGAAGTATTTGGAGTACCTCTTCTCTCAGTTGAAAACCAGATGGCACAACTTAATCTAAGAAGAATGGTCAGAAGGGAGCGTGGGGGAGCAGGAGAGTGTGAGCCTGTAAGAGGAGAGGGGTTATGCAAAGTGACATCCAGAACCATTTGAACTTTGCCTCTGTCACAATTTGAGCCAAGCCCAAGCTTCAGATCAAGTTCATGTTTAATTAAGTGCATAAAAGAGAGCTGTGTGGGCCGCTAAGCGCTTCTACAGATCCAGCCTGGAAAACACAGACAAACAAACTGGAATGACCCTGTAGGAATAATAAAACTTCCCCTGTCGTGCCAGAATCCCCTAAGCCTGATGCAGCCGCAGACATTCACCACCTCCCTCAGAAACAGCCAGGCTACAGCCACCAGTGCTGCGGCTCAACGTGATCCTCAGAGTTCCCGGGGTGCCCTACAGTTAGTGTGTTAATCTGTGTGTAATTATACCCTGAACTTAGTGAATGCTGCTGGGAAATGCCAGAGCAGAGCCGGCTTCAGCGTCCCCGTGCTCAGGGGAAGGTACGTCCTTGTCAACGCGAGCGGGTGCTGCCTGAGCACATGAGCTGCTTCCCAAAGCCTCCCTCTCCTCTGCCACTGCACCTTCCCTCTAGCAATGTGCCCTGTGAAAGCAGAGCCATGGAGGGAGGCGAGTGCCTGGTGTCCCGGCTATGCTGGGCAGTGGGAGAAGAGGGTTTCATCTTTCTGGAGGGGATCACTCCTTAGCTGTGAGAAGGGCTGTGTGTGGAGGCAGCAAACATTGCAGCTAGCATTCACATGCTGTTCCATACTCCAGCTTCCCAACCTCTTCTGGATCCTTCTTTTTTATCCATGCTTTGCCTTTCCTTTCAACTGTCGTTGCTGAGTCCTTTGTGCCACCCTGCTCGGATGCCGCACTATAGGTATATAGTTGGTAGAGGGGTGGGTTTTCCCGTTAGCCCAGTAATCCTATTAAGACCAAGTCCTCAGGATGTAAGATTTTAAGCTTATGCTGCAGCTTTTGTCTGTGTTCAGACTTTTTGAACCCCTTTCCTGACTTCCTGGGATAAAAACCAGGGCTGCTCTCTATTTCTTGCCTTTTCCATGCATTACCTCCGGTTTCCCAGGTGTTCTCCTTTTCTTCTGCTCTAGAATCCCTAATTACCCTGCTCCTGCACCTGGAACTGACAAGAAAATAGGTTTTAAGTTGCCCATTTGTTCAGTGCTGCGGGTGGCCACACAAATGCTTTGGCCAATGTTAAGAGATGTTGAGAAGATGGAAACTGGAAATAAACAGGGAAATGAAACTATCCTTTTCAACAGCTCCCCACATTTTGGTTGGATTAAGGAAGCAATGGCACCAAACCCTAATATACATATTAAAACAGGGAGTCCATAATGCCACCAGAGCCTTTCTTCCATAAGCTATTCTAGAAACTCTGTTTTCTGTGCATCTGTATTAGACCATGACTTCATTTCACAAGCAGCAGCCGCCTCACAGTAATCAGCTATTCCATGACCATAAGGAGCTTTGAACTGACACGCTGCAGGGAAGTTGTTCCTGGCCATTCTGTGTCCTTACAGAAATGGTATTCCACAAAATTAAGTTCTTTTAGTAGTAAGGAAATAAAACAGCATTCAAGGTGGATTGCAATGGTATTACCTGGATGTTTTGTTCTTAACACTTCTAGCTGACCCAAGGGTGTATGGTGACACTGTTATGTCACTCATTGTTATGTTTTCTTTTCTCTGATCCAGATTATAAGGATTCCAAGGAAAAGAATAAAATGGAAATCCTGTATATCTTGGTGCCAAGTGTTACTATTCCCCTGGCTATAGCCCTGCTCTTCTTCTTCATCTGCATCTGTCGCAACAATCAGAAGTCATCCTCCCCTCCTGTTCAAAGGCAGCCCAAGCACGTGAGAGGACAGAACGTGGAGATGTCAATGCTCAACGCCTATAAACCAAAGGTAATCCCTCATTTCTGCTTCAGCATTTGCTGTCTGTAAAGGCAGGGAGTGAAATGCTTCGATCAACTCAGTGCTGAAATATTAAGCTCATTTCCAACCTGAAGTTTCTGCCGGTGCCTTTAGCTGGGATTTTTGTGAGGACTTTTCTCAGCAGCAGCATCCCAAGTGTGTTGGATCTGTGGGGGTAATTCCTATGTGTCTGTGGACCTGGATAAATAGGAGTGGAGTGATTTGTGAGAAAGAAATCAACCCATTACTGAAGCATCTCTACATCACCTCATTCAAGTTAGAAGTTGCGCAGATAAAGACGTGCTTCAGCATTTTCTCAAGAGGGTCTTCTCATGGGTCTGCTGTAGTCAGATGTCATCTTTCACTCGGCCAAAATCACTTTGGAAAGACCTTTTCCTGTTGCCTTTTCCAAGCTTATCCCTTCTGTCCGTCAAAAAGAGAAACGACCAAAGCGGAGCCTCAGAAAGCTGCCTGCAGCTCCGACCAGGGCAGCTCATGCAGAGCAGCTCTTGGTGCTGGTGTCGTTTTGCTTTGCTTTAGTCCCAGGCTCCTGAAGCAGTTTTTAATATCATTTAAGATTTGAGCATGATTAACGTTGAGCTCCCCGTTTATAGGCAGGGCAGCCCCTTTCCAAACCGGCATCACCCGTTTCAGGGCCCTAACTTCCTTCTGCCACCTACAGGCAGAATCGGGCTTTGGAAAGAGGATTTGCCTTGGTTTTCACACCGTGCCAATTCCTTTCAGCAACCTGGTGGAGCTTGTTCTTTTGAAGCATTTCAGAGTGAAAATCAGTATCTGCAAGTCATTCGAATAGACCCTGTGTATCTGAAACAGTCAGGCATGCCTTGGGGTAAGCTGTGGGTTTTGTTAGAAAATGGCATAGCAAAATTAATCCAAATTCTGATTTTATTGAGTTTCGGCAGTAGGAACTCAAGCCTTCAAGTGTTGCTGCTGTAGGGATTCTTTGAGCAGAGATAATCACTTGGCATCAGGTGAGGTCACACTTTACTTCAGGAGCTGTGTTCTCCATTTCTTAGTAGATTCTGGAATAGTTTTCTTCTTGGGTTCAATAGAGCAGCTACAGGATGCTGCTAGGGCTTGCTATAGAGCATCAAGGGGAGACCTTAGAGCAGCTCCCAGTGCCTAAAGGGACAGATGACAAGAAATCTGGAGAGAACTTTTAACATGGGCCTGTATGGACAGGCCAAGGGGAATGGCTTTAACCTGCCAAAGGGGAGACTGAGATGAGCTCTGAGGCAGAAGCTGTTCCCTGTGAGGGTGCTGAGGCACTGTCAGGGGGTGCCCAGAGAAGCTGTGGCTGCCCCGTGTCTGGCAGTGTTCAAGGCCAGGTTGGACACAGGAGCTTGGAGCAAGCTGCTCCAGTGGAAGGTGTCCCTGCCCCTGGCAGGGGTTGGAGCTGGGGGAGCTTTAAGGTCCCTTCCAAACCAAACTATTCTGGGATTCTGTGAATTAGGTTACAAAGGAGAGTCTTCTAAGTCAGTGAGAGAAGTAAACCCAATGGGCAGCTATGCTGGAAAACACAGTGCTGCTTTTGCCCATTAGTAACTCACACTGCATACAGCAGTGTTTTTCCAAGCGTAATGCTAGCACCAGCATTCCTGTTTCAAATAGTGTTGCAGGCTCTGGGTGCTGGTGGTGTGATGCCAGCAGGAATATTGTGCAGGGTGTTTGTTTTGGGTAGTCTGACAGAGTCTGGTCTATGGTTATATTTAACTTCTCAGTCCTATTCACACTGTCTCAGTGAATGTATCGTAGAATCATAGAATAGGGTAGGAATGGACCATAAGATCATCTGGTTCCAACCCCCCTGGGCCAACCTCCCCTAAGCCCCAGCACACTTGGACTACCCCAGTGCCTGAGCACTGGATACCCTTCTCCATCAAACCCTTCCGCACCACTCTGATGCTACTGCTAGGGAGTAAGGAAGGATGAAGGGAGATAGCACTGTAAGGGTGGCTTCCTTCCAGGCAGAGGTTGGCAGCAAGCTGGGCATGCAAAGAGGAGACCAGCATGGCAGGATGGGGAGCACTAGCACCAGGGACCTGCCAACCTCAGAGCCCTGCTGGCAGCTTTCACAGCTGCCCGGGGGCATAGTGAAAACACTTCTCTCCTCCGGACCCCAGACTGAGAGCACAGCTTCATGGAAGGCTCCTAGCACTGAGAGATCTTCACTTCCAAAACCTCCAGGCAGCTCCCAGCTGCTGTTTTTAAACCTGCAACTGGCACGTGTCACACATTTCCTCCTGTTCCCTCCCGTAAGAAGGGGACTGCAGACACACAGCATCAAATGCCTGGAGCAGCAAAAGCTTCTGCTGCAACGTTTCCAATCAAGCGATTAAGAAAGGTGGTCTGTCACAAAGTGACCGGCATTGACGCCGATGGACACATCTTCATTTTACTTTCAAGTTCTTAATTTCAGCTTACAGGTGCAGCTTAGAGCAGCTGCGTATCAAAATGTAAATACACATAATAAGAGGTAAGAACGATGCAGAAATTAACGATACAGAGTCATTTCATTAGGTAGGTGTCAAAACTACATCTTCCATCCAACCTGCATTGTTACATTGGATTTGCTTCTAGGTCCCCACTGTACTAGATATTTGGGGTGCATTCTTAGCTAAACTGAAGATAATGGTAATATCGGCTTCATTTCAATGAAGCCACAGTTTCCACCTAACCTGCCGATGCCTTTGGCACACAAGAGGAAAGCAGCTTGCCCAGAAATGTTTGCAAATATAGACCAAGCCATTTTCTTTTATGTTCAAAGTCACATGCTGCGAGAAGCTTTCCATCATATTCATGCTAATTGTGGATTTTCCCACTGGAAAGGCGGCTCTCCCTGTCTCAAGTGTTTTGATCGCCTTTCAAACAAAGTAGTGAAGAAAGGAAGTAGAATCCTATTTTTAAATACAGCATCCAGTATTAATGTCAACTTTGGGTAAAACCACGCTGAGGCTTCCAGCTCCAGCAGAGGTAGATGTGTGTTTGCTCATACATACGAACGTTAGTATTTCATCCCAAGGCCGCTTTCAGTTTTAGGGGATTTTAATTGCCTTCAAAAAATACCATAAACTAAGCTTGTCATGTCGTTCACCTAATGGAAGGGGCTGATAAAGAGATAGAGGCGGTGGGCTTCGCTCTTGCTGCTCTCCTTTGTACTGGGTTTACTTTGGCGTGCTGCCCCGTATGTATTTTACACTTCTTTCCATTTTGTCCACCCATGTCTGACAAATACTTGTCAAACAAACCCTAAGCAGATTTATAACCGCTTCGCTTGAAATGAGCCCTTCCTGCCAAAACTTGATGACTTCATTTTCTTTCATAGTCTTCCACTCTGTTGGTTCAAACAGAGGAGCCCAGCCTCAGGTCAGACAGAGGTCATTGCACTTTCATTACTAAAATATAATTTACAATATGCCAGACCTAAACAAGTTTTAGCCTAAAGGATTTGTATAATATAAACCATCTGTTCCTCAACAATATAGCTAATTTCCTGCCATCACCCTACAGTCTACTGCCCGCCTGCTTAAATGGCATTATTATTATTGCTATTATTATTGTTAGTGCAGTGTTTGTCTAAAAGTCACAAGTGCTCAATAAGATTAGGATTCATTTATTCCAAAATGTCCCTTTTTAATGATTATTTTCAATTTGGCCATTCTTTCCTGATATTGTCACTCTAAAGCTGCTGATTTCAGGAATGCAAATGTTTACACTCATTTACAAAGTATAGATCCCAAACTCATTGGCTATAATCACAAACCATGGCTATACTGAAGATCCTAAATGAGTGGGTTTGGGTGTAGGTGTTACATGTGGAAGTTAGGTCTGCAGGTAATGCAACTTCTTTAGGGCCTAAGAGTGAATGTATGCACCCATAATAACAACAGAGTTCTTAAGAAGTTTGCCTTTCTTCTTTGACCACTGTCTCATGAGGAATTTCACTATTCCTCATCCCTGGCAGTGCTCAAGGCCAGGTTGGACACAGGGGCTTGGAGCAAGCTGCTCCAGTGGAAGGTGTCCCTGCGCGTGGCAGGGGTTGGAACTGGAGGAGCTTTAAGGTCTCTTCCAGCCGGAACCAGGCTGGGATTTTTCCAGCTGACTCTGTCCTGCATGTGTCAGGATTGAACAGGTGAGAGCAGAAATAGTCTTGACTGTACATTGAAGGGTTAACGAGGACAAATTGGCTGCAAGGATGTAGTTCTAAAAAGGCAAGTTTTCTGCTAAAACTTGAGGCCCTGGCCCAGACAACCCTTCACATGTGCTTTCTGAAAGCATGTGATTGCCTCAATTCCTGCCATGTCACAATCAATTTTCGGTATATAAATGTCCAAACCCAAGTATAAAAATGCCTTTGCTGAAATGCTGATGGTTCCTGCATATATTTAGATCTCATAAGTACTGCTTTTATCTGACTTTGCGAAGAGGGTGAAAAGTAACTCTAAAATTAGTTCTGGAGCACAGTGCACAGAGCTTAGGTGGCACTGAGCCCTGAGGTTTGCTGCTGTTAGGGTACTGGTGTCCCTTAGGCTGTATCTGGTGCCCGCACATCAGTGCCCAAGTCTCACAGGGATAAGCAGGATCATTGCCAAATAGGTCTGCAGCCCGAGGAATTCCTGTGTTGTTCTGCTTGGCTTTCAGACATCCTGCATGAAAAGATCTCTTCCCTAAGAAAATGTTTCCCATCCTGTTTTTCTGATGTGGTTTTGCTGTTGTTTCTTTAACAGAGTAAGGCTAAAGAGTTGCCTCTGTCTGCTGTTCGTTTCATGGAAGAACTGGGTGAATGCGCTTTCGGCAAGATCTACAAGGGACATCTCTACCTTCCTGGCATGGATCATGCCCAGCTTGTTGCTATCAAGACACTGAAAGACTTTAACAACCCCCAGCAATGGGCAGAATTCCAGCAAGAAGCATCTCTGATGGCTGAGCTCCACCACCCTAACATCGTTTGCCTCTTAGGTGTTGTGACCCAGGAGCAACCTGTCTGCATGCTTTTTGAGTACATGAACCAAGGAGACCTCCATGAGTTTCTCATCATGCGATCGCCACATTCAGATGTTGGATGCAGCAGCGATGAGGATGGGACTGTAAAATCCAGCCTGGACCACGGGGATTTCCTGCACATTGCAGTCCAGATTGCAGCAGGGATGGAGTACTTATCAAGTCACTTTTTTGTCCATAAAGATCTCGCTGCTCGTAACATTTTAATTGGAGAACAACTTCACGTGAAGATTTCAGACCTTGGACTCTCAAGAGAAATCTACTCAGCAGATTATTACAGAGTTCAAAACAAGTCTCTCTTGCCAATTCGCTGGATGCCACCAGAGGCAATTATGTATGGCAAGTTCTCTTCTGATTCTGATATTTGGTCATTTGGAGTTGTTTTA
Organism: Myiopsitta monachus; assembly: GCA_017639245.1. Classification (NCBI taxonomy): domain Eukaryota; kingdom Metazoa; phylum Chordata; class Aves; order Psittaciformes; family Psittacidae; genus Myiopsitta; species Myiopsitta monachus. Next base: position 62,423,079 of record CM029923.1, read on the forward strand.
TGGGAAATATTCAGCTTTGGACTTCAACCCTATTATGGATTTAGTAATCAAGAAGTCATCGAGATGATCAGGAAAAGACAACTGCTGCCGTGCTCTGAGGACTGTCCTCCCAGAATGTATAGCCTGATGACAGAGTGCTGGCATGATCTGCCATCCCGCAGGCCACGATTTAAGGAAATCCATGCCAGGCTGCGCTCCTGGGAGGGTCTCTCAAGTCACACGAGTTCTACTACCCCCTCCGGTGGGAATGCCACCACTCAAACGACTTCCCTCAGCGCAAGTCCAGTTAGCAATCTCAGTAACCCTAGGTACCCCAACTACATGTTCCCAGCACAAGGGATACCACAAGGCCAAATCGCCGGGTTCATCGGACCACCAATACCTCAAAACCAGCGATATATCCCAATCAATGGGTACCCGATTCCACCAGGATATGCTGCTTTCCCGGCTGCCCACTATCAGCCACAAGGTCCACCTCGGGTAATCCAGCACTGTCCTCCTCCAAAGAGTCGCTCTCCGAGCAGTGCCAGCGGATCGACCAGCACAGGTCACGTCACTAGTTTGCCATCTTCAGGATCCAACCAGGAAGCAAATATTCCTTTGCTATCTCATATGTCAATTCCGACTCATCCAGGGGGAATTGGTATCACAGTTTTTGGAAATAAAACTCAAAAACCGTACAAAATAGACTCAAAGCAGTCTTCCCTATTAGGAGACTCCAGCATCCATGGACCTAATGAATCGATGATTTCAGCTGAGTTGTAAATAAGCGAGGCCTTTGTAAATAGAACTCCTTACAGGACAAACTAGAAAGCCGTAGAAAAGATTTATATTCAAATATTTTATTAAAGATTCCTCTGGTTGTTTAACAGACATTGCAGCGAGTATCTTCTGTGAAGTTCAACTGCTTAACAGGATGGGCAGACTCAACCAGACCGAGATCGTTGTGGTATGAATACGCAGCTTTGCTCAAAGGACACGTGTTTCTTGAAGTGCCACCAACAATTCGGAAAGGGGAAGGGGAATTTGTTGTTGTTTTAAATGAAAACATTCTCTCATTTGCTTTTTCACAGCTTTTGAAACCTCTGCTGTGGTTTGAATCACAGAAACTTTTTGTAGACTGAAAGGCATATTTTAATTCTTGTCTCTTTTTTAGGAGATGCAAATTTTGGGATTGCTGCTGGGGTGCAGTTTCAGGTCCAGTAGCTAGTGAAAATGTCTGTAAATTTTGCAGTCAAGGATGATGTTTCAAAGATGTGATCTGAGAGAGGAGTGAATGACTTCAGGTAGGATTTGGGTCTCTTCGGTAAGTTGGGAGTCTGAGTTCAGATTCAGACCAAAAAGAGTCATTTATATGACAGCACAATAGCTTGTGTTATCAACTTGCAGCCTGCAAAGATCATGGCTGCTCCAGATGGCTGGAGTTCTAAGAAATTGCCTTAAAGGAGATGAAATTAAAGTGTTTTAATTTCAGATCCTGAATCAACTTCTTGAAAGATAACATTTCATAATCGAAGTACTTAAAACAGAAATTTTATATCCTTTTGTTGCTATGCAACTGTGTAATGGAAAAGCTCCAAACCACCGTTTTATATATGACAATCAGTTTTCCCAGGAATATTTATTGCTTCAGATCAATGTGTAATTTCAGTGACTACAAGTCCAGTAACCCTGAAAAAAAGGGAAACTCACATTCCATCAGGCAGCAAATCCATAGGCTAGCAATTTCGTCTAATAATGTGAATTAGCATTAACTTCCAACTTGGAAATACAACATTTGTGTAGTTACTAACAATTCATTCAGGTATAGGCAATCCATTCTTCATTTGAAACCACTTTAATGAGTTACAGAAGTGCTGTGGACGTGACAGGTTTTCACGGACTCTTTTTTATACGGAATAAGTATTTTTATTGTACACGGAACGAAACCCAATCTTTTTGCTCAGTTGACAGTGTTGTATGACAGGACTTTGTTTTTATCTCTTTTGCACAAAAGTGTGATGATGTTTTGTACAGCAGAAGTGGAAATACATCTCTGCATTTTCTCTCTTGGTCTGTTTCTTTTTACCCCGATGTAGATGTTCTTTAACTATATTACGGTGATATTCAGCCACTACCTTATACAAATATTTTTCTTTGTTTTCACTGCATGCGTTTAATCACTGTATTACTTGATGATTGAGTTATTAATTATGGGCATTTCAATTAGGCAAGCATGAAAATGTAATAACAAAGGCTATTTTATAATTAAGACATGTGCATTTTTGTATTTCACATGCCAGAGATGATATTAAACACTGATTATTTTATGCTGCTGTTTATTAAAACATTGGTTTAACTAAACTTATTGGTATTTTCTCCATTGTGGTATAAGGAACTTGAAATGTTTTGTGTTTAATAAGAGCTGAAATCTGTTCACTGGGCTCAGTGAGAAATGCTCACTTAAATGAGACATGAGAGTTTTGCAAATGATATTTGCAGACAGATTACTCGGGGGCGACATACAGAGGCTTACATGGATATTTGGCTGTGCAAGTATTTGCAGAGCACACAGAAGAAGTAGGATGGCATGAACTACTCCGTGAGAAGGAAGCAGTTCTTGCTGTGATCCCATTCGTGCTGTTCTGCTCCACACCAAGCATCGCCTCTCACTGAAGTTTTATGTCCTGCTGCATCCAGAGCTGACAAACTTCCTCTTCATTGCAGGCATGAAACTACTTGCAGATTAAGAGCTATCAGTAATTGGATAGTAAGGACTTTTGTAACTCATGAGATGTTTTAAGAACCTGAGATGTGAGCTCCCACATGTATTGAGTTTACATCTGGATCAATAATAAAGGTATGTTACATGTCAGCTAGAATTTAGTTTTGGCTAAAGATTCAGTCAGTAATTGTATCTTCTTAACTTCCGTATCTGTGTCAGCTTATCAGACTCAGGTGCTAAAACATTACTTCTCAACAGAGGTATTTTACAGGAATGATGAGATAGTTTCCTCTGAGCCAGAGCTGTAAACATAAGCAGAAGCCAGGGAATTGCTCTTTCTCACCTCCATAGTACCACAGAGTAGTTTGGGTTGGAAGGGACCTTAAAGATAATCTGGTTCCAACCCCCCTGCCTTGGGCCAAGGGACCCTGCATTTAGCCTTGTTGAAGTTCATGAGGTTCCATATACAGTGGTGGTGTTCTTGATTCCTCTTTTATCTGATCTACTCCTGCATCCTTTTTTGAGCAATCACATCAGTGCAAACAATTCTGTTGCATCTTAAGCAGCAAATGCACTGAGAAGGAGGAAGCCTTTTGCCTTTTTCCCACACCCATTCTTCCTATGGGATTTCTGAGCTTGTGCCATTAAGAGCTTGAAATTCCAGTAGTGCCAGCTCAAAGGCAACCTGCCACTTTGTAACTGTCTGGTTTCAGAAACAGAAGAGACTATATGCCACTGGATAAGCCTGTGCTCCTTAGGTTATGCTGTTATTGCAAGTTCTTCAGTAAAGAACATGCTGTAAATGAAGTCAATGGAGATATAAGAATCTTTGTGCCACGGTTGACACACAGACCTTTGTGCAAGCAAATGGCTGAAAAAGATAACTGAGATATCACAATTAATGATAGCAAAGTATTTGCTCATTCCTGTTAAGCAACTTCCTTCACTGAACGTGTGAAGAAAAGGGAAGCATCTTCAGGAGGCTCTTTTCATCTCCAGGCTGGGAAAAGTGACTGTGGAACCAGCTCATGAGACATATGAACAGATGGTCTCTGTCAGTTGAGGTGCTAAGTGATGTATGTCCCATCAGGCCAAATCTGAACATACTGGGTACAATGCCATTAACTCAGTTCAATTCTGTAAAGGCAAACAGGAGCTGCACTCGAGTCAAACCACCCTCACATCAGTATGATACGTGCTTGGCTGCCACGGGACTGTTGTCTTACCAGGTAAGCTGTGAATTTGCATCCTTGGGTTTAATCACCCTGATAGGAAAGCAAGGAATTAATACTTCATGGAGCAGCAACGGGAGTCATAAAATAATCCCTCACCCTCTTTGTGGTTTTCCATTGAAAACCCAGGAGTTACACTGCAAGCCCACGCAGGGTTTTTACCCTGTATTTTAAAGTAAGCTGTGTCCTTACAGTATTTTATTCACAGATGTAAAGCAGCACTGAACAATACACCTGAAAACTCTCACAAAAGCCTCTTCCTGCCCTGCTCTCCCTCTCTCAGCGGGTGATGTGTGTGAGCTGCGAGGCTGAAATCAGGGTCTGGCTCACAACTGAGGCAGAGGGAACAAACGCTAATGCAGGGAGGCAGGAATTCATCAGGGAGGGATTAGAGGAGGAACGAAAATCATCTACAAAACAATTAGATAATGTGAAAATAACTGTTGCCAGAAATGAAGGAATTACTCCTCAGGTGGGAATGCGGACACGCTGATGAAAGCTATTTCTGTGGCAAAACAAAGGAAGAGGGAATTTTCCAGATTCCTAATCCTACGTGCTAGAATCATCATCCCTTCTTCCTACAAAGAGATAGGACAGCCAAGAGTCTTGGAAGTGTGGTAAGGGATTGGGAAGCTCTAGAGGTTTGGAAATAAAACTCTGCAGAAACACTGTTTAGTGAGCCTTCAATCTGGAGAATCTCATTCCCTGCAGGTTAGCTTATATTTCTGTACAAGAGAATAAATATTTGCTGATTTAAAGACCAAAATGCAGGGTCTGCACCAGAGATTTGTGTTCTTCGTTCCCACAGAGGAGTGATTATCCTGCATTTCTGCATTCTCTGGATTGAAAGCAGGAGTAAAGCAGAGAACTGCTTGTGCAGAAATTTGGGCTGGAAAACTCAGAAATAACCAGCATATGTTTATCCAGAGCATAAGAAATTGTCAAAAAGGAATCTGGTATTTGCTTTGCAGGAATAAAGATCTCCAAGAAGGTTGCAGGCTTGGAAATGCTTGGAAATACTTAACATTTGCTTCTTGTTCCAATCCTGTTCTGTAACCTACATTCAGCAGAAGAACTTTACAATCTCCACCTAACTCAAAACACTCCTGACACTGAGGCGGGTGATACCAGAACGATCTCAAGTACAAACTACATGCTGATCCCCACGGACCCAGTTGTATGGAATGAGCACCTTCGACATCTGTTGGCTCTAGTTCCTGTATTTATCAGGAGGTATTTGGCTCGCTGGCTGGATCTACTCTTTGCAGTGTGTCTGAATGTTGTCTTTGCCTCCTCACAAAGTGGAGTCACTTGACCGAAGGATGCCTGGTTTTTATTGTGTTCCACACCATTAGCTTGGGCAAGGCCAGGCTAAGAAGAGGAGCTACGTAGCCAGGACTACCTTTGGGGAGGCACTGAGTAGTGCTGGTGAGAAGAGGGTGATGGGCTAAGCCAACCCACACCGTGTCACATCAAAGCATGAGGCGGAAGGTGTCCCTGCCCGTGGCAGGGAGTTGAAATTGGATGAGCTTTAAGATCCCTTCCAACCCAAACCATTCTATGATTGTATATGAGGTAGCTATGACTTTATCATCCACCCTTCCCGTGCAAGCATAAGGTGCAATAACTGGTTATAAACTCTGGATATTAATCAGAAATTCATGAACTTGATGAAGCTGCAGGCAGGAATGGAGGGGTATCTGCATGTGGCAAAGGGGGTGATCTCACAGGAAGGCCAGTTTTGTGGAAGAAATTCACTTTGTTCCTTGTGTCTTGGCAGAAAACACACTGAAATCCATAGGAGTCTTTGCACTGCTTTTAGGGGTGTCTGAATCCCGTTTTCTACCTTCTGGAGAGTCCTTAGGAGTTTTACCAAACTTGATGAAACCCTGAACCTCCAGTGTGTACCCATGAGAGGTGCGCAGGTCCACAAATGGTTCTGGTGCCTGTACAGAGCATGTTATAAAGCAGGTTCCCAAGCCAGCAAAAAGAGACCTGTTAACAGAGTTTTGTACAAAACCTGAGTTTTGTTCCAAAGCACTGAAATAAACCAAAGGTCTTTTTTTATTATTATTATTTACAGAAAAAATGACAGCATTTTTACTGTATGTTAACAATATTTTAACCAGTGTTTCTTTAGAATATGAATTCATCATTGCTCTGTGGTCAGGGATGGAATGAGAAGCCACACTAAGCTGAACTTCACCACCTCTGGTTCTGCTGGGGAACCTCAGTGGAAAAATGAAGCAACTGGGTTAAGCTAATGGAAAGCAAACGTCTTTTGGAGAGGAAGCACTAGCACTAGCTTTCTTTTGAAGGAGCACCTCCTTTGTGCCCAGAAGACCTGCCTACTGATTCCTAAATTCCCCTCCCCAGGTATCACTATGGTGTCATGGTAACCTTGCACCTTTGTCCCAGGTATTTCTTTTGTTTGAGGCAGGGCCAGCACATTTATTCCAGTGAAAAGAGAGTAGCCAAATGATACAGAATCATAGACTTACAGAAGGGTTTGGCTTGGAACGGACCTTAAGATCATCCAGTTCCAACCCCTCGCCATGGGCAGGGATGCCTCACACTGGACCATGTTGCCCATGTTTTCAGCTGTTAGACTTGCAGAGCATGGCTAAACCGAGGAGGTCTGAGGGTGCTGGGACCAATCTGAAAGCATGTAGTCACCCAAACCACATCCTCGAGTTCTGTGGGAGTTCTTTTGGCTGCATCTTCAATGGCGATGAGGTTTTGTGGCCCCAAGTGCGCTCCCTCCGTGGGCCTGGAAGCCTCTCTTAAAGATGTGATGTTCATGGAATCCGAGAAGCAATTTTTATCTTGCTGTGGGCTATCTTTTATAGGAGGAGAGAATATTGCCCCCAAGTCAGCCGCTCCCTATCCCATCATATTTCTTCCTGTTTGATCTCTCAGAGATTAAAGTTCAGTATATTTCAGGACAGTTATATTGCTGAGGTAATATAAAATTATTAAAAACAGAGAGAGAGACAATATTGTGACTACACATCAAAAGCTCTTAAAGACAAAGGAGGGAAAATTGACTTGAAACTGGAATTATTAGAAGCATCTGTGGTGTCCTTTATATTCCGTTTAACAGTGCAACACATTCTGGCACTCGGTGTCCGACTGTTTCGAACTGGAAACCTGCTCCTGCCTTAACTTTCTGATTTGGACCCAAACCCCATTGGTTTATGTGCTGCTGCAGAGGGAAACAGCGACTGTTGGGTAATGAGTTTGGACCGTAAGACACAAAGGAGCGTTTTCCAGTGCGGTGAGGAAGTTATGTGATTTTCCTGCTCATCTGAGGAATTTAAAACCAACCAGCAATACCTATTAGATTCCTGAGAACCACATGAGTTCTTAAACCACAACTGATGCTTGGAGTACAGCGTGCGTATGTTTGTTTATAGATGTAGATACACATATATAGATGTGGGTACATGTATCTATACACACTGCAATGTTTTTGGTAGGCATTTCCATAGCGCTAAAAGAAATACATTAACATTTGGGAGCAGGAAGTAGCAGGAAGTAGGATACCATTGATTTCCAGTTACCCTCAGTGTAGACACAAGTGAGTTTATTTGAGTTGATCCCATGAGCAAAGCACCTGAACCCCTTGAAAAAAATCATAGAATCATAGACTAGTCAGGGTTGGAAAGGACCTTAAGCTCATCCAGTTCCAACCCCCTGCCATGGGCAGGGACACCTCCCTACTAAACCATGCCACCCAAGGCTCTGTCCAACCTGGCCTTGAGCACCGCCAGGGATGGAGCATTCACTTGGGAGAGGCTTAACTGCAGCATAGCCATGCTCTCTGTGATGGGGCTGCTCATACTGATGCTGCATCCATTCAGCTCCTCAAGGATGTTCTGGAAGTTCAGGATGTTCCAGTATCCCAGACAGCTGACCCCAGAGCAGGATGGGGAGCACAGCAGCCAGGACAGAGCCAGCCCCAGGCAGGGCATGCAGCATCCTATGCATGGCTCAGCACACTGGATCTGTGTTTTTCCAGAGCTGGAGCTGTGTCAGGAGGCAGGAGGGACCCCAGTGTGGTGGCTGCCCTGCTCAGACCCTGCAGTGCTCATCGAGGTGGGTGCACACAGTGCCATGTCCCCCGCTCCACGCACTGCTCATGCTTCCCGGTGTCCCGATCCCTAGAGATGGCACATCACCAGCTGTGACGGATGGCACTCATGAGCTCGATGCCCATCCCTGCTCCCTGTGGAGACTAGAGCAGAATGCCCTTTAATGGGAGCTCACCTGCACATCCACCTCCATTTTGAATGACAAAAGAGGCAGAAAGGGATGAGTGACTTCCTAACAGCACACATCATATTTAGCTCTTCTTCCACCAAGCCCAAAGCGCTGCTTGAGACAGAATCTCTCTGAGAAGATATTCTTCTCTCTTCATGTGTATACCATGTGCCTGGTGGACCCACACAGTGCTTTGTGCGTCTCTCTGTCCAGGTATGAGTTACCTTGCACTGGGCAGCAATGGCGTGTGTGCGTCCTCTTCCTCTCCACACAGGATGGAGGGGCCACCACTATGCTTCCTAGGGGTAAGAACACATAGAGGGATGGGTCCTGTGGAGCCACAGTCCCTGCACAGCTCGTGCCAGGGAAGTGCAGCTCAGGAAAGGTCGGGCAAAGGCTGGATAATGTGGGGGAATGTTATGGATGTCTGAGGGAAGCGGGGATGGAGGGGCCAGGGAGCCCAGGGGCAGGAGCTGGGAGAGACAGGCGTGTGGAGGAGATGGGATGAAGGACTGCCTGGGGATGAGCACCAGAGCACGGCAGATGTGAGCGAGGGACCTCAACCCGGGAGGAGAGCGAGGACTCCCCTTTCCGGAGGGACCAACACCACCGAGCCTGTCCCGCGGAACATGGCGGCCATGAGCGCCCTGTCAGCACCAGAGGGCGCGTTACCTCAGGAGGCCGCTGCGGCTGAGGCGCTAATTCGCCCCTCGCTGTCCTCACACGGGGCTTCTCCCGCGCAGCGCCGGTCCTGAGCCCTTCGCTGAGCTCTCCATGGCACAGTAAGTCCCAGCCAAGGCTTGTGTTTCCTTCCATTCTGGTTAAATTCACCTCCTCACACCCAGCTCTCCGGCAAATCAAACTACATGGTGGTCTGCGAAGACTGCAGCTTGCTTGCTTTAAAGACTTCTGTTTCGTGCTGCCATTGCCCAAAGTCCTTGTGCTGAACCAACCCTGTTTAAACAAGCTTTGCTGGACTCAGTTCCTCTCCAGTTAGGCCTGAAGTACTTTACTGCACCAAAGAACTTCAATGCTTTAGGTAGACATTATATGTTATGTATTATATATTATATATTGCATATTTTGTAATTATATTACATTATTATATGTATTATGTTACTAAATCCATTTTTAGGCAAATTAGGCAGTACAAAGGTTTGGCAAAAGCTCTGTTGAGCACCCATGCTGAACTCCAGGTTTCTCCCTGTATGACTATTCCACAAGTGTTCATCTCAACCTTTGCTGCTCCACTTCAGCCCCTCCTCCCCTGTGTGGCTCTACCTGGCTCTGCATGTTTTCAGGCTAAACATGAGGCATCCGGAATGGAAATCCTCCTGTTCCTCACAGGATCTACCAGGACTGCCAGGGTCTGGCCTTGCCTCAAACCACCATATTGTGGTAATTCCTCCCACATCATCCCATGGTCCGTTTGGACTTCTATGGAAGCAGTGTAGGAGGACAACTGCTAACCATTGTGAACCTGTTGTTGCTTTTCAATGTGCTTGTCTGTACCTTTGGGCAGCTGCTTTATTTGATGGTCATGGTTGCCTTGAAAAGCACCTGTGCCAATGCAATAAGGGTATTGCCAGGCAAGAAGGTAGAAACTGAATAATCAGGTTTTTAACGTGACTCCACACAGTGACACTGACTTAGAATCATGGAATCCCAGACAGGTTTGGGTTGAAGGGAGCTTAAAGCTCACCCAGTTCCAACCCCTGCCACAGGCAGGGACACCTTCCACTGGAGCAGCTTGCTCCAAGCCCCTGGGTCCAACCTGGCCTTGAACACTGCCAGACACGGGGCAGTCACAGCTTCTCTGGGCACCCTGTGCCAGCGCCTCAGCACCCTCCCAGGGAAGAACTGCCTTTTATCTATCCTGAACTTTCCCTATTGAAGATGGGGATACAGAGCTGTGAGGACACCGATCAGAAATACAAGTGTGGCTGTGGAAGACCTTGTCTTAGGGATCTGTACAGGGTTCACTGGTGAGCAGGAGCCATGTGAGTGCCTGCTCTGTGCTGAGAAACAGGTCCTCTTCATCCTCTGGAAGGTCATTACTTCTTTTCCCTTGGCACTCTGAGGGCCTGATAATTCCAGTCACTCCCATTTGGAGTTCAGGCTGCTCAGAGAGCAGCAGGCCCCTGTGGGAACAGCAAGAAAAGGGCTGTGCTGAGGGCGGATGAGATGCTGACTATGTGAAACCACCGTTTGTCCCAGCCATAAAGCAGTGTACGTGTCTTGTGTGCTCCCATTTCAAAGAGGTCAAATCCAGGCAAACTAACTTAGGAGCATTAGAGAAGACACAAACAGATGGTCTGGACACTGTATTACAGTATAGCAGGAAACAGTGCCAGAAATTAATTATTCCAGAGTAGATTCCACATAAGCTCTATCTCCAAAGATGGGGTGCTTTTTTCCAAAGATAGTTGGCATGAAAAGGATTAGACATGGGATAAAGAAGTTAAAACTGCTTTTTGTATATGAGCACAAGTCAGTTTATGCTGAATAAACCTCTGGTCCTGAGGAAGCTGGCCTTCCTAAGTATCCAAGCCATGAAGATTGCACAAGAAGCCATAAATCTGGCATTTCCTAATTTCAGAGTGCTCGGCATTGCAGCATAAATAATACTCCTTTCACACAGCGCTTCGTAGGCAAGTTCTTTGCAATATTATTTATGGATTTATTTTCTTATCTGGTAGTTAGTCTCAGTCCTGAAAATATGCAGACCACTCAGCAGAGCAGGATCAAGTTTTACCACTATTCTCGCTTTGTGTCATACAAGAGCTGCTGCTGTGCATGGTGCAATAGCTGTCTAGGGATTGTTCCATGCTGGCGCAGAAAGAAGGGTTGTGGGCTGCTTCTCCCAGTATTCAGCTATTGCAGCAACCAGCAGGGATATGGGGAGAGCCTGGTTCCCATACCATTGTTTTGCATCTTGCTGAGTGTTTATTCACTTCTGGCTGCTTCTTGAGGGCTTGTTTAGCTCCTAAAAACTGTTACTGTTCCAAGTGACTCATGGAAGATGGCAGGAACCCAGAGGATGAACATCCAGTTCTTGGTTTGGTCCTGCAGTGAATCAAAACACTTTTAAGCCACTGTTAACATGAGGTGGATGCTCTTAACCTAACAGATCTTTTCCATGGAGGAGAGGAGGACAGACCCACCAAGTTGTAATGGCAATCACCATGTAGGCATGCTGTTAATCTCAGAGAGGAATGTGTGAATTCCTGAAAAATCAGAACAGAGGAGAATGGGGAAGATAACAGTCATGGGTCACCTGTGTTGCCGTATCTCCCTCCAGGGTAAGAGGCAGGACACCTTCCAGGTAGGACTTGCTGCATACCAGGGGGCATTTTATCAGTGCATTTGTCATCAAAATTTGCAGGGCTGAAATACAACAGGCGGGTAGGAACTGTTGAGCTGTTGTTCTGGCCTGGCCATTCAATGTCCCAAAGTCTTAGACAAATAGAGAAATTTTAACCGATTTTTGCCAGGACAGACTTTTTTCTGGGTAGAAAAAATGGCAACATATCTGGGAAACCATGTAAATAGCCTCACAGATAGAAGTGTGTAGAGAGGGGTTTGAGTCATTTAAAATTACAAGATATACAGGGCAAACAGTAATGATCTCTGGTTCCTTTAGTGCCTAGCAACAAAGCTGTCCTATCGTGAAGTTATACAGCAGCTAAACGTTTTCCCTCATGCAGTGGCTCGGTTCTCTGGAAGGCCATGTATAGACTTGTTCAACAGCCCTGAGAAGTGGAAACAAACGTATTTTACTTGCTGTTTGGGTAGGGGAAAAGATGGAGGTTTATATGTCTGCTCTGCCAGGAAACATTAAAATATGCTTCAGGTAGTGGTTGTGAATTGTAAAATGCAAACTCCCAGGTGACTCCTGAGCTGGAGTAAATAGGACCTGTTGGACATTCCTCTTTGCAACCAGGAATCATTTCGCTTCTGCACTTCTTCAGCAGTGGCTTTTCTAGCAGCTCCTTAGCTCTGATGAAACAGATGATGAAATGAATGACTACAATTGGAGCTGTTACTGATGCTAATTTTTAGATAGACCAGGCTAACTGGTTCCTTTGATCTTTAGGATTTACACCCTTTTATCTTGTGTAAGTCCACTGCTCAAGAGGCATGTGCCCGCCCAGCTCTCTGCACTTCAGAAAAATGCTTTAAAGCAGCTGATAATTTCACTTTCAAGTTTTCTGTGCTATCATATTGTCAATCTTGATCAAGAATGGGATGAGTCTTGAGATCAGTGACAACTTAGTGTTGCTTCATTCGCCACGCAGGCCTCTGGGCCTCAGATTTACTGTCCCCTGTTTTTGTAGTGGTTTGGGTTTTGAAAGACAGATTAATCCAGACATTCTCTTGAAGCACACTTTGCCCTTCTTTCTGTCCTTATTTCTAGCCTCACTGCCTGCCATCACTTTAAATGATACTATCCTCTAGTAACTGAATATGCCCCTTAGGGGTATGCATGATATTTCCAAACATCTTCATCAGTTATGAGTAAAACAAACGGCAAAGTCGTGTATCATTTATGGCTACTGAGATTTATAAACGAATGAAGGGGAAAATTGAAAGGAGCAAGAAGTTTGTCTCCTTTTTGTTTTCGAAATACCAAAACTGAAAGGCTACTGGGATTATTCTGGTCTGAAAGCCACCAATTTTACTAATTAAATATGAAATCAGAGGCTTGGTAGCTTATACTTCTGTGTGCTCATGTTTCTGTAGGTGATGCTTACCAATCCCCTCCCAAATCCACCCACAGCCAATGCGGTGAACACAGATGCAGCAGAAGAGGTGAAAACCAATACATCTTCATAAAAGCAAATGGGTTTGCAGTGTGTTGGAAAGAGCCTGCACCCAGCAGGTAACAAACACCGTCCCTTTTGTATGTTATTCTTCATAAATGTTAAGAATTTTTAAAACCTTTGAAACAATTCTAACACTTGCTTAGCAAGTAAATTGGAATGTTGATTTCATTTTAATGAACAAGAAATAGAGTTTTGAAAGCAAATATATGGTCTGAACTTAGAAATGGGGTAGAGGTGAATGAGACCCAGCACAACTCCTGCATGCTGATGGACACAGCTGAGATAAAGCAAGGAGATGGGAAGTGCAGGTGTTTTCTCTCTGACACACCACTTCCTTCTAAGTACAGCACAGCCACTCAAGAAATGTTGGCTTGATTTCAAGGAAACAAACAGAAAACAAGACTCCTTCCATTCAAAACATCCAGTGAAAACAGCTAGAAACCCTCATTCAAGTCTCTTCGTACTCCTGTGCTCAGGTATTTTTGGAATGGAGGAAAGACCTTTTCCCAAAGGAGGATCCCTAAAAGTCCTCCATCCCCAGAGAAGCCCATTTCTGCCATTCCTTCCTGGCTGGTCTTTAAATAAGTCCTTTAGCCAGGAATCCTTTGCCTTGGTGATTCCCAGTATTGGCACTTGGGTTCTCAACACAGTGGGACAAGCTCTTCTCCAGGCTTCTAATAGGACTCATGTGGACTTGATTTAGCCCAGTGCTTCTGATTTATAGTGGTCAGCTACCCATATGGATTGTGTGGAGGCTGAACTTGGTGGTAGAGTTCTCTGTTTGCTCAGTAAGTACCAACAAGAGGAGCAGGAGGAGGCAGGAGCATGCAGAGATGATCCTGTTAACTTTTCTTCTATGGTGGCACAATGTGTTCAGAATCTGGTGATCACAAAGAAGTTCCCATTAGCCTGGAGGCAGGAAAGCTGTGCTTTCAGAAGGCTATAGGATCAAGGGTCAGTTGCCTTTCCATGTTCTTTTACTTCCTATAGTTTTCTAATGTATTGCTGGGGTCAGATATGCTGCATGCAAACAAGAGTCAAGCCCAATCTCTATAATGTTTGTGCTTACCTAACTGTTAAAGATAGGGAAGAAGGGTAAGTTTGTCTTCTGTTGCAAGTCAGCACAGCTTCCACTGAACAGAGGCAGTTTACACCAGTAGGATCTAAATGAGAAATGTTTCAAAGGACCTGTTTCTCCACTGTAGAACTTCCTGATATTGAGGAGGAGGGTGCTGCTTCTCTGTAGTTTTACCAGCCAGCTAAAGGGTCACTTCTCGGCTTTGCCAGGTGCCAAACGACAATGAGCATTCTCCTTTCAGTGCCACTCTTTCAGCAAAGCACCTTCACTCCAGGATGTTTGGGTCTGTGTACTAAAGAGAGCAAGTATTTTCTTTTTCCTGTTACTGAATATTCTCAATTATTTAATTTCCTATGGAGCCATTTGGCAAGCACTTTCCTTCCCAGCTATTGCCAGCAACCCTTGTTCCGAAATGAAACAAGTTCTTGGCCTACAGGAGCACAGCCAGGAAATTTGTCATTGTTGGGCCAAGTGATATTTTTGACCTAATCACTGACATTTATTTCAGGCAATACATATTTGAAGCTCATTTATTATATTAATAAATAGAATAGGGAGACCGGTGAATTCACCCTAAGAAAAGAAACAGGGTCATTTTAATGATGTATTTCTTTTTTGTGCTGTTGGGGTTGTACATGGCATCACTGTTGAAATATGTCTGAATCTAAGTTTCGAACTAGCAGATGGAGCCAGATTCTTTTTCTCAGTTGCCTTTGCTTCCCTTCAGCATTTGGCAGGACTTTGCCTGCTGACAGCTTTCTTAAGGACAACAAGTCTTCAGCCCAGGTAATATTAGTGCAGTGGATTCCTAACTCCTATTTCCAGACCCTAGTAATGGGGATGTGGGTGGGACGTTAAGGATGAAGTCTTGGCCCTACTGAAGTTAAATTCCAATTCATGCTGATGGAAACAGCATTTAATTGTAGAAGAGTTACTCAGGTACAGAATCAGATTGATTGCAGACCAGTTTATCTTCAAAGTCTGGTTGATCTAGCTGTGCCTTCAATACTCAGGTACAACTTCCCCTGGTTTCATTACAGATTCCAGGTGTGGAATGGAAGGAAATTGAGATCTGTAATGGAATTGTTTCCTTTTATGGACACAGCTTTAAATATTGCTAAAAGCAAAAGGCCTCTGGCAAGCAGCTTTTGACATTTTACAGGACTACAATGGCAAGGGAGGTTGGAAGGATATCAAAGAGACAGAAATAATGGTGGTCACTGAGCTCGGCAGCCCATGTTTTTTCACAACTGGTGTCTTCCTCTCACTTTCATTGTTACTTCCTGATAATAACAGGCAGTGGTGGGATCACAGAGGCTTTCAGAATTCAGATGGTGGGTGATTCAGTGTTTTCTTATGTATAAAATTGCACTGGCCCAAGATGTTTTGTTTGCCATTTAATCTGCTCCCCCCCCCACACACACACACTTATTTTTATAGAAGCAGGAGCAATAAGAATGAGATAATGCAGAGCTTTAGGAGGGAGCCAAGTCAGACAATGCTGGCTGGCCACGAGTAGACGTGAGTCTCCTGCAAGTTTGCCAGGTTTCTGGTGGGGGCCAGAAAAGGGAATACAATTCTTCATTTTCCTCCTCCCCATAAAAACATCTTCAGGATGCTGAGTTGTTTCCAAAGTATCTTAAGATAGGGTTTAGGGAAGTGGTCAGTGCTGGCTTCCAGCGCTCTTGACAGCTATGAGTTTTATGGTGATGAGGCCACAGAGCCACAGTCTTCAACCAGACCCACTGGGGTACGAGTTTTCTGAGCTGTGTAGGAGGAAAAGTGTTTCCTGTGCTGCCATGGGCATGCTGGGACAGGCTAAGAAGGTTGGGGCTGTTGAGCCTGGAGAAGAGAAGGCTGCATGGAAACCTCAGAGCAGCTTCCAGTATCTGAAGGGGGCTACAAGGATGTGGAGAGGGGCTCTTCATCAGGGACTGTAGTGATAGGACAAGGGGTGATGGGTTTAAACTGAAACAGGGGAAGGTCACCTTGGAGATAAGGAGGAAGCTCTTCCCTGTGAGGGTGCTGGGGCGCTGGCACAGGGTGCCCAGAGAAGCTGTGGCTGCCCCGTGTCTGGCAGTGTTCAAGGCCAGGCTGACCACAGGGGCTTGGAGCAAGCTGCTCTAGTGGAAGGTGTTCCTGCCTGTGGCAGGGGGTGGAGCTGAATGAGCTTTAAGGTCCCTTCCAACCCACACCAGTCTGGGGTTCTGTGATTCTTGCCTTACTCCAGAATAGACACATACCTAGTGAAAAATCTCATCTCACAATGTCAATGGTAACACTGACACAAAACCACACAGGGCTGGGGTGGTGGCAAGGAGGGTTCTTCCAGATGGGATTAAATGAGCCAAAGGGACTTCCGTCAAAAAGAGGATGGCTCATTCCTCTCCCCATTCCCAGATGCACGGCCCCGCTGCGTACCCACACCAGCTTTACTGCAAATCACACCCTCCTGCAGCCCATGTCTTCTTCCTGACCAGCCCATCCCAACCCTGCAGAAGGAAGCAGCTCATTCCATGCTTTGCCTGTGGATTGAATGAGCCAACATAAAGATCCCACAGATTCCAGAACCGTCCCTGAGGGCAATGGGAGCATGCTGCTGGAGACTTTCTGACTAAAGATGCTGGTCGATGGGAATTTAAACCTCCCTGAAGCAGTTGTAGTCCTGTCCCTGCCTAACCCCAGCACTGGTGCCTGCCTGACCCTGCAGTGTCCCAGCTCAGGAAGCCAAACTAGGGGAAAATGATCCCTTTTTTATTTCATTTTATTGGTTTTCTGGCAGCTTCCCTCTCGGTTCACAGCAGGATTAGGTGAACCCTGGGGAGGGAGAGGAATGCGTGGACACAAGCACAAGAGGCGGTGGGGTCACAGCAACACCAGCTTGGGCTCTTTTAAGCTGTCATGAGACTGAAAATTGCCTTGACTTACTTAAGTTTTAGTGTCTCTCCCTTGGTTTAGTAAAAGATAAGTAGGTATAGAGTATCTGTGAGGCAGGAAGGGGGTCTACAGGGTGAATGGACCATGCAGCAATGTGATGGACCAGAAAGGAATCACAGTTAAATAGGTACTTTCTTCATTTATTTTCCAAGTTTGCTAATAACTTTGAAACTAAATGCAAAAAATACCAAAGGGCTTTACAAAACTCTGCCTAATGGCAAAAGTATTCCTCTCCTTGGCTTTAGATTAGTTTTATAAATGGTTTTAAACAACATTTTATTTTCTTTGGAGTCAAAAGGATGGAATATTAAAGCAAGTTTTGCTTTTAACAGCAGTAATGACCAGACTTCTTGTGGAAGTCATTCCGCTTGGGTTCCTTGGAACTTTGTGTACCTGTTTCTTTCTGCTGTTTGTCAACTATTGCTACTGTGAGGGTTTTGAATCCACTTAATTGCTTATGTTCTTTTGAGAAAGTTATACGAGTGCCTGTGTTAACCGACAAATTCTGTGATTGCCAGAAACTCCTCCCTTGCTCTGTATCTCTTTTTTCAGAGGGATTAGAAGCATTTCATTTGGTGATTACCACAGGACATGTACCAGAGTAGCTTCATCAGAAACAACAGAGCATTTTAAAGATCCATGTAAGATGACATTAGCAAAACTGAATATAGAATCCTGGAATGGTTTGGGAATGCTCATCCAGTTCCAACCCCCTGCCACATGCAGGGACACCTTCTGCTAGAGCAGCTTGCTCCAAGCCCCTGCGTCCAACCTGGCCTTGGGCACTGCAGGGATGGGGCAGCCGCAGCTTCTCTGGGCACCCTGTGCCAGTGCCTCACAGTAAGAGCTTCTTGATGCTGTCCACTTGTGTAAGACCAAATGGAGAGAGCCCAAACTCTGTTGGAAGCACTGATTCTGCAGAGCTTGATGGGGAATAGTTTTGGATCAAGGCAACTGCCCTTCCTCTCATTCTTTGTTGCCTTCAGAGTTAGCTCCATTTACATGAAGCAGTGCCTGACCTAAGGACAGCTCCATCCAACTGAGAGCAAGCACAAGTGTCTCTGAGCCTGTGGAATAGTTTTTGGCAATCCCCATAATCCATGGAACTGCCATGACTGGGAGGCACAACATGTGGAAAGAACAGAAGACTTGGATAAGGATATGTAGGTTTACAGTGGCAATATTGGAATACCATGGTATTTTCAGATTCTGGGCGTTTGTCCCTGTGTGTCCTTGGGTTATAGCAGTCACCACCTTATCTTAGTTTAAGGTGCATCTAGGGGGGGACAGGTTGGGGAGGGAAGGACACATGGAGGCTAGGGGATACCTGTCCAAGCCAGGAGCTTCACTCCTCAGAAAGGAGGCTCACTCCACCAAATACAGCTCTTATCTTGCTGGAACAAACTCCCTGTTGTAACCGTAAGGTTACACGCACTTAGGGTCAGCTGAAGGTGTGATCAAGGTTCTTATATTTTACTTTTGAATTCTCCTGTGGCTTAGTTAGTGGAAAAAAAAATGAGAGAAGTTGCAAAGCCAGGATGCTGCCTTGTGTCTCAGAGGTGCCTGGAGTTTTCTTCCTTCTTATTTCTTATGTGGTAACTCTGTAACACTGTAAAAATAACCCTTTTCCCTTTGAATACCATTTGCTTTCAACATCAATTAGAAAGGCAAGGATTGCTTCACTGAGTTTGAAGGACAGCAAGTCCTGGATTCAAATTCAGAGGATTTTTATGTCCTTTAACAGAACTCCTTTGTTTTGTATGGTTACTAATTGTTTCATTATGTGGTGGCACGCCATCCTGAGAGACTAGGAAATGCCACAAATGCCCCTTTTTGTGTAGACAGCTCAGGCAACCTGGAGCTGGTTTAGGTGGTGTCTTCATCTCTCACTGTAGGGATTTATTTTCTTCCCACCATTAACTTCGTATGAACTAGAAAGGAAATTGTAAAGGTGAACGTTCTGATTTCCGAGGGGTGAGTGAGGCCCATTGATGGTGATGGGGAATGGGGACATCTCGGTGCCACCTGGTGGCAGCAGAAAACGGGCTTCGAACAGAATTCTTGCCTTTGAACTGCTGGGCCTGAGAGATCAAAGGCAGGGCCAAGCGTTCAGCTGCAGGTTCAAACACAGGGTCGCCTCTCAGTTTGCAATTTCATTTTCCCCCTCCTCCTCAGTTGCAAACAGCTCACAAAACATGCTTGTTTTTTAAAGCTCGCAGCCTGTTCTTAACTCCTGGCATGGGATTAGAGGGGAAAGAGGCCAAAAATGTGCTGACATAAGTGCTGCAGCAGCAATCTTAATTTCACTTATAAAATAAGGCAAATGCTCATACTTAAGTGAGTTTTCTTCCTAAAATTGGGTCTCTTTATTCAATAACTCCTATAAAAGAGCCTTGATATGCAGCTTGTTTCTGTATAATATGCTGTTCGCATCACTGGGAGCAGTTTGCCCCTATTGAGTTTTTACATGTTCACTAATTGCAGTGGCACAGAGTCAATTTTTACATCATTAAATCGGTGGAAGCCTTCAGGGATCAGTGATTTGTCCTGGTGTAATGAGCACTTTGTTGCACATCATCCTTAGGAAGAACTGGGTGTTGTTAAAGAAGTGATGCTGAAACACAGGGAAATGAGGTGCAAGATATAAAAAGATGATTGATATTTGTTGAGGTTTAAGAATCATAGGATAAGAAGGAGAGTGGATCTTGAAGTAGCACTTAAGCTATTACAATAGAGACTGGAGGGTTTTTCAGGTGGTGAAGGACAGAAGTGGTACTTGTGGTGCAGAGAAAGAAGAATGAAAGCAAACCCAGGTTTTCAGAGAGCTGGTTGAACCAGCGGAGGGGACTGGCAGGGGATCTGGTAGTGGATATGTCTCTATTCCAATGACTGTAATTTGTGCCAGAATTGTGCACAGCAGAGGAGGAATACCTTCAGAAGTGTGGCTGTCATAACATGAGGTTGAAAACCCCTCTGACAAGCTAGGTGAGTATTCACGTGCCCAGCCATGCTATTCTGCAGGCATCTGAGGTAGTGCTACAAGCCCATTTCCAGCTAGCTTTTCTGCATTTCTGCAGCCATGCTTGCAGTCATAGGTGTTCTAGTGATCAAGAAAGAAATGCAGGCAAAGCATCCTATTCCCAGCTAAGCATTCACACTGCAGGTCTATGTACTCCTTGGAGCTCTTCTTACTCATGACCACCCATGAAATCCACAACATAAAACTGTGTAGTAAAAATGTACATTTTCATTTTCCCTCTCCAGTATAGCAGACATTCACAGCATGTGGATCAACAGCCCTGTGCTCCCTAGACCCACTGCTGCTAGGAAAAGACTTTAAGACTATCCAGTTAGAATATGTGCATGTGTTTTGCTAAGCTCCTTGAAAACCAGGGGGGCTGTGATTTTATTGCATATTAAAAGCCAGTTTGCCATCTTGCGGCTGAAAAGAGAACACAGTGACCAGATGCTCTGTTTTAATGACTCCTTGGTTTCATTTTGTGAGAGACAGATTAAACATCTGATTAACAGCAGTGTATTTAGAAACTGCCTTCCCTCCACTACAAACATAAATGTTCCAGGAAGCATGAACATAAAATGTCTCCTCTAAAAGCCAAGGCAGAGTGACAGGTATTAGATGAGTTGGCTCATATTTTAAAGGATGTTATTCCCTGCATCTTTTCTTCTTTACTGTAGTTTTCTTTCAAGTTCCAGTTGTATTTTAACAGCAGCAAAGGAATTAGAAGTCAAACTGAAGAGTAGCACTTGGCTGCAGGGTAAATAAAGTGCAGGACATGAGTGTTTAGTAAGAATTTTATTCCTCTTCTGTATTATTTCATCCCTAATACACCACTGATTTTTAGAATTATTGGCCTTTTAAAACAAATCTAAAATAGAAAGCAACAGAGAGGGATGTGGCAAGGATGGGAACCACAGCATGTGATAGAACAAATTTGTGTGTACAAATGTCATTAATATAATCTCTTTAAAACCAAAATGTTAGGATACAAGCAACATAGTACATGTTTTGGTGTTTTCTCATAGTTGTCTTTTACATTTCTCATCTTTAAGAGAATTTAGGTTGTTCCAGTCTATTTTCATATGCTTCAGGGACTCAATACTGAAAGGTGCTCAGTGATCCAGCCATGAGCCAGCAAAGCTCTCACCACAGAATTGACAAGTTGGCCATTAACTCCAAGCTAACAACTTCCAAATGCATTGATAGTGCTTGTACAGTTAGTTGTGTGATTAGTGCTGTTCTCAGTCTGGGTCAGTTCTCTCAGTGCTTTGCAGGATAAGCCTCTCTAACATGGGTGGGTTTCAGCTCTTTTTATGCTACAGCTGCTCAGCCAAGTTGCTTTTGCATCTTCCAGAGAGTTCTCATTTAAAATGTGTCCTTAGGAAGAGATCAGAGGAAAAGACCTGTGCACATCCTGTGCTGCTGGCCTAGGATATAGGAAGTGATTCTAATTCTCTGCTTCAACTCAAGCATAAACTTTGACTTTGAACTCTTAAGACCAAAGAGTTGGGCACAGAAGGGGAAGGAAATCTTTCTCAGTTTATATAGATCAAGATAGAGAGATGCCACCAAGGAATGGCATCCTGGTCAAAAAATTGTATGTCCCTTCAAGTTTGGTTCATGAATAAAGAGCAAACTCCCAAATCAAACACATTTCTTCAGAAAACTCCTGCTTACCGCTGCCTCCAGGTGATTTTTACAAGCACTTGTTCAAAGCGAACAGCAGCTGAAGTAAGCCTTGTGTCTGTCAGATAAAATTGCCTTAAAGAAGTGTATGCTGGGTTGATTTTATCCATCAAGTTATATTTTTGCTTACAGATGCCATGCTACCATCTCTCTGCTCACCAGAAAGAGCCACAAGATTGTTTAAAATGAGGAAAATAGAGACAGAAAACTACCCCTCTCCAGGTAAAGTGATACCACAGAAATTAATCTTTCCTGTGAATAACTATGACATGATTTGCCCAGGGAAGTTGTGAATGCTCCATCGCTGGCAGTGTTCAAGGCCAGGTTGCACTGAGCCTTGGGTGGCATGGTTTAGTGGGAGGTGCAGGGGGGTTGGAACTGTATGAGCTTAAGGTCCTTTCCAACCCTGACTATTCTATGATTCTATGATTTTCCCCTCTTTCTTTCACCACTGCAAATCTGCCACAACTCCATTTTGATTTAAAGCTACAGGGGGTCTTGAATCAAGTGTTTTAATGCTGTCACTTGTGGACTTAAAAGTGCTTCCACCCAGAGGAAAAAATCATGTTAGAAATTATGGACAAAACCAGATGGTATGGAAGAAAAATCAATGTCATTATAAATACGTGTACAGCATTAGTAACAGTCACAGGTTGGTTTTTGACCCATTCAGAGTGTAAATGTTAATATATTACCATTTCTTCAGTGAGAATTGAATGGGAGCCTGCTCTTAAACCATGCAGCAGATCATGTTTTGGCTGGAGTTTGTAGGTTTGATTTTCCCTGCTAACCAAAGGAAATTGGGATTGACTCAATTCAAATATGTAGAAGCTTTACCAAAATAGAAGTGATATAAATGAAAGAAGAATTGGGTTCTGCATGACTATTGTCAGGAGGTGGTTGTACACTTTTAGTAACATAAGGTTTCATTTCCCCCCCATATTTTTTCAGAAGAGAAGGGAGAGCAGATGTAAAGTTGTTATGTGGAGATGCTGTTGGAATGCAGCTGTTTGTTGCACACTGATTTTAAGTATTTATTTCTTCATGGGAGCACTCTTAATAGTTCTCCAAAGTTTATCATTGTCTGCAGACAAGGGAATTTTCCCAGTGTTTCTGATTTAGTTCACTTTGACACAAACCAACACTTCCTATGGTTGCCAAAATATCGATCATCAGAGGTATTAGATTTGTTTGTTTCAATGACTTGATGTCTAAATTGGGGGGGAAAGAGGGATTTAGAAAGAGAATATGGGGACCAGATTTTCTGATCAAGAGTTACACCTAGAGGAGAGCTGGAACCTCTACATAGTAAGAGGAAAATCTTCCCTTTCCTTTGTCAGTAGGTACATGGGATGTCTGTGATGCTGAGCAAGGTCCCTGCTCCAGCAGAGCTGAGATATAACTGAAGTAACTGGAGGACTCCAGTAGCCACCACAGAGCTGCTGACTCCATCTAATGCCCCACTTACTTGCTTTAGCTTCAGGGAGCTGCAGTCAACTGTTGCATGATCTCCTGAAATGTCAGGGGGTTTGTCTAAAGAGACCGAAAACTGTGAAGTCCTGCATAGCAAATCACTGCAGCTTGAACCTTTCATACTCAGTAAAAGAAGAAGCAGGACTTCAGGTCGGCAGTCCAAGAGAGAGCAGAAGCTCAGTTGTGGTGCTCAATAAAGAGCTTGATTAAACTATCTTACAATTGCTTTTTTCCTCGTGATCCTGTCTTTGTACCAAGCCTGGGCTTGGAGAGAAATCAGGTGACATAGAAAATGACATTACTGTCAGTACCTTAAAGAGAAAATCCTGTACACATTCTTCATTAGTGTATGGGCTGTTGTTTCTTAACCTGAAAAATTTTAGCCACATGTTTTGCATGTGAGAAATGTCAGTTTTCTAAGCTCTTTTTCGCCTTCTAGGATAATGTCCAAAGCAAGAGTTTAGTGGTGTGGAGCATTGTGATTTTCTACCATTTAAAGTACATGACATCACTAACTGGCTGCAAATTAGTCAGAAAAAAGATGTTTAAAAATAGCACCATTTTCTCAATAAATCTGCTCCTTGTTTGTATTAGGGGCATATGGGCTTATTTAACTGACAAAGCCAAATTATAATCCTGTTAACACAGCAGAGTCCTCGAGCTATAACAGAGCAAATGGGAATCCTGCTGACAGAATCGTTGGTATTGATAATGCTAGGAGTGGTGGAGAAGCTGTTTCACTCATTCAGAACACAACATCATCATTCAAAGCCTCAGAAAGAAACTTTATTCTTGACAGGTTAAAAAGCAATTGTCCAGAATAGTTTGGAAGAATCTATAAAGTCTGAGTTATAATGGAATAGTGGCCAGATTTTAGGCAGAGCTGTCGGACAGATGAAAAATGTAGTTTATTGCATTATTCTGCAAGCTGTTACACAAATACTTCTCTATTTATAGTGCCTGTGAAGCTGCATGTTCCCTGTGCTTTCCCAGCAGATGCAGTTTCGTGTATTATGATGAATTTGGACCTGCATTTGAAATGAAAAATATGGTTTGGCTTGGTTTAGAAGGATCCTTTCTGCTCTTTCCTGTTGTATTTAGGTTCCTTTAGGTGTTACTGATCTTGTTTCAAACCCTAGATATGCCTGAGCTCCTATCAGAAAGGCAAATAGCTGATGAAGATGGATGTGACAACCAAGAGGAATGATCTGGGAGGGAAGTGGATAGTCTAGTAGCTTGGACTCTTTCTCTAACAAAGGATTACAGGATTAAACCAAGGACACTGCATACACAGGTAAGTACTTTGTCACCTTTTAAACAGCCTAAGGGGGTTTGTAGCATTCCTACCAGGCAAATCCTCAATTCTAACTTGGTTGGGGTATTTGTTTTGCCAGCATGATGTTACCAGCTTCAGTTAGAGACTGAGTGGGAATGGGACAAGAATCTTTTTTGTGCATGCAAGTTTCACTTTTTACCAGGATTTTTATCTTCCTTGGTGGTTTGGTGTTGTGTAAGATTTGGGTCTTATTGTCTAAACAGCTTTGTATTTTTAGGCTTTCTAACTTCTGCTGGGCCTAGAGCAATGACAACTATGATGAAGAAACACAGGAGAGCGCATCTATTGACTGAGTAGGTGCTGTTGCTTATATTAAAATCAGACTATGCCTGAATTGAAATTGAATTGAAAACACACCAGTGCTAATTTTGCGCTCCAAATTTCATGTGTTCTTTTGGTTTTTACACTGAATATGAAATGTCTGGACATGGAATATTGTAGTTTTCCTACAGGAACTGTACCTGTCTGTTTCTTCTCTCTTCCAGGTTTATCAGTTGTAGCCATCACTAAGTAATCCCTGCAGCTGTGGTGAGACCTGCAATGATGTACGGGCAGCCAGGACAGTAAAGATTCATAGAGCTTGGATCCAGGCTCCGGTTTCAAGAGCCAGCCAGGTACAGTCATTAAGTAAACAGGAACCACACTGTTACAGAGTCTGCAGCATGACATTCACAGGAGATTGCTCAGATTGCAACAGAAATGTGGGGGTTTTCCATCTTCAAGTCACTGGCCTCTTAACATGTCTGACACTGCTAAAACAGAGACGTGAGTGTCTTTATACTTGCACAGTGTCCTAGAAAAAAAACTCAACGCATAATGCTGGAGCACAGCAGTGAGAAACACAAGCACTTTGGCGTAGGAATCCATTAGAAATGTCCATTGTGTAATAAAACTTCACCAATATTTATTATCTGAATACCTGGAAGTAAACCAGATGTGAGTGTCCCACCTCTGAAACCTGTTCCCTAAATGACACAGCAGAGTAGCCGCTATAAAGCAACCCAGCTCCGTGGCTTGCTCTGTATGTGTGTGAAATGCCCACATGAGAAATTTCTTTTCGTAACAGATATCTTGTGATTTTTATGTCTATAAGGATGGTCCTGAAAGAACAAAAGCAATGGACATACACGTACAACTGTGCTTGCAGGCTTCCGTCTCTAAGAAAAGAGCACAGGACTGGAGGGTGGGTAGTGAGCCACCTCGTCATGATTGTGCCACTACAATGTGCCCATGGTCAAGTTATTTTACCTTTCTGAGACTTCCTTCTCCTATTTTGTCTCTTATCTATGAGGGTGTTAGCCTCTGGAACATAAGTTATTTCTCTGATGTACTTGCATATTCATAGCCGCTCCAGTCGTGCTCTGGAAACACTGTACTACTTCTGAAGCAAAGCAGGAGCCCTGGAATTTAGCAATAAACCCACTTTTCTAGGAAAAACCTCACGCTAGCTTGCAGTACGTGGGGAATTATAATATACTCTGTGTAACACAATCTCTGAGTTCTGACATTGCTTAAATCAGGTGAGGAACATAATTAGTGGTTTGGTAAGCAAGGGGCAATGCTGCATCCTGCATAGGAGGTATACCTGCAACTATACACGCATACATGCGTTTATCTATAACATATAGAGAGATATATCTGGAAAAACTCATGTTCATGATCAGATTGTATAAACATAAACCAGGTCTGTGCATGCATTGGCTCTGTAGGACAGGCATCTGAAGGGACACAAGGTACAGTGGTACCCTTCTAGAAATGGTTCACAGCCAGGAATGCAAATGATATATAACAGAGTGAAACCATAACTTAAACTTCAGTCTGGATGCAGATGATATCACTTTAATCCTATTGACCATGTGGGGAAAATTATCTCCAGCTACAAAAATGCCTTGTGTCTTTTCTAATGAAAATCCAGCTCCAGTTTTTCCTATGTACAGGGCAATAGGGTGCAGAACTGCAGTCCTTTAAATTTCACACTTCTTTATGAGCTCTTATCTGTGACCTTTGCTTTGTGTAACATATTACAGACGGAGTGTAGTTCAAACCCTGCGTGCTGGCTGTGAGAGAGAGCAGTGTGTGCCACATGGGGGTTTCATTAACGGAGAATGGTGTTCACTCGCTTTATATCAAATACCTGTATTAAACCTAACCAGCTGCAGGCATCCCCGGAGCTGTTTCTGGTTTAGTCAGTGGAATTCCGCAGGTGTAAGCCCGACCTCTCTGAAGCCGCTGCAGATGTACGCCGAGGCTGCCAAGGGCTCGGTCTCCTCTAGATGGCCCTGTACCCCTGCCTGGGACACGCTGGTTGCTCCCGGTAGGAGAAAGATTTGCTGCCCCGTTCCAGAAGCTCTTTGAGTGTCAGCTGCCAACAGGTATAGTTCTGCGTGTAACAGTTTATGAAAGCTCAATAGGCAATGTGTAGTTACCTGAGAAGCAGAAGCCCTTTCAAAAGACTGTCTTTGAAATGCCTCAGCCAATGCCAGAGGAATCTCCCCCATGCACGCTGCTGGGTTGTTGGTGTGCACACTCTTGCTTGTGCAGGTAACTTTGTCTGTGCCACCACCAGCTCATGGAGCACTGGTGGAAGAGTTACACTGAACACTACCATCCGTAGAGGTGTTAAAAGTAAATACACTGTTTAGCCCTGCAGGAAGTGCCTGAGGAAACTGGGTACTGTGCTATAAAGGATCAACAAGGGAAAATACCCAAGTCTTGGCAGCTGCACTGAAGGGAACATATAAGGGGCAGTGGGAAATGTGGATATCTGACAGTGTTGTTGCCCAGCTTCCAAGATGTGTTTGTAAATAAGCACAGAAGGATCTCAGTGACTGTATATTGCCTTCAGCCTATAATACAGATCAGTGATGTGAACAGCCATGCCAGCACGGAGCTGAATGTGCTTTGTCTCCTTCCTGCTGTACTTTCTAAGCTATTCTTAGTAAATATGCTATTCTGAGTAAATATTATGAGTAATAGTCTCTAAATAACCCTAAGAAAACAAGCAGGGCTACATGCAGAGGAAGGTGCTGCTCGTTCTGTGCTACTGTATCACAATGACATTTCATATTAAGGACAGACTGAAAATAGTTTAGAAGGGGTTAGTAAAGTACAAAACACCTTGTTTGTGGTGAGACAAATCTTGGAGTCAAATAAGGCAATAAATGGTTTATTACCCCTGGTATCAACTTCCACTGATAGAGTAGGGGGTTGGAACTAAATGATCTTAAGGTCTTTTCCAACCCTAACTGTTCTATGATTCTGATTTAAACCCATAAGTATTACTCTGCCTAGCTGGGTTCAGAAGATGTTTATAACAAATGTGTACTCCTTTTTAGCTTTAAGCTTTTCTTAAGAGTGACCTCTCTGAGAGCCTGGCCATAAGCTTAGGTGACTTCAAAGTGCTGCCTTAGCTCAGCAGAAAACTCTGGTGGCAAGGGATTGCTGAAAGGCTTCCTCCTGATTCTTTTCTCACTAGGGATGTCCTGTGGTTTAACATCCGACAAGCAGGTTGATCAAAGGTAGGCAGTGAGAAACAACATGACTGGCTCAAACAAGGGGTGAGAGAAGGAAAGTTGAAAGATCTCTTTTATCTTGAGCACACTGTAAAATATGTTAATAATTTAGAGCATTCAAGGACAAAAAAAGATAGCACTTGAAAGGGGGTGAGAGAATGGCAGAAGTTTATAAGGGTTATTTGCAAAGCAGCTAAATCAAACAAATCCTTCATTTGACTCCAAGCATAAGAAAGAGGTGTGAACAAATTCCTAATTAGGTTGATGCCTACGGCGAAGTGCTTTATGCTGGAGTTGGGCTGCCTGATTCTTTTGTGGGTTAGTTGTTTGGGGCTTTTTTTAAATAGCAAATAAAATAAGGAATGATCTTACAATCTTGAGGCCAGTTTCCCTGTTTTGTTGGTGTGAATAGCCCTAAAGGTTGCAAGGTTTACCTTGAAGTGAAGCCCAGGCTGTGAGGAATCTCTGCCAGCAGCACAGTCCCTCCCTTGCCCCTCTCTCCCAGCTGCTCTGAACAGCAGCCAGGAGGGGAGAAGGCAGACAGGGATCTATTGCTTTTAAGGTGGAGCAGCCAAACTTTTGTGTTCTACATCATTGAATAAAGGGGTTTGGAAACTTAATGTGGCTCTGAGATAGCCAGAAATGTCCTTGGATGCTATAGAAGCCATGTTGCCTTATAGAGCCCTGTGTTTTGGGATGTGACTAGGGATGCAGTCATTTTGGTTTACTTTGGTTTCCTGAGAATAGCATTCCCATTCTCCTGATAGCAACACCCTTGTAATATCCTACTTACCATCCTGAATTTGGTTTTTAGTCCCCCTCTCCTCCCAGTAGCTTCCACAGGTGTATTGCTTCTGCGAGAGGTGGTTCTGAACCTTTTAATCTGACCAGTTCAGCAGAAACTGCTCAGATTAAAAGACAAGAAACTGGTCAGATTAAATACAGGGAGTGCAAAAAGCTTTCCTCTGAGTGTTTGCTTTTCATCATGGGTGAGTTAAGAAAATTTTACTTCTTTAGCTTTTGCCTGTATTTAATCATCCCCTGGGTATAGCTAATGCTGCTCCTTCCCTGTGTTTGCATACAGTCATTTAAACAGCCTAAATTCATACACTTCTTATGGTTAGTAAAAAAGTAGTTGGTATCAGCAAATACGTGATCGCCTTCCTTGGGTGCAGGCAATGCTGTTCTGCCCTGAAGGCAGCAATAGTCCAAAATAGACTGGGGAGAGGGTGAGGGACAAAAACAAAGCACTCAGAGCTGGGCAGATGAGCCTCCCAAACCCCAAGTCTTTGAAAGCTTTCCAACTATTATCCCATCTCTGTTGGATGTTGCAGCTCTGATGATTTCCGTGTGTCTGCAGAGTCAGGACAGCTGTGATTGAAACTGATGGCACAGTAATTGTTCAACTACATTGGTGAGCCCAGGCAATACATGTTAGTGCCACATTAAAGCCACATTAATATACCATAATTAATTGCAGAAGGAATATCAAACGAATTATTGATTGGTCTCTTCTTACCACAACAGCTGTCTGTCATTGCTGTGTGTGGTGGGTTGTGATAACTATTACCCTTGTCATTTGCTGGGCTAAAACTCTGTGATGAATCCTAATCTACATTCCCACAATGAGCAGATGCCAATTTTCCTGCTTTCAGTGGTCAAATGAGTAGGTATTAAAGTTCAGTGTCAACACAGAATAGATAACTTAGTAGCATTTAATATGCTATTGAGAACTGAAGAATTAAACTGTCCTGGAAATACAACTGAGAAGGGATAAGAACACCCCTAAATGCGCTTGTTATGGCAGCCTTAGGAGAAAACTGTTACATCCTGCAGGTTAAGGTCAGCTTTCATTTTGGCTGTACTCGCCTTGAGTTCAATATTATGTGGTGTAGATCAAGTCTCTGCAGTAAGACATAGCTGGGGATGTGATGATGTGAAATTTGCTTTCTCTCCAACTGGAATGAGGTGCAAGAGCTGCCTACTTGTTGACAAGTCACACCCTGTGCCCAGCTCAGAGCAGGCAGAGCAAGGTTTATCCTCTCCTGGTTTATCCTCTCCTCAAGAGGCACAGTCCTGCATTCACAACAGACACCTTCTTCATTCTTAACTGTAGGTTAATATTAGATCAAATTGCCTATTCCTGGTGCTTCTCACCAAGCAGTGTCTGGCAGTCACTTCCTCTGGATGCTTCTCTTCTGTGATGTTCATGAGAGAGCTTTGTTCCTAACACTATAGGAATGACTTGGTGAGATGTGAGGATTATAATGCACTGAGAGGGTATGACTAATTGCACTGACAGGGCAGAGCTGGTGGATTCATTGCAGAGAAATTAAATAGCACATTCCACACCACTGTCTGATCAGCTGTCGGCAAGTGAGGAAGGCACATTCAATGGGAAAGAAAGGCCAGGCTCCAGAGACAGCACCCACCTCCCCTCCTCAGCCAATCAGCCATTCATACGGGGAATTATACCAGTGTATGTATGTCAGAAGAAGCCAAGCTGACATAATGGCCATTGGTGATTGATTAGTGAAATAAAAAGAGAAATGCAGCAGTGAAGACGAGCAAAAGCATCTCCTTGGGGCAGGTATTCTTTGTGCTGTGCTGAATCCAGCATGGTTTTATCCTTGCCCACTATTCAAACTCAATTTTAAGTAAAACTATTAATCTGTGCAAGTCTCAAACTGCAGTGAAAGCTGCAATTTCCAATGACAATACATGGAAAACCATCGTGCTAACATTTTACTAAGGAAAGCATCATCTCCAAAGCTGAGGCCATTAGAGGTGAATTAACTTCCAGTCACTGGAAAACAGAAATCCTTCCCTGCAGGAATGGGCTGCAGCATCCACCAACACTGGTGCTTCTCAGACCATGATGGTATCATACCCTAAACTGTATCAGTGTAAAACCCAAAGGAACCTCTCAGAGTAACAGAATTACTTCAAGCTTTTCCGTAAAAGAATGTGGACAGTCACAGCTGTGAGGCTATGGCCCGAAATGTGAAACAAATAAGATGCTGGGTAAATCAAGAGTAGACACCCATTTGGCAAATGTCTTTCCTTTTCTCTAAGGAGTATGTGTCTGGCAGCTGAAAAGTGTTCTGTGTAGTGCTGCTGCTGAGCACCAGCAGTAAGGGGGTCAGTGCTCACGATCCTCACACAGGGTTTGAAAACATTCTAGCCTGAATGCTATTATAGAAGATGATATTTTTGAGCAGTGAAAAGAAAGGTGAAGGAAAATTCAAATACAACTCATGGTATTTGCTGAAAAATGCAATTGAAGCTTAGCCCAAATGGTTCCAAAAGCCACATTAAGTTCAGTGAATGCAGTCAGTTTTCTGCTATAACACGGAGGGTGTGCCAAGTCCAGTAAGTAGAAAAATGCAGATAAATGGAGTAGCACCACCCTGTACAGAAACAGGTCCATGAGGGCTGTTAGCTGCAAATCAGCTCTATGCTTACTGGCTTCATGTCTCTTCTCACCATGCTCTGGCTCCTGAGAGGTTCTGCTGGTCCTCACAGCTCAGGACTGAGCTGGCTCTAGAGACGACATGGCTTAGATTAACTGTAAAGAAAAGATTCACTAAACAAAGAAAGAGAAATCATATAATCCCAAAGCTCCTGATAGAAAACCTCCTGGCAATAGGAACGTTACCTCCACATCAAGGAGTAACATGGGTGGGAGAAAGGGGGAAGTTTTTCCCTTCTGTATAAGGAAAGGTTTCAGAGCTGGGGTGGGGGTTTGGGAAGATGAAAGCCCCTCTCTTGCCTCTGCTGGAGGCCAGGAGCGTCATGCAATGTGCTCTGCTTCTCTATGCTGCTTTTTCCCTGAATGTAAGAAGGAAGATAATCATTTTGACATCTCAGAACTCTTTAAAAGCTATGGATGGAAGTTGCAGCTTGGGAGGTCTGGGTTGCTGTCCATGCCTAAACATCTCTGACTTAATAACACTCATGAAATCTTACGCAGACTCCCTCTCCTTATCCATTAGCTTAGCTGCAGAAAAGAAGCTGAGCAGGGTTAATGGATGCCAGAACAGAGCTGCTAGTAGTGCAGAAGACCATGGGAAGAGGGCTCAGGGTGATGCACTGGCTGGAAGGATGGGGCCATAGACACAAACCTGCTAGAAACATGTTAGTTCTGCTGCTGATCACGGTACAACTTGGTTTTATTCGGTATTTTGGATAAGATGTTAGGAAAATAGATTAGATACTAGGAAAAACTCTTCCCTGTGAGGGCGCTGAGGTGCTGGCACAGGGTGCCCAGGGAAGCTGTGGCTGCCCCGTGTCTGGCAGTGTTCAAGGCCAGGTTGGACACAGCGGCTTGGAGCAAGCTGCTCCAGTGGAAGATGTCCCTGCCCGTGGCAGGGGTTGGAGCTGGATGACCTTTAAGCTCCCTTCCAACACAAACAAATCCATGATTCTACCATTTTACTTAAAGTCTTTGGAAATAACTAAATGAACTAGTTAAATTTTAAAAGTTGATGTACATGGGTTTGATTTACCATGACAGCTTAATTTATTAAAGAAGAAAACCTTAGTCTCACAGTAACTTTTCTCTTCTTGCATAAGGCTAAAAAAAGAGGACAATTAAATATTTAAACCTCTCCATCTTCTCTGTGCAATGGCACTAACACATGCAAACCTAGACTCTGCCTAATGGTGTGATAGTTTTAAAGTGCATTGATGTATAGTGTTGCAGTAACTGGATACTAATTGGTGTAAATGGATGCATCTGCATTAGCTGAATGGAACGGTGCCAGTTCTGCCTCTCTGTTCCCAAAGATGCACCTCTCTCTCTTAAGGAGAACAGGATGTCTTCCTGTGCTCAAAAGTGAATGACAAAGCACAGACCTTTTTCTTTCTGAAATCAGCAGCTGAAGTCTGATCAAGTTCAATGGGAGCCACATTGTGCCCAGATGTACACTGAGAGCTGGGCTTTCCACGTCATTACTGCAGAGCAGGGAGAAGAAATGTCCTGTAAATCAAATACCAGAGCTTTCTGGGCCAGAGCCCTCTTTAGGTGGGTGTGTTGTCCTTCTTGCCCATCTGCAGCAGATTCTGCAGGCAGCCCTTAGCCCTGGGTCTCGATGCCCAGCAGCAGCAGGATGCTTGCTCAGTACCCACTTGGCTTCCACAGCTGGATTCTGCTTCCCTCCTGTCCTGGGTTTAGCAGCAGCAGTCATTTTTCTCCTTGGTAGTTGGTGCAGCACTGTGTTTTTGATTTTGGGCCTGGGAGCAGCGCTGATAACACCAGTGTTTTCAGTTACTGCTTGGTAATGTTTTGGTCTGACCAAGGACTTTCTGAGCCTCATGCTCTGCCAGAGAGGAGGGGAAGCCGGGAGGAAGCAGAGACAGGACACCTGACCCAAACTGACCAAAGAGCTTATTCCATACCACAGCACGTCATGCCCAGGATGTAAAACCAGAGGGCAGAGACCCGGAAGGGTGGTGGTGGACTGGGGGGTTCGCTGCTGGGGGGTGCACTGGCTGGGTCGGGCTTGGTGAACAGTTGTATTCTCTTTCCTTGTATTTCTCTTGTATTATTATTGGTGGTAGCAGTAGCGATTTGTGTTATACCTTAGTTACTGAACTGTTCTTATCTCAACCTGTGGGAGTTGCATTCTTTCGATTCTCCTCCCCATCCCCCTGGGACTGGGGGAAGAAAGAGGGGAGTGAGTGAGCAAACTGGCTTAAACCACGACACCTCTTGTTCCCACCAGCAAGGAGAGGCTCTTATTTTACTACGTTTGATTCAAAGTCATTTGTGCTGATAGGGCTTTTGATCCAGATGATCTGTAAGCACCTAAGTGGTTGTAATTGCCATTGTCAGAGCAGCATTAAAGCAAGAGACAGAGGGGGAAACTACACAACTTGGAGAAGAGTGAAGCCACATAAAGACATTTCTGTGCCACTTTCTGAAAGCAAGATTTAAGAAGTAATGAGGCCCAGGTGCTTTATTTAGAGCACCACAGCAGGAGGAGGCTGGTGTGAAGCTCAGGTGAAGCCTGCCAGGGCTGTTGTTAAATGATTGACTTTTCCCAGGGGGGAGGATGGGGGTCTGTAGCAGCTTAAGTGCTGCAGAACAGACAGGGTCAGGCTGCAGTGAGCTGCGGAGGAGCTGACATGGAGCTGAGGTGGAGAGAGCAGAGCTGGCAACAAGAGCTTTAGATTTGTAGAAGCTGTTCCATTAAGCTTAAACCTCATACCCGCCATTGATTTGAAGGACCTGGGGATGTGATGCCCTGATTGTTTGCAAGTGGCTATGGGATAGCTAGTTGCTTGCCCACATGGGAACCAATAGGATCTGCCCATACCTGATGCACATGGAGGATCACATAGAAATGTCACCAGCGTCCTTGTCTGTAGAGGCTTGCTGCAATTTCAGTGGACACAGTTCTTCATTCAAATCATGTTATTCTAATGGAAGCTGATTGGATTTTGGGTAAAGATTTGAGGAATCAAAGCAGGTTTGCTCAGCTGCGTGTGTGCATGTGATACCCGCCTGGCAGGTCGGTAGTAAGCTCTGCTTCCAGGAGCCCGCATGCTCTTCTCTGCGTTTGAGGGATAATTTTGAATGTCTTTATCTCTGCTTGCAGGTATGTCCTGCTTTTGGCTGGGATGCAGTGAATTTTCTTCCTAGTAGCTGGTGTAGTGCTGTGTTTTGGCTTTTATATGAGAACAATGCTGACAATACACTGATCTTTTAGTTGTTGTTAAGTAGTGCTTACTCTAAATCAAGGACTTTTTCAGTCTGTCATGTCTGTCAGTGAGGAGGGGCACAGGAACCTAAGAGGGATCAGAGACATAACCCAAACTAGTCAAAGGGGTATTCCATGCCACAGCACATCAAGCCCAGTATAGAAACTGGGGGGCCCAATTCCTGCTTGGGCTGGGTATCGGTCAGTGAGTGGAGAACAATTGTATTGTGCATCACTTGTGTTTATTGGTTTTTATTTATCTCTTTTTCCTTGTATTGCTATTATTGTAGTATTTTCTTTACTATTTGAACTATTTTACTAACTATTTGAACCTACAAGTTCTACCTCTTTCAAATTCTTCTCCCCATCCAACCAAAGGGGGGGGGGGGGAGTGGCTGCATGATACTTAGTTGCTGGCTGGGGTTAAACCATGACAAGGTGTAAGCAGACACAGAAAGAAAATGTGCAGGAAAAAGAAGTGGGGAAAACATACTCACGCAGCAGAAAGCCTATTTCTGTTTGGTTTAGGCAATTGGCCCCATAATGTGGTTGGTGTGGTCTTAAGAGGCATCATGTAGACCTGAGTGTACCTTTCTGGTCCTCCTGTGGAATTGGGAAGGATGTTATACAAGTCAGTGTTTTGGCTCTTGTTCCTTACGTAAAACACCTTTTTTTGGATTCACCAAGGTCTGTGGTGTTTGCACAGTGTGAGCTCGGTTCTTCCTTTTGGTGTGAAAAGCCTTACCTTCCAATGTGTTTAGCAGAACTGTCAGGGTGGGCTGCTATTTCAAAGCACATCATATGCAATGAAACAAGTTACCAAGTGTTTGCAGCAGAGGTATAGGATCATTAAAGAGTGCTTACCAAACCAAATCTCAATCAAATAGTCACACCCCCGGCCGCAAAGTAGAGGAAATGTCTGAAATCCCCACCAAGGACCTCTCTCTTCCTGAATAAAAAGGTAGTTGGCTGCAGAGAAGAGACTTTGGCTTCCTGGAATCATCTTTCAGGGGCCTGGTTTATAACACAATAAGGAGGGAGAAGGGAATTGAAGGTGTTAGTGTATTAGTGTGGCTGCAATTCACTGCAATTCCTGTGTGTAAACTGGGGGATATTCCCAGGCCAGGACAGATTTTAGCCTGGGTTAGTCGTTCCTCCACCAAACTCTTTCTTTTCCATTCAAAATGTTTTCCAAATGCCAATTCTTCCAACAACAGTTCCTCTTCCTTTTCCTCACTGTTCATTTTTCCACACCTCTTACTTTAATATTTTTTACTTACTCTTTCCCCACTTTGTTTTTCATGCCCTGTGTTTATGGTCCCTGGTGGGTGATGAGAACTACAGGAGAGAAGTGCCTCATCATATGTTCATAAAGCACTGAGTATATGTCTGGAGCTGCCTTGAACACTGCCAGACACGGGGCAGCCACAGCTTCTCTGGGCACCCTGTGCCAGCGCCTCAGCACCCTCACAGGGAACAGCTTCTGCCTAAGAGCTCATCTCAGTCTCACCTCTGGCAGGTTAAAGCCATTCTCCTTGGCTGATCCCTACATCCCTTGGCCAAAGCGCCTCTCCAGGTTTCCTGCAGCCCCTTTAGGCACTGGAGCTGCTCTCAGCTCTCCCCTTCAGGAGCCTTCTCTTGTCCAGGCTGCCCCAGCCCAGCTCTCTCAGCCTGGCTCCATAGGGAGAAGAAGCTGAAGGAGTGCTCAGAGACACTGAATTAGAGGAGTCAGTTTCTCTGTCAGGGTGTGGATCCAGCTCTTGCAATAAAAACATTTCATGACCAACTTTCAGAAGCATAAAGCATTTTGTTAACATTTTAAAGAATATGATCTAATTTAATCCTGTTGCTTGCATTCCTTCTGGAACGAAGATAGGCTTGTCAGTAGAAATCTCTAATATACTGACATTAGTCATTTTGCTTCAAGTGCTTTTTGCACCTCTGTGATGCATTCAAAGGGCATCAGCATAAACAGCTTGTACTCTTTTGCCTGGGAATGGGAGCAGTGACTTAAAAATGCACTTGTGTCACTTGTGGAAGTTCACATTTTTATGG
This sequence comes from Myiopsitta monachus, assembly GCA_017639245.1. Taxonomy (NCBI): domain Eukaryota; kingdom Metazoa; phylum Chordata; class Aves; order Psittaciformes; family Psittacidae; genus Myiopsitta; species Myiopsitta monachus. The sequence goes on from CM029923.1 coordinate 62,459,904, forward strand.
AAAGTAGACAACGTGCTGCATTGCTACCAGAAACTGCCTGCTGGCTTTTGTAAGAGCTTGCAAGAACTGCATCAAGGCAGGAAAATAAGTAACTATAGGGATTTTTCTGTTGCAGATTGCACTGTGGCCGTGGGACACCCTTCTTAAGCCAACCTATTTGTAGCACAACACTGCTGAGTGCATCTGCCTCTGCTAAAACCATCTTTTGCCACTGCTGTGATTCCCAGAGTTTTGCCATATGGTTTACAACTCACACTTTGGGGTGGAGAATGGAAGGGGAATTCATGGGTTCACTATAGCAGAACTCTCCCTAGGTACTGGCCTGGAAATGCTGCTGGCCAGATTCTCCATGCCTGCTGTGCCTGAGCTTTCATTGCCAACACAAAGTAGGTTCAGGCAAGTTAAACACTCGCTTGTGAGGACGTGCCATAACTGGTATGTACATTTGTAAACCTCAGACCCTGAGGTACTAATTGCAGACCCATGAGAGCAATTCTAAAACCAGTCAGAGGACAACAAGCTTCAAACCCACCAGCTTTTTAGCACCCAAACCACCTCTGTGAAGTAAAGTATAATTTGGCAGCTGGAAACTCGCATCAGCACAAACTGGGAGCGATTCTGCCAGAGCTTGTGTGGAGGTGGAGGCCCAAACCTGAAGCCTCCTCGGTGCATTGCTGAGGTCTGTGTTCAATATCCCTGTTTTGATCAAGATTGCTGTGGCCGCCTTAGTGTCCTGATTAAAACCTCGTGTTGTCAGCAGTCCTCCTCTATCCTGAAACAGGAATTTGCAGAGCAACCAGCAGAAGAATTTCCACTGGTTTCCATCTGTGAGACCTCCTTGCAGAGGAAACCCTTTGTCATGGTCCATCATCTGCCATTTCAAAGATCCCCTTGATTTATCTGGCTGTACCTTTCTGTCATAGATCTGAAAGCGCTTCATAGTTGGTGGGGAGATTTATAATCTACTGTGGAAACCAAGATGTGAGTTTTGTATTGTCATTAAGTGAAATGCATGGGAAGGCCAGGAGCTGAGAAGTTCCCATTTATCTTGTACTAGCTAATACTATTTAGAAATAGGTTTAAATAGCTATTCAAAGTAATTATAAAGCTACATATCAAGAAGTCTATATAGCATTTTATACACTTTAATGTATTTTAACTTGTGGCTTAAAAAATCCTCATTATCAGTTCTGATAGTTTAGCGCTCTTGTAAATTTGTTAGTGCACTGCGTATGTAGCACTGCATCTACCTGCAAAGCAAACTGACTTCTGTAGGGTTGCTATTACTTGTAAATCAAAGTTTGTTGTGATAAATAGTAAAGTATGCCAAAAATAATTTGCCAGCAACTAATCTAAAGGCATGCTAGGTCATGCCATAATAGCTGGACCAAGTCAGGTCTATCAACTGTATCTTATCGTTTCTAGCATTTAACCAAGAGCAGCCACTCAAACTTTCATTATCCTTAAGTTTCTATCTCTGATTCATTCTGAAAATCTCTGTATGACAGAAAATTGAAGAGTAGTTTTGCTTTTCCAAAAGAAATACAGACAAACACACTTGAATACAGGCACTGCTTTTTACTTTGAATCTGCTACACTGCCCATTCCACTTGAAATACACAAATAGCACGGCTTTAACAGCAGAGAAATCTTTATTAACAAGTATGAAGTGCTAAACTTGATCTTGCATTTTATTTTTGACCACTTTCTCCTTCCAAAAATTAGATAAGGAAGGCCAACTAATGAATACAAGCTTGCTTCTGTATCGCTTATCATGCCAGTGGCTTCCCAGCCCATCCCAGCTGTAACTGCATACCTACTGCATAAGTGCTCCAGATACTCTTCATAAATAATTCACACTTTGTCAGCAGATTGTCCTGGCTCCACCAGGATGTTTGGACTGAATACAGACCATATTGCAGCACTGAATGAAGAAGGGTCCCCCATGGAGAAAGGGGGGGACCACATCTAGTGGCATAGCCTGTTGTCATGGTGTTTCACAGCATCTGGAGGAACAGCTGCCCATTGAAGGCAGCTCAAACGAAGTGTGGTCCTTCAGCTTTTAGCAGTGGTGTTCTCCATGTGTGGAGAGGGGACATGAGACCTAGCTGGACATGATGCCATTTTATTTGCTCCTTAGCACAGAAATACCATACTCCAAAGGATTTACTGACTGTGGTAAGGGTCAATGGGAAATACCCCTGTTGGTTGTAGCAACAGTTTCCCTCTGTGTAACAAACTAGCTGGTTTTGCCGCTAATCACCCAGTTAGTTGCCTCTCTCACATCCTGCTCTCTCTGTAGTTTGTACTCCGTATGTGCACAGATATCAGAATATAATCTGGTGTATCTGAGGAAAGTTTGATACTGCAAGAGCTCAGGCATTGTACGTGGATTATTAATGGCATTGTCTATTACTGACAGCCTTGTCTATGTAAATGATATTAGACACTAACAGGGGAAAAATGTGTGACATGACAAACTGTGATTACGCTCTTCATCTGTAGAGTAGTTTGAATAGTATCATTCTGGTCTGAATATGTAATTTGGCATTAAAATCTCATAACAGGATTAGCCCATCAGTCATAGACCCTGCAAGAATAATTTTAAAGGAAGTTATATAGATGGAGAAGCCAGGACACTTGTGCTTTTTATGGGCAGATAATGGAGACTGGAGAATGATTTATGCCAAATGGGTATAATTCATCATAATTGCATGAAGTATTTAATATTCCTTCTCCACCCCCATGAACAGGAAGCTGTCTGGGCTTCAATTGATGGTTAATTTGTAATAATCATATATTAAATCTATCATGTGTTCAGCTGCACCCTGAAATACAATGAAGTCTTTTCCCCTGAAGGTTGTCTTCCAGACCCTCACTGTCAGTAGCACTGCTTTCTTTCCTTGCATCTTGTGCCTCTAATCTATCAGCCTGTAACCAGGAGTTACGCATTTGATTTGGCTAATACTTGGAAGCAAAATCTGTGCATTCCCATTTCTAGGCAGAAAAAGAATTTCTCGATATACTCCATTCATCGCAGGAAAGCAAAATACACTGTGTTACAAGCTGGGAAGCAGCAAAAGGTGTAGAGCAGGGCAGCGAGAGCTCTTGTTCACAATATCCTCTGCCAGCAGGATTTTGTTGTTATATCAGGGCAGGAGAGGCTGGATGTGGAGTAGAAAGTCCCTGTGTGTGTCCCTGGGCTGTTATGCAGAGGGACACCCACCACTGAGCTCTTTAAAGGCACAGCTTGGAGATCAGTTGGGATCTATTCTGTATCCAGCATCAGTGTTGGGGGAATCTGCCCGGAAACTAGTTTACATTACAGTTGCGCGTTCGTTTTCTGCAGCTTAAGGATGTTGGCTTGAGCTCTGGATAAGAATCCACAAATGTTTAATTTAGTGGGATGACTTGAAATCAGGACTCTGCCCTCCAGCAGACCTTGACATTAACCAGCTTCCCCAGCATCTCTTCTTACCAGTATAATTAAAACCTGAACTGCTGCCAGAGTATGTGCGCCCAAGAGGGTAAGGAACTGATTCTGGAGGCTGTAGGAGTGTAAATAGTCAGAAATATCAGAGCTGGAAATGCATGGGTTGGATTCATCATTAGGAACAAAAGAAGCGCAGCCTGGCAGTGAGGTCTATGAGACTCCCATCATGATTTTCAGTAGAAGTGGAGGAAGAAAGCAGAAAGCAAAGATTCTTTCAGTTAGATCTGAAAATTAAGATTAGTCAAACCTGAATAAGCCATCCACAGAGACTGAGGGGTTTGTGTAAGTTTGGGAAGAAAAAGGGCAGTTCTGCCTAAATGTGTATTTATGAATGTATCTTGTGGAACCCAGGGCAAACTGGCCAATGTTCCAACCCACTGCAAAGAGCAAATATGCCACATGTCTCCTATACCTTGATTTTTTTAGGTCAAAGACATACAGGGTGAAATCTGAACATTCATAGGAAAAGCCAGATACAGAGAATGCACTTGGTCACAGTCAGATAAGTGGCTGGCTTTATCAGTGTATTCTCTGTGAACCCAAAGACAACAAAAATATCTGTCTTATTTATAATCCCTCTGTGGAATCTAAGGCTGAGAAATGTTTTTGTCTCTCTTCTTTCAATGCTTCCCCAGAAAGACACTTTCCAGACATTTAAGCAGTGTTTCAGGATGACAGCTAGCTGCGATCCAGGAGTCTCTGCTAATTTGGAAGCACTGAAAATATCTGAAGGAACCAGTTGTTTAAAACCCAGTAAATCTTGCTTTGTCTTGGCTTAATGAAATACCTGGAAAACAGCTTTGCAGACATCGCTATGTTTGCAAGCACGCTCTGTCTGCACAGCAATCCCCTGCCCCTCGGCTTTCCAAGGCTTTCTCCAGGCTATTTTACCAGCACAAAGTCTCCTGCAGCCCAGCAGTGGGACAGGGCTTGGAGCAGGATGGGTATTTTATATTGACATTACACAGCAAGAGCAAGCCTGTCAGTAAGAGCCTTATGGAAGGAGCATGAGAAGTGCAGCTGAATTGAAGAGCTCCATTACTGAGTACGTACACATTGCAGTTGTAAATGCCAGGAGTCTGGGGGAATGCTTTCCTCCAAGCACAGAAATACTGGAAGGGAATGGCTTGCAGAGGAGGCTGAGCATCAGGAATGGAACACCTATTTTCTTGCAGGCAGGAATTTGGCATCTTTCTTTTCTCCCTTCAAGTAACTCCTCTCCCATATCCTCAGAGACAGGCAAGCAATGCATTTACAGTGTTGATTATATGGGATATGGGGCATCATTTGTAATGCCTGAATCCAGTAAGAATCCATCATTATTAATAATAATGTGGTTCAGCACAACACCCATGGTCCTTTACTCATCCCTCCCTTTGCTCTTGCCCTGGTGACTTTTCCAGCCGTGGTCAATCCAGTCTATATCCATCTGTTAACACCACTTCCAAAGGCAGCCTCAGCTATGGCTGTTCCTGGGGAAGGAGAAGCTGAACATGACTCAGAAATACAGCTGTTGTCAGCAGGCAGTAGTCATAATGAATGAAAACTTAACTTTTCCCACATGTTCCCCCATTCCTTCCCAATTCCCCATCTCCCATCCTTTGCATTCATCAACCCTTTCATCCTGCTGCTGTGTTGAAGGTGGTGCCTATGGTCAGAAGAGTGCTGGTCTCTTTAACTTTGCATAATAGATGTTGGCAGTGCACTGAACACTAAAGAGAAAGACTCAGCCCACAGCCATGGCCAGAGCTGGAAGTTTACTGGTTCAAAGACATCAGGATGGGCTCTGCACAAGGGGAGCATCTGGATGAAATAATAATCAGAGGTTTAGGCAGCTGGTTAGCACAACAGTGCTGGTTGGCATGTTCTGAGCAGGTTGGACAGTACACATGCAGTAGTGTAATGTTAAAATTGCCCTCTAATTTTGGACTGGTCTTGCAGATGTTAAAGTAGAAGCTTCCTGACCAATGTGCCTCCTAAGCTGCTTGGAAACCTGCTGTTAGGCTTTAATTCCTCATGCAGATTTAATAGTAAAGATGAGATTGGGAGTCAGTACTGTATTTCAGTTATTTATGTTTTTTCAGAACAAAAGGCAGTATTTATAAATGATGAAAAGTGTATTATATAGGCATGTGTGTGTAGCTAACCATGTAATATATTGCTTTTGTATTGTATGACATTGTAGGCCAGGACATTTATACTTATGTATAGCAAGTATGTGCATACACACGGATACTTACATATGGTTTATATATACAAACCGTAACAGCGTCGTGTATAACCCTGGTGCTTGTAAGGCTGATCCAGGCAGAGGGCAGATAGAGAAGGGACACAAGGAAATGAGGGGTCTGTGGAGCAATGGGTTTTTCAGCTCTGAGTCAGTCCCCTTGGATGGGCTTGGAGCAACCTCGTCTAGTGGAAGGTGTCCCTACCTGTGGCAGGTGGATTGGAACTGGATGATCTTTAAGGCCTCCTCCAACCCAAACCACTCTGGGATTCTATGATTCTATCATATCTTGAGCCCAGCCCCTGCAAAATAGAGCTCCTAAATTTTCCCACTGCTGCATACAGCCTCATCTTGCTTATGACCTGCCAGCAAAAGGGCTGTCTGGGGAGTTGGGAGGCTGTTGAGGTCCCCAGCACTCACCCAGATGGGACAGGAGGAGCTCTCCCATCTGCACACTGGGTGGAATGATGCTAACTCTTAGACACATGGATTGTCCATGCCAATAGATCCTCTGCTGTTTTCTTTCCCCTAAGAAGACAGTCAACCCAGTGCGGCTTTCAGCTTATCTCCAAGACGAATTAGTATTTTTTCTCCTTTTCTCCAACCACTAAATTTTGAGTGATGATTCCCTTTACCTCCAACTGACCTGAAGCCTGGTGAAGATCCTGATTTTGAAGTCTGCAGTTCAAATGCTTCCACAAGGGAGGTTTGGTGCATGTGGCATTCCTGTCCCCATAACTGTGGGTCAGCACTGGGATTGTGGTACGAGCTGTGAGGTGGGGCTTGTGGGCCACATCCTTATCTAGTGCATGTTACTGAGTTGCCTTTATGATTACAAAGTGATGCTGTTTTACACCAGCAGAATATCTGCATCGTTAAATACCAGTGGAAGTGTTTGATCTGATCCCACAGACATTGTCTTGCTGTTGATAGCTGTGATCATGGGCTGCATATTGCTGCTATTCCCTTCTTGTGGGGAAATCATGTTTCCAATAAGGAAGCCTGATTGATCCTTGCTCTGAGACAGCACATCAGCTGGGCTGTATCCTGCCCAGTGGGCTGGCTCTCAGCCCCATTGCTTGAGCATAGGAAAGCATCTGAGGGCGTTGCACTGCATTTCTTTTCCCCAGCTTTTTTGCAGATGCACCCAATGCAAGATATGATCTTCATTATTTTTGTCATCATCAATGACAGTTGTGATCCATCATCTAGTTTTATTTTCTTGCACATAATATCTTCTGTGGAGCAGAAATACACTTCAGCTGCACATCTGTCAGCAAACCACAGTTCCTTACCCAAGTAAACAAAATAACTTCATTTATTCTAACAAAGACATGTTCTAAAATGTGCTGTAAATATTTAGAATGAGTTGTGTTGCTGTGTGATCTTTATACGCCTCCCAAATACTGCTCTCAGTATGATCTGTACTAAAGAACTGGATTGAAATATAAGCTGCATGTGCCATTAAAGGAACAAATAATAGCATCAAAGCCTCTTGTGGATGTATAGTATAATCACTCTTAGCACAGTTTAGAAGCCAGACTATTGTAGCTTGACTCTAATTGTCATATATATGCACTCGGATAAATAGCAACCACTTTAAGGCAGAAAAGAGATGATCTAGAAAAGCCCAGTGTGTTGCCTGGGCTGTTTTGTATGAGCTGGAGGTTCTGAAGTCCTGGCTGGCCAAGTGCACATGGTTTTTCAGCCCCTTCCCTGCATGTGCTGAGGTCTCAGGACAGACACAGCCAAGTCCAAGCAGCTTTTTCCTCCTCTACCGCAGCTTTTTCCTCCTCTACCACATCTTTGGGCAAATCCAACCAGTAATTGGATTTAAACCTGATATTGTAGCAAGAAAGAATAAAGCAGAAGTATTCGAAACACATGAAATGCTGAGCTTAGGTACAAACACAAACATCAGTTAGCTTTGACCTCTACATCAATAGCAAACAGCATCTCTGCTGTTACACGCCATGAAGCTCTTTAGCTCCAATAAAGTCCCTGGTTTGGGTTCAGGCTTTTGCTGCATCCTTTGATCTATCTTCTGTTCGCTGATGCCTGGCCTTTATTTGTGGTTGTTTGTATATTCTGGGAACACCAGCACCATATTGCAACAATAAGTAATGAAACACAATTATTTTTCATTCCTTCTTTCTTTAAATTTGCCACTTAAAAAACCACCATGGCACTCAACAGGCAGATTAAGTCATCAGTTGTCCATTAAGTTCATTCAACATTCCTATAAAATACAGTTAATCATCAGGAGATGTATTCTTACAGTGCCTTCTTTTTTTCCATATTACAGTAAAAATATGTTACACAAAAAAACTCATTTCCCTCTCTTGCATTGTTTAAACAACTCTCACAGCCCAGTGAATCTGAGATGAGCCTCACTTCAAAGGCTCCCATCATCTGAACTGAAGCGTAAAATGCCCCCAAAGAGCAAAAACAATGACAAATAAACTGGAGGTTACAAATTTATTCGCCATTAGTTGGCAGTTGCTCTTTAAATAAATTCTTGTGGCTTGAATAATGTGCAGTAAAGTCAATAATGAGGCACCAGCAAGTAAATACTGGTTTGTATTAGATGGTAGCAGTGGAGTCCTGTATGGGTTACACTGGGGGGATGCCACTGGTACCACAGTGATTAACTTGACATTGTCCAAATGAGTAGTATGGAGCCAGGGGAGGGAAAACTGAGCTGTGGTGCCGCATTCCACCCATCTGCCATCAGGACAGGGTTTCCCTATGGCATGCTGTAGGCTGTGTCCAACGTAAGGATATTTTCACATGCGCAAGTGACTGCTAGTATTGCCTGAGTTTAAATTTTGGCCTTGTTGAACTTGTTTGAGGGGCTGGACAGCAGAGAGTAACTTAATGGTTGGGATTTACGTGATCTTGTTTTACTACAGTTGGCAAGCTCAATGGACTTGTATATTTTCCAGTGGAAATTAAACTTTTGCTTGCGTAAGCAATTCAGCAAAACCTGTTTTCTACTTGCTGGTAATTCTTAGTTTTTAAAAGCAAAATCAAATTTAGTGTGGAATTTCAATCCAAATGGGAAGGGTTTATATTGGAAACACTGCCCTGATCCATCCTGGGAGCTGGAACTGCTGTCTTTCCTATGCCCAACCTTCTGGTTTGTTCTTCCCCCATCCCACACCAGTGGTTTTTCAGAGGGAAGGCACTGGGGTTCCTGGCAGCAGATACAGGCTGAGCACAGAGGCTGGAACAAAATGAAGGGGGTGGGGGGGAATGATGAACATCAGCCCTTTGAAGGTGATTTTCTGATGCTGTGGACCTACAGAGGATGGATGAGTCTTTAAAAATGGCAGTGGGGTACAGGGACCAGGTAGGACCAGGTGGGTTTTGGACAGAGGTGAAAGTGTTAGCTGCTGCAAGTCTGAAGGGAACAGGCAGAAGAGCTGATATCCACTTTGAAGCACACAGAGACATTAATGGCAGACACAACAAGAAAATCCACGGGGAAAATCTATATTCTTACACCAGGAAAGTGCTGAGTTTGGGGCTCTGAGTGTGGATTGACAATAAGAATAAAATATTAAATGGCTTCCCATTAAACGAGCATTAAACTGGGTCATGAATAAGTCAATGGTATTTTGAGGGGAAAATAGAAATTGTAGTGTCACCTAAAGTAAATGCCACAATGGGTACCTCCAGCAGGGCTCAGCTCAGATTGCACATGGCCTCAGTTCTTATAAGGTATTGCCTTTCTTCTGAACTAAACTAGAACTTAAACTAAGACTTTTTACACATCCCATGTATTTGGGATGTGTGCATGTTCATATCTGCACAGGCATGAAGTGTGTGTGGATTCATTAATGTGTAGGTCAATTAGCTTGTTCATAGTGCTTATGTTCTAGAAATAAGCCCAGTTAATGACTGCATCCAGGAGGGGAGTGAGTCACTGTGTCTGGCTATTCTTCTCCTCCATGGTTTTCTTTGAGTAAGAAAAAGATAGTGGTACACCTATTGATGTCTATTGATCACCCTTAATAGACGGTCATCTCACCTGCTCTTAAATACCTGTGATAGGGTCCACAAGCTCCATATTACCTACTGTTCTACTTCGGTTGAATTATATTTACTATGTTTTTCTTAACATAAATCCCCCTTGCTGTGAATTGAACTTCTTTCTTCAATTTTCATTGTCAGTGGACGTGGAAAACAGCTGCTAGTGGCCTTATGTAAAATAACCTATTGAGGATTGTTACTCTTTTATCTGTCTTCAGCAGCAAACTCATTACTTCCCAACTTTCCTCATGCATCTTATTTTAGAAATCTAGTATCATTTCTCTGAACCTTTTTCCAGTTGTCTATTGCGTGGGTGCGGAACAATATCAATATTCCTCCTAATACTTGGCAGGCCAAGCTCTTCCCTAAATATTCCAGCAATACTCTGCTCAAAAGCAGGACTAATGAGCAGTTGATCTCTGTTGTAAAGCTCCCTCCTCCTCTGCCAAGACACTCAGAGCTGCTTCTGGTCTCTTTATCTGGTGCTTACTTTTGGGTAAGTCTTTGCATATCAGAAGCAGCCCAGCAGAGGGGGTGCAGATCTCCTTTTTAAAATGGGGTTAAGAGCCGATTTGCATTGAAATGTATTAATGGCTTTTTAGTCTTATACCACCGAAGTTTCACTGTGTAAAATAATGCTGGAGCCGTGAGCATGGCCTGATGGTTGCTGCCACCCAGCATCACCCATGTGAACACTGATGGGAATATTTGCTTTGCCAATACTTGGAAACAGTGAGAGGAGCAGAGGTCCCTCATCAGTGTTTAATGAATGCTTAATGGTTATTCTCTGTGACCTCTGATAGTGCTCCTTGAGCAAGAGTTGCAAAACTCAGCCCTTGGAGAGCAGCCTAGTGACAGGGCAGGTTCTTATTACATGTCAAAGATAGGCAATTTATGAAGCAAGCTGAGAGCAGAGGTGAGCCTGAGGGACACAAAGAGATTTGGAACTTCTTCCAGAGGCCAGGAAGTAATTTCAGGTTTTGAATACTTTCCTCCCAGAGAAATACTTGCTCAGGCTCTCAACTGAAACAAGTACCTACTAGAAAGAGTGCTCTGGGTTGCTTGTTCTACATCCATGCAGTGATGGTGAGCCTGGTACTGTATTAATTATCAAGGAAAATACTCCCTAAACTGAAAAATAGAATGTTTGGTAGAGCCAAAGCAGATACTACTAGAATGTAATTAAACATAGAGAGATATGGATTGTCTTCTGAATATAGTGGCACATCAGTGCAGTTATCTGCTGGTGCAAATGAAGAGACTTTGGATCGTCAGATAAAATGAACCTGGTGTTTGCCTATGTTGAAGGTGCGCCTTAACCCTTAAGATGCTTCCTGGTTAAGTGTGCGGACTATAAGCTAAATAGCACTGGGATACGTGTGAATTTACCCAGATCTCTTAGTGGAGAGTTAAGGTAACAAGTGGCCTGGGTGGATTGCTTCTCAAGCTGATGATTTGGCAAAGACAAACGTGCTATAACGTGAAACTCGGCTACAAACTATGGCAAGACCTATTTGTGCATTGCCGCTTGAGACTTCTCTTGTTATTGCAGTGTCTCCAGCAGTTGGAGGTTGGGAAGTTGCATCCAGCTCTTCCCTTCCATGTGCAGTCAAGCATCAGGAAGCTGAGACCAAGTCAAACACAGGGAAACTCTTCATCAGGTAGTGAGTTTTCACCTCCTTGGTTTGGAAGCTCCATTCTTTTGAATGGAGATGATTTAAAATAAACAACTTGTCCCACCTTTAGCACTGAACAAAAGGGGGTTTAGTGTAAACCTAGAAGCGAGCCCTCAAGCCAAGCCAGAACCCTGTGCAAGCATCCCCATCCCAACCTGCCCCAGGAGAGCTCAACAGCAGCCAAGAAACCAGATGCAATTTGCAGCTTGGATGCTTTATCTTGCCTTATAGCCAAATGATGGAAACGCTAATGATGATCTCTAAATCTTGTCTCCATAGCAAGAACTGCTATTGGGCAAATGCAGTTTGCCACAGGCACCCTGCAGGATGATTCCTGTGCCCTTCTCTCCTCTGAACTCACCACATTCTTGTGCTCCATCTCACACAGAGAACCTCAACGATCCAACCAGTTTGATCTACTGTTGTGGTACCATTGCTTTGGCCTGACACAAGCAGTCGCAACGGGAATTGCAGGGATGGTTTGCATCCTCAGCAGAGAAAGCAGGGGCACATTTGCATTTGGTATTTGATAAAGTTGGGCTTTCTGCTCATTATTTCTAAGGTTGCTCCATGAGACGGGAATTGCATGCTTTCTGCCAGCCAGTAATCACATCTTGCACTTTTATGGCTTCTCTGCTCTGGAGATCTTAGGGTATTTTTAAAACATTAGCTAATTACGTGTGACAACAAAGCTGTCAGATAGGGAGATGAAGGGATAAAGCAGCAGCAAACTTCCCCCGGCGCTGGAATAGAGCCATGTGCTGGCTGCTGCCAGCCGGGAAAACAGCAGCTCTGGGAAGGGAATGGAGCAGGGAGTCCAACATGATGGAAAATGTAGATCCCTAAAACTGGAGTTTGAGAGCTGCATGGAGTTACCCCGGCTGAGTTTTGTCAGGTGCTCTCTGGCATGGGCTCTGTGACATCTTTAAAGTCATATTTGCCGTACTATTATTTATCTCTCTATTAAGAGGAAGGCATTGAAACAATGGCAGAGTGACATCTCCCAACCCCAGAGCAGGGCTCAGATCTTCACCTTCCTTTCATAAGGAAACCTGTTATTTTTACAGTGCTTTCCACAGAAGAGCTGACTCTGCTCATCCCACTATGTGTCTGAGATGGGTGAGCTTGAAGGGTGGCTGGAGGGACTCTCTCCTCTGTGGCTCTGCTTTTGCTGAGGTCCAGTTTGGAAACCTCTGACAGACATTTCCTCGATGCATTGGGAGAATGGTCCTCAATGACTTGTTTGAGCAACTCCAGAGGAGGCCATGGAGCTGCTGCGAGGGCTGGAGCAGCTCTGCCCTGGAGCCAGGCTGAGAGAGCTGGGCTGGGGCAGCCTGGAGAAGAGAAGGCTCCTGAAGGGGAGACCTGAGAGCAGCTCCAGTGCCTAAAGGGGCTGCAGGAAACCTGGAGAGGGACTTTGGCCAAGGGATGTAGGGACAGGCCAAGGGAATGGCTTTAACCTGCCAGAGGGGAGACTGAGATGAGCTCTGAGGCAGAAGCTGTTCCCTGTGAGGGTGCTGAGGCACTGGCACAGGGTGACCAGAGAAGCTGTGGGTGCTCCATCCCTGGAAGAGCTGGTACTGTAAGTGCATTGAAAATACTCATCTCTAACCTACATGAGGCCAAAGATAAAAATAGGAAGAGCATCTGGAAGGTGACACCCGAGGAAGAGAGCAGGAGACAAGAGCTATTTGTGTACGGGAACAATGCTGGCACAAAGTACGTATGGACAGAAATTGCCCAAAGACATTTGGACAGGAGGTCAGACCATCTCCAGCCGCCATCACATGGTATTTTGGAACATCTGCCCAAAAGGAAGAGTACTGTACAGAAAAGCAGCTGGATCTTGGCTTGCAAAACCAGAGGCTTGGCCACCCTGAACCAATGAGTCCCTCCTGGTCCCTGTTTCCTGCATTTCTATGGTCTTAACAACCAACAGCAGGACAAATAAAACATTAAACACCACCACAAGGCAACCACAGGGCAGAGCTGGCGCATATGTGGGGTGTGGGGTGCTCTGGGGAAATCAGAACCTATGTGTGGAGGGAAACCGAATGCTGGGGCAGAGCAGTGGTTGGGGTGGGTTTTGGTGCAGTTTATGATTATGGGTGAGCAGCATGGGGTTTATTTCTGTTTTGCTTTCTCTATGTTTGGTGTTCTATATTTCAGACCATCTTATTACAGAGAGCTGCAAACTGCTTATTTGGGGTTTTGTAAGCTGGGGCAACACCTTCCTTAAGAAGTGTCTCTGAAAGGCAACTTCAGTCCATATTAGTGTGGCAAAAGGCCTGAATCTGAATTGAGCACCATGAAGCCAGTACTGCTCCACAGTATTCGTAGGTCATGGAATCACAGAGTGGTCTGGGTTGGAAGGGAAACCTTATGAGCTTAAAGCTCATCCAATTCCAACCCCCTGCCACAGGCAGGGACACCTTCCCCTAGAGCAGCTTGCTCCAAGCCCCTGTGTCCAACCTGGCCTTGAGCACTGCCCGGGATGGGGCAGCCACAGCTTCTCTGGGCACCCCCTGACAGCGCCTCAGCACCCTCACAGGGAAGAACTTCTGCCTAAGAGCTCCTCTCAGTCTCCCCTCTGGCAGGTTAAAGCCATTCCCCTTGGCCTGTCCCTGCAGGCCCTTGGCCAAAGCCTCTCTCCAGGTTTCTTGTAAGCCCCCTGTACGTATTGGAGGACTGCCCAGAGCCTTCTCTTCTCCAGGCTGGTGAGTTTGCTTCAAGTACCAAGCTATTTTAAAGAAGGTCAATTTATTCCAGTAGAGCAAAGGGTTAAAGCCTTCATTACAAGATCAGAAATTAGATTAGGAATAAATCATAGAAACTCAAAGACAATTAGAAGGTACTTTGTAATCATCCCTTGTTCCAGCTGCCATGCAGGGTTTCCCTGCAGTCATCTGCAGAGAGGAGCAAGGCAGAGCACAGCCTCCCCCTCTGGATTTCTTTGAAGCCTGGCTTAGCCCCTGGGCAGAGCTGCAGCTCAGCACAACAACCCCTGCATGGTCCTGCAGGATGGCTGATCTCAGGTGCCCCAGGGCTAGCACAACCCTTCTCCTCCTCCTCCAGGCAAAATCACCTCTGCCAGCTCCCTGTAGCTTCCTGCCTCCTCCTTTCTTCCTGCCTAAGTCGTTATACTCCCAAGCTCTGCTCCAGTGGCTCTTTGCACAGTGTGTAGCAGGTGGGTAGCATGTTGTGAGAGCCCTGAGTCCACCCCTAATTCCTGCTCAGCTCTTGCCCTTTGGCTTGCTCCGTTCCACAGCTCTGCTCCAGGACTCAGAAATTTTCCCAGTCAACTCCAGTCAAACCGGATGAACCAGAAATGTGTGGAAGCCACTGGTACCTGCACCGCATCGCGGCATTCAGTAGGATGCCCTGACACAGAGGAAGCTCCCGGAGGAGCTTTGCTGTCCCTGAAATAGTGGAGGGGGGGGGGGGGGGGGGGGGGGGGAGTTTTAAAGCAGCCAGAGCTCAAAATGCAGTCTTCATTCTAATGAAATTATGTCATCTTCTGTGCTACCCACCTTCAAATGTTGTGTCTTTACTAATGTCTTTTACAATCCATTCTCCCACCTCTGCGAGAGCTGCTGATCTCCCCTACCATATTGCCTCCAGATGTGCAGGAGGGAGCAGGGTGAGTTATCCCCACACGCTCCTCACCCCCTGCTCAGCTGGCAAAGCTGCTGGCCCCTCTTGTTAATGTTGTATTTTCAATCAATTTGAGTAAGCATTATCCACGGCTCTCATCAGAAAGGTGGTCCCACCGCCCCCATCCTGGGCTGCTCTTTCCTTTTCCATCCCCTTAGAACCCTCTTGGGAGAACCAGTGAGAGTTTAAATAAGTTACTTTCCCTCACCCCTCAGTGATTTAAGTTTAACCCAGATGGGCTGTTTTAAGTTGGGCTTGGATCACAGAGATGACCTCTGCAGACAGTGTGCGTGTTGGTGTGACCCTGGCAGTGACCTGCAGGGTGAGGAGGAGGGATGCAGACCAATGTCCTCAAGGCTGATAGCCTCTAGAGCTGTATTTCATGGTTTAAGCCATGATTGCTATAGCTGAACCCAGGACACTGCATAAAGCAGGAGAAATGCTAGCTGCCGGGCAAAAGGCTTTTAAAAAAGGGAAATAACTGGAACCCAGCAGGTGAGAGCCCTGCACCCACTCCCATTCTGCATCATAACTGCTCTTCTCGCTGCATCCCAGGTAGCAGAAGTTTGCCAACATAAGGCTCTTCCATGGAGTTTTTATCTGCATCAGTATTCTAGGCTGCATTTTTTATTTGCTCCAGATGGGCTACAATAGTTTTCTATCTTCCTTCTTTGGTCTTTTTATCTTTTATTTCAATCCAAACAATTCCTGAGCTTCTTGCCAAACTATATATTGTATCACATTCTTTCCTCCTTCAGACACAATATCCTCCTTGACCCAGGCTGGCATGTTTCCACCTGCCCTGTTGTGTCTATTCCTTCTACAAACTCTTATTTCAACATTGAAAGCAGAACCAGAAGGATGTGATATCCTGTTGTCTGTCATCCCAGTCACATAAAGTGTCTCTGATAATCAGGGGAACAAATTTACATTGCCTAAACCTCTGCAGCCACTCAGTAGGGCTGGACTGAGGCCATCACTTTAATAGAAACTTTGGTACCTACTTTCATAAAATCCCAGATTGGTTGGAAGGGACCTTAAAGCTCACCCAGTTCCAGCCCCTGCCACATGCAGGGACACCTTCCGCTGGAGCAGCTTGCTCCAAGGCCCTGTGTCCAGCCTGGCCTTGAACACTGCCAGGGATGGGGCAGCCACAGCTTCTCTGGGCACCCCCTGACAGCGCCTCAGCACCCTCACAGGTACTTCCCTTAAACATCCCTTTTATGGGAAGCTTCTGTTTGCATGTACACCCACCCTCGCCAGGTTAAATCCTGCAGTTGCAGAGAGCTGCATGTGCCAAAAAGTACATTTTAAATCTCTAAATTGTTTCTGCTTAACAAGTCAGGGCAGTGTTTAATTGTGTTGTTACACCTCTGGCTTCCAACACTGTCTACATTTGAGCAAAAATGTATTTCTATTCTTTGTTCCAGTTTGTTATTTCTCATCTTCAATGGCAAGAAGAAGAAAATTGTGAAGACCCTTTCTGAGTGTTTCTGTGCCCATTTTCAATATTTCCAATGTCATCTCTTACTCTTTTGAGGTAAAGCCAAGGGTAGGCTGCATATAGGAATAAATGAAAGCTACCCCTGCTGATGAAGAGTATTTGAGGTACCAAGGATGCTGTCTTATTGTCATTCCTCAGCAGATCTCAATGGCAGGCAATGGTCCCATATAACCATGGTCACTGTAACATATTATGCCGGATTTGCTGTCAATACTTCTGTTTTCTGATATTTTTTACAATTTATCTTACATGGACAACCCGACAGAGAAATGAAGAGTGAGCAATTTGTTCTCACAGCTAAAAAATCAAAAGAGAATCCGCTCTACTGATACGTTCAAATGAATTTGACTTAGAAGTCAACACTATCTCAAGCAAACCATAATACTGGAGTAATTTACTGTCATGGCTAGTGAGTTAATCTGGTCCACAGGCTTGTGAGGGGTTTTTTGACATTAATGATGTGCAAGGAGGAAGAACCTGGTTTGACTCTTGCTATGTAGGAATATTCAGGAGTTGTCACTGGCATCATTTGAACAACTTAAAATGCATTTCATATCACCATGAGAAATCCTTACTATGGAGCTAGTTACACTACATCAAGATGCATTTAAACTGCCCTTTTGGGGATAGAATTATTAAATAGATACTTACTTTGCACAAGCTAACGTTTTCTTCCCTAGAAGTGCCTGTTTAACCTGGGATAATTCTGGGCTTTTTGTAGTTAAGGAAAACATTTCAATGTTGTTCTCTGAGCAGCTTTGTCTTGATGTTCTGTGTTAACAGATACACTTCCTATTAGAGAAATGCAATTTAAATGTGTTTAATTGCTAAAGAATACATAAGAGAAATGAAAGAATTAATGCATTTACAGACCTGGACCCAAACAAGTGCTAGCTAAAAGATGGGCTGTTATCTGCGGCTTTGCTGTGATGTATCTGAAGCTGTCGTCTCCATGGCCCCATCCTAATTTGTCATCCACACTGGAAAGCAACTAAAGGGTCTGCTGGGAGATCTTTTCATTGCTGCTGTTGAAAAAGGCCATTTTCTTTGCAAGCCATTTGTCTCTGCCTTATCTATAGCAGCAGGAGGTATGGTTGCACATGTCTATCATATTTTAAAGGGCCAGTGGAGATAAGATGATCAAAGGAACACAGACTCCCTGCAACCACTTGAGTCCAACAAGCTGTGTATATCCAGTACGATGAATGGACTAGTCTACTTTTTTCTCATTTTAGATGTAGTCATTTCCAATAAGACTGTTGGGTACAAACATGTTCTGCAGAGTATGAATATGCTATATATATATACACACACTATAGATATACATATAGATATGAATATACAGTGGCTGAGCAGTGCTGTTGCATATATAATTAATCAATAAGGGTATCAGGAGCATTTTATAAATTACAAGTATTTCTCTATCTCTGATGAATCATTACCAATAACTTTGTAAGGGGCTTTATGGAAGGTCCCCACCAGTTTTCACAATGCATTAACATTAATTTCCTATTCATTTGTCAGTAGGTACAAGTAGGCACCCATAAACTGCCTACTCTAATGATTCATACTAAAGCAATCGCATGCATTAGACATTTCATTTTGATTAGGGTAAAGATCTTCTCATCAGGGTAAAGATCATCAATGCATGGAGAACACTGTGTTATTTAGCATTCATCAAGCATTCACTGCAGGAATTAAGGTAGCTTTTCAAGCAGGGATTGAGACAAACCCACAGCTGATCCAGGCTTCATGATTGCCATAAAGCAACTCAACATCCATGGTGGCAGCACTCTACAAAATGGGCTCTCTGGGCTGTGAAATACAGAGTCTTGCCACTTGCATTAAAGAGGATACTCTGGCCACACTGAGCCTATATATATATATACAGATTCCTTTCTGCGAAGGCTAATAGCGCCCATACTCACTAGCCAAATCACTGTAATGTTTCCTGTGGTGGTGTGATCTCACTAGCTATCATTGTACCACATTCCTTTGAACTTCCTCCTGCTGCAGTGAAGACATGGAAAAACTTCAGACAAGTTCAGTCACATATTAACAAAGGACTCATTACAAGTGTTCATTTCTTTCCTTAACATCATGGAGGCACTTTATATTTCTACTGGCTTTTTGGTCTTTAATGGCGGACTCTCATCTTCTTGAATAGGATGTCCTCCAGGACTGTCATACACCTCCAGAGTGAGCATGCTTTCTTGGCTGCACTTTCAAACCTGCCAGCACAGGGAGAAATTATAAGCAAAGTCAAGCTATGATTACATTATGTATTGCATTTGCTGTCATCAGCCAATCTACTAAATGAACCTTTAAAAATGTTATTAATGTTCTTGTCTGCTCTCTGACCCTAATTTTGTCTTCACCCCTGAGCGGGGCTGCAAGTAATGGCCTGTGACACTTAAAAGCAGCCCCCTAACAAGAGCTGTTTCATATGTGTGAGATTCAACCTTCACAATTTAGAGCATGAATAACTGGAAAATAAAGGTCTGTTTCTTTACCACATCTCAGCTGTTCATTAGGTGGTGGAGCTGAAGCCTGCGATAAGAATCAGAAGGCAGAGCCAAACTGATAACTATTGTAATCCCGTTGATGGAAGGAAAAGAAAACCAGCTGGGATTTTTCACTCTTTGTTTCTTTAATTAAGTCTAGACTGTATGTGTTGTGCAGCTTGGAAATAGTCCCCAAATTGCATTCTGATTATGATGTCAAGAATCAAATTTAAAGAATGAGCAGAGGATGGATTTAGGAAAAGAAATACCTGATTTGCAGACCCATGTTGCTTAACAGAGCATCACTTCAAAGACAGAAATGCTCTTTCTTGCCAGTTTGTAACATTTATTCTAGCCAGCACTTCTGGTTCCCAGGAAACTAGAGTTTTCCATCACTAACACGGAGAAGTGATGTGGATGAGATCTCGCTTCTTGCCCCCTTGGCTTTCCTTTTGAAAAATAGAATACTTGTTTCAGCCTTCAAAAGCATTTCTTCAGTGAATCTCATCTAGTGTAAATATAAGGCAACGACAGAGTTCTATAATCTCTAATGTGAGGTTTTGGTCTTTACAGTTTGTAGACAATTTCAATTTGTTCCTAGGTATTTTCTTTTGAAAGCCTATCTTTAATAACATAACCAAGGCTTCAAGCCTATAATGACTTATGTATGTGTCTAACCAGGTTAGAAGAGAATTTCAGATGTGTATCTGTGTACTCTAAATGTAGTAAAGCAGCTGCAGGATTGGAGTTTTCTATTGGTACTCGATGTAACAAAGTAGAAATAGCAATGGACAAAGAGTAAGCCAAAATAAAGCCTGTGGAGGCATGGAGTAATATATCATGTTAATTGGATAGTGTGAAGAGTCCCTGCCTATGACAGGGGGTTGGAACTGGATGATCTTAAGATTCTTTCCAACCCAAACCATTCTATGATTCTGTGATATGCAGAGATCACTCTTCTCTCTGCTTCTCTGTTAGCTGCAGTACTTAAACCACCACCTCATCTAGTCACAAGCCACATTTTGGAGGAGCATGACTGTAGGTACAATTGGTCATCATCAAGTGACAGTGTCATTTACTGGTTTTTTACTCAAGAAAAGTCTTTTAAGAGCAGGTATGTGACTGGATCCTCTCATTCATACCAGAGGTGCATGTTTTGACTGTTCTTTAACTAGCCTATAAATGAGCTGTTTAATTAGCAGGCAGACTGAGTAGCTTAGAACATACAGTTATATTCCAAATGCAGACTTAAAAACCACTCTTTATGTGGCTTTAAAATATGTTAAGTATAAAATGAGCATGTGTCATAATCTGCTATTTTCCAGTCAAACTGGAAAATCTCTCCAAGACTTTTTTTCTCTTTGTTTTAATCTTGTAGTATTACAAAAACTATAGATTCTGGTGCATTCCAACCTTTCTATTGGCAGACTTGTATGTATGTCACTGTTACTGGTAGCAAAGTTAATTACTATGCTGAAATGGGATCCTGGCTCTGGAGTTTACAGTCCTGTCCACAGGAAACCTGCAGTTTACAGTGATCAAGCAAGTCTAAGATTTTGCAGGAATAAGTTCTACTAGAAGTAGATGTCATGTACAGCCACAGCGGTGAGATGAGATTGGAGGGGGTTAAAGAAAAAGGATAGATCATAACAATGTAGGAAATCTGTAACCAAACAAAAGATGGCAATGTACTCTGAACAAATACTGGCTGAAAAGAGACAGCTCTATCAATTTTCTTAACTTTGGTACTTCTTTACAGTTTGACACTGATTCACTCTGTTGGCACTCCCCAGAAGAAAGCAAATTCCACCTTTACATTCATATCTCCCAAGATAGCAACATTCAAATCAGTATTTTTTGGCTATTAGAATGTGCATTTCCTTTACTTCCATAGGTCCTAATGAGTGCCCAAATTCCAAACCACTGAGCTGGGTACACTGAAAACATAACTACCTGCAGATGGTGTCATTTAAGCATTTATTTAGGTGCACATTAGGTATTCCTAAAATGTAATAAAAGAAAATTCCTCTTATTGACTGCCTAATTTCAGAGACCATAACCAGCTCAAGGTGTTCCCAGAGCACAGGCTATGGTGGGGATCCCGTTGCAGCCTGGCTGCTAAAGGCTAAAGAATTCCAGATGTGCTGCAGCAGAGGAGGAGGGCAGGGAGTGTGTGACTCCAGGCACAGAGGAGTGTGTTCATTAGGCAGGAAAGAACCCTGGATTTTGGCCTTAGTTTTTGGGATTATATTTTAATCAGTGGTTGTTGAATATAAAATGCAGAAGAGAGGAGCGGAGCCTGGAGGCCAGGCTTGGAAACTTGGCTGCTGAGTGATGTACGCAGTGCAGTAGACAAGCTGTTGATTGGTGGACACCATTGGGCTGTCTCCTGAGAAGGTGGTGACACACCATGGAGATGACTATCACCCAGCATGGTGGGTGGAGATCCACCCTGCCATAGCTTCAGAAAGGCCTTCCCAGAAGAGCAGGAGATGGAGAAAGAGGGACCTGGGTCCTGCTGAACATGCAATCCCAAATCACTAATGTGCTCCTTAGCGACCTCCTCCATGACTGGCCGCATCCCTCATCCAGATACACTGGTGAAACCTGTTAGACAGCACATTCTCCTTACCCCGCTCTCCTCCTGCTTGCTCACAGCCCTTCTCAAGCCCTGTTCCTGTGCTGAAATTGGGAGATTTAAATTCCATGTGCTTTGGAACAGGCCGTGTTGGCAGAAGCACACTGCATCCTTTGCCTAATTAGAGAGCATCTTCTTGCAGGCAAAGATCTTATCAGCCTGTTTACCAAGTGATCCACAAGCCATAGCAGGAGGTCTAGAAGAAGTTATTACTTCATCCTGCAAGCCTTGCCTCACACACGGCCAGGCCCTAGGTGACAGTGATATTAATAGCAGTGCAATACTGTGTTTAAAGTGTCTGCTCAGCATTTAGAGGGAGATTCAGATTGGGGACCTCAAGGAATCCCCATGACAGGGACAGCTGAGATATATACTGTTTCCCAAGAAGCAGGAGAGAGACGGGTGGCTGTCACCACTGCAAATGCTTCCATCCAATCGATCTCACTCTGACAAAGTGACACTCTTTTGCTTTGGGAGATCATCCTCTTATGCCCTTAAAAAGTGCTTGCTGCTATTTTTATGTTCAATCCTGTGGCAAGGCATGGTCCCCCAGCCAAGAAAACTGCACCTTGTCACAAGATGGGAGTCCAGGAGTGAACAGAAGGTACACCATGAACTTCTTCTGCTTTCAAATACTAAAAATGAGGCTATTTTAATCTCAATAGCCAAAGGAAAAAGAAAAGGGCAACAACTGTGATGCCATGAATTCCGTGGCATCGACATGAAGATAAAAGAAGAGATGCAGAAAGAAGATAAAGAGATTAGAGTATCAGAATTATTACAAGCAGTGCCTCTAGCAGTGCCTGTTCCCAAGGCTGCCTGCCATTTCTCAGTGATAAGATCCAGGTTTTCAGGTTGGTTTTTGCCCTCTTCTGTTTGTGCTGGGAAGCTCCTAGCTATTTTTTGCTTTAGACTCCAAGATATTCATGCTGAAGGGCTCAGCCATTTCTACAAATGAGGTTATAGGAAACTACAAACAAAGTTGTTTTGTTGAGGAAAGAGAAAAGCTGAGCTTGGTTGAACTTTGCGACACTGGCCTGGAGTGTGCCCTTTGATACACCTAGGAAAATCCGGCCAAATTTAGCCAAATTATAAGTCTCTGAACAAACTATGGCTTGCATATAATCAGTGAGTCTTTGCTTGGTTCTGGCAGCTCCAAGGGTGGAACCTACTGTAAAAAGGCAGTGATTCTTATAACTGAGGTAGAGGTGTGTGGGTTTTATGTGATCTGTAAAAAGTTTGATACTGAATGTAATGAGGGCTCAAAACCTGGAGAGGGGCTTTGGCCAAGGGCCTGTAGTGACAGCCAAGGGGAATGGCTTTAACTGCCAGAGGAGAGACTGAGATGAGCTCTTAGGCAGAAGCTGTTCCCTGTGAGGGTGCTGAGGCACTGGCACAGTGTGCCTGGAGAAGCTGTGGCTGCCCCATCCCTGGCAGTGTTCAAGGCCAGGTTGGACCCAGGGGCTTGGAGCAAGCTGCTCCAGTGGAAGGTGTCCCTGCCCATGGCGGGGGCTGGAGCTGGATGAGCTTTAAGGTCCCTTCCAACCCAAACCAGTCTGGGATTCTATGGGTCTGGTGAGCCTAATCTGTTATCTGCTACTGAAGCAAATATGTGGACTCACTCCAATGCAGGGTACTGCTGATGAAAGATGATACTGAAATTGGAAACAAGTTTAACAAAAACATAAGAGAAGGCATCTGCTGCTATTTTTAGAAACATTTTTCAGATTACTCTAAAATTATAGGAAAAATGCAAGTAACATATTCAAATTTCAGTAATAATCTCACAAATAGTGTCTTCTAATCACGTTTGCTCTTCCTATTAGAAGTGTGTATCTAAAATGTAACACAGATGAGAAGAATCATGGAAGAATAAAGAGATTAAGAAATGTGAATTGGAATCCTGTGTTTCACAGCATGGGCATGTCCATTTATCCTTAAGTATAAAAATGCGTAATAATCCATATGGCCTTGATTCAGGGGAGAACCATGGGTATTCAAAGAATTCCTTAAACGTGTTTCAAATGTAGTTTGTGTCTCATTCATGATTTTCTTGGGTTACCATCTGGAGAACCAGGTCAGTCCTTAATGGGGGCCCCCCTGAAGTGGGTACCATACTGCTAAAAGAGATTGTCCAAGGTATCACAGAGCTAAAGGAGACATCCTGAAGGCGTCAGGTTGCTGGAGCAAGGAAGGTCCAGAGCTAGGATGAGGTTGTGAGCCTGTGGGGCCACAGGTTTCAGAAGAGGCTCCAGCACACTTGCCTGATGCCCAGGATCAGTCAGTGTGGGAAAGCACGGCAGAAACCTTGGGAATGTTCAGGTGTGGTACAGTAAGGACGGGATGAACGCTCTGATGTGGCTGGTGATCTATTAACACCCTAACAGGCTGGTTCTCTCACAGCTATGGGATTCTATAAAGGTCATGATTCATCAATTGCCATGGACTGTTGGACAAGTACTAAAAAGACCCCAAACATGCCATGTTCTTTTATGGTTATGTGAATGTCAAACTGACTGCAGCTTTCCCCTGTTGTCCAATTATCAGTCTCTTCTATATTGCGATAAATCATGGTGTCTATCATTTTTCCCATAGCATGACCTTCTATTGTAATATCACGCTCCCCCAGTGGTTTTGTTTCAGGAGAAAGAAGATGCTCTGAGGTGTCTTATGCCCAGATCCCAATTAACTCTTCCTAATGAAGGGTAAGAAACTGCTGGAGTCCCAGAAAGCTCTGCAGGAGGAATTCTGGCTTTGTCTCCCATTTTCTCTCCTTGGGGCCCCTCCACCAGCTTGCAGTGCTCAACCCACCCCTTCCTATGGCTGTCCCTTTCAACGTCTGGGCCTCTCCCCCTATTTAGCAATGCAGTGATGACAGCTTGAAGCCTACGAGTATGGATTTTTCCTCACATCATCTTTTAGTTAGAATTTAGTATAAAATCAGCTGACCTGAAAGGAGACCACACCAATAGTGCTGTGATTTAGCTACCCTGCTAGCATTAGGCTTTTTCAAGGCCAAGCTGTACAGCTGGGCACAATGTTCACTTTGAAATCCCACACCACACACGTGATGGCTTTCATTAAGAATATTATCTGGTGATGATGGTGCTATGGAAAGAACGTTCTCATAGGCACACTTGGACCCGGCCTGGGGAGGGAGGAGACCAAGGCATTTTTTCCGTTTTCATTACTGATGGTAATCTATAGGGGAATGGCTGATTAAATGGGCAGATGTTGCACTGACTGTGAGATAAAGCTTGGAATTTAGAGTTCTGCAGGCCCTCCGTGTGATACATGTCAAAATGGGCACATATAAGGAGTACAGACTTCAGGACAGGGCTATATAAATGCTCTGGCAATCAGGAATTAATGAAGAATGTTCAAGGAACAAGTATTTCCAGTGCATGACAATTTGTCATCTGCATACAAAGAAACAAGGGTTAGAGAAGCTGTTTCCAAATGCATTAATCAATTGCTAGGTGAAATATTCCATACCAAATTAAAGAATAAGAGATGTAACCCTTGGCTTTGTCCTAACATGTCAGGATGTTCAACATGTAACTCTCAAGAGGGAGAGAAGATTAAACTGATGGAGAAAGCAAGAACTGATGGAGAAAGCCAAAACTGAGACAAAGTTGCAACTTCTAGAGAAAACATTTCAAAGTGTAATGAGAGGGATGGGAAACTGAAGGTGGAAATCAACGTGGGGAAAGGAAGACCCTCGGATTTAGCCTGTGAACAGCTTACTGATGATCATGGTCAAAATGAAGGCAAATGGAAAAGGAATCAGAATGCAAAGTAAAAGCAAAGCACATAAACTGGGAGGTGCAAGAGGGAGACTGCAGCAAAACAAAAAGCAGCAGGGTCGTACAAAGTTTCATTTTCCCGATTTATATCTGGATTTCTAACAAAAGAGTAAATTCAGTTTTGCTTTGGGGTTAGAAATGAGAGCCACAAAGTTTCTCAGTTCCTTTCTCAGAGAGCGACTGTCACTCTGCCTCTATGGGGTTACTGGATGTACCCTTTGTACACAACCAGTTAGCAACAGGGCAACAGACAGGCAGAGAGGATCAGGCAGAAAGTATGAGACTGCCAAACAAGCATTCTGTCTACCCCATGATTTTTCAGAGCTTATATTGTGTTGCTCACAGGCGTGAAGATCAGTGTCATAGAAGTAGTGCCACTTTCAAGATTTTCCAAAGGTCACACCAGGTTGTTTCAGCCTATGGTGTTCTTGGTTTGCTGGGAGAGTGCTACAAGGTGAAACAAGCACAACAGCAATGGGTACGCTAAAGGGACCCCCGTATTCATGTGGGTCTGTGCCTGCATGTGCAGTTAGATCCCAGTTCTTTAAAGTATGTTAGTTATTTATCTGTGAAGGAACTTTAGAAGGTGTATCAATAACATCATGATCTCTACAGTGTTATACACTGTGGGGTGAATTGGATGACTTGGTGTAACCCGTGGTTAATAAACCACATTGAATCATGTGCTTTTCTTCAACGCTGTCACATGAACCAGCTCTTCTGGAGACATCTCACTTGTTCTGTTTCCCAGCGTTGCCATATACTGACCTGTTCGACATCTGCGTGTGCTGCTGTCAGAAGCGTGTTTACTCCCACCATGGGGCTGGAATTTATATCTGACATATGTTCCTTTCCTTCCCATGCTCCAGCACTTAAACTCCAGATTGATTCTTTTTGTGCTCTTTAAAAAAAGAAGGGACGTATTTCTAGTGTGGCCTCATTTTTGCAGATCTGCTGCATTATTGATGCCTGAAGGCTGTTAGCACAGCAGAGGCTTCATCTCTTCTTTGCATCTTGCTGGTCCTTTCCCTCTCCAGCCTGCAGCACATATATACGCTTCTGGGGATGCCACCACCCTACAGCACCAAGCAAGGGCAATCCACCTCTTCTCCAAGGCTTATTCTAACACAAGAGGAGCCAGATTTAATCCACAGCTTGTCAGCCTGACTGACTAAGCCTAAGAAAGAGCAGCCTGGTTTGAAAGGGCAGTAAACATCAGGTTGTCCGAATTAGCAGGTCTGACTGATGTCCTGTGACTCCAAGCATCATATAATCTGAATTTTGGGGGTATTTTAGATATCCTATTCTTTTTTTTTTTTTTCCTTTCATGGCATTTTGGAGGAGGTGTTTCCTATTTTTCTGTAAATATTTTCACACATTAAAGCAAGCATGTGTACAACTGATCCAGAAATACCACCATTGGTGGTTAACTCAGTGGCAGTTCTGCATCAGGTCCACTTTCTGCAACCATGCACCAGCTCCACCACAAATACAGGGGCACCGGGGCTGCAGGGTGCTGGAGGGTGGAAGCACAAAGTGTATGGCAACTCCAGGAGGAGTCTGGATTTGCCTCCAGGGCTGTAGAGTAAATGAATTGTACAGGAAAATGTTAAACCTGTTCAGTGGGTTCCCTAACCATGAGCAGGATCCCAGGGCTTTGGAACCAGAAGGACAATTGCCTCATTCATTTCCTGAAGTTAGCTTGTTAAAGAAGAAAGAAGACAGGCTATTCGTAGCATTAACCTTGTGATTTCATGATCGGGTGCATAGATGGCATGACTTGGATAGCTGGAAATTCAGCGGTGTTGCTAATGCAGTTGGCTACTGACTTTGCTCCAGCTGTGGCCTTGGTTTGATGATATTTTGTATAACAAAGTTTACACAAGTGGGTTTTCTTGTCAAACATGCAGCTAAGGTCAGAAATAAAGTAAAAACCCTGAGTAGTTTAGCCAAGATATTTGAAAACCACTCAGCTTTTCACTATAATTTAAAACCTTTGCGTCCTACACTGGTGACTCTAATAAGAAATACATGCAATGTAATAGGAAAATGACTAGTGCTAAGAGCAAATTTGGCTCAGTTTTGCTTCTCTCTCTCTTGGGCCCAGGGAAAATATTCCAACAGAAGTCCAAGGGCTTGAGCAATGATGGAAAGAAAATTCCCTGCCTTTCAGGTAGCAAATGCTGCTTCAGCAATGGAAGTACAAGAAACCGCTCACGGCAGCTTCGAGAGGCATTGGGTTTGTTTTAGATTGCTTGTGCTAAACCTGCAAAGTCTAGTCCTGCTGAGGAAAACCTGAAAAAGTATATTATGTTAGAACCATAAATCACCTAAATGAACAAAAGGCGAGGATCGGCTGATACAGCTTTTGCGTAGGAAGAATTAAATTGCATTTATTAAAACCAAATGAAATAGAGTTGGAAAGAATGTCCCTTACAAGAAGAGAGGTGGGCAAAGGCTGACCCCGTGCAGCATCAGCAGATGCTGCCTGGCAGCAGCTCTCTCTGACTGGAGAAGGGATTTGGATCTGACCCAGTTCCCACTTCTTTGCAAAGAAGGATAGGGAAGGGCTGCTGGCACCCAGCACCTGGGAGAAGTCACGAAATCAGCCATTCAAACAGACAGAAACCACATTTCAAGCGAATGGAATATTGCCATACCATTATATGTGTTATGTTGTTGTTATGTTGTATTAATTCTTGGATGAATCATTAACTCATGGAGTTAATGACACCAGTTAAGGACACCTGTGGCTCTGGTAGGATGTAATTAACCAGTGAAGTGGGGATGGAAGCTATCTTTTGTCATTACAGGTTGGATTTCTTTAAGAATTATATACCCCTGCGGGGTTATGACATATCTTAAAGTGCTAATTAGTGAAGAGCAAATCTAGAGGGTATGTGTTTTGCATGTGCCAAGTGTTTGGCTTCTTGGGCTGGCTGATTGCTGGGCAGAGCCACTGTCAGGAGTGGCACAAAGGGACCCCTGCTTTCATACAGTAGATTTTATTCCCCTGGACAGTGTTTTCCTAATACAATCCAGTGTTCATGCAAGGCTTCTGGTGTGTTCCTAATCAGGTGCGTGATGAAGAGGGAAGGTGGAAGGTGTGAGGAAGATGATGGGTTGAGGAAAATGGGTGATGGGGGTGCCCAGAGAAGCTGTGGCTGCCCCATCCCTGGCAGTGTTCAAGACCAGGTTGGATGGGGCTTGGAGCAAGCTGCTCCAGTGGAAGGTGTCCCTGTCCATGGCAGGGGGTTGGAACCAGAGGAGCTTTAAGGTCCCTTTCAATCCAAACCATTCTCTGTTTCTAAGATGCTACACATCACTGGGTGCAGGAGCTGGCATGTGCTTGTCCCTACCCCAGTGCTCTGTCACTCAAAGAGGATGTTTCTCCAGGGGTCTCAGCTTGTTTTATTACCCTGTTATACCATCATATTATCCTGCTCTTCGTGGGAGGACAGCTGTGGTCTGTGTGCCATCGAGATGAGGCTTTACATCCCTTCCCTCCGTGTATCCATTTTCCCACTTCTGTCTCGCCGTGAACACTTCCTCAAGCTTTGTTTCTTGTCTCGAGCCTGCACAAGGACTCTCAGGGCTGGGTGGCTTTGTGTATAATGGTTGGCCTCCATGATCTTAAAGGTCTTCTCCAACCTAGTTGATCCTATGATTCTGTGCTCTGGGCTGAGGGAGGAGACAGGGACATTGCATTTGGATTTAAAAGAAAAGAGGATTAAAAAAAGTAATAAAAAGAGTAAAAAAAAAAACAACCCAAAGTTAAAAATAAGTTAAAAGTCAGAATTAGAGGTTAAAATACAACGAAAAGAAGCACATTTTAAGAACGTTTTGCTGACTTTTTAGGAGCACGCTTAGGGCCCATCGCAACCCTCTTGCGGCTCCCGCATCCTCCGCTCCGCTCCGCACCGGGGCCGGGGCGGGGCGGTAGCAGAGGGAGGGGGGTGTGTCGCATCCCATCCCATCCCGTCCCATCCCGTCCCGTCCCGTCCCGTCCCGTCCCGGAGCTGCCCCCGCCCGCAGCGCGGCGGCCCCGGACGCCTCCCTCCTCGCGCAGCGCCTCCGCTCCCGCTCCTCCTCCGCTCCGCAGTTTGCCTTTCTCCAGTCGCCGCCGCTCTTCAGTGAGCGGCGGGGCCGCGGCGCGCAGTGTCCCCCGGAGCCGGGCTCCCAGCCCGCCGAGCCGCCGCCGTCCCCCTGCATGGCGGCCGTCCCGCAGCCCTAAGCCGGGGCCCGGGGGAAGGCGGTGCGGGAGTCGCCGGGGGCGGGTTGGAAGTGGCCCGGAGGCGGTGCCCGCGGCTCTCCCGCCGCGGCAGCATGGCGCGGGGCGGTGGGCGGCTGGAGGCCGCTGCCCGAGGCCGCCGCCCGCGGGGTCGGGGTGCGCTCGGCCTGCTCTGCCTGGCGCTGCTCTGCGCGCTGGGAGCCGCCGAGGCCGAGTTCTCCATCCTGGACGAGGCGCAAGTTCTGGCGGCGCAGATGAGGACGCTCGCCACCGAGGAGCTGGGGGTCGTCACCATGCAGGTACGGCCTCGCCTGGTTTTCCCTCCGTCCCTGCTCCCCTCCCTCCTCCACACGCTCTTCCCGGTTCCTGTTTTGCCCTTTCTTCCTTCATTCCTCTCTTTTTTTCCCCTCACAACTCGCCCTCTCTCCCGGTTCTTTTCTTCTTTGCGAACTTTCCCTCCCCCTGGTGAGGGGCCGCCGCTCCCCGGCCCTGCTCCCCTCAGCACCCCGCGGCTCCGCTGAGGAGAAGGAGCGGGGCGGGGGGGAGGAGGGGGGGGGGAAGACGCCGGGCTCCCGTTTTGTTTGCAATTTACACAATAGAAACGGGCACAAAACGCCTCCCCCCAAAGTCCTGAAGGTTGGTTTTTAGCGGAGGGGTCCGATCCCGGCCTTGGGGGTGGCTGCGGGGTCGTGGCTCGGTGCTAAACCTACCCACCGGCTCGAGCATCCATCCCTGTGCCTGCTGGTGAGGAGCTGCGGTGAGTTCAGTCTTGTCCCAAAACGCTCCGATCGGGATAAAGAAACGCTTCCCGTCCCGAGAGTGTGTTAGGACAAGTATATTCAGATGCTGTAGTGCGTTTCGGTGTTAGGGTGAAGATGGGGATGAGGAATTGTTTGCATCTCAGCCTTAGAAGTGCATGTTAATGGGGTGCTTGTGTGGGGACTGGTGGTTCCTGCCGGGTGAGCTGGTAGTACCTGCGTTACAGCTATCGGCTTTCTGAGGGGGGAAAAAGTGAAATCAGATCGCAAGCGGCTTCCCGGGGAAGGTACGGTCGGTAGCAAATGCAGCTTTAAAAGCCGCTCCAATTGAAAAGGAGACACTTTCATAGGAGCAGCAGGGGTCTCTACCCAAATGGCCTTTTATCTTCTCTAAACTGGCTTCATTCTCTCACCTCTGAAGCATCATTGTGTTAGCCGGCCTCCTAGGGCTGCGTTTTGTCCGGGGAAACACTGACATGTCTCTTGTCCCTCATGCTAAGAAGACGTGGATTTAAATAACTTCGCTTAACGAGGTAGAATTCAAGAAAGTCCCTTTTTTCCCTGACGCTGTGCATATGCACCTATGTGTTTCCTTCAGAAAGATATGAGCATAATCCTGTAACTGGTGGAGTCCCTGGTTAATGCAAATTAAGTCAGTATAATTGCCTTGCTAAATCTCTTGCTGGTGTTAAAAAAGCCCTACTTCTATCAGCTCAGCGCATACTGTCTCTAAAACAGCAACTCGCAAATACACATTGTTACCTTGCTGTGTTACACTAACTAACCATGGGATGAGCCAGGCTTTCTTCCCGGGAATTGCACCGGTGATACAAACTCGTGAACGATCTGGGTGCCAGTGCACAGTGATGCAGATATGTTCAAACTGAGTTTACTATTAGTTGGAGACGTAAGGCCCCAAAGTAATTTCATGCGGTGAAACCGGTAGTTAAACTCTGAAAACCCTTTTCATACCAAGCTCTATTTTTATATGCTTAATATTTTGGCTGTCTTAACTCCATCAAGCTAATGCACAGCCTGTCCTTTGCTCTCCCCTGTAACATTATTACAGCTGTTTAAGATTAAAACCCGGTGGGAACAAACCTCCCCTGATTTTAGAAGCTTCTTTGCCGACCTCCTACAGTAGAACAAAAAATGTTATGACATGTGTCACTGCAGCCTGTGCTTCTCATTTGATTTTAGGGTAGGAATCCCCTAACTCTGCTCTGGCAGGGCCAGGTATAGCTGGCACAGAATTATCCGCCCTTTTCTCTGTGCATGAGGCTGTTGGTGCTGAGTTGTGGGTTACTTGTGCTGCAGGACTGTTGGTGCAGTGGAGGTATTCAGGGTGAGGCAGGTAGATGCCCTGGTGGGGCTATGCCTGGCCAGAAAGGATGAGAAAGAAGAAGAGCGAGAGTGCTTTTGGGTTTTAATTGGGTTTAAATCAAGGGGTGTTGGGTTTGCCACGGTGACTGGCCCCAAATCAGGACCTGGTGAGAGGAAGTTGTGGTAGCAAGAGGAAGGATTAATACCGGACCATTTGGGAGCTGCGGTTTTATTTAGCTTCATAAATTGTAGAGGAGGAAGAGGCAGGATTTAACACTTCCCATGCATGCTCTCTTCATGCTTTGGGCCTTGCCAGTTGTCTGCACAACCTGGTAATAGGCAGGAGGAGGTGTTGCCAGCCGCTGGCGTGGGACGCATCTGTGGGAGAGGGCTTTGGAGGAAGGGTAGGTCTGGGCTGGAGGAAGCATCCAATGAGTGAACGAGCAGGTGGAAACACTTCAATAGAGTGAAGGTGAGAGGTTGGTTTGGGTGTGTTTCCAGCCTGGAAAAAGAGGAAATTGTAGACAGAGCCTCCATAAATGCAGGGAGGGAGGATGAGGTGGAGCCTCCAGAGCGGGCACTAGAGGAGCAAGTGGAAGAGGTAAGAGGAGAACCATGGTATTTGTGAGCCTTAAATGCTTGTGGAAGGGGGCAGACAGTAACATATAGAAGTTGTGAGATAGAAAAGGAATTAGATTTCTGCTGGAGCAGCCATCAGTGCTGTCAATGAGATTTGTCTCCTCCGCGTAGTATCTGCTTCCTGCGATACATTCTTCCACCAGTGTTTCGTGTCCTTAGTCCAACAGCAAGAAGACTTTGTGGTTTTAACCAAATAATGTTGTTTTGCATTCTTGAGAGGAATGAGGTGCATGTTCATCCACACTGTAATATGTAGGCTGAAGGTACAAGAAAAGCAAGGATGAGAGATTTGTGATGCCAGCACCAGCCTGACAGTTGTTTTCGGCACTCACACCGCAGCTTTGTAGGCACTTGCATGAGTTAATATCTGACTATTACCTTAAGTAATTCTTTTTCTCGCCCATCTAAGTGCTCTGGTTTCATACATAATTTTATTCCTTGAATGGTACTGCATAGGGCGGCTGAGGATAGTGTAACATAGGTGACAACTTACGAGATGCATCATGTACAGAACACATTGGACAGCGGTTTAACAATTTCACATTTAAGTTTCAGATTAGAATATACACGTTTGTATCATAAGAAGTATTCACTCATTGAGAACATGTTTTGGGTGCTGCAGGCAGAAGGTTGCTGTGTGTTACTGTCCTAGGTGTTGTTTGCTCTTGTGCATTACTGTTCCCTGTGTGTCTGTGTGTTGCTGTCC
The DNA here is from genome assembly GCA_017639245.1 of Myiopsitta monachus. Taxonomy (NCBI): domain Eukaryota; kingdom Metazoa; phylum Chordata; class Aves; order Psittaciformes; family Psittacidae; genus Myiopsitta; species Myiopsitta monachus. The sequence continues at coordinate 62,493,098 of CM029923.1, forward strand.
TGGGTGTTATGTCTCCAGGAGTGGTGAAATATAGAAAGTTCATTGATTGTTTGACTTCTTCTATTGCACCCATCAGTTGTTCCCACCTCCAAGGAGAAGCTGCTGTTTTGTGGTGGGTGCTGTTCCTATAGTAGGACACAGATACTGTACCTACAGGCACCCATCACTGTTACCTTTTCTTTTTGTTTGCTAGAACACGTGTTGACAGCACTTGTACCATTCCAGGGAGCAGCTTTTGGCAGCAGGCTGCATCCTTGGAAAACAGAGTGCAATCACATCTCCACTTACCAGTCTGAGCAGCTGTAATACTTGTCATATCTTAAATAGCCTGTTATCATTTGCAGAGGAGCTGGAGCTTGGTCAATGGGTAGCTTGCGTGACAGTCCTGCAATGTATTTTCCTGTGAAGAGCTGGCATTCAGCAGCAATTAGGAGCTTAGCATCCCTTTATACTAAAATTATAACTACATTGGTGGTTGTGGCATGACCTATCTGCTGCTAGAGTTTCACCATCCCTGTTACCTGGCTCTTCTGATCCTGGCTTCTGTGACCTGGTTGAAATTATGGAGTAGGTTGTTGGTTCAAGCAACTCAAGTTCTTTGGTTGGGAAGCAAAGGCAGGAAAAGAATAAATCAGAACTTCTGTGAGTGTTTCGTTTGGTTTTGCCAGGTTTAACCCTTTAAAGCTGCAGGGGGTGTCCAAGGTGAGAGCTATTTTTTGATAGTGTGGGGCAAGGTAACATTTCCATCTCCAAAACAGGGGGATAACACTTGCATTGAGAGTTGAAAGGATTAAGCAATGCTTTGAAGATGAAAAGCATTAAGTGCTTCTGTAACTTTCAAAATGCATGTTGATGTTTCTAGCCAGATTGTAACAAAAGTTACAGGCCCAGAGGGCCTTGGATGTTTTCGAAGGCAGCTCTGCCATCTTAATCCTTACACTGACTCTGTGACGGAGGCACAGTCATTGTCTGCTACTGATCCTGGAGCTTGGAAAGAAAAAATCAGGCATGTTGAATCTGAAAACATGAGTTTGTTGGTGTTTTTTTTTTCCTGTTTGGGTTGTGTTTTTAATTATATTAATACTTGCTCAGGTGATGCTGTGATGTGTAAAATAGCAAACAGCACAGTACAAGCTTCTCCAGGTTGATTGCAAAGCATATTATTTACTTATTTTACTAAGAACTTCTCTAGCCATATGTTTTTGAAGAAGCACAGGTTGTGCTCAGGCCATAATGGCACAGAGATGGGGAGATGTCCAGGGAGGGATAGGGGACAGGGAGGAATCCCTGCTGCCATTGTTCTGGAAAATCCACATTCTTTGCAGATTTCTGGGTGATAGCAGAGAGTTGCAGTCATCCGAACTGTCCATTTTTTTAATCCCTTTGAGAATAGACGCTGGTAGACTACAGTAATTTTTCCCTAATGGAATGGTCTTGTGGCTAATGGCTGGATTTATGTCTTGGAAGAGAGAAATCCCATTTTGAGCTGCTCTGCACACCATTTGAAATGCCAGAACTGGGGGTTTCCCACATTTCCCTGCTGCTTTGTATGGGTATTTACAAATTAATCTGTGGGTGAATGCAAGGTGCTTCCACTCTGTAAAGCGCTGGGTCTGAAGTCTGGACCTCTGTGGATCCTCAACTACATGATAGCAGGGAAAACTGCTTCCCTTTTCTTGTTTTTCCTTTTATTTTCAGGTTGTTTCCATCTTGCAAAGCTGAAATACAATAGAAAAATAGAAGTAAGGAAGGCTGATAAATATTTGACTCTATCTTTTTTTTTCCTTTTAATTATTATTTGGCAGTAGTGTGCACTTCAGTGATAATTACAGAGTAGAAACCAGCGGAGTAAACCCTCATCTGTTTTACATGATTAAATCTTGGTTTGAATCCAGCTGCAGCAGCCTTGTTCAAGGCTCTCTGAAAGCCCAAGTCTGCAGCAATTTTTCATCCTGTTCCACATGGATACTTAGGGCTTTTTTTCCTGGCATGAAACGCTTCAGAAAGACAGGAGAGATCCTGGTGGAAGGGCAGGGAAATGGCTGCATGTAGGAGACAGAATGTGCATTTTTAATTAGGCTTTGAGTTGTTTCTTCAAAGCACGAGGACATCGTTAGGATGTAAGTCATGTTGCATTAGCACAGAATGACATTTCACTTCAAACAGGAGGAAGGCAGCTGTCCTGTGCAGATAAAAGTTGCCGAGCGTGGTGCAGCAAGGTGGAATGGCAGATAATTAACTTGTCCCCTGCACTGCTGTGACCAAGGACCCTGCCAGTCATGGCAGGGAACGGAGGGGTTATTAGCAGCAAGAAATCCAGGTACACTGTGAAGCGATTGGGAATCTCTCGGCTGTGGCAGGGCTGATAACACATGTGTTAAGAAGGTGCAAAAGTAAATGTAGCATGTGTTAGCCCACCTTTTTCTTGGCTTAATTCAGCTGAGGAGGAATGGTTCTGTGCCTGACAGCTGAACGTAGCAGAGGGGCTGCTCTGCTGCCAGCAGCTTGGCCAGGGAGCAAAGAGGGGAAAACAGAATGCGTATTGCCAAATAACATCGAGTGCTTCGCCTTCCTTCAGACAGAAAGGCATGATTTGTGTTTGAGAATGGAAGGAAATGCAGAGTGTTTAAAAGGAACTGGTTGATCTCAAGGTCCTTTTCAACCCTAACTATGATTCTATGACTTGTATGTGTGTGTATTTACCAGTTATTCTTTGATGTCTGTGGATAAAAGGAAGGCCTAGCAGATTATTCTTTGTTTGTCAGACTGGTCTGGGTTGGGAGGGACCTGAAAGCTCCTCTAGTTCCAACCCCCTGCCATGGGCAGGGACACCTTCCACTAGAGCAGCTTGCTCCAAGCCCCATCCGAGCTTACTGTTAAACAATAGTAGTATTCGTGCTTGTTTAACAATGATTGTTTTCAGTTCATCGATTGTTGGTGAAAAGCTAGCCAAGAAACTATTGGAGCCTTGTCAGCTCAGTAGCCTCGTGTGTGTGTGGAAGTGCCCAGCAGTGAGGAGGTACCCCAGGCTGCTCCATGGTTTGAATTGCTCATGGTTGGGATATAGGGCTACCTGAGTGTGAGTCTGGCTCTTGGTGAAGCCAAGCCTGGGAATGGCAATGCTTTGTAGATCAGAGCTTATGGGGGCTTTGCTGGGGACTTAAAGGATTGGCTAATGTCCCAGGAGTGATGCTTTTTGTATGCAGTTGAATAGGAAAATACTGACTTCTGGTCTTTTTTCCTGTTTTGCTGTACATGGATAATTACTTACATTTACTTTTTTAAGCTGTACTTGTTTGATTATATCAGCCTTTGTTTTGTATATCAGAAATTCTGCTGAGGTTTTGGCTAACAGCTCTACTACCTCTTGTGTCACAGGCTTAATACAGAATAAAGTGTAAAATGATAAAGTATGAGGGTCTGCATTCTGCAGTCATTGTTTTCCTGTAGTATATTGTTGCTCAATAACGTGCAATGTTAATGAAATCTGGACAGATTTCCTTGTGCGCTCTTTCCCATGGAAAACAGAGTTTAATACCACTGATACTGACCCAGTGTCTGTTGTGAAGACAGTCCCTTTCTGTTATAAACCAGAGTGCATATGAAGTAATGGCTTGAATCTTGCATTACGTGTACTCTTCCCCAGTACAGATTTCTGTATGGTTCAATGTGTCTAATTTAGCAGGGAAAATCTGAGTTGTGTTTGAAACGATGATGGTGCCACAAGTCAATGATACGTATTTCCAACCCCACAAAAAGTTTTAATGGGCCCACTGTGTCAACTCCCATTAAAGCCTCTGTAGTCTCCCATGTGATTTGACGAAAGTATATTTGCACAACTACAATCATTAGTAAAACCAAACTGTTATATCTCCCTTACCAGCTCCTCAGCCAGAAGCAGCTGATAAACCCAGCTCCTCACTAGCGCTGCTTCCCTTCGGGCACACGGTTTTACTCAGCCTTGACAATGTGATTTGAGGCTGCAACCACTCTATTAGAGCAGAAAAGCACTGACACCTCTGAGGAAAGCTGTAATTTCACTTCCAGCATTTCTGTGGAGCTGTCTGGCCAGTGCTCTCGGTCTGGTTCTGGCCATCTTTTGCATGTACTTCTGTGATGCAGACGGAGTTTTTGGCTACACTTGTGATTGTCGCAGGTGGGAATGAGGCCAGGGGAAAAGGCTTTAAAATAGACACATCTGGAAATTGCCATCAAGTTTCTAGAAGCTGGGATGCCTTAAGCAGAAGTCCTTGTGTAGGGTTATGTGAGAAGTCTTGTGCTGTTTTCTGCGTGCTTGAAAGTAAGTTCTGCTTAATGGCGATGATATGATGGTACCACACCAAAGGGATTAGGTACCCCCATGACCACGCTGTCTCTGGTTCAGTCCCTGCTTCTCTTGCTTTCAGCGCAGGAAGTATTAGAAGTATTTCCTCTTGGGCCGTACTTTCACCTCAGGAGTAATAACGAACAAAACCTGGGAGGTGTTTGTGGTGATGGGGTGGAAGGGTGAAGGGACAGACCCCAAAGTAGCTATATTGGGAGCCTGTTTGCCTGGAGCAAGTCCAGGCTCTGAGAAAAGGCTGGAAAGAGCTTCCTAGCCCTCGGGAACTTGCTGGAAAATTAAGGACCCCCAAATTGTGCAGTTCAGGAGCATAAGATTTTATCACAGCAGACCCTCCTTTGGTATGAGGGTAGCATTTGATACTGATATGAATGGCAAGTTAGCAAAACATCTTGGTTTTAACCAAATAAGCAGCAATCTTCACCAGCTCCTCCTCAGAAGCCACGTTAGCACAAGGAAGATCAGCTATGGGATGCCTACAGGCTTGTGATCATTTTCCCATACCACATGATAGTGGATGAGGATGAAAACTGGTGGAATAGTGCTACAGCTGCAGGGAGAGGTGTTCAGCAGCATCCAGATGACAGCATGGCCAGTGCTGACAGCAGAGCTGTTCCTAGCCAGGGACCATTCTGTGTCTGCTGTGTATCAGGTAGTGTGTGACAGGGTGGGATGGTTCAGCTCATCGATGCATCCCAGACTGGCTGCTGCTTTGCGAATGGGAGAAAGCCCAAGTCCTTGGCAGAGACCAGTTGTGTTTGACTTGTAGTAGTACTATTTTGCCTCCAAGCAGTAAGGAAGAGGAACAACAAATTGTGTGCTGCTTTTTGGGCTGCAGTAGATGAAAGATGTTGTATGTGTTGGCAAGCATCAGGTGAGGAATGATTTTTGGGAGTATTTTACAACAGGCACCTTGGTTTGGCTGCAGAGGTGTGCGCTATGGGAGCAGTATTAAGTTGCCTGGAGTGTTTGCGTTCAGTGGTAGCCTGGCTGGTCGGTGCAAATCAACACATGGGCAAATGCTGATGGAAGCTTGGTACAGAAGAGGGTCATTTTCAGGATATTTTTTTGTTTTGTTCATGGTCAGTGAACTGGTGTATTCTTTTCCCTTGCTTTTCCCAATAGGGAATTAATTTGGGGGTTCTGACTTGGATTTGGAGGTCTAGACACCATTTGTGGAGGGGAAGAAAGCAACAGCATCTCTCATCGTTGCAAGGAGAGTAAAACGGAGGAGGCAAGACCACCTTGACTCAGTGGATCCTAAACTGCAGCCCACTGTTCTGTTAGGAAGCGGGTGCATCGGCTGCAGGTTCCGCTTCCAGCTGACAGCAGCCGGTACGGTCAAGCAGGAGACACAAAGAATTGTGTGTAATGGGAATTTCTTCCATGTCTTTCATTTCTTTCGTCAGTGGCTATTCGGGAATGCCAGGTTTGATGTGGGATTTATTCCCAGTGGTCCGGCTTGGTGGAGGAAACAATTTACAAGGAAAACTGCACTTTGGTGCAGGCAGGAGAACAGGAATAATGATTGGGGACGGCTCGTGTGTCACCATATCCAGCAGTGCTCAGGAGGCTGCTTTAACCTATATATTTCAGAGATCTTTGCTCTGTTAAATTAAAATTGGAAGTGTTATTCCTGGATACTCAGTCTCTGGTGCCTGCTTGTCATGATTTAAAAAGACAAAGGTTAATATTCAAATGCATTGCAGGAAGAGGTTGAAAATTGAAACTTTTCAAGCTTTTTTAGCTTCAGGTTTAGCATCCCTCCCCGTGGCGGAGGGTTGGAACTGGATGATATTAAGGTCCTTTCCAACCCAAATCATTCTGTGATTCTATGCGTAGGTTGAAAATACAAAGCTAACTTCACTTATGTAGCCTGCCTTACCCTGTGAGTTACTGCCCAGCAGTGTGATTTGGGGAAAAATGAGGTCTGTTTTTCATTTTGGGTTGAAATGAAGCTATAATTCAAGATTATGCCATTCTGTCTATTTTGAATCCTGTTGTGTTTCCAGTAGCTGCTCTGAGGGACATGCTTGATAGAAATGACTGTTTATATCTGTTTGGTAAGAAACTGAATCTAATGAATTTCAAAGTACTGATTCACCATGATGTCACTTAAAAGTAATTTTGCCTCTCCCTTCATATTTATGCATATATTCAGTAAGTTGTTGACTGTAAGGCTAGAAATATGTTTAAAAAATTAGGTGCTGGTAATTGCAAGCTCAGTCCTTGAAACGCTGCTTTTTCATATGGATCCAAGAATAGAAAGTCAGCCTCCAAATAGAAATGAAACCCAACATACATTGCCATGGGTTTTGGTACTTGGAATGGAGGATTTCTCTTTGAGCAGCAGAGGTGCAGTGGCTATTTTGAGAAGGAGAGACTTGGAGTCAGGATGAAAAGAGTGCAGACCTGCTATGTGAAGGCTCATTTGAAAAGCAGGACCTGCTGTGTGTGCTCTCTGCTTCGAGTGTGTCGTCTGGATCATTTAATAGGGCCTGAGAATTCCTGCTAAAGGAGAAAAAGAAGCAGCTGGGAAAGGATAATACATTTATAATTAAAAATGACTGTAGAGAAATGCATAGTTTTGGGATTTTGAGCAAGCTGCTCTAGTGGAAGGTGTCCCTGCCTGTGGCAGGGGGTTGGAACTGGATGAGCCTTAAGGTCCCTCTAACCCAAACCAGTCTGGAATTCTATGGGTCTTTGAAAATATAATGAAGGTTGTTGTCCCCTCTGAGCCAAGTCAGGTAAGAACTGCTTTGCTAGGTGTATACACAGTGTAGGTCAGGATTATTCCAGGTTTTGACCTGTTTTTTATGAATCCACATCTTGGTGCTATTTGCATACAAAATAATGTTATTGTGTGTTCACGGCCTTTGGCCTCCAACCTTGAATCATTGAGAAGTACAGGGGGTTCCCATGAAGTTGTACTTTGGGCTTTCTTCATAGAATCATAGAATAGTCAGGGTTGGAAAGGACCTTAAGCTCATCCAGTTCCAACCCCCCTGCCATGGGCAGGGACACCTCCTACTAAACCATGCCACCCAAGGCTCTGTCCAACCCGGACTTGAACACCGTCAGAGATGGAGCATTCACAGCTCCCCTGGGCAACCCATTCCAGTGCCTCACCACCCTCACAGTAAAGAATTTCTTCCTTATATCCAATCTAAACTTCCCCTGTTTAAGCTTGAACCCGTTACCCCTTGTCCTCTCACTACAGTCCCTAATGAAGAGTCCCTCCCCAGCATCCCTATAGCCCCCCTTCAGATACTGGAAGGCTGCTCTGAGGTCTCCACACAGCCTTCTCTTCTCCAGGCTGAACAGCCCCAACTTTCTCAGCCTATCTTCATACGGGAGGTGCTCCAGTCCCCTGATCATCCTCATGGCCTCCTCTGGACTTGTTCCAACAGTTCCATGTCCTTTTGATGCTGAGGACACCAGAACTGCACACAATATTCCAGTGAGGTCTCAGGAGAGCAGAGCAGAGGGGCAGGATCACCTCCCTTGACCTGCTGGTCACGCTCCTCTTGATGCAGCCCAGGATACGATTGGCTTTCTGGGCTGCGAGCGCACACTGCAGCCGGCTCATGTTCATTTTCTCATCGACCAACACCCCCAAGTCCTTCTGCGCAGGGCTGCTCTGAATCTCTTCTCTGCCCAACCTGGAGCTGTGCCTGGGATTGCTCTGACCCAGGTGTAGGACCTTGCACTTGGCATGGTTAAACTTCATCAGGTTGGCATCAGCCCACCTCACAAGCATGTCAAGGTCCCTCTGGATGGCATTCCTTCCCTCCAGCATACCAACCAAACCACACAGCTTGGTGTCATCGGCAAACTTGCTGAGGGCACGCTCAATCCCACTGTCCATGTCACTGACAAAGATGTTGAACAAGACCGGTCCCAACACCGATCCCTGAGGGACACCAGTGACGCCTATGATATCATACCCCTGTAGACGTGCACACATCTCTAATTCCTCTTGTTTGTTCCCCATGCTATGGGTATTTGTATAGAGGCATCTGAGCCGAGCTCCAAATGAAGCCAGCTCATTGGCTGGAGTGGCTCGAGTATCTCTATATAGATGTGCAGGCCAAAGGTGGAGCAGAGATGGCTTCCAGTGTCGCTCCACCATTTCCTGAGCTCTGTTTTGCTTGTTTTGTGTTGGTTTTGCTGTTCTGTCTCATGCTTTCCAGTACTATCAGCGTCAGCATCAGGAGAGCACTTTGCCCTCCACTGCGCAATATATGTGGTGCTGAGGTGGTTGCTTCTCAGCTCTGGTGTGGCAGATGGACACTTCCCTCTTATCAGCACAAGAAATTACACGACTGTAACAGACCCCAGATGTTTTGTGCTTGGTGGAAGGTATCCCCGTGGAACCGGCAGGGAGCTGGATGGATGCCTAAGGGCTTCGAATGCGGAGAGATGATGTGCAGAGCACTGTCTGCATGACAAAACCCAGTGGTGCTGCAGCCACCCGCTCTTCCTCTGTGTCTGCAGCATGGAGCTGGAGGGGGGTTTGCCACTGCTGCCAGGAGATGACATTTCATTTCCATACTGAAATCAGATTCACAGCCTTTTTGGGATTCTTGCTCTGAAAGAAGGTTAGAACTGATATTAGCATCAGGCCCTAAGTCTGATCATCTGCAAGCCCAGAAATATGTTTAAACTATTGAAACCTTGCTATGGAAGCTGGGCTGGCAGCGTGGCTTGCTGCAGGTCCTGCAAATACTGGTATGTGAAGCTGGCTTTTAGCCATACCCACGCTGGTGAAGATTGTCAACTTGTGGCCTTGCTTTGATGCAGAAAGAAAAAAAGGTTCTTTTTTTCCCTCTTACCTCTCAACAGACAGAAACTAACTTGCTTTCTCCCAAGGCTGTCAGGAAGGTATATCTACCTGACTTAGTTAATCAAAATCTTGGGAGATGCTGAGACCCATGGCAAAGGAAAGGGAAGGAAAAAAAGATGTAGAAAAGGATGTAATGGGGAAAGTGAATGAAGTGGCTGTTTACTGCTTTGGTTTTGATGAGAGCAGGAGCAGATGCTCAGGGATAGCAGCTCACCAGTTCCTCCTGATGCCACGAGGAAAGAGCAGGCTCCAATCAAATTTTATCTTATTTATTCTTTTTAACTCCCTGGTTGCCTTCTGAACATTGTGTTTGGTGCAGGTCAGGGCTTGAACCATCCTTTCTGTTTTACCCCTGAGCAGTACCAAAGGCAGAGTGGTCATAGTCTGAGGCCCCTCTGTGTCACCAAATAGAGAAATGAAAGCATTGAAACTAATTAAATAGAGCTTTGGCTGGCATTGCGGGTACCAGATCTATTTGAGTGTTACTGCAGAGGAGCTGTGAAGCATTCTCAGCTACTCATTTTAAACCCCACTTTTCTAGTAATAGACTTGAAAATCTTATTGTGCAGTCGAGTTAGTGACTGAGTCTTCACTTTATAATCTCTTCATAAAAATGTATGCACATTAACAGGACGTATTTAATAGACATACTGCCTAGATGAAAGGGCGCTTTGTGGAAGGAGGCTTTTGTGTCCTTTCTGGATCTCTCAGCAATTCCTGCCGAGCTTCCCAAGTCTGGCTGACACCGAGCAGCACAGGAAAAGACCTTCTAGCTTTCAGCTTGAATGGAGAATAATGGGGAGTAGGATGGGGTGGGGGAGGGAACCCCCTCCCTCATGCAGGGGGATTGGTACAGGCACTCACCAGCCAAGCATTTAACATGTTCAGTTCCTCCTACCCCCAGCTGGGGCTTTGCATTTGCAATGAGCTCTGTGCTACCCTGGCAGCACAAGTGAGGCTGCATCAAACAATAGCTGCTTCCCAGCCTGGTGACATTGAGACAACTTTTCTCAGCCCAGGTAGTTCCTTTTGTTCTGGCTTGGGCCACAGATCAGGTTTGTCTGTAATGGTCACTTACCACAATAGCATTTGATTACTTAGGATGTTTTAAATTGAGATCTGATGTTCGTTTTCATCGTCTGTTTAATCTCTCAGCTGGATTTTGGGTATTACCTTTTCGTATGTGGTTCGCCGCAGATGCTTGGCGAGAAAGTGATTTTCTGTCTCAAAAGATAAGCTGCAGGGTCCTGTGTATGTTTGATTTGACCTGGCAAATGTCTTCACGAGAGCAAGAATCTCATGAATTTTTATTCTCCTGGGCATCTTAATTCTCATTCTTGTGGGTGTCTAATTAAGTTTCCACTAGCAAAAAGAACTAAACTTTAACAAAACAGTTCTGAAGTTCTCCAATGAAGAGAAGTCACCACTGATTCATGTGCTCTATAGGGGTACAGGCAGAGGTTGCGTTGCGTCACCCTTAGGCCTATTGCAAGGACTGCAGAAAGTGTGTTGGAGTTTGGAAACATGTGAGTGCGGATTCACAGAGAACATTAGTAACAAATAAAAGGGGAGGCAAAAAAGCCACACGCTTTTCATTAGGATGGTAGAGCTGGAGAGATGTGATTGGTGTCCTTTGGAGTAGGGCTTCTAATGTGCTTAGATGGTCTGCCCCTGGTGGGAAAGGTAGATGTTCTCTGTGGGTTGAGTTAGTTCTTGCTGGTTGCTGTGCAAATGCTGCTCATGTATTTCTAAGATGAAGAGCTGGGGCTGCTGGTGGTTAGATGCCTCCAAACAGAGGTGTGTTGATAGGAGTAGCTCTTGCTGGGTACTTCTCCTCTGCTTCTTGCCTTGGAGCCCAGCCACCCATCTTCACCCTATTCCTTCTTTTTGCTGTGGTCACAGCTGGAGACTTCATGAAAGAGCATAAGGTGGTCTGTGTCTGGTTTGAGTTCAATGTCTGCAGGTTCCCCTGAAGGGTAAAGCAGTGGCTGAGAGCGAAAGCTGAGGTTTACACCCAAGTCCCTTCAAAGAGGACTGAAGGTATTAAACTGGAGGATGTTGCAAGAGGAGCACGCATTGCCAGAGTGAATCAGGGGTGAAGGCAGTGGGCTGGGCTCTCTCTGTGTTCCTGCGTGACTTGAAAACACTTCTTGCCTTAGGAGAAACCAAGATATTATGCATTGATGTCATTGTTCTAATTGAGAACTGAAAAAGCTTTTAGAGACAAATCACTCAACACCTTTTTGCCAGCAGCCCCAGCAGGAGCACGTAGGATTTCTCTGTATAAAACCAAATAAAGAGCCAGCCTGCTTATTTTTGAATAAAGACTTAATCCCTTTCTAGGTGTGCTTGTAAATGGGTGCATTCCAGGTGCCGTGCACTTTACTCAACCTCCTCTTGCCTAAGAAAAGCTCTCACGTAAGTGATACCCTTGATTTACTTCCTCCCCTAAGAGGAGAACTGTCTTTCGCTGTTAGTCCCCACGTTTAACTTTGTGTTTAATGAAGTGCATTATGTGGGTACATGTGCAACCTTATGGTATCTTTATCTCCCCTTCTGGCAAAGACCTAAGTCATTCTTAAGTCTTTATCTTTATTTACCACCCATCTTAAGGACAAAAGCTCCCTGGTTTGTGAGCTTTCCCTTATTATTTCTTTCTTAGCTTTGAGTACTACCCTTGCTTCCTTAGATAGAATGAACCTGGAATTTCAAAGAGCCTGTGGTTGTGGTGTGTTAAGTTAAAGAAGAAACAGAGTTGTGTCCTGCAGGGTTCAGAAACTGGAGATGGCAGCGCTGATTGCTGGAATCAGAAACTGGTGGTTTCCCCAGTAATGTGGATATGCATATATTGACAGTTTTCTAACCCAGAGTGTCCCTGCTCCAAATTACCCCTGATCAGAGTTCCTCAAAAACATGCCACTGTTAGAATCAGAATCATAGAATAGTCAGGGTTGGAAAAGACCTTAAGCTCATCCAGTTTCAACCCCCCTGCCATGGGCAGGGACACCTCCTACTAAACCATGCCACCCAAGGCTCTGTCCAACCCGGACTTGAACACCGCCAGTGATGGAGCATTCACAGCTTCCCTGGGCAACCCATTCCAGTGCCTCACCACCCTCACAGGAAAGAATTTCTTCCTCATATCCAATCTAAACTTCCCCTGTTTAAGTTTGAACCCATTACCCCTTGTCCTATCACTGCAGCCCCTAATGAGGAGTCCCCCTATTAAAATGATCATTTGGGTTGTGACTGATTTAGTAAATAACTGTGTTGCAAGGTGGAGCTGAGGTTTTACATTCAGAACTTGTGGGAAAAATCCTTCCCTGTGAGGGTGCTGAGGCGCTGGCCCAGTGTGCCCAGAGAAGCTGTGGCTGCCCCATCCCTGTCAGTGTTCAGGGCCAGGTTGGACCCAGGGGCTTGGAGCAAGCTGCTCCAGTGGAAGGTGTCCCTGCCCGTGGCAGGGGTTGGAGCTGGATGAGGTTTAAGGTCCCTTCCAACACAAACCAGTCTGGGATTCTATGAATTAAGTAATTTCAGATTAGCAGGAACTTCATCAGAAGCATGGAGCAGGGACTTCCCAGCAATCACTCGTGTAGTTACTTTATTGTAGCACCTTGCATGTGGCATCATGGTAAATGTTCATGTTGTTAACATCATGCTAGTTTCAGATGAATATTATACCAACAGCTTCCCTTGCACTGGCCCTTCCATGTGCATGGGCTTCTTGCACAGATGTGATGGTACCTGTAACCTGAAGCAGCTGGTTGAAATTCATCCTGGTTGTGAATTTGGTGTCTTTTTGTAGGGTTTTTTTACCAGTCAGGTGCGTCTCTTTTCTAATACCGACATTCAGGAAGCCTGAACTGCTTCTGCCTAAGTTAGAGGTAGTTGAGGTTATTAGTTTCTAAAAGGAGGTATTTGGAATAAATAAAGCACCTGAAACTTCTGTGGGTTGATTGCAATCCCCTGTGCGATTACCTAACACTTTTCTACCCTACTCGATAGTGAAATACTTGGAGAAACACAGTGTCCGCTCTTCAGCAGTTCTGTGAGCTATAAAAAGCCTCCATGTTCTGAAAGCTAGATGGATTCTTTTAAATTTTTCATTATTGTATTGCGTATTTGCTGCAGGTTTTGTGTTCTTCACGTTTGATCCCCGCTTTCTTTAGGGGAGTGTTGCACGTTGGATTGAGAATCAGGTGTCTGGTTTGTCAGATGAAGGTTGCTCATGAAGAATAGTATTTATTCCTTCTTTAATAGCCCCTGCGTGCTTTGCAGCCCGGGATAACAAGTCTTTTATTTTGTTTTCATCACAAACCCCCACTATTATTGTTATTACTATTTTAGTTTTGGTGACTAAAACCCGAAACAGGAAATGACCCGAGACACAGTTTCCATGACACCCTCTCACTTGAATCCAGTTTTCCAGAAGATGAAAGGCCCCAGCAACCTTTTGATAGTGAGCAGCTAATTGGGTGGCTGATAGAGGCAGGTTTTTCTGTGTGGAAAAAAGAAAGGAGGAAAGCAGTGGAACAGCTGTGTTTTGGTACATATGGATAATCCCCGATAAAACTCTCCAAGGACAAGGCAATAGAGCAATGCCTCAGTGAAAGGGAAATTAGGAATCTCTGAAAGCATAAATATGGTTTTTTGGGGGGAGCTTGTGTTTAAAATCTAGATCTACTGGAATGAATGAGTTACCAAACAATGGATTTGTAAAATAAGAGCAGAACCTCTTGCTGTGTGTGAAATGTGGTGGTGGGTTTTGTTTCCAGGCAAATCCCAAGGCAAAGGCAACTTGCTCACATTTCTTTGCCATTTCCTTTGCCAGTATGTTAGAGAAATTTGTCTTTTGGGAATATACATTTAAATCTGAGAAGTCTCTCCTGCTGATACTGGGATGCTGATCAGCGCGCTAATGTTTGTCATCTCTGCCTTCCAAAAGGTAAATATTTGAAATGGAGTGAAATACTGAACACAAGGACTCTTTTGATAAATGGTTTGCATCCTAGGTATTATAACAGATTAAATGCTGAATATTCAGACAGTTTTAAATAACGTTTATTTTACTTTCTGAGACTTGACATGATACAAAGTGCAGGTTCCCTATATGCATATAACTGGGTAGAAAAAGAGAGTACAGTGCGTGCAGTTCTGCCTTGTTCATTTTACCCTTTGCCATCCCACATAGTTTGGGATCTCCAGATGCCTGAACAAATTACTTCTCCTCCCAGAGTGGGTGTTTCAAGTTGATAAACCTGTGAGGCTGTTACTGATTGGTGTCTGGCATCGAGTTTTGATTTGAGAGACAAGTTCTGAAGGAATCCTAATGAGTTGGGTCGTTGAACAAGATGTGCCCGATGATGGTGCAGTTTCTGTGTGCTAGTGTTGGCTTCTCCTACAGCATCTGTAGGTGTTTCAGTGCTGTTGTATTTTATATCTTATAAAACAATTGCTACAATTGATGGCTTTTTGTTTATTAACTGTTTGTAACATCGTCCCATCCTGATACTGAAGCTCTTCCCTGTGAGGGTGCTGAGGCGCTGGCACAGGGTGCCCAGAGAAGCTGTGGCTGCCCCATCCCTGGCAGTGTTGAAGGTCAGGTTGGACACAGGGCCTTGGAGCAAGCTGCTCCAGTGGAAGGTGTCCCTGCCTGTGGCAGGGGTTGGAGCTGGAGAAGCTTTAAGGTCCCTTCCAATCCAAGCCATTCCATCAAATTAGGTTTTAGAAGTTCTTGGTTTAATTTCATGACAACAGGAGGTATGAAGGACAGCTTCACTTGCAATCCGATTGAGTACAGTTTCAGATTTACTCCAGTGGAGCTGGGAGGAAGTGGCTTCAAGCTGTGAATTCAGACACAGGCTTGTGGTTAGATGCGTTGGCAGATGACGGCACATCCAACCTTGCGGCTGGCTACTGCACACAGAGGAGGTGGTTTCTCCTTCAGGAGGCATATCCTCCTGCTCTGTCAGGCCTGGGGTTGCAGAGCAAGCTGATGAGAACCTGCTTTGTTTTCAGCCAGGATCTGTCAAGCTGGCTGATCCTACAGTCTTATTGGGTTAGTTCTGATAGCAAACCAGGTCGTGTATTCGGGAGGGTTACAAAAGTTGTTGTGCTGATCCTGCTTTCTAAGAGGGTCTTGCTTGCCCATCCAGTGCCACCAGGCCTTTGGGCTCTCTGAGCTGGCTGCGCCCACCAGTGCAATAAAACCTGATTCCTTTCCCCCACTCTGAGATTATCCTGGGATTTCAGGAATGGTTGGATGGATTTCCAGAGTTTCCTCCCTCTTCAGGAGATGTTTTTCTGTCCAAATGGAGAAGGTAATTGCCTCATCCAAAGTGTTTCTTGCCACTGTGCTGGGGTCACTTGTTTTCCTGTGAAGTTTTGAATACCTGGAAGGGAAAGCTGTTGTAGGAATGGTTTCAGGTCACTGCTGGCTTAGGACCTTGTGTGCTCTCCATGGCTATGTGGTACCCTGTTGGTCCTGGAAGCTTTTGTTTTCTCCTTGTGAACTTTTAATGCAGAATATGCCATCTAGGTTGGCATACTTCAAACTAAGTGAAATAGTTATGGTAATAGTAATAGTTTTATCTCCTTAATATCAAAGCAATCCTTTCTTCTGTATGCAGGAGATTAGCTTCTCCCCACTGAAGGCCATCTAAGCCAACAGTTGTTAGTCCTTCACAAAGACTTCAGTGGTTCATGAACCTAAAAATCCACTGCAGCATGGATAAGCAACCAACAGGAGATGGGTCTGGAGGAATTTAGCACAGCTCCGGCTGATTTATGTACAACCTTTCCGCACCATCATGCACTGGGAACTTCCGCAGTCATAAGGAAGCAGCTCACTGTCTGAAAAGGCTGCTTCGACAGGATTGAAGGAACCCCTCTAAAACCAGCTTGAGTGCTTGGGTTGGGCAGCTCCTTCCGCCTTCTCCAATGAAGACCTTATTAGGTCACATCTGCAGTCCCACTGCCAGTTTCCCTCTGCAACCCAAGCCTGGGGGCTGCTCATTGGCTCCCTGCCTGCCCGTGAGAGAGGAGCATGTAAAATGAATCCAGGGAGAAAGGGCTGGGGTGACATTGTGGGAATGCAGGTGGGCTGGAATGACACTAATGTGCTAATGGTGCTCCTTGCAGGAGGCCTGCTGCTCTCTGCAATTCCAATGCTTGCTGCTGTCATAATCCCAGTGGGGTTTCGCCAACTCTTCCCAGCTCTCTCTAACAATAGAGCCTCTAATATTGGGGTTTATGTGAGGATTTGGGGAGTGTTTTGTGAGGATTTTGAGAAATAGGTGCTCCCTGCTTCAGGAATTGGGAGGTATTTCCTTATTGATGAACAAAACATGGTGTCTGTACATGGGAGGGAGAGGGTTGTGTGTTCCCGTGCAGCTCTGACAGTCCTATGGGTCCTGCCACGCCAGGGATCATCCTTCTTTTCCTGTCCCTGTCTTGTAACAAATCTGTTTGCTCTGAGATTAAATAAAATCAACCTGCAAATAATTGTGAAATTCAATGCTAAAGAAAACAAGTATTTCATAGAGATGCTGGTGCCAGAGCACTGCTAAAACAGTTTTATTCTCAGGAGGACTTTATATGTTTAGCAGGCAGGAAATATGTTCCTTTTTTAACATTTATCTTCAGAACAAGTGGAACGATAACTGCTTAACAAAGGTGTTGTCTTAAATGCAGCTATTCAGGGCCCTGTAGAACAAATAAATTGGAGACTAATCAAAATGCATTTTAGCTACAGGAAAGATAAAGTTGAGGGGGAGAAATGGGAACCGAGGGCTCATTTTTCACTTGTACTGGTCTACATCACTGTAATGGTTTAAGTGCCTCGAGGGGGTTGCAAATGTGATTTATTTACATTGGAAGGGTCTTGTGTACTTCCAGCAAAGCACAAAGCAATGAGTAAATGAGTGTTAGGCTTAAAAACTGCCCGACAGACTTTATATTTCATCAGCGGTACCCCTTGGTGAGTACTGGTTTTAGCAGTCATCTTTCTTGCAGTATTGCTGTGTGATGATTTCGGAATCTCTGCATGTCCAGCTGCATTATGCTGGTTTCTGGAAGCCGGATTGCACTGTGCCACCCCTGTTGCATACCAGCTCATCTCTTTGTGTAGTCAATTTGGGTCGAACCCCCCACTTTCCACACTGCTGGCAGCTCAGTGATAGTTACTTAGTGATTCCTACTGAATATTCAGTGGTCCATCAAACACCAGACATCCCACAGGCACTAACAGTGTTGGTACACACAGTGAGGGCTTGGTTCTGGAGCTGTAGAACTTCAGAGATTCCTCCCTTGGCTTCCTATTTAAAATAAGGAATAATTGGGGTTTGAACTTCCCAGTTTTAAAGACAAGTGATGATTCTATGCCAGTCTCCAAGAATTTGTCCTTCAGAGGCTTGTTCTCTGTTGTTTTGGTACAAAAAGTGCACTGTGCTGGGTAGTGATGACCAAAGAAGAGGCAGGTTCCTTCAGGAGAGAGAGCTTCCACCCATCAAATATTTCTGTAGCTGAAAGCTGTGTTACAAGCAGCTGGAAGGTCCTCCTCGAACTTGTGTTTGTTGCAAAAGCCTACCATGCCTGAGGTTAGTGCAGGCCTTCCCTCCTCGGAGAGATGGAATAAAGCTCAGAACACTTCGGGCTTCTTATTAACCAGTACATATGCTTACATTAGGGCTTTGTCAGCAGTTGAATCTTGCATGGTGGGGTCTTTTGGTTATTTGGTTTGGTGGCTGGTTTGGTTTGGTTTCCACAATACATCTTTCAGGTCTGTTTGGGTTCTTGAACAGGACATGCCAAACTCTTAAAGCAACACTAAGTTTGCAAATGGTAAATTTAAACAGTTTCTACAGTGTCAATGCCATTTTACTTTGTGCACTCTTTCAACAGGGGACATATCACAAACTAGTTCATGAACCTCCTTTCCTGAAGTTACTTCTACACTTTATGCTTTTGATGGTTTTATTGTACCCGTCTCCTATTCTTCTTGGTTATCGATTTTAATTGAGAGGAGCACTGATATTTCCCATATAAAATAACAGATCAGACTAGGAGGCAAGTGTTACAGCTGAAATTACATTTTAATTACCCAGATTAAAGATGCTGCGAGGGCTGGAGCAGCTCTGCTCTGGAGCCAGGCTGAGAGAGCTGGGCTGGGGCAGCCTGGAGAAGAGAAGGCTCCTGAAGGGGAGACCTGAGAGCAGCTCCAGTGCCTGAAGGGGCTGCAGGAAACCTGGAGAGGGGCTTTGGCCAAGGGATGGAGGGACAGGACAGGGGAATGGCTTTAAGCTGCCAGAGGGGAGACTGAGATGAGCTCTTGGGCAGAAGTTCTTCCCTGTGAGGGTGCTGAGGCGCTGGCCCAGGATGCCCAGAGAAGCTGTGGCTGCCCTGTGTCTGGCAGTGTTCAAGGCCAGGTTGGACCCAGGGGCTTGGAGCAAGCTGCTCCAGTGGAAGGTGTCCCTGCCCGTGGCAGGGATTGGAGCTGGATGAGCTTTAAGGCCCCTTCCACCACAAACCAGGCTGGGATTCAAGGACTGTTTGCAAATAAAACCCAAGGACACAATAGGTCATTTGTTTTATGACTTCTTTTTCATTGTAGGGAGCTGAATTTTGTACAAGAAAAGCTAAATCAGAAGCTTTCCTGAGAACTTTTGGGAGCCTGAGCAAGGAGGGGTGCTTAGAGTGACATGGTATAAGGTTAGGGAGGGTAGGAGGAAGGTACTTACTTAATTTTGGCTTTGAAAAGAAGGCCTCTGAATTGTCAGCACTCCAGGATCAAGCAACTAAACCTTCCAAACCTCTGTAGAGCTGACACACCAAACCAACCCAAACAGGACACCATCTGCAAATGATTCCTGCTTCATTCTCTGTATGGGTAGTGTAATGAAACAAGAAAAATTCCGGCGCCTTCTAATTGTAGATTTTATCATGCAAAAGTGTTCTGGGCTTTAAAGGACCATAAAGGCTTTACAGTGACTTTCATCCTTTGAAGAAAACCTTTGTGTCCTCCCTGCTTTGGTTGAACAGAGGAGCAGCTTGCAGCAAGACATCGGCTTTTCTAATCACTTTTATGTGAATAATAGCTCGTGGTTGTGAATAGGTGGAAATTGGATGTAAATACATGAAGAAATCTTGGATTAACATAAGCGGCTAGTGATTGCTGTGTTTATCCCATGGAATACCTTCCTAAACTGTTTTAAAGTTGTGTAATTCTTCATCTTGAGCTGATAGACTCGGATATTTCCTGGCTGGCTGCTGCGTGCTCGGGGAGGATTGTGTTAGCATTCCACTTTTTTGTAGCTTGATGCAAAGGTCACCACCTCGTAATTCCTACCATGTGGAACAGAGCACATACAGCACTGTGTATTTTGTCTGGATAATTTATGTTTTTATTAGATAACACTCATACTGGAAACTTCCCTTTGTGGATGGGAGTGGAAGGGCAGTGGAGAAGGGGGCACATGGGAGCCAAGTGTGGCTTATGGGGAAGAGGGACACTGTAAAGGCAGGGATGTTGCCTGGAGATGTGGAATACACAGGTGTGAACTGGTGACCTTTACTTCATGCTTAGTATGAAGTAAATGCACTTCAATACTGATATTGTTATAATTATCACATCATGACTTTTACTTATAAAATGCATATATAGTATGAAAGTGTAAATCCTTCACCATAAGATATAGCTGCTTTATATTGCTACTTACTATTCCATCATTTGCAGTGTAGGGAGAAGCAGGAGCGCACAATAGAACCACAGAATCACAGAGTGGCTTGGGCTGGGAGGGACCTTAAAGCTCTTGCAGCTCCAACCGCCTGCACGGGCAGGGACACCTTCCACTGGAGCAGCTTGCTCCAAGCTCCTGTGTCCAACCTGGCCTTGAGCACTGCCAGACACGGGGCAGCCACAGCTTCTCTGGGCACCCTGTGCCAGCGCCTCAGCACCCTCACAGGGAACAGCTTCTGCTGTAGATAAACACCATATTGTTTAAACCCCTGATTTAATATGTCATGAGGCACTAGGGGAAGGTCTTTGCATGCAGATGGGGCTTTCAGAATCTTCAGAAGATTTGATTTTTCTTTACATGAAATACATTATTCTCTGACTTCTTCCCAACCCTGAAATTTGTGACATTACTGCATCTTTAGCTTATCTGTTTTAGGATGGACATTCCCTTTTGGAATCTTTTGAACTTTCATATTGCCTGATGCTTTTGATTTTGTAACGTTTGTCTTCCGTTTGTATCCTTGTTGTATTTAAGAATGAAAAGACATAGAATTAAAGTCAAGTTGGGGAGGTGAGACAAGTGCTAAGGTACTTTCGGCTGAAGTCTGTTGGTTCCCAGTGTCTTTGTGCAGTAAAAACTGTATTGTGAAAATGCACATTTAAATTGTGCCATGAAGATCTTCTGGACATTCAAATCCAGATTCCGTGCAGAAACAGGGAGGTGAAGCGAATTTGTAGGTATTAGCAAATTCTTAATTTAGTACAGTTAAAATTTATTAAGTAATTTAAGGCGCAGCATCATAGCAGCAATGAAAAATCTCCTATTCAATCAGTCTCTTTTTCCCCCCACTTTCTGACGGTTACACACTAACGTTAGTGTAGCATTGACTGCATTTGACAACAGGAATATTTATTCCCAGAGTACCATTAACGTACTTCAATTCTGTCTACATCCAAAGTAGCATTAATGCCTTTATTTCCCCTCAGTGTCTGAACTCGCTAATCCCAGTACCAAAGTGGATTACAATGTCACTTCCACATGTTCAGACAGATGTGCAACACGTAGATAATTGCACTTAAAAGCAAAAGAAAGGAATTTATTGAGGTTGCTGAGCTGGAGGTGGTCTCTGTACAGCCTTAAGTCCTTAATTCAGTTTCAGGTTTGCAGGCAGTCCTGTTGGGCTCGTGTGGCCTTGCTTCATGCACAGTTTAACATCGGATGCTCTGCTTCCAGCACAGTAATATTTTTCTGCCTATTCAGCACCAGTCATCATGTATTCATCAAGATAGTAATTATTATCCTTAAATCCTTTAAAAAACCTCCATGTTTTACTGAGTTACTGTTTGCTGTAATGCAGCACCATGGAGCAAGTGTCTGCTTTCCATTGACATCTCATGTTGCTGAATTTGATGGAATTCAACAGATGAAAGCTTGGCTGATTTGACTGAAAATGAAATAAAAGCTATTTTGAGGAAGAAGATGATATTAAGCAGTCTAATTTGGAACCCCCTTTGACTGATACATATTATATGTGCACTAAGCATCCTCAAAAATGTAATATGAACAGTAGGAAGCCTTGCAGTACTATGAATCATTGAGATTTTATAATGTCAAGTGCAAATGTCTGCCAAGGGATTCTTGATTAATGAAGATGGCACTATACACACAATCAGCATGAGTACTTCTTAATGAAGAGAGTTCGTATAAGTAGTATCTTCTGTAGGAAACCACAGCAGAGATGCATTTTGAATGAAGGAGCAGCTTTTCCTCCAGAGGTTCCAAACTTTGTTAGTTCGACGAAGTTAAACATGAATTGAAATTAAAGAAAAAGGTCAAATAATTCTCTTCTGGTTTGAAGCAGAAATGGGTTTAATTGTGTTTATTTACCAGGAGCAGTGGAGATTGCTTCATACTTTGTAGATGTTTTATGAAATAGCAGCTTGTAATAATATTTAGAGAAGGAACGAAAAATAGCAGTTGCCTCTGTCATTGTTTTAGTGTTCACAATGTGCGTGTGCACAAGTCCTTTTTGATCTTTTGGGTAGGTACAAACCAACTGGCAATGACATCATATCAGGAAAGGAATTAATACTCCCATTATAAATTTCCTGGCTTCTTGTTTTCCGAAAAGCTGGTTCCCTCCAGTTCAAGTGCCTTTTTCACAGTGGAAATCTGCTCCCGAATTCTGTTGTCTGCTCTGTTCTTCCTGCCTCGCGCTGTGCTGTGTTGACTAGAAATCACAAGGTTGTGTGGGTGTGCAGGGTCCAGAAAGGTGCATGTAGGTGTGTAGCAACTACCTTGTGTGCTTTAGGTGGCAACACATAAATCTGATGTCAGTCAACTGGAGATTTTCATTCTGTCCTCTATAGCTGGGCTCAGTCATAGAACCATAGAATGCTTTGGGTTGGAAGGGACCTTAAAGCTCATCCAGTTCCAGACTCCTGCATGGGCAGGGACACTTTCCACTAGACCATGTTGCTCCAAGTCCCATCAAACCTGGCCTTGCAAAGAGTTCTTAAACATGTGTTCCTGCCCATGGCAGGGGGGTTGAACTAGCTGATCTTGATGTCCTTTCTGGCACTAACTATTCCATGATTCTATAGCAGCTTACAGAAGCTCAGGGTAGCAGTCATCAGGTCTGCTGGAGCTGGAGTACTGTGTATTGAAAGTTCCAGGGCAAACAGTGGCAGATCTGGGACAGCCCTAGCAGAAAACGCCTCCTGCTATGACTCTGAGGATGTTGGGCTTTCATGTGAAACCACAGGAATCTGACCACACGGGCAAGAATATCCCATACATTGAAATAGCTGCAAAAACCTCTTCCACTGACTAAGGAAAAGGTGCCCATGTGGAACTAACAAAATCCTGCTTTGTAATCTGATGTGTCATCTTCAGACAGGTGAAAAATGCCTGGAGAGATGGTTTTGGGGTGGGATTCTTGCGAACTTCAACTTGTAATTCCTAGCATCCATTTTCAAACACAGGAATCATTCAGATGTTGTTCATCTCGGTACTGTTAATCAGCAGCTTATCAGAAGAGTCCACTCTGATTTTTAAGCTGAGGCTCAGCCTCATTTCTTGCTGCGCAGTGTTTGTAAGTTACTTATAAGAAGTTCAGCAAACCTAACTTTTAGAAGGCTGAAACCATTATTCGTAGTTAGGAAATACTCTAGGCTGTTCATTCAGCAATAGTGAACGACACTTGTTTGCATGGCCTGTGTTTACTGTATCTATTTAAGATGATAAATACTGGTTTGCCAATATTCAAATAATTGGTCAAATTCTGGTTTGGGTTCTGATTTTTTTTTTTTCCATCAGCTTTTTATGTTACTTTTTGCAATACCATTTATGTTAAAGTTGCTGTTGTGGCAAGAGAAGCGAGCAGAGCTGAGGCTGCTTTTATGTTACAAAGCCCTGGTTGAATGGCTCCCTGAAAAATGATAGTTTTTTGTCAGGGATTCTTGGAGACCAGTGTTGTCTCTACAAACATTTGTATTTAAACATCTCTCTCCTTTTTTATTGGGGTGACTTTCTAGTGGTCTCACTTTGTCTTTACAAAGAAAGTGAACTGTGAAAAAGCTCTTTTGCTTGGTGTCCTGCACAGCTTGGTCTTCTGCAGCAGGTCCCTCCTGCCTGAGCCCTCTCCATCTCAGCAGCTGCTTCCATGGAGCCATCCCATCCCCTGGGACCCCCAGACAGCACCCTAAAGGCCCACCCTTGTCTTGCATCCTCCTCAGTTTGCAGAACAATGAAGAGCAAAATAAAGGGCTCTTTGCAAAAGAGCTGATAATTCTCTGCTCCCAAAGGCTGGATGTAGAAATCCCAATGGGATGGATGGATCGCTTGGCAGGAGTGCGACAGAAAACTGAGGCGAGTTTTGCTCTTCTTCAGCACCTTCCCTCATTAAATCTGGAGCGAGTTTTCCGCTTTCTGGGTTGGTATCCCCTCTGCTCTTGGTTAACACTGGAGGTTTTGTTTGAGTTTTAGTTGTTGCTTGGGATTTGTTTTTACTTTCCTCCCCTCTCTCATGTAAATGATGTCTTGCTATTTTGCTTACTTTTTTCTTTTTTAATTAGAAGAATAAATGCTTGCATTCATGCCCAAATTGCTTTGATGTGCTGCAGGAATTCAATTCATGAGCTTCCCCTTAGTCTCAATCTTTAATTTACTCTTTTTTTGCGCATGATAACATCTAATGGCTCTGCTCTTTCCAGAAGATTCCATTGGTTTTCTGTGGGTTGCTCAACCTCCTTCTGTGTCCAGAGATAACAAGTTAAACATGAGGAAGAATGATCAGCTACCTCCCATTGAGCCTTGCTGGAGATTTTGTGTCACTAGGGCTGACTTGTGCTGGACCACAGCTCTCTGAAACAGGAGGGGAAAAATAGTCCTTGGGACTCACTGACCTCCATTGAGCAGGAGGTGGGATGCTGGATGCCATGGGGCAGCCCTGCTCCTCTGGCCATTGTCCTGCAGAGCATGGGGGCTATCGCTGACCCTGGATGAGCACTAGCTGTGCACTTGGAAAAGTGGTTTAGCAGTTTCTCATAGAGATTACATTGTTTTTTCTACTGACCCAGCAGTTATTTGCTGCTTTGCATCTGTACGTTATTTTTTGGGGTACAGGATACAGCGTTTACTTTGTTGTAGGTGTGTTTATGCTGGTTGGTAGTGTCAGGTGGTCTTTTGGGTCATGAAACATACTGGGGAAAAGTCAGATAATTAGACTCATAGAATCCTGGAATGGTTTGTGGTGGAAGGGCCCTTAAAGCTCATCCAGTCCCAACTCCTGCCATAGTCAGGGACACCTTCAACTGGAGCAGCTTGCTCCAAGCCCCTGTGTCCAACCTGGCCTTGAACACTGCCAGACACGGGGCAGCCACAGCTTCTCTGGGCACCCTGGGCCAGTGCCTCAGCACCCTCACAGGGAACAGCTTCTGCCCAAGAGCTCATCTCAATCTCCCCTCTGGCAGGTTAAAGCCATTTCCCTTGTCCTGTCCCTACAGGCCCTTGTCCAAAGCCCCTCTCCAGGTTTCCTGCAGCCCCTTTAGGCACTGGAGCTGCTCCAAGTTCTGGAAGACTCTGGGTGCAGACTGTATGAGTTACTGTTAGGAAGCGCTGCAGCAGCACTGTAGGAGAAGGCTGTGATGGCATTTATCATGTGTACGTTGATGGTTCCTGCTGAGAGATCCTGAAAAATGATACTCTTGGACATTTAAAGAAAACAGTTCTGTAATTACGTTAGCATCAGCCCATTCATTTAATGCACAGAAGTTTTGTGTTGTGATTTATGATCTATAAATTCCTGTGTTTAAGCTTGTCATTCTTGGATATCTTTTGCTCTGATTCAAATAGATCTCTTTAATAGTTCAACTCCAGCTTCAGTGTTCTTTTGCTGCAGCATTTCTCCAAGCAAAACCCAACAGCTTCTGCCTTGACTGTGTTAAATAGGTCAGGAAACAATATTGTGTCCTCTCAGTGCATGTGTGTCTGTATATCCCTTTGGTTTTTTGTGTTGTTTGCCTTTACTCTAAAGTTACATGGGCCTAGCTGGAATGCTATATAAATTGATCCATGTTTCTTCTGCATACTTGCTCTATATTAAATTCATGACCAAATTGGACAGGCACAGTAATTACACTAAAATGATACCAAGCTCTCCTGGCTATAGGATTGCATCTATTTACATGGATTGCTCTGCTGCCTAAATGTTTCCTCATTTATACTAAGTCATTTTGACTTGAAATGAGCGTGAAAGCAAACCGGAAAAGTGAAACCCAGGGTTGTCCCAATCGACTTCAGTTGATTTTGCTCCTGATAAATGCTCAGATTTATTGTTGTCCATAGAGGGAAGAGGACCAGCAAAATGCACCAAGTTGAAGAGTAATCCAGAAGTTCTCAACCTGAAAAAAAAACCCTAGTAAATATTTGAAGTTTCACATCCTAGAGGCTGGAATGAGGAATAAATGTAGGGAGGAAAAGTGCATTCCTCTTGAGAGGACCATCTGCTTTGTATTTTAAGGTTTAAGGGTAGCATGACTTTTCTCTTACTGAAAACCTGCCATATACATTGTCATGAGTATAACCTTAGTCAAGTTACATTGGCCAAATGAATAATCTTCTTAACATGTGGAACTAATTTTCTAAGGGTATTTTCCCCTCTCTTTTTTTCCTCCCTCTTCTCTGGTCCCTTGAAAAAGAAGACAAAAAATTCTGCCAGTCCTTGATTGCATTTTTGGCAGTTACGCAGTTTTCCATAGTTTTCTCTACTTGCAAATGCCTGAAGTTTTCCAAGGAAACACAGTTATAAGAATTGTGCTCTACTTCAACTCTTTCCAAGCAATGTCGTGCCTACTTCACCATCTCCCCTTCCCACTCTTGCAATGACCCCAAAGGCCTCCCACAGTCTAAGGATAGTAGGTAAACTATAAAAACTAACTGTGATGCTTTCTACCTTCAACATTCAGATCAAACTTGAATTCCAGTTCTTCTGTTGTCCACTGTGTTGCACAAAGCCCTTTGCCTTAGTGCTGGCTACAGAGTGGGGAGCAGAGACGTGATGAGCCACTCAACGCATGGCAAATGATGATGGTGGCTTGGTTTGTAAATAGTGAATTCATGGAGATAAAAATTGGGAAGAGGGGTGATGTTTTCCTGCATGAAACCCTCTCAATATTGAGGAATACATGCACCCATGAAGGGGTGTGTATGAGCATGTGGAGATCCACATCTCCAAACGCACGCATACTTGTGTTGTGAGTGCCAGGAGGTTCACTGTTCACTTTGCTTATGGAAAAGCTGTATCTGACAGTCTCAGCTTTGTCTCACAGTTGATTTATTTTTCCCCACAAATGCCTTCTAATTCCAAGTAATCTTATGTAAATTTTGTATGGAGAATAAGCAAAATGATTTAAATGAAGCTGCCAAAGGAGTCTTGCAAATGACAATGTAGTTTAACAGCACTTCAGCAGAGACCAGCTTTGCCCACTAGTGACAGAGAGCTTCTCTGAGCAAAATGCTGATGGTAGGAGATGAACTGGGCCAGGACAGCAGCATCAGGAGCTGTATGAGTCTTTAGCTCATTTCTTAATTGAAGACGCAGGTTTTGCTGCCTGCTCTCCAAGGAGAGGCTGCCTCTGCTCTGACCCCCATGAAAGCACTGACCTGAGCACTGTGTGAGCTCTGCATCACGTTTCTCTTTGTCTACCTGTCTGATAAAGATACCTCCTGCTGCTTGACAAATGATGTAATGAAAAAAAAGCATTAATTAGTTAAATCCTTGCTGAAAACTTGCTGTTTTCTGCAACCCACAGAACAAGAAAGGCATTTGCATTGCGATGTCTAGATATTCCTTTTAGTCTATAGCTGCAGTGTCTGTCCCCGTGCTGAGCAGGGTCTGTAACATCGAGCTGCTGCCGTCATTAATCTCATCTGACCAAGTTTGCCTTGCACTGTGTTTTCCTCCAATTTCCTTTAGCTTCTTATATGTATATTGTAAGTTCTTAGAGGAAAAACACAAATCATGTCCTTGATCTTATGGGAACCCACTATTTAATGTTTCTTGGGTTTAGAAAATGGTAACAAAACATAACGTGATATGGCTTCAGACACTGCAAAAATAAACCCCAGACAGAAGCCACAGGTTTTCCTCCCAACAGTCTCACTTGGGAAGTTTCATCCCCAAAAGGATTTGTTATATATTTTTTGCTCACCACTCTTAAAACATTGACCTTTAAAATAAGAAACAGACCCTGGTTGGTAGCTACTTGATGTTTAAAAACTACTCCAGCCCTGCTGAGCTAATGCTGCATATATTTGACACATGTACATTGTGCTACTGTTGTTTTGTGTACGTTTTTAATAGTGTTGGGGTTTTTCCTCCTGTCATTACTCAACTATGTGATGGATAACAGCACTATGTATCCTAAATCTGCTGAAAGATTATTTGTTTGGGGTTTTGGGGTTCCTAAGCCCGTATTTGTTTTTCCCTATTCTTTTTTGTCTCTGAAAATGTTATTTTTGTCAGTAGGGAGACAGATTTGCATCTCCTCTGGTGAATAAAGTGATGTGCAAATGGTTGAGTGCTCTGCAGAGCAATTGGCGCTTGTGTTTGGTTGGGGACTTTGGAGGTTTGGGGGTGGTGGCTTTTTCTGTTTATCTTGATGCAGTGCTGACAGTCAGATGGGGGCTTTTGAAGTGGTTGCTCACTGCAGTGCATTGTTGTGGAGTTTCTTTCAGTCTCAAGGAACTGAAGGACCAAGCAGTTAATATCTCACTTTTTATGCTGAGCTCAGTTTACAGTCAGTGCCCAGATTTAAAACTGAGTTGCCTTTGGCTTTGGGTTATGGAGAAAAGTCTCCTAAGCTTTGTGTTGGCACATAACAGAGCTAAATCTGAGCTGCCCCTTATCTCTGGCTTGCTGGGAAACTTGACTCCATCCTACCCGGAGGTGCCGTGCCCATCCATCACTGTCAGACCCCACCAGTGGGAGGTATTAGATGGCGGTGGCCTGAATATTGCTCATCCCAGCCCCATGGAGCTGTTGGATCCTCTCATTGCTCCCTGATTTATCTCGCATACCAAATATTTGTCCTGTTGCTCAAACCTAAGAGTGAGGCAGGCTGGTGGCACCGGGAAGCACTTGGTTGTAGCTAAAGCCAGTAAAGTATATACCTGGATCCATGGAAGAATATTTTCTAGGAAGTTGCAAGTGCTTTGACCCAGACAGGTAAATAAAGGGCGTAGGAAAACAAGGGTTTAATGTGTTGAAAACGTGTGTTTGTAAAGCAGACCCCAGCTTTCTCAGGAATCCTTCCTTGTGGTCATCCTCCAGAAGCTGACAGGGGCACATCACTGCTCTCCTGAAGCCTGTGTGTCTCAGAGCTGTCACGGATCACCAGAAATCCTACAGTGGTCCCGGCAAATACCATGATTGTCTCTCTCTGGACTTCTGTTTGTGTAGCTAAATGCAAGCACAGTGTTGGATAGGGGAAGGGGAGGATTAAGAACGAGAGTGATGTGCCATGTGGAATGCTGCAGGATTCAGGTGTTTCCAGAGGCTCAGGGACCCCAGGGATGGTGCAGGGCTTTGTGCTCAGCCCCTGCCTGCCCCAGAGTTTAATGGGAATATGAAGCATCAGGTGAGGGATACAGCCAGCCAGACAAGTGTTAGCTCTTTCTGAGCATCTCCAATGTTGGAGTGATGTGTAAGAAAATTACACTTTCAGATTGACTTTCTAAGTTAGACTTGCCTAAAACTGGAATTAATGTCAGTTCTGAAGTTGGCTTTTGGAAGTGTGGGAATCAGACATGCTTCACGCCTCACAAGTTTTGATATAGTCTTCCATTGTGCTTACTTCTGAACTTCATGTTTTGTGGTGGAAGTACCTGAACTGAATGAAGCGAAGTCCTCTTGCTGTGCTGGGTAAGCCATGGCAGCACAAAATGCTGGTTTCTACCCCAAATCTTGATGTTTATTTCGGGGTTTGGATTAAAAAACAAAAGTTGCTTTTATTTCCAATAATTTTTTTAAGTGAAAAACTGTAGAAATCTGCTTGATGAAACCAAACCATTGGAATATTGTGTACTCTATGCGCGGGTGTGTGGGAGCACAACTGTGAGCAACTGTTGTCAGCCCAGCACCTACGATAAGTAGTGGACGGTGTAGAGGGTGGAGATGTCCTCTGCCGTGTGCCACAAGAGCAAAGATGCTGTCTTTGAAAGACGTCAGGTTTAAAGGAAGTAGAGAATTCCTGAGAAAATGAATCTTTTTAGCATAGTTGTCTGATGTTCAGCAAGAGCCTGGATATTTATAAGGATTATCATACACTTAAAAGAGGGTGGCCAAATGGAGAAAACCACAATAAAATGCTGATTTAGGGCTTGAGGGTGTTGGGAAGGGTGATGGGAATGCAGATGGCTGTGTCTGGTAAAGCACCAGCTTGGCAGGGGAAGACTGGATGCTGAACCAGTGCAGCAGTTGCAGCCTTCGTGCATTGTGAGAGCAAGTGGTGGTGGGCTCTGGCAAATGATCCCAGGGGAGCATCTCATTAAGCACGTGTGTAATTGATCCTGTTGGAGTGAACTTTGCCTGCTGCCGTCTGCTCAGCAGATTCAAATAAACATGAGGGGTGGGAAGAATAAAGTACAGATGCTAATGTGCTGCGTAAACCAGGCAAGTGCTCCTTAGTGTTTGGGCTGTTATTGTGAGTTTGAGGAGACTTACTCTGGGGTCTGTGAAGCTCCCTGAGCTTCATTTCATAGACTCTCAGGCTGGTTTGTGTTGGAAGGCACCTTAAAGCTCATCCAGTTCCAGCTCCCTGGGACACCTTCCACTAGAGCAGCTTGCTCCAAGCCTCATCCAACCTGGCCTTGAACACTGCCAGGGATGGAACACCCACAGCTTCTCTGGGCACCCCCTGACAGCGCCTCAGCACCCTCACAGGGAACAGCTTCTGCCTAAGAGCTCATCTCAGTCTCTCCTCTGGCAGGTTAAAGCCATTCCCTTGTCCTGTCCCTACAGGCCCATGTCCAAAGCCCCCCTCCAGGTTTCCTGCAGCCCCTTCAGGCACTGGAGCTGCTCTCAGGTCCCCCCTTCAGGAGCCTTCTCTTCTCCAGGCTGCCCCAGCCCAGCTCTCTCAGCCTGGCTCCAGAGCAGAGCTGCTCCAGCCCCTCTGATTTGGAGGTTGCCACTTGGCTCTATTTTTTCTACTCAAAGTTAAATCACTCTTTAAGTTGGTGAAATTGGCTTACATACAACAGGGAGATGTTTCTGTCTCCAGTGTAAGTCCATGTAGGAGTTCTTGAAAGGGAGCAGATACCCTGAGTATCTCCTGCTAGCTTTTCACTGACATGCGCAGTGCTTTTCATAAGATACCAAAATGTTCTAAAGAACTTAGTTAAACTATCAGTCATTAAAAATAGGTTCAAAACCTAGCCCAGTGCCAAAGAAATCCCTGCCTGCACGGTGGCTCCTCCATAGCCGCATGTAATGTTCCTTGGCATCATTTTGGTAATCTATAAACATGGCTCCGTGTTAAAGGGGGAGGAAGGGGTCAGCTTTGTGCTGAGGACAAAAAGCTCCATTCCTGGTAGCTGACAGTTTGTTTCCTTCTTGTTGCTTTTGATGTCTGGAGACTAAATGCTGCATGGCGAGAAAAATTCGATTCATTTAAAACATTTTTGTATCAAAATGACATGCTTTAATGTAGGTTCTTCTGATGGTTAAATTATCTTTTCATCTCATGGGGGGGGGGGGGGAAGCCAACGTGTTTGTAGTTAGAGTGCCCAAGCAGAACTTTAAACAAAGGTCTGGAAGAAGTGGAAGTCTCAGTGTATGGATGGCTTTTAAGAGTAGGTGCTTTCCCTTCCCCCCTCTTCTTGTCTCTCTGAGCCTTGTAAACTGAGGAGATTTATTGCTGCCCTTCCAAATGCTGCTTTAGAATTAAGAGTTCAAATTTTTGACATTCCTGAAGCCCTCAGGAGGGAGAGGGGTAAGGGAAAGTGTTGATCCTAAATGGAGCCGAGCACACCATAGGGGTTTCCAGGCTGGTTTGGCCAGTTGTAGCTGTGTGTAGCCTTACTAGGAGGAAATCAGCTAAACCTGCATCAAGAAAACTCTTGGAGTTGTGGATGGATGATTAAACTGGATTTGGGTGAAATTTAGTCCTATTTAATAACGGCAGTTGTTATGGTTAATAATTTGGAGAGCTGATTCCAGCTTGTCCTGTTGTTGTATTCATGAGTCTTGGTAATTTCACAACTCTAAGACCAGGGGAGGGACTCAACAGGGTCTTTATTAATCCCTGCCCTTTTCCAGATGTGGCTGTGCCTACAGATGTGTAGTCATGTGTTTGACTTAACACTGATACAGAATCCACTGTGAGTGACATTCCAGCTCCCCCTGAGGCTGGTAGAGAAAAATCTCATTGACTTCTTCTGTTTTATTATATCCTCCACAACCTAGGAAGGATTTCACCATCTGTGTTCTTTCTGCTTATCTTCCTTACTGTTATAGTTTGGGTATATTTGAAGTTGTAGGATGTATTTCCCAGTAGTGCAGTTGTCACCTCAGGTTTGGACTGCATGCAGGATGCTGCAAACCCTGTGTTTGCAAGGAAGGGTCAGCACCTTAATATGGATCTGCCTGGAAAATTATTTGAGCTTCTGTGCTGGATATCTTGCTTTTGGAGAGGAAGTTTGATATGCAGATGGAACTGTCTTATTTTCATATGGAACCTGCAAACACTCCCTGCCGTTTGGTTACCCCAAAGCGTGCACTTGAACAGAAGGATGGGAGGAATTTAGAAGATCCTTCATAACATAATGGGCTTGCTCTTTTTGTTTTCTGTTTCTCAATGTGTAATGACATAAATAACCTCAACATATTACTATTATGTTTCTAGATAATGAATAACCAGCACTATTCTTATTCTGGCTGATACTATTGTCTCAAATCTCTATTGCTCTGTGCAACCAACTACATGTTGCTATTAAGACAGCAGAAGAATGGAAAGGAATTGAAAACCATTGTATGATTCTATGAATATTTTGGGTCACTTGTGTATTTTCTCGTGGGGACGACCCCACTGTTGTGGAATCCCAGACTGGTTTGGAAGGGACCTTAAAGCTCATCCAGTTCCAACCCCTGCCATGGGCAGGGACACCTTCCACTAGAGCAGCTTGCTCCAAGCCCCTGGGTCCAACCTGGCCTTGAACACTGCCAGACACGGGGCAGCCACAGCTTCTCTGGGCACCCCCTGACAGCGCCTCAGCACCCTCACAGGGAAGAGCTTCTGCCTAAGAGCTCCTCTCAGTCTCCCCTCTGGCAGTTAAAGCCATTCCCCTGTCCTGTCCCTCCATCCCTTGGCCAAAGCCCCTCTCCAGGTTTCCTGCAGCCCCTTCAGGCACTGGAGCTGCTCTCAGGTCTCCCCTTCAGGAGCCTTCTCTTCTCCAGGCTGCCCCAGCCCAGCTCTCTCAGCCTGGCTCCAGAGCAGAGCTGCTCCAGCCCTCGCAGCAGCTCCATGGCCTCCTCTGTCCCAGAGGGGAAAGCTGCCCATGGAAATGAGAAATCCTGAAGGAGAAACTTTGGTGTAGCAGGCAAACTTTTCAGGAATGCCATCAGTGTAAACCCAGATACTTCCAGTCTTCTCTTTAAGTCTGGAAGCAGAATATTAACAAGTGTTGACTTTTTTTTTCCCCTCCATGTAACCACTGTAAATAAGCAGTGCTGGCAGTGTGGCTGTCACCTGCGAAGGCACTCGTGTCCCTCTGGGAACAGAGGAGAAGCTTTCTCAGGGGAGGACACAGCTCCTACTTCCATCTTCTGATACAGCCTTTTTCTGCCAGTAGTGAGCTCAGTCTGGTTGTGTTCAAACGTGGGTCTCATTTTTCTCTTTCCCAGGTACCAAATATATCTCCATTTGGCTCACAGCCTCTCGTGTGTTGGTTGGAAACAAGTACTCTTAAACAGTGATGCTGGGATTAGCACTAGAGCAGTCTTAGTTTGCACAGCAGTAGCTTTCTAATGTGAAACACTTCTCTTAGCACCTTATGTCAGTTTGGTAACTAGCAGATGTTTTGAGGAAAACCCTTTTATGTCTTCGCCTTCAAATCCCAAAGCAGGCTCTTTATGCAGATCCGCAAACAGGTATAGAGGGATGTGATTCCCCGTGGGTAACCCTGGCATTAGAGACTCCCAAGTGAAATGGTCCTTTTCTGACACCGATTTCCTCACCGCGGTGGCATTTGGAGTTGTTTTAATGGGACATTTTATGGCAAAACTTCTCTTACACATCCTTTCTGGTTTGTCTTGCAGAGGATATTCAACTCCTTTGTGTACACAGAGAAGATATCAAATGGGGAAAGTGAAGTTCAGCAGGTGAGTCCAAAATCCCATTCCCACCTCCGGCTGCACACCAGCAATAGAGCAAAGGCAGAGTCAGCTTAGAAACGACAGTTCTGTCTGGGTTTATTGTGGCCACTTTCCTCATGTCCAGCACATGAGATAACAATAAATGGAATAGGATATAAATAGAAATGGAGTATATGGGCTGATTCTGTATCTGTGAGTTTTACATTGCTATGAAAGGGCTTTCCATCTGCTTTACGTGGGTCTGTCCCTCAGGAACAAAAGAGCAGAGGCAGAGGTGGGGCCCTCATGTAGTATCTCACATTAATTGCCTGGTTTTCGTGTTGGAAGTGGCTCTTTTAAAATGCTTTTAATTCAAAGCAAACCCGCTAATACTGTTTATGAATGTGGAAATGGTATCAATTGCGTTGTGTAAATATGAGACAGGCTCATGCATAACAGTTGTGGTTGAGGGCTCTTTGTAATTTTGTGGGGGCTTTTCTTATGGCAACACATTTGAACATTTAACTCTTCAGTTTAACACTGAGATAATAGATCTCAATACAAGGGCTGTTTGCATTTAATACATGCATGCATTTGGAAAATCAATTCTGGATCAGTTTTAAAGCAGGTATCGATCATGTTTTCTTCTTTAAGATATTAAGATACCAATTCTCTATGCTCACAACTGCCCCTTCATGCTATAAACATGATGGGTTCTGAGTAGAAGAATCAGCTGCTGCCCTGCATGCGCAGCGCAGGCATCTGAACAGAGAACCAGCTTTTCCTTCCAGTTTAAACCTGAGCTCACATGGCACAACCTTCAGTGAGTAACCTGGCCTTCCTAGACCCCTACCAAACCAGGTTTAATGTGCAGTAGAAACAAAAGTGCCCCAGAGCAGGGCTCTCTCCCTGGGCAAAAAGGGAGTTGCTCTTCAGCATTGCAGGTAGCCTGCTTTGTGCATGAGCTGTTGCTGCTGGTTTCCAAGAGTGTATCAGTACATTCCATGCTGGTGTGCAGTAACAACTGGTCATGTAATAGAAACAAATAACACCCTGAGTTGTGTTTACTGTAAATGCTTACATTTCCCCAAGGAAAAAGTCAAAGCAGAGCCTGGATCAAATGCGGTTGTCAATCATAGAGTTGTGGAATTGTTTAGATTGGAAAAGACCCTTAAGCTCCTCAAGTCCAACCCCTCCCCAGCACTGCCAAGGCCACCACTGACCCATGGCGCAGAGACGGTGACTGCAGCCCTGCCCTGGGCAGCAGTTCCAATGCCTGAGCACCCTCTGGGGAAGGAATTGTTCCTCAGCTCCATCTAACCCTGCCCTGTGCAGCTCGAGGCCGTTTCCTCTTGTCCCATCCCTTGTTCCTTGGGAGCAGAGCCCAGCCCCTCCTGGCTCCATCCTCCTCTCAGGCACTTGTAGGGAGCCATCAGGTCCCCCTGAGCCTTCTCTTCTCCATCTGGGCCCCCCAGGTCCCTCAGCCATTCCCCATCACACTGTGCTCCAGGCCCTGCACCAGCTCCGGTGCCCTTCTCTAGCCCCTCTCCAGCATCTCAATGTCTCTCTTGTAGTGGGGGGCACAGAGGTGACCACAGGATTCCAGGTGCGGCCTCACCAGTGCCCAGTGCAGGGGGACAGTCACTGCCCTGGTCCTTCTGGAGAGTTTGCATTGGAAAGGAGCACTCAACTCCTCTAATATTTCAGAAGAAAAATGGTGGCTTTTGATGCGATTAATGTCAATGTAAGAGCTAAATTAATTTGCAGAAAGTGGAATAGTTCAGGAAAAGTTCCACTAACGCTGGGTTTCTGTTAAACCAAACCCAAGTCTTTGGTGTAAAAACCTTGTCCCATAAAATTGAATTGAAGTGTGTAATGTTAATAGAAAAATCGGGTAAATATAAGAGCATGTATTAATGATATGGGAGTTAAATGAGACTCAGACTGACATCATACATTTAACATTCACAATTTAACATTGACATGGAATGGGTTGCCCAGGGAAGCTGTGAATGCTCCATCTCTGATGATCTTCAAGGCCAGGTTGGACAGAGCCTTGGGTGGCATGGTTTAGTGGGAGGTGTCCCTGCCCATGGCAGGGGGTTGGAACTGGATGAGCTTAAGGTCCTTTCCAGCCCTGACTATTCTATGATGGTATGATTCTATGATTGACCTGACATTTTAAGGTGAACCTCTTGTGTGTGTTAATGTAAAAATGAGCAGGTTGGTGTTTAGATGAAACCAGCAAAGTTCACCTTTGCCTGTGCTAGATATCTGTTTGGTGAGGTACAGATGCATGTGGGAAACATTAGAAGGAACTGGAGCAATGCATTAATCCGGATAGATTACCCTAATTTTGGTATTAACGATTGACTGTGGGTAATAATAGATGTTAGGCTTTACAGCAGGTTTTCTCTGGCCCTGGTTAGTTGGCAGTTATCTGATGGCAGTTTCAGATAACACTTGAATGTTTTATGTATGTCTGTCCTACACACTCCATTTGGCTGTAGAAACACATTTCTGATTTTCAGTCATCACAATTGAGATCATCACCTATAATACAATAGTAAAAAAAAATATGGGGAGGGCTAAATAAGCCAAGAGGACATTTCCTCTTCTGTTTTCAATCTCACTGCCTGTCTTTGTTATGCCACATTTCCCACTTGGCTTCTCAAGTAAATTGTGCAATAGCAGCTCTGCTCTGGAACCAGGCTGAGAGAGCTGGGCTCCAAGGAGACCTTAGAGCAGCTCCAGTGCCTGAAGGGGCTGCAGGAAAGCTGGAGAGGGGCTTTGGACAAGGGCCTGTAGGGACAGGACAAGGGAATGGCTTTAACTGCCAGAGGGGAGACTGAGAGGAGCTCTTAGGCAGAAGCTCTTCCCTGTGAGGGTGCTGAGGCGCTGTCAGGGGGTGCCCAGAGAAGGCTGTGGCTGCCCCGTGTCTGGCAGTGCTCAAGGCCAGGTTGGACCCAGGGGCTTGGAGCAAGCTGCTCCGGTGGAAGGTGTCCTTGCCTGTGACAGGGGGTTGGAACTGGATGAGCTTTAAGGTCCCTTCCAACCCAAACCAGTCTGGGATTCTAAGAAGACTTCCCATGCCTTTGGTAATTATCCTTATACTTTCCTGGGTTTGTTTGGCTTCTGCTTTTTCCTATTTCTGTACCACCACTGTGAATGTCATATAGGGACAGCAGATGTGCTATTAATATTGCATTAGAACCCTTCCATTGCTGTTTAAATCTCCTTTCTTCCAAAAGCATTCCCAAATTATTTTGTGTTTGGACAAACTCTAATTGGAAAGCACATAATGAAGAAGAGCTTATAGGGAGCTGAGTTTAGTGACATCCTGTTTTCTTCACTTAAGTGGTGCATTTTTCCCCTGGAGGTCCACATACTACGGTTGTGTATTTGAGTAGTTCATTTATACAATTGTTACTGATTTATACAATTCTGATGTATGTTCTGCTACTATTTTGGTGTATGTTGAGTTTTGAGGATTTTTTTGATGTATCAGTGAAATAAATAAAATAGAAACACGAATATTGGATGCCCAAATTATGATTCCTTAGAAGAAATTTCCTGCTTGGAAAGGTACCATGCAATTGGTGATGCTGGGTGGTCGATTTATGTGGTGCCCAAGGTTGGATCTGCATGAGTGGAGGTGGAGGAGATGGGTGCTGGAGCCCACCATCTATCCTTGGGTGGCTTCTGCTTCCCTGTAAGCATGCACAGGTGGGTGCTGGCTTGCAAAGGGACCATGAAAGGGTCATCGTCACCCAGCTTCTAAAGGTTTAAATCTGAAACCATCCCAACATCTTAAAAACAGGGTTTGTTGGCTTTGACATCGCACCAGGGTAGTGTTTTCCTCCAGTGTTTCTGGGTGGTCTGCACACCGTGAAAGGGCCATGTGGGCTACATTATACATATCAGATGGCCTTTGGAAAGGCAAAAGTGTTTTGGGGAAACAAGAAACTGGATTAAAACTTCTTTGAAGTCTTAACTATTGATTCTCCACTTAGGAAAAGACTGCTTGTTCCCCAGATGTACCTATTCACCCTGAGTAGATCTAAATAACTGTCTAAACACTGTAGGTAGTGTGATGAATTCGGAGCTGTCAGAGGAGAAGAACGAGGCCTCGGTGAAGCATAATTGCTCTGGTTAAAAGCTCAACAGTGAAGTGGATAGAAGAATAATTGAGTACTTCTGTTTCATTAATAACCAGCTCTTTTAGCCCTAATGAATGACAAGCAATATAACCAGAGTTTTATGAGTAAGAGTAGTGCATCGAACAGCATCTTTCGAAATGCAAACAAATGTAAGCAAATTAAATCCCCTGTGGCTCATTCCTGGCTTTGTCATTCATTAACATTTTCTTAGCAACTGATACCCAAAGGCAATTAATTCCCACTCTGTGTCAGCTGGGATTTTGTCCTGGCAGACCACTGGGTTGTTGGAGGGATGCTTTTTATAGATCCCAAACTGTGTAAATAGGGCTTTCAGTTTGTAGAGAAAGTGGAAAAACTACAGCTGTTGGCCTTCAGGCCCATGTAATAGTCTTGGCTCCCTTCGTGCCACACAAAGAGTGGTTTACCTTTTGACATTAAACTGCTTACACTTTAAGGTCTCTAGTTATAGAATTGCTATTGTATGTAGCAGATAAAACCTTTTCTTGCACTGAACAGGTTATTAAAGATTGGAGGGTGTTTGCCAAAAAGAACTTGGATTCCTTTCCTGGAAGTGATTTCAATATCAGAGAGCTCACAATATGAAAATGCGGTGGTGTGAACTAGTGATGTAAATAAAGGGGAAGGTGCTTAGTTTTATTAGGGGGAAATCTAGATTAGCTGTTTTCAAGGAAGTCAGTGTGTGTTCAGCATCCTGCCAGACATCTGGTGTCTGCAGCACAGCGAATGTGAAACTGGGCTCTAAGGGGCAGACAGGTCGGTGGTAAAGACTCGAGTAGGAACAGATCGACCAGAAGAGCTTTGGTACGTTGAACTCTGGCAGAGAAGCTGCAGCACAGCAGCCACAGCCTCTCTGCAGGTACAAATTCATAAGAACTTCCCCTTGACAGGCTGAGAGAGCTGGGCTGGGGCAGCCTGGAGAAGA
Source organism: Myiopsitta monachus (assembly GCA_017639245.1). NCBI lineage: Eukaryota > Metazoa > Chordata > Aves > Psittaciformes > Psittacidae > Myiopsitta > Myiopsitta monachus. The sequence continues at coordinate 62,531,977 of CM029923.1, forward strand.
GAAGGCTCCTGAAGGGGAGACCTGAGAGCAGCTCCAGTGCCTGAAGGGGCTGCAGGAAACCTGGAGAGGGGCTTTGGACAAGGGATGGAGGGACAGGACAGGGGAATGGCTTTAAGCTGCCAGAGGTGAGACTGAGATGAGCTCTGAGGCAGAAGCTGTTCCCTGTGCAGGTGCTGAGGCGCTGTCAGGGGGTGCCCAGAGAAGCTGTGGCTGCCCCGTGTCTGGCAGTGCTCAAGGCCAGGTTGGGCATAGGGGCTTGGAGCAAGCTGCTCCAGTGGAAGGTGTCCCTGCCCGTGGCAGGGATTGGAGCTGGAGGAGCTTTGAGGTCCCATGACCACAAACCTTTCTATGATTCTACTAACTAAACTCTTCAGTGTATAAGCCATACTTTTTGAGGAGCCTGGCACTATTAACTCCCTGCCTGGGAGTTCGTTATGACATCCGTGCCTGTCGCCCTTACTGATACATAATTTATATCCAGTCTTGAAAGCATTAAAAATACCTTGGCTTTCAAGCTACCGCCAGAAAGCAAACCTAACCTTGGAGCTCTGCTTTCCCTCATTGCTCCCCAGAAAGAGAAGACTTCAGAGCTGTGGAGCTTTGAGGGGAACGAAGCTCTATAAGAAGAAAAAGCTCAAGGGAAGTATGTAAATGAGGAAAGGCTCTGGGAAAATTAGAGCAAGTCACTGATGTTGTGATGAAAGGTTGTCAATGGAGATGGTGACAACTGAAGTGCATTACCCATGGGTGCTGCTGTAATAGAAACAGGTGTTGCCGTCCAACCTGTCTGCAGACTGAAAGGCTCTGGCTGCAATCCAGCTGCCACAGAAATACATTAGAAATGGAGCTCATGGCTGCGTTGTTTGCTCCAGACACTCATTTCTTGTTATTTGGGTCCTGAAAGTTAAGGAAGAAGCTGAAAAGAGACCAGAGGAATGCTGAGCAAGGCTTCCCCTTCTCTCTTGGTTTTAAATTGGGCTGAAGAGCATTTTGAGAAGGGACCTGAGGATAACAACATTTTATGTCCATCTCAAGCTATCCAGGTTTATTTTAGTCTCTGTTAAAACGGGTGAATTTCTGTGGGAGCAGGAGATGCCTGTCACACTTGGTACCTGCCCAATTGTATACCCGAGTGTGGGATGTTGGCTGCCTTCTGTGTGCCCAATTGCAGGTGCAACTTTCCATTTTGCCTTAAAAATGTTTTAAGCAATGGTATTGGGATGGTTTCATAGTCAATGCTCTGTCCTTTCATTATTTGTTGTCTCTTTCCTTCTGTATCTTTGAGGTTTGTAACTGCTGCGGTGCAGGTCTTGTATCCATCTGTATGCAACGGCTGGTCGGCTCTGGGCAGGTCAGAAAACGTGGGGTAGATGTTGGGAACAAACAGGGATCTTTTGGGCTAAGGGGTTAGGTTTTAGTTTAGAAAGATGAGGAGCTGCTTTAAGCCTGCAGCTTTTACTCTGACAACTGAGTGCATCACTTTGCAAACAGATCAGTGCTTCTGAGCTAATGGTGTGAGTGTGCATGCATGCATGGGCGCGCAGGCATAGAAGAGGAGCTAGGGAGCATGTAATGTTTTCTGGCTGTTGTTTTAATCACTGAGAGCTGGAATGCCTGCTCACTGTCATGGATTTTTGTGCTCCAGTGAAGCCCAACTATGGAAGAAAAATTAAGTTAGGGGTTTTATTTAGGCTTCATCTCGATTATACTTCTCAATTTGGTGAATCAGAACCAGTTGTTTTTATTAACTTTGAACTGGATGCTGGGTTACCCTTTGGTTCTTAACATGGTTTAGTCATTGTAATCAATTTTCAATGGAAAACGGCTTTTGAATCGTCTTGCCATCCAGCTTTTTTGAGTTAGCTGTTTTTAAAGTGGTTTTGATTGTTGGGAGTGTTCTGTTGCTATCAGAGGGCTGTATTTTGGGGGTTCTTCAGATTAGGTACTTCCAACCATGGCAGGGAGTAGATGTCTGTGTGGCTTTGGGAGGCTTCAAGTCCCTTGTTACTGGCATGCATTTGACTAATTGCCCCAACTGAGGTGTTGGATCCCATTTACTTGGAGTAATGTAATGACTTTGAGCTGTTCAGAGGCTTTTTAATGGGAGATACAGTTTTGGTATTAAACATTTGCTTTTTATCAGTTTTGTCAGATCTTCAGGCTCTGCACAGTAGGATGAAATTCAAAGGCTGTGAGGTGCTTTTGTTGGTGAGCCTGGAAGGTGAAAACTCTTTAACATCTAAACATCATCATCATCAAGTCATGGAATTGTTTGAATTGGAAGGGACCCTAAAGCTCATCCAGTTCCAGCCCCCTGCCACGGGCAGGGACACCTTCCACTAGAGCAGGGTGCTCCAAGCCCCTGTGTCCAACCTGGCCCTGAGCGCTGCCAGGGATGAGGCAGCCACAGCTTCCTGTACAGCATTCATTTATCAGGGAAAAGTGTGATTCCAAATGTGTGTCCTTTTGCTCTGATGCTCCACGTTAGTTTTGTTACTGCAGTTTGATTGCGTAGTCCTTCTTTCAGCAAATTCAAGTTCCTGTTTTTGTGATTTTGGGTGGTGAAACCAGGAAAGAAGTGAATAGACTCAAGTATCTGGTTTACATAGCACTTAAGCACAGGTATTTCATTTGCCTTCACTGAAAGGGGAACTTGGTAACCATGCAACTTAAATGCTTTGATTTAGGAAATTTGGCTTGAAACCCTCCAGAAGAATCCACTTCTCAAGGACACATTTGAGCAGTGCAGTCAGACAAAGAGAAAGTTTACCAGAAAATAGAAAAGGAACAGCCCAGCAGCTTATTATCTAACAACTGGGAGTAATTTAATTGTGTTGGGTGCCTAACACGGAGAAGACCATTAGTAGTCCTCTGGTGCCTTGGCAATAAATCATTCTGCAAAACTAATTAGGTATAATTCTGCAAGTCATTTGAGCAAGGTCCTATTAAAACCTGTGCTCCTAGGAGACCTGTTGTTAAGCTGCAGCATTTGCTGGGAACAATGGAGGCAAAGGCAGTGCTGTTATCAGCATGGGCCTTGTTATTCGCATAACGAAGTAAATCATGATGAAATGTCCTGTTAATAATAGTTAGGAAAGACATTTGTCAGTGCAGGGGATCTGGAACAACTGACTGCGTTTCTCAGCGCACAAATGTAGCGGCACCGTTAAATCATCCCCATAGAGTCTGGGGTGTCCAGGGAGCAGGAGAGATGAGTGCTGTGAATTAATGAGCTGACTTCAGCCCTGAAGAAGGTCTGCAGAAATGCAAAATGTGTGTTTCTGAGTATTCAGCACCAGGCTACGTTGGTTGGAGATTGTTCTGTTTCATTTAGGAGGCATCTGGCTGATGATTAATTATAACAAGGATGTTGGTGTGAATGTGCCAGAGCAAATTTTATGTGTGCCTGATTTGTTTCATTAATTCCTAACTTGGAATAAAAGACCAGGAGCAAAAGTAAATGGCTTTTGTAAAACCTGATGCTTCTGCCCTTGATAACACCCTGTGCCTTCAGGCTGCTTCCAGTCTGCATGGCACCGAGAAACTGTTAAAGGGCTGAAATACCCAATTTGTCTTTTCTAAAGTTAGGCACTCTTAATTGTTTTCAAGGCCTGAGAATTGCTGGGGAGGGATGACTGTTTGTTTTCACTTTCTGAAAGGAGAGAAATACAATCATCTGCTTTTAATAATGTAACTTGTAAACCTAGTCCTGATTTATAAGTGCCTGCCTTCATCATAGAGTCATAGAATCTCAGACTGGTTTGTGTTTGAATTGACCTTAAAGCTCATCCAGTTCCAACCCCCTGCCACGGGCAGGGACACCTTCCACTAGAGCAGCTTGCTCCAAGCCCCTGTGTCCAACCTGGCCTTGAACACTGCCAGACACGGGGCAGCCACAGCTTCTCTGGTCAACCTATTCATCAGACCTCTGGCAACAAAAGGCTTGTGGAAGAATTTCACCTGTGCAAGACAATTGTCCTTATTTCTTTCTGTTACAATATAATGTCAATTACATGTTTTTCATTTTGCTGTTGAAGTTTGTAATTAAAGCTGCTGTAGCTTATGACTAGTCACAGAGAGCTGTTAGGGTGGTGAAGAAAATCACTTGGACGATGCTCAGTTAAGAGTCTGTGGTGACCCCAGGAGAGCAGCTGAGGATACATAGGAAAAAGCAAGAGCAGAGATGGCTTTTTTTGCCCAACTCACAATAAGAACTACACGAAAGGAGATATGAAATGCTTCTGCACAGATCTACCTGGCTGAGGAGGCTGTTGACAGAGAACATTCATGGTGGTATTTGGGGTTGTCTGGATTCTGAGCTTATTCCCTTAAATAGGTTCAGTGCACTTGCAGATGTGCTGTTGGCTGATTGCTCCTGAAGCAGTGGAAGATTTCTCTGTAGATGAGGTCTCCTGTAATAATTGGGCTTTTTTATAGAGCTTCTTTAAATGGACTTGTGGCCTCTTTATTTTAGTCTCCATCATGCCTTTGTCAGGCCTTGCAAGAACCTCATATCACAGCGCTTCGGTGCTAAGCCAGCGTGTAGCTACAAACTCATCCAGGTCTCAATTCTCAATTAAAGGGAAGTCTGTTGTAATGGAAATCTCACTTTTCATACATGCAAAACTCATGTTCAAGTATCCATTGCTAGATAGTAAACATATTTTATCTGTTTGTGTAGACTGTTTTCTGTGGCCAATATTATGAATTACTTGATCTCTCGGTGCTTAGCCACCAAAATAGAAGAACAATGAGCAAAGCAGACAACTGTTATCTTTAACGTATGCAGGTTTTAGTTTCCATTTAAGTTGGTTAGAAAGGAATGGGGGATGCAGAGAAACTGCTTGATTTTAATTAATCTTCTTATTGCTTTTCAGTTGGCCAAAAAAATCCGAGAGAAATTTAACCGTTACTTGGATGTTGTGAATCGGAACAAGCAAGTGGTGGAAGCATCATACACTGCTCATCTCACATCGCCCTTGACTGCAATCCAGGACTGCTGTACTATTCCCCCATCTATGATGGAGTAAGTATTGAATTCTGGAATTATTAACATGTGAAGCAAACAGATGGTTTCTTTGCAGAAGGGCCTGTATTTTCTACCAATCTTGATAACTCTGAAAAGGGAGGAAGACAGTAGTCCAAATATGCTTCTTATCTTGTCCTTGTGTTCTTTTCCATTTCTACTATGTACATGCTTAATGAAGAGCTCTAAACAAGAACTGGGTCTCTGCTGTGATGGATTGTAAAATGAAACCAAAAGGATAAAAGTTTGTTCAACCCTTAATTACATGGAATAATCTTCTATACAAAATGAGTCTGTCTCTGTCCAAGATACTGTCTTTGCACTGAGACACTGAATAACTCTTTTGAAGCTGGTCATGGGACTTCTTCCCCCCCCTCCCCCTTTGAAGTGCATTAACCAAAATCACGAGTTGCTCAGTACATCACATGCTGAAACTATTGCACTGCAGTTCAGTCAAGTTGACCTGATGCTGTTTGATGCCAAGGTTAACCCAAATTGAGTACATTGTTTGCAAACAGAATTTGTCCAATTGAAGTTTGTTTTGTTTTAAATACAGGAGTTTTCAATAGCCTAAATCTAGGCAGCTGGTTGTCTGTAATCATGTTTCATTATGCTGAATAATATGCAGGAGCTTTTTTGGGCTTCCTAATTATAGGAAGATGTGATGGAAGGTCTGATTTTGCAATAATTTCTTCTAAATGCTCAACATTTTAAGCATTGACTTCCATATGTGCTAGAAAAGTAACTTTCACTTGATGCAAACCTTGATTACAGAGTGTGTTTTCATTCGTATCTGTCTAATTTGAAAGCATTTTGGGGAGAGGAAGGTAAATTGGGTAATAAATATTAAAAGCGCTTTCTGCAGCCTGGCTCTATGAGACAGCTCTTAATGGCATTGTGCTTTCATCATTCCTGAAGTATGGCATTAACCTTTTTTTGTATAAGGATTTAAAATATTCACTGCATTCAAATATGTGGTTTGAATCTGTGCCTGGAGAGGAAGGCCACTTGCTTGTTTTGTATGCATGTTGACTGACACAGAGGCAAGATATCTCAACAGGATTAAGCCTCAGGTGACTCCAAAGAAACGGGTATCTTGCTGTTGGGTTGTGTGTAGATGTTGTGGTCTTCGTGCAGCTCCTACTCACGAGGTGCCTACATAAAATGCTGGCACATTTGGTGCTCAATGGCCAGATATTTGGCAGTGCTGGTAGAAAGGTCAAGAATTAGTTGAAGATGAAACCCTTCCTTCCCTCTGATCTCTGCATGCAGGAGCAGCCAGCTTCCTGCACAGGCTTCCAAGCAAGGGCTGAAGAGAAGGAGTACTGAGGAGATTTATCACCCCTCTGTCAGTATTGCATCATTTTTCATTAAAAAGTAAAAAGAGAGGTTTGCTCTGCAAACATTCCTGAGTTTCCTTTTGCTTTGTGCTCCAAAATTACTTAGTTTTGAAGTCCTTTAGAAATTTCTTTCCCCAGGGTGGACTTGCATAAGGGTCCTTCACAGGAAGTAGTTTAAAAAACAAACTGGGGTCACAGCTGGTGAAGTGAAGAGGTGAATTTTCTATTTGTAGAGCTCCTCATTCAGGCTGTACAATATAGAATCATAGAATAGTCAGGGTTGGAAAAGACCTTAAGATCATCCAGTTCCAACCCTTTGCCATGGGCAGGGACACCTCCCACTAAACCATGTCACCCAAGGCTCTGTCCAGCCTGGCCTTGAACACCACCCGGGATAGAGCATTCACAACTTCCCTGGGCAACCCATTCCAGTGCCTCACCACCCTCACAGTAAAGAACTCCCTCCTTATATCCAATCTAAACTTCCCCTGTTTAAGTTTGAACCCATTACCCCTTGTCCTGTTACTTTGGTCCCTAATGAAGAGAATATAAATAATATTAACATAATGTAATAATATATTATTATATATTATGTATAACATCTCACTATAATACAATATAATATCTATTATTATAGTATAATATTATAATATATATTAGTATAATGTAATAATATAAATAATGAGTTATTATTTAGTTGCTTGGATTGATAATACTAAATCTGCCTAAAAGGTTATCAGACCAGTCTGTCAGTCTGCAGGATCTTTCGGGCAGCACTTTGGCAAGGCCTGGTTGAGTACCTGTGGTTGAGAATGGTGGCTTATCTGACCATTGGGAATATACCCACTCCAGTCCTCAGGAAATAGTCTACAAGTCATACAGAGAATGTAAAACCATGTTTTCCTTTAGAAACTTAACTTCCAGGGTACTAATGCTGTGATTTTGTTCATTGCCTGATTTGTCTAAGTGCTTCTGCCATCATTTCAGTTGCTGTTTCTTCTCCTTCTGCTGTTCTTCCTTTCATTTTCCTTCTCTGTGGCATCTCTCTTCTGGGAGAATCTCCATTTTGGTTAAAATGTCAGGGGTAAAAAACCAATGTTGATACCCAAAGTGGGGTTATTGAGTCTTACGTTTGACACAGGCCTGCTGAAGGGGAAAGTAGAACAGTTCACATGGGCAGCAAGCGGCTGTTCCTGAAAAGCCAGTTCCCGTGTTAGAGCTACCTCAAAACCTGTCCTTGTCTCACTGTCTTTCCAGAAGAGGGATTAGTTTTTAATAGAAATCTCAAAATGAGATAACCTTCTTCTTAAGCAGAAGCTTTCCATTGAAATTAAAAGCTTACATGCTCCTCAGGATCCCCCTTGCACACCTCGAGGCCTGATTAAGAGGGAAAGATAAGGCCAGCAGTCAGATTTCGGAGACTGGAATACCCATGTGAGTGTTTGAATATGGATTGAGGAATCATTTTGGAAACACAGGTATCTCGCACCTGCATATTTTGACCATATTTTGAAGGCTATTGATTTATTTGAACTCTTCCACCTTTAATTTTTGGGCTCGCTTGGTCTGACTTTGAGGAGTCCTGCACTGGTGAGAAGTTGAGTTAAATGTGCTACTGCTGGTGACAGCTTATCCTAGGCGCTTCAAAGATGTGTGTTAGTGCTGGGCAGAAGAGCACTGGTGTTAGAGCTACAATAACTATGATCATTTGGTTTGGAGCATTTATTAACTGCTGCTATAAAACAGGTCACATTAAAAGACACGGATTTGTTCTATTTACCTTATCTAGGAGATACTTTGCTTTAGATTGTACCTTAACAATGCATGTGTCCTTAGGGCTCTGGCTTTTCTTTCAGGAGGGTTGTGAAATATTTGTGTTACAACTACTTCGTTCTGTGTATTCTCTTTCTTTGTGTAGGGAGGTGTTTCATCATGTGGCCTCTTTACTTGAGTAAACATTTGGTGCAAGAACAGTATCAGAAGCATCTTATCTTGAGGGTATATTTTTAACATAGATACAAAGGCCAGTCCCACAATATTTAAGGCTGTTTATGGTGGTCAGCTTCTAAATGCATGGTGATGTTTGAAAATCTGAGGGCATTTCATACCCTGAGGTGATTCTTCCATCAGCCCTTTACATCGTGTTGGGAATGCAGCAAGTTTGGATTGGCTTTGGAAAAATTACTTTGGAAGGAGATGAACTATTGTGTAGAGAAAGTTTTGAGGTTTTTTTAATGGTTTGGTATCTTTAGATTAGATTTGCTGTTACTGTTAAAATTACCAATATGTTGCCTTGTGTTTGCTTGCATTTATCTTGAAAATCTGAGCATTGGCTTTGAAGGTGCTTTGCCATGTTGCTTGAGATAAACCACACCTGGGGACCATAAATAAATGATACAAAGTAGAACTAACAAAGCACAAACTGGGATATAAAATAAACCTGGCGCTTCAATTGCTCATTTAGTTGAGTAGTGAGACATGACAAAAGGAGCGTGCCCAGCAGGTCGAAGGAGGTGATCCTGCCCCTCTACTCTGCTCTCGGGAGACCTCACTGGAATATTGTGTGCAGTTCTGGTGTCCTCAACATAAAAAGGACATGGAACTGTTGGAACAAGTCCAGAGGAGGCCATGAGGATGCTCAGGGGACTGGAGCACCTCCCGCATGAAGATAGGATGAGAAAGTTGGGGCTGTTCAGCCTGGAGAAGAGAAGGCTGCGTGGAGACCTCAGAGCAGCCTCCCAGTATCTGAAGGGGGTTTATAAGGATGCTGGGGAGGGACTCTTCATTAGGGACTGTAGTGACAGGACAAGGGGTAACGGGTTCAAACTTAAACAGGGGAAGTTTAGATTGGATATGAGGAAGAAATTCTTTCCTGTGAGGGTGGCGAGGCACTGGCATGGGTTGCCCAGGGAAGTTGTGAATGCTCCATCGCTGGCGGTGTTCAAGGCCAGGTTGGACATAGCCTTGGGCGGCATGGTTTAGTGGGAGGTGTCCCTGCCCATGGCAGGGGGTTGGAACTGGATGATCTTAAGGTCCTTTCCAGCCCTGACTATTCTATGATTCTATGAGAGAGAAAGCAGTGTTTATTGTATTGCCATTATGTGGTGAAGAGCCGAAATGAGTAAGATTCCATGTGACTGGAAAAAGTTCTTCCCTGTGAGAGAAGCTGTGGCTGCCCCGTGTCTGGCAGTGTTCAAGGCCAGGCTGGACGGGGCTTGGAGCAAGCTGCTCTAGTGGAAGGTGTCCATGCCCATGGCAGGGGTTGGAGCTGGAGGAGCTTTAAGGTCCCTTCCAACAGAAACCATTCTAGGATTCCATGACTGTGGTTCCAGTCTGTTGTGACTCTTTCTGAATTCAAATTAACAGCCTGTGCTTTTGGTTCTTTGTTGTACCTAGCATATACTGACCTAAACTGGTGTAAGTACTAACAATCATGTATTTGTTCTCCCCACCAAGGTAAGTTTGTGCAATGGAACTACCTTGTTTCGGAAAGTGGTGAAAATAACTAAATCAGAGCATGCAAACACAGTCTGAGGAGGCAGTGCATTTGATGGCTGTCGAGTGGTTTTGGCCAGGGACTTTTCCACCACAGGCCTTAATACAACAAACATTTCGTCATATGCTTCTACTCATCTGGTTTACCAAAGCACTTAAATATGTGCTCGTGTGAATGGAAATTAATCAGGCATAAGTGTACATGCAAGTACTGCTAAGCAGAGGTGGACTGCTAAATCGGAGCAGTGGAGCAGGGGCTATGTGTTTTTCTTCTGTTTTTTCTGTTCCTTTCTTCAGATACAGTGTTTTGCATTTTCAGTTCTGCTTTTCCAAGGGTTGGGAATGGAAAAACCATGATGGTAATGGGGATGCAACAGTTGATAAGAGTCACCAGAGAGGATAGCTCTCAGGCAAGCTCAGAAGTGGATGGTATGAGGATCCGGTGTGTGCCCTATCATCCAGGCGTTATTTGCTTCCATGGGGTCAGAGCCTGAAGACTTGCTCCTTTTCCTAGGGCTGTGTGCCGCATTGAGGAAGTGCCGGTAGCAGTTGAGAAGATGGATTGCTCCAATGAGGCAGAGTTAATATGGATAAAGTGCTCCAGGCTCTTAGCAAAATGGATGGGTAAACTGATGGGAGATAAGGAAAATGGATGTCAAGTGATTCTAATCCTAAAAGAAATCCCTGCTGGAAAAATAAGGCTTTGTGTTTTCCTCACTAATTACATCTGATGAAGAAGCCATGAGAAACAGATCTCATGCTGTCTCCAGACATTCCCTACCATGAGTGAATTGTGTGGTTATTTACAAGACAATGTTTTAATTAATGTATCTTCCTTCTTAAGAGGATAAGTGCCTTTGCACACAAGAGGGTGTCTCCTGTTTGTCGTGCCTGAGATACTACATTCCCAGGAAAGCCCTCAGTAGGTCTTTAGGAGGTCTTTGAACTGAAATGACCTGATGTGTGTGGGGTAGAGATGGGGCTATAGAAGAGTGTCAGCAAGAGGGTAGGGAAAGCATCATCAGTGTTTAGTTATCAGAAGTACTGAGCACCTGCGGCTTCCCCGCGTCTTCAGCAGGAGTTTATGGAATACCTGTTAGTTGTGAAAAGTGTCTAGAGACTAAAGGCATGAGTTTTGGAACAGATTTGGAAGCATTAGCTTTGGTGGGGTTGTAACTCTGCAGGCCTGTGTGGTCTGACTTGTGAATGGCAGCTGAGATAGCTTTCTCGATAAAGATGATGTTGAACTAGACGGCAACATGTAGATCAAATAGATGTTTTATATCGAGTATTTGCAGATGAAAGGAAGTCACAAAAATCAAACTGTGCACAAAAAAGAGTTTATACCCTCTTATTCAGAAGCATTTGTGAGGAAACACACAGCTGCCTGGGCAGCTTTTCCAACAAAAGAACCCCAGAGATGATGCTTTTAATGGGAGACAAAAATTTCTTCCCTAACCCATTCTTGATTCTCTTCCATTCCTGTGCAGTTTTTAAACCCATCATGCTCTGATGTGCTACAGCATTTCATGTCCTTGGGTGTCTCTAAAAGAAGGTAGGAAATGGTTTCCTTGAGCTGCCTGCTACTGGGACCTGGGCAGGGAGAGAAGGGCAGAGCTGGAAGCTGCCCTGTGTGCTTTGCTGCTGCAAGGAGTGGCATGGTGTGGCCAGCCGTGGTCCCCTGATAATGCTGCACCTGCAGATGGGGCATGAATACACGTGTGTGCTGGTGGAAAAATCCCCTTCTCTTTGCCTCGACCCTGGGGAATGGAAATGAATTTCACTGCTGGTTTTCATGAGAAGTTGACATGGGTCTCCAAAAAACCACACACATTGCCATTCATCCGTGCTATTGCTTCTGCTGCTGACACGTATGCTTGAGAGGAAAATCATAACGTTCCCAGAATGCTGGAAATCACAGAATCCTGGAACTGTAAGGGACCTTAAAGCTCCTCCAGTTCCAACCCCTGCCACGGAACAGGGACACCTTCCACTGGAGCAGCTTGCTCCAAGCCCCTGTGTCCAACCTGGCCTTGAACACTGCCAGACACGGGGCAGCCACAGCTTCTCTGGGCACCCTGTGCCAGCGCCTCAGCACCCTCACAGGGAACAGCTTCTGCCTAAGAGCTCATCTCAGTCTCCCCTCTGGCAGCTTAAAGCCATTCCCCTTGGCCTGTCTCTATGGGCCCTTGTCCAAAGCCCCTCTCCAACTTTCTTGCTGGCCCCTTCAGGCACTGAAGCTTCTCTAATGTCTCTCTAGAGCCTTCTCTTCTCCACACTGAAATCTATTCTTGTTCTTTATTTAACAGCACTGATAAGAGCTTAGGGAATGCATTTATCTAAATTTGTGAAAGGAGATGGAATGGGGAAATATTTGTTGGTAAAACACGCTTCTTGGCAGTGTTGTGTTACAAACATCAATAGAGCTGTTTGAATAAGTGAGTTTACAAGCCTATATTTGAAAATCATTTACTCCCTGCCTATAATATGGCCTTCAGAAGTGCTCTGGTTTTCTCCTTTTTTAAACAGATGGTTAAATATTTGCTAATGCAGTTCAATTTTATCGCTGCTCTCTCTGTTTATCTTTCCTCTCCACAGCAGTTAAGTGGGAGATAACTGGAATCCCAATCGGTCCCTTCAGTTGTCGCAATATCTAAAGAGCTGCACTTCCAAAGGAGAAGTGGGTGGGCCACACTAGGTGAAATTTAAGATGTATTTGCTGTTCTTGCAGAGTATCAGGCTACAGTAATGCATGTGGGTTGTTAGAAAATGTGGGGAGTGTGTGTAAGTGCTGGTCTTGGCATGACCTTCTTCTGTCCATAAACTGCAGCAGGTATTTAGGAAATTGCTCTCTTGGACTGTTGCTTTTACATCGTAAATGTGTCCAAATTCTTCGTGAAATAGTGGGCTTTGGAACAGTTTGTGTTGCTGGGCTGCAGCCCTCCTTCCAATAATACATTTTCTTTATGGCTTAGAGTAGGTGTACTTGGACTTTTCCAAGCAGTAGTTGACATAGTAGCGTGGAGACCTCAGAGCAGTCTTCCAGTATCTGAAGGGGGCTATAGGGATGCTGGGGATGGACTCTTCGTTAGGGACTGTAGTGACAGGACAAGGGGTAACGGGTTCAGACTGAAGCAGGGGAAGTTTAGATTGGATATGAGGAAGAAACTCTTTACTGTGAGGGTGGTGAGGCACTGGCATGGGTTGCCCAGGGAAGTTGTGGATGCTCCATCGCTGGCGGTGTTCAAGGCTGGGTTGGACAGAGCCTCGGGTGGCATGGTTAATGTGAGGTGTCCCTGCCCATGGCAGGGGGTTGGAACTGGATGAGCTTAAGGTCCTTTCCAACCCTAACTATTCCATGATTCTAAATAATTGAAGCAACTTCCATGCCTTGCCAGAAGAAACCGGTGAGCTGAATCACCAGTAGCTTTTTGATTGTTGAATCTATTCCTAAAAACACTTTTCCAGCATTCTGTTTAGATGCAGTGGTGTCGTGGTTTAAGTGGGAATATTTCAGCGTTTATGTAAAATAGGAGTGAAAATCTTGAATTTCAAAGGAAATCCTGAATTTCCAACGAACTGGTGTAATTTCATGTGCATCCTAAAACCAGCTTTAAATTTCTATGGGCGGAAAGGGAGTGAAAGGAATGAACGTTAATGAGAACCCCTTAATAGCTGCTCAGGTGTCATTTTTGTATGCAACTCCTTCATTTTTTCCCCTAAACTAAAACTGTGCAAAAGAGGTTGATTTCCACTGTAAATTCAGGCCGAGCAAAATCCAATTGGATCTCACTTGAGCCCTGTTTTGATGTCAGATTCAAAGCTTCTGCAAATGTATTTTATCTTCTACGCTCGCTGATCTCCTGCTTGTAAATCACGTTGAAGGAGAATAAAAATGAGTGCAGCCTGATGGGAATTTAATGTCTGAAGTTCAAAGCAGTTTGCACATCAGAGCAAACGTCAATCAAATGAACATCTTGCAAGCTAGGCAGGGAGCACGTTTCTCCATAGGGAAGAGATCAAAGTGGGAGTCGCAGCTCTGTTTGCTCCCTCGGGATGCAGTTTCGATCGGTTCTTCATTAAAGTGAATCCAGAAGGAAGGGCTTTTTAGAAAGAGGCAGGGAAATGGGGATGGAGTGAGGGGGCCTGTCTTGACACTGACTTTCAGCCCATGGTTTTTTTTCACCCCCATTTAAGTAAGTACCAAACCTAATTAATATCAAAATACAGTGTTTGGTGTGGTTCTGTGGTCAGGATTCTGGAGGACTTCCTAAGTGTTGGTTATGGTGTTACCGCATAGAACATTTTGGGCCTAGTCCCAGTGGAGATCTCAGACAGCCACTGCTGTTATCATCTGCCTCGTAGTCTTGCTGCTGGCAAAATTGGGAGCAGTGGTAAAAAATACATCCCCTTTGTGCAGATGGAGGGTGGTGATCAATGGTTGTCTGCTAAATCTTTATATATTGAAGTTTTGGGCTTTTTAACTTCTTCCAAAGAAAGCCATGGGGAGATCTGTGTGGGTAAAACTGTGCGGGAAGTGGGCAAAGTATAAATACGTCACAGGGAAGGTAAAACCAGTAGCCACAGCCAGGAATGTGAACATTGACTGGTAATGCCACCCGGCACTGTTGAGACTTTAGTTTCAGATGTTGTTTTAATGGTGAAGGTTGCCAAAAAGGTTAATAGCACATTCTTAACTGAAACAACTTAGAGGCACCCAAAAGAAGCACATGGAAAACTCTACAGTGTGATTAAAAGGATGCAAATCTTGCAATGTTAGTCTGCCACAGTGCTGCCTTTGCCCTGTTCCTGGTCTTGGTTTTCTGAGGGCATACAATTGCAATGGGAACTGTCTCTTCTCAAAGCCCTGGTGTCATGGAACCAGTCACACTTCAAAATACACCCCACTGCAAGGTGTAAAAGTCAGTTTTAAGGCAAACTGCGCCCAGAAAGAGATTTGATGTGGACGTCCCACATAGCTCTGTCTGGAGCAGTCCGTGCTTTAGGCTGACAGGTCTGTCTGAGGGATGTTCTTTAATTTATGGGGTTTAGAAGAATTCTTCTGCATGTTTCATTTAGATCATTATCCCTTTCACTGTATTCTCCTTTTGCTACTTGCGTGCTGTAGGAAGAGACAGGAAGGGTGGGCTGGGCTGCCATAAGTTTTTGCTTTCCTTCTCCAGCTCTGCTGCACGTTATTTGGGAAGCAATGCCTTCATTTACCTGCTGGGTACCATAATACTTGCTCAGTGAGAAAGACTGGAGGACTTCGTTGAGTTTTGCATTATAATACTTTGATGCACTCCAGTGAAACCTGCAGTGTAAATAGAGAGTTTATAGCTGGAACACAGATCCCCTTGGCCTGTGGCAATCCGTTTGGTACTGCACAGCACCCACAGTGGGGCAGTGGAGGGTGTCAGCTTTATTCTTGCCTTTCTAGAAGCATGCCAGAGTTCGACCAGGTGTTCATCTGCCTGAAACCCCAGATTAATATCGGCCATGGTTGAGAGACCTGAAATTCCATTTGGCAGCTTTGTGTGTAGGAAGAAGTTGTGTAGCAGTGCGCTCATCGTTTTAAATCAAGATACATATATCTCCTCTGCCAGGTAAGGGAAAGCAAGTAGTTTTGGTGGTGTGGGAACTGCATGTCAGGATGTGCATGTCACTTGGAGTGAGTGTGAGCAGTAACTTTTGGCACAAAATGAAATCAAAGCAGGGTAAGATTCCAGATGGTCTAGAATTAAACCCCAGAATTTACTGCCCATGGTCTCTGACATGAATCATGTTAGCTGCTAGCATGGTGTGCTGTTGCCATCACTAATAGATTTGAATGGGAGTACTGGGATGGTTAGCTAACATCCTGGAAAGTCATTATTTTTTCCCTAAGAGTTAGTTCTTTAGTATTGCTTGGAATCTCTCTTTAGCATGGAGATGTTTAATTTGCAGACTATAGCTCTTCTCCATCTGGTTTTGCCCAAAGATTAACCTGTTTTTGGTGAAACCCATCCTTTATCAATCAGTCTTAGCCTGGAGATTCTTTAGCCAACAAAAAAACAACAACATTTTTGCTTGCTTGGGAGGAGCTGTAAGTTTTGAAGTGGTTGCGTTTTAATGGGGATAGGAAAAACCATAGCTTTGATCTAAGAACTGTGTGCAAGTGAAATGTCAAGGCTTTTCCTCAATGGAGATGACTCTGGGGAGATCTCGGAGAACAGGTTGCCAGTGATTTCAACAGGCGACTCCTGACAGAGTGGATGAGCCCACAACGCCACGGTTTGGCTGCTTCTGGTTTCTGACACAGCATCCCTTCCTCATCTTACAACCTCATAGTGGCGGGGTCTGATCAAGAGGACAGGAGACCTTTGTAGCTCTTTGTCCAACTATTTTCTCTCTTTTCCTTGCCATGAAGAGTGAGGATAATGCACAGGGTGCCCAGAGAAGCTGTGGCTGCCCCATTCTTGGCGGTGCTCAAGGCCAGGTTGGACACAGGGGCTTGGAGCAAGCTGCTCTAGTGGAAGGTGTCCCTGCCCATGGCAGGGGTTGGAACTGGATGGGCTTTAAGGTGCTTTCTAAGCCATTCTATGCTATGAAATGGTATCTATCCTTAAAGGGCATATTCCTAAACCTGTGAGCAGGCTGTGCTGTGTTCTTCACTTTATAGTAGAAGTTAAACCTCTGTTTTCAGCAGAAATAACATCAGCCCAACCTAGAATATGGTTATATTGGCAGGAATCATGAGCAAAGGGCGAACTTGTGGCCTGTGTATGTAACAGCAGCGCTGCTCACAGTGAACTCCAGCGTTTCTCTCAGGAGCATGTGTGGTATCAGAAGGCTAATATTTCTGGAAGTGGGTGCAGTCACTTACAGAGATGATGATCTTAAGCCTCCTTAACAAGTATTTTTCTCTTTCTTAGTTAGTTTTCTAAGTCATGAAAGGTTTTCCTACATCCCCTGTGAGGGGACCCCATAAAAGGTGAGATGGAGGCTCTTCGCAAATCCTGCATCTGGACTGGGGCTGCTGTAGCTATGTCCCTATAGAAGGAAATTCTTTTGTATTTGGCTTAAGAAAATGTATTGGATTAAGAGCACTTCAGGTTGCTTAAAAAGGCTCCCTTCCTGTGGTCATAACTTGACATTTCCTTGTGTAACCGATTCCATCTGTCTGTGGTTCTTGTTTCTGCTAATTGTTTTTATAAGGGGATGATTTAGAAGTGCTTTGTTTTATTGTCTGTTCATGTCTACAAACCCCAGCCCTTACAGCAAACACTCTGTAAGGAAAAAACCAAACAAATCAGTTTTTCCATCCTTATTGGGCACCATATTTGCAGTAATTGCAACTTACTGTTTTCTATTTCTCTATCAAAATCTTCATCCAGAAGAATGGTTCTTCGTTTTCATACTGCTTTTGCTTGCAGTATTTTGGGGCTCCACTATGTGGTACCATATATATGTGGGTGAGGGTCGATTTAGATAGATCTTAGGCAGAAGCTGTTCCCTGTGAGGGTGCTGAGGCGCTGTCAGGGGGTGCCCAGAGAAGCTGTGGCTGCCCCGTGTCTGGCAGTGTTCAAGGCCAGGTTGGACACAGGGGCTTGGAGCAAGCTGCTCCAGTGGAAGGTGTCCCTGCCCATGGCAGGGGTCGGAACTGGAGGAGCTTTAAGGTCCCTTCCAACACAAACCAGTCTGGGATTCCATGATTCTATGACATAAAGAACCTTAAGCACAAATATAATGTACATCGAGCAAAATAGCATTAGAACGGCACTGGGTGTACGATATATGTAAGCTTGTGATGGATGTGCTGTCACTTTGAAGTAATTTGGTGGATATCTTTTGATGCAGCTGGGGTTTTTTGTGTGTAATGTGCTGTTTTAGAGCTGACAGTATTAAACAAACCCCTACTCTGCTCAGTTTCTTTCCAAGACTCACTTCCTATCAGCTTTCATGCCAGAAGGGCTCCTCATCCAGAATGGGATGTTATACAGACCTCGCCTGTGGTTTGTTGTCATTGCTGAGGAGTAGCTTGATAGTAGAGAGTTTCTTTGATAGGAAGTAAGTAGTTTTTTAAGAACTAGAATGCTCATGCCAGAAGTCAAATGCCAAAATGTTCAAGGTCACAAAAATGTTAACAAGTAAAATTGGCCTCAATGATACAAAACTGCATTTGAGTCCTTGAAAGCTTCAGAAGTGTTTCCAGTTATTTATAACTCTTTAAACCTCTTTTTATTTCTGTTCTGTTACAGCATTGGTTTGATTATATTTTATTGTCAGCAGAACTATTGCACTGTAATAATTTTTTCATTTGAGTTATGAAAATATTTGAATTATTTAACCAAACCAACATGTAATAAAACTTCAGGCTGTCAAGTTCCTTCTGCTGTTTGGAATGTAAACCCTCAGGTTTTGGGCTAGAAAACAGGTTTACAATTGCTCTGTTAGATCTTTGTTGTAAGGACACAAAGAGGAAATCCTCTTCATGCAAGACACTGGGAATAAAGCTTTTAAAAGCGGAAGATGAAATAATGGTGCTTGTGAGAGAACCTCTAGCAAGAAGCAGTTTGGTTCAACAGCAGGAGGAAGCACTCCTTCATGGCAGGTCTGGATGCTGTGCACATTTCTCAACCTGGAACCTAAATCCAGGTGAAAGACCACCACTTCCTTATGATCCTATCTTTCAGGGAATAAGGTGGAAGAAAATACAGCATACCATTGTATAGAGCAAATACAGCCAAGATGAGCTTATCCCCCATAGTTCTGGTTTTCACAGTTTTACCTGGGCCCTTTAAATATATATAATGTTGGTGTTTCCAAAGTAATTATTTGTCATTGAAATTCCAAATGATGCATTTCCACTGGAACCAGTCTGTAGGTTGAATAGGTAACGTTAGATTGCTAATCCTGCTGTTGTCATTGCAGATTTGATGGGAATTTTAACACCAACGTTTCTCGGACTATCAGCTGTGATAGACTGTCTACCACTGTCAACAGCAGGGCCTTCAATCCTGGACGTGACTTAAATTCTGGTAAGTTGTAGAGTTCTGCCTTTTCCCTGTGGTGTGGGGGTCTTTTTTTTCCAGCACACTTTAACATTTCCTCGGCATAGGGAATTAGCATTGATTGCCATAGCAACAAGCTTTTCTTTCTTCTTCAAACTGTCACACTGCTCTTAATTTAAGATTTCATGATGGAAAGATGATACCTAAAGTAATGCCCTTAGTCTAAGTACTTTATGAAAATGTCATGAAGATTTTATTCCAGCCTACCGTGGATAATTTTGTTGTGGTTTATGCCCTTTTTATTTCTTCTCCTTTCTTTCCTTCCAAGGCACTTTCTTTCCTCGGCCTGTCTGCTTTGGCATCTGTAGTGTCAGCTGCTGAAGGGGCTGTGCAGAGAAGTTTCTCTGATCTTCTTAGCTCCGTTCAGCTAATGTGAGGCTGTGTTTGCAGTGATATGCAAAAGCTACAAAATATGAGGACATCCTGAAATACTTCTTTTCTTTGTCGTGTCAGGGCATTTCCATCTCGACACTCAGTGCATTTGCATGACAAGCTTAAAGAGCTAGAAATATGGACCAAAATACATGGCTTATTCCTGAAAAATTCAGCTTTTGGTCCTCCAGTGCAGCCAGGTTTTCTTTTTGTCTGAATTAATACATGGATTTCCTGTCTTGAGAGAATTTAGATTCATGGAATGGTTTGTGTTGGAAGGGACCTTAAAGCGCGGGCAGGGGCACCTTCCGGTAGAGCAGCTTGCTCAGTTATTTTAATTATCATTTTAATTTGGTGTGTCTTTTGGAATAAAATCCTTATTTACTGTTTTTGACCTGCCTGATGAAGAGGCAGCCCTGCCATTCCACCCTCACCTTGCACGCAGCGTTTGCATACCTTGCAACAAATAGGATGAAAGAAGCCCAGACTCCTCTCAAGCCTCCCTTTCTGGGTCCCTTCTCACAGCTTTGCTTTCTGGATATTTATGAAATCTAAAAAAGTACCAACAAAAAGCAAAAGGAACAGTCGTTGTAGGTTCCTTTCCATCCCGTTCACCGTATGCCGCATCTTGAATGCAGGTGCTGGGCAGACAAGCTGATTTCCTGACATACAACTCATCACTATAACTTGTGTAGTTTTCAGTCCTAAAGCTAGGCAGTCTTTGTTCACTTCCTTGGGTTTGCTGGGCTTTGTTTTACTCATTAGCTATATTTCTATTAAAAAACCCAAGAAAACAATTTCTTTTCATTAAAATAATGTTTAAAATCACATACAGCTGCTGCTTAATCAGAATTATATTTGAAAGCAAGTTTTCAGGCATTAACAAAATTGAATGAATTGACTGAATTGAATGAATCAACGGGTTTTATTTCATTAAAACCCATTATTTTTCTACTGCAGAAGATGGATGTAAAAAAGGATTTAAGAAATGATCCTTCTTGCGTGGTGGAAAACAAATAAACTGCAGTTTCCTTTAAACAGTTCATGAATTTCTGGTTTGAATTCTCAAAGAAGCATGTTCAAGCTTTGTGTTGTCCAGGCTCCTCAGTGAGACGTGAGTCGCCTCCTCTTCCCTTGCCTCCGGCTTGAAAGCTTCCTGATGAAAGGAGTGTCGTTAGAAAATGGCATTGGCAGAGCAGAGCAGCAGAGGAGAACAGGGAATTGGACTGATAGAAGGAACAGGGAAGTGCTTCAGGATATATTGACAGCAGAATGTCCTCCAGCTTTCCTGTTAGCAGCTCTCAGAAACACAGCCTTTGGGGGAGGTTTTTTTGTTAGTGAGGAAATGCCTGTGACAGAGAAATGCAATAGGAGTGGATTGTTGCAGAAAAATGAGATGGAAGCAGGTTTATTTGAGAAACAAAAGTTGATACTTGGTACTCATTCACTGAAATGAGTTTTCTACAAGGAATAATGTTAGTTCTGGGGATGCTGGGTGAGAAGCTGCTCATGAGCGTGTACTTCAGCCAGAACACCTCTGTGTGCTGGGCTGCACCCCAGAGCATGAGCATCTCCCTCTGCTGCGCTCTGGGGAGACCCCCCCTGCAGTCCTGATCCAGCTCTGGGGCAGCAGCACAGGAGGGACGTGGAGCTGTTGGAGTGAGGACAGAGGAGGCCATGGAGCTGCTGCGAGGGCTGGAGCAGCTCTGCTCTGGAGCCAGGCTGAGAGAGCTGGGCTGGGGCAGCCTGGAGAAGAGAAGGCTCCTGAAGGGGAGACCTGAGAGCAGCTCCAGTGCCTGAAGGGGCTGCAGGAAACCTGGAGAGGGGCTTTGGCCAAGGGATGGAGGGACAGGACAAGGGAATGGCTTTAACTGCCAGAGGGGAGACTGAGATGAGCTCTTAGGCAGAAGTTCTTCCCTGTGAGGGTGCTGAGACCATTCTGTGATTCCTCTCATCCTTGTCTGAAGGTGCCTGAAAGTCTGCAAGGTGTCAGTTCTGTGGTCCTCAGCTGAGAGCATCTAAGCTACGTGATCTTCACCACTCCAGCCACCGAAACAGGAGACTGGTGTGGCGTCAGGGAAAGGCTGCCTCCGGAAGGATCAAGCAGAGTAACGCTGGTGTGGAGCTGGCCATTGCCCACGTCCAAAGCAGTGTCCCTGTATCATGGCAGAAGTATTTGGGTTTTGGAACAAACTGGTTAGGGGCAGGAGGCCGGGTATTTGTTTTGTGGGTGGAGGGTATTGTGTTGGTGGTATCTGTAGTGGTTGCTTATGTAGTCATGGGCCATGACCTGTTGTGCCAGAGCAGCAGCCTGTACCCAAAGGAATTCATGGGCTGAGACAGTAGTTGGCTTGAGTCAGATTGGTCTGTTTATAGATTGGGAAGCAGTTTTGGTTAGAGGGACAAAGTGTTGTCAGTGCAGCAGCATCCTTACAGCTGTGAAGATGGCTGTCAGGTTAGAAATGGTTTTAAAGAGCACTTAATGGCATCTGTCTCTCCAAACTCTTCATGTTTTCTTAGTTCTGCCGTGACCTGGTTTTGTAATCAGTTTCCTACGAGGATACGCTTAGGGCAGAGCACTCCCTCTGCACAGAACCTGTTTCTTTGTGAATTCACGTGTGTATTCATTACTGTTAACTAAAACCTCTTTTGAAAGAGGATAAAGGTCAAACAAGAAAAAAATTCCTCTAATCTCATCTATATCTTACTTCTCTTATTAGTGCCCTCACATAGAGCTAGTGAGAAATACCTGTTGCACTTTAGATTCAGGCTCTACCTCAGCCTGAATTTCCTGCTTTAAAAAGCCTGAGAATTGTTGTTCGATCTGGATATTTTGATGATGTTTTTCCTCTCCTGCCTTGCTTTCCTTGTGTAGACTTAGAGGCAGGATGAGAAGCCACAGCTTCCCAAAAATCATGTTATACTGTCTTTCCCATTGGATGCAGAGTGTTGGGGAGGAGCCAACAGTGAAAGGGTTTTAAAAGGCCTCTGCTCTTCCAACCCAGAAACAGGAGCCTCCCTGGTTTTTCCAGGTTCAAAAAACAGCCTTGACTGTCCATAGAATCATAGAGTCCCAGACTGGTTTGTGTTGGAAGGGACTTTAAAGCTCCTCCAGCTCCACCCCCTGCCATGGGCAGGGACACCTTCCACTGGAGCAGCTTGCTCCAAGCCCCTGTGTCCAACCTGGCCTTGAGCACTGCCAGGGATGGGGCAGCCACAGCTTCTCTGTGCATCCAGATTATCTTTCCAGATGAGTTGATCATTTCATTCGTGATGTTAGAAAACCCCCTAATTCCCATGAGTACCTCTTTTCCCACAGGAGTTTTGCAGTTTACATAATCCAGCCCATAAAAAGCTCTCAGCAAAACATAAATTTAAGCTCTGCTCTGTTTGCCCTCAATCTCAATTCTTTCAGTGTTAATCTTGGCCCAGCGTAAGAAAGTGGGATCAGAGTGGGGAGCTTGGAGGTGTTGGAAGGGAATGGAATTTGCACCACAGACTCCAGGCAAGCCACAGGAGCAGGGCTGGGGAAGAGCCCTCAGTGCAGACACCAACCTTAGCTTCTGGGCTGAACAATGTGTTAGGAAGGGTACGTGTAGCCATGAAACTTTCAATAATAAAGAACTTGAGGGGGTTTTTGCAGTTTTCCAATAGATTTTTTATAATATAAAAAGAAAATAAACATTAATCTTGGGGAAGGGAGGAAGAAGAAAGAAAGAGATGCACGTGTCTCTTCTCTCAACCCTTAAAAAGTGATGCTTTGCCACTTTCTGTTCTTGATATCAGGTGACTTTTTTAATGTCTTCAGAAAGTTTTGTTTCATCTTGGCTTGAGTTTTCCATTTGGATTCCTTTTAGCCTTTACTGCAAACTAGATAAGGAGAGTCTTTATTGCTCAGATGGAGTCACAGGGTTTGGTTAGTTAGACTAAGAGATCTGTCCTCACTGGTATGAATAGTCCCTTATTTATTAGATGACAAAATCTTACGTAGAGCCAGTGCATTATGTTATCAGATTCCTTCAGGTTTTTTCTTTTAAGTAAATAAGGAACCAGTAAATCTTTCTCCTTCTCATCCTTCAAAGCACTGAAATGCCTGTTTCAAGCCAGGCGGCTTTAGCAGATGCCCTTCCTTTGTGATAAGCAGAGATTCTACCAAGTTGCTCAATAAATTTTCTCTGTGCCTTATCTAAGGTGTTGATCACTTGAAATGTGGAGTGCTTTGGTCATGTTTCTTATGGTGCTATACTTTATACTGCCTAGTTTGAGTGTGTTACAATAGTTGGGAGGTATTTGAGCAAAGGAGTTAATGCCCCCCTTCCAAATCCTTTTAATCAAGCAAGCTGGGCTCATTCCTCAAAAATGAAAGGGTGTTTCACTTCTTTCCCCTTCAGAGTCAAAAGAAGTCCCAGGGAGGGAGCAGGGCTCCATCCTGGCTCGTGCCATCAGCAGAATTTTAATTGGGTTTGAGCTACAAACCCTTTTATTCCTGGTGAAAATGCACGAGCCGGTTTGACTCAGAAAAGCCTGGACCACATTTGAAGGTCTGGAGAGCTAGAGAACGTATTTACCTGTAGAATGACCACGTTTGGTTTCTGCTCTTGTTTCTGGGGAACACCGAAGTATCTCCATGATGGTTATTTTTAAAGGAGATACTTTTCAGAGCTGCAGTATGTTCGTGGCACAGGAAATGACTCTTCTTTTTTTGCAGGCCTAAGACATGGGGTCTGCAGCTCAGTAAATATAATGCTAAAAGAGAACTGTAAGAAACACTTTCATAATGAGCAATTATCTTCAGTAGTTCCCTTTTTTATTCCCACTGACTGTGCTGTTCTTTGAAGATCAATTAGTTAATGATTTGAATATGCTTTGAAGATGGAAAGTGGTATCTAGAAGTGCTAAGTGTTATCATATCGCATTCCCTTTGAAGTTTATAAACTCTATCACATAGGGCTTTCTTTCTAAAAGTCCTTTTTGCCTTGCAAGATATTATAATTAGAGAGAATGATCATTTCAAATGCTCTCATGTTAATACTTTCCAACTTCTTCTGTCTGCAGCAGAATCTGGGGTCAGATGCTGCTGCATTGTAAGAGGAGACTGAGGTTTCGGAGTGATTTGGCAACAGTTCATGGGCAGCTCCCAGTTGGCCATTTATATCCCCAGTTTGTGTCTGGAATTAAGGGATTCCACTAAGATTTCTGAGTTCATAGGGCTTGGGCTCTTAGCTTCCTCCAAGTAGTGTGATATCAAGGCTGGGTCTTTATTTAGTGGGGATGCTCATTTAGAAGTGCAAAACCATTGCACGTACTCAATAGTACAAAAGACTTTGCCATTTGTATTAGAACAGGCAGATAGGAACCACCTTGTACTGGCAAAATCACTGAACCTGATCATTCCTTTTGGGGTTAAAATGTGAAGCATAGGTCAAGTATATGAGGCCTACAAGAAACCTGGACGAGGGCCTTCGACAAGGGCCTGTAGGGACAGGCCAAGGGGAATGGCTTTAACTGCCAGAGGGGAGATTGGGATGAGCTCTTAGGCAGAAGCTCTTCCCTGTGAGGGTGCTGAGGCGCTGGCACAGGGTGCCCAGAGAAGCTGTGGCTGCCCCGTGTCTGGCAGTGTTCAAGGCCAGGTTGGACAGAGGGGCTTGGAGCAAGCTGCTCTGGTGGAAGGTGTCCCTGCCCGTGGCTGGGGTTGGAGCTGGAGGAGCTTTAAGGTCCCTTCCAACCCAAACCACTCTGTGATTCCGTGATTCTATATGGAGACTGGAAAGTGACCGCCAATGAGATGCCCTGCACACATTTCTGCTGGTGCTGCCAAGGGTGTAATTGACAGACTGCCCTTAGCTATAGGTGAGGCAGGCAACTCATCTTGCAGTATGGTTTTTGCTGGGGTCTTTTGATTGTGTAACCTTTGCAGGGGCTGGCTTTGATGGAAGGAGGAGGTGAGAATCAAACACAGAGAAGCAACTGAGAGAGTGGAAAGTCTGGGCTAAGTGAGGTTAGGCTGAAATAAAGCATCTGCTGGGTGTCCTGGCAGGAAGTATCTGCAGGACATTCTTAGAGCTTTAGCGATGGAAAATAAGAGCACGCTTAGAGAAGAAGTATGTATTTCTTAGGCATGACTTATCTGCCAGGAGATTGTCTACTGTGCTCATAGGAAAGAGGAAGAAGAGAAGAAAAAAGCCCAGAGTTATGATAAAACTGGTGGTCTCTGGGGAGGGCATTAGTGATCTAACACACTGGCTGAAGGAAAACAGGAGCAGAACTCTTGAAGGAGGAACAGCAGAGAGAGGTACCGAGGCTGTAGGGAGTGAGTTTGAAGTTCAAAACCTGTTGTTTTATGGGGAAAATGAGCACGTTTAAAATCCAGATACACTCCTGGGAAAATAAGTGCAAGCTGTGTCCTTGTGGGAATGAGAAGTTTATCTTTAATACAGTAATGATTAAAACCCCACACCTTTTAACTAGAAACTCCTTTATTTTAATGCTATTGGTGAAATTAAACTGGATATGTTTCTTCATCCAGGCTTTAACTGAGTGTTCATGTGTCTGATTAGAAAATACATTTTTCAAGTTCTGTAACCAATAAAAACCCCTTAAATAGCAGAAATTCAACCTCTTTATGCAAAACAACTGCCACACTTCACCCCCAGCGCTATGAAATCCTGGTGGCTACACATAAAAAGCAGCATTGAAATGTTAGCTAGAATCATGGAATAATAGAATCATAGAATGGTTTGAATTGGAAAGGACCTTAGAATCATTCCAATACCTCTGCCATGGGCAAGGACGCCTCACACTAGACCATGTCACCCAAGGCTCTATGGCATTGTCTAACTGGCAATGTCAAGCAGCAGAGATGTAAAGGCATCTACTGCCCACCAGAACCCTTCTGGCCATGGGATCAGCTGTGTCTCTAGACCTCCTGCACCAGCAAGGTATCAAAGGAGACATCCAATCCCAGACTGCTTTGTGTCGGAAGGGACCTTAAAACTCGTCCAGTTCCAATCCCAGGCATGGCAGGGACACCTTCCACTAGAGCAGCTTGCTCCAAGCCCCATCTGATGTCTCAATGTCTTCCTGAAAAATCCAGCTTCCAGAAGAAGCACTCAGAGCCCATGATGGGCTGTCTGTCAGTGCTCCATGCCTGCGCCTAAATAAATAGCCAAGACACTTAAGTAATCTGCTCACTCACTTCATTGCGCCCATCACATGATAGAGCTGTGCGATTCTCCTGTGACATGTGGACCTGGACATCTGGACCTGGACATCCGGACCGGGAATAACCTCTACGTCGCAAGTGCTTTGCATTGGCTTTTGTCAGTTATTGATATTGTAGGAGAATGGATAATGTTGATTGTCACACGCTGCTGAGACAGTGTTTAAAAAAGCATTGTTAAATAGTTATGATTTTCCTTTTTTGATTGTTTCCAGGATTTTGAGACTATTAATGGACTTTTTCTCCCAGTTTTCTCTTTCCATCTGGAATTGATATCAGATGTTCATTGCACATTTCCATCTGAAATGTTATCAGATGCTCTCCTGCATTCCCACAGCTGTAGCTGTGCCGTGTGTTCCCATGCAGGATAGCTTGTGCAGGCTGTGAGCACCAGTACTGCACATTCTCCAAAGGCTCAGGCTGCCAAACCCTCAATGAGTTCAGAAATCAATCTGGGGTTTCCCAAGCTAGATTTCAGAAAGGCAAGGTGGATGGGTGCTTTGGAGAGAGGAGTTGCTGGCAGTCCCGGCTATAAAAGCTGGAAACTCTGCGTTAATTTTGGTTTGGTTTTAATTAAAACTGATTTTTGCCAATGTTTTTCATTATACCTAAATTTGGCAATGTTCAAATCTGAGATTTTATGTCCCTGTTACACAGAAACCATTGTCTGTGACCGGAGGAACCTGCTCTTTGTACAGGTCACAAATGGTGCTGCTGAACTGGTATCACATCAGGTGTCAAAACAAGAGGAAGAGAGAAATTTAGGGGGAATTTGAGTCAATTTGAGGGGAATTTGAATAGTCACAAGCTGTGGCTGCCCCATCCCTGGCAGTGCTCAAGGCCAGGTTGGACACAGGGGCTTGGAGCAAGCTGCTCCAGTGGAAGGTGTCGCTGCCCGTGGCAGGGGGCTGGAACTGAAGGAGCTTTAAGGTCCCTTCCAACCCAAACCATTCCATGGTCTTATGAAATTTGTTTGACATTTTGTTACAAGACCATGTGTGCTTTCTTTGAAGGTGTCGAAATTGATGAGACAAAAGATTCTTGCTCCCAAGAGCACCTCCAAGCTGGTTTTACCTGTGCACAGGAAAGAGAGAAATAAGCTTTGGCACCTCTCTTAGAATTGAATTGGTATTTTGGGGAGAAGGATGAGAAAGTGAGAGGTGTGAGCAGAGTGTGGTTCTGATTCCCAACTGAGTCATCAGTGCACTGGGAAAACCTTCATCAGCCATTTCAGTATCGTGTTCTTTTTTCTTCTTCAGTCCATTGAGGCACCAAATTCTTCAAAGCCACAACTGTGCAAAGCTGCATCTTTATAGAGAGTCCAGCAGGGATCAAGCAGGACTTCCACTGGGACTTTGAGGCATTATGGAAATACAGAAAAACTGTGGCAAAAGGCAAGGGAAAAACCCCCAAGATAGTGGTTTTTGCAGGGTAATTATGCTGAACTGAATGTGGAGAAAACATCGTGGCCACAGCCAGTCAGGGAAACTTGAGTAAGTGCTAAACTGTTGAAGATGTTGAACTTAAACTGTACTCCATGTGGATGTTTTGTTGTAAATGTCTGGCTGTGGTTTGAAATGTGCCCTGTGGTGATTTCCAACCCAAATATTGGTGTATTTGATACTGAATGAGATCCAGGAGATGAAACTCTTGGGCCTATTATCAGGGTCAATCCTAAGGGAAGTGCCTGAAGTTAATGCTCAGCAAAAGGTGAAGTACTGTAAATCTGTAAATAGGAGTTCCCCTCAGTTCTGGCTACTTTTGTAATTGAACCTGGAAGGAAAAATGGCAAGGAAATGCCTTTTCCTTGATGCATTTTAAACTGATATGATCCATCTTTGGTAATGCTAAACAATTAAAGTTTCATTTTCAGTTTGTTGCAGGCAGAGATGATGATTGGCCCCAAATGGAATTTAATCCTATTACTGCCATGGTGGTGAGAGGGTCTGTGCTTCCATGCTTATGTCTTTCTGTTCCCTCTCTCCTGAGAGCAGTTTTCCTCTTGCTTGAAGAGCCTCAGCAAGCCTATGGCTGCCTTTAGCCACTGGCGTGGCAAAGGTGGTGTTTGCATGGGAGGAGTTACGATTCCTTCATCTCTCCAGCTTGCAGGGACAGCAGTCGAGGTGCACGCTCCAGTGGCAGTGAGGACATTTCATTTAAGGAAGCTCTTCCCTGTGAGGGTGCTGAGATGCTGGCACAGGGTGCCCAGAGAAGCTGTGGCTGCCCCGTGTCTGGCAGTGTTCAAGGCCAGATTGGACACAGGGGCTTGGAGCAATCTGCTCTAGTGGAAGGTGTCCCTGCCCATGGCAGGGGTTGGAGCTGGACTGAGCTTTAAGATCCCTTCCAACCCAAACCAGTGTATGATTCTATGAGGCAGAAATCCCAATACCACCTCTGCCTCATGTGTTTCCAACACCATCTTTGTCCTCACTTGGGCTCAGAGTGTTCAGGATATCCACAATATCTGTACACTCTGTTGGCTTGGTGTATTAAATATCTTTATAAGTTATTAGTGCAGATGGTCTCGGCCCTGGGGTAGCTGCTTTATTTTGGTTGCTGGTTTTGGTGGTATTTTGTGGTTTTACTAATGTGATCAGTTGTGTTAACATCACTAAGCTGTAGCTTTTGAATTGCTTTTATTGTTTGTATTAAAAAGTCCTTAGAGATTACAAGCACGTTTTAAAGAGAATGAATGTAGCCTATAAATGACAGAAAGGTTTGAGATCGGTACCCTACGGTTATGTTCTGAGCTCCGTTCATGCTTGACTGCACCACTTGGGAACATGTCATTTATCTTCTTTGTTCTTCACTTTTTGTCCATGCAATGACTAACTGATAATCACCTGCCACACAGTCTGAGAGGCTTGGAGGGAAGTTGCAATATAGCTGCTGAGAACTGTTGTTATCATTCTTTCTGTATCTTATGGTCTTGAAATAGGAGCATGGTGGAGATGCTCATGGTGAGGATGGGTGGAACCAGCGTAGAGCCACCGCCCACCAGCTGGCACATGGGGAGTGTGGCCATTGCATAACTCTTTGAGGGAAGATGCTGTGTTTTCCCTGAAGAGTGGTTGTTTCTCCTAACAAGAAAGCCTTGGGGAGCCCACAGCCTTGTTAAATTAATCATGGCACAGGGATAATGAGAAACTTGAAGACATTCTGGAGTCCCAAGAGTGGGAGCTGTGCCTCTCTCCCCCTACACTGATAGGAGAGCACAAGGGACAAAGAGGAAAGATTCTCCCTTTTGTTTTTATTAACCTTTTCAACTGTTTCTGTACAGTGAGGTTTTCCTTGGCCCATATTTACATGTAAAACTACCTGTGCTAGATGTTCATGTGGACATTTTGTACAGGTGTTAGAACAGGGGAGGTTAACAGATTTGGTTACTGAGCTGTAAGCAGCAAACTTAGTGAATATTTTGCTGTTATCTCACTATAAAGAGCACGTGATTATTATTTTTTTAACATTATGGGTTTTTTCTTTGTGAAAACTATGTGGACAATATGTTTATCATTACATGTAGTATTTGTATATATGCATATTATATATAATTGCCTTAATCTCTTCCTTTCTTGCTCTTGCTTTGGCTTCCTGGGATCCAGTTATACTTCAGAGATTTGGGAATTGTCATCATATATTAAACAAAACCTGTCAAATGCAGTGTTAAGTTTCCAAAAGACTTTAACTTTGTTAAGCGTTATCAGTCCTCAAATAGCACTACTTGTATTTCGTGTTGGGACCCCGGTTGTTCTTCTCCAAGCATATATGAGAGAGGCCTTGAATAAATGCATCTCCAATTTGACCTCCCTTTATAACTCTACTTCATCTTTCATTTTCCTTCTCCAACCTCCAGTTCTTGCTGATAACCTGAAGTCTAACCCAGGAATCAAGTGGCAGTATTTCAGCTCAGAAGAAGGCATTTTCACTGTTTTCCCAGCCCACAAGTTCCGGTGCAAAGGCAGCTATGAACATCGCAGCAGGTAGGATTTGTCTCCTTACAATTCACTGGATTCCTTAAGCACTGATTAATTATGCTTTGCCATATGCTTGCATTACGCTTTGCCAAGATGACAACATCCATGGGTAACTTTTAGTGGAGTCCCTTGGGTTTTCTCAGGTTTGGTTTTTAAAGCACTACTATTCACTTTTAAGAAACTTAGAAGTGAAATAAAGTTACATACGGGTTTCTCACTTCTCCCAGATTGAACAAGTTGCAAATAGCAGCAACTTGTAAATTGCAGGTCAGCCCATAGGCAAAATTCAACTTATATTTGACTCATACTTGACCCCTCTTAATAAAGTAGTGAACATGGTTTCTACTGGTTTGGCAGCTCCTTTGCTTTGGGGAGGCGGATAGAAGGATGAGAGACTGGAAAGGGCATTGGTAGGAGCATTTTCCCAGTCTCCACCCCAGGTTCAAGTGGCACATCATGGATAGGAGGGAATAAGCAATAGCAGAAACTTTCTAGTAAAAAAGAACTGTAGAAAAAAGGATCAAATGGTGACAGGGTTTTCCTGCACAAGGGAGTGTTTCTATTTGGTGGGCATGAAGCAAAGCAATTGCAGAGTAGTACCTTTTTCCCTGCCTTTTGCTGTCAGTACTGTGGGACTGATGAAAGACTCAAAGGTGGAATCATCTAAGAAAGTGCAGTGGCTTTAGTATCTCTGGTCACGCAACAGCTAATTGTACCAGTTAATCGATTTGTGTGGAGGAGGTATCAGCACATCAGGTACGTTTCCATGTAGCTGAGTGCCCAGAGACTAAGCAGCTCTTTGGTTACCCATCACTGTTGAGCAATCAGATGTTTGCAGATGTTATCTTCTCTGTGTCATCAAAGCATGAAGAAGTCTGGGCTTGATTAAGTTTTCTGTGGTCGTGGAAAGGTGCGGTCTGAAGACGTGAAGAACTGGGGATACCTCAGTCTTGATCAGAGTTTTGACGCTAAAACCATGGGTGATTTCATCCAAAGCATTTACTCTGGGTCACAGTTTCTCCATGCCTACATAAGGGATATCTTCTTGGTAATATTTACTTCAGAGGGTAGTTTGTGTGGATTACTTAATTAATACTTAAGTGCTTTGATGATCAAAGGATCTATATGAGTTCTAGGTATTAATACCAGTATAGAGCTGCAGGCTGTTTTACAATTAAGAACTTATTTGTGCCAGTTGTTTATTGCTGTGCCTTGTCTAAAGTCTTCTGCATTTCCTTTACACTTAATAAGATTTCTGTGGCTGCCTTTGATATAATAAAACTTAGATCCCAAAGCTCACACTTGACTCTTAACTAGTTTTTGGTCTGGACTAAAGAGGGAAGAGTCCTCTCTTCTTTTTAATCCTTCCTCTTCGCTGAGGCACTTCCTAATTTGTTCCAGGTTGAAACCTTGGCACAAGAGCTTGTGAAATCTCTCACACATCTCTCACAATATTGAACTGGATCTGAGCACTGCTTCACTGGAAATATGGGGTTTGATGTTAGCACAAACAGACACAGGACAGCACTGAAAACCTTCACCAGACTTAACTCAGATGGGCCATGCAGTTTAAAACTGTGCAGACCTAAGGGATTGTGGAGCATGACCCATGTGAAGTGTATTCCAGGGATCCAAGAGAGAACCCTTTCTTGGCCAGAAGCTTTCCCTTCTTACAATAAACCCAACAGCCTATGCTAATGCAACCCTGCACACACAGGTTTTTACTTGTCATGTAACCAGCAAAACCCCGCTATTGCACTTACTTTGCATGTGAGTAAGGTTCCCGGCACCCAACATCTACCATGAGGCATTTCTGGCTTGTCAACTCTTAATCCAAAACTTGATGTGAGCTGATGCAAACAGTAATCCCAAACACTGCTGCTCTGTCAGCAAAATTGCTTACTCCCAGGTTAAAGTGATTGCTGTGACAGAGGGAGAAGGATTCAACACCTGATTCGGGTTAAAATGTCAGAGACTGAAAGCAAAGGCCTTTTCTCTATGTTCAGATTCTTGGCTGGTCTTTCCTAGTGGAAGTTTTCCTAAGGGCAAAAATTCCTCCTATAATTGATGGATTGTCTCTTTGTGGGGTGTGTTTTTTCCTTTTCAATTCTTGACTTCTTTCACTTGTAAACGGTTTGGTGGAATGACAAGACGACTCATGATGGTGGTTTGGGTTTTGTTCCTCTTCAGGCCTGTCTATGTTTCCACTGTTCGACCTCAGTCCAAGCACATTGTTGTCATTGTGGACCATGGGGCTTCGGTCACGGAGACACAGCTTCAGATTGCCAAAGATGCAGCTCAGGTTATCCTGAGCTCTATAGATGAACACGATAAGGTATGATTTCTCCAAGCATTGAGCAGATTTTCATTGGTCTCAACCATGCGGAGTGTTTTCAGTTCTCATCCAAAGCTGCGTTTTTAACTTGTGGCCCATGGACTCATAGGGATCTGTGGTCTTCCTCTCATGGGTGATGAAGACTTGAACTCGCTTTTGGAAGTCTGTGTTACAGCAGAGGAAACATCTGGGGATCCACAGGCTTTAAAAAAAGTGAGAGCCACTGATCGAAGGCAAAATCTTGTTTCTGAGTAGTCTTTAAAGGCTCCTTCATCTTGGAAGAGACTTTAGGTGATGGTCAGCAGTGTGATACAGCGTGCAGTTAGGAGAACCGTGCTCCAAGCCTCACGACTTCAGAAGTATTAGATTGCTTTGAGCAACTCATTTTAGCTCTTTTTTTTTGCTTGGGAAAATGGAAATGATTTATTCTGCTGCTATATTATATTCTGCTGCTACACTATATTCTGTTGAAACATAATTAGTGTTTGGAAGATTCCCAGACAACTGTGATATCGGTAAGGAAAGGATAATGCAAAGGACCGAGAACCCTGGATTTTATTTCTTGCTCTGCCACAGACAATGAGGAAATCACTTAACCTGCAATTTTAAGTATGGATTACACCCAGGGGCCCATATGGTGCTTCTGTAGAACCACAGACAGTCTCCAGTTTGGTCTTTGCTTTTAGTAATTCACTGCCAGTGGGACCTTGATCAGTCTTTCTGCTTGGTTTTCCTTTTTTTGGGAGTGGGAATGGAGTTTCAGTCAAATCAAATCGAAGATCAACTCTTTGTATTCTTTGCCTTAAGTCTTCTCAGTAATAGCACAGGAAAACCCCTTCTAACTTCTGTGTTTCCGGAGTGTTTGATACCATAAAATAATACTTCTAGTTTAGCAGAATTAATAGTACTTAAAGTGTCAAAAGTGTCTGACTTATTAGAACTCTAATGAAGAAAAGACATTTAAGATATTTATTACTTGGTCAGTAGCTCAGTGGTTATGAAACCTGTTATACAGGTGTATAATTACTGCTTCATTCTGATGCTGTCTTGCATCAGTCGTAATTCCTAATAACGTATGCCACTCATTTAATAAGGCTGGTATGTCATGTGTATATGAATGCAAGTGTTACCTCTACATGCCTTAACTCATTTATAGGCTAAAAACTGATGGTAGATCTGGCTTGCTTTGTCTGAGACGTTAAAGCAACGGAATGTTTTGCCTGTGAAAAGCTCTCAGAGCTTATTTCCTTATTTGCTTTGGTTTTCTGTAGCATTCCACTTCCCTATGGGCACTCAAGGCTTCCCTGCAAATGCCCTCTGCTGATTTTGTTCCCAGTTATCTCTAGTTCACTCAGGCTTCTGCCCAGAACAGTGTATTAACTATTACATACAAGCAGAGTGAAGCTGACTTCATCCGAGAAACAAAGCCTAAAGTCTCTTTTCCTTGAATTCACCAGGAGTCTAATCCTTTTCAAATTTGATGGATTTATGCCTCCAGCATTTAGTTTTTAACAATTGAATTTTAAACCCACGGAATCTCTTCAGTTGGTTTAGCGTTGTGTTTTCTATATGGGTGCATAAAGAACTCTAAATAGGAAGGTAATCCAATATAGTTTCTTCTCTTTCAAGATCTCTGTGTTAACCGTGGCAGACACAGTAAGAACCTGCTCGCTGGATCAGTGCTATAAGACGTTCCTGTCTCCTGCCACTAGCGAGACAAAAAGGAAGATGTCCACCTTCGTTAGCAGTATAAAGTCATCTGACAGCTCCACGCAGCATGCGGTGGGATTTCAAAAGGCTTTCCAGTTGATACGCAATACAAACAATGGCACTAAACTCCAAGGAAGTAAGTCTCTTGTTGGGCAATCCTCAGCATTTCTCAGGCTTGCAAATGTATTTTTATTTGGGATTTTCACTTGGGCAGATGCCAAACGAATGCGGTGCCTTGAATATTAAAAAGGAAGGGGGGTGGGAAACACATGCTTTTATTGAGTAGCATTTACTTGACCTGGAATCTGCATGAGCGCGTTGAATGTGGCCATTCCCTTTTAATTCATTTCACTTACTGCCCTATCCTTCCATTGAACTGTAATACAGCACTGGAGGATTCGATTGCCTGATTTATTTCCCAAAGGTGTGATGGGGTGTGGGGTCCTTTCAATGAAAACGGCAGTTCCTGCAGGTTCATTATTGCTAATGTACATATGGTTAATGTGCCTAACTGGAATCCTGCCTGTGGAAGTGGCCCTTGCTTCTCAGGGTAAAAGGGGTTCTTAAGAGTACCAATTGTGGGTGATATTTTACGGAATCTGCGGTTGGCCTGGCTAAATTTCCCTTCGTCTAAGAATATCTTCCTGAATTTTGGTGCATATATTATGGGCTTTCTCCTTTCCCATTGCCAAGACTGGGGTTTTCTGTAATGAGGATGTGGTGAAAGATGTGGAAAAGATGGATGTGAAACCGAGTGGCACGTCTGCTTGCCAGGAAGCTGTGGAAGGCAAATTCTTGAACCTGTGCTCTGAGTGCTTGTTGAGCAACATTGCCAAAGCTGTGACAGGGTGGAGAAAGATTGATCTCTATCGGTTTAGTCAGTTTATGTGACAGATCCTATAGTTTGGCTCTGTGTCTGCTCCAAATCCTTTAATGTCCTGAAGAGCACCATTGTTGTACAGAACCGAAGAAAGTGAAGAAGAAAAGTCCAGGAATGCTTTGGAAAGACTGAGGAAATGTACTCCCACTTCATGTGGCTTTCCTTCAGTTTATAAAATGCTGCTTCATCGAATCCCAGGATCCCAGACTGGTTTGGGTTGAAGGGATCTTAGAGCTCATCCAGTTCCAGCCCCTGCACAGGCAGGGACACCTTCCGCTAGAGCAGCTTGCCTAAGAGCTCATCTCAATCTGCCCTCTGGCAGGTTAAAGCCATTCCCCTGTCCTGTCCCTCCATCCCTTGTCCAAAGCCCCTCTCCAGGTTTCCTGCAGCCCCTTCAGGCACTGGAGCTGCTCTCAGGTCTCCCCTTCAGGAGCCTTCTCTTCTCCAGGCTGCCCCAGCCCAGCTCTCTCAGCCTGGCTCCAGAGCAGAGCTGCTCCAGCCCTTGCAGCAGCTCCATGGCCTCTGGACTCACTTGAGCAGGTCTGTATCTCTCAAGATGTTATGTACTGCAGCCAGGCATGATTCTGCAGTCTAAGAGCTTTGCTAGCAGGAGTAACACAAGACAGTCCTAAATCTGCATTGGAGGCCAGTCTAAACATGGCATTTATAATTCAGTAGCAGATCATCCTGTGCTATCTGATACACTACCTTTCTGATAGCTAGAAAAGGCCCTTATGTTTAGATTATACTGCATTTATTTATAGCATATGTATTTATATCATATATATATCTACATAGCAATTTTATATGTATGTGTATACATAAACACACACAGACACACACCCCCACTACCTATTTACCTATAGCTTACAGGGAGTGTTGGTACTCAGTGGCAGAGGTCTTTCTTACACACTGGGATGAGGTTCTCCTCAGCAAGATTGCGAAAGGCACCAGCACAAGGCAGGAAATTCAGACGTGGTGAATAGCACAGTTCTTCCACCTCATACCAACAGACCCCTTCTGCCTTTTCCACTGTGCGTTCAGGAGTGAGGCTGTATCTCAACAGCTTCCCCAACACACCCACACATTGTTCTCTGGAAACAGGATGTTGGAAACTTCACAGTGAAATGAAGGATTTTTTTTCCTGGGTTTATTTTTCTTTCTTTTTTTTTTAGAAAAGATGAAAAGATTATTTACAAAAAGTGAGGCACTTTATAAACATCCTCTTCTCGACCCTATTGTGTTTCACCCTATGAATTCCGGTATTTGCTTTGTACACATTAGGTCTTCCAAATCTTTCATGCTTACAGAAATCCTAATTCCAAAGCATATGCCTTTCCTTTCACTTTTTTAATACTTGTGCCCCAAAATAGCTGTTTGCTATGAAACCTAGTAAAAATCTGTGATTTCACATTCATGAAAGTGTGCCAAAACCTTCTCATCCTAATATACAAAGAGTGCCAAACAAAAAAGCTATGTAGGAGGATTCTGCAAGACTCTACAGCTGATGTTCTTGGAGTGACTCCTGATGACTCATGCATCTCCTCCCAGCCAGCATCAGCAGCGCTGCAGTACTTTTGTTATTTTCTTATTTTATAGAAAGTTGCCCCACTTTCATCTTATTGCACGAGGATGGTGAAGACCTCCTCTTGACAGCCCTATCTATCAACTGAGCAGTGTACAGCCAGATAAACGTGGTGTTGTACCTATGGCCTGAAGTTCAGAAGTTGGCTGAAACTTTGATAGCAGATGCTGTTTGCCCCCAACACAGGAGGGACGTGGAGCTGCTGGAGAGAGTGCAGAGGAGGCCACAGGAGCTGCTGCGAGGGCTGAAGCAGCTCTGCTCTGGAGCCAGGCTGAGAGAGCTGGGCTGGGGCAGCCTGGAGAAGAGAAGGCTCCTGAAGGGGAGACCTGAGAGCAGCTCCAGTGCCTGAAGGGGCTGCAGGAAACCTGGAGAGGGGCTTTGGCCAAGGGATAGAGGGACAGGACAGGGGAATGGCTTTAAGCTGCCAGAGGGGAGACTGAGATGAGCTCTTAGGCAGAAGCTGTTCCCTGTGAGGGTGCTGAGGCGCTGGCACAGGGTGCCCAGAGAAGCTGTGGCTGCCCCGTGTCTGGCAGTGTTCAAGGCCAGGTTGGACACAGGGGCTTGGAGGAAGCTGCTCTGGTGGAAGGTGTCCCTGCCCACGGTAGGGATTGGAGCTGGATGAGTTTAAGGTCCCTTCCAACTCAAACCATTCAAGTATTCTATGCCATAGCCTAGGAAACATACACAATTTTCCTAAAGCTGCAGCCAAAGCTTTATTAATGCCTGGCTTTGCTTTTTTGCTTATTTTAGCCTCTAAACCAAGCAGGGGCTGGGAGGGAAAGGCAGAAATTCCCTCTGCATTAACAGCTTTAACTTCATTCTGGCTGAAATTCCTTTCAAGCCATGATGACAAAATACACAAGTCGAAGCCTTCATACCCATTAAAAAGAAACCCACAAAAAAAAACCCAGATGAGACAACAAAGTCAGTATGTAACCAACTGACCTCATGTGCTTCAGGTCATCTGGTGGTGTATGATCCCTACAAGTGCCTTAATTGCACGCATAAACCCCTGAGATAGAATATAATGAAACAGGTTGGTGTGTAAGGATGTGAATGTCTGTGTTCCAAGGCTCTGAGGCAGGCCTTTGGCCAAGAACAGCCTGAAAAACGTGTTCATCTTCATGCCCAACGAGGCCTGTGATGATGGATGGCAGTGCGCCGTGTCGTGTTTCTCAAGCCTTGCACTCTACAGCATCGTTAGGGTTGGAAGGGACCTCTGGAGCACATCCAGTCCAATCCCCCTGCCAAGGCAGGGCCGCCCAGAGCAGGTTACGCAGGAACACATCCAGGTTGGTTTAGAATGTCTCTTTTGAGACTCCACAACCCCTCTGGGCAGCCTGTTCCAGGACTCTGCCACCCTCAAGGTAAAGAAGCTCTTCCTCATGTTGAGATGAAACTTGTAGTGTGTTAGTTTATGGCCATTGCTCCTCAGTCCTGTCACTGGGCACCACTGAAAGGAATCTGGCACCATCCTCCTGGCACCGTCCTTTGAAATACTGATCTGCATTGATGAGATCCCCTCTTAATCTTCTCTTCTCTGGACTAAACAGGCCCAGCTCCTGCAATCTCTCCTCATAAAGGAGATGCTCCAGACCCCTGAGCATCCCTGTAGCCTTCGCTGGACCCTGTCCAGCATTTGCTTGTCACTTGTGCTGAGGAGTCTGGAACTGGTCACAGCACTCCAGATGTGGTCTCACCAGGTTCAGTAGAGG
The DNA here is from genome assembly GCA_017639245.1 of Myiopsitta monachus. Lineage (NCBI taxonomy): Eukaryota > Metazoa > Chordata > Aves > Psittaciformes > Psittacidae > Myiopsitta > Myiopsitta monachus. The sequence continues at coordinate 62,570,681 of CM029923.1, forward strand.
GGCAGCATCATCTCCCTCGACCTGCTGGCCACACTCCTCCCCATGCACCCCAGATTACTGTTGTCCCTCCTGGCTGCAAGGGCACACTGCCAGCTTCATAGTCAACTTGTCGTCGAACTTGTCATCAACATGTCATCACCATGGGAAAGCGCCAGGTGCCTTTCATCCTGTAGTGTCCTCCAGCTACCACAGCTGCAAGGCATGGACTAAGTCGCACCAGTGCTAATGCGAGTGTGAAAGAGTAGTGTATGAAAGGTCTTTTACCGGGATTTGAGTTTTCTCATGTACAACTCTTGGGTGCCCTGGCACCAGGGGCTGATGAACTTTACCAATGTGAGGATGAGGAGGGCCCCATGATCAGCAGCAACGGTGAGGCTGAACCCACCCCACAGGTCTTGCAGCAGCAACACTGGGAAAGTACCATTCACTTTCCATATGGGAAATAGTCAGATGCTTTCCTGCAATGCAGCACAGCTTAACTCTGTAGAATTGCAGGATGGGAGAAGAACAGTGGGTCAGGAGATGAAACTTGCAGGTTTTTGTCTTCTGTTAAGCTCCCTCCATGGAACTAGAGCAGCTTCTGCAGCATGCTGCATGCTGGTCTCACATGCTCCTGCCTGGTTGCAGCCAGGCCAGTGATGTCTGCTCAGGAGAAACAAGCCACAGTGTTTCTGGGTGGCTGCTAGGCACCAAATCAAACCATGTTTGTTAAATGCTATCAATGAAATATAATAATCATGTAATTCGTAAGCCTGCAATGTGTTTATCCACTGTCAGTCTCACAAATGAGCCCATTGGCAATACACAGTTGCAAGCAGATATAAGGGCTGTACTGGATTTCCCTGAGTTTAAGTTCTAATGCGCTCTCTGCACTCTCTATATAATTCTTTTCAGATACTGATATGGTCATAATTTATCTCTCGGCTGGGATTACCTCGAAAGATTCCTCAGAAGATGATAAAAAAGCTACTCTCCGTGTCATCAATGAGGAGAACAGTTTCCTCAACAACTCAGTTATGATTCTTACTTATGCACTGATGAATGGTGAGAAGTGTTTTTGCATTTCCAGTGGATGAAAATTCCCTTTCATTGTACAACTGGTTTATTAAGCTCTTTCAATTGTAATTCCATGCCTTACTGGGAGCTGTTTGTGAATGGATTTTGGCCTTTGTAATCCAGAGGCTGCATCCGGATGTTTAATACTTTGGTATAAAACCTCAATGCCACTCTGTGCTTCTGTATCACAGTACAGCTGCTCAGGATACAAAGTTTTGTTGCTTGAATTGTCTAGTGGCAACCAGACTGAATTAAATGTGATAACCATTGCAACTGTAAACCTTCCTGACACTGCCCATGTCTCCTGGTGCAGCAAAATGAGAGTATACTTGACTTCTGTATCAGTCATCAGCCAGGAGCATGAATGTAACATCAAATGTAATCTGAAACACTTTGGTAACTTAAGACCTAACTTAAGAGTGAAGTCAAATGTGAAGATCCTGGACATAGTAGTTTGGCATCCAGTTCTTTTTCCAACAAAGCATTTTCAGTAAGCAGCCTGTATGTTGTATTACTGAGAACTGCACACTGACTCTAGCCAAGGAAACCTCTGCTTAAGCTAATGTATTGTTTGACTGTAAATTTAAATACTCAATGCAGACCTAATATATACAAAAGTCTTTGATTTGTCTGCAGGAATTGAGCCTGGCACTTGTGTAAATATGAAACTGTGATGTTTAAGCTAAAGAACAAAGCCTCTTATCTCCGAGAAGGTGTAATGTGCTCCTGGTAGTTTATGTGGACTAGGCATGGGTGGAGAACAAAGAGCTGTCCTGTGGATTTATAGGTCATATAAGTCTTTGTTAAAAGGTCTTTGTTTAAAGTGGTGATGTGAACAGCATGTTCATTTTTTTGTGCTGTGCAACAGTATGTGAGGGGCAATCTCATTGAATTTTGTACTAGCTAATTACTTTTTCTACACCCCTACTAGTTTTTCAGCACTTTACCTTATTGCCTAAATAAGCCTATAGCATGTGCAGCCCTACAGTTTAGTGTATGTGTCATTTTGCTTTTATTTCATAGAGTCCTAGAATGGTTTGGGTTGGAAAGGACCTTAAAACTCATCCAGTTCCAATCCCCTGCCACGGGCAGGGACACCTTCCACTAGAGCAGGTTCCTCAAAGCCCTGTCCAACCTGGCCTTCAATTTATAGTACTTTGGAGTAAGGTACAGAACTCTGGATGGAAATTAAGCTGCTTTCATCTCCTTTCTTCTACTTCTTGCATCCCTGTTTCAGAGGGAGTGACAGGCTTGAAGGAACTGGCCTTTCTGCGAGACCTGGCAGAGCAGAACTCGGTGAAGTACGGGGTGCCCGACCGAACAGTCCTGCCTGTGATCAAGGGGAGCATGATGGTCCTCAACCAGCTGAGTAACCTGGAAACAACAGTCGGCCGATTCTATACGAACCTCCCCAACCGAATGATCGATGAGGCAGTCTTCAGTCTGCCTTTCTCAGATGAAATGGGAGATGGTGAGTGCTTACATTGAATTTAGCTATAAAAGAGTAAGAGATTAGGTTCTCTTCGCTCATTATTTCCAGATACACTGTAGTCTTATAAGATGATCCTTTTAGGTGTGTTCACAAGGCAAATATTAAATTAGCCTTTCATGCCAGTAGGTTGTTTTATCTGCAGGAGGTCTAGTTATGAAAAAAGTGGTAACAAGGCACAGAACAGACAGATTCAGGTTGGATTCTCTGTGGATGAAATTTGTTCTTGTATATATGTACATATACAGCATCCATCATTTCATTTGTGGAGAGAAATTCTTCATACTCGGGGGAAACCATCTTGTCACATGGAGATGACAGCCATCACCATGCCGCACCGTTGCAGGGTTCATCATTTCAGTACTTCTGTATGTCTTGAGGTCTTACAGATAAACTCAGTGGATTGCAAGCGGGGGAAAGCAACCACCTTAGCAAATAGCAGAAAGATATTATTAGTTACTGTACTAAGTTCACTATCCTTAGCTCTTCCGTTAGCTTCAGCACACTTGGTCTGCCTCCAGCACTGGGCAGACGGGAAAGCCTGAGCTGGCTGGTGACTGCCTGGCCAATCTGGAGTGAGTGATATGCTGAATTTAGTGGAAGCCTAGTGACAGGTTTTGCACAGATTGTTCTTAATCTTCTTCTAAGATATTATTACTGTTATTCTTCTATCCTGAAGAATATTTAAATGCAGCAGGTGTCCATGGTCTGATTCTCCTATCAGTATGTAATTTATGCTGACATGATGAGAAGGTACATGGATCTTCCCTTTTCCCTTAAAATTAGATACCATGTTAACAAAAACTGTGAGTTCAACTTGATCTGATCTCACACTACATCCAGTAATGGAGAGACTGAAGGTGTAGAGATCCATAGAGATTTTTGGGAGTATAGAATCATGCCTGTGAGATGACATGTAAGAAATGCAGAAACCAGTTTAGTTTGTGCTCAGGATAAGCATGCACTGTGGGGTGGTCCTTTTTGGACTCTTGCTGGGAGGAGGTTAAAAGAGGTAGGGGGTGGGCTTGGGCAGCTCCCATGGTCCTGACAGAGCTCCCCTGGCTGGACACACACCCTGCCTTGGGTCATAGGATCACAGAATCACAGGGTAGTTTGTGTTGGAAGGGACCTTAAAGCTCATCCAGCTCCAACTCCCTGCCATGGGCAGGGACACCTTCAGCTAGACCAGGTTGCTCCAAGCCCCATCCAACCTGGGCTAATACTTGTTCAAGCATCAGCAGCTTAAGTGCTGCTGTTCTTCTTACCTTTGGGATCTGGTGCCCTTCCTAAAGCTCAGCGTTCTCATTTGGAAGGTCAGAGTTGTTGGCGTTACCCCTGCTAGTTCTTGGGCAGCTCATGTACCATTTCTCTAGCACTGCCATCTGTAAAGAGATGTGACCATCACAGTGGTGTTAGGAAATACATTTCATACTATTTTGTGTTGCTTTAGCAATTGAGCAAGTTCTGTATTTCTTCATTCAGGACTTTGCCTATTCTCAGTCTTGGCAGAGGGCTAGTTGAGAGTTATGCTGAATAGTTTTCAAGGGCTGCTGAGTTTAGGTTGCGCATTTACTGTCTGTGTTGAGTCCCAAAACAAACTTAAGGCTGTTTCTGAGTACATCTTTTCTGAGTCAGGATGCTGCTTTCTGTGTTTCATAACCCTGGTAATTAAGCTGAATTATTACTCTCTCACAAAGCCATATCCAAGGATGATGGAAACTTTGAGCAACAGAAGGATTAGAAATGGTGCAATAGAGAACGTTGGTCTTACCTAAATTTCGAAAGTGTACTTAAAAGCTTATACAGGCAAATGAATTTTATATTGGCTTGAAGTAAAAGAGTCATTGAGTTTCCAAGTAGCAGTGATGTAGAAAGGAAAGAAATAAAACATTACTGAGAGTTCTTACCTCAGGCACAAGGTGCATCCCAAACTGTTGTGTAATTATGGGTATGATTCCCAGTACAGTGGCCATACTGGGATTTAGTGAAGCAGAGAAGGCTTTAATATTCTGAATATGCAATTAGAAGAACAAGAATTCATCCCTAGTGTTGCTTTACATGTTCAAATTCTCTTCCTTCCTCCTCCCCCTGTTTTTCAATTGCCTTAAAGAGCAAAATACTACCTTGGCTTTTGAGGCAAATGTGTTGCTGATCTGTAAGGCATCGCATGGAGAATCATAGAATGGTTTGGGTCGCAAAGGACCTTAAGATCGTCCAGCTCCAACCCCTGCCATGGGCAGGGATGTCTCACACTAGACCATGTCGCCCAAGGCCATGTATCCAATCTGGCCTTGAACACTGTTAGGCACGGGGCAGCCACAGCTTGTCTGGGCACCCTGTGCCAGCGCCTCAGCACCCTCACAGGGAAGAACTTCTTCCTTGTAGACTGACAACAACCTTAAAACATCAACTGTGGTGTATTTTAATAAATGGATCAAATAAACTTCAGGTTGCTATCAGAAATATAGAAATTAACTAACTTGGTAGAGTAGCTAACAGCAGCCGGACGTGACAGATGACCTGCTCAGCTTCCCTGTAGGCATGCCAGTTTTTGTCCATATTCCTGCAGGGAATGCTCTATAGAAATTTATCTGCATAGCATGTTGAAATGATGAAGCACATGCTCTGTTTCCCCTAAAAACAATTAACTAGATGTTACTGTTGATGGTTTTATGTTATTTCTCTCATTCTAAGGCCTGATAATGACTGTGAGTAAGCCATGTTACTTTGGAAACCTGCTGCTGGGGATTGTTGGAGTAGATGTTAATCTCGCTTATATCCTCGAAGATGTCACTTACTACCAAGACTCCTTGGGTTCCTACACTTTCCTTATTGATAATAAAGGTAACTTTTGGCTCACATAATCTCTTCTACTCCCACTGAGGTCAGTAACCATCAAAAGGAAACACTCAATTCTCGCTTCTCTCAATAGTTGATAAGTAATGAAAGATAATATCCATTAAAAGACTGATTCCATGTTGTTGGGTTAGTTTTGCCTGAGAGTTGGTGGAGGCTGTAGGTGAATTCATGACTTAAAATTCCTGAGCCAAAGTTTTGTTGAGGAAGGACTTACTTGCTGTTGAGATTTCCTACATGTGCAACAGCTGAGGTTTTCTGTATGTGTTGGGACAAAAGGCAAAACTGGTGTACATGTGTGTGCAGCTTTTCTGATCCCAACCTCTCTTTATGGCTTGTTCTTCAAGCTGGCTTTCATTTACCCCTTACTTAGTTCTTCATTTGCAACTTCTTTGATGAGAATACTTGCTTGTTCACTGTTAAGCCTTTGCAAAACCTGTATACCGTTACTGTATTCTTTTCCTCTATAAATATTCATTCTGGGCTCAGTTGTTACACTGCACTCAATGTATGGGTTTGTGTCTTTCTCTTTCAGGATACACACTTATGCACCCATCCCTTACCAGGCCTTACCTGCTGTCTGAACCACCACTCCACACAGATATCATCCATTACGAGAACATTCCTAAATTCGAGCTGGTGCGCCAGAACATCCTTAGGTAAGGGATCGGGGTACAAGGCCAAATGTTAGCAGTCCGTAGGGCACTACCAGTATTTCCAGAGGAGTTTTAAGAAAATATAAAATTCCTTTTCTGACAATATCTGGGTACTTTGATGGAATCTTCCCCCTCCCCACAGCTCTGGTTTGCTTTTATCTCCAGCTTTCTTCCTTTTATCATTTGGTGTGCTAACCAGTGGTTTCCGTAACTGATCTAGAAGTTACTCCCTCTAATCTCTCTTCCATGTAGGGAAGATTTCCCACTAGTTGGACTAGGTTTTTCTTTATCCTTTGCCTAATCTGAGTATGTTTGTTAACTCAAAATGTGGTGGTACATGAGTGTGTTTTCAGCATACATGCACCTTTTCTTCACCCAAGACAGATAACAATTAATCTCACCGTATCTTAGGATATTTTTATAAATGCACAATACATGGATTTTTCTTAAGCACTTACTCAGTGTTTAATACAATGTTGGATGTTTTATCTGCCAATGTAGCATTCCCTTGGGCAGCCAGATCATTACAGTTCCTGTGAACTCCTCACTCTCTTGGCATGTGAACAAACTGAGGGAAATTGGAAAAGAAGCCTACAATGTCAGCTATGCCTGGAAAATGGTAAGGAATAGAAGCAACCCTGTTACAGGATGGCATAGACTACGTTTATATATTGAAGTACATTAATATACTGAATATAGTGAAGTTGTATGATCTTTACATTAATACTGTGGGGTAAATATCAGCTCATTCTGACACTACCTTGTTGCAGAGCTCTGTCAGTAGCCAGTGATGCTGTTTGCTGTAATTTAATACTTTTCTCAAACATTAATGATATTGAAGTGTTCATTGAAACTGAGCAGGATGTGTATGCAACAGGCTGTAGCATCAATTGTAAGAGCTTTGGGAGAGCTTCTAGCAGCTGTCTTCCTTCAGTTTTGAACATATCTGAACACTAGTCTTGACCCAGACAATAAAATGGAATCTAAGGTTAAATAGAATCCTTAAATGATGCCAGAAATAATTGGCTACTTCTTTGTGCCAACAAACTCAAGAGAGTACTTGTGGGTCATTTCACAGTATTAACTTAAATCTAAGCTAAAACATTAAGCTGAGCAGTTTTAAGAGATTACATCTGCTGTTGTGTAACAGAAATTCATATAGGAGGGTGTCTGGAGCTGATTTGCTAATGTTGTAATGCTGCATTAAATATCAAACACCCTTGCAGAGCAGCTGGGCATCTCCAGGTATTACTAGCCTGATGTACTGTACAGGATATTTAACCTATGCAAACCAATAAAGCATGTGACACATGCAGTACGCAATTAAGAGTGGTGATGATAAGATCTTATTTTGGAGAGTTCTTTGTCTGTATTCTTCATAAAGGGAATACCAGTGTGTTTTTATCCAGTGTGAACTTGAAGGCTCTCCTCTGTTAATGACACTTCATAAAGTACCCACAGAACAGGATTAGAAGTTATTGTTAATTGAACAACAAAATGAAGGTCTTAGTGTAATATTTTTTCCTGAAGACTAAAGGTTTTCTCCATAGACTATGGAAAAGGTTGGGATTTTTTTACAGTTCAGTGGCTCTGATCCATACCAGATGATTACAGACTGGAAGGTGGCTGTATGGGACTGAGTTGCGGTCATCAGACCACTGGAGACAAGTTTCCCCATCATGCATGTTGACCTGTGTGGCTTGAGCACAGGCCTTCTCACTGTTTTCTCTAGGATTAAGTCCATATTAGCTTCTTTAAAAAGAAGCTGTCTATTTTCAGAGAGTGGGAACTGTGATCCTTGAAGGTGTGGCCAAGTGTGGTGCTGCCTTCCAGAACTGGACGAGATGAACAATTAAAGAGAAGAGTGAATGTTAAACACAATATAAGTTCTGTAACTCCTCCACCTTTTTGTTTCTGTTTGATGACTTGCCCAATGTTTTTCAGGTCCAGGACACATCCTTTATTCTGTGTGTGGTGGTAATACAGCCAGAAATACCTGTTAAGCAGCTGAAGAATCTCAACACAGTCCCCAGCAGCAAGCTCCTGTATCATCGACTGGATCTGCTGGGCCAGCCAAATGCCTGCCTGCACTTCAAGCAGCTGGCTACCTTAGGTAAAGCCTTCTCACAATTCATCTGGACCACCTCGTGTGTGTTTCTGTAGAGTGTTGCAGTGGAGAGCCTCTCACAAAACCCTGGAAATACTCTTCTCTTGAGAGGCTTTTATTTCCAAGGCTGATTCTTTAATCAGCTGTTACCTTTCATTGATCATAGCTCCCCTGCTCAATGGCCAGCACTTGCACGGATGAACTGCAGTGGGACTACTCATCAGAGTACAAGATAAATACACCATGAGTGCATTTATCTAACTTGATCTGAGAACTCCATCAAGTTCCCAGGAAGTGGAGTGCTGAGAGTGAGAGATGTCTTACCAAGCTTAAAACTCAGTTCTCTGTTGTCAGCTGTAAAGCAGCTTATTGACAAATAACCTAAGTAAGATGAAGTCCCAGCCAGTCGTGCAGGACTCCTACTCTTTGGACTTTGGATTTGTGCAGATTTTTCATTGCCATAATCATTTAATACCATCAGTCTATGTGAAGCCAGAAGTTAAGCCTGTTGGGGGAAACTGAACTTCAGTGGGGTGATGGCTTCCAGCCCTTCCTTACCTGCTTAAGTTGTTGGGTTACTGACATACTCCTGCTTTTAAGCTAAACCAATTCTGCTGTACCTGACTAAGTTCAGTAGTTGCTCAAACATAAGTGGAAAGAGGGAGAGTCTCTATGGCGATATAAGTTCTAATGTCTGGAAAGAATAGAGAGCTTCAAATACATCCTAAGAACATAGAAAGTTTTTATATAATTATAGTAAGTTGCAAATTTTCATATCTAAGTATTAACCTTTGGGGATTTGCTAAAATCTGTGCTATGTTATGAGCAGTTCTCAAGCGCTTTTGTTTGTGGCAAGGTTTGAAGGTCTCGTGGTGGATTTTCTTAGCTATATTGCAGTGCCACAAATAGCTAAGTGAGATTAGACTGGAGGAGTGATGGAGGAACTTAACAAACCTATGGAAATTGCTTTGCCAATTGTTTAAAATACAGGGTTTTTTCTTTCTTTAATGTGCTGCCTAGTCTTGATTATTTTCTATCCAGAAAGACAAGATATAAATGGAAAATAGCCAAAAACCCAGTACTAAGCTGACAAGTGGAAAAACTTCATGCAAAGCAAAATGCAATCGCATCAGAGTATTTGGTCTGGGAAGCAGATGAAGGACTGTAATAGAAGTTTGTAAGTGATGACTGCAGTACATCTGGTTGCTGGCTGTATGGTGATGTGTTTCAGAGGAATGTGAATAAAAGCTGAACACTCCACATAACTCCAGTGAAATTTTTCCTCTGGAGACCATTACACATGGGGAAATTGGATTCCATGGGTCAAATACTCAGAAAAGGAGTTCTCAACCTTCAGCACTGCATCATCATTTTTCTGTTAAAAAGAGAAAGCTGTCTGGTACTGCAGTTTCTGTACAATGAAAGTTCACTTCGTAGTCTGTTCTGAAAATCACCCGGACAGCAACACTGTTACTGGTAACCTCCCTCTTCTGTGCTTGTAATTCTCCATTTGTTCATTATCTGTAACTGAAATTTCAACTGAAATGAGTTTGTTTGTTACCTGTAACTTTGGCCAAGGGCCTGTAGGGACAGGCCAAGGGGAATGGCTTTGACCTGCTAGAGGGGAGACTGAGATGAGCTCTTAGGCAGAAGTTCTTCCCTGTGAGGGTGCTGAGGCACTGGCACAGGGTGCCCAGAGAAGCTGTGGCTGCCCCATCTCTGGCAGTGTTCAAGGCCAGGTTGGACACAGGGGCTTGGAGCAAGCTGCTCCAGTGGAAGGTGTCCCTGTTTGTGGCAGGGGTTGGAACTGGATGAGCTTTAAGGTCCCTTCCAACACAAACCAGGCTGGGATTCCATGGTTCTAAGTGGACTGACTTTGTGACTCCTGTATTTTGAAGCAAGGAAGGCTGTTCACGTGCAACCTGAGTTTTGTCCATGCATGGGGAGCCAAGTGGTGCTGGTGAATTGCTCTGGTTTGGGTGGAAAACCTCAAGTTTCCTGCCCATGCTCACAGCCCACCCATGGCCTGACAGAGCCGTGTGCTTTGCATGCCGAAGTGTGGGAGACTGGAGGAACGGGCAGAGGAGTGAACAGTGCATCGGTGTAATTCCCTGCACATGTCCTCAGCCAGGACATCACCTCAGGTACCCTTCACGGTACAGACGTGTTTGCTGTGCACTGTGTGTAATTCGTTGTCCTGTCTCACATTTTGCTCTTTTCAGAAAGCCCCACAGTAATGCTCTCTGCAGGCAGCTTCTCTTCTCCCTACGAACACCTCAGCCAGCCCGAGACCAAGCGGATGGTGGAGCATTACACGGCGTACCTCAGTGACAACACGCGCCTCATTGCCAATCCTGGCCTGAAGGTACGCCCTGGTGATGGAGGACATGGTTCCCTCATGTCCCACCCCTTCATCCAGGAGGAACACTCATCTTCAGATGCTCAGAGGGTTACGGAGAGGTGGTTTGGAATGCTGTTCCCATGCCTGGAGAGATGGCTGTGGGCTTTAAGGCCTGGAAGAGTGGAAAGAAGAGGGAGAGGGCTTCCTCCCCAAGAGGGGGGGAAGGAAGTTGATAAGCAGCTATTGAAATAAATCCTAGAAAAACTAAGGCTGCAGTAAATTCTCAGCAGAAAAACCTTTGTTTTCTTAAGCACACAAATGAGAAACGTCTATTTGTGTGCAAGCCAAGCAGTATTTATATTTACATGAAGTAAAAAGGCAAACCCTAAAAGCCTCAGAGATAACGACAACATTATTTCATTATAATAAGCTTTCCCTTTGCCTGGAATGTGCCAGATCCGTCTGGTGTGAGAAGACTTGAGACAAGTAATTGAGTTTAGATGATCTCTGATCGCTCTTTAGGAAACCCCACGAGCAGCTTATTATCTTTTCCTGCAAGTCTTAGAGGAACCCTGCCAGGTCTGCCTTTGTTTTGCAGTTCTCTGTCAGAAATGAAGTAATGGCTACCAGTCACGTCACAGATGAATGGATGACACAAATGGAAATCAGCATCCTCAACAGTTACATTGTGCGCCGTTACATAGCAACCCCCAATGGGGTGCTCCGAATTTACCCCGGTTCCCTCATGGACAAAGCATTTGATCCCACCAGGAGACAATGGTGAGTTTTTAGGGTCCCATTATCAAAGCTTTGGATTATCCCAAAGGGCAATAAGGGAAATAGTTGGTATCCATTTCATAGCCTGGGTTTGTTCATGGCCAGCTCATAAACTACTTAACTAGAAATGTTTTCATCCTTGGTGCTTAAATACAGCTTGTTAAAACCTCCCTTGGTTCTAATTTCAATCCTTCTTATTTTAAGTGGTAGCTTCTGTTTCACATCCCTGCCATGGCAGATGGGACTATAAATATTCAGGAAATGAGCATCCCCTTCAGGATTAGCCAATTCAGGAGTATTTTCAGGTCCTGGTGCCATTTTTGGTTGTGAATATTTTAGCCTTTCTGTTTGTTTACAGCGGGTTTCCTTGCTCATTTAAAGCAGGAATTTGCTGGCTCGATGCACTATTAATTATACAGTAGCATCTGATTTGGGAAAATATTTGTATACATTACAAATGAGAGCTGGAGACATGAGAGTGCTCTGCAGTGTGTGTGGATGTGCGCTTTGTTGAAAGGAGCCAGCCAGGTGCTTCCACACCATGACACTGGGAAAGCCATGAGCCAGCGGCCCTGGCTGCAAAGGAAAGGCTCTGAAATGCTCCTGGCATTGGCCATGCTGTTGTTCTTCTGATACCTGTTTTCCCTGAAAATACCATTACCATGGCTCCTGGTTAGGTTTTCCTCAGGTTTTTGTTCTTTTTGTGATGGAATTTTGCTCTTTTTTTGGTAGTGAGATAAATGGTGTGCATTCATATGTATCATATATATATATTTTAATATATATCATACATATATCATAGTGAAAAAGTTCTTCCCTGTGAGGGTGCTGAGGCGCTGGCACGGGGTGCCCAGAGAAGCTGTGGCTGCCCCGTGTCTGGCAGTGTTCAAGGCCAGGTTGGACACAGGGGCTTGGAGCAAGCTGCTCCAGTGGAAGGTGTCCCTGTTTGTGGCAGGGCTTGGAACGGGATGAGTGTTAAGGTCCTTCCAACACAAACCAGGCTGGGATTCTATGAATCTGTGATACTGCAAATGAACTGAGTGTACATTTACAATCCTGTGTCTTCATTTTATAAGCTCCCGTATTATTTTAATTATTGTTTGGGGGATTGGTTTGGGGTGGGATTTTTTTCTTATCTTTCACATTTCCCTGATTTTCTCAATCCATGATTTTGGAAAAGCCTCCATGTGCTGCATGAAATAGTGCCCTGGTTTTTATATAAAGCCAAGTGGTAGTGTTGTGAAAAGAAGATGCAAGTAAAACACTAGAAATAAAGTAGAAGTCAGTTGAGCTCCTTGCACAGCCCAGTCCAGACTCATAGGTTAATGCACTGTGGTAGAGAAAAGCAAAGCTTTTTCATACACAAAAGTGTTTCCAACACCTGGAATGTTTTATAAACTTTCTTACTACGGTAAGAAGATAAATGGCATGATTGTGACTTACTTTGTGTTGAAAGTAAGTTTATAAAGAGATTGTAATCACTTTCTGGCATATTTCTGAGTATTCTTGCCTGAATTCTGTGTACAGGATGTCATTTCTTCTCCATTTGCAACACATCAATTTTGACAGCATTTACTTTGTGTTTGGGACTGCTGGCACTAAGTCATATGATGTTTAGGGGGAAAAGGTCTAAAATTACATTAAATATATTCTGTGTAGAATATATTAAGCTTTTAATGCAGTTGAATGCATTGAGGAACATTTATTGAGCAAGGCTCTTTTGGGTCTGGATTCTAATCGTACTTAGGTTTCTGTTTACTATTAAGAAACATCAGTTTGGTAGCACATTGTTCACATTGTGCAAAATTCAGGGTCTGTCTCTATTCCTGCAAGAGCAAGGATGCTGTCTTAAAGTAACCATTTGTCACTTATTCTGATCGTTTCTTTCGGCTTCCCTTAGGTACTTGCATGCAGTGGCTAACCCAGGACTCATAACCTTTACTGGTCCCTACTTAGATGTTGGAGGGGCTGGCTACGTTGTTACGATCAGTCACACCGTCCATTCGTCCAGGTAAATGGTGTTCTGAGGTTTGTGCCAAGCAAGAATACTCTCAGTGATCAAGATTTGCTTTGGGTGGGAGAGAAAAATGCTGGATGACTTGTATGTGTTCAAGAACTGAAAACCAAACCTAGTTTTAAAGTGCTTTTGGTGGCATGTAATATAACCTTGACCTTAGAGCAGCTACAGGAAACCTGGAGAGGGGCTTTGGCCAAGGGCCTGTAGGGACAGGCCAAGGGGAATGGCTTTAACTGCCAGAGGGGAGACTGAGATGAGCTCTTAGGCAGAAGCTGTTCCCTGTGAGGGTGCTGAGGCGCTGTCAGGGGGTGCCCAGAGAAGCTGTGGCTGCCCCGTGTCTGGCAGTGTTCAAGGCCAGGTTGGACACAGGGGCTTGGAGCAAAGCTGCTCCAGTGGAAGGTGTCCCTGCCTGTGGCAGGGGTTGGAGCTGGATGACCTTTAAGGACCCTTCTAACCCAAACCAGTCTGGGATTCTGTGTTTAAAGGACAGTTTATAGGGTATGTACTACACCTTTCTGTCACAAGTTCTCCCAAGTTTCAGAAACTGTAGTTACTCATTTTGGTTTTTACATGGAGTTTCTTCCAGTACTGTAACTGAGCACTTGGCTTCTGCCCTAGTGGCTTCTACTAGTACAAGGGTAACTTCTAATGTGCTGGTGAAGATGGATCACAAAGCCAGCAGAGCCCAGGTCACTACTTTTCTGCTCTGCTCAGAGACATCTCGGCTTTGTTTGGGATTTCCCACCACGGGACATCTGCCTGTCTCTTTTGGCAGGAACATTCCGAGGCCGAACGCCTGATGGTGCTTCTCACAGAGGAATTTACTTAAAGGAAAGGAGCACTTTTGTAAGAAGAGAAGTGCAATTAATCAGAAATCTGATTTTATCTAGTGCGAGATGGTTTACTTAGCTTTAAGAACTTAAAGCTCCTGTGGGTTATTAGAACATGATTAAAGGACGGTTAAACAAAGTTTGGCAGATGTGAGTGTGATTCCTGGGTAAATATGACCCCTAAAGCTTATAGTCACATGTGGTTATAATCCCCAAAGAGGTCTTAGTTTAAAAAGAAGAGGGCTGGGGGAGGAATCAGGGCAGTTAAGAGGCATAGTCACATTAGAAACTGCTCTCTGGGTTTAAATAACAGTATTAGCTTCTCTGGAACTGAAGCTTCGCTCTCATTCCCAACTTACTTCTCTTTTGGAGGCAGGGAATAGAAGGTTTATGCAAGATGTTATTTAATACAGCTTGCATCAGTAAAGCAGAAGGATTTAACGCTTAAAGATGAAGCTGAAATACATTTACAGCATTCCTGATGGCTTTTTGTCTGTTAGGACAGAGCAGTAACTTCATAGCTTGATGCCTTGTCATATACAGTTAAATGTATCCGTGCTGCTTCACTGTCATCCTTTTCCCATTCCTTCTCCCTGAAATGGGTAATGTGAAAAATAAGTTAAAGGCAGGTTTTTAGGATCTGTATTCATAAATCTACAAATCAGATTTGCCTGCATCTTCACTGCATTTCTTTAAAAGCCAACAAGCTTCAGTCCAGTAAACAGAGTTGGTTTTATATAAGGGGCTGCCAACAAGCCTCTGCTTTGTGTAGTCGAGCTGTGCCATTCGGTATCTTCTTCTTCTCAGCATTTTTCTTCCCAGCTTCAGAGATGAAGTCATTTAGAAAAGTATTTGAAGAAGCAGCAAGTCAAAGGTGTCTCCTTGGCCATTAACATAAGGCTCACATAGGTGCCAAATAGCACACCTGGTGACTTGAGGACAAGCTGATCATTGTGCATCCTTCAGAGATGAGAGGTAGCTTGGTCTGGCCATACCACCCCAGTGCTGCACGAAGCAAATGTTGAGAGTTTGGATGTTGGAAACCTGGTGACAGAGATTCCCTCATCATTTGGCCCAGCCTCAGGCTGCTGCACACCACCACGTAAGCAGAACCATTTCATAACCTGCCCTAATAACTATTGTTTTCCTCTATTTTCTGGCTGAAATTCACAATCACTCCTACACTTTGCGATTTTAGGGATTTAACAAAAAGTCTATGGCAGCTTCTTTTTCAGGTCCTAATGCTGGGGACTGAGCAAAGAGGAGCAGTGCAGAACACAACCACAGTGAGGCAGTGGGGATTCAGGTGCTAGAAATGCAGAACCCGCATCCTGCATTTGCTTGTGTCGGTGGGGAGTTTTAACCCTAATGGCTGTTGCTAAATATTAAATGTCTGTAGGTGACTAGGGTGTATGTAAGAGTGGAGGGAGAACAGCCCATGGGGACATGGGTCAGTTCCTGGGCCCGTGGCAGGGGTTGGAACTGGAAGAGCTTTAAGGCCCCTTCCAACCCAAACCATTCTAGGATTCAGTGATTTAAACACAAACAGGGTGAACTGAGCTTCAGCATGGAGGTGTGGGTTTGAGCTGGCCATTTATATACCAAGGAAACCAGTCCCAGGTCAAGTAGGGAACTGAGTAATTAAAGTATCAATTATTAATAGAGCCATGAAAGCCTTTTCCCTTTTCTCCTCCCCTCTCTGCAGTGCTCAGATGTCTTCAGGACATTCAGTGGCAGTGATGGGCATTGACTTCACCCTGCGGTACTTCTACAAAGTCCTCATGGACCTGCTACCAGTTTGTAACCAAGACGGAGGAAACAAAATAAGGTAAGCTGAGGAACTGCTGCCAGGCAGGAAATACCTAAACCCTTTTTCTTCTCTTTTTCTTTAACCAGATGACCCAGAGGTACTTCCCAACCTCTCTTATCCTAGGATTCTGTTCTTTTTAATGTGTGTTCTCTGATACCCACTAAACGTTGTGACTGGTCTTCTCATAAAGATTATGTGGACTTTATGCAAGATCAAGCTATCATCAGCCAAGCAATCAGGCTGCAGGATTACAAAACCAGAAGATAGCTTTATTTAGACATCACTGAAATCCTGGGCAACCCCTCCAATTCTTTATTAAATGAACACACTTCTCATTCTCTTCTGTTTGTTTTCATTCTGTTATTTAGTTACTGTGAGCATGTAATGATGATGTATTATCTCTAATTACTAAAGATATGATTATTCAAATACACTTTTGATATATTTTTCTTAGAAGTG
This sequence comes from Myiopsitta monachus, assembly GCA_017639245.1. Lineage (NCBI taxonomy): Eukaryota > Metazoa > Chordata > Aves > Psittaciformes > Psittacidae > Myiopsitta > Myiopsitta monachus. Next base: position 62,587,079 of record CM029923.1, read on the forward strand.
CATAGCACAGCACTAGGCAGAAGTAGTCTGAGTTTATTTAGCCCTCTGTGGATCTTAACTGCTCCTCTCTAAGCATGGGAGGGGGGCAGGGGTAGACTCTGGTTTGGATCTGGAATAACTTGATAACAGGATTTGGGCACTGTTGTTTCTTTGTTTGCTTTTAAACCTTAAATTTGGGAAGGGAAGTGGTTTTCTGTCATCCTCCAGTTCTTTTCTGGTTTGGTTTGGATATTTTTTAATCTATTTTTATGGTGTACCAGAAAAAATGAGGGTTTCTGGTTTGGCATTCCTTCCCCCTCCCAGTTAAAAACTGCTAACAATCAACAGGGTCAGAGGCTTTATTCTGTTTCCTCATTCCCTGAATGAGGAATTTCAAGCATATCGTTAAATGCATGTAGCTGGATCTGATGCTTACAGCCTCTGTGTAAATGCACACGGGTACTAACAGCCAACTCTTCTAACTATCTGGCAGGCATCTGGGGGTTTTTAATGTATCTCTACTAAGCTTTTTCTCTCTGGAGTCACTCTGTTTCCCATATACAAGTTTTCATGAGTCCTTTGTATACCTAAAGTGTACAGTCCCATCTAGAGAAGCTGATTGCTTTAAGTTATACCTGCTCTCTCCCTCCATGAGCCAATGGCAGGGGGGTGGAACTAAATGACCTTTAAGGTCCCTTCCAACCCAAAACATTCCATGTTTCTATGTAGGCAGAGCTTTACACAGCAGACTGCCATGGGAATCAGAGACTTTAAAGTGTTGCCCGCCCCAGGCAGGAGGCTGCCACCCTGCTGGGCTCTTTGGGAGCATTGAGTGGTCACATTAACCTCTTCTGCAGCCACTGATTCTCTTGATCTTGCCTTCCCCAGTGTGGCTGTCTGCAGCTATGGAAACAGGAGATGCCCAAAACAGCACGGATTAAATCCTTGCAGCACACTGATTTCAGGATAGGGGCACAGATCCAACATGGTTTCCCTGAGATCGCATGGGAAACTAATGGGATGAGCTGGAAAGGGAGAGGAAGAGATGGGAAGGCTGAGGGTGAAACAGGAGTGATTTATCTCCCTGTTAAAATGGAATTCTAAAGCAAGAGGTTCTCAAAGGCGAGTGTGAAATCTCTGTTTAATTAGTAAGATAGTAGACTAAGAAACTGTCAAAGCTTTCCATGTTCATTATGCTGCATTTGTCATAGAATCCTAGAATGGGTCTGGGTTGGAAAGGACCTTAAAGCTCATCCAGTTCCAACCCCTGCCACGGGCAGGGACACCTTCCACTAGAGCAGCTTGCTCCAAGCCCCGTCCAACCTGGCCTTGGTTATATCTGGATCTTTCCTGATCAGACAAGAGAACGCATTGAGCAGTTTTCCTTTCTGTTTCTAATCCATTCCCTTTTCAAGTCCTAGATGGTCCAGGATTGCTGTAACAGTTACAGATTTAAAAGCTTCAGGGAAATACCCAATATATTCTTTAAAGCCATTTTACAGTGAATTTGTTTAATGGCCCCATTAGTTCAATAAATGGAAGCCTTTAAAAATTGCCCTCTGGCTGTAAATTTAAGATCATGTTTTATCTCATTGAGGTCTAATGGGAAGCTCTCTGCTTTGTTTGTTGTGGACAGGTGCTTTATCATGGAGGACAGAGGGTACCTTGTGGCTCACCCAACCCTCATCGATCCCAAGGGACATGCACCGGTGGAGCAACAGCACATCACACACAAGGTCTGCCTCCTTTTTCCCTTGGTTTAATCCTACCTTGACTACTTTCTGAGGTGGTAAGGACTGTACAGAAGCCGCTGTCTGCGTCTGATTCCAAAGGCATAAAGTCCTGTTTTTCACTTAGGAGCCTCTGGTAGCAAATGACATTCTGAACCACCCCAACTTTGTCAAGAAAAACCTCTGCAACAGCTTCAGTGACAGAACAGTTCAGCGGTTTTATAAATTCAATACCAGCTTAGTGGTGAGTGTGTTTTCCTATCTCATTTTGCTTTTGAATGTACTTTGGTTGGGTTGGGTTTCTTTTGGAAAGCCTTGCCAGGATGGGCAGACGAGGCTGGAAGCCAGCCTGCCGTGTGGGTTGGCCTCCGTTCGCCCTCCCCAAACACAACATCAGCAATCTGGACTGCACAGGCTGTGTTTGCACGAGGAGTCAGTTGACATACAAGGGATTATGGATGTGAGCGTTGGCCAACTGCGGTTGGCGCCTGCAAAGCCTCATCCAGCATCATGAAAAAGGAGCAGTTCTGTGGCTTTAGGTGAGGCATTTCCAGCAGTAGTTGGGACTTTTCGCTTTGGATCCTCTGACCTGACCTCTGGCTTCCAACACTGACCATTGTCACGTCCTCCTGTGACATGGGTAGTAAAGGTCTCTAATAACTTCAGCTTCTAGTTTGGTGTCCAGATAAATGCATTTACTGATGCAGTGTAGGTGAGGAATCCCAGCCTGGTTTGTGTCGGAAGGAACCTTAAAACTCATCCAGTTCCAACCCCTGCCACGGGCAGGGAAACCTTCCACTAGAGCAGCTTGCTCCAAGCCCCTGTGTCCAACCTGGCCTTGAGCACTGCCAGGGATGGAGGGATTGAGCATTTACAATTTCCTTGAGCAGCCTGTTCCATTGCCTCACCACTGTCACAGGGAAGATCTTATTCCTTATATCCAACCTAAATCTCCCCTGTTTAAACCAATTCCCCTTTGTCCTGTCCCTACAGTCCCTAATGAAGAGTTCCTCTCCAGCATCCTTGTAGGCCCTCTTCAGATGCTGGAAGGCTGCTCTGAGGTCTCCACACAGCTTCTCTTCTCCAGGCTGAACAGCCACAATTTTCTCATCCTGTCTTCATATGGGAGATGCTTCAGCCCCTGGTCATCCTCGTGGCCCTTCAACAATTTCATGTCCTTCTTCTGTTGAGGATGCCCTTCTTCTGTTGGGGCCCTTGTAAAGCTTATGAGCCAAGAGTATCTTTTCCTACGTTCAACAGTTGTTCCACTCAGCAGTAGCAGCTTGGAAGCGAAACTCAACAGCTTGATGAACAAGTTTATGTGAAGGCAATTTTACTTCTGAAGGCGGCACTCCCGTGCATTTGTATTCCCTCAGCTCTGTGGGTTTCCTTGGAAGGGGGCAAGTCTTCAGCTCTAAAACAATGAGTTTCTTGCTATGCTGTTGACACTACTTGTGTTGTTTTCCTTAGGGTGACCTGACAAACCTGGTCCACGGCAGTCACTGCTCCAAGTACAGGCTGACACGAATTCCAGGCACCAATGCCTTCGTGGGAATCGTCAATGAGACCTGCGATTCACTTGCCTTCTGTGCCTGCAGTATGGTAGACAGGCTCTGCCTCAACTGCCACAGGTGAGCAGGAGATGGGAAATGAGGCTCCAGGCATTTGCTATTTCCCTCTTTCCTGATTCAAGGTTTATAAAAAGCACGTTTATTTCATGAGCTAAATGAAAACATGCGGGGGAAAACTGAAGTGAAAACAAAATAGTTACTTTACCTACATTGCTGATAAGAGACCCAGTGACTTGGCATACTGCTAGTCCTTTGCCATGTTGTCAGTGTATTAAAATACAGGGTAGTTTATTCTTGATACGTGAGGAAGAAATTCTTTACAGTAAGGGTGGTAAAACACTGGCACAGGTTGCCCAGAGAGGTGGTGGATGCACCATCCCTGGAGCCATTCAAGGCCAGGCTGTATGCGGTTCTGGGCAACATGATCTGGTTGAAGATGTCCCTGCTCATTGCAGGGGGTTGGCACTGGATGAGCTTTGAAGTTCCCTTCCAACCCAAACCATTCTATGATTTTATGTTAAAATGCCACAACAGATTTAGTTTCTCAGGAGCAGTTATTTGTGGATCAGGCCCTTTGTTCAGCATATTAATACCCACAATTTTATGTGGCTTGATGTGGTTTTCCCACTGAGGGCATCCTGGTGCTTGCAGGATGTTTTGACTACACCAGCATCATTACGTTTGTTGCACTGACAAGAGGATCATAGAATAGGTTGGAAAAGACCTTTAAGGTTGAGTCCACCCATTAACCCAGCACTGCCAGGCTACCTCGCTTTGCTGTAGCTTCTCCTCCTCCTGGGCTGGATGTGGGGAGTAAGGACCAATTTGAGGCTTGTCCAGGGCTGAAATGTCAAGGGGTGGGTAACAACAGACCAGGAAGGCTCCGCTACTACATTATCCTCAGTCCCAGCGCAGAACAGAGCGATCCCCGTGTTCCTGGGGGAGGGAGAAAGGTGGCTGAGCAGCCTTCTCCGCAGTGAGCTGCAGTTAGAGCTGCACCGCGGGTGCGATGCCTGACGCGTTTTCTGTTTGCTTCCTGCAGAATGGAGCAGAACGAATGCGAGTGCCCGTGCGAGTGCCCTCTCGAGGTGAATGAATGTACCGGCAACCTCACCAACGCCGAGAGCAGGTGAGACCCAACCTCCCCTCGTACGCAGCTTGTGACAAAGGCCGTTAATAAAGTTACCTGTTCGTTCACGCTAACTTACAGGTGATACAGGACACAGATAAGATATATAGATGATAGGTAAAAAGGATGGGTTTCATTGTGCTTTGACTACTTCTATAATACAAGGCTCTGCTTTTTGCCCTGCCACAGGAATCCAAGTTGTGAAGTTCATCAGGAGCCAATGACTTTCACAGCAATTGATCCCAGCCTGCAGGATGCTCTCCCACAGTGCATTAACACCCAGTGCAACCAGAAAACAGAGAGCGGGTAAAGTGGCCTTCTCCATCCCTCAAAACACAGTGTAGTTGTAATAATTGAGTTAAAATAGCTCTTCCTCATAGTTTTGAAGGGAAAAAAAAAAGGTCTGATGGCAGAATGAGATCTTACACCAGTGATGACTTTATGCCCCATCGCAGAAACAGAAGACCCCAGTATTCCCATTTGAGTTGCATGACACCATTAACAGCAACCAACTGGCCTTGCTGTCACACTTTGTGAGTCTGAGAACTGAGGGTTGTGCAAGTGGAAGATTTGCTGTTGAAAGGACAACAAATTCTTCCTTTTTAGCAAAATGGATAGTGCTGTGATGTTTGTCTGCCTGCTGGAGATACGTGTGGGCTAAAGTGCTCATGGAATGTGGACTGTACTTTGGCAGTGGTGACTTTGGAAACACATTAGAGATGGTAGCTCCCTGTCCATTTCTAGCTTCTTGCTTCTCTGTTCCACTCCAGCATTACACAGAGAAGCTTGAGGGCTGGTTGTATTTTTGCTAGCTGAAAGAGGTCTCCAGGGAACTGAGATTGCTGGAACATCTCTTGCTCTGACCAGACTTTCCAAATCCTTTCTTCTGTCTTCCAAAGGACTGCAGAGAAAGGGTGGAACCATAGTCAGACCTCACCACTCTGAGGAATGTCTTGCTGGAGGGGTTACAAGTAGGATTTGCTCAGGCTGAGTGATGGAGGGAAAAAAACAGAGCAAACAGACTTGGGAGATGCATGCTGAAGACGCAGCTCCCCTGTATGACTTCCATGGTGGTACTTGAGCAGTTTAATGACAAGGTTTTGGTGGCCAAACATTATGTATGTGATGGCTCATGGATGATTTTGGCCTCCCTCTGTCTCACGACTCTAAAATAGACTGAGCTGTGCCAAACAAGAAGTGTTGATATTTAAGGTACATAAGGTCTTGTCTTCTTTTTCATTTTCAGGGATTGCTTTGGTGTGTTGGACTGTGAGTGGTGTATGGTAGACAGTGATGGGAAGACCCATCTGGATAAGTCCTACTGTGCCCCCCAGAAGGAATGCTTCGGTGGCATTGTGGGAGCCAAGAGTCCCTACGTGGATGACTTGGGAGCAATAGGTAACTCTGCCTTTCTGAATAGGTGCTGGATTTAACTGTGCTCAGTAACATGTGCTTTCAGTGTCAGAGCATGGTTCTCATAACATGTCGGTACATATTTTTATATATATAAATATGGTTTCTATATATATATGTATATGGGATATAAATGTAACGGGAGAAGGGCTTTGGATGAGGGGAATGGCTTTAACCTGCCAGAGGGGAGACTGAGATGAGCTCTTAGGCAGAAGCTGTTCCCTGTGGGGGTGCTGAGGCACTGGCACAGAGTGCCCAGAGAAGCTGTGGCTGCCCCGTGTCTGGCAGTGTTCAAGGCCAGGTTGGACACAGGGGCTTGGAGCAAGCTGCTCTAGTGGAAGGTGTCCCTGCCCATGGCAGGGGTTGGACCTGGCTGAGTTTTAAGGTTCCTTCCATCCCAAACCAGGCTGGGATTCTGTGAGTGGATAATTTTCAGAGATATTCATTTAAATATTTCCACAGAGCATTTATGGCTTTTTTTTTCCCCTCTGTTTTGTCCCTTTTGATGTAGGAGATGAGGTGATCACTCTGAACATGATCAAGAGTGCACCAGTTGGCCCAGTGGCTGGAGGCATTATGGGCTGCATTATGGTGCTTGTCCTAGCAGTGTATGCATATCGCCACCAGATACATCGGAGGAGCCACCAGCACATGTCACCTTTGGCTGCTCAGGGTGAGCTGATAACTCTGGAGAGAAAAATGGGAGGGTTTGGAATTAAATCAACTGCAAAACAAAACCCCAAACCAACCAAACACAAACACAAAACCAACTAAACAGACCCCAAACCTCTTTCCATGGTTTTGTTTCAGTGCTTCACCCCATTTTATTTCCCTTTTGCCAACCCTTAGAAAAGCCTGGTCACATCCAGGTCACTGCTTATTGCTGCCCTCTCCTGGGTGCTGCCAGGCCTGCTGCCACCCGAGATCCTTAACATGCAGCTCTTATCAGGAAGCCGAACGTAGGCTTTTCCTGGAGCTAACACAATAAACCAACCCCACAGCCTCCTGGCCCTTGTCATAGCACACCCATGACATATGTTTATTTCTGCACAAGAGTGGAGCTTGTGGGAGAGTTCCAGTTTTCGCACCCTTTCTGCTTGGGCTCTTTAGGATGTAGGTTTTTGCCTTGTGTTTCTCCCTCTGGTCCATGTGATGTTGATGGACTATTTACACACAGATAGATAAACCCACTGGAGTCTGAGAGGCAGAAGTGTGTTTGGGAGAAAGGATACTGGTAGATGCTGAGGTGAGAAGTGTGACCAGGGCTCTCTATTTGTTACAGCTCAGCTCTATTTTGTATCAGTTTGCTTTCCTCAGACATTTTAAAGCCTGTTCCTCTCAAGGGGACTGCGTCTCCTCACACAGCCATGCCAAGTGCTTCCACTGTCCTACCAGGGTGACAGCCCTTAGTAAGATGATCCCAAATTTTTCTCTTTAACAGTTGCATTTTTCTGTGTTTAATGGTGTGTAGAAATGTCAGTGCGTATGTCCAACCTGGAAAATGATAGGGACGAGAGAGACGATGACAGCCACGAAGACAGAGGAATCAGTAAGTACCAAATCTCTTTTAGCAGTAGAAAATGACAGAACAATGTTCTAACTTTAACTTCCAGTGCACCCTGAGTGTCGTGCTGAAAAATCACTCTTTTTTAACTTTGAAAAGACTCATTTGATGATGTGCAAAGGAGGTTTGCCCCTTATGCCCCCTCATCATGACCACCTCCAGAAACAGCTCTGATCAGCTTCAAAATTAGAATTGTGGCAGAGCAGGGTATGGAAAACTCCCACCTTTGTTCTGCCTTGGAAAGCAGAGGCCAAGTCTGGCATGCGTGTTCAACAAATGGGGCAGTAAATCTTACTTGCACTGATTTGGGGTGCTTGCCCTTCTTTACCATTCGGTAAAACCGGCACTTCGAATGTGGTATTGATGTGCTGTAAGATGAGCTGGTGTATCTAAACTGGGAGAGCTCCAGAGACAGGCCAGATCCTTGTCTCTGGGCCCTCACTGAGAGCTGAAGTGATACCCAAGATCTGAAACTGTGTCAACAGACTGAACAATAAGCATATCTGAGTTTCATGGCTTGGATCTCTGCTCCTCCAAGTCCTTGGTTTCATTTTGAGCAGGCTTTCAGTTGCTGCTGCAGGTTCTTTAGTGTTGACACAGTAATGCTCTAACTTCTATTAATCCAAGCAGATGAGGTGAACGGGTTTGACTGGATCTTGATCTATTCCACACTTAAACACCTTCTTTTTACTCCTACTCCTCTGTCTCTTGACGATCTTCTTATATGAACTAGTGTTTGAGAAGAATAAGTTTGCAGAAAGCCTCTCCCCTGTGCTGATTATATCACTGATACAATCCAGTGCCAGCCCTCCCTTCACAACCAGTTGTGTCTGTTCGTCTCTCCCAGTCAGCAACACCTGGTTCATAGCAGCGGTGATCGAGCGGCATGCCCACAGCCCGGAACGCAGGCGCCGCTACTGGGGGCGGTCAGGGACGGAGAGCGACCACGGTAAGAGCTGAACCAGTGCCCTGGCCCCAGGTTAATGATTGCACTCACTCGGTTTCCTTCAGGTGTCTGGCACGTTGCAGATAAGGCTGCCAAAACCAAACCAAAAACCTTTGCTCTTTATTGCTTCACGGTTGGACAATCCTGACACCCTCCAGCAGATGATACAGTCTGGTGAAGGCTGCTGGGTTTGTGCAGCAGCACCTCAATGCCCTGCTCCCCATGTCAGATTTGGGTTCAGGCAGCTTCACTGGGTGACCAGAATTCAGACCCACAGAGAGGGTCTGCAGCTACTACGTTCTTTTGCCATCACCAGCCCTAGCAATCTAAATGTTCAGTTGGGATAATGGAACTCTCATACTTAAAGAGAGTATGTGCCCTTGCAGGCACATCAGCATCTCTACTGCTCTTCTCTTTGACATGACACATGCATCTTCCATAAAACTCCAGCAATGTGTGCTGGACACCTGAATTTCCAGGGTAAGATAAGGGTGGATTTAGAGATTAATTGTGTCAGGTGCCTCCTTAGCCTTTCTATTGCACATTATTGCAGCCCATATGTATTGCCCATATATTGCAGTCCATTCCATCACCACAGAGGACATTTTACATCACCCTTAAGCAAACAATGATCAACATGAACTGTGTACATACATAGCAATAAGTGTGTTCAGCCATCCGTGTTTGCCACACACACACTTCGACTCTGTTTAGGTTCAGGGAGTGTTGCTGTGTCTCTTGTGCCCTGAGACTAAGTCTCCTTAAACCCTGCAAGCTGTTAGAAGGGTGTAATGCTGTTGACTCAGGAGGCTTAATATAAATTAAGAGGAGGGTTGGACAAGGCGATCTGCGACAGATGTCAGCTCTTAGCTGCATGTTGTGGCTGGGTATGTTACAGCAGAGCTCTTCAGTTATTAAGACTGTGATTGCATTAATGAAATTGCTGAGGTACAGGAAATCTAAAGGCCAAAGCTTTGGAATGGGGGTGAACAGATGTCTGAGAGTCAATCTTGCTCTAGGAGGAATTACCCTGGATTTGGGGCCAGATGACCTGTGTGGAGACAGATTTGTTAGGCTCCTGCTCCTTTTGCTCCATTACTTGTAGTCCTAGCAAATCCTTCCCACCTCTGGAGTCAACACGTCAGGGTCAGGAGGGGAACTGTCTACCTATTCCTGAAATGTGCCCTTCTAATTTTAGTTCCTGTAATTCCATCTTCTTCAAAGGGCTGCCGAGTCGTCTTCCTCAATTCCTCTCTGCCAGCTTGAAACCATGACTCAGAGCATGGGAAATGAGAACCAGCTTTGGGTCCTCAGCATGATATTTATAACACGCTTCTTTTAGGCATCTCAAGCTGGAAAGCCGACTGAGATGCGCAGAAGCATTGGTGGGTTTTCAGCTATAGCCAAAGTTTGCCAAGAAGGATTATTTTGTGAATTAAAACAAGGTCTTTCTCATTTCGAGTTTGTGTTTTTGCAATTAGAAACACTGAGGTGGGTTTGTTCGTGCTGCCAGCTGGATTTGAGTGGTAACAGGTGGTTTCAGTGGTAAATCCACATCTCGTAGTAATCTCATACTAACTGCTAGCACCTGCTTCAAAAAGAGGGAACAGAAAATCTCTAGGGGACCTGCTAGGAGATGGCTTCTTCACTGAGAGAGCACCATCCTGCCTTGTGAGGGTTAGCTGTTAGCTGGCTGGTGACATCATTTCCTGAGGATATCCCAGTGAATGCAGCGTCTCATTGCTCCAAGTGGCTCATCTTGGGGGTTTTACCTTCTCAGACTCCAGTAGCAGCAACTTTAGCCAAGGGACAGCCTCGAGTTTACTGCACCATGCACACGTGCTTAGCTGGAAGCGTCAGTGCTGTTTGGCAGTGTGAAACATTCCCGTGTGGATTCAGTAGATTTCTGTAACTGGATGGAAAGCTCATTAAACCCATGTGCTTGGGGTTTGCAAAGAGACCTTCACGGGTGAAAAGTGCTCTCTTCCTTTTAAAGGTATAATACTGTGATTATGCAGCAAGATGATGGAAGAAGTCTTATTGTTTCTAGATAGAAGAGCTGGGGATCCTTCCTAGTAAAGACATTGTTTGATAGTAACAGAGGTACCAGAGGTGGATCCCACCTATTTCTTGTCTGTTGGTGAAGATCTGAGTGGTATCTGAAAAGGTACCACCCCCCAATAAAGCCTTGTTTGGTTTTAGAATCAGTGCAAGCAATTCTGCTGTAACAAACTGTTGAATGTGTGATGGTTCGTTACTGTTTGGGGTAGTACAGACCATAGGTCCCCGAAGTTGATAATGCTGCCAGGGAAAGGGATCCGTTGGGAACTTAGAGGAGAGGACGGGTTTGTTTGTTTATTTCTTTTGCTGTTAATTAAAAACATCGGTTTATTCTCTATAAAGCACTGATTGTGTCTGATGCCCTGAGGGGTGCCGCAGGCAGCACTGCAGGCATGTCACAGGATCCCAGAATGGTTTGGATTGGAAGGGACCTTAAAGCTCATCCAGTTCCAATCCCTGCCGTGGGCAGGGACACCTTCCACTCGAGCAGCTTGCTCCAAGCCCCATCCAACCTGGCCTTGAACACTGCCAGGCATGGGGCAGCCACAGCTTCTCTGGGTAAAGCATTGACCTTTTATTCTTGTTTTAAATTCTTGGTCCTGCTGGTTTCTTTTCTAGGCTACAGCACGATGAGCCCTCAGGAGGACAGTGAAAACCCTCCGTGCAATAACGACCCGCTGTCGGCTGGTGTTGATGTTGGAAACCACGATGAAGACTTGGACCTGGACACCCCACCTCAAACAGCTGCCCTGTTGAGTCACAAGTTTCACCACTACCGGTTGCACCACCCAACTCTCCACCACAGCCACCACTTACAGGCTGCAGTCACGGTACACACTGTGGATGCGGAATGCTAATGGACAACGAGGAAAGGAGCATTAACTCCTGAACCGTGATCCATGCAGCTCTGTTTCTGTGCTTTTCACCAGGAATGATTTAACTGACTTCCCAAGTAAACTGTTAGGAATAAAAGCTTTACATTTTTACAAATGTAAAGTTGGCTCTGGAACGGGAGGGAAATGGATTTGATGGATGGACCTGCCATAACATTTAATAAAATGGAGCAGGAGGAACGTCAGACCTCCAGAAACAGGAACGCGAGTTTATACAGCAGCTGAAGCTTTGGAAGCCCTGTCCGGCTGAGCCAAGACGAGAGAGCGTGGAAGAGCCAGAGATGATTTGGTTTCCTTAACTGGAAGAGCAGAAATCTGTGCAGCTGAAGACTAAAGAAGTGCCAGATAGAGGCATGGAGGGGGGGAGGCTGTTGGTTTCACTGCAGCTCATTTCGCACATCGAAAGGTCACTGCTCCGGTTGCTGTATGGAACCTGGGACAATGCATCTCAAGATTTTTAAGTAAAGGATTATTTTTCTACTATTTATTGAACTGGAAACTCTGGGGGGAGGGAAGGGAGAAAACATGTTAGCAATTCTCAATGACTACCACATATATTCTGTGATGGTGAAGTGGTTCTTCTGAGGAAGACATCTGTTTCTTATTAGCTGGTATTCATCCACTGCCCCGCTCTGCAAAGGGGAAAATGAAGAAGTCGTTTCTGACGTGTTTACATGATGAATGCTTGCTTTTCCACAATTGTTTTCTGTAAATATCACAGCCTGATTTATATTACAGTATTTTCTGCCTATTTGCAGAGGAGAAATCCTGTACTCCATTACTAAAATCCTGCCCATAAACCTCTCCATCTTGACCTCTTCGAGCATCCATAAAGGTTTCCTGTGTGGAAGTAACAATGAATTTCCTTAGCATTAGTTAGAAGATAATTCCAAATGAAATTTGGGCCATTATTCTGTTTCCTTAGGACACTGTCATGAGCAGAAGTAGGGATAAACCAGTGGGGTTTAAAACTTGGGTTACTGTGGAAGATCTCCTTTTAAAATCCTAATGATAAGCTGCTGCTGTTTGTCTGGAATTTTCACACTGCTTGGTGGTTCAAACCAAGATTGATTTGTCTACAACACAGGGCATCATGTTTATGAATTAGTTTTAAAGCACGGTGTTGTATTTTAGACTCACGTGTTGTGATTACAATGCTCTAAAACCCATTCTTGCACTGCGCATATGATAAACATCCATTTATATGTAGGTTTCTTTTAAAGATCACTTGTTTTAATTAATATGGTACTTAATACTGTATTCTGTACAACAAATTGGTTCTTAAACAGTACAGTAAAATAACTATATGTGTGATATCAGGATACCCCTTTATACTATGTATAAAATTCAAATCTCTAGTGAAATAAACTGTATATAAAGTATAGTTCTGAGGATAAGTGGCTAGATTGAAATATTCTAAGTTTCCTTTTCTGCCTGAATGTGTGCTATAAAATGAAATATTTGGTCAGATTCCTATAGTTTGTATCCACAGCCTTGAATGATCTAAGCTTTAAATGACAGCATTGACATGGTACGGAGTTATTTCTTTAGCATATGGTCATTATATGGCAAATGATTGTTGCTGGAAGTGCTCAGCCACTGCCTAGACTCACCAAAGCCAATAATTTGTGGGTTTTTCCTTATGTGTAACTGGATTTGCCATTCTGCTGTGTTTGTGTAGGATTGGGATGTGGGTTTTTGCTGAGCAGACAGCTGGAGAAATCTATTAAGTACTGCTTTGTGCTCTCAAAGGTCTGAGTCTGATGCCCTGTAACAGTTTCTGTGTCGATCCGTAGACCCAACTCGCTGGAATTTCTAATATTGAATCCAAACTACTGCTGGTGGTTGGATACTGGACAAAGGGGCTGCTTTGTCAGGTTTGCCTTCAGAAGAAAATGCATCATTTTCATAGTACTGCCTGCCCAAAGAACAACGTCTGCAGCCAAGAAGCAGAATTTTAAAGCATGAAGGGAAAATAGCTTCCAGAGTGGAAACTATTCAGCTCTGTGTAAGTCCTCATACCAGTTTGTGCGCAACATGGAATGAGAGGCTTTGTTATTTCTATTTGCTAGCCCTATAGAAGTTGTATACGTGTTCTCACTAACATTCAGAGGTAAATCTCATTTGAAATTCTAGCTAGGCCTTTATTTGGTCTCTGTGAATGCAATGGAGAAGCTGGAATTCAGCCAGAAGCTGTTATCACATGACAAAAGCATCTCTGGAAGTTACTGACTTGTAAAGTGGAATTTGAGTTGTGTTTTCCCCATCTCTCTATATGAAAGAATCGCGCTATGCAGCAGCAGTTCTTGAGCTTGAGTGTTTGCTCCTTGGTTGAAGTTTATGTCAAGCAATATTAGATTAGTTCCCTTGCATATACAATAATGTAAACAGGAATAAAGAAAAGAGCACACCTTTGGCTTGATCTGCACTTGACTGTGCAGATCTGTGCTGCTTCTGGCATTCATTTAAACCAGATAAGGCTGTGGAGCATATTTATAGTGAGGAGCAAGTCTGGGGCTCCCAACACGAGAGGGACCTGGAGCTGCTCGAGTGAGTCCAGAGAAGGCCATGGAGATACACCTCTGCTCTGGAGCCAGGCTGAGAGAGCTGGGCTGGGTCAGTTTGGAGAAGAGAAGGCTCCTGAAGGGGAGACCTGAGAGCAGCTCCAGTGCCTAAAGGGGCTGCAGGAAACCTGGAGGGGGGCTTTGAACAAGGGATGTAGGGACAGGCCAAGGGAATGGCTTTAACCTGCCAGAGGGGAGACTGAGATGAGCTCTTAGGCAGAAGCTGTTCCCTGTGAGGGTGCTGAGGCGCTGGCCCAGGGTGCCCAGAGAAGCTGTGCATTCAAGAATTCATGGGTTCTGGATAATCTTGCTTGTACTTGAAGTAGTGAGAAAAGCCAAAGCTCTTGCTGTAAGGAATAATTAGGTGGAAAACACAGATCTAGAGGTGTACCAAACCATCATTTCAGGTGCTGACAGTTTGTCCTATCAGAAATAATTGTAATGCTGGTAAAGATACTGTTGTTCATTTAAAACAAAACCTGATAGTGGATGTAATCCAAGTTTCCAAGAAGCTGCTTGACAGCTCTTCCATTATTATTGTCCATGTTGCTGCCAGGGCCTTCCCTCCCTTATTGTCTTACTGTGGTGACAGAGGAGCAAGATGAGCAGCCAGCTGCCTGCCTTGGACTTGTACACTGTATCCTTCTTCCCTGTATCTGTTTGGATTCATGGCCACTAATTTTCCTGTTATTTCATTCAACCTGAAGGTTTTCTTTCATCTTCCAAAGAAGTTGTTTTGAAATGAAAACATGTGTATCCTTTGGTTCCTGTTGGCTGATGTTATATTGACCCGATGCTGCCAGTCTTTGAGCACTGTGAAGTGTATTGATTTCTCCTCCATGCAGGTAACCCCTGTCGCCTGCCCAGGGCGAGCAGCTGTTTCCATGTTCACAGGATATTGCTTGGAAATGAATTGAGATGAGTTTTGATTTGTTTATGCTATTGCTTTGATAAAAAATGTGATTTGGAAAGAAGAATAAGTTACAGTTTGCCCATGAATGTTTTATAAGGCCATTTAAGCCATGAAATATTATCTTTACCCTTGCCCTTGGCAACAGCAGAGAAGACAGATGAGAATTCATGAGATGGTCACACGTGCAGCGCTGGTTGTGACTATAAGTGGTCAGAATGAGCTCTCGAAGGCTTTATTCTATGAAGTGACCCAGAAATAGTGATGAGGAGAGAAAGTGTTTGTCAGGGTACAAATTATGGGAGTGAGCTGGCAGCAAACATGGAAAAGGGGTAAAAAATAGGATGGAGAAGTTCTGGATGGAGTGAAGAGAGTGCAGGTAATCCAGAAGGCTGCATGCAAGTGCAGAGATTGATTTGCTGTGCTCATAGCTCTTGCTCCCCATTTCATTTGTTGTAATTTAAAAGAGAATCCCAGCTATGACTGGGGTTTTCAATGGAGCCTGCACCGGGCTTTCACGCGATGTTTGGAATATTAATTCCTACAGCAGTTAATGTGCTAACTGTTGGGTTGCTTTGCTGTACAGTCCCCCCTTGCCATGGACCCTAACTATTGAAAAGCAATACAAGTGCCATAGAGGATTTCTTATTTGCAGCGCTCCTGTGTGATGAGAGGTAATCATTTTCCCTGCTTTATGTGCTCTGCACTGAGTCACGGAAGGACCTTGGCCCAGAAGGACTTGCAGTTCTGAAGCCAAGGCCACAATGGAATTTAGACACTCAAGTCCAAGAGTGAAGTCCTCCAACCCCTGCCTTGTTAGCGAGGTGCCAAACATAACTGGTGTCTTTGCCAGGGCATGCGCAGGAACGCTGCTGGTTTGGTCTGTGGAAAAGCCGAATGCTTCCCTGCTTCTGCACCGCTGATAGATAGTGCCTGCTTTGGATGGTGCTGTCTGAGGTTGGAGTAATGCAGATCCCCTGCCTGGGAACCCAGAAGAGCTTGAACTGGCAGAAATTCCTATCCGACACAGCGTGAACAGGAGTTTACAAAGAGGCATGCGGACTTCGCACATCTACCTCATCTTCCAGGGAGATCCGCAGTAAACAGCTGATCTAAAACTGTATCAAAGGAAAACAAATGTCTGAAGTACGAGTGTTGCCTTCAAATCATCAGCTCCATCTAACCAAGGCTTTCGTTGTAATGCAACACTATTCCATGCCCATCAAAGAGACAGTTGATAGCAATGCCCTAAGTAGAAGAGAAGGACGAATGCAATGGTGGAACATCTATTAGATCTGGAAGCTTCACCTTCAGCTCCAAGATGAGTCATAGTGGCCTAGTCTGAATACCGTGGAAGAACTCCACTGTTGTTATAGCAGCAGTAGATGCTCTCAGAAGCCAGCAGGAACAATTTTATTCTCGTTTATTCTACATTTTGTAGCTGACAGTGGCAAAACCACCAGCTCCTTGGAGCACTGCCCAAGCAAGTGCTCTCCACTGATAGTGCCACTAATAGGACAGAAACAGTGATAGTGAGGAAGGGAAAGGGTTGGCCCAAAAAGCACCATGCAGGGACCTTTCTACCCCAGCCCTGGCAATGGAACGTGAGGGAGCAAGTACAGCAGCTGCTCCATGGGTAAAGGGAACAACCTCGGCCTCCGAGTGTGCCAGGTCAGCGCTTTTTACAGCAGGATGTCAGTGTATGTGTGGAAAGAGGGGGTGTCACACCAAAGCTGTGATGCAACTGGCAGTGTCTGCTCTTCAAACCCACTCGCTATCCCACCACTGGACAATGGGCCAGACTTGGATTAGATAGCCAAATATTAAGGGATCTGGAGCACCTCTCTTATGAGGAGAGATTGCAGGAGCTGGGGCTGGTTAGTCTAGAGAAGAGAGAAGGGGATCTCATCAATGCAGATCAACAGCTCAAAGGCAGGTGCCAGGAGGATGGTGCCAGACTCTTTTCAGTGGTGCCCAGTGACAGGACGAGGAGCAATGGCCATAAACTAAACCACAGTAAGTTTCACCTCAACACGAGGAAGAGCTTCTTTACCAGGAGGGTGGCAGAGCCCTGGCACAGGCTGCCCGGGGGGGTGTGGAGCCTCCCTCTCTGGAGACATTCCAACCCCACCATGGACACGTTCATGTGTAACCTGCTCTGGGTGGCCCTGCCTTGGCAGGGGGTTGGACTGGATGAGCTCCAGAGGTCCCTTCCAACACAAACCATTCTGTGATTCTGTGAAAGAGCTCCAGTTGGGTCAGTGTTGTTGGATGTTGCATGGTTTAAAACTCCTCCACTGCTCCTAGAGGTAACGCAGGCAGACACTGAGATAGGTTGGCACTGAGACTGCAGGAAACCGGGAGCTTGCTCAAATAGTTTCCACTTGCTTATTTTCAGCCTTCCAATTTCCTGAAGCTTCAGCAATTAATTTGCTCCCAATATCAATTCGCTTGGCACACGGTATGCAAATCATGTGCAGTTGGGAGAGATTAAAGGTTGAGTAATTAAACTACATGGTGTAATTCCTGCAAAATAATAACAACCTCTTCATGCGTGTTTATTTCCATTGCAGCTTAACCAAGGAAATCTCTGCAAACAAGTCAAAATGTGTCACTGCTGTAACCTCAGCCAGAGAACCCGGAAAACAGGAAGGGAATGGGGATTTTTTGTGCTCTCCATGAAAACAGAATGAACGTGTAGAACTCGAGACACTTCACTAAGTGTGTTTATAGCAAAAAGTCATGTTGCATGACAGTTTCTATGGAAACCTTTTCATAACTGAATGGCAGAACATTTTAAAGTCTCATAAATGTCTTTTTAAGAACACATTGGGGAAGTTTAGCTTGCGTTGCATCCTTTATGCCAGTTTTCCATATTTGACAAGTTACAGTAGTTTTAAGGACAAAATATGGGGGTGTTTCAAATTCCATCTCTGCTGGCAGGAATAAATCACTGATGGGTTGATCAGAGCAAAACAAAGTGCTGGTAAGATGCCTGTTCACTCGTTGTATGAGTGATTCAGTTAATCACATCAAAGATTTTCTTATAGATTACAATTAGGCAGGGATAAGGCTGTAAATTAGAGAGCAACAGATGTCATAGAATCATAGAATGCTCTGGGTCGGAAAGGACCTTAAGATCATCCAGTTCTAACCCCCTGCCATGGGCAGGAACTCCTCACATTGGATTATGTCACCTAAGGCTCTGTCCAACCTGGCCTTGAACACTGCCAAGGATGGGGCATTTACCACTGCTTTGGGCACCCTGTTCCAGCGCCTCAGCACCCTCACAATAAAGAACGTCTTCCTTTTATCTAACCTGAGCTTCCCCTGTTTCAATTTGAACCCATCACCTGGGTCGCTACAGTCCCTGATGAAGAGTCCCTCTCCAGCATCCCTGTAGCCCCCTTCACATACTGGAGGGCTGTTTGATTTCCCCTAGTGAATGCTTTAATTCCATGCTCTGGTTTTCCTATTTTTTGATGTGAAGTTATTTCACCATTTCCTGTGAACTGTCACCCTCACTTTCTAGTTCCTGGAAAACGGGCCCTTACAGAGAATCCCAGACAGAATGATTTGAAACTATGATTTTGCAGTGCATGAACACCATAAAGCCACTCTGTGGAGGAGTGTGGGGTTGTACCTGTTTTTGCTAGAAACTCAAGGAACAGAAGACACAAGGGACTGGTGATTCAAAGCAGGGAAGGCATTGATGTATAGGAAAAAGCATTGCTGCGGCTCCCCTATGAATATCTTGTCCTTCAGGGCTATGACTGTACTGAAAATACTTGTTTGATCTCATTTTCTTTTGTTCTCAGCTATTATTCAAGAAGCTGGATTTGCTTTGTGGTGGTTTATTTTGAGATTTTCTCTCTTTTTTGCTGTCTTTCTGCATAACCTTCACCCACATCTGCTAATGATATTTATTAGCTAACAGAGGTTATAAATTCTACTGCAAAGACCACGACTCCCAAAATAGACCATTACGTTCCGTTTGAGCGTAACGATTTCCTCAGCACAGTTACTCACTTTGTAAGCTACAGCTCTTGCCTCTTTTATCTTTTCACTGTTTATTTGCAGACCACTGTGTTACAGCATGGAAACTGAGCAGAAGCTGCTAACAAGTCTCTTACTGAGGTAATCCATCACCCCTGAGGCACTCAGGAGCAGTGTTACACCACATTTAATAGCTGTCGGGTTCCACTTGAAATGTCCGGCTGTGGGCAAAGTCACTTGAAGTGGTTTTGTGTCTGTGCGGAAGAACGTTTCAGGAGTAAAGGAACATCCCAATTTTGGGCATACGCAGCGGTACCTGACATGTTCCAGGGAGTGTATATGGTACATATAAGGCTCCCTTAAAGGAGCATGAGCAAAGTGAAAAAAGTACTGTGTATTGGCAACACAACTCCAAGTGAAGCGTGTGGCTGTTGTGGTCTCTGAAGCAATCTGTTGCCCATCTGGCACCTCTTTGGCAAGATGGGCACTGCTGGCATGCAATCTGATGGACCTGCAGTCTGATCCTGTATTTACTGCAATTCCTAAGTGCTTAGAGACTGGAGCATTAACCAAAATACCTGTGGTATTGAAAGAAGCTTAGCAGTGCGTTGGGAGGACTTACCATGGCACAATACCTGGCTCAACAACACTGCTGTCTTGACCTGCCAGGTTAGTGATTCTGATGGTTAATGAGTGAATTGCAACCCTGCAGAGCGAGCAGAGCCTGAGAGTACCTGCAGAGAGGGGTTACAAAGTTCTTGCTTCATCAGAACGCTGAAGGTATCAGTTGCTCACTGCGCTGTTCTAGGTTGGTAATTTGATATGAAATTCCCTTGGTTTAACCATCCCCACTGTTACTGCACTACAGAATGTCACACTAAGAGCACCAAACGTATTTAAATTCATTAGAAACATGGTGGAAGGAACTTCTTTTGGCACCTCTGGTGTATTTTGGGGGCAATATGCCTTTGTGAGATATGTGATTGAGCATTAGATGGTTCATCACTGGACTAATGACTGGTGCTGACAAGTGAATCTTCATCTCTTGCTTTCAAAGTCTCACTTTCCTAATGAAACAAAGGAGCAGCTAGAGCTGGAAACAGTGGGTGCAATGCAGGCTGAAGAGGATGGTATTGGTTGCATTTTGCTCACCTGAAGTGGGGTTAGCAATCAGGGGCTTTATGGAAGCTTCAAATTCACAGCAGCTGATGGATTCCACACCCTCTCATTGCAGGAAACACAAAGCACATGGTTTCAGGTGCTAGAAAATGGGTTAGATTTCTCTTTTCTATAAGAAATCACTTATCTGAGGAGCTCACAGATGCATTCTCAGGTATACAAGATACTAGAGAAGTGAGATGGGCCTTTGAGATCCAGCAGATGTTCTAATCTTGGCTTTTATTGGCTCCCACAGTTCCATTTTCACACTCTCATCCCATAAAACTGAAAGATATACGTGGCTTGTGTTACTTCAAAGCTGCAGAAGCATGTGTAAATTAATCTTCAGCTTAGAAGAGCTACAAAAGCAACTGCTGTGGATGGGTACATTACTCTTAATTAACAAGGAATTTAATGAACTGAATTAAATTACTGCAAAGTGGCTTATCTGCACAAAGCATCAAGTCAGCAGTGCAGCCCAAGCTGCAGATCACTGTACTTTTGTGCTGGTTTTTAAGTAGTGCTTTTTTGCTTCCATAGCAATTTTGAAACATAATGAAAGCCCATTAGAAACCTGAAGACTGTTCAGAGGACAAAGCTTAACAGGTAGGGCTTTGTTTTGAAAGCAACACAAAGTAACAGTATGCTTATACAAACATATCCACACAGTGTCTGCACAAAGGAGGAGGGTCTGTAATGAACAAGATGACATTCTTGAAGGACAATGCATCCATGGAGCGGTCTCACTGTCCTCTTGCTCTCCTGGGTACAGTGGATGGAGGCTGTTACCACTTGCGCTTTATCCTGAGCTGCAGCATCTAAAAGCGAACTAGAAACAGGGGTAGTAATGGCGGTTCTGAAGACTCTTCCCTCCTCCTGTGGCAGGGGTTAGCAAGGACTCTTGAAGTTTAGCCCATGTATTTTCACTGTTACAAAGTAGTCAGCGGTTAGGAAGGACAGAGCTGGACTGAAAGGGTCGGTCAAAACCAGCACGGAGGACCTTAACCTGTGCTAGCAATACCAGACATGCACCAGCATTTCGGTACCTCTATCCCAAACTGCATGGCCCAACAGGAGAATTCCTGGAGGCAGATTAACTTGTTGAATGAGAGAAGTGCATGTCTGCAGTCGATAGGCATTGAGGTTGGTTTGTTTGTGGCGGTCCAGACACATCAAACTGCATGGATATGTTTGTGGGTGTTCAAAGGAGGCTGGAGAGTCGGCTTGCACAACCTCCCCACTGTATTAATGTGCCCACTGATGCTCTGGGGGACAGCTCGAATGGACTGGAGTGTTTTACTTTATCGGTGCTTAATCTTGATTGTTCTTTTAATCCTCCAGGTCCCTGCTTGAGGGTGTGGTGTAGCTCAAAACACTGACATTTGGGATCAAGAGGGGTTATTCCCTCAGGACAGATCAGTTATTGGTGCTGATGCCTGCTTGGCGGATTTTGGTTGTACATGAGGGGATGCATGGCCTACCTCCTCCTTTTCATGGACACCTCCATGGACATCAGCAATGTCTCTGGTGTTTCCTGCCCTCTTCCCACAGCACTTTGAAGTTGCTTTTTAGTGCAGGCAGTTCCTTAATCTACCTGTGCAACATCAACTACCTGTATGCAGAATGAAACGTGAACACTGGGAGGGAAAAACGAGAGGAATACTTATACCTACAAAAGACAATCTTTGAAATGTGTATCCCTAAGGCAAGAAACCCACGTTTCTCTGGAATTCTTTACAACTAATACTGCAGCAGTTCTGCCATTAATATCAAACTACTCATTTCTAAACTATTTCTTTTAGCAATGTGCTTCAACTCCTAATGAATTGCATTCAGATACAGCTGCAGCCTGGTGTAAAAGCCTAAACCAACAGGCAGGCAGCTTTTGAGAAGGAAACTGCTATAGGTAGGATTAATTATCAGTAGCATACAGGGTGTATGTGTGTCCACCTTCAAGCTGGCTAGATGAATGTTATAATTAATTACTCTGCTTTCACTCCTTCATCAGCTTCACTAAACTGTGCGATGTTTGAGCGGCTCCATAATTTAACTGTAACAGCTTCATCTGGCAGTTATTGCTGAGGAGGCAGTTGCGTGTTTCAGTATTCCAGCTGGAACACATAATCCTAGCAGAGCTATCTTTTTCATGGTCCCAGAACAATTTACATCACACGATCTGTGATTGATAGGCTTGAAACAGGTTTTGAGGAGACAGTATTCAGCATCCCTGCTTCAACCATGTAGGTTCACCTGGAAACCAGTTTGTAAATGGTCACCAGAAGAGCTTTCACTTAAAGTTTTTCTCTTTTCCAAGGATAATTTTATAGGCAGCATGATTAATACTTTGTAAATCCTTGGGATTTAAGAAGCCTCTACCTCACAGCTTGTGCTGGAATAGGTATTTGATAGTTTTAAATGCAAATCATCTGGAATTTCATAAAATACCAGGTATATACTTATTATTCAGATACATTTCTCAAAGAATGGTGACCTATGGAAGTCTTTTTCTAATAATATTAGCTTTTCCTTAGGTCAGATCTCACACTAACAACTTGCTCTGATAGCTTTTCCTGTTTCTTGGTTTCAGTATAAAGGCTAAGCTAATACTGCTCAGGACAGGCTGACTTTGGCAGTGCATAGAACGGTTAGGGTTGCACAGGACGTTAAGATCATCAAAGTCTCCTTTGACAAATATGCACTGTTTGTAACTGTCCTTCACACCTCTGATTTCCAAACCTTCACTGAACAAAATGCAGATCCTGAAGGAGGCACGTTACCTGTTTAAAAAGATTCCAGCAGAAGGAAGCCCTTGAACAAAAGCCTGTCCTGACAGATTTCATACTACTACACCAAAAGGAACACTCTTGTTTGCTTAGTAGGTTTTCAGTTAATTCTAGAAGGAAGGAAGATGCTTTGTAGCCCTCACTTGCTAGCTTTGCTTTGGCCTAAAGCAGTTTCTGAAACCACTCTTGTTATTTGGCTGGGTATTTATTTTCCCTGTAAGTGGAAATCCTATCTCTAAAATAGCACCTAGCCAAGAATTACCATCCAGAATTAATTGTCCTGATAAGAACTTAGTCACATATACCCCGTGTACCCAATTCAACTCACAAAGTGACTTTCCAGTTTGCTTTTTAAGACTACTGTTTTTCAGGTTTGGATTCTCTTTTGCCTGTTCTTTGTGGTCAACTAAAAATGGGTACAAAAATCTGAATGAGTCTTCATTCATTTATAGCGATGATGACAACGTCAAGAGCTAAACGTGCTGTGTTGTAAATGAGGTTGCAAGTAATTACGGGAAGGAGGAGTGAATTTTCCAAGAGAACAACATCCTTCTTTTAAAGTAAGTGCTGACTAACAGAGTGAAGCATTATTACAGATGGAGGCTTCCTCAAAGAGGCAATTTCTTTTGCAGTGACTTGCAGAAATACTTTCCTTCTGGGGACATGCTGCGCCCTTCTTCTTTGCATTTCCTTTCCAAGCTCCATGCTTGCACATCCATTACCTGGTGCTTTGCCACGACAGGGTAACGTTTGCTGCAAGCACAGCGCCTGGGCATTGGTTTACCCATTTGGGTACTTTGTAATTCGTTTGGTATGTTTCTGATGGAGAATAAAATTAGAAGGGGATCACGCTGGGCCTTTGCGCCTGCTCGCCTCAGCAGAGCACGTGGGTTCACTGAGATCTTTATGTTGTTGCTGGCCTTACAATTCAGTCCCTCTGGGTGGACCTGATTGATGGAGCTGAACACGGGCAGCTTGTGCCCAGGCAGGCAGGGAGCTCCCAGCATCCGGGCCCGCATCAGCACCAGTGCGGCAGCAGGGCCAGGGCAGGGATTGTGCCCCTGTGCTGGGCACTGGGGAGGCCGCACCTGGAATCCTGTGTGCAGCTCTGGGCCCCTCACTGCAGGAGAGACATTGAGGTGCTGGAGTGGGGCCAGAGAAGGGCACCGGAGCTGGTGCAGGGCCTGGAGCACAGTGTGATGGGGAACGGCTGAGGGACCTGGAGGGTTCAGATGGAGAAGAGAAGGTTCAGGGGGGACCTGATGGCTCCCTACAAGTGCCTGAGAGGAGGATGGAGCCAGGAGGGTGCTGGGCTCTGCTCCCAAGGAACAAGGGGTGGGGCAAGAGGAGGTTTAATTGGATATTAGGAGAAACTTCCTCCCCAGAGGGTGCTCAGCATTGGAACTGCTGCCCAGGGCAGTGCTGCAGTCACCATCCCTGCGAGTGTTCACACACCGTGGAGACGAGGCCTCAGTGCCATGGGTTAGTGGTGGCCTTGGCAGCGTTAGGGAATGGTTGGACTGGATGGGCTTAAAGGTCTTTTCCAACCTGGATGAGTCCATGATTCCATAACTTGTACCCAACGGAGGTATTGACTGCAGGACCTGAGGGAAACGATGCCCTCTGGGTGAGGTGAGCCACATAGTGCCTCACTGAAGGAGAAGGACGGTGTCCAGGCCTTGGCTTCCATTAGAATGGCTTTTGGGGCTATTTCGGAGCCCCGAGCTCTCCCCCAAAACCTGAACTCAAGATACACAACTGCGGGGACGAATCCCACCCCCTGACCCCTGTTCATCCCCACGCACCGCCTCACGGGCTCCACCGCCCTCAGCCTCCCGCGCGGGCGGGGGGCGCGGCCCACCCTTGGGGCGGGGCGGGAGCGCGGCGGGGCCTGGCGTGGCTCCCGGGTCCCCGCGCCCCGCCGGCGGGCCGGGCCGTGCCGTGCCCCGCGGCTTCCCCCGCCGCCCGCCCGCCCACCGTGGCTCCCCCCCCCCTCCCGCTCGCTCTGCAAGATGGCGGCAGCAGCCGAGCGCGGCGCGGAGCTGCCCGCGGAGCCACCGCGGGGGGTTCGGCCGCCGCTGGCCCCCGAGGAGGTGGCGAAGCGCTTGGAGAGCACCCGGCGGGAGCTGAGCAACAGGCGCAAGATCCTGCTGAGGAACCTGCCGGCCGAGAGCAGCAGCCAGGTACGGCGGCCGCCGCCTCCCTTCCGCCCGCGCTCCCGCCGCCTCAGGCGGGGCCGTGCCCCGGGGAGCGGGGCCGGGAGCCGCGGGAGAGCCGCTCCCCCGGGGCCGGTGTGGGTGAGGTGAGCGGCGGCCGCGCTCCTCGTCCCCAGGGAGTTGTGGGGCTGCAGCTCCGCTTCCTCCCGCCGCGGGTCCGCTCGGGCTTCGGCTCCCGACGCGTTCTTTGTTAGTGCCGGTAGCCGCGGTGCCCGCGGAGAGCGGCTCCAGCTCGTCCTCCCCGCGGCGGGAACCGTCGCCTTCAGCCGCAGGGGGGTGACGCCGGGCCGGGCTCGGCTCCCTCCTCCCCGCCTGTGGGTGCCGGGGTCAGGCCCCAGGCCCTGAGGGAGCAGCCCCAGACCGAGGCAAACGGGGAGATGGGGGGGGTGTGTGTGTGACGGGCTTCGCGCTTTTCTGCACAAGGTGTGCCAATTAGCCAGGCTAATTAGTGCGCTAATTAATTACACTTGTGTGGCTGCTGCTGAGGGGAAGCAGCGGCTGGTGGGGCCGTTAGCGATGGTGGTGAGGTGACACCTGTGTGCTCGCCATCTCCAGATAGGCAGGGCGACTTTGAGGTCCTGTGACACATCCAGTATCTGTGTGAAATCAAAGGTGAAAAGCTTCGAAGCGGGCTGGTTTTGCCTCTGAGGTGAGCAGTGCGTAGTCAGGAAAGCGTTCTCCTGCAATCTCTTAGTGGGTTAGGAAAATTCTGCTCAAATTACTGTTATTTGGAGAAGATCAGCGAACTCTAATGCGTGTGAGTCAGATTTTGAGGTGATTTGGTTGCGCAGTTGCTTCACCAGCTCCAAATACTCGACGTGAAGCACAAGGATAAAAAAGATAATTACGGCTGTTATTCTCAAGGGCTCCTTGTCTCTCTCCTTCTAAAGCACAGGCGATATTACTACCTATGGGTAAGTGCTGCACATGTACACTATCATTTTCTCTGCATCTCCACTAGAAAGAGGCCCTTCATGTTAGGATCTCTCAGCGATCAGTGTAATTGGAGCCAGACTACCCAGTTTGCCACTGCACTTGATGTTTTGTTCTCATGTATTTGGTGCCTTTAGTTCTGTTTGGCTGAGTTGTGGTGTGATTGTGGGTACTTAGAGCTTTAGATTATGACAGTTTTGCTATGATCCTACACAATGTTTACATGAAGAGCCTCAGGTCTATTTATAGCAGCCTAATGGCCTAATCAATGAGCAGACTCACTGCTTGGAAAACCCTGCTAATCTTCATTGTCACTTCAAGAAGCCATCACAGTGACTGTGTTGACAGAGCGAGCTTACTGCTGTATCACACGATGCTTGCCGTGGATAGCCAGAACAGGATCACTTTGTCTGACACTTGAACAGTTGTGTTACTTGTTCCTGGTGCACGAAGCAGGTACTTTGTGAATTCGCATGGTTAAAAGCACATCAAGCTGTCAAGTTTGGCATTGCTTGGTCAGACAAAGAATGCTACAGAGAAATAGTAGCGTGAAGGTCTGATTTGGCAGCCTCACAGTGTTCTGGAAGTTTGCCATCTTGTTTCAATGACTTTAAAAGTAGCACTTGGATGCCTTTTTCTCTGCGTGTAGGGTTCTACTGTTCCCCTGTTATAGGCTAGAACAGTACCACCATGTACAGATCCTGAAACGCAGTTTCAGAAGATGTCATTTTAATTGTTAGCATTGTTGTGCTGTAGGGATGAAGTTTCTGTCCTGGAACAGTTTTGGAAAGGAGAAGTCTGTGTGTGGTCAGGTATGTTAAGTATACCTGTGTATTTGGCTGTCATTGAATTACCATGAAACTTACCATTTCTGATGTGAAATTAACACCCTTGGTAAACACTGCAGATGTGTTTTGTCTGCTGGTTTCTTCTCGAAATGGTTGGTTAGCCAAGTAAGATCAGATAACTATTGCTAACCTGGCCAGTTTATTCACCACTGAGAAAGAGATGCATCCTTAAAATACAGCAGAGGCTTCCAGAATAGGTTTTCATAAATGAAATTACCGATATCTAATCAGTGGAGTGTTGGCTTTGTTGTCATTCATTATTATTAGACGAAGAGTGAAATTAGGTAACAAACATTTTCCTGAGCCAGTTGTAGCTACATATTAACTTTATTTATTATTGTACTTGTAATCTTCTCTTACCTTTGGAGTTCCACCTGTGCTAAACTCAATTAAAACCAAATTGCTCTTAAGGCCACAGAAGAAGTGTACCTTAGCCATGAAGTTTCTGAACCAGAAGCAGAGTGCCACAAGTTTGTAGTCTTAGAAACCAAACAAACAGACCTTTAAGTATCAGAAGCATTCAACACTTTGGGTGCCGGGTGGCTATTGTTATGGGGCAAAGGTTGCCCACATCTGAATCTTGGCAAGTGAGATTTCTCTCTCAATGCATTTGGTAACATCTGTGTTCCTAAGGAAGTCCAGAGCCTGTTTTCAGGAGGAAGGGCCGCCTGAAGAAAGCACTTTGCAGTCTGTCACACCAAGTAAGTCAGCATTCCCATGCGAGCTTTCTTCATTGAGTGTCAGTATGAAACAAGTCCAGAGGGGGAACAAAGTAAGTCAGAGTTAGGTCAAGAAGATTCTTTCTGTGTTGGGCTTTATAGCTCAACCTGCAAATATGGTCTTGCAGGACTGGTATTTATGCAAGCAGTTCTCTCACTACAGCCATGGAGAAAGGTATTTCTGTGACGCATCTGCAGTAAACATTTCTGTTAGCACCTTCACTGTTCTTTGAAGGCAAAGAAAAAAAAAAAAAAAGAAGGCAAAAAGGCATTTACTCTTTAGCTGGCAAGTCAGTTGAGTTTGCACTGCCCTGTTGTGGTGAAATCTTCCAGAGTTGCCTGTTAGTTCCCTGTATTCATCCTTGTCTGGTTCCGCCAGCGCAGTACCTGAACTGTGCATGTTCTCAAACGTGTGATGAGATAGTGGCCTAAAAATGGACATATACTGTTGCTGTAACCTCTCTAGATCTTGAGATGAGGTACCACTGATATCTTTGTGTTACTTTTTAGATTGCTGAACCTATGAAATGAGACAGAAATGCACTTGTTGCTGCTGTAATTCCTGTTAGCAGGGTCAGGGTTGTGAGTAAAACAACTTACCAGATCAATCCCCGTCATGTTTTCCCTCTCTCAATCTGATGTTTTTCTATCCAGTAGCTATATGCAAAGCGTATGTAAAATCTGCTCAGTATTTTGTTCTACTCAGGGGACACTCCTCAATCTGACGTTCTTTGTCCAAGGCTGAAGGAGATGTGTGATGTGGTAACACACCATGTACCAAGAATGTGGGACCTGTAAAAGTTGTTCTGAATGTACTTCAGATTTTGAGGTAATACTGTAGCAGTGACTTCTGTCTTAAAGAGAATTCAGTACTGAGTATGGACCAGGCTGCATGAAGGGTTGCAACAGGCCCTCTTATTTCATCAAGGAATGCATCAAGAACATTACACTGCATTCCAGCCTTCACAGCCTTTGGGAAGCCTTTGCAGAACATACAAACTTCGAATTCGTCTCGCAACAGTGGGGAAGTGTTACGTGCTCTTTCCAGAGTAATCACTTTGTGGCTTCATCAGGATGAAAGGCTGTAAGCAGTATCTAAGGAATCCTATCAGGGCAGTGCTACATGGTGTTTTACAGTAAGACAGGCAAGATTGGCTTATTGGTGTCTTGTCCACATGAATAGCCTCTGATGCGGTGTTGTGATGTTTGTATCAAGACTCTTTGCCAAGAGAATTAAAGATAAGCTTGGTTGTAGTGGTTCATTTTGTTCTGGTCAGTGCTTGGCAATGAATTGGCAGTCTCTTGGTTGGATGTCTCTTGTGATTGTCTTGTTGTGTTTGCATCTCCCTGAACCTTCATCTCTGATGAACCAGCTAATCCATGTCAATGGCAAGGAAATCAATGACATGTGATGTTCAAAGGCATGTATCACAAATTAAAGGTCCTTGGACCTATCCTAAAGCTGCTCTGAGTGCTCTGGAAGGCAGGAGGACTGCTCTGAGCAGAGGGAGGGCAGAAAACAATAACTTCCTTTCTCCTTTACTGGTAAGGAGGTGCCAGGAACTTCAGGATGACCAGAGTGTAAGTGAAGTTGTACCTTACTAAATGTGAAGTTTTATTTTGCTGGAGTATTGTATGACAAATCAGTTTCTATTTGTTTTTGTAATTACTCCATTGGATTAGAAGAATTGTTTTTGATTTCCCCCAAGTCATTGTTTTTTCCCTGTTAGTGGTTTCTTATTTAAGTGTGATAACTCCCATAGGAGCCGTGGCTGTCTCAGCTGAGGAGCCAGTGCTGTGGAAGATGCACTTGCTTCCAACCAGTTTTTTCTGTGTTTGATTATCTTTAAATGGCACCATATTACATGCACGTTTTTGCTTTTCTTCTTGAACATCTGAGGCTAGGAAATAAATCTTGTAGAGGGGATGTTCTACTTTAATGTAGGACATGAAGTAAAGTAGGGCTGGTTAATTATTTTAATACTCTGTAGTTCTTCTTTGGCACAACAGAACCTAAAGAAAGACCAAACATCGAGGTGTTGATAAGAAACTGGTTCAGTCCATCCAGGGCAGGGATTTATTGTGTGTTTTGGGACTTGATGTAACCGTCCAGGTTTGGGATTTTTCCACTGGGGTCTGTTCCTGATCAAAAGACAAATCACTTCTTAGCAGGATGCTATTTCTGGTGGGGTTGTGGGTTTTCTTTTTTGCCTTGTGGATTAACCGCAATTTTTCCTTGGTCCTTTTTGATGGAAAGCCTTTAATGAAGTGTGCTGATTTGAGGAAGTGCTCTCTCCCAATCTGTTGGATGCCAGACGTTTAAGGAGAAGGGGCCTTTGTGTTTCAGTTAGTCCTTCGTCACACTGCCTGAACATGAAAGGCATATTTGTTGGATAGTGAGTAGCTTTCATGCCTTAGGATGTACGTGCTTTTTGATTTTCTTTATTGCTTTTCTCCTGCTTTGTGCTCTCTCATATTACCTCTTCTATGTCTTTTTCATCTTTCATTTTGCTTGCATACCGCCCAGTATACCCAGGCTGATGGAACTGATTTCCAGTTCATAGTGTTCCTTTTATCAACACTAATATGTTTCTGGAAGATCAGAGAAATAAGTTTTTAATTCCATGTCCATCATAAGTTTACTGAGAAACTGTTCTTGTGTCTGAACGTTTTCTTGTATTACTTTAGTGAAGATCTTTGGAGGGCAGGATCTTACAAAAGTGAGTTGGTTCTTAAACAGAGAGCTTTGCCCCAAAGGCAGTTTATGGCCTAGAATTACAGCCTTGATTTTATTTCCGGTGTCACAGTTTGTGACTGTTCATGGATGTGAAGAGGGCACGTGCTGAGCTTTAGGACGCTCCTGAGCGCTCACCATTCCTGGGTGCCTGGGCAGGTAGACATCTGCTACACATCTGGGACTTGATCCTACAGTCATTGCTCACCTGAGAACTGTCTTTAATACATAGAGCATTGAAAAAAACCTTGGAAGATCTGTCAAACAAGAGAACATACTGTATGGTGCAGTGAGCATAATCTTTGCCGTTTTGCTTGTTAGGAGCAAGGGGGGATTTATCTGGCAGCCAGTTGGTGAAAATTCAGGGACCTCCAAACTCTGTGGTCATTAGTAGACCGGAGATGTTGCACTTTGCATCAGTCCTTGTGCTTTGTTATCGGTGTTTGGAATGTGTTTTGGTATTTGTTTGTCGGTACTGTGGACTCCACTTCTTGCTCTCCAGCAGAGCCTTTGGGATTTCCCCTCAGATTGTTACTTTAAACTGTGTTGATGTTCTATTGCTTATTACCTTTTTTTCTCCTTTTTTGTTTCTAGTTTTATGTCTGCAGTGAAATCCATGCGTTGTATCATGGACTCAGGCATTTAGTGGTCGAAACTTAAATAAACACCCCATTATATCATTTATAAATATAAAGTGTTTTCCTCAGAAGTCCTCCAGTTTCCTGTGCTTCCTGCACAACTGCAAACAAAGTCTCTTTTAGTTATGAGATGATTTCAAACTCCTTTGTTAGCCAAACATATTATTTAGTTCAGCTACTTGAAAGATAATTGATTCCTGTTTCAAGAACATGCATGTGAAGTTTAGGCCTTCAGCTACTTAATGAGAGCCAAGTTATAGACCAGGCTTGTGGATTGTTTTTATTGGAAGCACCACCAAAGTGAACTGTAGAAATCTGGCCAGGCACCATTAGAATTGTTAAATAGTTTTGTTGCCAGAACAACACAATCCGGTATTATATCTAGAGAAAGTTTAAGGTGCTGTAGGCTTTATATACAGGGTGTGTTGTTCCAGATGATGATTGAGTATTTCTTACGTGTTTCTTCTCTTGCACTGTGAGATCCTGGGTATGAAAAGCTGATTTTATTAGAAATGATACATTGAGCTTTATTAATTTGATAAATCAGGCAAATGTGCCTGTTGAGGACTCCTTTTCTTTGCATTTAAAGCAGTGCAGATAGTGAACCGTAGGGGCAGAGCCTCTTGGAGACAGGAATTCTGTGTGTTTGAGAGAGGCAAATTTCAAGCTGATAGTACATGATTAAAACTCCTGTTGATGTTTTTCTGCCCAAGACAAGACAGGACAGGCTAAGAACTGAAGTATTTCAAGACCACTTTTCTTACAGTAATAAATAATACATTTTAAAGCATATTCAGCCTGTATTTACTGGTAGTTTCTCTTAAACTCCCTTGAATGTAGTAGATTTGGCTTTTTCTGCTGATTTTGAAGTATGAGCTGATTATTTTCTAGTTAGGATTTTAATATTTACTGATGCTAAGATTAACGACCTTTCAAAGTCTGCTTACAAGAACTTTGACGGTTTAAGGGGCTGTATAATAGCTAAGTATTATAGGTTACATTTCTGTTCCAAGATGTTTAGTTAGAGTTGCTGGCATGGCCCACGTGTTTATGCAAGTGCTGTTACTCTGAGCAAACCCTCTTCTCCGCTTTCTCTCCTCTCCCTTCCTGCAGTACATATCATCCTTGCTTTGCCCAAGGACACATCTCCTGGGATCTGGCTATTGGGGACTGCTTGGGCACAAACACACCTCTGTGCCCAAAAGTTGGTGCGAACTTCTATATCAGGTTCAGGAGCCAGCTACAAATCACTCCTTGGAGCCCTGATAGGCACCTCTATAAACAGTGTTTGTGTTAGAAGCTTCACAGGATCCACGGCTACTGTATGTCTACCACACAGCTTTATAGCTGCTTACAAGTTTTGGTGTCAAAACATTATCAGCTAGCCTAACATTCAGTGTGTGAGTCTCATGGCAGCTCGACCTGCACCATGCTGGTGATGTGGCCGTTTTGTTTAGACTTAATATGGTGCAGTTAAACTTCTTAAATCCTGATTATTGATGAGAAAAGATAGAGGATACTTTCCGGGGGGTATTCTGAGCACACTTATCTGTTGATTGCAAGAATATTCATTGAAAGAATAAAAATCTGTTGAAGTGAACTTGGGCAGTTATAGAAACTTCTCGGGTTTTAGGCTAGTAAATTGATTCCTGTATAGAAGAGGGAAAAATCCTTTAGGAGAAGCAGTATTGTAAATGTTATGTGGAAAAAATACTCGTAGTGGTCAGCAAGTGGTTTGGATGTGGATGTTGTGACCGTGGGGCAAAGTGGTGGCGCTTGGGGATAGCAGCCACTGCTCGCATGTGGTACCACCATCAAGTCTATTACTGCAGCTTTATTAAACCTCATGTGATAGGAAGTGGTGAGCACTTGTGTTGTTGCCCAGCACAGGCAGTGCCATGGTAAGGATAACCTGGGAGGGTGAAAAGTTGTACTACAGCAGAGCGTGGGTCAGTGTGATGGCTTCTCCATGGGTGCATGCCATGGTGGTGGTAGGTCCTGGCATGGGCAGAAGGTTGGTATAGCTGGGCCAGGGGTGTGCAGGCCGGGTGCTCCGGGTGCATGAGCCAGCAGGAGGTCGGGAATGGGAATGGGAATGAGCCGCGGCTGTTTGTTTCTGCTGTGCTCAGGGAAACAGCCCTCTGCTTACATTCCGTACAAGTTAACAGGGTCGCACCAGGGAATATACCTGACTTGGGTGACGCGTTTCTCCTCCCGGAGTAAACGCTCCTTCCTGGCCCAAATACTGGGTAGCTGTGTGTACCAAAGGGACCAGCTACCTTCAGTGCTGTTGGTACACACTGTGTGGTGACACACAGCAGAACTTGGATAGGAACAGTTGGGTAAAGTGTTCTTTTTACTTTCCCTGATGGTTCTGTCTCTGAGCTGTGTGGTAGCGTTCATTCTTTTCCAGCAGACCCAAGTGTTGAGAGATGCTGAAGGTAAAGTTTAGAGAAGTGCCTGAGTTCAAAAGCTGGCTTAGTAATTATGAAAATATTCTGAAGAGCCTTAGTCTAATGCACACAGGTATTTACATATCTGATTTGAAGGAATATACATTTGCTCAAGAGCTGGCACAGTGTGTTTTGTTTTTGTTAATTGTCACAAATGCTTCAGGTGAAAAATGCTTCATGTGAAAAATGCTTTCAGTGAAGTACAACAAAACCCAGTTCCAGAAGCAAAGGTCTGTGCCCTGCCATGGGGGGCATGAGAGCACAAGACCAGTCACCTTCCTGGAACCCTTGAATTAGGTTTTCATTTTAAATCTTGATGTTCTCACCATTTTTTACATGAGACCTCATAATAATCCACAAGGATGCATTCACTGCAGGCTGTTTTCCCTCTCAATTCAGGTTTCAATCAGTTACTGGGAAATCATATGGAGTCATCTGATTCACAGACAGCTTTCAAAAGAGTGAAAGACTATTTCCTGCTACTTAATCCTATGAAACTTTCAGAGTTACTCTTGCAACGTAATATAGGAAATATAAAAGGTCAGTGTGTCTCCTTTTTTTCAAGTGGGATAGAAATAACTTTCTTTGGAGTGTTCAGTGCCACAGTACAGGTGAGCTGTATGAAACTCTGCAGAAGGTGTCTCCTCAGCCTCTCATGACTGACATGAGCTACCCTCTCATTCTTGTTAGAGAGATGTCCACAGGCAAATCTGCCCTTGAATATTTGAATTGTGCCTGGGCTGTTTTGCTCTTCAGAAGCCACATCCTCATCACATCCCATGAGAGGATGTCTGGGAGCTGGAGAAACGCTCCCATATTTTATTAATGCAGTATTTGACAGCTGTTAAGTACTGAAACTAGAGATTGCTGCCCACTTGACTAAAAGGTATATACCTGATACTGGTCACGGAGAACCCAGTTAGCCTTTAGGCTATATATATTGTGTTAGCAAACTGACATGTAGGCTGGGCAACTGGAAATGGGCTGCAGTTAAACTTTCACACAAAGCTGGTTGATTATTTTGCTTACACAAATGGCTTTTTGCTGTTGTATGTGGGATTAATCCAACTAAACCAATCCAGGTTACTACTTGTGGTTTCTTCTTGAGGAGGATTAATGTTCACCTCTGCACTCTCACCACTGAACTAAATTGTAGGTTTTGCTGGGCATGTGCATGCACCTTGCTCTTGGTGAGGAGTAGCTATAGAAAATGGTACACACTTCTTACAGTGGCTCCTGTACCACTCCTCCCACACTCCTACTCTCTTCCCATTAATTAGTAGGAGTAAATAATGCTCTTGGGATGGATTCTTCATTGAGCATCTGTGCAGTAACTGCTAGAAGATACTTTCCAGGGGGTATTCAAGACACAGTTATCCGTCTGCTAGTTGAATATTTATTGAAAGAGTAAAATCCGTTACAGTGAACTTGAGCACTTACAGGAAACTAAAGTAACTGTTGTATTTCACGACAGCATTGCCTGCCCACAGTAAACTGCATGATGTGATGCTGCCGGTATTGTCTGTGTGGTATTTTAGCTGCTCTTCAGAGACATTGCGAGGGTTTTGCTATTGAATGAGCTGTAATGTTATTTACCAAAAGGCTCTCAACAGGAGACCCTGTTGTGCTTATGTGACTTTATATAAAGAAAAGTAAATTAATCAAACTCCGTAAGCCAGTTTTTCATGTGATTGCTGCAGTAATATCATCAGCTCTAAAAACAAATGGTGAGGCACTGGAATGGGTTGCCCAGGGAAGCTGTGAATGCTCCATCGCTGGCGGTGTTCAAGGCCAGGTTGGACAGAGCCTTGGGTGGCATGGTTTAGTGGGAGGTGTCCCTGCCCATGGCAGGGGACTTGGAACTGGATGAGCTTAAGGTCCTTTCCAACCCTGACTATTCTAT
Source organism: Myiopsitta monachus (assembly GCA_017639245.1). Taxonomy (NCBI): domain Eukaryota; kingdom Metazoa; phylum Chordata; class Aves; order Psittaciformes; family Psittacidae; genus Myiopsitta; species Myiopsitta monachus. The sequence goes on from CM029923.1 coordinate 62,622,220, forward strand.
GATTCTATGATAGTGTCTCTATGGTGAAATCTTTTGTTTGTTGTGAAAGTTTTTTGTTTGGCTTGTTTTTTTTTTTTTTTAATGAAGATGGATTTAAACACTTACGTGGTCTATTGAGTTATTTATCTGATGTTACTCGTACTTTTCTCTTTCAGGAAATCCATGACTTATTTAAAGATTATGAAATCAAGTATTGTTACGTGGACAGAAATAAAAGAACAGGTAAGAATTTACAGTCTGCCAGTGTCATACATTTCAGTTCTGTGGTGAAACTAGTGAGGAGCATCATCTGCCATGTATGAGATCATTGTCTTCTCTGCCATCACATAGCCTGGTTGTCCCTCAGTGCCTTTTTTGGCTGCATAGTTTGTCACCTTCTACAGAAACCTGTGGAAACTTGGAAACTCTGCTGTTGTCAGCCAGAGGTAGGTTGGTCCACTGTGGTGTATCTCAATGTATTCCCTTAGTGAGCATCTCTTTGGGACAGTGCTAACCTCAGCTGTCTGATTTCCTTGATGTACTGGTCCTGGGCCTCTCTTAGGGCAAAGCACATATGCCTGTGACTTGATCAGAGGAAAATGTACCTAGCTCCTGATGCATTTGTGCCAGGTAATACAAGCCACAAGCCGTTATTTCCTTATTTGAAGAAATGTCCTGAATTAATTCCTGAATTATTGAAGCCTGAGCCTCTGTTTACAAATGAAATCTCTAAATAGATGATTCATGGAGTTTTAGTGCTTGTGAGGTACAGAAATGGACAAATACTTCTCTGCAGGTTCCTGTCCTTCCACATCACCAGAGGTCCCACAGCCTGGGCTATCTCCTGAGGCAACCTTGGTTTTCAGGACAAAAGCTTGATGCAGTCGCTGTCATAGATTGATACCAGGATTCTATGAGGATAAGGGTGTTTCTTGACACCTACCTCTAAGGAGCAAAAAATTTGTGCTTTACTGTCCCGTTATCTTGCAAATTTGATTTCTGACTCTGGAATAAGGCTAGTTTGCATGGGGGGTACTATAGTCTATAGCAATAGACTGAACATCGGGGTTCAGCATGAAAGGAAATACTTGAAAATACTTGGAAAGAGTGAGAGCAGGATGAAGTCATTTAATGTAGATGCTCTCATATATAACTAGGTTTTTACTGTGTATGTATTTGGGCTGGTTTTCAAGCGTAGACATATGTGTATATGTGTAGTGCCTTGCCTATTCATATGAGTTTTTGTATGTTTTACTGCATGACTGTGACAGAAATACAATGCAGGTGCTTCATTTTTTCTTGGCCTCTTATTTGGGTAATTAAATTACTTTATCTCCGGGTTCATGAAAGCTATAAAACTATCTTCAGAGGCCCTATTGACTCAGAATCAACATTACTATCCAGTCAAGAAAGTTCTTGAGCCTCTCAGCTCTTCCTGCTCATGTTCTTTATCTTACGGACTGGTTTTGGTATTAGTTTCACTGTGCAAGAAGCAAAGGTTGTGCTCATGGTTTTAACTGTGTCTGGGGATGTTCTGTTTGTATTCACTCTGTCATGGCCAACAGACAGAATGGAACAGTCGTCCACCCAGAGATGGACCTACAGATTGTAGCGTGGACTCTTGGTATAAGGAATTCCATTTGTGTTGAGATTTGTATTTGTGGGTTTTGGTTTTATTTGTTTTGTGTGGATTTGTGGTTCTTTTTCGTTAGATTTAATGCCTTTTTAGTTTAATGGGCATATTTGGAACTTTGTAGACTCTGTAGAATTCAGGGTTCCAATTAGAACTTCTAAATTCTCCCAAGATTTCACTTGATTCCACAAAGATAAATGATAAACTTGGGGAAGGAGCTCTGAATGGCTTCAAACATTGGGGAAAAGACCTAATGAAGACTTCATCTTCTATCATAGAATCATAGAATAGTTAGGGTTGGAAATTCCAGCCCCCCTGCCATGGGCAGGGACACCTCCCACTAAACCATGCCACCCAAGGCTCTGTCCAACATGGCCTTGAACACCACCAGAGACGGAGCATTCACAGCTTCCCTGGGCAACCCATTCCAATGCCTCACCACCCTTACAGTAAAGAACTTCTTCCTTATATCCATTCTAAAATTCCCCTGTTTAAGTTTGAACCCTTTACCCCTTTGTCCTCTCACTACAGTCCCTAATGAAGACTCCCTCCCCAGCATCCCTATAGCCCCCTTCAGATGATGGAAGGCTGCTATGAGGTCTCCACGCAGCCTTCTCTTCTCCAGGATGATCAGCCCCAACTTTTTATGCTGAGGACACCAGAACTGCACACAATATTCCAGTGAGTTCTCCTGAGAGCAGAGTAGAGGGGCAGGATCACCTCCCTCGATCTGCTGGTCACGCTCCTTTGGATGCAGCCCAGGATACGGTTGGTTTCTGGGCTGCGAGCGCACACTGCAGCCGGCTCATGTTCATTTTCTCATCCACCAACACCCCCAAGTCCTTCTGCGCAGGGCTGCTCTGAATCTCTTCTCTGCCCCACCTGGAGCTGTGCCTGGGATTGCTCCAACCCAGGTGTAGGACCTTGCACTTGGCATGGTTAAACTTCATCAGGTTGGCATCAGCCCACCTCACAAGCATGTCAAGGTCCCTCTGGATGGCATTCCTTCCCTCCAGCGTATGAACTGAACCACACAGCTTGGTGTCATTGGCAAACTTGCTGAGGGTGCACTCAATCCCACTGTCCATGTCACTAAGATGTTGAACAAGACCGGTCACAGCACCAATCCCTGAGGGACACCACTCGTTACTGGTCTCCAGCTGGACATTGAGCCATTGACCACAACTCCTTGCATGCGGCCATCCAGCCAGTTCTTATCCACCAAGTGGGCCACCTATCAAATTGATGTCTCTCCAACTTAGAGACAAGGATGTCGTGTGGGACAAAGTCGAATGCTATCCATATCTCCTAAGTAACTAAGAATACCAAATAGTATCCTGTCAGAGAAGTAGTTGATGCTGTGTCAGGATACTGGAGAGCAAAATAATGTATATCAGAAGTGCCATTTTTTTGTATTTGAGAAGCTTGTTGCCAGTTTCCACACCATGTCTTATTGATCTGAGCACTGGTAAACGTCTTTGGTTAGAAGAGATTCTGAAACGCTCTATGAAGGCATTGACCATGCTGCAGGAATGCTCTGGCTGCCTGCAGGACCTGCATGGGGGAGAGATACAGTGGGGTTTGGCGCTCTCCTTTTCGCATGAGTGTGGACACCTTTTGGCTCTCCATAGGTTAAGGACAGGGTACAGATATTATGGGTTTTGTGGATGTATCTTTATCCACAGCTGCCTCTTCCTTCCATCTGCTTGTGGGATCATAGCGTGTTCTAGAGGTGATGACTCTTGGATGCTGCCAGTGTCCATAGATCCAGCCACCTGACTGTAGTACAGTTAAGATTGCGTGGTGTAACTCTGCCTTTGCCTACAGCTGTGGGCATCTTCTCGAAAGTCTGTGGTCATGCACAGAGTACAGACATGGTAAGTGCTGCAGAGGTTCCTTTCTCCATGGCTATGGCTAACTCTGAGCTTCCTGTTGGACTTGGATGAGAGACATGTACAAATGGTGGATTAATAATCCATTGCATATGAGCATGGGCATCTTATGAGGATGAGGTTAAAGAGTGGCTGTTAAAGATGTCCTTTCTCCATGGGTTCACATAGCGCCTGGCTGTATGAAAGCACTGGCGGTGGAAGACTTACATGAGTGGCTGTAGCTCTCCCTTTGTTGTAGGCACCTTCTCTTAGAGTGTTGTAGGTGGATGTGTTAGAGATGCTGTGGATGCTGCAGAGCTCCCATTGTCCATGGCTACGGGCACCTTCTGGCTGCCAGTGTCACCTGTGTGGGGAAGAGATAGTTTAGGTGCTGGGAGTCTCCTTTGGCCATGTGCATTAGTACCTCTTCCTGTCTCTAGGATGAGGATGTGGCAGAGATAGGTGGTGTTTTGGAGCCTCTAAGTCTTTGCTCTGTCATGTACTCCTGTGCCAGTGTGGGCTGGTGCAGGTTTTCTTAGGGGTCCTTTGCGGATGTTATGGCTCTGTCGTGTGTGGAGTGGTCTGGGTGTGTTTGAGATGATGTTCACATCAGGAGTGCTGCTGCCAGTATCCATTTGGGGACTTCCTGTGGGAGAGGAATGTAAGTTTTCCCTTGTATGTTCTTTTGGGAAGCTCCTTGCAATCCCAGGATGGGGTAGGTGCCAGGACTTCTTACCTGTGCTACAGGGCACTGAGAGCTGTGTGGCAGACATTGGGTTGGGAGCGTCCCGGAGCCCTGGTGGGGTTGCATCCCTATCCTGGAGCCTGTGTGGGATTGCCCGGCGCAGCTGCAAAGGACAAATGAGGCTGCATTGCTTTGAGCAGCGGTGCCATGGCTGTGGCCTTCCCCTGCATGGCCTCTGCTCTCAGCCCTCACTCTGATTCCTCCAGTGGTGCCAGTGTGGGCTGGAGCAGCTCTGCTCTGGAGCCAGGCTGAGAGAGCTGGGCTGGGGCAGCCTGGAGAAGAGAAGGCTCCTGAAGGGGAGACCTGAGAGCAGCTCCAGTGCCTAAAGGGGCTGCAGGAAACCTGGAGAGGGGCTTTGGCCAAGGGCCTGTAGGGACAGGACAGGGGAATGGCTTTAACCTGCCAGAGGAGAGACGGAGATGAGCTCTTAGGCAGAAGCTGTTCCCTGTGAGGGTGCTGAGGCGCTGGCACAGGGTGCCCAGAGAAGCTGTGGCTGCCCCATCCCTGGCAGTGTTAAAGGCCAGGCTGGACAGAGCCTTGGGTGACATGGTCTAGTGTGAGGTGTCCCTGCCCATGGCAGGGGTTTGGAGCTGGGTGATCTTAAGATCATTTCCAACCCAAGCCAGCGTGGGATTCTATGATTCTATGATGTATCTTGTTTTGATCTCTTCCAGCATTCGTCACTCTGCTGAATGGAGAGCAGGCACAAAACGCCATTCGGAAGTATCACCAGTATTCTCTTCGGGGAAAAGAGATATCAGTGCAGCTCCAGCCAACAGATGCGTTGCTGTGCATTACCAATTTACCCACTTCATTTACATTGGAAGAGTTTGAAGAACTTGTGCGTGCCTATGGCAACGTCGAGAGGTGTTTCTTGGTCTATAATGAAGTTACTGGCCATTCCAAGGGCTATGGGTTTGTGGAATACATGAAGAAGGATTCCGCTGCCAAGGCCAGATTGGAACTTCTGGGGAAGCAGTTGGAGGAGAGCACTCTCTTTGCACAGTGGATGGATGTGAACCAACTCACCACAAATCTTATTCACTCTAAGTGCCTTTGTGTAGAGAAATTTCAGAAGGACTGTGCTGACTCAAAAGAACTGATCCAAGCTTTCTCCCTGAAGTATAAACCTGTGTTCTGCCAGGTATGTTGAATTTGTGTCTTCTGGAAGGTCAAGGTTGTGATTTAAGTAGCTCTGAATTTCCATGATTCCCTGCTTGCTTCCTAATACTTCTGGTTTTCATTTAAGTAGTGAGTGGTTCGGCATCTGCATTGTGATGTATGATGTGGTACAGGTGCTTTCTTGGTGCAGGTTTGCATTGGTGCTCTGTGTTACCTGGGGATTCTGCAGGAGAAGACTCCTGTGAGCACCAGTAAAATGTTTGTAGGACATCCCTTTCCTCATGCATTTTGTTGAAGGTCAATTTAGAAATAGTTTGGAGAGCCTTTAAAGTAAACATTGCTGGTGATTTTATTGCTCAGTAAAGAAAGCAAGTCTATGAGTACCACAAGTGCAACAGTTTAGATGGTAGAGAATATACATGCATGTGTGTGTGTTTGTATAATATATTTAAGAAACCTCTGCAAATATCTGATGTTGTTTTTCCCTAACTGAAGTAGATGTAGGCTTGGGATCTACATCTTGGGACGTTGGTGCTTTATCTTTTGCAAAGCTTGCAGGTACAGAAGAGTTAGATCCCCACTGGCCTTTGCAAGCGTGAAGGTTTTCTTATCATCTTCATAGAATAAACAGAGTTGGAAAAGCCCTTTAAGCTCATCCAGTCCACCCTTACCCCAGCACTGCCAAGGCCACCCCTGACCCATGGCGCTGAGGCCTCGTCTCCACGGTGTGTGAACACTGCAGGGACGGTGACTGCAGCCCTGCCCTGGGCAGCAGTTCCAATGCCTGAGCACCCTCTGGGGAAGGAACTGTTCCTCAGCTCCATCTAACCCTGCCCTGGTACAGCTCGAGGCCGTTCCCTCTTGTCCCATCCCTTGTTCCTTGGGAGCAGAGCCCAGCCCCCTCCTGGCTCCATCCTCCTCTCAGGCAGCTGTAGGGAGCCATCAGGTCCTCCCTGAGCCTTCTCTTCTCCAGACTAAACCCCCCCTGGTCTCTCAGCTTTTCCTCATCACACTGTGCTCCAAGTTCCATGACTTGTGAGATACAGCCCACAAATAAAACGTTGCCCATTGAAGTGGTGCAGACCGGCATATCATAAACAGGCAGTAGAAAGAAAGCTTGCTTTATAGTAAAACGGTTGGATATGACTTCGGTTGTTGGGGGGGGGAGCCTGGGGTGTCTTAAGTACCTTGAAAAGCTGCTCAGGGATCAGCTTCAGGGATAAGTAATCAGAGATCCTCAGCATCTCAGACCAGAAGGTCCTGCAGGCTGTCTGTCACACTGTCCCCAGCTCTCTTATCAAGCCCCAGTAATTTGTAGCTAGCTAGCTTACTGGTATGGTTAGTAGTTTGTAAGTCCACCCTTACACTTGCTTGATCCAAGTATACCAGAGGATGCATAAATTGAAAGTAATTCTTCCCAGAAACTGCCCATCACTTCTTTGTTTTCTCAGTTGAATGTAACTGGCTTCAGCTTCACCTCACTGATGAGTAAATTGAAGAGCTTTTGCTCCCCACTGTTTTCATCCTATGAGAAGGTATTAAATACTGTCATCAAGCCACTTGCTCAATCTTTGTTTAATTAGCTGAACAGGTTGTGCTTTTCAAGGCTTTTACTTAAGAGCTGTTTTCCAGCTGTCAGATAATCTGGAGGCTGTTATCAGCTCCCCCAACAAGTTTTCAACATCCTTTAACAATTCAGAAGCTCAAAGAAAAAGAGGCTGCTTTGATGAAGATGGTTTTCACTGACCTGTGCAGTTAGAGGCTTTTCCCTTCCTTCTTAAATCATAATCATACATGTCGTAGGTGAGGAGGAATTAAGGTGTGTGCTTTTGAATTAGGAAATAGGCACCTAGTCAGAAATACATCCAAGAAAATATTCTTGGCATGTCCTCATATTACCTATTATTTGTAGAAATACACTGTGTAATAGACTAATCAGTAGACTGCAGAATCATAGAATCCCAGACTGGTTTGCAAGGGGCCTTAAAGCTAACCCAGTTCCAGCCCCCTGCCACGGGCAGGGACGCCTTCCACTGGAGCAGCTTGCTCCAAGCCCCTGTGTCCAACCTGTCCTTGAGCACTGCAGGGATGGGGCAGCCACAGTTTCTCTGGGCGCCCTGTGCCAGCGCCTCAGCACCCTCACAGGGAAGAACTTCCTTATATCCAGCCTGAATCTCCCCTGTTTAAGTTTAAACCCATCACCCCTTGTCTTATATATCAAATGAGCTGTGTTCTCCAGAGCTCTTCCCAGAGGCCAGTCTTTAGCAGTGGCATTAAAGATCTGACCAGCCTCTTCTTCCAAATACTTGAGATTTATATTTCAGTTGTTAGTTTGTGGGACCTAATTGCTGGGAACAGGTTGGGAGTTTTATCCAGTGAAATCTAGAGGATATTCCCTTTCTTCCACACCAGAACTAGTATCAGTACATCATTTCTGTTCATTTTGGGATGGAGTTTTTTGCCTCAGCTTTATTCCCTCCCTTCTCACCCCTTTTTGTTTGTTTAATTTAAATCTGCTCATTCTGCTATAAAACTCTGCAAACAAAGGACAGAGCATTGTTTCACATGTAAGCCTGTTTCCAGTCTGCTTGATTGATCAGTCTGGCATCTTCTCTTGGCATTAGATACAACCACAGGCTTCATATTCTCCTGAAAGGGAGCATATATCAGTGGAATTCGCATTGTTACATGTTTCAACAACTATCATGTAGCGTGATGAACACTGTTTTTATTACTGAAGGCTTTAAAGTGAACAATAATGAGTTTATAATTCTTATCTTGTAAACTAAAATCATTGTAGCGTACAGCCATATTTACAGTTTCCTTCTCATTCCTTCTTTATTCTGAAACATGTCTTAAATACTTTTCATTGCTCAGGCTTTCATGAGATTAGATGGAAGTGAAGGTGGTAATTCAGGTAGAGCATGCATGCCAAATGTCATAAAAAGATATGGTATTCAACTTATATGTAGCATGTTTGAGAAAGAAACATACTGATTTGGGTAGGCATTAACGTAGGGTGTCAGCTGCAAAGTATTCTGCAAGGGACGGGTGGAAATACTGCAAAGCAGTCCCTGAAATTCCCCATTTGATTCAGTGTGTTGTGAAATGCTTCAGTTTGCTCAGGATGAAGACAGTAACATCGGTGACTTTGCAGTGGTGGAGTATGAAACTGCAGAGCAAGCTGAGAAGGTACAAGAACTCACCAATGGAATGACTATCAAAGGAAAGAGAGTGCAGGTGTCCTACTGTGCTCCCGGAGCCCCAGGCAGAAGCACATTGGCAGCACTTATAGCAGCACAAAGGATGGTAAGATACCAGTAAATCTGTTTTCAGAATGAGTTTGATACACCTTGAGCAGCCTGAGGTGGACAGGCTGCCTTTGCAGCAGGAAAAGGAGCCAAGCTTTTGGAAGCACAAGCCTTTATGTGTAGCTAGTCAGCCCAATTCAGTCTCCTTCCTAGGCAAAGCATGGCCATATAGTACAAGGAGGAAGGGTAAAATATGGCCATAGGATATCACAAATTTACACTCTGATAGCTCTTAATAAACTTAATTATCTGTAAGAGAAATTGTTCCAGTCCAAAACAGAAGTAACTGGAAATGGAGTCATTTGAGAAGCTAAAACTTGGTTTAAAACAGAGGGGCAAGACTTTGTCCATTTTAAGATGAATTTCAAGGTAGGAAGAATAGTTTAATTTCATGCTCGATAAAGAAGAAAGCTTTTTGCACCCACATGTCTTATCAAATTATTTTCTAGGAAATTGGGTGTGATAAGTGTTACATGAAGTTGTCATAGATGCAGAAGCAGAACAGTTTCATTACTTCAGCTAGCTTTAGCCCACATCCTTATAAGAGATGAGTTGTGCTATTATAATATGTGGTGTTCATGTTAACAGCGCCTTTCATATTCATCTTTATTGAGAACTCTGTCATGGTTTAAGGGGAAGAAAAGAAACATGTCTCAGGAAAAGTAATATGCTTGAGGTTTGGGGGGAATAGTTTGTTCGGTGTTTCATTGGAGGAAAAGGAGCAGGGAAGAGGGAAGGAGATGTTATTTCTGTGTACGATGAGATGTGTACATCACCGTCACACAAGTTTGACGGATTTAAATGTGTTTGTTTTCTCCTGATTCTAACATCTTTGTGTCTCTCTCAATTGCAGATGAGGAACAACAGGAAGGGCTTGCTTCCAGAGCCGAATCCAGTGCAGATTATGAAAAGTTTTAATAACCCAGCAATGTTGCAGATGCTGCTGCAGCCCCAGTTGCGTGGACATGCTGTTAAACCTGGTAAGTGGCTTTGAAACAACAGAGGGAAAAAGAGAAACCCTGTTCTTGGTGATACGAGGCTTTCAGCAAAGGAGAGAAGCAGAAATACTGTTTTACAGTCTGTGCAGGCACTGTTTCAATGTCTGTGTGTAGGCGCTTCCACATTTTGTGAATGCAAAGGCAAGAGGTCAGTTGCTACCCTGTTGTGTTTAGGTGTTACCTAAAAATGTCTTTGTGTTATTAACACTGTGGTCTCTGAAGGTTTGTATTAGAGATATGTTTAAAATGAAATGTTTTTTGCAGACATCATTAAAATGGCAACTTTAAGTCTGATTTGAGATCTGAATCTTGCAGCCTGAGCAACTTCTGTTGTTTCCAGTGTAAATCTTTATTCACTTGGATGCCACCATAGTTGTACACAGCATTTCGTAGAATCATAAATCAGCTAGGTTGGAAAAGACCTTTAAGATCACCAGGTCCAGCCTTTACAAAGGTCAAAAACATTTCTCTATCTTCTCATTAGGGTGGATGGGAACACATAAAAAGGAATCTTATCACATTTCAAATGGTGAAAGTATTAGGAACAGATAATTTCAAGAGTCAAGTAGGGAACAACTGAGAGTTTGTGACATAATCTACTGAAAGCAAATACACAGAAATGGTGTGTGAAGTGACCAGTGAAGAAACACTTCAGCTAATGCTGACCATTCAAAGGACTTTAGATAAAGCTGTGGTCTTGCAATCAACTGCAGGCATTTCTGCTTCTTGGAGTGAAACTCTCAGCTTTAGAGGAGCTCCTTGAAGGTACATTTGATCTCTCAAATCAGATCAAAGCTGGATGTATTGAAAGGTTTCATTTTAGTGACCTTTAGTGCACTGACCAGTATCATGGAAACCTAATCTAGAAAACACAGAATAACTCTTATAAAGATTTGTGCTTGCCTGACTTACAAAACACTGCAACTTTTTCTTGTGTTTCTCAAGCAGTTCTTGGAGCATCTGCAGGTTTACCTCACCTTATAAATTCAGCAGTTGCGCCACCTTTTTTGCAGCTGAATAAAGTTCATCAGGTACGTGAGAAAATAACTTTTATCCAATAGATATTTGTAGAGATCTCAGCATGAAAAATATAGGCAAGGTTTCAAGAAACTACAGCTAAAATCAAATGTTCTTGTTAAAGATGTCTTTAGGAAAAGCACTCTATTAGGAGTTGCCTGTGGGGATGTAAGAGCAGACTGTGCTTCCTATCCCCAAGTGAGTTATTTTACCTTAATTTGAGCTTTTGATTTGCTACCGCCTGCTGCTGTAGAGACAACTTGCCATTACTGGCAAAAATTCCTCTTTAAATTGGAGCTCGAGGAGCATGGCACATCCATTTCTCTTCAGACTGCTCATACACACTTCCTGTAGAGACATGATTGTTTTATCTCACTCAAGTAACAAGCTTAGCATCATTATCTTCACTTTAAAGCTTGCAAGGACCAAAATGTGCGATATATGCCCTAAAAACCAGTGATTTGCTGATGTTACTTCTTAGTCAAAAAAACCCGAAGGTTATGTTTAAAGCGTTCTCAGAGTATCTGTAATTCCAGGTGGATATGGGAATTTCTGAAGGGTTTTCTGAACCTTGTTCCTTCTTCTGAAAGTTTATTAGTTGTTATTTCTGCTGTTCTTTTGGCAAACGGAAACTTATCGAGCTTAAAGAAGAGCAGATTAAAATGCAGAGCTACGTCTTATGTGAAGTATATTTCCCTTTGCTATGATTTTTCTGCTCGAACCTGGTAGGTGAATATATTCATTTTGAATAAACACTACTTAATTTTGCCCCATCAGATGAGTTGCTTTTGTCCTGCACTGTGAAAAAAGATCCCTCTTTTATTGCTGGTACTTCATTTCAGTGACATTTTCAATTGGTATATTTAGTCACTGCTGCTCTCTCTTCAGCCTCGGAGGGCCTTATGCTTCCTTGGAAGGCAATGTGAATGTTTTCTAATCACAGCTGGAGACAGGCATGTTTTACACAGTTAACAGTGTGATTGATGATGATCCAGTGTCTTTTAAGTGCTGCAGCCAAACAATGTAGTGTTTTCGCTTTAGAGTCTAGTTCTCTTCCTGGGAGCTTCCTGTCGTCTAATTCACTCCAAACCTGGTCTAATAGCCTGAATTTTATGGATAATGATTAGATTATGCCAGTTGCTTCCATTAGGCACATTTTTCTGTTATTCAGTGACTTGTTTCAGACTATTCTTTCAAGCCAGAGAACCAGGTCACTTTTTATTGCCTTGAAATGCAGTATTGTCACAAGATAGAGTAACAGCAGTGTCCTGGCTTGACACTCTCCCCACCTCCCCAGTCACACACTGGTTCAGCTTCCTGTATATCTTGGTTTTGCTAATTTCTATTCAAGGGTTTATAAAGTAATATGATGAGAAGAAGCAATATTTTAGGATGATTATGCCAGAACATTATAAGATAATTGAGGAAAAAAAGATTCAACAGAGGGGAATTTGGACAAATGGGTTTTCAACTCTGGAGGTAGCATGACTTTCAACTTCATTTAATTTCTCTTAGTTACAATATCATGAGCCAAGGCAATGCATTTTAAACGTTCTCAGTGATGTGTTTTCCTCAGTCATCAGGGAATTTATTAAATCTATTAATCCAGAGGCTTTCTTTTGAGGATTCCAACCAAACTGATTCTCCACTCTTGTATTTCTGCAAGTTTTGCAATTGAACTAACAAACACATTTCATTACCATAACCAAGTTTAGAAGAAACAACCATTGGTATTGGTGACACTCAACAGCCCTGGATGATTTGTACCGGAAATTACCAAGACAAAATATGTAACTAATCTAGCTATGACACTTTTTGTTTTAAATTGCACACTTCTTAGTCCAGAAGACCATATTCTAGGCATAGAGGGGTTTTCCCTATGGAATTTGACCCTACCAAACAGAAACACAACCTAGGCTTAAAAATATTTGTGAGATGTTTAGCAGGAGGCTGCCAAATCTGCAAAGCCATGCATTGGGAGAGCTGCCTTTTGGGTTTCCATCTTCATTACCTGCTTTTGGTGATCTTTTCTCTGTAGGAGACCTCAAAAAAATGAGGGAGACTATATTTGTCATGATTTGACACAGTCAGTGCCCCATGGATCTATTCTTGTACTGCTGTACAAAAAGGTTGGTAGAGCAACCTATATTTTGCCTGGCAAATCATGCTCAGGAGCTGCTGCCAGAAGGACAGTTTAGGCCCATATTCAGCTAGCGTGAGCCATAACATGGTTTTGTGATCCACAGCACATAATGCTGAATATACAGTAGCATAGTCTGAACGTGGTACCCCAAGTTGGTGATGAAGTGGCTCAGTTTTGGTGGAAACTGATCCAGGATGCTTTTGAATGAAAAATATTAATATTTTATAGACTTTTGCCGGCGCTGTGATTTATAAGCTTTTTAATGGTTCTGGAATAGAATTTTATATAGATGGTTGCCACTAAAAAGGGGGAAAAAGCATACCTGGGTATTTCGCTTTGAAAGCAAATGTACTGTTTGGTAACTGTGAAGCAAGGGCTCAGAGACCCTGCCAGTTACAGCTGAGTCCTGTAAGGTGTATAGATGTTTGGTGAGGATTAGGTATTAGAATTGCAGTGCAAGGCACAATGCAAATGTTAACAAACAATGAAGCCCTTATTCATATGGCTCATAATCCCCTGAAGTCCCTGCGTCTCATCTTTCTTACTGGCATTGGAGGTAACTCCCCTATCTAGTCTGTCTGCGGAGGCTTCAAACACATTCACTTTTCCCTGTTGGGTTAGACACAGTCTGGATTGTATTTGGAGTATACTCTTGATCCTTTAAAAGCCATCAGAAAGCATAGTTGTGGTTGTGAGATGAAAAAAGGGTAAATAGGAAGGGAAGTTAAAAGCACTTGAAGCAACTTTCTATGAATGAAGCAAGGGAAGAAGCAGTTATTTTCCTTTGCTGCATTAACTCAGAAACTCATTTAAACTTCTTTAAGCAGTATCACCTGCGAATGTTTCCAGAATATACTATTTGCCATGTGTGCCAACTAACCCTTCTTTTAATAATTCCAGAGTTCACTCCTGGGGAGTGCATCCAACTTACTGCTGCAGAGCCCTGCTCAGATACCACTGCCGCAGCAGCAGCTGATGAAGATAGAAAACATTCAGGCAAATAGTGTAAGGTCATCCCTTTAACTTCAGCTGTCTTTGGACATCCTTATAACTGCTCAAAAAAATAATGTTTTTCATGTAATTTAACAGTTTAGTGTACCTGAGCAGATTAACTGAATGTGAGTTGTAAGAAACAGCTAGAGAGAGATTGTTTTACCCATTGACACAGTTTTCTGTTCTTCCTTATAGAAACCGGGTTTGCTGGGAGAACCTCCAACAATGCTCCTGCAGACAGTATTGGGACTAGGGGTAATGCCATCAGTGAGCTCAGGCCTGGGAACCCGTGGAGAAGCTCTGAAGTGTAAATGACATTTTATTTCCTATCAAATCGGTAGAAATGCTCAGGTTGAAGTGATGCACCTTACTTTCCTCTGCTGTAGCAAAAGCAATAGTATGTTTGAACCTTATCCAGTAAGGTAGGCAGGCAACTGGGCAATAATACAGTTTATAGCTGTGTATTTAAGCAAGGTATCAAGTTTTATATCTATATAAACAACTGTAACCTGCTGGTTTGAGCAGGAAACAAACTTGAAATACCTTGCCTTGTTGCCTGGCTTCTCTCATCTCTTTGTCAGGGAAGGAGGAGTACACTGTGGCCCTGGTTGAACATTTACAGGTTGTTAAATATTCAGTTACTACCATTTTTAATACTCTTGGATTGTGTTTGTATGTAGGACTACAATTTGGGGGGTTACTGTTTCAAAGCAGATAAATCTGAGTAGCTGAAGTGGGGGGTGGGAGTGCATGCATTCCTTTCATTAAGCAATAGGGCGTTAACATCCAGTCTATGATGGATGTCAGTTTTGAGTGGAAATTCCTGTAGCAGGGGTGCCTCAATTTTTATGAGGAAAGATCAGTTGTGATGCTGCTGAGTGCATCTTTTTTTGTTTCCCCCACTGAGAGCCACGCATTCTTGCAGTTCTACATGTGGGCTGAGTAATGGTAGTAACAAGAAGCAAGGAAAAGCTTGCAGAGGGCAGGATGGGGAGGAAACCAATGCCGAATGCCTGGATTTCAATTTTGGAGAGCAGTTTCTAGCTCTTTTATTTGTCAAATAGTTTTACTAATGCCAGTTAGGGTGGAGTTTTCCCCCTCTATTCCAATGCAGGATCCTCTACAATGTTGTTCACAGGTTCTTTAAAAGCACCAGGAAACACCAAGTAACTTCTTGTCATAGTGAATGTTTAGGAAAGTCAGAGTTTTCTTCTGTTGTATTAGTTTTAAATAGAGTTGTCTGCTCCTGGGATGGGAAGAGAATAAAAGCTATCATCAGAATGCAGTGTGCTGGGACAGCTGTAAACCAGATCTCCCAATGTTTTTCTCATCACTTAGTAAGAGCCACAAACAAAATGTACTGATAAATCTTGTCAAACAGAAAAGTTTCTCCATTTATGGTCGACTGCAGCATCTAATCTGACTTCCAATTCCAACAGCAGCAGCAACAGCAGGGATGGGCATGCTGCCATTCTTCCCGAATCAGCACATTGTTGGACAAGCTATGCCAGGGCAAAATAATGCTCCAGATAAACCAGCGCCTACTGAAGCGGTTGTCTCGGGATCACAGCCCTATCATCAGACCTTAACAAATCTTTCTGCGGGAGCTTTGAGGGCTGGCCATGCCAAACAACAACATCAACTAAAAAGTACGGATGCAAATTTGGGGGTAAGGAGCACTGAACACAACTATTTCCTGGTTTTAACTTGTGTTTGGATTTTCTCTTCCTGGTTTTCACACGCTGAAGAGTTAACTGCAGCTGCTTGGGGTAGTTCTTCACTATAAAATCAGCCAGATCACAGGATCGTTCATGAGACATTTTAAGGTCATTTCAGTTATAAATAATAGGGAGAGAACAATAATGCTCTTTGGTGGTCCAAATGAATTAACAAAAGAATCTTTACAATGCTGGAGGGGGTTTTTCCCATGTGTTTCCCTCATAGTATTTGATGATGAAATTATCTCGAGGGCAGTGTCTCTTTTAAAGTCTGAAAATTGCATTTGTGGTTGAATTTCATGACTAATCAGGAGCAGTTGTGGTGGTATGGAGGGCCTTTGGGTTTCCAGGTGGTGTCTGTATATATATGTGTATATATATATATGTGTGTATGTAAATTTTCCCCTTTTAATCCATCTCTTAGTCTGCATCAGTTCTAATGTTTATTCCCTTGAAGGCAGCAAATGGAGGATGATGGGGTGGGATTTAAGTCCAACCAGGACAGTCTGTTTTTCTAAGAAGCTTTTTCCTGTCATTAGCAAATTTACTTTTTTATATAGTATGCATAAATACTTTGACATTTAGGAGGAAACATTTTCTTCACTCAGATCAGATCTTTTTCCTTGCATACTTCTCTGAAGCACCTGAAGTGATTAGACTATGTACAGTACTGGTGCCTGCCTTTGCTAGAGAGCTTGGACAGCTTTTGTCCTACTTCAGAAAGGACACTTTGCATTTTATGTATATACCTATATATATAGATACACATGGATGAAATATGCAGGGTGTTTGTGTATACACTTATAAAGTCAGTTTTATCTCTGCATTTTATGTAGTTAAAAGGAAATAAACCATTGGAAGTCCAGATAATTCATTTATTTCTATGACTGTTGTTTATTAGAAAAAGTTCTCTTTTTAAATCCTAGTAGATGTTTTAATTGTTTCCTTTTCTGCATCAATAGACAGAAGGCCCAGTTTGCAAAACTCCGTTCCTTGACAAGACAGGCACAGTCTGTGCTGATAGTGAAGGGTCACACGGAAGCACCTGCTTTTGCATCCAGATGAAAGATATCAGCACTCTGTTGAAGCTTTTTATGTTTAAAAACTGGCTTCACTGTCCTTGAAGAGTTGTTAATACTATTTTACTTAAAGCAGTATTAATTCATTAAAATAATGGGGGGTTTTTTCCTTAATGGGCTTTGAAAAAATGAGCAGATGTAGAATAGAGTACTGTATAAACATCTTCAAGCTAAGTATTACAGACAAGCTATATAACTGCTATAGCTACTTCATCCTTACTTCTGGTATTTGTTTTAACATAAGGTAATTAAGTATGGGCTTATAAATGATCAATGAGATGAGTTACAATAGTAGATCACATACAGGGTCATCTCTCCAGGGTTCATTTTTCATGGAACCCCAGACTGGTTTGTGTTGGAAGGGACCTTAAGGCTCATCCAGTCCCAACCCCTGCCACAGGCAGGGACACCTTCCACTAGAGCAGCTTGCTCCAAGCCCCTATGTCCAACCTGGCCTTGAACACTGCCTGACCTTGAACACTGCCAGACACGGGGCAGCCACAGCTTCTCTGGGCACCCTGTGCCAGCGCCTCAGCACCCTCACAGGGAAGAGTTTCTACCTAAGATCTAGCCTGAATCTTCCCTGTGTCAGTCTGAAACTCATTGCCCCTTTTCTTATCACTGTAGTCCCTGATGAAGAGTCCTCTGGGTGAGAAGAGCTGCTTTTGTCTTGGCCGTGTTCTTAATGCTAACTCCCTGCATCTGGAGTCATTATGGCCATTATTATTCCTTTACTTGAATATAAAAGGTTTTCTTTTGTTTGTTTGAATATCCTTAATAACTTGCAGTCTAAAGAGAAAGATGCTACAGGATTATTTGGCCTGAGAAAAGGACAGGCAGCGTGTCAGATAACTGTCCCCGCTATTTAAGCTTTCCTGTTATGTTTCTTAGGGCCAGGAGTTTTTCAGAGTCTTCCTTATGTCTGAGAGATGTGGTGTGAATCTAATGCCCAGTTGTTTTGCAGACTCCCTTGAAAAAACAGACTTCGCTACTAGGAGACCCACCAAAAGAAATCCGTCTTAGTACCAACCCCTACTTGAACTTGGCAAGTGTGTTGCCTGGTATATGTCTTCCAGGTAAGCAAACATTTGGTGGGTTTAGTTGCAAGTTTCCTTGACCAGAGTGTGGCAAATGGTTATTCTGTTTGGCAGGTAATTCCAGCGCCCGCATTTCTCTTTAGGGAAATCTTTTCTGTCCTAAAACATCAGTGTAATCTACCCTCATAGTTATTTTATTTGGGTAAATTTTCAGTGTGAATGAATTTAGTGATGTAGAGAAGCTTTTAGAAAGCCTTTCAGTTTTAGTAGCACCGATTAATTTTGAGCACGCCCTAATCCGAAGTAGCAAATCTCTGGTTTAATCTCAGCATATTGCTAAACAGTTTATACAAACCATGTATTCTTTGTGTTTCAAACAGCAATTGCCAGCAAAGCCTCTAGTCCACCACAGCAGACTGGGCTTTCAAACAACATCGTGGATGCTGCTGTGTCTCAGGGAACTACATCACAACATGCAATGGAAAACTATTTGAATTACTCTCAGCAGCACGGGGAATACACGCAGGTGAGTTGGTTTGATGCTGTCTTCTGAAGCTTGGTTTGTCACTTGGAGCCCTGGTAGCAGGATTTTTGGCAGAGAGCTGCTCACAGATCCCTCCCTGTGTTGCTCATTGTTTTTCTTTGTGTACTGTTAACGCACTTCTTGTTTTTCTCTGTGTACTCTTAATGCATTTCTTGGCACACGAGTGGTCTGATAGCCCTGCGTGCCGTTAAACAGCATTGCCCAACATCCTCAGCCACTCTTGAGCAGTTCTTGGGCTTTCCTACAACCAGAGCCCACCCTCTTGCTCAGATTGAACCTTGTCGGTCTTCCTCACTGACAGTTCATCTCTTTCAGCGTACAGAACGGATTTAGCACAAAGTATACCTAATGCCAGTCAAAAAATGTCTGAATATATTCCCTGCTTCAGTATCATCACCATAGGTGGATTGCTTCTTGAGAGCCTGAATTCACTGCAGTTGGCTAAAAAATGACTTAGAACTTTTGGCTTGGCTTTTGTCTGTCTTCCAAAGCATGAAGTTTTTCTCTTTCCCTTCCCAAGAAGTTTTAAAGTCTTCCTGAACTTTGGCTAGAAGCCAGAGAAGAGTGAGTTCTGTCTACCAGAAGTTCCTGTATAGCTTGGGGAATTTCTGCACTCAGCCAGCTGGCTTCACTGCGTTGTATACCCTGTTTGGTGATCAGAACATGGATGTTCGTGTGGAGGGCTGCCCCTTGTCTGCAGGGTGTTGCAGTACTGAGAGCAAGTAACTGGGTTTCCCAGACATTGGGATGCTGTGAAATACCATTTCCATAGTTTCGTTAGCTGTCACTGGTCTGTGTACAAATACAATTATATACAAATCAAATAGGAGAGCAGGATCATAGTGATCTGTATAAAATCTGTGCTGAGACACCCACCCTGGCTCTGCTGTATGTCTTCTCCTGCCCTGATCTCTCCTGCCATGGCAGGGAGGCAGAAACAAGCTTTGTGCTCTCCTCTTTACTGCTGGCAGGGAAAGCTCTGTTGCTCCCAAACTCATGGGGTGGAGCAGGGCTGCTATGGGACTCGTTGGGTCTGGAGGATGGAGAGTGGGCCCATGGGTGGGAGCAGGGGTTGTTTTGTATTACGAGGGTCTCCGCCTGGTCAGGAGAAGTTCACTGCAGCAGGGAGCTGTGCCAGAGGCCAGATCCATCTTCTCATCAGATCAGATCTGGTGTATGTCTGGTGACAGATCTGATGGCAGCTGTGGGCTAGAGAAGCACGAGGTATGTCCTATGAGCCACATGTGTTTCATGTAAGCACTAATGTAGTCTTCAGTAGTTTGTTTAAATCTGATTACTGGCTTTAAATATATTTTGATGCCTCCTGGAGGTAGTTCCTAACCCCAAATCCTTAAATACTATCCCAAAAACCAGTGGTATTGTAGTATAAGTAAGTAAGTGTTATTAATGTTATCTTTAGTAACATGAAGGACTCAGATGATGTCACTGAGGTGCAAAGGTGCCACAGTCACCACCCAGCTGTATTTTTGTACTGCCTGCTCCTTCCACGTGACAGAAACTGCATTGTACTTGTGTCTGCTGCCAAGGCAGTGATGCCTCGTGTATCTTGTAAGCACTTAATGTAGTTTAAATGTTTGGTTTGGGCATTATCACTGATATTAAGCGTGTTCTGATGCTTCTTGGAGAGCTTTGCCTTTTATTCTTTCTCATGTCCTGCGAGGCCATTGGAATTGCTTTCATTTAAAGTCATCTTAGTAGACAGCTCATGGGAAGAGGTTTTCTCCTCCTTTATAGGAGGCTGTTCAGCAGTGGTATCAGCATTATGCTCAGGCATATAACCCTACCCAGGCAAGAGCTGATGAATTTGAAAATGAAGCCTCTGAGGTGAGAAATGATTCTATTTTCTTCCTGTCTCCATTGGCTGTTTCACCCATCAGCTGCAAGGCTGCTTTTGGACTCTGGACACACGCTTTGATTGTTGACAGTGGCTGCTGCTGCCGTTGGTACTGCAGGAATAAGGGGCTGGAGAGTGTGGGATGGATGGCACTGCATGGTCATGGTCACCTTCTGCAGGGCAGCTCAACACGGTTTCCTCCAGGATTCATACTCACGCTTCTGATTGTACCTGCCAGAAACATCCCTCTCTAAAATCCCACAATCCAGAGTTAGCCATGTAGGTGAGGAGTATATTAAAATACTCCTACCAGGAAAGAGCACACCATAACATTAGTTCCCAGTGAGTGGTTGCAGGATTGTTCTCACCAAGGCCATTGCATGGCCCGAGGTGCCTGTGACTAATGAGAAGCACACTTTGATTTTTTTAAGGGATTGTGTAAGCCATCCCCAAATTCATTATCTTGCTCAAGAAATCACTGCATGCCTGAGCTGCTGTGAACTACACGCTCCTTTTAGCAACTGTGATTCAGATGTTTTCATACCTGCCAAGTGCTCGTTATTATACCACCTAAAAATGAATTCTTAAACGTTTTCTCTTTCACCTTCTGGATGGTCATGGATCCCCTTCTGCATTTAGGAATCTACACGTGGATCTTACCCAGACTACAGTCCCTGCTTGCAGGTCATGCCTACACTTTACAGTGGAGCCCAGGGATCATACCAGCCAGGCAGCTTGCAGCTTCCTCCACAAACCCCATTAAATAAGGTGAGAGGAGAGATGGGGCAGAGCTGCTGCAGATGCAGCTGCTGGTGGAAGCGCTTCTTGTTTGTCTTGTGCTGCCACCGAGTGGACTTTGGACCCACGACAAGCCAAGGCGGAGCTTTTCCACTGCATCCATGCTTCTCAGGATCCCGAGTAGTTCAGGATCACACGCAGTTCCTGGTGGATGTGATACATTAAAGCAGTGGTTGGGCAGAGTGTGCCAGCACCAGGACCCCTCAGAGCCCTCCAGCACCCTGGAGATCAGTGCTGCGCAGTGCCCACAAACACCAGATCCACAGCAAAGAGAGGCGAGGTGTTACTGAACAAACATCTTGGAAGGATGGTCTAGTGGAAGGTGTCCCTGCCCTTGGCATGGGGATAGGAACTAGGTGGTCTTTAAGGTCTCTTCCAACCCAAACCACTCTAGGATTCTATGGTCTGTGTGGATGTGCAAAAATGCCTTGAAGGAGGCCCATTAGGTAGGAAGTGAACAAAGGAGGAGGTAGTTCATACTGGGTTTAGATGATTCTTTTTGCCTTGCATGCGGATGTTTTGCAGTGAGTGCCACTGGGATAAAACCTCTGGAGTACAGCAAGTCAGGGCAGTGTCCAGGTTACCTACAGCCTCCACTCTGTAATACTCTTAACTGGATCCTGGGAGTAAAACCATTTTAAAATGTCTTTAGAATCATAGAATCATATACTAGGGTTGGAAAGGACCTTAAGCAGTTCCAACCCCCTGCCATGGGCAGGGACACCTCTCACTAAACCATGCCACCCAAGGCTCTGTCCAACCTGGCCTTGAACACCGCCAGCAATGGAGCATCCACAGCTTCCCTGGGCAGCCCATTCCAGTGCCTCACCACCTTCACAGTAAGGAATTTCTTCCTCATATCCAATCTAAACTTCCCCTGTTTAAGCTTGAACCCGTTACCCCTTGTCCTATCACTACAGTCCCTAATGAAGAGTCCCTCCCCAGCATCCCTATAGCCTCCTTCAGATACTGGAAGGCTGCTCTGAGGTCTCCACGCAGCCTTCTCTTTTCCAGGCTGAACTCTCTCATCCTATCTTCATACAGGAGGTGCTCCAGTCCCCTGATCATCCTTGTGGCCTCCTCTGGACTCGTTCCAACAGTTCTATGTCCTTTTGATGCTGAGGACCCCAGAGCTGCACACAATACTCCAAGTGAGGTCTCCTGAGAGCAGAGTAGAGGGGCAGGATCACCTCCCTCGACCTGCTGGTCATGCTCCTCTTGATGCAGCCCAGGATACGGTTGGTTTCTGGGCTGCGAGCGCACACTGCAGCCGGCTCATGTTCATTTTCTCATCCACCAACACCCCCAAGTCCTTCTCCTCAGGGCTGCTCTGAATCTCTTCTCTGCCCAACCTGGAGCTGTGCCTGGGATTGCTCTGAGCCAGGTGCAGGACCTTGCACTTGGCATGGTTGAACTTTCATTTGAAATCATAACAGACTTCAGCCAGACTCATTGAGTGCAGCTGCTTTTTTGTCTGTAGCACCTTGTAGACCCCTAGTTTTCATCAATAAAAGATGCGGGAGGGATGGGGAGATGCAGTGGAAGCAGTGAGGACCAGCTTACAGGAGGCTGGAGTCTGGACTAACAGCGGGCTGGTTTAACACAGGGCGAGACAGTGGGGATTAAAGCTTTATTCAGTCTGCACAAAGGACTTCTCATTTCCTGAGTGCTTCAGAAGTCCTGAGGAATTCATACCCCATGCTGTAGAGTAAATGACATTGCTCCTGGATGGGAGAGACCTTAAAAGCTGGATTATCCTCTGGTTTGGAGTGGCTGCAGGCAAGTATGCCCAACAAGCTGCTGCCTTTGTGATCCAGCCCCAACCATGAGACCCATGATGATCTCTCTGAGGACACTGACCTGGCTTCCCAGCCTCTGAGGCAGCTCGTGTCTCTCTGCACGGTGTCTGGGCATGCCAAGAGGCTGAAGCAGCAGTCGCAGCAGGGAGAGCTCAGGGGCTGAGCCTCCTGCCTGTCTCTATTGTGACAGTAAATCCCTTCGCCGCACAGAGGTTGGTAGCTGGATTCAGCACATGTTCTGGCATTCAGAAACCCACATCTCAGACTTGGCATGAGATTCCTGGGTTTTGGAGGAGCTTTAGGAGCACACCTGTAGCAATCCACAATTCCTAGACAGGAGACAAGGCCTGGCCCGGTCTGGTTTTGGCTTAAAGGTGGTGAAGGCCTGAACACGTTGCCATGGGCTGTGAAATCTCTTGCTCTGAGCAGCAAAAAGAGCTTTCAGGTTCCCAATGGCTCTGATATGACTGGAAACAAGTGACTGGAAACAAGATGGTCTGTGCTTTGAGATAACTGAGCCCTTCAGTTCATCTCCAGTCTAAAGAGGAAGGTTTGAGTGTGGAGGTGATGCTGAACAGTTGCTCAGGCGTTTGTCTTGATGCCAGATGCCATAGAAGGCAGAAGGAGAGTGACTGATCCCTTGGCACAGTGAAACACAGAATTAGTCCTGGAATCAGGAGATAAATCCCGGTGCAGGGGGCACACAGGCTGGTCCCCATGAGGCTCAGTGTCAGTTCAGTGTGTGCTCCCATGCGCATGTGCTTGCTTTAACCCTGCAACCTGTTTTCCCCCTGCTGCTGTGGGCTGTGGTTTGGAGGTCAGAAGGAGCATGGTTGGAGGCTGTGTGAAGCATGTGGTGGTGATGCTGCGCTCTGCCACGTGAGGCAGGACACGTGGGGGGTCACAGCGCACCTGTGACAGCCCCATGGCTCTTAGAGGTGCAGGAGAGAGGAGAGGAGGAAGCTAAAAGTCTCTCCTTAAGCAGGTTCCTATTTATGATAATGACGAGTGCGTCCTAAAATGAACTTGGACTTAGCAGAGGGTAATTTGATTTGTGAAGGTGAATTAGCAAGGGATGCTTCTAGGAACCGCAGGGAAGGGTTTGGCTCAGGGACTTTTGGTCAGCTCAGCTGTTCCTTTGATTTAGGAAATAGCATCCCAGCTTGGGAAAGGTGTTAAGGTCTCCAAAATACTCACGGCCAGCATGAACCAGAATCCCACAGCTTCCGATCTAGGAGCCAGACTTAAGCTGGGACACGCAGTGTGGTTGAGCAGGTTGTGATGAGCTCAGGTTCAGGTGATGGATTGCTACGGGGCAGGTGTTCAGTGTTGAACAAGTGACTGTTCAAGCCATTTGGTAATTAAATTAATGACACACTGGGGGAAAGAGAAGTGGCACATGGTGCCCAGAGAAGCTGTGGCTGCCCCATCCCTGGCAGTGTTCAAGGCCAGGTTGGATGGGGCCGGGAGCAAGCTGCTCTGGTGGAAGGTGTCCCTGCCCGTGGCAAGGGGTTGGAAGTGGATGAGCTGCAAGGTCCCTTCCAGCCCAAATCATCCCGTGATTCTATGATTCTGTCAAGTCCTTGGTTAGGGTGGTAGGCGCTAATGTGTATGTGCAACTTCTAGTGCTGTAGGTGTGTGGATAGTGCAACATCCTGCTCTGATGGATCCCAGAGGGACCCTGAACCTGAGCCTTGCATCCCCTAAGGAGCACTTGGCAGTGGGGCACCATTAGCTTCCCTGCACCTTCACTAGAAGCCCTGCTCTGGGACCCTCTGTGCTTCCTGTGTATCAGAGGCAGGCATTTGAATAGAAACTGATTAAAGAACCATTGCTGCTCTCTCTTTCATGGTGGTACCATGTGTAAGCTCACATCTGCAAGTGGCAAGGTTACCCTTAATCCACAGCACAAACCCACTCTGGCTGGCTGGAAAGCAAGCCCTGCAGCACCTGACTTGCTGTGCTAGCTTACCAGGAGTTTAACCCTTTCAGCTCTCTGAGAGGAATGAAAGGCGCTGGTGCCTTACATTAAGGGATGGTGGTGTCTGGAGCAGCAGGGTGATGAGCAGCATGGCTGTTTGTTACACATCTGCTTTTCAAACACACACTGTGGAGCAGGGCTGCCTGGCCCAGCCAGCCCTTTGCCCTCACAACAATGCATGTTCAGTGGGGCACCAGTGCATTTACCATTGGGTTTTGCTAGGGAAAGGGCACCAGCACTGACTCATGAGCTGTGTATAGCTGGACCTTAACGCCGAAGGAGTCGGGCCTTTGGAGTCAATTCCTGGCTCCCGGTCCTTGATAATTCCCAGGCTGGAGCGTTATTTATTGACACCCTTTGCTCTGGCTCATGTGTCACTTGTTTTCTTGTCCTCAGGTGGCTCCAGTGAGGAGTGAGAAGCGAGGCTCCTCGTACCTGCTTTCCCCCCCCGAGCCCAGCCCCATGGAGTACCTTGCCCAGCAGACTCAGGGCTCCGCAGTGCGTTACGCTGAATCCTCACTGAAGAAGAAGCGCGTCTATTGACACCGACATCACCACTCCTGCCCCAGGGTGTGAGGGCAGGTTCTCGTACCTCTGCTATTTATTGCTGCCTTAACTTCAGACAAGTAATTCTTCTTTCTGTGTGGGTTAGAAGTATCCCAAGAGGAACAGCCTCTGCAACGGGCGCGTCTGCCGAGGAAGCGGTACGTATGGCGACGAGGTGAGCCGGGCCTCGGGAGTCGGACTTGCCTTCTGAAGGGAGGGGATGGAGTCTCCTTTGTCATCTGCCACTGCCAGCCACAGTGGGCTGAGGCTGACAACACTGAGTAACTCGGTGAGTGTGGGGAGCCTCCAGCTGAAAGCAATACAAGTCCTGAGGAGGGATTGCTGAGCCTT
The DNA here is from genome assembly GCA_017639245.1 of Myiopsitta monachus. Classification (NCBI taxonomy): domain Eukaryota; kingdom Metazoa; phylum Chordata; class Aves; order Psittaciformes; family Psittacidae; genus Myiopsitta; species Myiopsitta monachus. The sequence continues at coordinate 62,647,740 of CM029923.1, forward strand.
CCTCTTCTCCTCAGAGCCGAGGGAGTTCAAAGATGAAGTCTTGATAGTACTTTTTTCTTATTTTTTTAACTCGGAATGTGGGGGTTTTTCAGTCTTACTTTTTCCAGGATTAAGAGTTCCGCATTTACAGCCTTTACGTTTTTACTATATTTCCTCTTAATCCTGGAACGGAGATAAACCAAATGTATTACCAAGGCCTCTGTGATGTTTTCAATAAATGTTTGTTAAAAGTAAGATGCTACACTGCGTGCTGCCTTGCAAGAGGAAAGTCAGCTGGGATAGGTGATACTTGGGCCACGCAGTAACCTTTATCTGCTTTTAGGCCAAGAAGCCTCCCACAGCTTTTCCTTGGATAAGTCATTTGCAGTTTGTGAATGCAGCTGTGTAAAGCGGTGCATATGGTGAAGCACTGGCCTCCTTCAGTGGGTAAGGCAGGTAACGGAGAGGGGACAAAATCAACTGCCCGTTGTCCTTTCTGTGGCGGCTTCTGCATCGGGATGCTTCAACTGGAGCAGAAGCAACACCACCATACCCCTCAGATGATGGTTTAATGCTGCCTTCCTGCTCCTCAGTGTATTTATTCCTTTTGCCAAGCGTTCTTACCTTTTGAAACTTGCTGTGCTCCAAAGCCTGCTGTGCGCAGAGCAGCCTGGCTCTGGGTTTCACTCCGTACATACTACCTTTTGCATGTAGTAGTTCTAAGTAGAGGAAACAATATTTACTCACTCACCTGTCCCAGGGGTGCAGTACAGCCTTGTACCCATACACTGTGAACCACAGCACCCCGAGTATCCAGGCTGCCTCTGCCCATCTCAGCAGCTTGAGTATATTTATCTTTTTATAGTTAAAGACTTTGTATTTTTAGCTTATTCATTAAGCAACTTAGAGCAGAGTCTCTCTTTCCTGCTGTTCATCCTTGTAGCTGAAGACTTAGAAATCATTACTTTTGAAATCAATGGTTTTGACAGATCAGTTATGAGCCAACGCTCTGTGACAGCCCTGGGAATCCTGCTGCAGCTCCGGTTGGACTCAAGTCACTGAGTACTGAGGCCACAGCCCAGGTCCTTGTTAATCTTGCTGTAGGTAAAACTGAAGCCATATTTGTGATACTCAAAAGCAACATAAAGGTCTTAACTTCTGCCTTTTAAGCTTTGTAATATGATCAGGATGCAAATTAAGCATAGATTTAGTTTATACTTGGCTCAAGGCCAGGTTGGACGGGGCTTGGAGCAAGCTGCTCTAGCGGAAGGTGTCCCTGCCCGTGGCAAGGGGTTGGAACTGGATGAGCTTTGAGGTCCCTTCCCACCCAAAAACCTCTCAGAGCAGCTGTGCTGGATGCCCAGCACCCAGCAGTGCAGGTTCAGGGGTGTTCCTGGGGTTCTCCAGCGTGTGTTGATCAATGCACTTGTACTGTTTTGTTCCAACTGTTTGTATATGCAACTTTTTCAACTTATTATGCTTCTCAATGGAAATAAATTGTTGGTACACAGTTAAAGCGGATTTCTGTGGGAGGAAACCAGCTCTGGCCTACCTTTAAAGTAACCACTTAACATGGGGAAAGGGTGTTTTGAAGTCAACATGTTCTGATGCCACTGGAAAATCTTATTTTGGCCTTTCAGTACTTAAAGGGGCCACCAAGAAACCCCTGGAGAGGGGCTTTGGACAAGGGCCTGCAGGGACAGGCCAAGGGGAATGGGTTTAACCTGCCAGGGGGGAGACTGAGATGAGCTCTCTGAGCGGCTTCCGGTGGAAGGTTCTTGGGGGGGCTGGAACCAGACAGTCTTTAAAGTCCCTTCCAAGCCAGATCCTGCTGGGATTCTGTGATCCCCAGGGAAGTGAAGTTACATTTAAAAATCTTTGATTTCTGATGTAAAAAGATGGGCACGTGGAGAAAAAAAACCTTTATTCATTCGATTCGTTTGTATAAAGAGTAACAAAGCGCTGACAGATTGAAATCAGGGCCATAAGTGACGTGCATACAGAAAAAACAGGTAATACTGTAAAAATAAATCTGACCTTCTTGCAGCTCATAATTACAATTATATATATATATATATAAAGACATCTTTCTGTATGGCCAGAACTCTCTCTTCAAAGCCTTTTCAAAACCTGGGAGAACATGATGGCCCAGGTTCTAGACCACAGGGCAGCAAAAGGTTTCCCATTCAAGCACTGCTCCTTGAAGCCTGCTGGCTTCTCAGAGCCAAGCACCATTCCTCGCTTCACCTGCTGATGGGTTCAACGCTATATCCAGTCCTGACACTACAATGTTGGTGGTGGTCCCAGTGCAGCCCGGTGGGTTCCCTTTGGTTCCTTACTCCTGCCGTGAGTGTGGTTTGAGTCCAGCAGCCAACCTAACAAAAGGCCAAGTCACCATCTCAGGCCAAATGAAGGGCTTTAGAGAAGATCAGCAAAAATGACTGATACACCATGCTGGCCAAAGAAACCATTGACCAAAACCTTAACATGCGATGTGCATGGCCCCGCTGGTCACAGAAAGGCTGTTCCACATGCTCCAGGTCTTCTGCTCCTCATCTCAGGTGCTCAGTCCTTGCTTTTAGCTAATTCTTCATGGTTAGGGGAACTCTCCCCTGCAGTCTCTACATGGGTTCCTATTCTTTTCCATTCCCAAAGTATGTACTGAAGTTCTCAGTGCCAGAGCTCGCTTGCGGTGCCGGCTCAGAAGCGTTTGTAGGTTTAATGGCTATATAACCGGCGGAAACTTCAGCAGGTACAAATGGCTCATGGGGGAGAGGAAAAGCAAATGTATTCATCCAGAAACAGGGTTTCTCACTGAAATGGGACCCTGTACATGTTCAGCCATGCGTTTGGCGGTTGCTTTTCTGACCATCACCACAGTCAAGTAGTTATTTTTTCACTACATGAATTGCTCAGACAGCAGCCTGGGTAAGACAAGCACAGTTGTTTGTCTGCTCTGGATCTTTATGCTAGATTTGGGTTTCTGTGACGAAAACTGAAGTGCACACGAAGGCTATTTGGCAAACTCCTTTGAAACCTCAAAACCCCATGAAAACTGACATACTGCATTAAATCCTCGTACATCTACTTACATAGTTCAAGTCTTCAAGGACTACACGTGCCCAGCAGACTTGTTGCAATGCCACAGGTAGCACGCAGTTTCGGAGATCACGGTAGTTCACATTGTGGCAAGATCATAACGGGCTAAAGCTAAAACTGCCTCGCACTAACAGCAGCAAGAAGAGTTGAAGCTATTGTTTCTTCCATACGTTCTAATTCACTTGATCCAACTGTTGACTAAAATTCAAAAGGAAAACTATTGGGCAAAGACTCCTTTAAAACACATTAGCACAGTCAGAGTACAAATTACAGTAGTTATAAAAAAACAATGAAAGGTTTTGGGCATTTCTTTGTTGCCGCACATTGAAAGTACTGACAGGATATACAAACCAGTGAATTACATTTTACTCATAATGGCTTCAAATCCTTGGATCAGATTGTGAAAGGTCGTCCGTTCGTCGTGCTTGAAGATCCAACACTTCCTCATCAGCTGGTCCACCTAATGACAAGAGGCATTTATAAAGGAGGAGTGAAGCATCCCAACCCAAATCACTCTCTGATTCTGTCATTCAAATGTATCTAAGTTACTAACCATGGAAATGGGCTTTGTTACCTGGACAAAGCTTTTGGGAACACACGTTTTCCCCAAAGATGTTAAAAAGGCAACAGATAGGATTAAAAGGCCAGGTTGGACACAGGGGCTTGGAGCAAGCTGCTCCAGTGGAAGGTGTTCCTGCCCGTGGCAGGGGTTGGAGCTGGAGGAGCTTTAAGGTCCCTTCAACAGAAACCAGTCTGGGATCCTGGTTTGGTTTTTGCGGTAAATATAATGGAGCAGATTCTCACTGCTAAGAAATGAACAGTGACAGAAGCATGCCTCGGGTTTTGATCAGAATTAACACGTTATTAGTGGGGGGTTCTTTGCTGAAGTAAAGGTGTATGTTTGACGGTGCAAACAATTGATGCAGTGGTAGTGCTGACAGCTGGAACTGTGGTGTTGCTCAGTCTGGGTTCTGCACACCCAGGAAATGCATATTTCAAAAATCAGAAGGATTCTGAATGCATGTTACATGAATCCAGACCCTAAAAGCAAAGTGCTTCACCCCTCTGAAGGGATGGCCCAAACTTGGGAACATCACTATCAGAAAACCCCCAGAAATGCCTTTTTAACAGGTTTTCCTACCAAGTTCAGTCAGACCGTGGCCATTGGGTGCTAAAGGGCAGGCACCAATACAACAAACACGTGGGTACAGCCATTACCTCCTCCGGGCAGCTGGGTGGCCGTGGCAAACGCTTCTCCTCGTGCAAGACGCGCACCAGCCGCGCCACCGTCATCTGCCCCTGCGTGGGGCCGATCATTTTGAGGAACTCCTGTGGAAAGAGCTGTGTCAGCCTCACATCCCCCACCCTGCACTAAGCCAGGGAGCTCCAGTGTGGCATTAAGGTGGGATTTGCATCCCAAAGTGAAAACGAACGGTAGGTGCTTATTGTAGAGACAGCACGCACCAGATACTCGCAGTAGAAACTAGTAACGCTTAAATACAGCTTCCTCCCCAGGATGCGCAGTCACAACTTGCCTCCATACAGGCTCTTTAGTGAAGACAACCGTAAGGGCTGTTTTCATCAGAGATTCATCCACTTCTTGTTCCCCAAAAGATATATTATATATATTTGATTAAAGGTACTTGAGCAGCCATTTCCTTCCCAACCACTTACTGCCATGGGGCTGGACTCCGAGTCACAGTAGGTAAGCAGCTCGTACAGCGTCACCCCAAATGACCAGACATCCGAGGCAATGTAGAACTTACTCTGAAGCAAGCATTCTGGAGCATACCTGTGGACACAACACAACAGTGTTAATCTTCATCCAGAGCCACACAAATCTCATATATGCACAACCCATCTGCATTTAAAATGAACTAGAGAGACATGTTCTGTGTTTGGAGAGTCCTCGCACATAAATTAGTGTGTCCCCAGGGCTTCAGATGCCACAGAAGTAGTGAATGAGGGACAACTGTTACAGTGAGTCGCTGTGAAACTAAAGGACACTATAAATCACAGGAATTAAGGTTTTAAGTGCAGGAAGAAAGGGCACACAGTCGGTAAGTGTAGTCTACCAGGTGTCTTCTACTTCCTCTGGTATTGAACCTTCACTTATTTGGTTACTGTGCTGCACAGCCTGCTTAAAGGAAACGAGTTCTAAATTACTACCAAAAGACAGGGCTGTCTAGGTCGTCTTTGACTGTGTAGTACTCCTTGTCTGTCTCGATGGCTTTGGTGAGACCAAAGTCCCCAATCTTCACTCTGTTCTCGCTTTCAACAAGGACGTTTCTTGCTGCCAAGTCACGGTGCACGTACTGACGGGAGCCCAGGTAGTCCATTCCCTAAGAGAGGAGAAAACCTTTAACACTACTTGCTCCAACTCGCATCACTTCCTCCAACTTCCCCTTCCCAGCAGCAGGTCTCTGCGTGCTGCTAAAACTGACAGCTTGGGCCTACACTTCTCACTGCCCAGCCCCACCATTAACCACAAACCCATCTTCTTATAAACTTGCAGGCAAAGGGACCTGGCAGTTCTTCCCTAGCTGAGCTTTGTGCCAGTAGCACCTGAAGCACGGGAGAGACTGCTCCAGGATCCAGGTCCTTGGGACAAAGGAAGGAGAAAGGTTCTGTTCACTGAGCAAAGCTCGCCTCCGCTTCCCTCTATTCAATTAAACATTAAACTACTCAAGCAGAAGAGCTGCAGGAAGGCTCTGGTGCCAGACTCACCCTGCAGATCTGAACCGCGTATCGGAGAAGCTGTTTGAGATTGATTTTGTTCTTGTTCCGTGGCAGATACTCCTTCAGGCTCCCAGAAGGAAGGAATTCCATGATGAGTTTAATCCCACTGCCACCTAAAAACAGAGGGAGTGTTTAACATTACCCTTCTCACATCATAAACTGGGAGCGTTTTTAATGGTTTCATGTGAGCATGGCCACTCTATGGGCTAAATCCCAATAACAGTCCCTGCACAACGCAGCAGAGAATCTGTTCAGGCAGGACAGGTACTGAACTTGAAAGTTCCTGAAGTTTTTAATACTGGCTTAGAACAATCACTCCTGAAAAGCAAAAGTAAGACAACAGAGCTCTCTTCTATGAATACGGGATGCTTCCAACACTGACCTCTGGGTTTAAGGGCTGATGACCCAGCTGTGATGATCAGCTCACTCCTGAACAGATCCCACCACCCTGCCCAGGTGCTCATTTTTATATGGATTTAGTGAGAACATCAACCACGTTGTTCACATCCAGGTTTGCCAAGCACAGATACAGGCAAGGAGGAGGGCTTGAGAGATAAGCCCTGGGGGACATTGGAACAGGGTGCCCAGAGAAGCTGTGGCTGCCCCATCCCTGGCAGTGCTCAAGGCCAGGTTGGACACAGGGGCTTGGAGCAAGCTGCTCCAGTGGAAGGTGTCCCTGCCCATGGCAGGGGTTGGAGCTGGAGGAGCTGTAAGGTTCCTTCCAACCCAAACCAGTCCAGGATTCTATGATAAATTGCTGCTTGTTCCATGAAGAAAGTGACCCACGCTCCTAAGACTGAACTAAGACTGTTCTACTTTTTAAAATGCTTCATTTTAAAGAACAACCCTTCTAGTGTGTATTTTTAATATCCACCATGAAGACTTACCATCTTCTGTGCAAATTCCCTTATATTTGACAATGTTCTCATGATAAAGATTCCTCAAGATCTCTATTTCCTTCTTGAGGTCAGCGATGTGATTCCCTCCACTCTCTGGCTTTAGGGATTTAACAGCCACTTGCTCCCCTGTATTGTCACCTTCTGGGTCGTATCTGCAGAGTTCCACCTTGCCAAAGTGACCCTGATTGTAAAAGAAAGAAGGGAGAGTGTTATTTAACACAACGCTTGCTAACCACAGTGTTACTGACATGCTATTTTGGGCATTTATGACTCCCATCTTCCTGTTGTGAGGCAGAAAGCACACATAGCTGTGTGTACACACATGTATCCGTGTTCTGCTCCTGACATTCCTCTTACCTCTCCCAAATCACGGATTCTTTTCAAGAATCTCTTCTCAAAGACAGTGGGATCCACCTCTGTAATGGGCTTCTTCTCTGAGACAATATCAGGATCTAAGGGTGGAAAAAAAAGGTCAGACAGATTCCTGCAGGACATCTTGGACACTTCAAGGCATCCTTGCTCACTCCCAGCGAGCTGTTCTTAGTGTGTCTACCCCTGCTGTCACAACTTCCCTTACTTAAATCCTGCCTCCTGTTTGACAGGGAATTCCTTCCACTTGTACATGCCAGCCTGTTACTGGCTCATCTTCCCCCTCGCCTTGTGGGTTGCTTGCTGGGTCTCCTTCCAGACATCCCACCTTCTCTTGGTGTACTTCCCACCCTCTAGCAGTTACTCAGCTTCCATGAGTATATATTACTAGATACGGGAGGCAAAATTATGCCTTTTGTTGATGCTAGCTGATTTGTAGGAACTTCAGAAGGTGACCCAGGAATCAGAGCGACCTGAGCCCTGCGGAGGTCTCATGGAGCTCAGAGATTGGAAATAAAGCTGTTGTAGGAAATACGGACCATCAAATGAGCCAACACAACTGCAGGCACACATACAGCATCAATTAAACACTCAGATCCCACTTGCACTCATCTGCAGCAAGGGTTGGTTCCGTTTCTGCAGGGGCACCACGCTCCTGTCATCAGTACAACCAGACACACAGGAGAACGCTCCTGGAGGGTCCTGACTTAGCCAAATCAAGCAGCCATTCTTATCCCTCCCTCCTGTGGACCAAAGCCAAGGCCTTACTTTGTTCCTCCAGCTTGTTGATGTCTCTCATGATTGCTCTGAAGAAGGGTCTCTGATGGGGGTCATAGTTCATGCACTGCTTCATCAGGTCAGCCAGCTCCTTGCACGACGGTGTTGCCAACACAAAATGCCCCTCGTAGAACCTCTCCTTCTGTAAGGTGCAAAGGGAAACTCCTGCTTGAATTTCAGCTTTGAGCTTAACACACCCATGTTCTACAGCAGAAAATGCGGCCATTGGGTCCTTAACTCGCTGCGAACTTAACTTTGAAAAGGAAATCATCCTCTTCAGCAGTAACTCTGAACCATCTCCTACCCACAGAGACTTATTACTGTGCTGAATGGGGTGTAGTTTGGAGCAACCACTTAAAACACATGAAGGTTCTACAACGCTGAAGATTTCACCTTTCAGAAGCGATTTTTCCTCCAGGTTTGCCATGTTATTTCTGCACCAGGACAAATGGCTGAGTGGAAATGCTCACCAGGGAAACACCACAGCACTGGCTGCTCTTCACAGCCCCTGAGAAGGTACCAGCTTCAGGGCACATGGGATGAGGATGGGCTTTTCTAAGGTCTGCCTTCCACATGCAGGAAGGGGACTGCACCCACGGCAGCCAGTTCCTTTCAGCCACCTCCTGTGACAGCACCTGGGGCAGTGACTCAAGGAGTCAGTCATTTCCTTCAGATGAGCAGCAGCTGCTTTGCTGCATCCCCTTCCCAATGCAGCAACACTTCAAGAGAGAAGAAGCACGTCTGGAACATATGCTGAGGGACTCCAGCAGCGCTGAACAGACAGTGCAGCAGGGAGGCAGGACGAGGCTTATTTAATGTCTTTTAGATTTCAGAGTGAATAACGGTGTCCCACAGGAGACTAGTTCTGAACCAACGTCCAGAAGACCCAAGCAAGAACAGAACCACCTAACTGCTGGTAAGCAGAACCTCCATCAGTTTGTAATGGAACACAGTGGTTAGGAAAGGGCAAACGCGAGAGCAGCAGCAGTTCTGTTTAACTGTTTGAAAGTGCCCAACAAAGTCGGGTTGAAGCAATAATGAGCAATGTTTATAGTGAGGACAAGAATCCCTGCTGCAAGCTGTGGCAGTTTACACACATCAGCCCCTTACCAAGTCCAGCTGAGCTGGTTTTCCTGCAAGGCGAAAGCAGTTTAAGTTGGGTATGGTAACTGCAGTGCCAAAGAGGCTGCATCCGAGATGTGAAGGTAAGGGTTATGCAACACAGTTTTACCTCCGCTAACGTCTTGTCTTTCAGTGGGATTTCTCCATTATAGCAGATTTCCCACAGTGTTGTACCGAAACTCCACTTATCTGCTGCAACACTCAGATTTTTGGAGTCTTCAACACATTCAGGTGCAATCCAGGGGATTCGCTCGACGCATTCTGAGATGAAACACAGAATCAATGCGTTCTGGAGTTAGTATCAAGGGACTCAATAAACAGCCTTCTGACTCAGTTATTCTTAACACCCACTTAATGAAGCTGAACTAAAGCTGCACTATTTTGTGTACCTTCGGGGGAATCTTCATTCTCAAATCCCTGTTCTCTGAAGGGTGTTACTGTGCCTTTTACAAGCTCGTGCCTTGAGCCATCCGGAAACTGAGATTCCTTCTGCATTATCCCACTTGACTTAGCATGACTTTAAGAGTAATGAATAAAACAAGCGCCCACCATCAGCAACACTTCTATTTACTGACTTTTCAGATTCGTGAACGCTGGTTACTTCTATACTAGAGCCAGTTCTAGCTGATATAAATGGTATTTATATATACTCTAAGGAAAAAGTGAGGCGCTGCCCCATCCCTGGCAGTGTTCAAGGCCAGGTTGGACACAGGGGCTTGGAGCAAGCTGCTCTAGTGGAAGGTGTCCCTGCCCATGCAGGGGTTGGAGCTGGGTGAGCTTTAAGGTCCCTTCCAACACAAACCAGGCTGGGATTCTGTAATTTCTTCCTTTCCCCTTCCCCACCGAAGAAAGAAAGCCAATTCCTGTACCATACCTTGTCTGGTCAGCACAGTTATCGGTATTCCTGGGTCACTCAGCTTTATGAAGGGACCATATTCAGTGTCAATTCCTTCTCTTGCCAATAAGATGTTTTTAGTACACACATTTCCATGTACCAAATCCTTATCCTCCTGTGGGAAGGAAGGAAAAGAACAGTGAGTGCAGTTCTCAATGCTCTGCAGGTGTTCTGACGTACCCACAACATAGGGGAGCACTGAAAAATACTCCAAACTGAAATGTAAAAATACAGCTTGGAAGAAATTATCCTAGAGAAAAACAGGGAAAGGGGGAATAGGGAAACATACTGTTCACTCTTACGCACCAGAATATTCCCTTTTCCACAAAGAGCATCACTGCAGGCACATGGCCTGCTGATAAAAAGGAGCTTGTCGCCTCCTCTGGGACTCTTTCTCCTTATAACAGTATGAATACAAAAGGAACATCCCATACATTGTACAGTCCCACTTGACAAAGCAAATTCCTCAGTTACTAACGCACATGGAACCTCGGTAGCATCAGGTTATAGCAGCTACAGGCAATGCTGCTGTCAAGAGGTTTCTTACCAAGTAGCTCAGTGCGCTCGCAAGCTGTTTGGCAACTTTGAACTTCCAAGGAGTTGTCAGAACCTCACTTTTCCGATGCATAAACAGATCCAGAGGCCCAAATTCAACAAACTCTTCAACCATGATGTCTATAAAATGAGGAACGTAAAGTCAGTATTGTGGTAACCAGTGTCTGGAGTGATCTAATGGCCTGTTACCATCTTCCCCTCGCCCCAAGGCACAATGGTTATTGAATGTCCTTACTTCACCTTCCCCAAAGGTAATTTCAGTGCTTAGAGTCCAAATTAAAAGGCTGAGTGGCTTTATGTAGTAAATGGACAGTAAACCTGAAGCAAAGCATTTCAAAGACCACAGGGCAAAGCTTTCCCAAGGAAGCCAGAAGGCTGGTTTGTATGGACGCTACCACTATCACTCTGGCATTCAAACCTCAAGAAGTGATCCCATAAGGCACTTACTCAAAGGCAGCATTGGATGAGGAAACTTGTTAGTAGAAAGGACTCTGCAGCTGCCTTGTGTTTCTGATTCCACTTCTATCTGCACTGAGAATTGAGGCAGCAACTGCTATCGCTATCTCCCCCGTGCCAGCACTAAACTGAATGGTGTCCTGTCCCTGCCAAGCCTGGAGAGACATTCCCAAAACTCACTTTCAACGTCACGGACGCAGACTCCATGGAGGAAGACAATGTGCTTGTGAGACACCTGCCTCATCATGCTCGCTGTCTCAAAGAATGCCTGTTGGGAAGTGAAAGAGGTCAGCCTTGAAACTGCTGGTCACTGCCACACTCATCCAAGTGTTTAACAACTGCAAGCATCAAGTAACAAAAACATCTGCAGAAGATCACTGTATTTTCTAGGAACAGCAATGGTGGGGATGTGCTTATGGTCTGCACACGTGCAGGCTGAAGTTAGTGCTGGTGTGGTCCAGCCAGACCTGATGCCACTGCCTAATGAGTGAGGAACTCCAAAATGCTGGTTGTTGGTGGATCTGACTGTCTAAAATGATGAGATGCACCTTCAGTATTTCCCATTCCCTTAAATAGATGCACAAGCCCTTCTTTTAAAGGCTTTTTATGGTTCACTAAATACAACTGAGGTCATAGTTGCAGTACAACAGACAAAAAGGAAAAAACTTGCCAAAGAAATGTCTCTATGGCTGGGGTCCAAGACTTTGAGGAGGACTTTAATCTCTTTTTCGTTTTGATAGCCTTCGTTCTCATCTTCTTTGTAGTTGAGGATCCCTGAGTAAATCTGTGTTCTCGTTCCTCTTCCAAGATGCTCCCCCTAAGACGTAACACACAATAGATGTTTCAACCAGGACATGAAGCAAACAAGGGTAGGTTAACACCAATACTTGGATCTGCACTCTATGCTGCCTCTCCAAGCAGAGAGTGGACTTAGCCCTCCGCTTGATCTAGCTACATATAGACTTACAATTAGCACAGTGAGAAACCAATGACAATGTGTTATCCTTTGCTTTAGTGGTCTCTCTCAGCATACTCACCACGGGAAACTCATGCCATACAAAAGAGCTACTACATCTCCATTAACATCACACAGGTTCAGGTGTGGTTTAACATTATCCGACTAAACACCAAATGAATAAATAATTACTGGCCTCTTATTTACAATAAGCTGCTATTGAGGCAACCTTTAATGTCTTTGCAAAAGTTGGAGGAAGTAATACTTCAATGGAAGGCTTTGTTTGGGAAAGCAATTTCCTCCTAAAATAACAGAGGATGCCACCACCTGGGGATATTTTTGCAGGAAGCCTGCACCCTGACTGTAAATATCAGCATCAATATTAACATGATCTGTATCTCTCTGGGCAGTGATGCAAGTTACCAAAACCCCCAAACCTTTCTGTTTAACTGAAGCAGTTAAGTGCGTGATCGAAGAGCTCAGGTCTTTTAGAAGCATCAAATGTGATTGCGCATTCCAGCCACTGTGTGCTTTGAAGTTTATTCAGGATTTAGCATCACTGATTGAAACAACTGATGGACAATTTGGGTGCTGAATCAGTCTGGAACAAAGCATTTTGAATGCTGAGACTCTTCAGAGCTTTTGAATACTTCACCCTTGTTTTTTACTGTAGGATATTATCTTAAACCTCTAGGCTGCCTGCTTCCTGATACATGAGGCTTTAACAGATACAGCCACATTTAGCAACAAACCACCTTGGAAAAACAGCTCCTAAGACTTTTATGGGGTTTTAAGAATGACCTTAGAAGCATCTCTCTCCACAGCCATTGGAAACCTGCTCAAATATCAATTTCATTTCTAGTGACAGGCATTACTTCCAAGCTGCTCTTTTTTTTCCACACAAGGACATGCAAACAATTAGGTTCTGCAATAAGAGGCTTTAATACAAATAAAGATTCAAATTAAGCTTTGCTGAGGAGAAATGGGAGTGAAAGAACCAGCTGGAATGGGGTGATTTTGTATTAGTGAACAGGGTACAATGAGATGCTGCACTTGTTTGATTACATGAGGGAAACAGAGTTCAGCAGCTACCCACCTGCATGATTTCTTCCTTAAGGATTCGATGGAAACTCAGCTGCCCCAGGTGATAGACTGGCTGCCATTCCTGAGCCTTCTTGGTTGCAACCAGCAAGTTGGAGATTTCTGGAAGGCAGGGAGAGGAAAGATTCTTTAGGACTTGTCAGAATAACTGCGTCCACCCTTCTCAGTCAGTAACATTGCTGCGTATGATAACTGCAAAGTAAACCCTCAGATGGATGAGCAAGGAGGAAGGAAGAAACTTTGACTTACATTCTGCTCAAGTAACTTCTGTCATTCAACAGAGAATTCCCTAAAGCAGAACTACATATTTTATATTATTACACAATGTTAATATCAGCCATATAGGGGCTGATATTAAGAAACTGAACAGTGGTTACTGCACAAATGAATGCCCAGGACTACAGGAGGCGATACCTCTGCTGTACGCTAAGTAAAATAACACACAGCCCCTCCTGCAGTGTGCAGATGGGTTAAGAGGTAGCTGGAGTCTCATTTCCTCTTTCTAACTCCTTGAAAGCTTCTTGAACCCTGGGAAACACCAACAGTGTTTCCAGAGCACTGGAATTCAACTGGGAAATGGGAAATGAACAGAAGGAAAGGACTCAAAAGGCCGGTTCTTCCTCCCCGCTGCTTCTGGCCAGGGAGAGGCATGGTTAGATCCCAAAGCCTTCCACATGAGTTTTTCTTCCTGTGTTGAACAGCAGGCTTTATTTATTACAATACAATGGCTTTAGATGTCTGTGTGCATCTGGCCTTCCCATTCCTGTGAGCAGCACATGTGCATCAGGGCTAATGGGATCTAGGACTCTGAAAACAACCAGTCATGAACCATACCCTCGAAACCAGCTTTATTTCTGCATCCCCTAAACCTCTTTGTGAGTAACCAATTAAATAGATTTAAAAAGAAGGAAAAAAAAACAACCCTAAACAGGGAATAGACAGAACAGGGAACAGCACAGATCATGTGCTGGATCCCACTGTAATTCCAGTGAAAAGCTGAAGTGGGCAGTCAACTCCTTGACTCATTCCATTTTATTCCAAATACAGCTCTCAAAATGCAGTCATGATGTATAACCTCTCCATGCTCCAGACAAGGTCCCTCAAAGTGCTGCTAAGCTCAGTGTCCATCTGCAGAAAACTCCTCTAAAACCATCACAACAAGCAGGTAATTAATGCAGCTCAGTTATTTCCCTTCTTCTAACAGGAAGCCACTATCAGATCACACAGTCACACCACTGTGTTTCCCCTTTCATACAAAACTCAGCTGCAAGACACTTGTTGTTTATAGCAAACCATTTCAGTAAGTGCTGGCATGGGCAGTTTAACAAATGCAGGATTGTCCCTGCCCTCTCAAATCTGACCTCACAGATGGATTTACTGACTCCAAGGCTGTTCTGCTTGCTAACAGTTGCAGAGCCAGCTTTCCCTTCTGCTTCACGATTAATAGACTAAACAACAGCTCAACACGAGAGCAAACAAGCTTCAAACCAGGGGTTGCCACACAACTACTGCAGGCTGCAACCCTCCTTTGCCAGAGGAACATGATGTGATGAATGGTGACACTGCCTGGCATACGTGACGCGGTGAAGCAAAGGAAGAACCTTACATGGTCCCTGCTTCACCACAGCACTCCGGCCCATGGCTCTGAGTCAGCTGTGACATTTTCATTTCAGACACATCTAGAGGCCACCTCTGCAGGGCCAGCTTCTAGGTGCAAAAAGGGAAAGCAGAACTTTGCTCAGTGTCATGTGAAAAGTTCACCCAAAGAAGGCTCATGAGAAGCACCACCCCCTGAGCATCCTGTGCTGAGCTTGTAACGGGGAAAGGAAACCCTTAAAACCTTGTTCACAGGGCTTGGGTTTGCTTTTTGATAAGACACCTCCTCCACAGTGAAGGAAGAAACCTTAAATATCACTTCTTGAGTAACAAATGAGCTTCACACGAGGACACAGAACTAATTAGACACCAAGAACACCTCTTATCCGTGCAGTTTGTTTCCTTTCAACAACAAAGTGTGTTGCCTCTCTTAAAGGACATGCTACCTCTTGGTTTTGGTTGGCAGCACCTCTTCAGTGTAAAGCTTATGTTGTCTGTCCGGAGTATTTGTCCCTTCAGGTGATCCATCAGCTCTTTTAAGGATGAGAAAGATTTGCTGGATCCATGTAGGAAGTACCCGCCTTTCTTCACTTCTATCTGGAAGTTCTTGTACTGGACTGAACTATTTCCCATCTGCTATTGGGGGGAAAAGGGAGAAAAATACAAAATATAATCATTAAAGACTGTTTGTTAAGCCACAAAAACCTCCCAAAAGCCTTCGAAATTACACGTAGGACCAGTAATCACTTGCCTCTATGCCAGGGTCCTCTAACTCCAACTAAGTAGAAAAAGCCCTCAAATTCCTATAACCTTCAGTCCCAGGAAGACTTGTAATAACAGAGTGGAAGAGCAGCAACATGAAGATTCAATCACCTAACAAGCCCAACTTATGGCTTATGTGTTTCGCAGAGCCTGAGTGTGTGTGGAAGCCGTGACTCTTCCTGAAGGACTCTTCTCTTCACTTGGTCAATAATTGCAGAAGCTGGACCATGCTTTCAACATCTCCACTTAAAAATAGCACAGCTCCCTTTCACAACCCAGATTGTTCAACAAGTGACACGATTTCAGGCTGTTGCTCACACTTTCCAGTTTCAAAGGGCTGAACTTCTGCACTTACCTATCTCAGCCCTTTCAAGGCCTCTTCCTCGCCTCTACCATACCACAGCGTTGTGTCACCTTTCCCTTTTCTCACTAAGCCTTGCGAAGAGGTTGAGTGTTTTCCAAGACAACTGATTTCTTCGTTCAGGCTGTCCTGTCTTTTAGCAGACAGTGTTGATCACCTAGTTCTTTTAGAAATGTCTCCAGAAGATGAACCCAGGATCACATATCCCTTCTTGACCTCATGGTTGATTCTATTTACATGTATTTCTAAAGGAAGATCAGCAGTTTACGTGTGTCTATGCTAGTATTATCCTGGTGTGAACACCTGAAGTATTTTCTCCAAAGCAGCAAGTCAACTGCAGACTTCAGCTGAACTTCCGTGCAGTTCCTGCATTCTTCTTTCCTACTTGTCACCGTCACCATCACCATCTGGTTTCCACACCTATCCCTCATCATGAGCTTTGGCTTATCAATCATCTTTCAAGAAGTATGTTCCGCCAGCTAACTGTGTATCTATCTCCTTCTGCAGTGTTCTACATGTAAAGGGAACTGTCCTCATGCACTGTTCTTTCACAGTGTGTCAGGAGAAACACATTTGTATAATTGATCCCATGTTCAAGAAACATTACTAAGTTACAGTGACAAATTGTGTACGTCATTCTCACACCATTTGAGTTTAAAATGCTTAATTTCAACCACGTTCTTCCACAGCTTTATTGCTATGAATGGAAATGTTCTGGGTGTCATGAATCATCTTTGTAGAGGGTCTGGGGAAAATGAAGCAAGCTATGAGTACAATTCTCTGCCCTGGGCTGCACCAGCCATCACACAGACATAAGGATGACTGCCCTAAAGAACACAAATGCATGAGCACGTATTACAGGGAGCTGCCAGTCTTCAGCTCACTATCAGATTACTGGTGGGGCTCCACACTTGACGTACCTCTGAGCCTTGAGAACAAGTCACTGTCATGAGAATGTGGTTGAAGTTTGTGCAGCTCCACCTCAGCACATACATTCCTGTTTCGTTCCCTTCCTGGCGCAGCTTGTTAATGGCATATTCCGTGCTGGAAGAGTCAATGTACACATGAGGAAAAATAACCAATGAGCAGTTGCACCCAAAATCTATTGTTAGGAAAGCCAGAGGAGAGTAAATTCTGTATTTGGAACAAAAATGTGTAGCAGCAACTTAGAAATATTTACGTTATTATTACTAAAACATGATTTAATTGTGTGCATTACACACACTTGCATTTAGCTGCTCAGAGCAAGGGAAGAAAGATTTGTTAAGCTCTTAGCATGCTTAATGGAGAAATTCCACATCTAACACAGTGCACACACAAATTCTCAGTTTTCTATATATTGCATCTTCAAACATAAAAAGAAAAGCCAAAAAGATGGAAGTGTTCAAGGCCAGGTTGGACAGGGCTTGGAGCAACCCGGTCCAGTGGAATGTGTCCCTGCCCGTGGCAGGGGGTTGGAACTGGATGAGCTTTATAAAGTCTCTTCCAGCCCAAACCAGTCTGTGGTTCTATGATTCCATAAAAGGAACATAATTGCTTTAGCTGTTTAAAAACAACAAAAGGCTTTGTTCATCCACCCAAGGACTCCTGGGGTCAGTATAGATACAGTTCAATGCTGTTTACCTAAATTTTTCCATCTGTTCAACAGACAATGATCTTCATATCTATTAGCGGAGTAAGCCTCAAAATACTCCTATAATGAGGAAACACTGGCTTTAGAGATGAGTAAATTTATGAGGAGAGAAACAGTGATGGGGTTTTTCCATATAATCCTTAGCAAACTTCAGTTGTTCTACAACCTTTTGGTAATTAACAGCCCTCCAAATGTCCAGTTTCCTCAGTGGACTCAGTACCTTCAATGCAGCAGTATTAGAGGACTAATTATTCAAGTAGAAGAACAACAATCAAACATTTTCCTCACCAAATGGGTCCATGGCATCCGTTTTTTATGTTGTGCTCAATCAGCGGAGGAGCCACATCTGTGCAGAGGTAATGGTGAGCATCTGCTGTAAGTCTGAAGTACCCATCTATCAGTGACGCGAACGACAGGGCCTCATCGTGCGAGGACAGCTTTAATTCCTACAACAAAAGGGTACTTATAGTTCTGATAAAACATTGCAGGAGTGCTTCAATATCCAGAGATTTTTGCATAAAGTGGCTAAAAAATTGTCCAGAAACCTACAACAGAAAACCACATTCAGAGAGCCAACGCTGACCATCCTCTGTTCTCCCCACCCATTACTGGCTAGGAACTTTGGTTCTCCAGCGTGACATGTTCTGCTGTAATCCTTCACAAGATCTCTAAGGCAAAATCTGTGCCAGCCTTTGTGAAATACCACAGTTGAGGAATGGGGCAGTCACAACGGACTTGAAGCCAAGGGCACTTAGGCAGCTCCCTTCCCAATTCTAATAGCAGGCAGCCCACAGCAAGAAGAATCACTCTGGATGCTTAAACTGCATATCTAGAAACCTCCCTCTCCTTCCTTCCCAGATCCTCTCTGGATCTGTCTCCTCTCTGCCATACTTGCTGATGCTGGTTGTGGCTACCAAAGGTGTACATAGGAAGGCCATGGGCTAAAAAGCACAACAAGGAGGCCACCAGACACAGGTGGTATGCAGTAACAAGCGCAGAGAATCAGTGATGCTCACCAACTTGCTGCTCTTCTATCACTTCTGCATCTGTACAGTGATAGGGACAGCATGTTTAACTGCTATTTAAGAGTTAAAATGTTCCTCAAGGAGGTTGTCACCTCTTGACCCAACACCACTGTGTCACTACAGCTTCCCAGAGGAGGGAAACCTATCCAAGGCTTGGTTCTTACCATCCTTTTGTTATCCTGCTTGTTAATGCTGACTGTAGACTCCTTGATGACAATGTGGGTGATTTCAGGAAAATAAGAGAAGTTGTTCCATGTGTCTCGAATTTTGAGTTTCTCTTCGTCCTTTCTGGTTTTGCCATCAGTTTTCTTCTTTTTCTCTTTCTCTGTCTGTACAGACTGCAAATACATTTTGGATAAAAGTAACTAATAAAAACATGCCTTTTTTTAGCCCAGTGTTTTGACCGTAAAACAAAAATTGATGACAAATTGATCATCCGTGGCTGTTTAGTTCTTGTTTGCTTTTTGCACTGAATTATCAATTCATTTACACGTTCAGTGTATCTGTATTGCAAAGATATACTTCCATCAAGAACTGTCCATAAGACAGAGTTTTATGAGGATGAAAGTGAGCAGTCATTAGATAGGTGACTTTCCTCT
The DNA here is from genome assembly GCA_017639245.1 of Myiopsitta monachus. Taxonomy (NCBI): domain Eukaryota; kingdom Metazoa; phylum Chordata; class Aves; order Psittaciformes; family Psittacidae; genus Myiopsitta; species Myiopsitta monachus. The sequence goes on from CM029923.1 coordinate 62,666,662, forward strand.
CTTGGCAAGGCTGAAGGGATTTAAATAAGTACAGTCGATAAATTAGCAGAAGCAGGAGCCTTACAAGAAACAGGCTGCATTTCTTGCAAGCTTTTCTGCCCAAATATCAGTTCTTCCTTCCCCCCTCCCCCCAATTAATATTATCATTTAAAAGAGAAATTCCCCATTAGAGATAGAGATAGGTAAGTTACATCTAAATGAAGTGAAACACAATAGTTTCTGTTACAAAAGATAGTTATCAGTAGGGTTCTCACCACTCTGGAGAGCTGAGGCAAGAAAAAAAGAGGTTGATTTTTCAAGTATTATATGTGGAGAAAAACCATAGAATGTGCCATAACCCCTTCAAACCTGCAACATATTTATGTCCACAAAGCACAAAAGAGGGTTAAGCAAAGGCACCTGAACTAACAGCACTGGAAAAGGGAACATTACATAAAGTATCACTGAGGTGAGAAAGCTTAGCTTTAATGCTACTGTACTTTAGTTTATTCATGAAAAGTCTGTGAGTATGAGCAAATACAGCACCTGGGGTGCCATTACACAGACAGTGTTAACAGACTTTGGTATCAAGACAGAGCATCAAACCGTAAGGACCTCCACAGACATTAATCTTTCAAGACTTGTGTCTTTCTCTGGCAGATACATAGAATCCCAGACTGGTTTGTATTGGAAGGGACCTCAAAGCTCATCCAGTTCCATCCCCTGCCACAGGCAGGGACACCTTCCGCTAGAGCAGCTTGCTCCAAGCCCCTGTGTCCAACCTGGCCTTGAACACTGCCAGACACGGGGCAGCCACAGTTTCCCTGGGCACCCTGTGCCAGCACCCCAGCCTGTATAGTCTTTAATTACACAGTAGAGTCTTTAATCTTCCTGCTAAACAGGATGCCCACAGAGACTGCGCAGTGCCCACCCTTAGAAGTTTCCAAGACCAGAATGGATAAGGCCCTGAGCAACCTGGTCTCATCTCAAAGCTAACCCTGAACAGAAGGCTGGGGCTAGACACCTCCTGAGGTCCCTTCCAACCTGCATAAATCCTACAAAAGAAGCTGATCCGCAGTGTCTGAAGATCATGATCACTTTTTTTACAGTTATTATTCCCCCCTAGCAATCCTTTAACTCCCATTTATCAAGGGATACTTACATTTGGCTTGAGCCTCCACTGAATTCCATTGTTTCCCGTTACGATGACTTCATAGAGTGGGAGCATCTCATTGTCTCCACAATTCAATCTATTTATTTCATTCTCAGATGAAATCAGCAAAAAAGAAGTCTCAAAAATTTCTGCTCCATAATGTTTGGTCAAGGTCTCCATGGTTGACAGATATTTCACTTTGAGATCCCGTGAAGTCACGCTACTGTCGCAAATGGTTTTGTTGTTAAACTCTTTCAGGAAATGCTTGAAAACATTATTGATCCGAATCCTGGTTAAGAAATTCCTCTGTCTGATAGTCTTGTTCAAGGTTTCAGGAATGTAATGCTTGTAACTAGAAGGAAAAACAATGCTATGAGTTAATACCGTTGGCTCCTAAGCTTTTAACTCTCTAAAATATGCAGCTGCCTTACTTGGAACGTTACAGAGAACAGGATGCAGTAAACCACTGTGCAGCTGGTACCGTAGCAGTGTTTACAGTATTAATAATCAACAGGATTTCAGGTAATAACCTTTTCTGAAAGCTTTTTAGTCAGACGGATACAGCCCACTCAAATCAATAATCAAATTGATTTATTCTAACTGCTTCCTCATTAGGTTGCCACTTAACGCTGTCATTTCTGACCCTACTAACCCAGAAGCCTGAATCTACAGCAAGCCACTTGGTACCCAGCACATCGGTGGACTGGCTGCACTAGCTTCATAGATTCCAAATACTTTCCAGATGAGAAAAAAAAAAATCAGGTTTTCTGATACATATCCCTATTGACAAGATTAGGAAGACCCATTTAGCAATAGTAGTGTGGAACTGCTAACTCCTGCACAGTCAGACCCTGGAAGGTAAAATGCTTAAAATCCCTTCTGGAAGACACATGCAACAGACCCAATGGTGACAAAGAAGTTATCCCAGCTCACCTCATATCTTTGGGAAGCTCTGGAAGCTTCACATTTTTCTTGATGGCATAGTGAGAGATTGCAAGGACAGCCATGCCCAGGCATTCGTTTTCAATTTCATGAACCTCTTGATCATTTTTAGGATCACGGATTGGTGCCAGGCCTTTCACTAAGTCATACTGACCCTTGATAGGAAGCAAGGAAAAAAAGAGGTTACCAGATTTGGTATTTGTCGTGGTTTACCTATGAGCAAGCAGTATGTCACAAGATCAGAGGCTCTCCTCAAGCAAGAGTCACCCAAAGCTGAAAGCCAGGACAGGAAAGGGTAGGAGGAGAAGGGAAGAGCTGTGCAATAGACCTCTCTTTGACCAGCAAAACAGAGGCAAGCACTAGTCACCCACAAACCCTGCCTATTTAAGAAGAAACACCGACATTTGTGCCTGACAGAAGTCTTTTATAATGACAGTTTGTTGAAGAGATCTATGGAATCACCAACAGTCCACAGTGCTGTGGTTTTCACTAGGAACATGTGTAGACACACGGGTAGAGCACCCACACTGCTCAGACACTTCCACGTCCCTGCCCTCCTCTTTTATATGTTAACCCACACCAAAAATTAACTATTATTGGTATCAGCTAAAGAAAGCACCACCCTGTCCCCTTCCAGCACCATCATGATTTTTTTATTCTGGAGCACAATAAATACTTGGTGTCTCTGCTCTAGCTCTGCCCTTCATCACCTCATGGCTGGTCTCTTCTAAGTAGTAAGTGATAGGTCAAGGGGAAACGGCCTCGAGCTGCACCAGGGCAGGTTTACATGGAGCTGAGGAACAATTCCTTCCCCAGAGGGTGCTCAGCATTGGAACTGCCCAGGGCAGTGCTGCAGTCACCGTCCCTGCAGTGTTCACACACCGTGGAGATGAGGCCTCAGTGCCATGGGTCAGGGGTGGCCTTGGCACTGCTGGGGAATGGTTGGAATTGATGCACTTAAAGGTCTTTTCTAACCTGATTCTATGTCTCTATGAATCACAGAATGCCAGGTTGGAAAGCACCTCAAGGATGAGCCTCACACACAGTCTGTAAGCCACACCTCAAAGCCAAGACTGAAACCTCTGCGGCAGCTGCTTTGCTCTGTGACAGCATGAAAAATATGGGGCTACCACAGAGCAGACATTTCTGTTGCCTTATACAAGGATCACTTCTTTCTGTTCGGGCTTTGTTTTGATGTTATTACCCAAAAGTAAATGCTTAACGCAACATTGTCTGATGATATCCATTAGGGTCCCTACTTAATCCACAACTTAAATGGTGCTTTCATTCTTCTTGAAGAAAAAATAGTTGCCTTTTTTACTACTTCAGAATGCAAGTGGCACCACTAAAATGCACACAGAGCTGTAGCTCACTTGGTGTTTATGGTGATTTCACAATAAAACAAGGATTCACTGGAGCAGCTTCGTGTTATTTCTTCTGCTGAAGGACACGACCATATTTCAAAGCCTGAAAGTTCTGCAGTAATTATACTCAGAATTAACAGTAAACAAGTTCTTCCCAGTACATTTAATTTGCTCATTTCACAAGCCTCCATCAGCTTCAATGTTCCCGTTTCTTTGGTGAAACCAGACAGTTTCTGGTTTGCAAAATCATTTGTGTGTGTACAAACCTTTCCGTACAAGAGCACAAGCTTTCTGAAATAGGGACCCTGCTTTCCTTGCCCTGCCCAGTGTGCTGTATGTACTGCCAACAAGGGGAGGCACAACAGAAGGAAGGAAAAACAGCATGGAAGGCCTGTGTGACAATGGTTATTACTAGTCAGTGTTTTAATACCACACAGTAAAAAAACCCTCATTAAAAGGACACCATACTGTCAGTTTTCATTCTCCTAATGTTCCTCTGTAGGACTATAGGTGTCAAAGTTACTACAAATGTTTCACAAAAGAAAAGGTGACAGCATTCATAGCCAAAACCGGTTAATACTGAAAGAAAACACGCCATAAAAATACAGCCCTTTCTTTTTGGACAGTGAGATAAGTTTCTTTACACACCCTGCATATGGGCAGATTGTTCTTCCTGTAGCCCATTTTCTCTCCACCACCCAGAAGTATGAAGAAAACACCAATACTAACAGGTAATACTACGTGTACTTTAGAGGTCTGAAAATAGGTCAATTAAAGCAGCTTCTACTGGATCAAATCGTCTTTGTGTGGCCACAATGGCAGAGATACTTGCAAGCAACATCTTACCTGGGCAAAGATGTATTCTAATGAATTAGCATCAAGAATAGGAGTTCCTTCTGGTCCCAGCTTCTTCTCGTAGTTCTTTGCCTTCCTTGGGGAATGCCTCCACACTGAGGGCTCGTTTTCACTAGTCCCATGCCAGTTTGTAAAGTAATATCTTGCAAGAAAAGAGGAATAAGCTTTAAAAACATTTGGGGAAATCCTCTGTTTACATCAGATACGTATTTTAAACTTCTAAAGAAAACCAGTTACAAGTCAAAATCCATCAGTCTTCAGCCCTGAGGCTGGAACTTAAGTGGTCACTGGTGAAACCTCATGCCTGGCCTGAGGAAATGGGGAAAAACTGGGGGAAAATGGTCTATTAGACACAGGTTTTCAGCATTTCCACTCAATAGGTATCTCACTCTTAACACCATGCCTGACTGTCACATCCTCATGCAAGAATCTGCCACTTAGATGACAGTTATGTTTCCATCACCTCTTACATTGCTTGAGCACTGTAAGAGTGTTAATACTCTGTGCAATGGTTGGCATTAACATTCCAAGGTAAAATGACTCCTCCAAAGGGCTAACAAGACTTCAGACCTCCTCTTCTATTGGCACTGAAGAAATGAACAGGGCAGGACTGTGTGTACCCCCTGTGGCTGGAGCAGGAAGCAGTGTGATGCCTTCCTGGAATTTCTGCTTCTCTTACTCCCTGGAATTGCTGCTTCATGCTGGTTTCGATGGAGCTGGTGAAAAAGGCACTAATTCAAACCATCTGGCTTTAAAGGGACACAGTCAATTGTGTATATTGCAAACAAGCTCATACTCATATCTGTACACAAAGCTATTTAACTGAAAACCTGCTAAAGGAGTTGGAATCTGCTAAAAAGAAATCAAATTAGTTTAGAGTTTAATCCTCTGCTTGCAACTTCTGAGAAATCTTTGCCTAAGACAGGCACAGAGTTGGAGCCAGGCTGAGAGAGCTGGGCTGGGGCAGCCTGGAGAAGAGAAGGCTCCTGAAGGGGAGACCTGAGAGCAGCTCCAGTGCCTGAAGGGGCTGCAGGAAACCTGGAGAGGGGCTTTGGCCAAGGGATGTAGGGACAGGACAGGGGAATGGCTTTAACTGCCAGAGGGGAGACTGAGATGAGCTCTTAGGCAGAAGCTGTTCCCTGTGAGGGTGCTGAGGCGCTGTCAGGGGGTGCCCAGAGAAGCTGTGGCTGCTCCGTGTCTGGCAGTGTTCAAGGCCAGGTTGGACACAGGGGCTTGGAGGAAGCTGCTCTCGTGGAAGGTGTCCCCTGCCCATGGCAGGGGTTGGAGCTGGAGGAGCTTTTCAGTCCCTTCTGACCCAAACCAGTCTGGGATTCTGTGACAAATGAAGAACCATGAATTAAATTACTCTTTAAGGGGTGAGGCTTTCTGCACTCTGTTTCTGTCCATCCTTTCTTTTTGATAAGTCTTTTTTAAGTCTCCAAAAAGCAGCAGCTAGAGCATGAGTAGGAACACCAGCAAACAACTATGCCAAACACTCCTGACAAGTACTGTAGGATACTGCAGAACTCCCAGGGTGTTTTGCACTTCACCCAGTCAATCTGGCAAGTGCTGGAGGGGAACCTGCTGCTCTCTTTCACCTACACCAGCTATGACAGCCCTACCTTTCAGAGGTACCAGAAACACATCCACTAAGTGCCTTCTCCACACCAAGAAACACTGATACCTTTGGCTTCAACACAGTGCAGCCACGGAACAGTTAAACTCCTCCTCCACCAGCTGCTGTGATAACTAGTCCCGGATATTATGAAATTCTGTGGTTTCTGATGCTGTAGACTTTTATTCTTTTAAATTTCGGGAGAGTGAAAGAAAGACAGAGCCAGTGAAAAGGTTCCTCGTAAAAAGCAAGTCCTTTTAAACTACTACCAGCAGTGCAGCAGCTGGCACAGACCCAACAGGGAAAGGAGGAGGATGGGAAATTCACACAGTCAGAAAGCAAACCTAAAGCTTTCAGCAGTGGGACAAAAATCAGACCATCTAAAAGCATTTGATACTACTCAGTCACATACCTTCATTCTATATATAGAATGTTAATAGGACATGACTAAATCAAATCTATCAATGTCACTTCAGAATAAGGCTGGCCACAGAAAAAAGCTTTAATGACTAAATGATCATACACAGACCAACACAACGCACTATTACATAAGGCCAGATCATTTTCCTTTTTCAAGAGGAATTCTGCCTCTTGCAGAGCTCAAAATAAACAACATTCATTTAGAGAACAGTTTCACAATCCTGCATTGCTCGTCATTTTTCAAGGCTCTGCCCTGCTCTCAGTTCAGATGCCCAAGCCAAGACACACAACAGATCAGAAATGAAAGGGAGGAAAATACCACTTCACCAATACAGTATTCTGAGCGAGATGGAATCTTTAGATTTTAGTGCTTAACTCATATAGTTTCTTCTTAAATGTATATGAGATGATTTAAATACGTATTATTGGCCCCAAAGTTTGCCAATTTTCATGCATGGAGTACATCTGACAAAAGAAACGTCCCTGCCAAACTTCAAATCCCAGCTCCAAAGCTTAAGAAAATAAACCACCAGAACTTTCAAATATAGAACACAGGGCATTTTCCATAGCTCCATTCTATAAAATGGTAGAAGAATTTACAGAAACCAAAGTTCAACATAGATTAATTTTGCCCATACACCTAAAATCTGATAGTTACAAACGGCCAAAGATTTGTAAGAGGGAGCTCTTCAAGCAGTTTTAGAGAAGGTGGTGGTACCCCACCGTGCAGGTAGGATGTAGTAGGGCTGAAAGAATACCTGGAGGGAGCTCTCATCATTCACTCAAAGCAGAAACATACAACCACCAAACACAGCAGAAACTATTTTTCAATCATACTTCTACTCAGAGGATTTAATTCCCACAATTCCACTTTTAAAATCCCACCTTATTCTACAGAGAGAAACAGACCACATCAAGGAAATTCAGTATGAGGGGCAAATACCCCAAACTCGCCTTCTACCAAGAAATTCTGTTATTATCCAGTATATGGTTAATCTGACTGATGCCTTAAAGCAAGAAAAGGCACTTAATGCTCTGGAAGAGGCCATTAGAGTCCCCAGAGATTCTTTTAGAGTCACTCAATTCCATTACTGTGTGGCGTTTATCTGCCAAACTTAATCACAGCTGTTTAAATCTGAGATTAGCCAATGTTAAGTCATTAATACCACTAATAGACAGTGTTAAAGCAAAAAGACAAGACTATAGCATCCTCTTCCTAGTCTAAAAATAGGCGTAGGTATTATCATTACTTGAAAAGCAAAGATCTTTTTGCTGACTGACAGTTTTCTTCTTGACTCTTAACAGTTCACTCATCAAAAAATAACAATTCCAGCCTGGCACAAATGTAACCAGAATTGAAACAGCTTACAGTTCAAAGATCCCATTTTCAAATCTCTCCTTGTATCTGCATCAGCAAAGTGGTTGTTACTCTCTATCAAGCTTAGAAAACAGTTTGAATGCACAAACCACAGTTTCTACAGGCCAGTTCTTCCATTAGCATGTACAAGTGACAGTCATGTTTAACTAGAGACTATCAGGAAAAAGTTGTTAACATGAACACAGTGAAGTCATAGAATCATAGAATAGAACCATAGAATAGTCAGGGTTGGAAAGGACCTTAAGATCATCCAGTTCCAACCCCTGCCATAGGCAGGAACACCTCCCACTAAACCATGCCAATCCAAGGCTATGTCCAACCCGGCCTTCAACACTGCCAGCGATGGAGTATTCACAACTTCCCTGGGCAACCCATTCCAGTGCCTCACCACCCTTACAGTAAACAATTTATTCCTCATATCCAATCTAAACTTCCCCTGTCTATGTTTGAACCCATTACCCCTTGTCCTATCACTATAGTCCCTCATGAAGTGTCCCTCCCCAGAATCCCTATAGGCCCCCTTCAGATATTGGAAGGTTGCTATGAGGTCTCCACACTTGAAGTGTTTTTCTCTACAGCCCAAACTGACCGTGTATGTATTACTTTCCAAGGCAAAGAGGGAATATTACATAGCAGCTTATATTCTTACAGTTGCACCTTTAAGAACTGACAAAAATGATACATGGACTTGCTTCAGGAAGATGGGTAAAATTTCCACACTAATTAATCTTGAAAACAAAGTTCATTCTATGTATTTTTCTCCTGTATCATTCACTTACAGCTCATACTGATGCAAGAAGGAGGTGATCCTGCCCCTCTACTCTGCTCTCAGGAGAACCTCACTTGGAGTATTGTGTGCAGTTCTGGGGTCCTCAACATCAAAAGGACATGGAACTGTTGGAACAAGTCCAGAGGAGGCCATGAGGATGATGAGGGGACTGGAGCACCTCCCTGTATGAAGATAGGCTGAGAAAGTTGGGGCTGTTCAGCCTGGAGAAGAGAAGGCTGCATGGAGACCTCAGAGCAGCCTTCCAGTATCTGAAGGGGACTATAGGGATGCTGCGGAGGGATTCTTCATTAGGGACTGTAGTGATAGGACAAGGGGTAACGGATTCAAACTGAAACAGGGGAAGTTTAGATTGGATATGAGGAAGAAGTTCTTTCCTGTAAGGGTGGTGAGGCACTGGAATGGGCTGCCCAGGGAAGCTGTGAGTGCTCCATTGCTGGTGGAGTTCAAGGCCAGGTTGGACAGAGCCTTGGGTGGCATGGTTTAGTGGGAGGTGTCCCTGCCCATGGCAGGGGACTTGGAACTGGATGAGCTTAAGGTCCTTTCCAACCCTGACTGTTCTATGATTCTAAGAAGAAATGTCAGAATAAAACTCAAAAACATAAGGCAGTACGATGTGCAGAATTGGGTTTCTATCAAACCCTAAAAGGAAGACGTCCTTTAGGTGGAGTATGTGAGAGTGCTCAACAGTTGTCAGCATTACTGCTTTCCTCTTCCACTAGACGAAGGCTGGAGTGCCCATTCAGCCCCAGAAATCTCAAGAGGCTACATGCTGCATCATAAGAATGCCACCTGAAGTCCAACCTGATGGTACATGTCAGATAAAGGTCCTGGGAACAATGGTTTTTATTGTCTGATGTTTCTTCCAGTGTAGTGCATGCCACCCACAGCGAGGTCACACGGATTCCCCTACAGCCCTAGAGGAGCATTTCATAAGCAGCAGCATGTTGCTTTTTCCTTTCAAGTTAGTAGTAAAATACCCACTGACTTCAGTAGGAGCACAGCTCACTGTGGATACTTCAAACGGAAACTGAAAGATGCAAAATACTGACCGAAGAGAACATTTCTGAGCCTTTTGGGGTTTAGGTTTTAGCTAATTCCATCACCTACTGCTTTGTGTTCTTGGGGGTTTTCAACTTCTGGGGCTTTTCTTCAAGGTTATAAAGCAAAGACACAACAGTCAGGAGGTATTTTAAGCCTTTACAGTTAACTTCGTATCCATACTGTGAAAAGCAACTGCTTCCTTTGCTTTGGCTTTCCTGCTTCTTCAATAGAAGGATTCAGAACATCTACATATGGTTAAGGAATCATTTCTCAGACGTTTTACACTTACCTCATTCGATAATGGACGCGGTATGATGTTTTTTCATCTATCTTAAAGACCTGGTTTGGTGCATACCAGAGTCTTTTGTTCTCATCATACAGTGCAAAGAGATTGTGGCACAGAGGAGACACAGCTGTCAGAGAAAAGCAAACAAGTGTCTGAATCACAAGGCTACAATGCCCATGCACGCCCCAAAAATACAAATACCTAAAGCAAATATCTGATCTTGCAAAACAGACCATAAGGAGAAACTAATACTAGGATTGGTTTAAAACAAACAGAAGGAAATTGTGGTTGAAGTGGAACTACAAAGTGCACATTGGGTCAGTTCCATCAGTTATAGCGTATATTAAACCTATTTCAGCAACTTCAACCTTAAACTTATTCTGCAATCCTGATTTTGCCAAAGATTTTTTATCTTAAGAGGATATAACTTGAAAATCTTCACTTCTTCCTGATCACAGAAATGGGTGTTTCAACAAAACCACGACTCTGTTCTCACTTTTATTTTGTTAATAAACTTTACTCCTATAGTTGAAAGAGAAGGATTTAGTGAAATGATGAAAATCCCCTTTTCATTATCGAACAAGCAGAAAACAGAACGTGTCATTTTTCCATTCTCTGCTAATTCAACAGAGGCTTTCCCAGCAAAGAACAAGACCTGGCCTTGTATGTCTGGGCTGACCTGCTTTAGCCTTTGCGTTTACATCACCCTAGACAAGAACAGGCTATGGTATGTTTACAGGTCTACCCTTGTTTGAATTCCTTGCTTGTTTCCTGCTCAACAGGAGGCAAAAAGCCCTTGGTCAGGCAAGGAGCTCTGTAGCATGTGCTCAAATGTCTTTCTGAAACGAGGCCAACTGCAGAGCACTTTGTTGGGGTCCTACAGGATTCAGTGAAACTATTTCTATTGTGAACTGTAGAGAGTGCAGAAGGGAAGAAGAGAAACCACAGAAACGAAAACTAAGCAGCCTAAAGGTGGGGTTGGGCAGCCACTGCCTTCTGCAGGTCAACAAGCAATAGGGAGATGCTATCAACAGATTAACATCCAAGTTGTGATTTGAAGGAAAGCTGATTTTAAGCCATTTCTTCAAAGGTTTTAAGCTGACAACTGAAATTACTGGGAGCAGTTGCACAGAATGCGGGTTCACACCCATACAAACAGCAGCAGCTCACAGCTCTACATGCTGACGGGAATAGGTGGATTTAAGTACTCCTCATTTTCATTAAAACTATTCAAAACCAATATGAGTACTTATTTGATGAGGTTTGACCTGCAGATTCCCATCATTCCTGTCTTTCCAATGGAAGCGGAGTATTAGACACCTGAACTGAAGGGTACCAAATGTTACAAGAATCAAGATGACGACTTAAAACACTTTAAAGCTGCAGGAAAGCTTAGGCCCAGTTTGCCCATTCATACAGCCAGATTCACCACTCCCATATTCAGCTGATAGCTGAATGATACTTAGTGTTCCATGAGGCTTAGGGAACACAGAATTGGGATCAGGGCAGGAAAGAACCTTTAAATATGTAAGTACACTGGTTCAAAGAAGCTGAAACATAGATTAAATCCACTAATTTCAGTAGAATTACATATACGTTCAAGTACTTTGCTGACTCTCTGATCACACTGACAAAGCAAGATATCTTCATTACGCATTTATGCATTACTGCAGTTGTGTGCCATTCCGGTAATCTTAACTGGTGAGTAACTCTGCAAAGAAGTGTCAAGTAAGAGAAAACTGAAACTAGCAAATAGGTTTTGATTGGGTTTTCTGTTTCCATTAGCCCTCTTCCAACTGTTTTATAAGATGGGACAGATCCTGACTAGTGTATGAGGTAAAGTGCACTTTGTGCTCACTTCTCTATAGTGTCTCTTAAAAGAAACCTCATCATCCCACCCGAATTAAAAAGTCAGTACCTGTATCTGAGAGACACAAGGGTGGGAGCTCATCACTTCAATGAATCTCAAGACAGACTTTCCCACAATTTCTTCCACTTCAAGCAGTTTAAGAACTGCCCAAACCAACCCTAGATTACTAACGTGAGTATTTCTTCTACAGACATTGACTTACATGCAGAGAAGGATGCATCCCTCTCTATACTGCCAGGCCTTGCCACTGAGAACTTGTATAAAAGCCATATACTCACAACACCTCTGGGCCGCTTCAATGCACAGCTCCTCTGAGGTGAACTCGCCACTGGTGTAAGAAATGGGAGTTTTATCTTGCAGGTAGAAAAGTATTTCTAAACCCTGATGCTGAGCTTCTAGGTTTACTTCGCTCTTCTTTGTGCTCCTCATCTTTGCACAGAAAGCCATGGCTTTGCAATCTTCTTTTACGTTTAGATACTGAAAGAGGAGGAAAAAATAGTTAAGGAAAATGTGAGGATGAGTTTAAGCGTTTGTGAGAACACAAATCCATTGCTTAATAAGGGTGTTGCATACTACCATGGGCTAGGAACAGCATTCCTCAAAGTCTTCACATTGGGGAACCTGATTATTCCAAATCAGCACTTTTCACAAATGAGGGGAAAAGTGAAAAAAAGACATGTCAATGATTAATTCTGTTTCTGGTCACTCTGTTCCAGGTAATTCCCTTCTGTTTTGGTGGCTCCACAACTATTCTAGAAGGCTTCTCTTTTTACTGTAAAACAGGAATAACTTTCACATCCTTAAGAACTTAACTGGCTGGAAAACAATATTTGAGGCTGAGTAATATAAACAGTACAATTATATTTCCTTTAAAAATAGAAGCTCTTTTTGTTTTACAATCTCCTTAATAGCTCAATATCTGGTAGTTTTCTCCCCTCTCACCCTTTGTTTTTAAACTCCCAATACTTAACGTGTCACAGTGAAATGAGCTTTATTGGAGAATTGTTATTTATTATTACTTCTCTCTCTCCAGAAGAAAAGAGCAGCACTAAGTAGGTTTAATGAAATAGCTTTTAGACTGCCAAGAATGCATAAAGACAGCTCTGACCTGAAAGAAAACTCCTGTTGCATTTTATACCCGTGCTTAAATAGCAAGAGTGGAAAGGAAATGGATGAACACACACTCTGGGTATTATGGGGTCTGTGTTCCATGTTTACTAAGCTTTAACTCAATTAATAACAACAGCCCAAACCACTAAGTCTATAGTTTATGAATAATCCTCCCACCGAAAAGCAAACAAAACCAAACCTCAAGAGCCAACACACCTGCATTTATGTGACTGTCTGATCCTCTACGCAACTGAAATGGATTATCTTCACACTCTCCAAGGGCAACTTGACCTTGGCTGACAAAAGAAACACAAAATACATGTTAGGATTTGCTTTGTACATTTTGAGGCACAAATTATGCGGTCACGCCACTTGAAATCCAAAGGAATCTTTCCATTAAGATAACCGAGAACTGAATCTAGTCTCATCCAAAGACATTCATAGCAAGCATCTAGGAGTGTATGTAAGCGCACTGATTTCTTTTGGCTCCTTGGGTGCATTGGCTGAGATGCAAACAAAAAACAGAGGGAAAGCCTTGGCTATTCTTTCTTTTCATTCCTTTTATTATATTTTCAGAGCATCAACCATCAGTTTGGTGTCACAACCATGGCAACCCTTAGCTAGGTGACCACTGGAGCATTCTTCTCTCTGCTTAACCTCCTTCATGGCTTTTGAAGTCACTTAATTCTTCACATTTTTAACCACATATTGCTAATTCCAATTTCTCCCCAGTCTCTATTGTTTCTTCCCCATCCAAATTATCAGGGTTTTTCCTTTGTTTTATTCTCAAATAAAGAGAGAATAAGGAAACTACTCAAGGGAGTATCATTGCAAGGGTCATATTTGTTTCAGAGGAACCTTCACAGAATAGAATCCCAGAGTGGTTTGGGTTGAAAGGGCCCTTAAAGCTCATCCAGTCCCAAGCCCCTGCCACAGGCAGGGACACCTTCCACTAGAAGGCACTGGACACTGCTCTAAGGTCTCCCCAGAGCCTTCTCTTCTCCAGGCTGAACAACCCTGACTTGCAGCCTGTGATTTCAGTGTCTTCAAGCAGCAGGAGCACCTTCCAAGAACCTACCTTTGGTTTTTAAGCCTTATCCAACACCAAAAACCACCTCAGTATCCTGGGGCTGGTTTGCAAAACTACTCCCACCCAAAGTTAGAGGTTATCCTTAGCACCTGAAGCAAGCCAGGAAAATATCAATACCATCTCTTTTCAATGGCAGGAAAGACAGTGCCTTTATTCAAAGTATTGTCTGATACCAGGGCTGTAAAATAAATGAGATGCTATAGGAATACTTAAGCAGCAGGTGGAGGGAAAACGGGCATTGGTGAGATGTCTCCCTAGTCCCAGCCCTGATGGCAGAGTGTAGAGCATCAGTGAAAAACCTGGCATGCTTGAAAGGCATGATTGTAGGCTTCTTTCCAAAGACAGACAGGCTGCTCCTCTTCCACCGGCACTGGAATATAACCCAGGTGAGGAATAGTCTGGACTTCTCAAAGAGAAGAATGATGTGGGACTCTGTTCTGCATCTCCAGAGACTCCTCTCCTCTGGCACTTGTGCTGCATCACTGTCCATCAGCCCCAACTCTGTGCTCTCAAGTGGAAACCATCCATGGCTTCTCCTGGGGTAGGCACTAATTGAGTGTGACAGTAAACTCAATGTGACAAAATGTGTCTAAACTAAACATGACAGTGGTGCTGGGTTGGTTAAACATCACCCATCACTCATCTGAGGCGGAAAGACTCCTCCATTTGTATTCTCCATCCCTCCTTCTCTGCCAGATATACTTGAACTAAATGTGCACTGGTTTTGCTGCCACAGCAGACTTCAATGAATATTACTTTATAAGCCTTAGGCTTAGTCTGGAGAAAGTCTGACACTGCCACACATCTTCCCTTCTGCTTGGAAACTGCCCAGCAAACATGATACTGCCCTAGACAAGGGCAGCACAGCACACATTTACAATTGAACTGCATATGCTTCTTCCACCCGTGCCAGCTTTAATGCTAAATTTGAGTTGGCAGACACATTCCCTCAGCAATAATATGGAGAAGACGTAATAGCATGATTACTGGAACATGCAGACAAGGCAGTAATTATTTCTGCATAGCACCATCAAATTGAAATGCAAAAGGTTAAAGGTACCAGCTTTAATCTAAGTGAAAACACTGCTTTTTAAATGACATCTCTTACAAGTGAAATTCAATATATCTTAATGTGTGTGTGGGCATAACATTCAAAAGGTTGTCCAGATGTTTGAAAAAATGAAGGGAAACCTAAAACCATTGCTTTTGTGTGGATTCATAAATCAGAATTGTTGCTTTTCAACACAGGGTTCTTTGGTTTTGCTCAATAGCTCCTACTCTTGTTTCCAATCACAGCAGCCATTCCCAGAATGCAAAACAAAATCCAGTCTCAAGCGCCGCTTCATTTACAATACTCTTTGGGGGAGGAACCAAAACCAACCAACATCCAATCTCTAACTTCCTAATGAGTTTTCCAGATATTCCCATGCTCAATGGAATTCACCTTTTTAAGAATGTGTCTTAACCTTCCAAAGTGTCTCCTTAAACAAGACTAATTCCTGCTGCCTCAGCAGTGGCAGCTCTCACCAGTTCTGCACAGTAGTGTTATGGTACTTACAGGTCACAGCACATGGTGACAGCTAGGACACCCCTTCACCCCTCCAGACCCTGCTGCCTGTAAGCATGTACCAGCGCATCCGACTGTTCCCGGTGCGTGACTCTGAACTCTTCACAGCCATTGCACCCTGGCTCTTGCACTCTCAGGCATCACATTACACATCATGCTTCATGTCTGAAACCTGAAGGGGATTTTTATCCTTTGACACTTAGAAGGGTTTAGAGCCTCAGGAGACCATTGTTTCTTGCACATATCCCGCAGATCTCCCTCCCTTCCAAGCGTTTCCCTGATGAACTTACAGACACCAGCTGTGTCCTTTCTCAGGCTGCATTTTGCTTGGCTTGTGCCATGTTCCACTCCTCTCTTCCTGCACAACAAGCTCCACTTTCCCCTACTCATTACTGCAGCACGTCCCAACACTTCACCCATCCTTCTCCTTCAGCAACGCTACTCCATGCAGGATGACATGGATGCACTTGGTCTCTGCTGGGAATAGTCTGACTGACAGGGCAGCATTTATTTTGTTCAGAGCATATTTCTCTTCACTTGATGTCTGCTGCTTATGGTGGAAACAGTCTTTCGTGATGCACACTGCAAAATATCACAGAATCCCAGCCTGGTTTGGGTCAGAAGGGACCTTAAAGCTCACTCAGTTCCAACCCCTGCCATGGGCAGGGACACCTTCCACTGGAGCAGCTTGCTCCAAGCCCCTGTGTCCAACCTGGCCTTGAACACTGCCAGACACGGGGCAGCCACAGCTTCTCTGGGCACCCCCTGACAGCGCCTCAGCACCCTCACAGGGAACAGCTTCTGCCCAAGAGCTCCTCTCAGTCTCCCCTCTGGCAGCTTAAAGCCACTGCCCTTGGTCTGTCTCTACAGGCCCTTGGCCAAAGCCCCTCTCCAGGTTTCCTGCAGCCCCTTTAGGCACTGGAGCTGCTCTCAGGTCTCCCTTCAGGAGCCTTCTCTTCTCCAGGCTGCCCCAGCCCAGCTCTCTCAGCCTGGCTCCAGAGCAGAGCTGCT
Source organism: Myiopsitta monachus (assembly GCA_017639245.1). NCBI lineage: Eukaryota > Metazoa > Chordata > Aves > Psittaciformes > Psittacidae > Myiopsitta > Myiopsitta monachus. The sequence continues at coordinate 62,683,133 of CM029923.1, forward strand.
CCAGCCCTCGCAGCAGCTCCATGGCCTCCTCTGGACTCACTTAGGGGAAGGCAGCATGGCTTTTCTCAAGATGCCACTTGTTAACTCCACCCCTCAAAACCTGATGCATTACAGCCTTCCGAGTACTCCCTAAAGCACAGGTTTCTCTGGTCATTTAAAATCCTGACCACCGTACACACCAACCTATCACCTTATTTAAAGTCTGAATTTCAGCCTCAGAGTATCACAGAGCGAGCACATCCCCACCCAGTGCACCACCAGCAGAGGGGGACAATGGTTCATCCTTCACATAATGGGTGACAACCACAAAGTGAGTGCTTTTCAGCACGCACAGGCACAAACCCAAAACCACTTGCCCACGACTGCCAAAACTCACATTTAATTTTGTTGAGGGAGGTCAGTGAACACATCTGGAGCCCAAAAAGCATTTTTTTCCCCTCATACACAGATGAGGAAATATTATCACAATATTTTGGTATCAGGAAGATGAAAAGTTGCAAAACAGGAAGAGTGAGTTCTAAAGGTAGGTTCTTCAAAATTAGTCTGTTTCTGGTGTGACTGTTACATTATTAAAGCAGTGAAACAAGTAGAGAGAATAATAATTGGTAAAACTTCAAGTTCCTGCCAAGGAACTGCCAAAATCTCCTTAGTAAAAGCACGGTGCTTCAAGCCCAATAGTTCTGTTATTTCTAAGGCAAAACCCCCCACATATATATATAGACACACACACACATATATATATACACACATATATATACATATATATACACACACAACATTATTTGTTAGATAACTCCCTGAAACTTTTGTGTGCCTCAAAAATCAATGAAATAAAAGGTGATGGCATAAATTAAATACTTGAGAAACTATCTGCAAATCTTCCTTGAACCATAGGGTTAAGCCACTGTCGTGGATGGAGGAGCCCAGGAAAGCCAGCCTGGCTCCAAAGCCTCTTGTGCAGCTGGGACATCTGCACCCAGCTCTGCCAAGAGTTATTCTTCACAAAATACCCTGAAACACAAACAGAGCTTCACTTGAATAAGGAAAGAGGATAAAATCGTCAGCCAGGAGGTAGCTCAAGACATTGGGTACCAACAGAAACCGGCTACAAGCTCCAAAGGGCATTTTTAAGATGACTTCTCACTCAGAAGACTGAGTTCAAACCAGGCTGTCGATGCCACATAGCTCGGGCTCCCCATCTGAGCACATAATAAGATGCATGGGGTTTTACCCCAGCTCAGTTTTCTCACTCTCAGTTGGGACACACTTAAATTTCTCCCAGCAGAGCTGCTGCAATTCCCAAAAGAGAGGCAGAGGAGATGCCTGCCAGGAGAAATGCCCTCAGCTGCCTTAAAGCTGCTTCCCACCCCAGAAGGACCCAATGGACCCAGTACCCTTTGCTCTCCACTCACAAAACATTCTGAGGGGCAAAGGGAAAACAACCTTCCACCATAAGCAAAGATCATGGCAGCAAAATGCAAAGATGGAAGGTCTGTTTCAGGGCAAAAGTCCCTAAAATGTGAGAAGAGGAAAATCCCAGACAAAACCTGACCAAACCAGAACTCGGTTTGAGGCACCATTTGCACGTTCTTCCTCTTTTCTCTCCCTCTTGGATGATTTAGTTTCTGGTTTCATGACAGGGACAGAGCCAGGGGATATTTACAATTGTTTATGCTAAGAACATAAAAGAAAGGGCTTCCTTAGGCATGCAGGGCATGAACATTTTGGTAGTAGTCGTAGTTTACGACAGTCCAAAAAGTCTCAATTATCATGGTTTTTCAGCACTCAAGGCAAGAACTTGTCACAGGCCATACGGAATGGGGCCTACTTCTCACATACCATAACCTAGAATCCCTGCCAGTGCTCAAGGCCAGGTTGGAAATGGGATTGGAGCAACCTGGACTAGTGGAAGGTGTTCCTGCCCATGGCAGGGGTTTGGAACTGGAGGAGCTTTAAGGTCCCTCCAACTCAAACCACTCTGGGATTCCATGATAACTTATTAGGGACTCATTTAAAATAAAACCTTTACAAATTCAAAATATTCATAAAAGCACTTCATAAAAGTGCTTTATTTCATAAATTTTAATGAGAGAAAATGACAGTAACCATACAATAGCAAAGCAGCACATTAAAATCCCAAATCACTGACAGGGCCATGGCATCCCTGACCAAGCACCTCCTGCAGCAGCCCTGGGAAGGCACAACCACCAACTGCAGTAGACAAAGGTTGGACCAGCCTCGATGAACGAACGCTCACAGGAAAGAAAAAGGTAAGAAAGTAGAAGATGACTATGCACAGAGCTCCTTCAGGTCTAAACTCTTGTCCAAGTAAGTCTGAGGACAGCAGAAGGTTCAGTCTACAGTGCCAATGTCTTGTTCTGACCTGTGGCGACGCTCACTACCCTACCTCAGCTCTCAAATCTCCCACTCGCTAATACCAAATACTTGCAGACTAACTCTAACTGCTATTGATGCTCTTTTCTGGGGTTGTTTCTTTCCAGTCATACTTCAGAAAAAAACAAGCTTTTGAAGTATCATTTCTGGAAATCCAAGAACCCAAATGCTACAGGGCAGAATGAGGTTGCCTTTTAAACTCTATTTGGGTCCTTTTTGTACACATGCGATACTTCAACATCTTCATATACGTGAGCACATACTCTTTGTTCCCACAGGACTCTTCCACTGAAAGTGGAATTCAGTGGAATTACACATTCCACTTTCTTCTTTTCTTCAGAGTGACCTCACCATACACTGCTCACCACTGCCCCAAACCAGATACACTAATTCCCCTTGGGGTTTTCTATGGTATTCATTCTGCAACATGACTGATCTATGTTGTAAAGCTTTGCTTTAAACATGGGGCTCAGAGCACATATAAAGGAAAATTTCAGCAAAAATAAATCACAGCTTTTTTTCTTGACTGAAAACCAGGGTACATAGGATCATAGAATCATAGAACAGTTTTAGCTGGAAGGGACTGAAAAGCTCATCCAGTTCCAACTTCTGCCACAAACAGGGACACCTTCCACCAGAGCAGCTTGCTCCAAGCCCCTGTGTCCAACCTGGCCTTGAACACTGCCAGACACAGGGCAGCCACAGCTTCTCTGGGCACCCTGTGCCAGCGCCTCAGCACCCTCACAGGGAACAGCTTCTGCCTAAGAGCTCCTCTCAGTCTCACCTCTGGCAGCTTAAAGCCATTCCCCTGTCCTGCCCCTCCATCCCTTGTCCAAAGCCCCTCTCCAGGTTTCCTGCAGCCCCTTCAGGCACTGGAGCTGCTCTCAGGTCTCCCCTTCAGGAGCCTTCTCTTCTCCAGGCTGCCCCAGCCCAGCTCCCTCAGCCTGGCTCCAGAGCAGAGCTGCTCCAGCCCTCACAGCATCTTGATCAGGCCAGGATATGTCAGCCAGCCTCCATTATTCACACACCTCTGTTAATAGATGCCCTATATTTCCATTTTTAGCAATATAACTCTGAAAAGCAGAGGAGGCAGACTCCTGCTGCCTGCTTCACTTACTGACTGCTCCGGACCAGACCCAACACTTCAGGAACCCACTCAACTGTCTCACTATGAGCATGAACCATGCTCATTTCCTTTGCTTTTCCAATGCAATTTCAGCAACTTCTCTGAATTTCCTGACGTGTCACCCATGTGGGAAGAAGTTTTCCAGCTCACTCAGAGAGCTGCCTGTTAATTCACCATCTTATCGACCCATCTGTAAGGGCTGTTACTGGTGTGTGAGCATGGACACGAACACAGTCACTTTTCCCTCTGAATTACCTGATGTTTCCAGCCTGATGTTCCTTTGGGTGTTTATTGTGACCAACACCTTCAGTAACTTGCTTCTAAACTATAAATGTGGGCAATTTCTGGTATAATGACAGCTTTTAATAAAACAATTCTTGAGAAGCTTACAATCTGTTACTAAATCCTTGTATAGTCAATGCTAACCACTTTTCAGCTTAAACATCAGTTTGGAGGCAAACATATGCCTCTACCAAGCTTCTATTCATCATGGAAACCTATCAAACAATGACATGAATCTTATGTAACTGCCATGCAGCCAATACTCCAAACCCTATTCCCACAAACTAGATGAAAGTTCATTTAGGGCTTTTTTCACCACAAGCCAACCATCTAAACAAGAGCTTTATTACTAAGACTGATGCTAATAGGAGTGAAGGGGCATTCCAGCTTTAAGAGATTTACATGGACAATCTGTTTTTATTCCTGCCTAGTACACAGCATTAATGATCCTTTTCCTTCCTTTATGTTCTTCTCCACACCACTCACCTCCATCCCCATGCTAGCGCACAGCTAGAAGTAAGTACCTTTCAGATGTGATGGAAGCTCGCTGGCAAAGAGCCATGTCATCTTCCCAGCAATGAAGCAGATCTTCAGGAAACACAGCCTCTTCCTGGTGGCACTGCACTGATTTAAGGCATTTCCTGAAGTTCAGCTCAGATGTGTGGAAAAACTTCCAGGAAAATCAGTCGCTGTGGCAAAGACCTCCAAATCCGTGTGTTTTTGGAAGAGCAAGTGTTATGGGGGTGCAAAGCTCATTCCTTCTGGGCTTATCTGGCAAGTGGTCCTCCTCAGAACTGGATGTGGCAAGACTACGGATGTGCTCTTCGTGCCCCACTTAAAACGCCAGAGAAAGCTCACATCATGTGCCTCAACTAGGGCAGAGAGTGAACATGGGGTCATGTACATCACCTCCACTAACGCACAGGAACTCTTTCAACTCAAGAGTGCTTGGTTGTACGCCCAAGCCCAAAGTCAGCACAGCCCTTGGGTCCACGAAGAGGTGTTGAAGCCCAGGGAATGGCTCTACCTTCTCCAAGAGAGGAAAACATATTGTATTCATTGCACAGATCCAATCAAAAAGGCAGGGGTGGAAATGAACATGGAAAGAATGGAAGAAAAACCACTATAACACACACAGCATTCCTCACCCACTGAAGACTATGTTGTCACACAACTGTGCTGTGCATGTACATGGCAAGAGCAGCTGCCTGGCCAGAAGGGAACTGGGGTGTAGGAGCACAAAGGAGATTCATCACCCAATGCTGCGACGGGACTTCTACAAAGCCTCAACAACTATCCTCCTCCTCCCCAGAACAACCTAATTCAAGGTACCTTTGCTTCCTGAATATTTAGGAACTACCTAAGCAGGACAAGCCACCAGGAGAGAGGCAAAGCACTTTGATCAGCCATGTTTTCCTGATGAAGGTCTGTAAGTGCAGAACTGGAGTGAAGCAAGAGAAGTCACTTTGTCCTGCTCTCCCAAGCCTTAAAATCTCAGAGATGTCACCATGCTGAAATCTTTGATGAAGCAACCTGATGTCTGGAGACTCGCTATGCATCTACAGGCTCTCCTCCAAATTCTTCTCATAAGCCAAGTGATTATAAGCCACAGTAAATCCCATTTCCACCTTATTCACCGATTTAATTTGCTCAGCAGTCTGTGCGTGTGGAGAAGAGATGAACCCCAGATCCCACGTGTGCCATCCTGGCACCGCACTGCTCTTAGACTAAGATTATACCTGGGAGGGGGCCGCTTGTACCCCCCTGTGGCGAAACATGCACAAGGACCATCTCCACAATCCACTGGTGCCCCTCAACAAGGGAATCCTACAATTTACTTGCTTTTAAGGGAAAAGCAAGCTTAGATTTATTATGATGGCACCCAGATTTCTGATCATGTCTGAGATCTTCAGTAAGAAACAAACCAAAACAAGCAAACAGCTGATGTCCCGCAAAGTCAAGACGAGTGAGACAGCACAAGAAGCGTTATCAGCATGTCTCTTCTGCAAATGAGTACACGAGAAGGAGAAATTCAGTGTCTTGCCCACTTACCCAGGAAATCAGCGCCAGCATTGGTAGCCAGTCTGGGTCTCCCACATCCCACTCTGCAGCCTCTAACGTGAGAGGTAGAATTCGAAGCTATAGTTCCTCCAAACACCAACGGTCTGAGTAGGTGGACTTCGCACACGCTACTTTCTAGTTCAAGAGTAGGAAAACATGCAAACGGGCTGGGACTTCTTGGTGACCACAGAGCTACTGCAGAGCTCCCTCCTCCAAGACTTGCTGCTGGTCGTAGGCCACTCTAGCAGAGCTCCAGGTGCCACAACCACACGTGGTCACTTCCATCACGCTCAGCCCTGTGGCCACTTCCTTGAGAGCAGCTACAGATGTTCTAAACCTTTTTCACTTTCAAATCGTGTCACAAAATGGAGACTTGTCCCAGATCTCTCCACCCCCTGCTTCCTCCTTCCTAGAGCTGGCAGCACTAACTGCACAGGCTGAGCATTACGATGGTGGCAGCAAAAAGGGACAGCAAGCAAGATCCATGCTCCCTCGTTGTCCTCTATGCCATTCCCTACCATCAGCCACGACATGCATGGAAACCACTTAGCTTCAGAGAAGGAACTGGTGGGAGAGGAGATTCTGCTACAGCAAAATGTCTTTACCTCAGAGGAGGAACTTGCCCAGGGTCATCCTGCAATGGGGCTGAGCTGCCCAGAAGCAGTGCTGGCACCACAGCACATCCTGAGGAGCAGGAGTTACTGATGTTCACCAACCTCAGGTTGACCATAGCAGCCCTCAGAAGAATGAGCTGAAATACTGGCATATCTTTGCATTGTACCTGGTTTAAAAGCAAGTATCGATAACTTGTTGCCATAAGCACTTAAAAAAGCCCAGAGGAGGCCATGGAGCTGCTGCGAGGGCTGGAGCAGCTCTGCTCTGGAGCCAGGCTGAGAGAGCTGGGCTGGGGCAGCCTGGAGAAGAGAAGGCTCCTGAAGGGGAGACCTGAGAGCAGCTCCAGTGCCTAAAGGGGCTGCAGGAAAGCTGGAGAGGGGCTTTGGACAAGGGCCTGTAGGGACAGGACAAGGGAATGGCTTTAACTGCCAGAGGGGAGACTGAGATGAGCTCTTAGGCAGAAGCTGCTCCCTGTGAGGGTGCTGAGGCGCTGGCACAGGGTGCCCAGAGAAGCTGTGGCTGCCCCGTGTCTGGCAGTGTTCAAGGCCAGGTTGGACACAGGGGCTTGGAGGAAGCTGCTCTGGTGGAAGGTGTCCCTGCGCATGGCAGGGGTTGGGACTGGATGAACTTTTCAGTCCCTTCCAACACAAACCAGGCTGGGATTTTATGTCTTGTAAAAGACAAGACATAAAATAAGGCCTTAAAGAGTTTTATCCATGCGGTCAACATCTACTCTGCATATAGCAAGACATTTGAATCCCCTCAACTGCTTTATTCACAAAGACTTCTGGCAGTTGCGTGCTTCCTGTGGTGGCTTTGCACTCTGGTTAAGTGTTTTTTGATGGTTTGCCTTTTTCTTTTCTCCTTTTTGTAATGTGGTGAGCACATATTGTTGAAGTTCCCGCTTCAGGGCTCGCCATTTGAAACAACTCATAAACAAAAGCAAACACAACTTTACCAGCTATCTTTGCCTTTCTGCTCAGAGCAAACCACCAACAAAGACATCCCCTAGCCCACAAGCATTCTTTCTATAACACAGTTATAAATTTCTATAACACAGTTGCAAAACCATACAATTTCAGAGCCACCTCGGGATTTCCTATCAACAGCAAAAGCAATTTGATCTTCAAAGTCTCCTTCCCCTCTCTTTGCTCTTTACTCATCATTCAGTAAGTTACAATCCCTCTGCTTTGTTGCCCCAAAAGAACATTGTGTGCAATTCTGGTTGGAGGAGGTAGGGCCAGGTGGTACAGAAACAGTCTCAGGATTAAAGACAGTGTGTCAAGTGAAGCCCTTTTCATTAGATACTATATGTATATATAATTTCCAATGCAACAAAGTAAAAAGCTGAGATTTGAAGCGCAGAAACCCCTATAAAGCAGCTGGTGCTCTGATTGCAGAGGGTGTGCTAACTGTAACTACCTGGTCCTGCAAGTCACAGTGGAAAACCACCAGCAAAGGCCATCATACATGGTAAAACACAAGTGGAGCAACAAGAAAAGTTCCAATGGGATTTCAGAGCTGAGCACAATGACCTCTGGTCTTACCAACACAGCTCCAGGTTAATTCAATTCAGGAAAAAGCTTTAAGATACAGCCTTACCTACAGCTACCAAATAAAAGTCACCAACCTCAAAGAGGGGCTTTTGACAGTGCTCAAGGCCAGGCTGGACACAGGGGCTTGGAGCAAGCTGCTCTAGTGGAAGGTGTCCCTGCCTGTGGCAGGGGTTGGAACTGGATGAGCTTTAAGGTCCCTTCCAACCCAAACCAGTCTGGGATTCTATGAAACACAAACCTGAAGAGCAGCATTACCTCATCCTCTGCCAGGTATAAGCTGCATGATGATTTCTACTACATCACGCAAACCACTGCTGATATAAGCAAATGGGTTGTAGCTCTCTCCTCCATGACCGTAAGCTGAGCAACTCCAGCCTTCCCTGCCCATTCCACTGATCAGCCCTTGCGGCTGCAGTCACACACTGTGCAGGTCACCATCCCAGAGAGTGACCAATCAATCCTCAAGTCTATGGAGAAACTGCCACATCACATCCACAGATCATATTTTGTTGCTTCTGGGATAATTTATACACAGATGTTCTCTTGCAAGCGTTGCCATGGAAAGCCACAGCCATCTGAGACGCACTTAGAGAGAGAAACAAGCTCTACAGTAGCTATGCCAATGCCACCCAGAGCTTTGAGAAATCAATACACTGACTTCCAACTAAAACCTATCTGCTTGGAAACTAGCGAAAGAGTCACAATAACATCTCAGCCTTGTCTTACTGTACCTATTAACTACTATATTTTGAAGCAGCTTTTGCTTTCTCAGTCACCAGGTTTCATTCTTTTCACTACAGCAAATGACAGTCATCATGTTTGGAAATAAAGGTGGACTGCTGCTCCCCCTGGGGCTAAAGCAGTTCACATATTGAGGGTGACTGTTCTAATAAGGGTAGATGTAGCAAGGAGGGGCTACTATTGAAAACTGAAAGCATTCAGGTTATCCAGGTAATGAATGCTCCAACAAATGGTAAGGAAAAAAAATGTCGGTATTTAGCCACATGGGTGCACCAGAGACATGCTCAGAGGAAAGCAAGTTTTCCAACACCAAACACTCCCATGGGAATTTATTGGACTACATTGGCTCACTGTGTACAGAAAAAAAGTGTTCTAAGTTTGGAAAACTGGGAAGAGCGTGACAGGCTTAGCACTTCATGTTAGAAACCAGCCAAGCCAAGGAAGAGGCCTCTGACAGTCCTACCTCTGCCTTCATGTGCAATGCCTAGGGATGAGACCCATACACTTGGACCAAAGCCACATGCTAAAGGAGATGTGCTCAACAAACCATGAGGACCACAACGCAGTTCAAACATTGTATTTGCTTTTAGGTGTCTTTTAAAAGCAAAGGCTGGATGTAAGAGGTCAGCACCTGTATGAGTGGGTGGGCTTCATAATGGGAAGGGTCTCTGCAGATAGTTGTCACTTTAGGCAATGAGTCCTAATGTCATCTTCCAGACACCATATTTTGTTATCCATGTGTGTGGAAACAAACTAACAAAGCATACCTAGAATCATAGAATGGCTGTGGTTGGAAGGGGTCTTAAAGCTCATCCAGTTCCTCATCCAATCCCCTGGCACAGACAGGGACACCTTCCACTACTGCAGGCTGCTCCAAGTCCCATGCAACCTGGGCTTCAACACAGGGAGGGGGCAGCCACAGCTTTTCTGAGCATTCTGTGCCAGTACCTCACCCTTGGGCAGGTTTCTTTTTGTCTCAAGAGAAATTCTTCTAAAGTACATGTCCTCCTGGCTCCCACTGACATGGGCAGAGACCAGAAAGGAGATACGTCTCACAGAAAGAAAAGCCAAAGTCAAGTTCAGACACTGCTACTGGAACCTAACTGTACTTTTTAGCTTTTCATTTCACCAACTGCTTCTCAACAGTATAGCATGTACCTGCTGGCATGCTCATACCTGAGTGTATACCTCAGAGCATGTGTGTGACTGGAGCTGAGAAAGATTTACTGCCATCGAGACGTAGGTTTTAATACATATGGGAAATACAGTTCTTTATTGGCCATCTGTGGGGATAAACACACTTAGCAATTACTTTTTATTACCAACTAATCACCAGAATACACCTTTATTAATGGTTAGCTGTAAACATCTTTATCGCTATTAGTCAGAGGAAGGAACTGCAACTAGTTGCAACTGGCTTGTGTAAAGGAAAACGAGACACAACACTGAAGTCCCCCAAAGGTGATTCAGTCCACCTTATGGATTCCACCCCCACCCCCCCCCGCTTATTTCCTGCTCTCCTCACCACCTCACCAAGGTCAGAGCTACTCAGGGCAGGCAGCAGGTCAGCTCAGCCACACGGTCCCTTCTGCAGCCTTGCCACCAAAGACTTCTCATGCTTTATTTCAGGCATGCCAAAGGGCAACCAGGGGTGGCTGCAAGGGTGTGGGAAACAGAAGAGTGCAGGGAACAGTGTCTAAGCCGACCTTTAGAGAGAAAGGATCACAGTGATACAACTTGAAGCTGGTTTATTTTTAGTCTCTGCCTGCAAAGCAATGGTACAGGCACCCATCTCTTCAAGAAGCAGCGCAGAGTCGTACCTCCTCTTCCACAAATGAGCAGTGCGGGTATAACGACTTAAGAATGAGTTTGCAGTGACCTTTACTCACCTCAGCCTCAAGTAAGCAGTTGGTTAAGAAAGAACCTGTCTTCAAACCAGGTTTCTCAGAGCTGAGAGTGGACCCTGACAATACCTGCATGTTGCTCTGTTTCCCATACATCAGGCTAAATGCAGACACTGTGTCCTCCTGTCACTCCAGACAATTGAGTCCAAGATCTATTTTATCTTACTCTGAAACTGAAATCTGAAGTAGGTTGGATGAAGTTTCTGAGTCTTTCTTCTGTCTGAGAAGGGATCTCAGCCATCTGCATCAAAGCCTGTCTCAAACTGGAGATTCAGAAGCTGGATGAGCAGAACCTCCCCCAGGATATACTTCACTTTGCTTGCAATTACCATGATGCTCTCAGGCTTTAATGAATCCTTATATTACCTCCTCTTTTTAAGTAAGGTAGGCAAGCCATAAATATCATATGTCGAGGCAATAAAGAAATGGCATGGCACAGATCTCCCCCTGAATCATTTTTCTCTGACAAAGCCTGTGACAAAGACTGAAAAAAAACATTTTTCACAGTTAGAGGCTCTTTTCTTCCTAAACATCAAATACAAGTAAATTGGCAGAAGCCACTTGCAACCAAGGAAGCAAATTGCTGAAAGCCAAATGAAGCTATTTAGAAAGCTGAATAAACAACTCAAGCTCTGCCAAAAAAACAAGGATCCTCATGTTTCCATTGGTGAACAAAAAGCAGAGTCTGAACTGTGGCGGCTCTTCAACAGCAAAGCCAGATGCTCCTTTCTCTGCTGTTTTGGTCTCCTGTGTCCGACCCTACAGATGGTGCCTGCTGCTTTTTCACTTACATGCTCACACACACACACACACTCATCAGCTACTCCTTTAAACACAAAGATAGTGTCAGTCACATCTGGAATGCCCGCCGGATACGAAAATAGCACATCCTCCATGGTTTCATACTGCTTCTCCTACAGGACTGCCTACCATCACAGCAATGCCATATGCTGAAGGACAGGCTGTCAACTGCTGCAGTTAAAGTCTTACCTAACAGTTGTTTCATCCTTGAAATGGAGGAACACCCCCATATTCTTCTAGCATCAGTTTTGCCTCCTGAGACAACTAAAGTAACTGCATACTGGGCTGCATCAAAAGGAGCATGACCAGCACATCGAAGGAGGTGTTCCTGCCCCTCTACTCTGCTCTCGGGAGACTCTATTTGCAGTACTGTGTGCAGTTCTGGTGTCATCAACATAAGGACAAAGAGCTGCTGGAGCAAGCCCAGAGGAGGCCACGAGGATGATCAGGGGACTGGAGCACCTCCTGTATGAAGATAGGCTGAGAAAGTTGGGGCTGTTCAGCCTGGAGAAGAGAAGGCTCCTGAAGGGGAGACCTGAGAGCAGCCTTCTGGTATCTGAAGGGGGCTATAGGGATGCTGGGGAGGGACTCTTCATGAGGGACTGTAGTGATAGGACAAGGGGTAACGGGTTAAAAACTTAGACAGGGGAAGTTCAGGTTAGGCATAAGGAAAAACCTCTTCCCTGTGAGGGTGCTGAGGCGCTGGCACAGGGTGCCCAGAGAAGCTGTGGCTGCCCCATCCCTGGCAGTGTTCAAGGCCAGGTTGGACACAAGGGCTTGGAGCAACCTGCTCTAGCGGAAGGTGTCCCTGCCCGTGGTCAGGGGCTGGGACTGAATGAGCTTTAAGGTCACTTCCAACCAAAACAATTCTCCAAATTCTAAGATTCTATGTAGTGCCTCAGCACAGGCAGACTTTGCCACAAGCAACTTGTTATGCAGGGGCACAGGGCTGAGAAAGAACCTGAAAATCCAATCCACTCCTCCATCACCACCTATTAACACAGACATAAGCACTTTCCTAAGCTTGCACTTATCTGAACTGATAATCTGAGCAGAGCAGTAGGGCTTTTCAAGATACCATAACAGTAATTAGGGACTTTTTCAACCATCTGAAGTTCTAGCCATTGTTTTCCACAAGTTCTCTAGTGAATTTCCACTATCCACTTCAGTTGTGAATGCTGTGGCTTGATGTGGTGTATTTATTACAATTAAGAGAACTGCTGGTGTGAGTCTTTTGTCACCTATGAGCTACACCCCAGTATCAACCTGTTGAGCAAACTAAATATTTACACTCAATTAATTCAATCTCTTGGCCAAATACATACTCTATTTTTAACTAGCCAGATAAATAGGAGTAAATTTCACGATTCCTCCAAGAATTGTGCCAACAGAGGTTCAAAGGTGGTAATACACATCAGTGCCTTTAGTGCGCAATGGTGAGCAGTGGGACCATTTCTCTCCTTAGGGAGTCCTGTTTAGCTCATGAACTTGAGAGTTTGTACTGCAAATTGCACAGTTACACTGTCACTAATGGTTTGGTCCCAGAATGACTAGAACTGGTCTTTACACTCATTCATACCCACACAAACTCTACCACACTTCGCATCTGACATAGAGAGGTAGCAATACACAGGATCTCGCCCCATACAATTTCAGCCTAAGTGCTTCTCTGCTTAAAAAGTTGTAGCTCTCTTCCAGTTCACAACCAACTGCACTCTTATATAAAATTCTGGTAGGGCTGAGTCACCTCCCTTGGTGGTCTTCTCTAGAAGAACAGAATCCATCCTCCTGCAAGGGTTACGCAATGTATGGGAGCTGAAAACCAAAGTCTGAGTTACATACACTCTCTATGTCAGCATAGCAACTGGCACTCCTCAAAGCACAGCTATAAGGTCTGCTCCAAGTCAAAAAACACAAGAGGAATAAAAGTCTTTCCATTTTCAGTCTGTCTGCATTCCTAGCAGTGTCTTTACACTGCAAACATTCACAGTAACTCACTGCTTCTCAATTGCCAGTTTTGGCCAAGAGCAGTTTATGGCCAATTCACTTTCCAGCCCAGATACAACTTTGTTTCAGTTCTCCAGAAGCAGACATGGCTTAGCTGTGGTTCTCCCTCCCCTCCATTGGCTCTCTCACAACAGCAGCTTTGGATGCAGGACCATTTCACTGCTGCTGTGACTCAACACAGACAAATCATTGGGTCTTGCCTCGCTCCCCCCACAGATGACTGCCAAGATATTCACTGTACGTGCCATAGGTCAGCCTTCCTTCCCAAGAGGCTGATAACAAAAGTTATCTTGGCTTCCACAGCTCGAGCAGGCCAGGTTTATCCATCCATGGAATCCCAGCCTGGTTTGGATTTGAAAGCACCTTAAAGCTCCTCCAGCTCCAACCCCCGCCACAGGCAGGGACACCTTCCACCAGAGCAGCTTCCTCCAAGCCCCTATGCCCAACCTGGCCTTGAACACTGCCAGACACGGGGCAGCCACAGCTTCTCTGGGTACCCCCTGACAGCGCCTCAAGCACCCTCACAGGGAAGAGCTTCTGCCTAAGAGCTCATCTCAGTCTCCCCTCTGGCAGTTAAAGCCATTCCCCTGTCCTGTCCCTACATCCCTTATCCAAAGCCCCTCTCCAGGTTTCCTGCAGCCCCTTCAGGCACTGGAGCTGCTCTCAGGTCTCCCCTTCAGGAGCCTTCTCTTCTCCAGGCTGCCCCAGCCCAGCTCTCTCAGCCTGGCTCCAGAGCAGAGCTGCTCCAGCCCTCGCAGCAGCTCCATGGCCTTCTCTGCCCTCGCTCCAACAGCTCCACATCCCTCCTGTGCTGCTGCCCCAGCGCTGGATCAGGACTGCAGGGGGGATCCCCCCAGAGCACAGCAGAGGGGCAGGATCACCTCCCTGAGCTACTGCTCATGCTCTGGGGGTGCAGTCCAGCACACGGGGGGGATCTGGGCTCAAGCACACACTGAAGATGGCTCATGGGGAGCTTCTCGTCAGCCAGCCACTCAACCAAGGTGCCTCTGGTCTGAAGGGCTGCGACCCCAATCTCCCTCTCTAGCTCCTGTGCCAACAGAGCTCAAGGAACCTGGCTGCACAATGGGCATCAAGAAAAGCAACTTCCAGCTAACATTGATTCCACTGCTGCTCTACAGCAAACACCCCAACCCATGGCTACATTCATTTCTGCAACAGCTTGCCACAAAACAGGGAGGGTGGGAGAGGACAGGGGCAGACCTGCGTAACAGGGAATCCACAAGCCGCACTCTTGCACCTTCTCTGGCCCCAGCCCAAATCCTCAGACAGCAGCAGTAAACAGGAAGCCACTGCTGAACTCCATGACACACATGCACACCTCAAGCAACCTCCTTAACTTCTTCCTCCTGCAAATACAGCTGTCAATGTCCGTAAACAAGAGAGTATCTGTATATGTAAAGAAGGGAATAAGGGCTGCACCTCAGTGGTCATCAGAGCTCCAGGAACTGAACTTGTTGCTGTCCTGGGAAGGGCAGCACCCCAAGGAACATGGAAGTTGCAAGGAGGGTTTTACAACAGAAAAGCTGTGTATTCCATTGTGGCCAAAACCCAGGAATACTTGTTAATATATTTTAAAATGTCGTTTATGAAACAGACTTCTACTTGGTGAGACAGAAAAGCACCTCTAGGCATTACCAAGCTACTCATCACCACCCCTTCCCACTGTTTCAGCTGTGCCACTGCTGATCTGGTTGCAACATCTGCAAGGTCCAGCCTTGATGCCAATTTAACCATGTAGGTTGAGATGCAATGCCCGAATCCTGGACTGCAGCAGTTCTGGAAGCACCAACCAGAACAAAAATTATGCCAAGACCTAAAAATCTCAGAAAAGGCAGGACTGAAGACATCACCCTGAATCAATAAAGCAAGCTGTTGCCACAAAAAGCAGCTTTAAGACCTTATTACAGCTTTTAAGTACCTTTCCTGTAAAGAGCTTACTACTGTAAATGTGAGTAAGCAGATATTAAAAATAGCTGAGCAGGGACACTCTTGTTCGATCACTTTTAGCAGTGACTCAAACACTTATGATTCATGCCAAGCACATCCTGCTGTATCTGCTTTCCCAGTGCTCACTGCACAACTCCTACTTCACATACTGGACACCCCTGCTGATTTGGACACCTCAGGGACAGAGGGGTTGTGTGTGTCAATACTCACCATTGAAGTTTAATCTGAATTTGTACATGTTCATTCAGCCTTCAGTGATGGTTTCTAAGTAAATCACACTCACAGCATTATGCTACAAAAGGACTGAAAGCCAACACTGAAAAGGACTAGAAATTGTCATGCCAGGTTTGATAAAAGGTTTGACAAGCAATTATCAAGCATCTCACTTCAGAAAACACTTTCTTACCCCCACTCCTAGCTGCAGCCACACCGAGTTACAAAGTCACGCTCTAACAAGATTATCCTCCTAGCAACCCACAAGTCACATAGACAGGCTTTGTGAACGCAGTATCTCTGATGTTCCTTGTTCAAACCACCCAAAAACTCAGAGAAAAAACCCTTCTAAAGCACATCTTAGTCTTGTTTGCTGGAGTTTACAGGAACGAGTGGTCACGTATAGGGAATTTCCACCCAGTCGAATTCATAGCTTTTAGACTTCAATTGTACATTTACGATCAAAACATCAGAGAACGGAAAAGCCATTACAAAACCTCTTAAGAGAAGTACAATTCAACCAAGACTGATCAGGCTGATCAGATATTAATTACAATCTCTTTAATGCTACTTACACACCATAGGTGACAAGATGTAATCCTGTGTATTTTACATATAAGAGAGAGCTCCAGAACTGTTTATGTGCTTCCAAATCCCATATAATAGTCTTTGCTAGGCTTGCAAATGTCCTCTACCCCAAATAATTTTGACATTCATGCCTGAAGAGATCATAAAGAAAATGACAAAGGGAAGAAGAGAGAGGGGCTACTGGTAGCAAAGCAACATCAGGCAGTGCATCAGCGTATATATAGGTATATGAAGGATTATATATGATTATATATGAAGGAGATGTATAAGTATATGTATCTCCTTCAGAAGTTACTGACATTTTTACCAGATCTTTATTCTCCTTGGCAATATAACAGTGGTATGTTTCTCTGGGGGGTTTGAGTGGCTTTGGCGGAAAAGATAATGCAGGAGGAGGATCACTATCCTGAAACCTCTATGAAAAATACTTTGCATTTCATGGAATCCCCACATTGTTGAATGCTGTATTTTCACAACTATCATGTACCTTATGCATGAGTTATTCATAGTAACTTCTACCGTGCTAGACTTAAAAATCATTACTTTCTGTTCTTCACCAGATAAAGCGTGACACAACCAGTATGGGGGACATTTTCAGTGTAACTCAGAAAAGAAGAGAATATAGAGAAATACTGTGCCCAGACTGATCCATTTCTAACTATCAAACAGCATTTGCTAGCTTCCAAAGCTAACGAAAACGAGCAGTAAAGACCAAGCTCAAAATGCCTAGTCAGAAAAACAGGAACTGTGCTCTAGAATTGGGGTTTTGTATTTCCCCTTTTGAACTTGATACTAGAACTAACAATGTATTTTGTGTTTAAGAGAACTTGAGACAAAATCTGCTGAATTTGGGGGAGGGGGAGGGTAAATTTAAAAGCAATTATTTGTTGCTAAAACTTGGTTCTAACTTCAACTAAACAGAGAGTAGCTTCACACTATGGACTCCTTTTCATCTTTCTAGGAAAGAGACAGCACAGGCGAGTGAATACAGCTGAAAAGAAAGGGCTACCAAAGAGGACCTCCCATGAAACTCCATCAGAAAGCCATGGAGAATGAACAGAGAGAGGCAGGTCTGAGGCATTTTAAAAAAAAAAAAAAAAAAAAAATCACACCTCCCCCGTTTCATACACTGTGATGAAATTGGGTGTTTTACAGTTCCAAAGCCTTGATTTCAAAACTAAGCATTATGGAGAAAAGGAACTTCTCAGAGGCATGCTTCACTCCAGGTCTGCAGCCAATCTGCAAATACCACAGTGCAGCTATTCTGAGCAGTATATGTTTAACTATAATGGGCAATACTTGCTACAAATACTACTTTGGAGGGGGGAAAAAAAGAAAAAAAAAAGAAAAAAGGCTTTGGGGAGCAAATCTGCCTGTTAAAACTCATGCACTTCTGTAGGAGATGACAAAACCCAAAACCAGAAAGCACATTGTGCATACAGTAACTGCCTGTCACAGCCTGTCAGATCTGCAGCACAATATGGCTACTGAAGCCTTGGCTCAAACTACTCTTACGCATAAAAGTACTTCCTTCTTGCTGTCCTTAAAAGCAACGTAGAAATTTAAGTTAGCAACTTGGGTGCTTTATTTTAGTAAAAGCAACTTCGAAATAGAGTTGCACGTTCACATGGACTCGACAAAAAAACCTCTTTTGTATTTCGTTATGTTGCTGGGTTATCCTGTAGCATCTAAACATGCCCAGTCTTAAACTGTTCAACCCTTACAAGAACTAGTGATACCACATCAAGTATTCCCCATCATTTACACAAGCCTCATGGACTTTAGGGAAACTGGAAGCTTCAAACCACTG
This sequence comes from Myiopsitta monachus, assembly GCA_017639245.1. Lineage (NCBI taxonomy): Eukaryota > Metazoa > Chordata > Aves > Psittaciformes > Psittacidae > Myiopsitta > Myiopsitta monachus. Next base: position 62,701,199 of record CM029923.1, read on the forward strand.
CCCTAAATCACTGTAATTGCCATGTTATCCCATGAAAAAACAAACTTAAAATGCAGCAACACATTAAAAGAATCATGCTTGGCTTGTTTCAGGAATGAAAAAACAGTCAAAACCCCTGTTAGTTTGTAACCCAACGCATTGAACCAGTATTTGTTACATGAAATACATCTCTGTATCAAAAGGTTAACTGGAGACCTCAGAACAGGCAGAACTTCGTTACAAGTCAGCTCTTAGGAGAAAATACTGTAATTCCTGTAGTAACATGGATGTATCGCCCCTCCGGCGGTTTCCTTAAGCAATCTGAGAATTATCAGACCAATTGCACAGCCAGGAAATACCCTATTTTCCAAACAGGCTACTCAAAATCCTTCCCTGCGTCTTACAGCCTGGAAACCTGCCTGTTACCAAGCAGCACTTCTGCTTTGGTGGTTACCTGTATGCTGTGAAGTAAAATCAGCTCATTTTCTCAGACGCCTCAATGCATGTAAATCATGCTTAACCAGTATGTGACTTGTGCGCACATGCGGTGTCACAATCTCGCCTATTAAGTTGTTACCTTTAAAACGCAAGGTTATCTGCAGTTAGAAACAGTCTACTGCATGCCTCTATACTGCTCTAGATACAGTCCTTCAATGCAAATAGAATAAAAACCCCAATAATTTCCCTCATTCTTAAGGGGAAATAAACTCAAGAAAAAAACCACCCATGTGCTGTCAGTGTATAGATATTTAACAACTCAGCAGTGCAGAACTTGTCATTTCCATGTTTGTACATCATAATGACCAACACCACAACACACAACCCAGGTCGTGATCCTCACCTTCGCATCTCCCCAAATGCAGTGCTGGAGGCTCCTTGCCCTATTACTCAAGGATTACACAGATCACAGTCAAACCCAAGTGATAACCCCACGGCAGTAATCCATCGTTGCAGGCTTCTGAGGCATAAAGTACTGAAGAAAAGGGGATTTGAGCGCTCCCCACAGTTTCTCCTTTGCACTCCAAAGGATGCCTATGCCAGCACTCAGGATGGGGGATGAACTCTGGAGATGGATTTAATAGCTTCTGCTCTGGCAGGATCTTCGCCTGCATGGAACAAGGATGTTCACACCATGTGCATTCCACTCCATGCTGCTCAAGCCGCCAGCTCTTGAGCAGAACAAGAAGTTCTCAATAATGCTTGTCAAAGGGGCTCATGCACAATTTTACGCAACTCCTATAGTTAGGAGAAACTCGTTTCTCAGTTTCTGTTTTCTTACCAGGCCACCAGAAAGCTGACTCTCAATATCTATCAGCTTCCAACAAGAGCTCACAGCCTTTTAACTCCTGCCTCCAGTGTTCAGTGCACAATTAGCCTCTTCATCTCTGAAGGTCTAGTGGAACCAATATGCAGAACCACTCTCACAAACAATTCACCTGAATTTACACAAAAGGCTACAAACCTTCACCACAAAATCACCACGAATAGAATTCAATTCCCAACATCTGCAAAGACAGAGAAATCTGTGTGCCACTATTTCCTTATCAGTCATCGCAAGCAAGCAAAAGTACACTTAAATTCGAGATTCAGAAAACCTGCTGTATTTTTTAATTTGATAGTAATAGAAGAGCTGATTTGTTGGGTTAAACACATCAGAAATACACCACCACTCTTCTTTAGTCTCAAAAACTGAGCCTAGCACTAACAGATTGTTCTGAGCATTAACAGATTGTCACCAGAGGTCACTGAAATCAGGGCAAAGGACTTCATTTGGACTGCTTTAAACTTTGCTTTCTGCTAGTTAACATCACATACTTGACCTAGACCCCTGGAAAATACTTTGCATAGGAACTTGGAAAGAGCCACCCTGCCATTTTAGCTAGGAATGATGAAAGTTTAATTGAGAATTACAGAAGCCAAACCCACCATCTTTTAAATCTTACAGATTCTTTTCTGTTTACTGTAACAAGAGAGCAAACAGATGTGGCAAGGGAAACAAAATCAGCATGCCAGATACTCCAATAACCAGATATTCCCTCCTGATTGCGAGCATCTACTTGGTGTTTTTTCTACAGGATGACACATACAAATTTAAGCTGGCAATAAATGGAACTACAGAATTAAAAACAGAGGCATCAAAATGTTGTTTTTATTAAATTACAACTTCCGTGAAAAAAAATATATACCAGTTACCTTTTTAAGCTTCTGCAATTGAACAGGATCAAATGCAAATCAAACTAGGAAGACATCCCTCAGCTGTAAACTAAGAAAACCTGATGAGGGACTCTGTATGCAAATCCAAGAGACAACTTTACACCAGTATTGCTAAGTCATCAATTTACTGCAGAGTGCTTACAGCAAAAGAACACCCAGCACACCAGGCTTCTTCACAGTATTTAATTTCTCAGGCCATATTCCCAGGAGTTTTATTTCTCCTCCTATCCCTTTTAAAGGCATTTCATAGCTCATCCCCAATTCTGGATGAGGATGAAATAGAAAGGAGGGGAAAGGGAACTGCCCCATTGCAGCACACTTTATGAAGGAGATGTTCATGGAGTAGACTGCCTGCTGCTCTACAGAGCTATACCATATTCTTCAGAAGAGTCTGATTCCAAGTCAGTCCTGAAAAATCCATCCCTATTAACAAGGGGATATAACATATTAACCTTCTTAAGCCTTTTTATGAGGCTTAGCAAATTATATGTTAGTGTTTATAGGTTGTGCCCTCTCCAGGAGTCCACACCATGAGACACCTCACTAAAACCAGAAGAGTTCTGTAGGACCACAAGTGTGCATTTGTTTATGTGATTGGGATCACTGTATCAGTCTTACCTGCTAATTAAACTACTCACAACTTCCCCCGTCTCTGAAGCTGAGTAGCAATAGGTTTTGAAAAACAAACACCTTGCAGAACAAGTGCTGATTAAATCGCTTTAAAAACAGGAGCTGAAAACATGGTAAATCTTATTCCCAGCCAAAGCCATGCAAAAAAGCTGCAGTTCTAACAAAAGGCTTTGCCAGCTTCAGAAGAACTCTCAGGACAGCTGCTTGTACCTCAAGGCCAAACTCGCCACAAAGCTGGGGACAAATCAAGTTCTTTAGGTAATTACTTGGCTTCACTGATACACACCGATTTGCCTGTTCAAAACAAGCTGCATGGAACTCTAATGAAAAATAGGAGTTAACAGTGTGTATGTACACAAAAAGCATAGCAGTTTACATTAGCCTCTAATAAAATTTATCAAGCACTTCAATAACAAAGATACAATAGCTTGGAAAAGTCCTACAGAATTTGTTCATCAGAGGAAAGCATGGAACAATGTCAAGGCACACAATGAGCCAGCATAGCAGAGGTGAAGGTAATGCATGATCCTAACTTCTCTCCCTACAGAGGGAGCGTCCAACCGTAGATTTATAGCTTGGCAGCTCCTTCCCTTGTCACATAAAATTATTCTCCAAGTATACAGGGCAAGAGGGTGGTTCTACCTAAATGCTCCTCTGCACGCTGAATGACGCATGAAGCACATCAACAGGCATATGCCGTGGTGCAAGACAAGCCTAGAGAAAGCTATTCAGGTTGGACATAAGGAAGAAGTTCTTTACTGTGAGGGTGGGGAGGCACTGGCAGAGGTTGCCCAAAGAAGGGATAAATGCCCCATCCCTGGCAGTGTTCAAGGCCAGGGCTTGGAGCAACCTGGCCTAGTGCGAGGCATCTGCACATGACAGAGGGGCTGGAACTGGATGACCTTAAGGTCCCTTCCAACCATAACTATTCCATGATTCTATTTAGGTGGACTCTGTGAAGAATTTAAACTGCTCCCACTTAAAAGCATATTGCTGTTTCTTCTGCAGGATTTTCACAATATGGTGTCCAAGTAAGCACATCCCTGCAGGAAGCAGGGGAGGGAGCTGATGAGAAGTGCTCCGAGCTGGAACACGTATCCACCAGAACACATTAGTTGCTCAACCGAAGGCTTGACATGCCACAACAGGAGTGCCTCGAGATAGTTCTACTGTGATCTGCAATGTGAAACCATAGCCTCAATGATACCCAGGCAGCACTGCTTACATCCTCCCTCTGCATGCACACCACAAGCAAAGAAAAATGTGGGCTCATTTCTCACTTAATTCCATTGCAAACTTGTACCAACACAGTGAGATTAAACCTGGAGATACCATGCACTATTACTGCAAAGTAAACTTTCAGTCAATACCAAAGAGTGAACAATTCATCTGTACACAGCCAAGTTAATATGACCCATGTCTCAGGTTTTAATTGTGTAAGGCTCTGCTCAAGTACTCAGGATTTAAAAGGTGTCTTTTTTTAAGCTAAGTGAGCCCTGTTTGCTGATGTATCTTGCTTACATAGATGTAACTTGGCTGTGTGTCGTAAGTCACATGTACAGGAAGTTGAAAGGACTGTAAAACCCACAGGACTGTGTTGCCATTTTTTAACGTGGCAGAAGATAACTGTTGTTCTTTTGTAAAGCTGAAGTCCTTCAAGTCAACTATCCCTACATGTCCTTTCACTTACCACCTGTGGCTTTGAAGTCAAACCCATGCTCTCCTGTGTTAGCCAATTCCACACTTATAAGGAAGGTGTTCATGGCCATAAATTACTACTGAAAGAAGGGCTGGCATAAAACAACACAAGCTGATTATTTCCAGGTGACACCGGTGGTAAGACAAAGCATCCCAATGCTCCTGTTAGCAGCTTGCATCTACATATAACACATTCATCAGGCTATGGGGGCTTGTTCTAGACTATCAAACACAATCTCTATGTCCCCTTCATGAAGGCAACGATACAGAAGCATTGACACAAGAATCAACTGTCTTGGCAATGAACAGTTATGATCCTAAGAAAAAAATGGGGATCAAACTCATTTTCTCTGATCATACCAGCACTTTCCAGAATGGGTATGAACTATTGACTATTCCTTGTCTTTAGGGGACAGAGTTAAGAGACTTCCTAAAAATCAATACAAAAGTCAAATAAAACACGTTTAAGTTATTCTCTGCCTAAGATGGGCATTGATGTTCCTAACAGCAAGCCAGTTAGTGATGAGGTTATAGCACCATTTTAGAAGGAGGTGTTCATTACAGCCTGTAGACCACTAAACAGACTTCACCTTTAGGAACAGTGGAAGACAGTAAGTGCTACATCCTGGAATTGCTGCTGTTAATTCCATAAGTCTTCAGAAGGGTAGAAGATTCAAATAAGAAAAATCAGTTTAATACAAATGCAACACAAATCAAGAGCAGGAAGAGGCAAAAAGACAAACAGCAGATCTGTAACCTTCTCTTTTCAGTGAGGGTAACTCCTGAAGGAGAGTGCTCCAGCATAGGTTACAGAGCTGTTAAGGGTGCCAACAGAGGCTGAAACGTACAGGTCAGGCTCACTGCTTTAACTGCCTTGTTCCTTTTGAACTTTTAAACTCTCTAAATAGATGGGCTCTGGCAATTTCAAAATCATTACTGTCTGTTCCTCCGTGCTTTGAGGAAAAGTGAAATACAGAAGTGTTCAGGAAGTGAAAGGTTATTTCTTGCGCATCTGCAGTAAACATGAAAGACACTGACTGCACAAGAAAACCATATCAAGTGAATTGCAAATACCAGCTTAGAGCTCCTCTTGATCAAAAACCTCAGAACCAAGGGTGGCCACACCTTCCTTCCACGCAGGAGGCCACCAGCTTCAGTTAAGATGCAAGAGCTTGACATCCTAGGGACAAAACCAAACCCACCTGTGTAAAATAGCAGACTTAAGTATAAAAGACTGAGCCTAATGCAACACTAAAGCTAAATGGTATCTTCTATACCTCCCTTCCCCCATTAAACTTCTAATTCCCTATAAACTTAGGGAGGTACAAGGATGCTGGAGAGGGACTGCAGTGACAGGACAAGGGGTGATGGGTTTAAACTTGAACAGAGGAAGTTCAGGTCAGATATAAGGAAGAAGTTCTTTACTGTGAGAGTGGTGAGGCCCTGGCACAGGTTGCCCAGAGAAGTGGCAAATGATCCATCCCCGGCAGCATTCGGGGCCAGGTGGGACAGAGCCTTGGGCAACATGGTCTAGGCATAAGGCATCCCTGCCCATGGCAAGGGGCTGGAACTGGATGATTTTAAGGTCCTTTCCAACCCAAGCCATTCTATGATTCTAAAATAGCAGATTGAAATATAAAAGACTAAGCCTATTTCAGCACTGAAGCTAGATGGCACCCTTTATGCCTTTCTCTCTTTTCCTTAAAACTCTCATCCTCTACAAGCTAACACAACTTTACCAAAAGCACCCAATCAAAAAAAAAAAAAAACAAACTTGCTTTGAACTTACCATCATCCCCTGGTAATATCCAGAGGAGCGCGGAGATGAGCAGTCCTGGCTGGCAAGCAACAGGAAATAATTTAGACTGTCTAAGTGCCACGGCTTTTAAGGTTTGTTTTGTTTAAGGTATCTCTTTGTGCCGCTCGCTGTCTCCAAATGAGTATAAAAGTTTGTTCTGCCAAATTGATTTCCTGAAAAACTGAGTCCATGTACAAACAAATGTCTTGTAAGTATTCCCTCTCCTCTCTCAATCCCCTGTGATTCCAAGTCACAGATCGAGCATGGTCTGCTTCAGCTTCCTTACCTAAAAAGGTAGGAGGCTTAGATCAGTCCTTCCTCCTGACATGGAAGGTATAAGGACTCTTGCAGCACTGCTGTCTCCAGCGCAGCCCCAGGCACAGTAGCTCTCACAGCAGCTCTAGGGACAACCTCCTAGGTTGAACAAGATAGAACAGGCTTTCCTGTTCTCAATAGCATGAGTCAATATTATCTCAATTCTCAGCCGGTAAAATTAAGTAGCTGAAAAGATCTGAAGTGGAAGATCAACAGAGTTATTTTGATGGATTATTCCCAGATTGAAGGGTTGTTATCAGGAGTACTGCTAATAAAATGAAGTATTACAATAGCTAAAATCCAACTGGGCCACCTGATGGGCAATCCAGACTCTGCTCAGTCTTCAAATAGCTGGAAATGACAGGAAACAAAACATGCAAGGAACACTTTGAGCAGCACTTGGTGTCCAAAATTGCTAAAAACGCACTGCTCTGTTGATGTATTGGCGAGTCCACAAGCCAGGGCCCCAACTCAGATCCACTCTGCAAACAAGCGAGACTGAGTACCAAAGTCTGAGGAATATGCAAATTTTCCTTTAGGAGTTTCCTCCTGGAAGTATGAGTAATGGTTGTCACTTGGCTTTTGTGTTCCAAGGGAATTAAGCCTTTGGGGACTGGGGAGGGAAAGCAGCACTTCCAGGAAAAAAGGGAGGAGACAGGTGTTGAAGGAATAAACCGTGCCAGTGGCACAGCACCCCAAAGCTCCTAAACCCATGGAATGCTGCAGGATATGCCTCTCCATCTGCAGACTGACTCCTCATCTTTGTAATCCTTCCTGTTCCCTCTTCCAGTACACACACAGGCAACCAAAGTCTTCGATTCATGGTAAATCCTACATGTTCCAGAAGTCAGAGAATATAGAATTATAGAATCAACAACGTTGGAAAAGACCTTTCAAGATCATCAAGTCCAACCATTCCCACAGCACTGCCAAGGCCACCACTAAACCATGGCACTGAGGGCCTCATCTACATAGTTTGTGAACACTTACAGGAACAGTGACTCCACCAGTGCCCTGGGCAGCCTGTTCCAATGCCTGACTGTCCCTACAATGAAGAATTTTTTCCTAATACCTAGTCTAAATACTGAGTTGATCCCACATATTAGCAGACCCTCCTTTATAGAGCAGGTCAGCTTCAAAGGAGAAGTCCAAAACACTTCACAAAACAAATTATATGATAGATATGTGCATTTATGACAGATACATGCATTTTTGATAGATGAGCTTCTTGAAGCTAGTTGCCTTGTGAAAGCTTGTTCTTGACTAGCAAGCCCCTGCTGCTGCTTTAGGAGCTCCATAGCTACAGCAGAAGAGTGACTTGGTATTTCTGAAAGACCGTTTGTTTACTATCAGAACTGCTGACAAAGCAGAATCAATGGCAACTCTGAACCACTTACTCCAACACAAGCAATTCTATTCTCTGGGAGCTGTAACTGTACTTGTTCAGAAACTTAACTCTGCAGGTAGGTTCCTCCTCAAACAACAACTCCAATTTCATTTTCTCCAGGCTTTCACCATTACCTCACTCCATAGATTGGGATGATGCACAGATCTCCATTTTTCCATTGACTTCCAGTTCTTAGCCTTGATTTTCTATCTTACCTTTCACATCCAGCAGGGAATTCAACTCTAACAGAGTAACAGAACACTGTTGTAGGCCCAGCTGTTCTAAATTGTAATCATAATCACATAGCATACAGAGGACCACATCCATGTCGCTGTTATCAAACAGCTCAGAGGATGGTAAAAGGTAACAACAGGCAACATAAATGCTGCAGGATGTACGTTTCCCAAGTAGAAGCTGATCTTCATTTCCTGCAGCTCAGTTTTTCTGTCAGTTATGTGGCTTAAATTACATTTATGTAACAGGTCCAGAGGGAAAAAAAAACAACCCTTAATTACTCTATCCAGCTTATAAAACTGTAGTCTTATAAAATGGTAGCTTTATAAGCCTAAAGAAAAACATCAGGACTTGTTCTGTAAAAATGCACCTGTTTTCAACAGACCAGGACATTAAAAACCACTAAATCACGTTTCTTCACTTCCCCCTTCCGATTTTAACCAAAAGGAATTGCAACCAACCTGCCCAAGAGTACCATCAGCAGCTTCATTTTCCAGTAACCCCATACACTTTAGCACCATTTCAGGTCTTTTTTGGAAAGATAGGGTGAATGGGGAAAACCAAATAGCGGCCAGGATACCTACAGCACTGCTAAAGACATCAAGCGAGCAGAATAATGCCCCCTAATCTGTCGCTTCATGTAACGCATAGGAACTACAACAACAGACAGAGCAATTTAGTGGCCAAACACCCAAAATGCTGTTCTTGAGACCCCACTTGCCTTCTTGGTAAGTTCTGGCCTATTTGTCTCACCCTACTAGCAAAACTGAGCAGTATCAGTCCATGAAAAAAGCCTGCTTTCTAACAGGCAGGCTCTGGGTATTACCTGATTGAATCATGTGCTTGAACTGTAGAAGCCATTTTCTATCAATTTGGCAAGCATTTGCATTACTGATACCTGAAATTTAATTGCATTTTAAGTGTTTTAGAGATCTAGAGCAACTCCGAGTGTGTTTACAGGAATAATAGCCAATCTTTTCAGAAATTGCAAAGTGTTGGAAAGGCTACAAAAGAACAAGTTGAATATTGACAGTTTATCATCCAGAAGACACTGTTTTATCATTTTTAATTGCTGCTGGACCTGAGACTAGGCAGGAACCATGACCCACCTCATCCTTCCCTCCATAACCTGGCTCCTAAACATGCTCCATTTTCACATCTAAATAGAAATAAACCTTTTAGACTGGTTTGCTTCTATGTGCAAAAGCCTTAGCTTCTCAAAACAATTCAAACACCTTCCTCTGTATGTAAACACAGAGCAGCTCCTTGTACAATTCACGCCCAACACAGCATTCAGATACAAGAATTCCCTGGGTCTGGGCTCTATTTTGAACCTCTCTCTTCCTCATACCAAGTCAGGCAGCAGCAAAGTGCCAAGAAACCCAAGGGCCAGTTCTGCAGGTGGAAAAGGTGTTTTATCTCCAAATCAAGGGAGAATGGGGAGGAATGTGGTAGGAAAGAGATGAAATCTTCCTGCCCACCGGAGCAGGCGTCACTGTCAGGATGCTGCCTACAGAAAAAAAGGAAAGACTTTTCCCAGCAACGCAAAAAAGAGAAGCTGGTTTCTGTGAATTCAGTCTTTTCTTTGAAAGATTAAATTACTGTAGAAGTGTCCATCTAAGCTTACTATATTAGCATCACTTACTCTTCCAACCAAGAACCCTGCCTTACTTCCAGCCCCGAAGTGGCAAGGTAAAAGAATTAAAGCAAGTTAAATTGCACATTCTGTTTGACTAAGGAAAAAACAAACTTACAGAATCATAGAATAGTCAGGGTTGGAAAGGACCTTAAGCTCATCCAGTTCCAACCCCCCCGCCATGGGCAGGGACACCTCCCACTAAACCATGCCACCCAAGGCTCTGTCCAGCCTGGCCTTGAACACCACCAGGGATGGAGCATGCCACACTTCAGTATTTTGCTTTGCAATTCATGCAGGTCTGCTTTCCAAACCTTTGGTATCAGATACTCTCCCCAGATCTTGCTTCCCATTTGTTGTTTAATAAACTCATTGAACAGACAAGTCAATCTGGACATACAGAAACAGCATGCTCTTGAGTGTGCTCTAGAATTACAGAGCCTACCTCCCAAACAAGGCCACTTTTATATCAACTCTGAAGACTTTTGCAGTGCAAAAGGCTTCCAGGAGTTCACAGACTCAACATTATTCCAGTTCTGTGTTTATATTCTTGTGCAAATTTAAACCCACTCACCCTGGCTTTTTACAAGCTTTTCACCTAACCTTTCCCAAAGGTCAAGTGTTTGCAGCCTTGCTCTGCATCTGCTTAGTGTATTCTCTGTTTCACCAGGCTCTGGGACAAACAGCTTGCAGATACTTAGGCAACATAGAATCATAAAATAGAGTTGGAAAGGACCTTAAGCTCATCCAGTTCCAACCCCCTGCCATGGGCAGGGACACCTCACACTAAACCATGGCATCCAAGGCTCTGTCCAACCCAGCCTTGAACACCACCAGCGATGGAGCATTCACAACTTCCCTGGGCAACCCATGCCAGTGCCTCACCACCCTTACAGTAAAGAATTTCTTCCTCATGTCCAATCTAAACTTCCCCTGATTCAGTCTGAATCCTGTTACCCCTTGTCCTATCACTACAGTCCCTAATGAAGAGTCCCTCTCCAGCATCCCTATAGGCCCCCTTCAGACGCTGGAAGGCTGCTCTGAGGTCTCCACACAGCCTTCTCTTCTCCAGGCTGAACAGCCCCAACTTTCTCAGCCTATCTTCATACGGGAGGTGCTCCAGTTCCCTCATCATCCTCATGGCCTCCTCTGGACTCGTTCCAACAGTTCCATGTCCTTTTGATGTTGAGGACACCAGAACTGCACACAGTACTCCAAGTGAGGTCTCATGAGAGCAGAGTAGAGGGGCAGGATCACCTCCCTCGACCTGCTGGTCATGCTCCTTTTGATGCAGCCCAGGATAAGGTTGGCTTTCTGGGCTGCGAGCACACACTGCAGCCGACACACATTCATTTTCTCATCCACCAACACCCCTAAGTCCTTCTCCTCACAGCTGCTCTGAATCTCTTCTCTGCCCAACCTGCAGCTGTGCCTGGGATTGCTCCGACCCAGGTGCAGTACCTTGCACTCGTCATGATTAAGGACATTTAAGACACGAATCACTGAAAACATATTAACAAAAACACTCATAAACCTGCCTGTGATCACTACCTTAATACCACGAACAACATCAAGACCCCGATGTGGTTTGGTTGCTCAGAAGCAAGCAGCATGCCCTTCCGTGGCTCTGTATTTCAAAGCACCTGTGTCAGTGTCACCTCGCACAAACCCAGATCAAGGTGCAACTTCCTGCATGTTTAAAAAACAAGTGCCAGGAGGAAAGGCCAACCGCTCCCCTTATATAGGCAAAACTGAACACCGAGCCCCAGCAGCCGGGAAGAAAACTGTACCAACACACATCCCACTAAAGAATAACTGCTGAAAACCTTCTCCAAGCAAGAGTTAAGCTGAGTTAATGGGGGTTAAGTTTAAACACTGATAGAACTCATTCAGAGTTGCATCTCCCCAATAAAAAAAACAGCACTTTCTTGCACTGCACTTATCTGCCCTCCAGGCTGCCTCAGAATTTACCCCTCATCCTTTATCTGTCAGCCACCCCCTTAGCTTCACACTTCCCTAGCACCACCCCATCCTCCTTCTTAAGCACAGTCTGATTAAACAGGGCCAGGTCGTGCCTCTCCTGCCACATCGAGCAACTGCTATGTTGTTTTTCTGCCACCGATCTACACGGTTAGCAGCAGGGTTAAGGTACTTCAGGCTTCTGTGTCCTGGTTCTCATAGATGAGCCTTCTACACATACTTTGAAAACCCCAACTCAACAGGGCTGTTTCCACACATACACACACATAGAGTTGAGATGCAGTTTTAGGGTGTTTGAGAAAGTAGAAAGTAAGTGCAACTTGGCAGTTACCTGCTCTGCATCCCTGCCTATCCTTTTGGGTGATGGATACCCAACTCACAGGTAACCTGCTCGCACGATGGCTGCCACGACCCTCAGAGGAAGGAAAACAGGACTAAAAGATGACCAAAAGGCGGCTCTTTCCCTTCCACATAAACAGACGCCAAGCTGGCAGCTGGGCACAATCAATGTTCCAAGCCCTTAGATCGTACAGAAGCATGAGGTAGTTACCTCCAAGCAGCTCCACTTGCTAAGCACACGGAGGCCGCCTGGAGGGTCCGAGCTCGCTCAGGAGCTCCCGGGCGAGCTCCAACTTCACCCATTTCCACCAGCGGCCAGAACCCAAGTTATTTCATTCCGCTTCCTCCTATCGCCACACACCGGCCTCCCACGACGGGGCCGCGGAGCCGCCTCTCACCACAAACGTGGCTCTCAGACCCCCTTCCCGGCCGGGCTCGTTCCCGCTCCGCGCTGAGGGGAGCCCAGCGGCACCGCACATCCGAGCCCAGGCCCCGGGCCCCGCCGCCGCGCCCGCCGGGGAAGCCCCGCGCCTCCCCCGCGCCATCGGCCATCTCTGAGCTTCCCTCAGGAGAAGCGTCCGCCGCCCGCACCGCCCTCCCCGGCTCCCCCCAGCCCAGGCCCCGGCCGGGGGGCCGCGGCAGCCCGCTCCGGCCCCACTCACCCCTTCCGTGGCGCCCGGCCGGGCGGGCGTGCGGCTCAGCCGCGGCCCAGCGGGGCTGAGAGGCGGCAGGGCTCGGCCCGCTGCTGTCCGGCGCGGTCGGCAGCGAACCCACGGGCGCTCGGCAGCGGCAGGGCGGCGGTCCCGGCACGGCGGCGGCTCCCGCCCGCGGAGCATGCGCCGGGCCGGGCCCGCCCTGGGGTGGTGCCTCCCCGCGGCCGCCTCCAGAGCTGAGGGGGCTGAGAGGTCTGCGGGGACCAGGGCGGTGACGGCGGGGTCGCTCCGGCGCTGAGGTGCGCTGCGTGCCCGCGGCGACGGTTCGGGCCCTCGGAAGCCGCCGAGCCCCGGCAGGACAGACCTACCGAGGCCGCAGCGGCGTGACTGGAGCTCAATCAGGGAGAAAGACCGGGTTAAAACGGACCTGCACCCTGCGCGGTGTGAAGAGAGATGGAGACTTCAGTGGCTGGGGTCAGCACCTGGGCGTTTAACAGCAGGTCATTAGCAGGTGATGAAACACAGCTGTCAGCCGACGTGCTGTGGCACCAGGCAGTGCTGAAGTTGTGCGGTTGTCTTCACAACCCCAGAGCTGAGGCCGCAGCTGTTGTTTCCACAGACCTCCATTGTCTGCCATGATGTGGGCTGAGGTCTTGGTGTTACTTGGATCATAGAATCCCAGCCTGGTTTGCGTTGGAAGGGACTGAAAAGCTCATCCAGCTCCAACCCCTGCCATGGGCAAGGACACCTTCCACTGGAGCAGCTTGCTCCAAGCCCCTGTGTCCAACCTGGCCTTGAACACTGCCAGACACGGGGCAGCCACAGCTTCTCTGGGCACCCCCTGACAGCGCCTCAGCACCCTCACAGGGAACAGCTTCTGCCCAAGAGCTCATCTCAATCTCCCCTCTGGCAGTTAAAGCCATTCTCTTTGCCCTGTCCCTACATCCCTTGTCCAAAGCCCCTCTCCAGGTTTCCTGCAGCCCCTTCAGGCACTGGAGCTGCTCTCAGGTCTCCCCTTCAGGAGCCTTCTCTTCTCCAGGCTGCCCCAGCCCAGCTCTCTCAGCCTGGCTCCAGAGCAGAGCTGCTCCAGCCCTTGCTGCATCTCCATGGCCTCCTCTGGACTTAACTCCAACAGATCACCTCTAGAAACCCTACAACCCTATCTCTAACCTCACACAGACATGAATGAGCCAGCATAAACAACTAGGTGTTTACACCAAAGTGAGGAGACACGCACAGTTCTCCCCTGTGCACAGAAGAGCAATGGGTTTCTGCACCGCGGTTTCAAACTCTTCTCAAAGTCGCAGGAAGCTGCACAAGTTATCAGCAAGAAATGATTCAGTTCAATAAATTGATTTCCCCCTTCCCACACACACTTATTTGGCATTTTATTCTGAAAGAAGAACCAATCTGCTGCTGCTTTTTGGGAGAATTGGCCTAATAGCTGAATTATTCAGTAAAAAAACCCCAATAGGTCTGGTGGAGGTGCCCCCTTTCAACGTAATGGTTCCTGTTACTCAGACTCATCAGAGCACACTGATAACATCTTTTTATCGAGGTCTTCTCATGCATGACAGCACATGGGTGTACAATTCCCACTGCCATTGCAAAGTGCTCAGACGCCAGCACAGGAAATTAGTCCCAGCTCATCTGCCCCAGCTTGTGTCCCAGCAGTGGTGAGCTTTGAAGCTCTTCAGGAAATCAACCCAAAGCTTTTCATCTCCCACATCGGAGCTGGGAGGCGAGAGCTGAGTGAGTGTGAGCATACTTGTGCACATGCAGCCTTCCAGTGTCTGAAAGGGGCCTGCAAGGATGCTGGAGAAGGACTCTTCATCAGGGATTGTAGTGATAGGACAAGGTCTAAACCTAAACACAGGGTTTAAACTTAAACACAGGAAGTTCAGGTTAGAAGCTCTTCCCTGTGAGGGTGCTGAGGCGCTGGCCCAGGGTGCCCAGGGAAGCTGTGGCTGCCCCATCCCTGGCAGTGCTCAAGGCCAGGTTGGACACAGGGGCTTGGAGCAAGCTGCTCTAGTGGAAGGTGTCCCTCCAACCCAAACCATACTACGATTCTATGTTGGCTGGTTGAGGTTTACAAACTGAAGGCAGATAATCATTGGTTATTTCTTTCCCCTCTCCCAAGAGGAAACAAACCGGCACTACCTCACCTGTGTCTACTGCAGTGGGAGAATCAGCAGAGCATAATCTGGATGCTTTTGCACCATAGTAACCTTTTTCCTCAGATGCACAGCATTGTTGGGTCTGGATTAACCATGCACTGTGGGTGCACGGGAAAGCCCTGGATTCTCACCCTGTTTCCATCACTCTGGTTATCTTAACTCAGGTTAGGAAAGAGCCTGAGGTTGGAAGGAGAGAGGTCAAAACCTGCAGACGCATGGAAGTGTCACAGCTCTCTGGTCCCACCATTCCTTGTTCCCTGCTTCCCATGATATGCCTGCAGCGGATGTAATTCCATTGATAGAATCAGAATCACAGAACCTAGAAAGCTTTGGATTGGAAGGGACCTTAAAGATCATCCGACCCTCTGCCATGGGCAGGGACACCTTCACTAGACTGGGTTTCATTCTTGCTAGCCCTTTCCATGGCTTTATAATGATAAAATCAGGTTTTCTTGGTGGGTTTTCATGCCAAATAATGCACCAGATCTTTACAGGCAGGGTTCGTTTCTCAGCACAGCAACTGATGCTGCGAATGTCCTTAAACCCTGAAGGTCAGAGCTGTGAATCAAAGCCAAGGAGGTGGCTGTGATGGAAGGACTGCATAAAGGGCTTAGCCTGGGGCTGCTCCTGGCTGCAGCAGCTCAAGGGAGAGCAGTTTTACCTCTGCCTCCATCTAAATCAGTGCCCACAACCCAAGACCACGTCCAGGAATGACGCCAGCTCCCAAAGGCTCTGTCCTTCAGTGAGAATTTAGCTCTTACAGGCTCACAACCTCACTTTAAAAAATGGTGCTCAGCTCCTATGGCACACTCAGCCCCATAGAAGTGGTGCGTTCAGTCTCCTGGTCCTGCCTGCAATATGAGCTTTCTGCTTTTCCTCCTTAATGTCAGGACACTGGTGCCTGACATTACTTGCTGCTCTCTGATGTGTAACTGGAGGGAAATCAATGTGCCTCTAAAAATTACCCCAAGACCTATGTTAATAATGGGATGACTTCCAGCCTGTACCCAAACCAGTCTGTTTTGACCACAACATACCATCCCATGGGAAAGACATAATTTTCCATTAAAGCCTTTAAAGTAGTTTTCTCTGAGGAATTAATCACATGGATTTGCTCATAAAGAGAACAGGCTTGCAAAGAGCTGCAAAAAGGCCTTTGATGCACAGTAAGTTTTTCTTTCCCCTGTAAGTACTGTACTAGGGTGCAATGATGGGTCAGAAGAATTATGGTGTTGTTTTGTAGCTTCCAGGATGCACTGATACCCTCCACAATAAAAAAGGCCAAAATACAGATGGCTGCCTTGGCATTTGTGAATACCAAGATTCTCTCCCGTAGCCTCCTTTAAAGGAGGGGTAGGGATGGATGTAGGAACTATCCCTTCCTTGCCTGCTCTGCAGTTTGGTTTTCAAGCTTCCAGAAGCCAAACTTCACCTTTGCCTCTGAAATGGTGATGTTTCCACACCACTTTAGACAGTATAAATGTTTAAAAGCCTTTTTTTTTTGTGGCATTTCAAGGTACAGTGAGGGGCCCTGCATACAGTAAAGTGCTTTAAATCACCAACGCTACCAGCCTGGGATTGACTGGACCTTTACCTACATGTGATTTAATGCTACCTAAGTGGTTTCAGTTTGTCATTGATTTGTTCCTGGCAGTACTTCTGGAGCCTGGTTCTTCTCAAACGTACTAGCAAAAATCAGGAGGAGGGAATGGAGTCAGAGGTGCTGTGTGATGTGTAAAATGGGCTGCTGACTTGCAATGCCAGCAATGCCTTAAACTGCAATAGCATTAGAAAGTATTCTGAGAGCAATTCTTCGTGCTCTTGTATGCTTCTGCAGTGTCAGGCTGCATTCAGTGCTGCTCACATTAGGATTGATTTCCTAAATTATTATCTTTTTCCCCAAAGAAAAGCATTGTTCCATTTCTATCCCCAGGAAAAACAAAGCAGGAGTTACAAAGGAGAGCAAGTCGAGCATCTTTGCCTCAAAATCAATAAAACTGATCTTTTCACTTAAGAGTTATCTTTTCATACACAGGGTTTGTTTCACCCTGTGGCTGCAGCTGGGGGAGCAGCCAGGCAGCAGCACCAGGAGAAGCACCAGAAGGAGCAGCCATCAGCCAGCATGGAGTTGGATCAGGCAATGGGGCTCACACACCAACCACCTTCGGTGCTCCAAACCACCCACTGGGTGCTTGTTGGCTGGGTGACTTCACCCTACACCCTCCTCCCCATTGTGTCTCCCCATCACACCATCACCACCTAGTATAACCATTCTATGGTTGCTTCTGTGAGTATCTGAGAGCCTGTGAGGCCCCCGGATGCTGCAGCGATGAGGGGGGGACTTGCCACAGGAGCTGTATAAATAGATACGCAAGTGCACGAGTTCTTCCATCTGATTTGTTGCTGAATTTATCTGAACTTCCTGTGCTCACACAACATGCGTGAGCCCCTGCTTGTGACACTGTTTTCAGAGTGCTTGTCTCTGCTTGGAAAAGCAAGTAAGAGTTTATTTTGAGCCATTAGGAATGTGTGAATTGCTTCTTCATCATTAACTACTACTAAATAAGGTACCAAACCCTTTGGGTTCTTTAAGCTAAGAGGGGTTTCCAATAATCTCAGCTTGGGGAAGGAGAGGTCCTTTCTGTCACTATTCCAGATTCACTTTGCAAAGGAATGATTAAATTCTGGCCATCCAAAGCAGTGCTTGTTCTGAGGGTGCCGTGGCAGCTGCTGGAGGAGGCCAAGCTGCAGGGGGATTTCCTGCTCAGGGCTGAAGCAGGCTGGCAGAGCAGTGCGGAGGAGGTGTAACACGGAGCTCTATTTCCCAACTTCACTGCCCAGGGGGATGGAGTTCGCTCGCTGTGCTCCAAGCTTGGGAGAGTAGAGATGCTGATGCCGTGTCTTGGTCCTGCATCAGGCATGTTCATGTTGCGGCTTGCCTTCATCGGCTGTTCTCTCGTTGCCAGCTTTCTGGTTCTTCATTGTTCTCTTAACAAGCCAGAACAACAGCATTTTTTTTCTCCCCCAAATTTCTCTACTGAAAAACATACCTTCTGTTCAATTGTTGTGCACCAGCAACACTGCTTGTGTAAAAAGCTGTAGAGCAGCTGCAAAGGATGGAGTTACACCAGTGCTCGTGGCCTGGCAGCTGGCACACTGCAACCAGGTCAGCCTAAATCATAGAATCCCAGACTGGTTTGGGTTGGAAAGGGGCCTTAAAGGGCTGCCGGGGATGGGGCAGCCACAGCTTCTCTGGGCACCCCATGACAGCGCCTCAGCACCCTCACAGGGAAGAGCTTCTGCCTAAGAGCTCATCTCAGTATCCCCTCGGGCAGGTTAAAGCCATTCCCTTGTCCTGTCCCTACAGGCCCTTGGCCAAAGCCCCTCTCCAGCTTTCCTGCAGCCCCTTTAGGCACTGGAGCTGCTCTCAGGTCTCCCCTTCAGGAGCCTCCTCTTCTCCCGGCTGCCCCAGCCCAGCTCTCTCAGCCTGGCTCCAGAGCAGAGCTGCTCCAGCCCTGGCTTCTCATCTCAACCATCACTGCTCTGAGACGTAATGGAGCAGGGTGGTGATGGTGGCCGGCTCCAAGTCCACTTCTGATCCCCCCTCCACTTAAGTAAAATTTGGTGAGTGACTTTTTATTGTGCTCTGGGCAGACTACTAAAAGACAGAGAGTCAAATCAATACTGCCCAGATCCTCAAATGCATTTTCTTCAGCTCATCTATTTTCCAGCACAGCCATCTCCAGAAGGATGAGTTTGGTGCTGGCACAGTTCACATGTACCCACTCGCTGCCTGGCTGCCTGCCAGCCACATCACTAGAGCTAGACACACTTGCTTATATACTGGTTCCATATATATAAATACATATGATATATATAACCCCCCAGAAAAGCTGCATGTGCAACAGTTGGCTTTTATAAGGACAGGTCTGGCACTAACTGGAACTGGAGGGGAGGAACAAAGCAGAGCAATAGCCTTAACCAGAGCAATAATTAATGTTGGTTTTAATTCTAACTCAAGTTTTAGGGTTGGAAATGTCACCTTTGTCACCAAAGCGTTCACCCCTCTGGAATGATACACAACATTGATTCGCATCCTTCATGTTCCACAGATCCCAGAGCTTGTTTATATGGCTGTGGGCAATTCTCAGGTCAGTGGCCAGCAGCCAGGTGCCCTTGTCTCAGGAGAACACACATAACATGGAGCACGCAGCATGTCTGGGGTCTTTAACAAGTGATTAGCAGCCAGTATATACAGCCCTGCTCCGACAGCTTCCAAAGCACATTCTGTCGCTCCTGGTTATCTCATGTGTACTTTGGGAACTCCATTTCCTTGGCCTGTAGTAAAAACCAGCATTTTTTTTAAGTGGTGTTTGCCATATTCCCCCTCCTTCCATTATATGGAGATAGAGAATTAAGATCACATTGCTCATAATGACACAGAGGGTACAGAAATACAACCAGGAGGACAAACAAACTCCAGACCTGGAGAAACATGGACTTCTTCCCAAGCCCATTAAGGACGAGTAGCATCACCATCAGCAGCTTAATGCCCCTGACTTTGCCTTCACCCTGCTGTGCTACTTAACCATGTGCACCATGGATTCAGCAGGACCACAGGGCTGTTGTGAGAGGGAATGGGAAGAGAAAAATGAAAGATGTCAGTGATCTGTCAGAGCAAGGACTGCATTGGAATGGCACAGCCTACAGCGAGAGGGCAATGGTTACAGGGCATTTGGATATTGTTAGCTATGGGTTTCAAATGGACTGAGAGCACTCAGGTTGCAATGTATCTGATGAAAATAGCTGATGTGGCCATTTCATTCCATGAAACCTGTGGAGGTGAAAAGCAGGATTTTTCTCCCATTTTTTGTGACTGTTTTTCCTCACTTCCTCTTAAGTGAAGCATTATATTTCATGTGATTGCTTTAGAAGGCTGTGGCACATTAACTTAGCCGAGTTAGAGGGGTGAAAAACTGAAAAATCCTTAGACGAAGAAGGAACCAAACAGATATGGTGTTCCTCTAATAAATTTTCAGATAAAACACCCACTGTATTGTGATTAAAATGAGCTTTCCTTTAGTGAGAAGGCAAATGCAACTGCCACAGGATGTCACTTCCATATCCAACATTCATTAGCTTTCATTAGCAATTGTTCATTTCCAGGGTCCCCTAGAGCAGTGCATTTCAAACCAGGATGCAGCAAGGCTTTGGATGCTGAAGGATGCACCACATGTTGCCTTGAGATGTTGTTGTTCTGCATTGGGTGGAAATTGTTCTAAACCAAACATGTGACTCTTTATCACTCTGGGAACATGAAGCCAACACGTTTAAGGAAGTTGCTTGCATATGGAATACACCAGATAAGCAGGTAAGCCAGCCACGCATCAGGAACATGGACATGGAGCCTCTCACGTTGTCCCTACTGACCCATGCCCATCTAAACCGGTGCAGCCTTTATCAGTGCGCTTCCACGGGAAAGGTACTGACTCCTCCTCATCCACTTCCCTCTGAAAGGATCACTTCTGCTCTGGAGCTCCAAACACTGACCCTAAAGGGCATCTGCGTGCTCATGGTTTTGCTTGTGTGTTTTTGTTAAAGTCATGTTCTCTTTATGAAAACACAAATGCAGGAGGTGAAACTCCCACTTATGGAAAACCACTGCGCCTGTAACTTCAGAGTAACCATTAAAACTGCTGATGTTGAGCCCTGCTACCGGCCTCACCTTCTCCTCTACCAGCCCTTTCTCCAGAACTCTGTGCTATGAGCTCTTCTCTGCCACCAGACCAAAACTGCCTGTGCTGGTGTTGCCCTTGTGCGTGCAGCCCTTGACTCACTGACATGAACTTTCTATCACCATCATCCCAGTTTGTCCCAGCAGCAGGAATGAGAGCCATAGGTGGCATCTTCTTGGCTGGAGCAACACAAAAGTGTTGAGATGTGATCCATAACTCTGCTGTCCACCCACCACCACCTCACCAGGAATCATTTGCTCTCTCACAGACTAATTTTTTCTGAAGCTTTGCAAGTGTTTAAACACATGTCCCTCTTGAATTATTCAGTGTACTTTGCCTGCTCCTGGAGTTAATTAAAATGGAGGGCAGTCGACAGCAAGCTCTCACATCCACCGCAGGGAGAAGGCAGCAAACTGTAGCAGAGGGAGTGCTGATACCACCTGCCTTCTCCTCCCCTCCTGCATCACAAGCTGGCACCCCATAACCGCTGTGCTCTCTTGGCAATAGAATTATAGAATGGTTTGTGTTGGAAGGGGCCTTAAACCTCATCCAGTTCCAACTCCTTGCCACAGGCAGGGACACCTTCCACTAGAGCAGCTTGCTCCAAGCCCCATCCAACCTGGCCTTGAACACTGCCAGGGATGGGGCAGCCACAGCTTCTCAGTACTGACCAGCAGCAGCACAGCACCACATCTTATTGGTTTTGCCATAATTTAAGGAGACCATGCGTGTACAGCACTGGGGACTGATCTGTCTGGAGCTGTGTTTGGGGCTGCAGTGTCCAACTTCAGAATATCCAGGGAACCACCCAAACCAAGAGCTGCTTCCCTCCCGAGTGGCCTCACGCTCTTTTTTACCCTGTTCTCTGCTCCAGTTGCATGAGGCTGTTTGCAGTGTCAGACGCACATCCCTGTGTACCAAATAAAACCCAGACAAAGTGCAGCTCTTGTCCTCTTAAAGTCAATGGGGAGCTTGAGATTGGGATCAGAAGTTTGCCTATGATCTGAAGTACATGTCTGAGCCACAGCCCTTTGGAGTCAAGAGGCGTCCCTCCTCTGGCTCCAGCAGTGTTAGGTCCCAAAAAGCTTGTAACAGTAGCCCAACTTAAATACATGATCTCATGTAAGAGTGTATTAATCCACACATAGATCCATGCCCCTCTGCTGCTCCTGTGAAATGTTATGAAGAGCAAATTATGTACCAAGCTGCACAATCCTGACTTTACCATCTGTCTGAATGCAGCAATGACAGCGGTAACTCTGACACTGCACCACACTGAAACATTCCATTCCCAATGAGTGGTTTTGTCCCCAGTCAGACATCAATTAAAAGTCACATTTTCCCTTTGCGAATCAAGCTAATGACAACAACACGGGATTTACATATTATCCAACAACTCAGCTAGTCGCTATCTCCTAAATGTGAGATACCTTCAGAAACATTTTACGCAGGAAGGATAAATGATGGTGTCATCCCCTGATCACACAGTACTTCTGGAGACCACTTTTCTCAGTAACAGGTACATGTAGTTGCCATTATTGCTCCTACACAGCATTTGCACTGAGTGGGGAAGGACCCCTCACCTGGAAAAAGGAGTGAGAACATAATCACCTACTGATCTCATCTGACTCTGAGAAGTGAAAATAATACCACAGTTGAGCTGAGCATATTTGCAACGAATGAATTCTTGTGAAGCTCATGATATTTTGCAGGCAGGGCGCTCTAACAGCAGAGCTTGGAGCTGGCATGCCAAGAAAATACCTCCACATCTGACGATAAATGGTGTTGCACGGCTGAGCTGGCGGCATTTCTGATCACACAGCCTGCACCAAAGTCTTCAACTTGGTTTTCTCCATTCTGCTTTGTCCAGCATCTCCAAGGTCATGTTCAGGGTTGTGGTTTAACCCCAGCCAGCAACTAAGCCCCACACAGCTGCTCATTGTCTCCACTGGTGGGACGGAGAAGTGAATCAGAAGGGTAAAAATGAGAAATCTCACAGGTTGAGATAATCAGAGAACCATAGAATGGTTTATGTTGGAAGGGACCTTAAAGCTCATCCAGTTCCAACCCCTGCCATGGGCAGGGACACTTTCCACTAGAGCAGGAAAAGCAAAAGCTGTGCACAAGGAATTCATTCACCACTTCCCATTGACAGATGGTTGTTCAGCCATCAGAAACGCAGACCTCCTTCACAAGTAATAGCGACTTGAGAGGACAAATGCCTTTCTCCTTCTTTACCCAGTTTTATATGGTGAACAGGGTGTCCTATGGTCTGGAATATCCCTTGGGTCAACTGGGATTAGCTGTCCTAGCTGTGTCCCCTCCCCACTCCTTGTGCAGCCCCAGGCTACTCGCTGGTGGGTGGTTGAGGAGTAGACTGTGTCTTGACTCTGTGTAAGCACTGCTCAGCAATAATGAAAACATCTCTCCATTATTAATGCTGTTTTCACCACAAATCCAAAATATAGCCCCATACCAGCTACTATGAAGAAAACTCCACCCCAATCCAAACCAGCACATTCAGGAGCTGCCTAACCTGACCCCAAAATGAGTTACATTCTGGTACATCTAATATTTGCACATATCAGGACACTGCAATTGGGCTACTTGATTTGTAAAGATGTTTAAGCAAGAAGGTCTGGATTAAAGTGCAAGGGCAAGTGCTCTGCACTAGCCATAGAGGATCTGAATGAATAGTAATTAAACCAGCCTGATTCATCTGGGGCACTGCTGGACTTCAAGAAGTGTGTGCACTTGAAACTCTGCTGGGAAGGATCCTTTCTATTTTAGTACTGCTAAACTGAGGCTTTTTAGTACAGGTGCTTCACACTGCACAGTCACACAAGTCACAGCCTTTAAAAACCAGCATTCTGGGGAAAGGCAACATCCTCACCTGGTTTCAAGGCTGGGTGCAGGCTTACAATGGAAGTCTTTTATCCTGACAGTGGCTGGTCAGCTTGCTCAGGGCAGAAACCTGGGCCCTTAAAAGGAGGACTTGTGGATGAAAGCCAGGAACAGAACAGCCACGCTTGTCTGCAGATCCGTAGCCCCAAGGAGATGTCACAGGAGCAGAGCTGTGCTCTCTTCATGCAAAACGTGGGTGGGAAGGAGACAGCCTCCAGATGGGAAAAGGGACTTTCCTGATGAAACAGCCTGAGAACCACTGGGTTAGAACAAATCTGTCTGGAATGACAGCAGAGATGCATCACGAGCAAACTGCCTTGTCTTGGGATCAAACCTATCCATTACAGAAAGCTTTATCAGAAAACGGATGGGCCTCAGAGACCTTCCTTCTGAGCAGACAGTGATAGGATATAACTGTGTGCATGTTGTTTACATCTCTGCTTTAACATCATTTGTGGGAGGAAGTGCTCCACTGCCAAAAAAAGACTTGATAGTTGCATTGTTCGTGCGCTGCAATATTTAGACATAGCAAACCCACCAGTGTTTATAAGTCTGCCCCATTATCATATCAGTAGGAAGAAACAAGAAGAAGAGATGGACTCTCCATCCGCTGAGCCTGAGAGGAAGATTAAGGCTCCCAGTAAATCTCACTGGAGAGGTGCTGTTTTCAGGCACAGTGTTTCAGTTCCTGTCCCATGCCAGAGCTCGAAGCTGTACTTGTAACAGGAAATGAGCAGCACAGCCTGAAGCCAGAGGCACATGTCATTTGAACAGGCTCTTTGCTGGCATTCACCAGTGCCCAACGTGTGCTCCAGCACACAGTGAGCAGCTCTGTTGCACGTCCCTCTGAGCCAGCCAGGTTGGTCATTAACCCTCAAATCTGACCCTAGGCTTGGTAGGTGAGGACCTGGTTCATAACAAACCTACCCGCCTCTGAGCAGTTACCTTACTTCCTATGGGAAGGAGGGAGGACATGGCTGAACACCAGGCTGCTTCCAGCTCCAAACTCCATTGCTGCCTGCCTTTCTCCCAGGAAAGGGGATGAACATTTCCTGAGCACCTCCTGGATCCTAAAACAACAGCGGAAATAGGTACAAAGAGATGAAACCGAGCCCTGGCCAGCCTGGAAGCTTACAAAAGCTCCCACTCCCAAGATCCCACAGCTCTTCTTCTCTTCTGTTTATCCTATAACCTAAACAGGAGCTTAGCACAGCACGTGGAAGAGGAGCTGCTGTGGTACAGTGAGGAATGGTTGCAGCCATGGGAGATGACCATCTCTCATTTTTGGGATGAGCATATTCCTGTCCTGGTAAG
Organism: Myiopsitta monachus; assembly: GCA_017639245.1. Taxonomy (NCBI): domain Eukaryota; kingdom Metazoa; phylum Chordata; class Aves; order Psittaciformes; family Psittacidae; genus Myiopsitta; species Myiopsitta monachus. The sequence continues at coordinate 62,726,192 of CM029923.1, forward strand.
TCCCTGCAAGCTTTGGGAAGAGGCAGAGAAGCAGCAGAGGGTTGACTCCGCTCAGACTTTAATCCATCTAGAACTTAAATGCTTGCTAGCAGGGTGTCTTTTCTATCATGTGCAGTATCTAGTACACCAGAATCCTCCTCCAGACGCAGGCTCAAGCCACTATCACAACAGCAGTAATAATTTCCCCTGTTAAATGACGCATGCTGGCAAGCGTTCCATCAGAGCTGTACAGCACTGACCCCGTCTGGGCCCTCCGACATCGCTTGCAGCACTGTCTGGCAGATCCCTTCCAGTAAAGAGGATCAGAGGAATAACATAACCCATCTAATTGCCATGTTGGAGCAGAGCACTGATTGAGCTAATCCCCATTCTCTCCCCAGAGCAGCCAGGGCTGTGCAGGGAAGCACAGGGGCAAAGCCCTGGACTATGCCAATCCAGAAGGAAGACTACTCCTAAATACCACCAGGTCAATGATCACACTTAACGTTGGTATCAAGAATTAACTGGGACCTCTGGTGATTGCTGCACCAGCCTCGGCAGCCTGAGGGCCATCCACTTCCTTGGGACAGGCGGATCTGAGGAACAGGCACTGCGGTAACAAGTCCCTGCTGATTTTACACAAACTCCCTCGGATTTCGCGCTCCCCAACACAACCTGGCCCGCTGGGACCCTCTGCTGTCATACTCCAGCACTGCAGCCACCGGCCCCCACTCCTCCAGCCACAGACCTGGTTAACGCATAAACATGGAATCCCAGCCCGGTTTGCGCTGGAAGGGACCTTAAAGCTCATCCAGATCCAACCCCTGCCACGGGCAGGGACACCTTCCACCAGAGCAGCTTGCTCCAAGCCCCTGTGTCCAACCTGGCCTTGAACACTGCCAGACACGGGGCACCCCCAGCTTCTCTGGGCACCCCCTGACAGCACCTCAGCACCCTCACAGGGCACAGCTTCTGCCCAAGAGCTCAGCCTCCCCTCTGGCAGGTTAAAGCCATTCCCCTTGGCCTGTCCCTACATCCCTTGTCCAAAGCCCTTCTCCAGGTTTCTTGTAGCCCTTTTAGGCACTGGAGCTGCTCTCAGGTCTTCTCAGAGCACAGCACAGAGGCAGGATCCCCTCCGTGAGCTGCTGCTCACGCTCTGGGGGTGCAGCTCAGCACACAGGGGGGATCTGGGCTCAAGCGCACACTGAAGCCAGCTAATGGGGAGCTTCTCATGGACCAACATGCCCAGGTCCTTCTCCCCAGGGCAGCTCCACCCATCCTCCACCCAGCCTGTAGCTGTTCTTGGGATTGCCATGCACCGAGACACATGAAAACAAGGTAGGAATCAAGCTAGCCAAGACCATGGTATCTTTAACAAGATGTATTAAAGAGTCCCTTAAAAAGGCTTTATTTTCTGTACTGCTACAGTCGTTTCCATTTGCTCTGGTACCAAGTATCACCCACTGACCCACCCCTCCGCTATTCAATACTCCAATGCGTTGCCCAGGGCGCTGCCTTCTGAACCATTTTTGAAGATCTCCAAAGCACACCACTTCTGGAAGGCATCTTCCAGGGCAACGCAGTCAGTTAGCAGGCAAACTCTCAATGAAGTCCAATATTTTATTCAAATACATCATTAATCTTTTATGCAAAGGGGTACATTTAAAATGAGCACACTCAGCTTCAGGAGGATGCTGCTGCGCCGTATGTGCATCCATGGGGCTCAGAGAAGCTCAGATGGCTGCCATCCTTCAGTTATCACAGTACTGTACCTTTACAAGAGACAGCATCAGCACTGTGATAACTGAGCCAGGGCAGCCTGTCAGTCATTGCGGCCCCTCCACAACACTGCTGAGCCCAGCAGGCACATCCTCCACCTCCTCACCTCTTACACCTCTCAGAAACACATCACCCCAACCGATGTCCATCTGCCAGGTGAAAAGCTCACGAGCATTTAACAGAAGTGGCTTTGCATCAGGGGTTTCAGTCCAGCACTAATTATCTGGCTAATTTGTTATCTTAATCACTACAGTTGCTTCTGCAATGCAGCTCAAAGTGGTTTTAAGTAGTAAGCTTCTGCTGGCTACATCCACCAATGCTGGATTTAATGGAGATGGCATAACAAACTGCTCTACAGGTATCACTACAGAGAATAGGGGGACTCCTCTCTTCCCCCTTAAATCCACTGGAGTTAAGACAGCAGCATTTGATTTATGCTGCTTGAATATTGAATGTCACCAACCAGTCACTGGGTGCAATGGCAGAGAGCCAGGTGAGTTAATGGAGCTACACCGACTGCAACAGCTGAGGAGGGGGATCACTGACAGCACCAGCAGGAGGGCTCTTAAGGGAGCAGCACCCAGCTGTGCTCACCAGGGGCTGCAGCTGAAGAAAGCACAGGAGGGGCCTCAAGGCTCAGTGGCATTTTTAGGTCATAGGGTACAAATATAAAGCTGTGAAATAAACAATTCCACCACAAACTCATTACATGACAACCTTACATCAACCTATATTTTTACCTCCTTCCCTTTTTCTGTTTTCTTCCCTAAAAACAGGCATTGCTGAAAAAGATCACGGAAATATTTCTACACACACACACACACACACACACACACACACACACACTTTGGTTAAGAGAATCAAACGGATTAACTTCTGAAATGAGTTTAAAACCCAACAGTTTTACACAATAGAAGTTAATGTGTTACAGAGAAAGTTAATGCATTCAGGTTTTCACAAGAAGTTTGTTTTGGATGTTGATGGAATTCACTGGTACAGGTTGCTCTCACGTTTACACCAGGAGGAAGCAGAAACTCCAAGAAGCATCCTAACACTCTATACAACTCACCTGGAGAAGAGCATGTCCTCAGGTGTTACAGAGGCTGCTGTCAAGAGAGAAATATGCACCAGTCAGCTGGCTCCAGCCATCAAAACGGTGTCTTGCGTGTTTTTAACTCCAGAGGGCAACGGAGAGACAACTACGAACTATTTGAGGAGAAGCACGCAGCAGGGAAAGAACACTTGCATGTTTGAAATCAAACTACAAACATACATTACATAAAAAGGGGACAGTCAACAGATTACGCAATCCTGACGTCAGGCACGGATGGCTTAAACACATCCCCTCAAACTCACGGATTTACCACCATTTGTAGATTAGAGTCTGCAGTGGCTAGGACAAAATAGAGACAACAGAAAAGCTCGGTAAAACACATTAATGGATTCTGTGTATACAACGGTGGCTTCTGAAAAGGAAGGAAGCTGTGTAAGCAGTGAACCATTTGCTCTCACTTTGAGGTGTTCTTACAGCACCATTACTATTCCAAGACAAAAATTCTATTGACTTCCATAGAATGGCATAAACGTAGGCTTGAGAACCCTGCGTTTCACAGGCTGAAGTGAGGAGAGTTGACTCGTCATTTCATAGCTCCAGCATGCCTTGACCACTCTTTCTACATTTCATTCCACGCTCTCAGTAGTTACTATAATGCTATTTAAAGGCAGAAGTTATACGACCACAAAAGTGAACAATTCCTGCCTGGCACAAAGGCTGTTGCTGGAGTTACATAGTCCAAGGGCTGATGCCATTTTCTCTAGAGGATCTAGCTCTTACCTCAATACACACACAGTTCCTTGCATCTAACACTCACCTGTTGATTTTTACTTGGTCAGACTAAAGATATACAGACCTGATACAAAAGCCCTAAGGAGGGTCACCATTATTCCCAGAAGAAACCCCCTTATAAGCAAACCCTGCATCAGTTTTGGAGCCTAACACTCTTTTTCGCCCTTGTGATTGCAAAAGCATTGCATATTTCCACATACTTTTAAGAAAACCCCTCTAGTTTCCAGTGTTTGCTGCCCGTTTCTGCTTCTGAAAGCTGTGTAAGATTATGCGGCTGGTTTTTAAACTCCAGTCCCACCTCCTGCCCCTCTGGGGCTGGCGATTCTGCTTATTTTGGGATGGGGTTTGTTACGTGTTTTATGTGCACCAGAAGTCCTTCAGCATCCCAGCGATGGAATTACTGATGCGCCCCTGGCCACACCACCGCACGCTCGCCACTCCCCGGGGTCAAACCTCTTCCGAATACAAGCCAGGGGGATGAGGCGCGAAGGGAGCAAACCTGATTTCCACCTCGGTTATGGCGACTGTCACCGAAATAAAGCCTGAAGAGGAAAGAAACGGCTAAGTTACGACAGAACGGTGCGAAGAGGAACGGGAGCTGCTTGAGGAGAAGGGAAGGCGCGAGAGGCGCGCAGTCTCTCCCTCAGCACCACAACGGGCCCGGCCGCGTCCGTCCCCCCCCACCACCGCCTTAAGAGCCCTCCCCAACCCACCTCAGCGAGAAGCCGACCCCAGCCCGCACCTCACCCGTCTCCTCCGTCCATCGGGAGCGGTGGAACCCACCTCAGCGGCCTCCCCGGCGCCGGGCGCCGCCCGCGTAAACACCGCGGCCCAGAAAATGATAGTGCGCAACGGGGGAGCGCCGCGCCCCGGTGCCGCCCGACGGGGGGGGTGCGTGAGGGGGGGAGCGGGCGGCGGGTCCCGCCGCCCGCTCCCCCCCTCACGCACCCCCCCCGTCGGGCGGCACCGGACCGTAAAGGACCCACCTGAGGGCGCGGTGCTCGGCGGGGCCGGGGGGCGACATGACGCAGCACGGGCTGACGGCGTGAGGGCCGCCATCTTGGTGTGTTTATGGCACCGCCGCGCCGCCATGTGACGGGCGTTTCCGGGGCGGGGGCACACGGTGTGTGCACAAGCGTTTGTGTGTGTGTTCGCGCGAACGCTCGCTTATCCCTATTCCCGTTATCCTTATTATGGGAATCTGGTGTCTTCCGTGGTGTCCCGGTGCGGGCGTCAGTTGTGCACACACGCACCAGCGCCATGCAGGGCAGTGCAAGGAGCGGCATCTCCCCCTCCACCACCGTTGTCGCCAGCTTGGAGCAGCCCGTAAGCGTTTGCAGACCGAGCGGCGTTCCACCACGGGCACGAAACGGCTGCGGGATGCGCGTTTGCACGCTGCATCTGTGCGTTGTGCGTTTGCAAGGCTGCGTTTGAACTGCAGCTCCAAGTTGGGCGTTTGCACCCTGTGCGTTTTCAGCCCCAGCCCGCAGCCAGCGCGGGTCTCTTAGCCCCGCACGGCCACACTGGCTCCGTGCGGGTCAGCCCCGCGGCTCCTGTTGCTGCCCTGCCCGCTTGCAGGACACGCACCGGCCATAGAGCTGCCGGGTGCCTTTATACAACCGTCAGCCCCGGGTCCGGACCCCTCCGCAGCCGTAGATCCGTGCCGTGGGGACCCCGTCGGGCCGCGGTCCGGGACGGGCGGGTGCCGGGACTACAAGTCCCAGGGTGCCGCGGCCCGAGGGGGCGGGCAGATGGGGGGCGGGCAGCGCTGGCCGCGGGGGCTCCCCCCGCCCTGCTGATGTGTACGGGCCGCGGCGGCGGCTGCATGCGGGGGGGGCGGTGCGGCTCGGCTCGGCTCGGCTCGGCTCGGCTCGGCTCGGCTCGGCTCGGCACGGCGGGGCTGGGGCCGGCTGGCGCGCTGTCCTGCCCCGCGGAGCCCTGGGCTGCGCTCCGGCAGCCGGACATGGCCTCCAAGCTGCTGCGGGCGGTGGTCCTGGGACCCCCCGGCTCGGGGAAGGGAACTGTGTGCGAGAGGATCGCCCGCAGCTTCGGGCTGCAGCATCTCTCCAGCGGCCAGTTCCTGAGGGAGAGCCTCGGCGGCGGCGGTGGTGAGTGCCCGCGGGGTGCCCCGCCGGGGGGACAACGAGGGGTGCAATGGAGGGGACCGGCGATGGTTATGGGGATGGTGATGGAGATGGTGATGGGAGCCCCACCCCACCCCCCGGTACAGCACGGGTTGTTTTCTCTCCGTGGGGTTGGCACAGCTCATTCATTGCCTTCTCTTTCCAGCCGGAGCTCCCGGACTGCCCGATAAAAGTGGGGTCTGGTGCTGTGGTAAGCCGAGGGTGTGTAATAGTTTCATTCCTGTGCCGAGCGGGTACGGCTCCGTGGAAGCCGGTAGGAATAACCCGTCTGCTCGGGTACCGATGGTTAACGGTGGCAGCGGGGCCACAGGTTACGTGTTATTAATAACTTCGTCTTGCCCCATGTACGGGAATGGGATATAAACTGCAAAGCGGCGGACGGCAGATGGCTGAGATGGTGGTGCCTGTGCAACCGCGGTGGAAGGGATGCGTTGGGAACGTGCATTCATGCACGGGGGAGATCCCACTGGGAAAATGACTGTGGTTTACAGGGTGCTGTGATGTGCTGTGTTATACCAGCCCCTGTGGCAAGCCCAGTGGGCGTTATGTTGTGCTGCTGTGTGTCTCCACTCCTTATGAAACTCCCTTCCAGGTCCACAGCCCTGGGGAGAACAGATGGTCTTTGCTGTGTTCATGCCCCGGGCAGTGCTGCGGGATGCTCCCCGGTCCCAGTGATGCTCAGGAGTGGGCGTGCTGCACCCCACCTTGTGCCCCCGTTCCTCTGCAGCATCCATTAGGCAATCCCAGCATGTTTCTTATTCCAACTGTTCCTCCTCTCCTCTGCTAACGTGTGAAAGGCTGACCCAGGGGGGAGGCTGACTCACCGGGCAGAGGAACGGTGAAACTGCATCAACACAAAACAAGGCAGAGAACAGAGGAGGGGTAAAGTTTGGGAGCGCTCTGTGCTCCAGCAAGGGCGTTTCACACAGCCCTGCGCTGGTCACTCGCTTAAAAATACCCAGATTTCCTTTCATAAATAAACGGGACAATATTATTTCCTTTGGAGGGAGGCTCAAATTTAGGAAAATCCCCATGGCTGCTTTGGCTGCAGGACAAAACACCCGCGTGAAAAGGGAGCAGGAGCAAAGCAGTGCAGGGAGACTCTGTGTCCACCTGGGAACTCACACAGTCAAGCCCTAAATGAGCGTATTCCCTCAATCCTATATTTCAGTTCATACCTGTGCAGTGGAGCTCCTCTGGGGACACTGGGGAAGGAAAAAGGGGGCTGTGAAAGATGTTTCCCAAAGTGCACTGTGTAAATCCAGTTTCCCAGAGGAAGCAACGCTCAGAACTGCTGGTGAAATTGCTCAGAAGTCAATGAGCCCTTTTTTTTTGGTGCAGATGGCATGACGTTCTCATCCCACCTTTGACTCAGCCTCTGGTTACAGCTCTCAGTAAGCTGCAGCTATTTGCTGTTTATTTTCTGCTATTTGCTTTGGACAAGCTGTAACACGACTGTGCTGCCGTGCGCCAGCTCCAGGGGAAGCTAGATGCAAGTAGTGTCTGCTCTTGAGTTTTACCATCTGCGCTACTGGATTTGCATTTTAGGGGAGCTGGGGGCCTTTAATCCAAACAGAATCATCTCAGTGTCGTCGCCCCAAAGGGACACGTCTCTCGAGTGGTTTTAGAGTCATCTTAGTCTGGGGATGGCAGGGAGACCTCAGTGCACGGGGGATTTTCCCACTTGCCATTGCAAGATATAAGGAGGCTGTGGTTGTGGGGTTCAGGCTTAGGTGTCAGCAGTCTTGGGGATCCAGAACTTCACTTTGCAGCCGGGTGAAGCATCTGAACGCATGTTGAAAGGCTTGAAGTTTTGCTACAGCAGCCCTGTGAGTGCCTCGGCTGTTGCACATTTGTCTGTTGATAGTGTCTCGCTTAGCGAGTGGCCATTCTGCTGTAGAAAAGGGCCTTTTTAAAGGCCTTGGAAGGCTTAGAAACTGATTTTGGTGCTAAGCAGGGGTGCTGGAGGGTGGTGAGTGATTCCTTGCCAGTACTTGCCCCAGCACTCAGGAGGTTGCTCCGGTGTTGGCAGCATCTCAGGGTCTTATCAGGACTCGGCAGTTAATTTGCAATACAACTTAATTTCTTCTCCAAGTGGCTTTGGCTGAGGGTCAGCATCCCCCCAGGGACATGTGGGACTTGTGTCTGTCCCAGTGCTCCCTTTAATGTGCTTCATTGGAGGCAAAAGTGGCTCCTGTCCCTGCCTCGTGATGGGTTTTGTTTGTTAGCATCAACCAAAGGAAGCACAGAAGAAAGGCTGAAGGGGATGTGAGCTGTGCATGACTGAGCCCCATAGACCTTCTGCCCAGCTTTTCCATGGGTGATGGGCTTTGCTGCCTGATGGAGCTGAGCCCAGGAGATGGAACCTGCCACCCTCTGATTTTCCGTAGGGTCCATGCTTCATCTTTATGCCCAGGAGCAGCCACCCCCCAGACAGATCCCACTGTCCGTCAGATGAACAGGTCACGGCATGCATTTGGGGCCACATCAGGCTCCAGCTTCCCAAAGTCACATCCTGCTGGTGGGCTTGGAATGGGAGTGAGGGTCCTGGATGGAGCATCCACATTGGGAGCAAGGTCCTGGGGTCCCAAAACTGGGGTGATGTTTGGAGTTGTTGCAGCTTAACTGTACTGGTGCACAAGCATCTGTGGCCAGTCCCCTGTTAACCGTCCAGGGTTTCTCCTCTCCATTAACTCCAGATTGTGTGCTGCAGCCTAAACAAAATCATGTAGAAGGTTGTGCCGTGGGGCAGAATGTGCGGAGTTATCTATCACACAGGGCTGGAGGCTGCCGAGCGTCGTGTTTGGGAACAGCTTCTCCTCCAGCCCGGTCCTGGGAGGCTGTTTTGCTGCTCATGGCCTCAGAGGCTGGAGATGTCTCTTGGAGCTGTTGCTTTTATAACAAGAGGTAGCTGCAGATCAGGGTCCCAAGGGGAAAGAAGCGGCAGAGAGCTTGACATCCCATGCGTTAAAAGGCAGATTAAACCCGTGGTCATTAGATTAATGGGATTAAGCCCATGAGACGAAAGGCTGTTTTGCACTGAGCTCAGCACTCCTAGGGAGCACCCAGTGCCAGCCCAGGTTAGGCAGCATGAGCAGCATCTAAGGAGCCCCCTGCTACCTGGAGTAACTGCAGAGCAGTGCATGCAGCCCCTCTCTGCACCCACCTGTAGCAATGGGGATTGCTTACCTTGGTGCTGTGCAATGCAACAGGGGTGATTGCAGCTCCTCACACAGGGGAACCGGGATCTTCCACCAGGGTCAGGAAGGGCTGCCCAAGCCCTGCTCCCCTTTGTGGGAGTGCTGCACCAGGGGGCTTGCATGGAGCAGGCTGGGCGCTGAGGCTGGTGTGGCTGGGAAGGGGATAACAACTGTAAAACTGGAGATCATGGAATCACAGGATTGGTTCAGGTTGGAAGGGACCTTAAAGCTCCTCCAGCTTCAACCCCTGCCACGGGCAGGGACACCTCCCACTGGAGCAGCTTGCTCCAAGCCCCTGTGTCCAACCTGGCCTTGAACACTGCCAGACACGGGGCAGCCACAGCTTCTCTGGGCACCCCCTGACAGTGCCTCAGCACCCTCACAGGGGAGAGCTTCTGCCTAAGAGCTCATCGCAGTCTCCCCTCTGGCAGGTTAAAGCCATTCCCCTTGGCCTGTCATTACAGCCTCTGATGAAGATAAAGGTGCCTAGAGGAACCCTGTGGGAGCAGGGTTGTGCTGCAGGGGTGATGTGCTCCTGTGCATCCTGGGTGTTGGGGATCTGGGTACCAGGCAGCTCTCAGGTCCTTAATGCAACATACATGCCCATTCCTTCTGTGAGAGGAGAGGTGGTGGTGCCACATGTGCTTTGGAGCAGGGAGAGCCTCTATGAGCTGTGTGCAAGCAGTCAGCACCCTGTGCTAGTGCATGCCGCTCCGAAGTCAGTGCGCATCCCCATGCTGTTGTGTCCTCACAGCACTCACAGGGCACGCAGAGGAGCAGAATTCCTGGCAGCAGGAATTGTCCATTTGTTGTGGAGCAGTGGGGAGCTATCCACCCATACCAGGCCCATGGGAAACTGTGCAGCCTCTGTGATGCAGAGGTGTATTTCCAAGCTTCACAACTCTGTTTGCAGCACCAAGCCCAGCTCCAGTAGCAATTCCCTGGGATAGCCAGCGCTCCTTGGGACCTTCTCCTGCAGCTCCATGGCTCCTGGGCTGTGCTCTGGGATCAGCTCTGCCCTGCAGGCCCGTGGCAATGTGCAGACCATGCGAATGCATATTAAAATCTGCTGGCAGATGTGATAATATTTATGCCCTGGCAGGTCTCTGCGCTGGTTGCATAAGGCATCATGTATTCTTTCCATCCCCGTGTCCTTTGCTTTTCCAGGCAGGATTGCTGCCAGCAGCCCCGGCGACAGAGGCAAAAACACATGTCATTGGAAAAAGGTAGTTTCTGCTCCCGGTGCCTGGCAGCCACTGTGGCTCTGAGCAGGGAACTGAAGTGCCTTTATGGAGCAGAGGGAGACAGGGATGTGATCCTCACCCATGCGGTGACTCAGCCCTGCAGGCCCATGAGTCAGTGCCTGCTGCCAGTCCGTGTTGGACACAGGTTGGATTCCAGGCGGGAAGCATGGCTCGGCTGGCAGCCCCGCTTCTCTGCCACGCGGCCTCTGCACATCAGGTTTGGAGCCTGAAGGGTTTCCTGTGCACATCCCAAGCCCTGCTCCCAGGGGATCCGTGCAGGCTGCATGAGGTTCCCTGTTAGATCAGATGAACCCTCTCCAGCAGCTGTATATTGTGCAAGAGCCCCTTCCTGCAGCTCAGGAGTGCAGGTGTATGTGCCTTTTGCTTTGACAAAGCCAGAGCCTGACTCCAAATGCAGGATCCCATGGCTTTTTTAAGAAAGTTCTTCTACTCTGAGAGGCCACAATATGCTGTCCTCAGCAGCAATCTTCCAAAACCTATTGCAGAATTGTTAATTCCTGGTGACAAATGCTATTTCAGCTGCTGCGGGAAGAGAGCAGAGGTGTCTATAGGGTCCTGGTCCAAGAGGGGAGAGGCGGGACCTGTTCTTGTGGCAGGACCAAGACATGTCACACATGGTGGGAAAGACTATTTGCATTTTCCAGGCAGTTTCTTTGTGTCCCTGGGTGGCTAAAAGAGAATCCCAGGCACCCCATGAGTAAGAAGCAATTGAATTTATTGCATCTCTCCTTGGAGTAACATCTGCTCCTACCCCAGCTGCAGTAAAAATGTAAGCAGAATAAACCCTTATTACATCCTGGGTGATGCCAGGTTGCTCTGAAGATGGATCCAGACATGATGTAACCTGTGCAGAAACCGCCATGGGCTTCTCCTCAGCACTGCTGTCTCCAGCTGAGTGATGTGGGGGAGAGCCAGCAGGAGCCTGGTAAGGGACATTTGCATTGCAGCTACACCACAATGAGGTTCTCAAGGATTTGATCTTGGGAATAATTTTCTTATCTGACTGTATAGTTAAGTTGAGGCTTTGAAGTCTTAAAGCCCTTCGGATGGGAAGCTGTCTTCCAATACTTAAAGGGGCTACAAGAAACCTGGAGAGGGACTTTGGCCAAGGGCCTGTAGGGACAGGCCAAGGGGAATGGCTTTAACCTGCCAGAGGGCAGACTGAGATGAGCTCTTAGGCAGAAGCTCTTCCCTGTGAGGGTGCTGAGGCGCTGTCAGGGGGTGCCCAGAGAAGCTGTGGCTGCCCCGTGTCTGGCAGTGTTCAAGGCCAGGTTGGACACAGGGGCTTGGAGCAAGCTGCTCCAGTGGAAGGTGTCCCTGCCAGTGGCAGGGGTTGGATCTGGATGAGCTTTTAAGATCCCTTCCGAACCCAAACCAGGCTGGGATTCCATGTTCATACGTTAACCAGATCTCTTTCTGGAATGGGGTGACCATGCCACCATCCGAGGTGTGTAGAGTTGGCACATCCCTTGCAGGTAGTTCAGTACCTTTGGGACATTTAATATGCATGCCAGCGTCACCTGTAACCACGTGGGTGCTGTTTCTAAAACCAAAGGAGCTCTTTGCATGGCACATTGTGCGTGCATGGGTATGGCAGGGATGGTGCTGTTGACAGCAGGGCTGCCACGGCCCATCTGCTGCTTGCTGCAGTTCCTGCTCTTGGGTATTTCCAGCATTTCCATTTCTACAGCACCAAAAGGACCTCATGGCCTCCAGCTATCAGGTGCAGCAGCTCTGAGCAGAGGGATGCTGCCGAAAACATCCTGGATGAGCAATTTGGGAGGACAGGCAGAATTTGAGGGGGAGCGCTGGTTTTTAAGTGGAAATGTCATGGTTTTTCCTTTTCTCTTTTTTCTTTGCTTGTCTTGAACAGAAGTTGGTGTCTTGGCAAAGCAGTACCTTGAGCGAGGCCTTCTGGTGCCCGACCACGTCATCACACGCATGATGATGACGGAGCTGGAGAAGCGGCGAGAGCAGCACTGGCTGCTGGACGGTGAGTGCGCTGCCGGTATTCCCTCTGATGGGAAAATCCCAGCTCCCTTTAAAGCTGTGTTCTGCTGCTTATGGCTTGGCAGCACCAGGGAAGAGAAGATCTTTGATGGTCATGGAAGGAGAGGTGGGGGCCAAGCTGCTGGCAGAGACCTCTGCCCAAAGCAGCAGCACGTGCGTGTCCAGCTGAGCCCTTGGCACATGGCCGGGAAAGGGAAAGGCTGGGAAAGGAGATGGGTGTTTCATCAAGCGGAGCCAGGGAGCAGAGTGGGGCTGGAGGCAAGCCAAGAAAAACCTCTTATCACCTCCATATGTGCTCAAAGGAGCTGCTCATGCCAAGGCTGAAAGCCACCTGAGGTGCTGGTGGAAGACATTGAGAGCAAATAGGCAGGGGAAGCAGTGAGAGGAGCAGCAAAGGGTTTGCCAGGAGCTCCTGTAGCCCTCGGTGGTGAAGCTGCATCCCAGCAGCTGTGGTGCAGTGCTGGACGTGGCCTGGGAGCTAGCAAGTGCTGATGGGAGCTCTAGGAACTGCTTTGGGGCCTGGTTAGGGCATGGGGCAGGATGGATTGTGCTCAGGTGCGGTGTTGGGCACAGGCAGGTGTGACTGTGTAGGGATGCGTAGCCATGGCTGTCATAGGGGTAAAAACCTTCCTTTGCCAATCTGCTGATGCCTTCGAAATGGTCAGTGAATACAGAGTCAGTCACAGAATCCCAGACTGGTTTGGGCTGGAAAGGACCTTAAAAGCTCCTCCAGCTCCAACCCCTGCCATGGGCAGGGACACCTTCCACTAGAGCAGCTTGCTCCAAGCCCCTGTGTCCAACCTGGCCTTGAACACTGCCAGACACGGGGCAGCCACAGCTTCTCTGGGCACCCCCTGACAGCGCCTCAGCACCCTCACAGGGAAGAGCTTCTGCCTAAGAGCTCATCTCAGTCTGCCCTCTGGCAGGTTAAAGCCATTCCCCTGTCCTGTCCCTACAGGCCCTTGGCCAAAGCCCCTCTCCAGGTTTCTTGTTGGCCCCTGACAAGCTTTTGGCTAATAATACCCTGCTTGGGAAGATCCTGGGAGGTCTCAGAGGGTTTTATGGATGTAAAAAAGATTAAAAACATTAAAAAAAGGGTATTATCAGCAGAGAAGACTGAAGAGGGGTCCGGCTCAGAGTCACCCCTTGTTGCAGTCTGATGGTAAGAACAGACGCTTCCACCAGCACCAGCCCCTTTGCAGGGATCTAGCCCAGCATCAGACACGACTTTGCAGGAAAACATGAGCCCACAGCGACCTGTGTGCTATATTTTGGGAGTCAGTGCTGTAAGAGCTATTTTTTATTGCAGCCATATGGTGGATGCCTGACTCTCACACTGCTTGTGCTAGAGCGAGGAGCTGCGCTGGTTCTGCAGCTCCAGGGTGGTGGGTTTGGCTCCATCACTGCTGCTTTCCTGCCTCTCACGACATCCCCTTCCTGATGCTGTGTCTACACAGGTTTCCCTCGCACGCTGGGGCAAGCCGAGGCGCTGGACAGGATCTGTGAGCTGGACCTGGTCATCAGCTTGAACATTCCCTTTGAGACGCTGAAGGATCGCCTGAGCGCCCGCTGGGTCCACCCGGCCAGCGGGAGAGTGTACAACATGGACTTCAACCCCCCTCATGTCCGGGTAGGAGCCTGTAGCATCCCAGTGGTGCCAGCTGGGAGCAGCTCACAGAGGAAGAGATGAGAGAAACCTTTTCTGTGTGAGCTGAGATCATAAATAAGCATAGGGGAATAAATCCCAGGTAGTGAGTGCTGAGCAGTGGAGGGCTTTGCCCTCGGGACCCGGCCTGAAGGGGTTATGCTAAATATTAATTAGGAAAATGGGATTCATCCGGAGATGCTCAATGGATGCGGAACAGGACAAGGCATTTGGCAGTGGTGCATGGGAGGGAGCTGCAGTGAGGGGGCTGGGGCTGCATCCCCTCGATGGTGTTTGTCTTCCTGCAGGGTGTTGATGACCTGACGGGTGAGCCGCTGGTCCAGAGTGAGGACGACAGACCCGAGGCCGTTGCTGCCAGGCTCAGAAAATACAAAGATGCTGCAAAGCCAGTGATAGAGATGTACAAGTGAGTTGGACCGTGTGGAATAAACCACAGCATGACCATAAAACCGGGCACAAGCTCTGGGATGCCCCACACCCTGCCCTGTCCATGCAGAGCCATCACTGAGGTGGGGATGGAGGTGTTGCAGAGAGCAGCCCTGTGCTGTGCAGATCCAGGGTGGTACATGCTGCACAGTCACCCTATAAAAACCGTCCAGGGCAAGAAATTGGTTTAGGTAAAGGACAGGATGATTGGCAAGAGGGCAGGAGGCTTGGATGGGTCTACCGTGAGCATAGACAGATTTCAGGGCTTGTGCCTTCTGCAGTGCTGGTAGTTTGGGACTGAGTTGGGAACAGATGGATGCTGTTGGTGGCAATCCACTACTGAAAGGGAGCAAGCACTCAGGAGCATTTATAAAACCAGAAGTGGTCCAGAAAGGGGCACAGGTGCCCTTGCAGGGGAGGGAGGAGAACTGGGGCCATGAGTCTCCTACTTGCTTAAGCACACGAATAAATCCTGCTGATTTACATCTATAAAGCACTTTATAGAGTGGTCTTAAGGGGGGTGAGGGTGAGCTGTGTCCTGGGTAATGTGATTATTCGTGGTTATCTGGGTTTGGTTCATCCGTGTGTTAGTGCAGCTGGGCTCCTACCAGTGCACGCCACTGCTCATCCCCTTCATCCCTGTCCTCTCACTCAAAAAGCCATTGGTGAGCTTCCAGCCTGGCTGGGCTGTCCCCTGCCAGTGGCCACCCTGACCTCCAACACCCCTGTCCTCAGGAGGGGTTGGTGGCCACTTCTCCCCCCATCTCTCTTCCAGGAGCAGGGGCATCCTTCACTCCTTCTCGGGCACAGAGACCAACAAGATCTGGCCGTACGTGTACACCCTGCTGTCCAGCAAGATCCGACCCGTCCTCTCAGATGAGGAGAACTAAACAGCTTGCGCAAGGACCAAGAGTTGATTCCATCACGGATTTGATTTCTCTGTGCAGTGCTGGGGCTGTGCTCAGATTAGGCGACTGTGTGGTATCTTGTGTCCCTCTCCTGGGTGCACTGGGTGACATCGGTGGGTACATGGTTATAGCCAGTATCAGGGTGAAAAGGTCTTTGTTTATAAGGTCAAGTCTGCTGGAGCGAGGTGGGTTTATTCTCTTTGGAGGCTACGAAGTGTTCTTGTCTATGGTCCGAGTGCCCACAGAGATCAGGTAATGGTCATACCAGGTTTACACAGCTTGCCATGATGTCCCTGCCGCCGCCATACAAACCCCAGTTGCTGTTTGAGCCTACAGTGTGCCACCCTGTTGCTCCACAGTGCCGTTTTCTGTAGGTTACTCTCTAGTTGTTTGTTGTTTGTGGGTTTTTTCCTATAAATTATTTTCTATTAACTTTATTCCTTAGAAAAAGAAAGCTCTACAAAGCAAAGACTTAGCCCAGTGGGAACTGGAGAGCGACGTGGGAAATGTGTACACTACAAAGCTTGGAATGTGAAGATCACATTTCCAGCATTAATGCATGTAAAAGAGGGAAAACATTGGAGGTAAAACACACACTTGTGTTTCTTCCATAGCGGGAGAGGCAGTTCCTGTCAGAAGCAGCTGCTGTACAGTCCAGTGTTCATGCAGTGCTGTGGCACCGAGCAGGATCTGTGCTGGGGATGCGTTGCACTCCTTTGTGCTTACCTTGTTTATAGCTTTCAGTATGACAAGATACAGTCATAAGAGTTTCTCCCAAAGATCTATTTCAATGTGTGCTTCAGTTTGGGGGAGAAATCAGGTCATTCCATCTTCTGTGCTGCCTTTGTCCCTGAATTCCCCTGGAGATGGGGTGTTCCCCACGCGGTTCCTGCTGCAGCATTCCTGGCAGAAGCAGCTCCTTTGCCACAAACCCCAGAGGGCTGAGGGCCTTCCCTTCCTCAGGACACGTGCTGGGGCTGCTGAGAGCTGTGCCCAGGCATTTCCCACCATTGACAGCATCTTCTGAGCGTGTTGCTCCTCTTCTCTCATGCGCAGGAGCTTTGTGGCTGGATGGGACGGCTTGTCTCGGCTGGAAGTACTGTGACCCTCCTTGGTGGTAGGACTGCAGTACCTAAGCAATGGGGATGCTCTTTTCGTCTCCTCAAGTTGCCTTATTTTATAGACTATATATTTAAAGCAAAATAAAGCAAGATGTGTATTTTTGAAGGTTAAAAAAGAAAAAAAAGCTGAATTTTAGCATCAGTTTTGGGGAATTGTGCAGGAAGCTGCAGTCTGCCATGGGTGGCTCAGCAGGAGGGCAGGAAAGCTGTCACTCCACAACACCCATTTGATGAATTAGAGCAGCCCAGGCAAATTTTAACTGCTGAAGTGTCACCATTCCTATTTTTTGTTTGGAGAGTGGCCCCATGGCAGGGCAGGGGGAGCCGACTGGCTTTTTTAGGGATGCATAGGTGAAACCTCAGCACATCCCTGCATGGCTTTTATCCCCACCGAGCCACCCGCATCCTCATGCTGTTGGAGGAGCCCCTGATGTTTGCCCTCTCTGACAGAGGCAGCTTTGCGCTGGTGCTCTCCTGAAGCCATGAGGCGTCTGCTCTGTGAGATTTCTGCCTCTCATTGCCTGCCTGTGGGCGATGATGCAGGTGAGGCTCTGCATCCCGCTCTGGATGGGGTCGGTGGGAGCAAAGGGACCGTGGTGTTTCACTGTTGTCCCTGTGGCCTTTCCATTCCCCTGCAGCTCCTGGGCTGGGATGACCCAAATCTTCCGCCCTGCAATGGAATCCCATTTAAGCAAGGTTTTCCCATGACCCTCAGATGAGGTCTGAGCTTTTTATAAACATAAATCTGGAGAGGGCCAAAACGTGTGCGCTGTTTTCTTTTGAAGCATTGGCCACGAGGGGAGGAGATGATGTTGGGGAGGGGATTTTAGGCTATAGAAGCAGCCTGGCCACGGCAGGCAGCTCTGCCAGGGCCAAGTGCCGGGCAGGGCGGCTGCTCCCTGCTTTTCCTTGCTCTTGTGTCTCATCCATCCCTGCTGCAAAGTGCCTCCTGCAGAGAGGCCAACCCAGGCAGCGCTGGGCGGCCGGACAGGGCTCGCAGATGTCTTTGCCCCAGGAGAGCTGCCCGAGCGCTTGTTTTAAAGCCTTTGAGTCCTACAGGAGGTGTAAATCCATTGACTGTGCACGCATCGAGCCTTTGGGATAGAGTTTTTCTACAGGAGTCGTTCTATGGTGCGTTTTCATAGACCAAATACCAGCAGGGACTCATGTCCCTTGTCCTTCCTCGCCGCCGCGCTCCCCTTTGGTACCTTACTGTGAACCTCACGCCTTTTGTAAAGCCATGGCGATTTTGTACTGACCCAAGAGACTGTGTGGTGTGTGTGTGGGGGTCTCCCTGCGTGCGGGGCTCTGCTGGCATGGCACGCTGGGTCTTCTTCCCGGAGTTTGTTCCCGGTGAATCGCTGCAGCCGTGTTACTGCTCAAAGATGTAAATAAATCTCTTCTCCTGCTTAGCCCTGTGCTGCCAGTGTCTGTGTGTGAGTTATGCCCAGTGACGGCTGCATGAGCCTTTGCCCTGCTCTGAGGCTGTTTCTTTATACAAGACAAGGAGGAAGAAGAGGAATGAGAGCATCCTCACTTGAACACAAGAGACAATCCATCAGTGAATGGGGTCCCCCAGGTTTTGGGCTTGGGCACATCGCTATTTGGGTCCTGTCATACAGCCAACTCCTTTATTTGATATAACCCAAAATAACAGTTAAAAAGCCAGTTCTGACAGTGCGGATGAAGTGAGTTTCTCCTTCTCTCCCACCCTTCTTGCACATAAAGTGGGTTTTACGTTCCTAGTTAACTTCCCCAATAAAAGTAATAGGCCCTGGCCATTGCCCGCGCCCCATGTAATCCATCGCGTTATTTGGTTGCAGGGATTAAAAGCCATAAAATGCGGTGCCTCCCCCCGTCACTATCCATTTCCATATCCAGTTGTTTTGTATTCCCACATAGAAGCTCAGGGCCCTTTGTCCCCTGTTTGGAACAAGCAGGGACTCAGAAATGATTAGGAGAAATAACAGTAGGGTGATAAACAGCCAACCCACTGCCTGGGAGGTGAGGAAGCAGGGGCATGCTGAGGGTGATGCTGGGGTTCAGGGTCATGGCAATCCAGAGGCCAAGGAGGGATGTGTGGCCTCTGTGCATGGTCTGGGATGTATTGACTCCATGCATGATTTGGGCTAGAATGTCTCCGTGCAACTCTGGCTGAGGGTGCAAGGGCAGATAAATACAATGAGGAAGAGAACTGCTGTGTAAGCCAGGAAAAGAACTCAGTCTCAAAACAAAAGATTGAAGGTCAAAAAGCAGAGGAATCTGTGAGGAATGCGAAACCCCAGCTGAGACCAAAGCCTTGGCTCTTCCCCGAGTGCTGCCAGGGGAGCAGGGGGGAGACAAGGATCGTGTCCCCATCCCTATGTCCTGACCTGTGGCATGTACGAGGGATGCTGACAAGAAACCTGGAGAGGGGCTTTGGCCAAGGGCCTGTAGGGACAGGCCAAGGGGAATGGCTTTTAGCTGCCAGAGGGGAGACTGAGAGGAGCTCTTAGGCAGAAGTTCCATAGGATTCTGTGGACTCTGATTCTATTAAGGGATGGATAGCACACAATGTATAGAGATAGCAGAGAAAGGTGAGAATTTTAATGCAGTCAGTGTTGTTCTGAAATGAAAAGAAGTATTTAGCAGCCCCAGAGGAACAGAACAAAGCTGCTTTTCTGGTGGTGTGGCTGTCCCCGGCCATGACAGGCTTGGGTGCATGTCCCTTGCAGCAGCGGAGAAGCCCCTAATTTCATAGAATCACAGATTCACAGCCTGGTTTGGGTTGAAGGGACCTTACAGCTCCCCCAGCTCCAACCCCTGCCACGGGCAGGGACACCTTCCACTAGGAGCAGCTTGCTCCAAGCCCTGTGTCCAACCTGGCCTTGGACACTGCCAGACACGGGGCAGCCACAGCTTCTCTGGGCACCCCCTGACAGCGCCTCAGCACCCTCCCAGGGAAGAGCTCCTTCACACAAGGCTTGTAGGATCCCACTCCTTATTCACTGTCTGTGCTCCACGCTGCTGTTTTACAGCCCCGTTGCTTTAAATCGTTCTTTTGCATACCTGTCCCTGGGGATCTGTACCTTGAGCTCCTCTGTTGTTTCCCATCAGTCCCTACGCCGCTCTGCCTCCCCTGGGTGCTGTGCAGAGCGGTTAAAGCTTCTGGGATGCTCAGATACAGTGGGGATAAGGGGTACCCAAGGAAGATAGCTGGAATTACCAATGACTGCTTGGAAGAAATGGAACTGCTAGTTTGTAACCCCATCACATCAGTAGTTATAGATAATGTATGTAACAGTTCATAGTATAACATATTGGTATTATAGTAATCTGCTGTGATAAAGGTTTGGGGGCAGTTAATAGCATCTTGATAGTGTCAGCTAGTAATGGGGATCCAGAGCAGTGCCTCAAGCAGCACGTTGCCCCGTTCCCTGCCCTATGACATGCCGCATCCCCACCGGCTCCATCCAAAGGATTTCACCTTCTCCAAAAAGCAAAAAATCAAGGGAAAAAAAAAAAAAAAAGGAATAAATATAGAAGCTGGGTTCGTTTCGCACCGGATGGCTCAGCCCCGCAGACTCCAGATCCCACTCCATGCCACATTTTAGAAGATGTGATATGTCTGCCTCCATCCTCATCCTTCCCTGAGTCTCTGTAATCCCAAATATAACCGGGCAGGGCCCGGAGCAGCGCGCAGATCCCGGGCAGCAGCGCCCCAGCCCATGGCCACCGTCGCTGTCATCGTCGTCTTCGCCCCGTGACCCGGGACTGCCGCCGGATGAGGAGCGGGGGGGCGGCGTGCGGGAGCGCAGCCGGGATCCCGCCGCAGGAGCCGGGAGCCGAGGATGCACGCAGCTGAAAAGGGAGGTAAGGGAAGCTCGGCCGTGAGCGGGGCGCGATGGAAGAGCAGCGCGGCGGCGGCGGGGCACCATCAACCGGGGGAACCTCGGTGACGGCGCATTTGTGCTGAGTAACCATCGGGGAGGCGCGCCGGGATCCTGCAGCTCGGGGAAAATCCCGCTTTAGAGCCCTGTTGTGTAATGGGGTTGGGGGGTTGCGCTGACAACTGCCCCTCTCGGCAGGGCAGCACATAGCCCTGTCTGGGGGGCAAGCTGAGGGGCTGGGACTCGGCAAGCTCTCCCTGGGCACGGAGTGCTGAATAACCTCCCTCCTGCTCCGGGTACCCCAATAATGCCGCACCAAAACGAGCATCCTCTTCTTGCCACCCCGAAAGAGGGGTTTGTGCATTTTAGGCTGGTGAAAGCCCTTTGGGCATATTACTTTCAATGAATCCAAATGAAGTGATTTTCTGGCTTTAGATAACAGTTGTAACCTGTATCTGAACGTAGCTGTACTTCCAGCCGGAGGGGTAATGGGGGTATATAAATGCTGCTGTGAAATACTGATGTCCAGCTTATCACAGCGCATCCACTGACCTTCAACCCCCCCACTTTTTATGCTGACACAAACACAGAGCTGCATTCCCCTTTAAAAACATTACTTTAGGCCAAAACAAGAGTAAAACCACACAGTTGTGTGCATACATCATTGCTTTTGCTTTGGTCTTTCTGAGGGAGCTCCGGGCAGGGTGTTTGGGGGGGGGAGCAGGGATGGGGCTGCTCCTTATGGCACCGCTGCTCCAGGTAGGTGTTTATCCCCCTCGGCATCACCTCGGGAGCACTGTGACTTTAAATCAGAACATTTTTGATGTCTCACTGATGTGTTTGTGGCTGTTGTTACTATAGTCTTATTTTGGATACTGCCAAGGAGAAGAGAGGGAGGAGGAGGAGGAGAAGGGCTGAGGAATATCTTGGACAGGCCCCCAGGTCCACAAAGTACGGACTTTATTCACCTTCTGCATCTGGACCAGGGCCTCCATCTTCTGCTGTCCCTTCAGCTGCGGATTTCTCTTAGTCATAGCCCTCCCCGAGAACAAAATAGAGATGAAAGCTCAGCGTACCAAGGAATTCGGATGGCACAGGCAGCAGGAAGGCCACCCGGGCTGCACTATATTTAGCTGCCTGTCACACAGCCGGCTTGTTTATGGTCCCAGAAGCGCTCCCAGCAGATAGATGCAGCATTTTGGAGTGGCTGCAGCCTTTAAGGAGGAACCGCATTTTGTCCTTGAGCGCCAGGTTTTCCCTGCGCGCCGGCGGCAGCGTTGAGCGCCAGCAGTTTAATTGCTGACCCGACTAATCCACTGCGGATTAACCCCGGGGCCTCCCGCTGCACCCGCAGCCGCGAGCCCCCGGAGCTGGATTTTGGGGCAGGGTTTGCTAAACCCCATCCCGCTTCCCTGCAAAAATGCGGTTGGCAGCCCAGGGGCTGTGTGGGAAAGGGAAGTGCTGGACCGTAGTGATGGAGAGTTTGGTACCCGGATGTGGCACACAGGTTTTGGGGTCAAAATTGGGGTATGGCTCAGTGCTGACAGCGCAGGGTTGTGCTTTGTCTCACCTCCAGCTCTGCTCAGGTGGCTGAGGTTCCCTTTGCAAGGGCAGTTAGCATCATTAGCACATGAGGGATAGAATCAGGTTTCAGTTGGAATGGACCTTAAAGATCGTCCAGTCCAACCCTCTGCCATGGGGTATGTATGGGATGCAGCCAAGGATATAATGCAAGCATCTAGTTAAAGATCTAGTTGAACCCCGATCTAGTTGATGTCCCTGATCATTGCAGGGGGCTTGGACAAGACAATCTTTGAAGGTCCCTTCCAACCCAAGCCATTCTATGATTCTATGATCTATAATGAACATCCAGACCCAAAGGGGGGGGCTGCTCCTCCTGTGGGATGCTCGGGAAATGGGGAGATACCTGAAACCATTGTGGAGCTTCTCATGTGGGTCTGAGCTTTGCTGGGTGTGGATTTGGGAGATCACGGTGTGGAAATCCCAGCTGTGCCTGTACTGGATCGAGATCCTGTCATTTCCATCCACCGTGAACATTGGATTATGGATGCTTCTTCAGGGCAGATAAAGCAGCCACAGGAAGCTCTCAATATGCAAATGCTCTAAATATTACTTTTTATTCTTTATATTGAATTAGAAATAGCATTTTATGGAGTCTTACAGTAGTTTACATTACAATAGCATACGAGGCCCTGTTTTGACTGGCACTGTAAGCAACGCACAGATATCTTTCTCTTGAGGAAGTTCTTGTCTTCAGTAACCAGAAGAGGATGGGAAATGACAGCACTTCCATCCCTGAATCCTGGCTGGGAAGCAGAGAGGTGGAGAAACCTACATGTGCAGAACAGTGCAGGGAGGCTGAGGCGAGGGCAGGATTTTCTCCCACTCCTCTGAAATGAGGGGTTTGCCACGCAGGAAACTTGTGATGTTTATTCCCTTTCCCAGACCAGTGTTTTGAAGGGATAAAAAGCCCCCAAACCCTCCATTTCCTTTTCCAAGGAATAGTTTACATGGAAAACTTTCAAGGGGTTGGATGCAGGCAGGCTCTGGCTCTGCCCACATTTACTCTCAGCATTTGTTTTGCACCCAGCAGATCTTGGGAGGTGTTTAAACTGAAGCCCATCCACACCAGATTCCCAACCTGGGAGCCACAAGGCATAAGTATCTTAAAGCCACGCGGTAGAGAGCAGCTCCTGCGCTATGGCTGTGTGAATGCACCTGGTGATAAACTCTTTCCTGCTCTCGGTGGTGTTGAAAACCTGAGCTGGGTCTGTGGGGAGCCATCGGGGGGGAACCCACCTCTCAGGGCTCTTTGAGAGCATCCCATAGTGTGGAGCAGCTCCCACTGAACCCATACAGCAGCGCTGGAGGCGCTGCCAGGAGAGGAAGATTGCTCTGAATCCTTTCTGCTGAGTCAAGCTTCATTTGAATAGAATCATAGAATCACAGAGTGGTTTGGGTTGGAAAGGACCTGAAGTTCAGCCAGTTCCACCCCCTGCCATGGGCAGGGGCACCAGGCTGCTCAAGGCCCTGATGCTCATGAAGCTTTTTTGTTGCTTGGTGCCCTGTAGGCGTCCCAGCAATGCATTCCACCAGAATGCTGATTCAGTTAGGGTTGTAGGAGACATTGAAGTGGGGTTTGCTGCCTTTCATGGTGTATGTGTGTCACAAGGAGAAGGATGAGGGCGTCATACCCAGCCTTGCTCCATGCCTTGCTTGTAAAGCCACTGAGGACCAGACTTCTGGCTCCCGTACTGCTGAATTTACAGCCTGCATCCACGATGATCTGTTGCAAGCTATTCCCATGCCGATGCAACTGGGTGACTCTCCCCTTGAATCACATCCAAGCCATTCTTCCAAAACTGCAGAGCACCACATGGATTGAAAGCAGCATCGTGGGAGAGAGCAGATGCAGCCTTGGAGAGACTGCTTCAGTATTACTTTGGAAAGGATGAGCAGTTATAACCCAAACCGCATCAGCTGGGTGTGATGCAGGGCCTGTAAGTCAGGAGATGCTGCGAGCTGAGAGAGACATCATATTTTACTGCCTTATATAGCAGCCAGAACAACAAAGCTCTAATAGTGTGATGTTTCTATTAGTATTAGGTAAAACATATGCTGCCCAAATCTGTAAGAAGATAGAACCACTTTAATGGGGATGTGGTGGGTTTCTGCCTAACCTTCTGACTCATCTATATCTTCTTAACCTTTGTCATCAGCCCTCACTTACACATCCACCCAAGAGAAACCATCACTTTGCAGCTCAGAGTGAGGATATTCATCCCCTGGCCCACCCCCCAAAGGAAGCCTTCATCCCATACATCCTAAAATGAAGTAGCAATAGGAGCAGATGAGGTGAGCAACAGCCATCAGCATGGGCTGGCAGTGCCAATGGAATGTCCCTTCTGTTTTCATGGGAAGACTCAATGTGTGGAGGGGTCCTTGGTCTGAGCTCCCTGACTGTTTTCATTGTAGTATTTGCTGCTGGACTCTGACCCTGAGCACATCAGCAGTAGCCGAAGCCACCCTGTGATGACTCCCTTGTGTCATTTTCCTCCCTGTCTTTGCCACCAGCCGTTTTCCCCATGCAGACAATCACCTGCTGCAACGAGATTCAATATTTGGACTCTCTGAGTTTAAAACCCCCAAGATCTGGGCGTTGTGTTGCTTTCAATGCCAGTGCTAATGCACGCTTGCATTAGGAGTGCGCCGAGTAACTCAGCTTTGTGACTCTTTGCAAGTTGCAGGCAGGTTTAATGCAAAGCTGAGATTTTTCCACATCTATGGGGCATCTATGGCCCCACTTCTTTCTTGGCTAATGAATGTAGAACTTCTCCTGTTGCTAATGGAAACGTGTGTTTCTCAACTCCTGCCTTTCATTGTACCAGGGATCACACAGAAATGTATCTTGCAGGCTCACAAATGGCTTTACAAGGGCTGTACCCTGGATATTCCCTGGTATTTAGCAACTTCCAGCGAATGGGAAATGATGAATAAACTGCAGATAGGCAGCAAACCATCTGATTCTTACCTAAATGTCTGATCTCGGCATGAGGAATTGTATGGATGGCTCAACAGCTTCCCATTTTCCAACACTTTGAGGCTGGGGACCTCCTGAGCACAGTGTCCTATTTAATGGCTCCTTATAGCCTGGGTTTTCCCCTACATTTCTCCACTCTCTTGGTGAAGCACGTACATTTTTAGCACCTACAGCAGCCTTTGGCAAGCAGCTCCATAGCTCAGTGGTGCTGAGGAGCCAGTCAAGTCCTTAAATACTCCAAAACGAAGTCTTGGGCTGAACTGAGTGAGTTGTGTGTCATCCTGACAGCGCTTCAACAAGACTGAAAGGCAAGAAATACAGCAATATGCAGACACAGCAATGCTTTTAATGGTGTGTGCTGTCACGGAGAGGAAAGGATGGGAGAGAAGGTAGTAAGGGAGTCAAACACTAGTTATCCACTGAGGTTTCTGATAGCATGGGGTGAAACTGTCCCCTCGAAGCCTCCAGATGCTCTCAGGAGCATTATACTCAAGTTTTGGTCTCTGAGCAGAAGGAATGCTTTTATGGGAGTGGTTGTGGTGCTTTTTCTGCCATCAGTGCTCCTGCCAACAAGGGTTTCCTTCTACCGATGCTTGCATGAGGACCATGAACACCTCTGCAGTGAAACCAGGGCTGTTGCTTGACAAATCCTTGTGACTATGCTTGTCAGTGTCCATCCACTGAAGAACACGTTCACCGGAGCTTCAGCTGCTGAAGCTGAGTATTGCAGTTAGGTTTCACTACAGCAAAGGCTCAAGGCTGCCTCTGATGAAGCAAAGCAAAGGTTTAACTGAGCCTAACACTTAAAACCAACTCAAACTTTCTCAGGACCACCCTTGTTATATATTAGAAATGAGCAAAACAGGAATGGCCAGTTTGGAAGTTCCTCTATATTGCATGGGATTAACAAAGGGTTAGAGCATTTGCCCCCCTCTCTCCACCTGGATCCACATAACCCAGCCCTATGTGCCTATTCCTGGGGACAGACTGCACTCCACACAGGTAACTGCTCATACGTAGGCTGTGATGGTTCCTTATTTCTCCAGTAAACCCAAGCATGGACACGCTATCCCCATGTAGAGAGACAGGAACCACATGGCCATCCTTGACTCCAGTCCAAATAACACTTATTTATCCTCTGCTTTGAAATCCTATTTCTGGCTCTGTACCAAAAGCCTCTACCCATTTTGCTATCACGTTATGGGAATCAATTCTCCTGGCCAGCCCATGGCACTTCCTAAGTAGTGAATGGAGCCTCCAGATGAGAGGGCAAGATCCTTGCTGTATATGTCACATATACCCCAAAGCCATTTGTGCTTGATCCGTATCTCATCTCAACACGGCAATGTGAAGAGCTTGTTCTACAGGAGTAGGAACTGCAATGGGCTGGCTCCTGAGGGTTTATTTTGTCAGCTGTCACCACTGCTATGACAGTGAACTGCCAGGAAAGAAACCCTTACACATCCTCCCTGATTGCCTCAGTGCACTCAGAGACTGCAAGAGTGGAGGCTGGTGCCTATAGATAGAATATAAGAGTGATGGAGGGCTCCTGCTAGCGGGAGGGAGGGTCTAGCTAACACTATAACAGGATGGGACCAAGTTCAAGGCAGTCCCAGGCTGAGGAGCTGGCTAATTTTAGAGATAAGGATTGTTTAGAAGACAGTGTTTTTCCTAAGCTGGCCTCAGAGATGAGTTCTAAATCCTTTGGCTGTATATGTAAAAGTTTATTCACTGCTCCTTGTAAAGGCTGAGACTGATTTGACAGTTGATGTTTTGATGAGAACACAGGAGGAGGTATTTTGGTTCTGGTTTTCCTAGGACAAGAAGTAAAGCAAAGAGGGTTGGTACCACCTGCAGTGACAAGAATCAGGTGAGTTGAGTGGAGAGCAGCACATGCAATCAAGGGGCAAGACCTTGAAGCTAATTCAAATGATGCTGCATGGCTGAAGTGTTTAAAATCTTTGGCTGCTGTTAGAACACACCAGGCCAAAAATAGAAAAATTAAGGTATTATCTGAGGCAATAATGACCCACAATGCAGGGGCATTACTTCTTACAGTTCATCTGTGCTGCCCACTGGTGGTAGGTGGGGTGGTCCTAGCCAAGGAGCTTGTTGGCTGTCATCAATTCAATCAGGTTTGCTTCCCCAGGGTTAAATAAGAGGCTCTTAGTCGAAGTGCTGGCAGCTGTGGGGGCCTTCAGCCTCCTGTGGAGATGCTGATGTTGGTGCTACATGGAGAGGTAGCCAGTGGGAGAGGTGCTTCTCCGAAGAGTGTAATGAATGGGTACTTGCCAGAGTATAAACCGCTATGGGGTAGGTGCAGGATGAAAGAGCCAGCATCAACATGTGGTCATGCTCTTGCTTTTCTGCTGGAAGAGCCCTCTAGGCCCTCGGGTCAGAGCTGCTGCCTGTGGGGCACACTCTTCCCTGCTCACTGGGGTGAAGGGCTCTGAGTGGGGTGGCGACCTTGTGGCTTGGTGTGGTGGCTGGGGAAGGGCTTTGGTTTGGTCTGTGTTTTATCAGGATGTGGGGCTTCTGGGGTGAATGTGGCGCTGAGGTCGACACAGTTGTCAGTTCTACACCCAGTTCGGTTTTAGGGCAGGAAAGATGTCTGTACTACACCAAGTTTTGGATGGTGACCTAGATAAGTGTCAAAATACCTTGTTACTGAAGATGTATGGCAATGGCTGTGCTGTAGGCCTGGGTACTGAACAAAAAGGTGGTGGCTGTTGTTTTTGCAGGCTATCAAAAGCTTATCAAAGTGCTTCAGTTTATGCACGTGTTAAAGCCTCCTCTTGCTGGCAGCCTGGCTCCTAGCACAGCTCCCGGCCCTGGTAACGTGGTAGTGTGTGATGGGGTGGGTTACTAAAGGGTTCTTTAGGGTGTAACTGTGGCTGAATGCCATGGATGCTCCTTGTGAAGTGTCAAGGAAAGGCAGAGGACTTAAAGAGCCTGTGCGGTGCTGTTTGGTTTTGTGAAAGCCCATTTTATAGAGCGCTTGCTATAGGAATGTCGGAGGGCAGCCTGAATTCTGTGAATTAAAGGTTAATTAAAGGTGCTTTGAGAAGGGAAAAGGCAAAAATGTTAATTCTCCGGAGTACATTTTGATGGCCCAGTGACTCACTGCGAGGAGAAAGGTTCATGTAAGCATGGGGAGACAGGAATGGGGAAAGAAATTACTGCAGGGAGAAGGGACTGCCCTGGGCCACGGTATGAACGTGGAAATGTGAAATACGCTTGAGGAATGTGAAAGCTGCTTGAGCAGGTCTTATCTTTCTTAATGCGTGCGTTCTGAGGCAGCGATAGATGCTCGTGTTATACAGCATAGCTGGTGCTTCCCGCATGCCTACCTATGCGCACACACCTGGGCTTGGGCTTCTTGCAGAAACTCTTTGTGCAGGGAGAGTTAACAGTGTTCACAGTGAAGTAACTCTGGGAGAAGTCTTTGGTGTACTGAGTTTTAAAGGTATTGCTCCAGGTGGTAAAGGAATGCTCGAGCTATAGTTGTCATTTGAGCAACACTCCACAGGTTGAATGTGTTTGCGAAGTAATAGGAGTGTAATATTTCACCTTAGCTGCTTCCCTTAGTTGGAGGAGAGGTGGAAAGATGAAGTTGCACCTCAGCGTAGTTGGTGCTTGATTACACCTACAAAAGGAGACTTTCCCCAGGAGAGGCTGCAACCCAGAGACAAAGAGGCTGGCAATTCAATTGCCTCTTCCAAGGTCAGTAATGGGGAGAGTTTGTATCTCTTGAGTCTTGAGCAACATACAGTCCTCCTTAGCATGTCATTAACATCTCCCACAGCCTTAATGGCACCTGCCAGCCTTAGCATTCAAACAGAATACATCATCACTCTGCAGTATCATTAGCCACCGTTCAATAAATCTGCAAGGATGTTAATGAATTTTCCCAGCTCTTCCTTCACTTTCCTCTTTGGAAGTCATGTGCCATTTAACATGTTATCTGATTTGGTTTTCTTTGTATATGGCTTTCCTTATACTGTAAATCTCTGAAAGACAGAAACTGTGTGGCCCTTCATTAGCCCAACTTAAGGGGAGAAGGGAATATTACTCTATATGTTCTCTAAAGCTAAAGTTTTCACATGGCAGAAAAGTGCATGGGTAACTGCAGCTTCAACAATGGGCTTCCCTAATCCCTTCTCTTTGTTTTTGGAACAATAGTAATTACAAGCAAGGATGGGGCTTTGAAGTCTCTTTTCTCCTCCCTTCTCTGCCCCCATATTCCCTGGAGAGGCTGCTCTGCCCCTACTCAGTGCCTGCTGCTGATGCTGTGCAGAACCTCTTTCTTTAGGGCAGAGCTTCAGGACTATGGTGGTGGATCTCCTTGGAGGGAAAGCAAGCTCTGATCCCGCAAAACTCTGGGACAGATGTGGAAAGAAATGAATTAATAATGGATTCAACAAGGAGAAGCAATTTATTTTCCAACTATGACTGTGCTTTGCCTCTGCAGACCTGGCAGCAGCGTTAACACTGGGTAGGAAACTGTTGAGCCGAAGACATGCTGTGAGGCTCCTGTGGGCAGTGGCAAGGAGATTGCAGCTGGGGAAGTACAATATGGGACTTGGAGAAGGGCAGCTGTAATTCCTGCTGGAATGAACCTCTCCTCTTGCTTGTACCCTTTTTCTATGAGAACATTCTCAGTAGTGCTTTGCCCTTGCTGCCTAATGCAGGCAGGTCCTTGGTGCTCACCAGTGACAGACAAGTTTTGGAGTTAGGAGATGAAGGTTTGCCTAAGCTGAGCTTCTTGAGTGGATGGGTAAAGGTGGTAGAGCAGGCTAGATCCCAAAGGCGATGGTTTAAGATGGGGAATAGGTTGTGTAGGGTGTTGTGTTGTGCCAGATTCCCCAGTGCATTCCCTGTAACAGACTGCAGTTGCGTCCAGTGTAGGCAAACCTGAGTACACATTGAGAAGTTACACAGCCTCAGTGTGCCCCCTTCACCTGACAGCCTCTTTTTGTGTGTGTTTGAGCTGTTCTGAGTAAGCAAAATAAAGGAAAATCATCTTGAACCCCCAGATTTCCCACTTTCATCCTAGAGCACAGGAATTGTATCTAAGGTGT
The DNA here is from genome assembly GCA_017639245.1 of Myiopsitta monachus. Classification (NCBI taxonomy): domain Eukaryota; kingdom Metazoa; phylum Chordata; class Aves; order Psittaciformes; family Psittacidae; genus Myiopsitta; species Myiopsitta monachus. The sequence goes on from CM029923.1 coordinate 62,756,047, forward strand.
GACTATAACAGATTTACAGATGTGATCCCTAGTAAATGTACCTGTGGTTTTATTATTTCTGTATTAGTTGCTGCATATGGGCACCAAGGGGAAAGGGGACCCATTCCTACTGGTGAGCATTGCAGTCCAGGCACCGCTCTGTACCAAGTGACATATTAAGAGCCAGGTTGGACAGAGCCTTGGGTGACCTGGTTTAGTGTGAGGTGTCCCTGCCCATGGCAGGGGGCTGGAACTGGATGAGCTTAAGGTCCTTTTCAACCCTGACTATTGTATGATTCCATCCCAGTAACAAGGGGGTAGAAAATACATTATTCAAACCTTGAGTTCAAGCTGTTGCTGCTGCTAACTCTGAACCGGTGTCCTGGGTTCAGCAGTAGCAGTCATTTTTCTCCTTCTTAGTAGCTGGTGCAGTGCTGTGCTTTTGACTTTTGGCCTGGGAACAGCGCTGATAACACCGATGGTTTCAGTTGTTGCAGTAATGTTTAATCTGATCAAGGACTTTCTGAGCCTCATGCTGTGCCAGGGAGGAGGGGAAGCCGGGAGGAAGCAGAGACAGGACAGCTGACCCAAACTGACCAAAGAGGTATTCCATACCACAGCACGTCATGCCCACTATAGAAACTGGGGGCAGTTACCTGGAAGGGTTACATCACTGCTGGGTCGGGCTGGGTATCGGTCGGTGGGTGGTGAGCGGTTGTATTCTCTTCCCTCGTTATTTCCCTTCTCATTATTATTGGTGGTAGCAGCAGTGGTTGTGTTATACCTTAGTCATGGAATGCTCTTATCTCAACTCTGGGAGTTACATTCTTACCATTCTCCTCCCCATCCCTCTGGGAGTGGGGGGGAAGGAAGAGGGAGGAGTGAGTGAGAGAACTGCGTGAGTTATGGCTGGGCTTAAACCATGACAACCGCTTACCTCAGGTTGGTTCCTTTGAGTTTGCTGTTTGTAAATCTGCTTGGGGTTTTGTGAGAGAACTTTGGGTCCCAGCTGTTCCTTGTTCACACTGCAATGTCAAATAGCAGGAGCTAGGGAAACATGACCAGGTATGGCTGCACCAGGTGCCCACTGCCCTGGAGTGTTAATCAGGAAAGTTTAAGTCAAGTATCTGTAATACAGAATCCTAGAATGGTTTGGGTTGGAAGGAACCTTAAAGCTCATTTAGTCCCAATCTCTTGCCACAAGCAGGGACACCTTCCACTAGACCAGGTTGCTCAAAGTCCTGTCCAGCCTGGCATGTCAAGTTATAGTTGGTGCTTATTGATGTTAATAATACTTTAGAAGCAAACACACTATTTTTCTAAGGACCTTCTGTTTCTTCTGTAAGAGATTGAAGGTGTACTCATGTCTGGATGCTATGGCTTCCTTTTGCCTTCAGTTTTTGCTTAAATTAAGACTAAATCCATTTAGGAGAGTTTAATAGTGGTCATTTCCTTTGGAGCAACCCTCAGCTCCTCTGTTCCGTGTAAAATGAAATCATGATTTACTGTGACTGCAGAATGAGCGAGGTACGGCTCATCAGTTGTTCAAGGACAAGACACACTTTGTGTTGGTCTGAAGTCTGTTTACATGTGAACAGCTAAGAATAGATTGCTGAGACCTGACAACACACACAGCTCAGCAGTCGGGGGGAGCACTTCTTCAGCTGGGTGCCACCAGCCTGAAGCCAGTAGTGGCACAGGCCAGGGCTTGGGATGCTGCTGCATCCCTTGTGGTGTGCTGTATGAATTAGCGCTGTGGCTCTGGACACCCAGCAGTTACTTGCCCACAGGCAGAGGCAGTGTTACTCTGAGCCAGGGATGCCCTTTAGGTTTTTGGAGGCTCATTGCAGAGCTGCTGTGCCGCCCCTCCTCCTCTAGACTGCAGAATTGGCTGTGTCAGCCGGTAACTCGGTGACCTTGGCCCGTTCCCAGGGAACACACCTTTCACTGGTGTGACAGATCGTAATGTCGATCGCTATTTGGAGAACACACCTGCAGTAGCCCAGCCCTCGAGCTGAAGGACCTCTTTTGGGCAAGGGATGTGGCTGCCAGAGCCCATGACAGCCCAGAGAAGGAAACGGGGTAGATCTTGCTAAGTAACCTCTGTGGCCGCTATCTCCCTGCGGCTGCTGCAGCGCTTCCAGCGCCTCATCACTGATTAACTTAACGACGCTTCCAGCGGGGGCCTGAAGCCCGACCAGCTCGGACGCTCGGGCGGCGGCCTCGCCGATTGCTTCCGGGCCCCGGAGGGGCGGGACGGGGAGGAAAAGGAAGGGAAGGCGGGGGGGCGGCCTCCCGGTGCCGTCCCGCCCTTCTCCTCCCCTCGGGGCGGCCGGAGCACTCGCCTTCCCCTCCTGCCCGCGGCGTCAGCGGAGCCTCTCCGCCCGGTGCGCCCATGAGCCTGCTCGGGAGCTACCGGAAAAAGCCGGGCAGTGACGGCTATGAATCTTTACAGCTGGTGGACAGCAGCGCTGACGGCGGCGGAGGGGGCAAGGCCGGGGCCGGTGCGGCGGGGACGGGTGGCCGGAGCCCTGCGCGGCACCATCAGCATCACCAGTACCAGCAGCACCAGCAGCACCAGCAGCAGGCGCAGCCCCGCGCCGAGGGCGGCAGCACCATGGACAGCTCAGGTAGGAGCGGGCCCGCCCGCCGCCTCCATGGGGGGTCCCCGCCGCACGCGTGGGGATGAGGAAAGGGGGAATGTTGGGATGGGGAGTGCGGAGCTGGGTCTGCTGCTTCATGGTGGGGTTGTGTTAACAGCCAGGGGTGCCTGGGAAGGGAGGCTGTGGAGGGACAATAGCCGCCCTTTGTCCAAGGGAGGGCGGCGGGAGGAAGGTGATCCCTGCAAGGGTTACATGAGGAAATCACCGGCTCATGGTTGACTCCTCTGATCACCCCCAAAGAGAAAAAGGTTGTTCAGGAGCTAAAATAGATGGAGCGTTTTGGGTTCTTTCCCCAACTGACTTATTTCCCAGAATAGTCATTACTTTTTTTCCCCCCTCATCAAACTGAATTGGATTAATTGTGATAGATGATGCACTCTGCATGAACCATTTTTAATCAGGGAGTAGGGGACCAGATGGTCTTTACGACTGGTAATGGGATAGAGAGCTCTCCACCTCTAAATCACAGGTTCAAATTTGCCTGGATAACCAGTAATCGAGAGTGCTCATCTGATGGCTTTTAAGTGATCTTTCCACTTTAAGGTTTTAACCTTAAGGTTTAAGTTTTTAACCTTAAAACAACCTTTTTCTGAAGGGGGGAAAATCCACCCCAATGAGCTATGTCTTGGCTTGGATGGGGAGATTCTTACCTTGATTTTTGTTTTCGCATTTGCTCTGCTGTAATAAGAGTTGCGTTTTCCTCTTCCCCCTCATTGCCATTTGAATTTGCTTTCAAGCATTCTTTTGAGGCTTGGCTTTGGTTTTTAACTTGTTTTACTCCCGCGCTTTAGAAATGCATTCGAATTTGCTGCTGTGATATCTCTGCTACAATTGTTTGTAATCATAGGATGTGTCAGTAGCTGCCTACTCGCAATAGGCTGCTGTGTTACAGTTATTTGGATTCTCACACTGGCATCTGCTGAGATGGTGAGATATTGCGGTCAGCTTAATGTGTATCATTAAAGCTATTACCTGAATGAGTTTCCTGGAACTTTAAGAACCAAAGGTGTCCATGTGGTGGAAGGTGGTGCTGGCATCAGACAATGTGGGAGCGTGCTGCAGCTCATGGCAAGTCATGGCTTTTGTCTAGCGCCAGCTCAATGTATTATTGAGCACTGCTGTTGTACTTGTTCTGTTTGGTTTCCTCAAGCCAGTCCACTCCCGGATGAGCTCATGGATAGTGAGAAAATACCCTCTTTTAGAGGCTTTGTGCAATATTCACCTCTAACTATCAAGACATCCCAGAGCATTAATTGTATTGATGCCCTCTATCAGTTTCTAGAGTGTTCTCCCCTTAACCACATGGGCTTGATCAAGGGCTGCCCCTGGGATTTGGAAACTAATAGTGGAGAGATCTGTGCCAAGAAGAGTTTGCTTCCTTTAGCTCACTTTGGTACTGCCACTACCTGAATTTTACTGGCACTACACATGACACACCTGATACTCAAGCAGCATCAAACCTCAGGTGTTAATATGCCCCTTGAATCAAATTTATAGGTTCATTAATGCTTAATCTGTTTTATAAGGGCTTTTTGGTGGGTGATTCTGAATCTTCACATGAAATTAAAACCAGGTGTATTGAGTGTAATGCTCTATTCTAAACCTGAACTCCATACTCCTTCCTGCCTTCTTCGTTTGAACACTTTATGCTGATAAATGCCTAATTTTAATCAGTTCATTGCAAAAACATTTTTCTTTGTCAAGTATGAAATTACGAGAGCTTAAGGAACCCAATCCACCCCTCAGGTGTACTTGTGGTTTCTGGTGCTTTGATAATTGGAGCTGCTCGTGAGTTGTGGGACACGATTTATCTTTAATGCAGTGGGAGGATGGATCATTATGGGGGGAAATGGGGAAGCAGTGTGAGAGACAGGAAAATCAAGTGGCTGGGGATTTGGCTTAATAGGAGCAAAGGAAAAACACCACCCACCTTCTGGGCTTTGTTGTATAGAATAGGGAATATGTTTGTGTGACAAATACTTCAGGCTTTTCCCACAAATGGTCCCAAATGTCTAAGTCACTAAGATAGGCAGTGGTGAAGCCATCAGGTGGGAAAAGAGACCTGAATTCCTTGGGAAGGAGAAGGGTGAGATAAATTGGTGATGGTGCAAGGGAGGTGCTGCTGGGTTTTGGTGGGGCAGGGGAGCCTTTCGTCTGTGTCATTAGGGGGCAAGCCCCTTGAGGTGCCCTGGCCACATCAGAGCTTGTTAGGGGCTTCCCACACACTTGACCTCCCTATGCTCCAGGTTTCCCTTTATTTTCTGGTTTTAAACAGTGGTTTCATGTGTGGTGGGATCCGCTGCTGCCTGAGTTATTGAAATGGCTGCTTGTAGCTAAGGAGTGGAACTGTCCTGGGGTACAACTCGGTGTCAGTAGGCAGTGTGGGCCACTGGGTGCAGCAGGCTGTGAGTGCAGCACTGTGATTTGTCTGCCTCGGTGCAGTTAAATAGCATCTTCAATTACGTTAAATAGCTGGAGAACCAAACCTTCCTTTTCTCTCCCCATGTATTAACTTTCATCTGCACCAAGGCAAGGCTCTCTGGGCATAGAAAAATGGCCTTTGCTCTCTGCAAGATATGCCTGCGGATGAAGCAATTACAGAAGTTAGACGGGTGAGGATTTGTGCTGCAGGCAAAGCACTGGCAATTCTGGGGCAAATTGCAGTCGGTTTAGCTAGTGTGGCTGTATTCACTATTGCTGCAATGACACTAACTCACACGAGCTGAGGAAGTGGGCCCCTGTTGGGTTTGTCTATTAATTTTCTTTAATTCAAAGTATTAGATGTTAAAGCATCATCTCTTAGTGCAATCTCATACACGGCTTCTTGCAATGAAAATAATCAGTGGCTGCAGCTTCGCTGTAATGTCCGAGTAGTTATGATTATTGGCTTCATGGTTTTTGGACTGATGTTGCTTGGTGTTGAGAGAAAAAGGGGAACAAAAGCTGGGAACTAAGATCACCATGTATGTGGGAAGGGGGTGCTGTTGGAAGCCAGGATCTGATTGGGGCTGGAAGGGAGATGGTACAGAGGGGGCTCTGTGCTGGTGTCTTGGGGGTGCTGGCACTGGGATGGAGGGGTCTGGCCAGGCTGTATCCAGTGGCTAAGCATGGAAAAATCCAATTTTCAAAGTCTTTGGGATTGGTAAATGCTTCTTGGTTCAGTTTGCTTACAATTTCTGCCGCCATCATCCGTGCCATGCAGAGGAGCACTGACATGGGCTATTAGAGTGAAGTAGTGATGATTTAAGTTGCTCGAGGTATAGCCTGGGGTACCTGTGTGCTCACAGGCAGCATAAATGGAAACTCCTGCCCACAGTGATTTGAGCGCCTTGCTGTTAGGCTTGGGTTTAGCTCAAAGGAGCTTTATTTCAGGTAGGGTGGCTGTAGGAGTTTACTGCTGGCATCTGATGCTGCTGATGTGATGACCTTGCCTTCTCTGCGTTAAACTTTGTCAGAATTGAACCATTCAGAATGAACTATTGGTCAGTGTGTGGTTTCAATCTCAGATTTACGTCTCGCAGTGTGGTCTGTTCAGACAGGTTTATGCTTATCTAGGTTTAGATTAGACATTAGGCAGGAGCTCTTCCCTGTGAGGGTGCTGAGGCGCTGTGAGGGGGTGCCCAGAGAAGCTGTGGCTGCCCCATCCCTGGCAGCGTTCAAGGCCAGGTTGGACACAGGGCTTGGAGCAAGCTGCTCCAGTGGAAGGTGTCCCTGCCCGTGGCAGGGGCTGGAGCTGGCAGAGCTTTAAGGTCCCTTCCAACCCAATGCAGTCTGGGATTCTGTGATGCTTTAAATTGGCATAAAACCTCTGTGCATCTTTAGCACATGCCCTTAACTGCTGAATGTTCAGCTCCTGGTGAAGTGTTTAAAGCAGCTTGTATGGAATATGCTAGATGCAATATAGTAACGTGATCACAGCACTTTAATGGGACCTATATGTTACTGCTACCTGCCAGTTCTTCCAGAAACCATGCTGGACTTGGGGCTGGAAGTTTGAGGATGGTGAGAAGGAGAGATAAAGGGAGATTTGAGCTTAAGCTGTCAGGACACAAACCATTGTGAGTTCAAAAAACAAATTGGTCTCTTTGGTGTTAAGTGCTCACAAGATGAGGAGCAGGCAGTGAAGCAGCAATTCATTTAGGTTTTTGCTGTGGCATTCAATAATGTTTTCTTAGCAGTTGGCTGAGCATTAAAAGAAGAGGTTCTAGGAAATAAGATATAAGAGTAACAGCAAGGACATGTGTTAGAAAAGGGGAAAACCCTCTTTCTGTGCTCTTGTATGGTGTTTATAAAGGAGCCAATCTGCAGAATAGCTTTGAAACACTCGGGGGATAGGCTTGCCTGTGCTATGTGCTTCCTTGGGCAGAGTAACCACAAAAGGAAAGGGCTTTAAATAAATAGCAAGTGTTGAAGCTGGGATTTCTTGAACTGTTGTCCACTTGCAAACATAATCTCTTGTACTCTGGCGATTCCTTTTCACTGAGTCAGAAGAGAGACGTCTCCATGTCACTGGCACAGGGACAAAGCCCGCCGCTGACAATGTTGTCTTGTATTCTCTTCTAGCTGCATTTTCCACCGGGGAGGTTGGGTTTAATAACCCTTTTGTTTGGTTGGGTGTTTTGGACACTTGAATGATTTGGGGCTGGCAGTAGTGCTTTTCTTTCCTTGTTGTTTTGACAGGGAGGAGAAGCAGAGAGAATGGCGATCAACTTCAAAGAGCAATTGCCTGGATTGTGCTGGGAGCTCAGTATTCCAGCCTCACACGCGTTCTGCTCACTGCAGGATGAGCTTCATAAGGGAAAATATAGAACAAATGAAGCAAATTTAGCACAGTACTGGGGGGTGATTCCCCCCCCCAGCATCACTATTCTAAGCAAGGAAACAAACCCCCTTCTTCATGGAAATCCTCCATATTGCTTCGTTGGTGGTGCAAGCAGCATTCTTTAGTTGCTGCTTCTCAAGAGAAAGCAGAAATAGCTTCATTCTTCACATGTCCATGAAGTTTACATTTAGGCAGTCTCAAACAAGCCTCCAAATACAAAGCCTTGGGCTCATACTGTATTAGTTCTAGCATTTTATCATAGGAGAGCACAAAAAGAAGTCCTCGGGCTTCTCTGCCCTACAGGGTGCTATGTGGTGCCAGTGGCTCCAGTGCTTCCCGTGGGAGGGGAGGGATCCTATCCCAGCCTGGACAGAGAAAGGGACATTTGGATGTGCATTGCGCAACAGAAACACACAAATCTGCCTGTGCCAGCAGTTCCTTAATGTGTGAACCAAAATCTGTTCCTTTTCAAAGCATCTCCATTAGGAGCTTCTCAGTTCATCCTATTGCCTCTCTTTCTCCCAGTGTCTGTACTATCCAAGCACCTTGTCAGCTTACAATGGCTTTATTTTCCCAGCCTGACTTCATCTGAAAAGGATGCTTGTAGCTTTTGGCAGTGAGAAGGGCACTTTACCTGTTAGAGGTAAAGCTGCCAGGAAGCTCTTGGGCAGGTAGTAATGCATCTTGAAGTCTTGAGGCAGTTTCTATCTGTTCCAGGCAGAAGGTCTGGATAGGTGCAGTGCCAGGCTGGAAAGCTGCAGGTAAACCCAAGCAACAACAAGAAAGCCTCAACTATTTGCTCACTTGAATGAATTATTGAAGCTCTCTTAATGCTTGGGTTGTCTGCACCACAAGATGGGTCTGGGCTGAACACTGAAAGACTCTGGCTCTGCCCGTGTTGAAGATGGCTGTGTTCTGGGGGAGACTCATGATCTGATGAGCCCTTATCTTGCATTAGGCTCCTTGGCTCATAGTGCATCTCCTGCCTCCCTGTGCCCTCAGAGAGCCCAAACATCTTCATAGCTTGCTCTGAAACTTCCCTTTGGCCACCCCAAAGTCATTGCCAGAGGCTTTTTAACCTCTTTTCTTGGGCATTACATTTGCTAAAGCAGAATTCTGCTTGCCTGCCTCCATTATGTGTTTTAAAGCATCAGGATCAGTGAAATCTGGGATTGGGGGTCTCAGTGATGGTGTTACCAAGTGTTGGAGCCTGTTCTGCTGTTGTTGTCCTGCAGCTCTTCTCTGCATGTGTTTTGCTGTTTATTTTAAAGGATAACACATGAAGATTCTTGTTTTCAGCTTTGTAAGGAATTTACCAGGAATCTGGGACAGTGATGGAAGAGGGGACAGGTGAGGCTGAGAGCAAAAAAGATTAGGAAAATAATCAGTTTTCAGGGTCAGTGTGAGTCTGAGCAGCTCCCCAAGTAATTTCTGCAGGTAGAAGCACTCTCCTTTCCTTTGAATGCCCTTTATCACTGTTTTAGCTGCTTCTGTTGCTGCTGATTTCTCCCTAGCCCTACTGTAAACCACTGCTCAGGGCCTATTGAAGAGTTGATGTAATTATGACACGTGGGCTACATCTGATATAAAAGAAGATGTAAGTGCATATAATAGCATAGATGTTTTAGAGAGTTGCTTAAATGTGATAAAGCTCAGCTGTCCAGAAAAGGGATACATGCTGGAAGGAATGGTTAGGGAGGACTGAGCTTTAGGGTACTGAGATTGTGCTCTTAAAGTGTAGCTGACAAAGCACTTGGATATAAAGGCTATCGATTATCACTGGATGTAAAGGAGCCACCTGCCCAGAGATACTCATTTAGAAATACAACCACCTTCCCCTTGAAAGGGGAGCTTAAACCCTTCCAGTAATGTCTGCAAATTGCTTTGTGATCACCTGAAAGATGAAGTGCTGAGCATGGAAGACGGACTCAGTGTGGGGAACAGTGGGACCTGGGGATGCGGAGGGTACTCAGGGATGCAAGAACTCTGCTCTGCCTAGGTCTGTTTGATTGTCTGTCCATACACACATACGCCCTCCATACATGACATGCCTATATGAGGATGCTCTACTCATGTGTGGCAGGAATGCCTGCACCAGGGCTGCTTCTCCTCCCATTCACACGCTGCATGGGCTCTGCAATGCTGAGGTGAAGCCCGTAAATACAGTGAGCACCCTGCTTTAGCAGAAGGTGTCCCTGCCTGTGGCAGGGCGTTGGAACTGGATGAGCTCTAAGGTCCCTTCCAACCCGTTCTATGATGAGGGGGCCACAGCAGCCTGGCTGTGTATCCCTTAATGCTGGTGTGGAATCACGTCCCGTGGTACGGAGGCTTTGCTGGGATCGCTGCCTGCAGGAGGAACGTGAGCCGTGGCTGCTCCTCTGCCGGCTGCGGGGTGCTGGGGGAGGCAGCAGCACAAATAGTCTCAGTTTTTGCTGAGTGTTCCTTAGGAACAATGCAGGCATTGTTGCTGAAGCCACAACAATGGCTCAACTTCTTTCAGCGCGGGGACCTTTAAAAGGCCATTGCTACAAAGGCTCCCTTGCTCCCCTTTCATGACGTGTCCTGGTAATAGTCTAGGGGGGAAAAGGCAAGCAAACAACCCTTCCCCCCTCAAAATACTTTGTGGGGAGGGAGGAAGCAGCAGCAAGTGGCAGAAACCTTCCAGAAACGTGGAATTTGGGACATGTATGTAGCAACTAACAAGTTTTTTCTCATCGTCGTGTCAGGATCTCGTGGTACCATTGAAAGAGAATACAGAGGAGCATTTAATACTCCCAAACGAACCTCTTTTTGGGGAGGGTGGAACATGAAGGCTTTAATACTCTTCTAGAGAAGACCCATGGTGAGGGGCAGGGAAGGTTTAGCTCTGTTCTCACTCCATCTCTACAGAAAACACAGGCAGTAGCTCTAAGGAAAGTAAAATACAAGTTGACATTGACGATACTGTTACATATAGTCTGGGCAGACTGAGGTAAACCTGCTTCCTTTCCTATGGTTTCATGTCTGCTTTTTGTCTGCCCTTTACAGGCAAAAAAGGGTCTGTTGATTCTTGATAAGTAACCTCTGAAAGGCAGCACTTCAGTTTCCAGACATCTTGCTTTCACCTCCCTGCTCTCAAGCTAGATATTGCTTCATCAGCATTAATCTGCAGACTGACGTGGTCTTAAATGCCTCTTAAATGAGAGCTCATTTCCCCCTTAATTCCCTGAGGAGCTGGAATTCATGGCCTGTGGTTTGGAGGGATTGTGGGTTGCCTGAGGAAGGCTGCTGCTCAGGGACCTCCCAGGCAGATGAGGACCACAATGTGCAGATCTGGCAGGGAAAGCTTCCAAAGTGGGCATTTCCTGCTTGTTCTGACCAGTGAGCATCTCCATCAGCTGGTGCTAGTGTGGGACCCTCTGTTGCTGGTCCTTCTGTGGGCTCCTCTGAAAGCTCTGGCTGCTGGAGATGGTAGCTGGTGCTGAAACATCCCCCATCACTCAGGGTCACACCGGGATTATTCACCTACTTCTGGCCCCAAAACTCTATCTTTAAACATGTTCGGTGGTTTAAGTGTCTTTGCTTTTGAGGCTGAGCACTGTCACTGCTTGTGGGACTGAAGCAAGGGGAGGTGGGGTGAGTGGCCTTTCATGAGGGGGAGGTGTTTCCCTTTAGGAGACAGTGCAGTTTCTTCCTATGTCCATGTGCAGAAGATGAGTTTCCTACTTCAGCTGCTATATATGCTTTGATGCTTTTGCCCCACTAAGTGCAGACAGAGGACAGCACGTCTCCTGACGTATCAATGAGTGTCAGCCTCTCTGCAACCTCCCTACACCCCAGAGTTGTCCTCCTAAAGCACTTCATGTCACTCTGGAGTAATGCCTGTGCCTTTGGTGAGCAGGTCACGGTAGGACATCAGGCGGAGGAGCTGTGCTCACCCCTTCATGTACAGGGCTGATGGTGAGAAAGGAGTGTCACTGGAATGCTACCATATGATGTAGTGCTTGTAAGGAGATGTAGCAGGTTGCTGCTGCACTTGGTGTCTGCTGGAGGTCTCTTCTGAACACAGAGTAACCTCTTCTTGGAGCAGGCATTAGGTCAGAGCAGGTACCTTTACCCAGAACAAACACAAACTTCACTTTGTCAACTGAATGAAGTTGTCTCTTTTCCATGCTGCCCCATTGACTTGAAGTGCTTCAGTGATATTGTCATTGCCGTCACCTACAGAGCTATTGAGCAAGAGCTGTCCCGTGCATCTCAGGCAGCAGTAAAACCACTACATTAGAAGTTTCTTTATTGGGAAATGAAGAGGCTGCTGTTAGCGAGCGATCCCTCTGAAACCTGTGCTACAAATACAGGTCAGAAGCTTGTCTCTGAAGTGTACCGAGCCTTTGGGGGAATATCCGGTAACTGGGTTGACAAAGAGTACTTGCCCTGTAAGGAACAAGATGCATCTCATACACATGGAGGCTAATTCTCTGTAACAAGACTTCAAGACAGCAACTCCAGCCCATGTCAGCTGTATGTCAACATGCCAAGAACCGGGACCCAAGCCATATGGCAGGCTCCTGCATTGCGAACTTGCAGCAAACTATTTCTGTGCAGACAAGCTTGTGAGCCCCTTTCTGCTGTACCAGAAGACGCTTCCGGGGCTCATGCTGGGTCTGTGATGGTTAGTTTTGGCTTTGGCTGCAGGATAAGTGAATGGGTGCATGGGATGCAGTTCCCGGTGGGATAAAGGCAAGAGAGAGGGTGTCCTGCGCCTTTTGCCTTTGTGCTAAGGGGAAGAACTGTTCCTCCCCTCCGGGTGGTAGGAAGATCTTTCTGAGCAGGAAAGTGCTATTACACCAGTAACTCATTATCCTGACCAAGGTAGTGGTGATCACCTCATCTGCATGGTGAAACCTGAACCTCCTTCCTGCTGGGCTCTGACAGGGAACAGCGACTGGCTCATCCCTTTGGACTCAGCGAGTGTCCTTGGTCCTTCTTCTACAACAGAATAGGTCATAGTCATCCTTTAGAAAGGTCTCTAGGAGCTCTGGAGGTCTCCGTTTACAAGAGGGACTTCGCACAGAAATATTTTATTCATCAAAAATGCAGGCTACCGTTTCCTTTTAATCACACCTTCTTTGCCTGTTCTTCTGGGGCTTGGTAGTATTGTCTGGTTCATGTGTTAGTGCATTAACCCCTTCTGCCCCTTTATGCCCTTTTATGTTTTGTAGGAGATGGTGCTTAGCAAAGGAGCCTTTTAATGCATTTATTTTGTTCTGCTATGAACAGTTTGTGAAGACTGTATCATTCCTAGTAACTGAGAAAGACTTTGTCAGCACTGAGGATGCTGCTTTCATCCTTTAACTAAAAGATAACTGAGCAAGTCACTGCACCTGGTAAAGTGTCAAGTGCTGCTGCATTGTAAGCTTCCACAATAGCTAACTTGTACCTATGTCATGTTAAATCCTAAATACTGTGTTTGTGCTCTTGGTTAAGTAGCACCCTTTCTGGTTTAGTGTACATAGTAAATTTGGAATTACTTTCTGGTTTTAGAAATACAGTGAAATTCTTATTCTGTGTTTCTCCCCATCCCCTTTAGGGTTGATTTCTGAAGATTCCAGGTTTTCCATACTCTTGAAAGCCTTTCTGGTGCTCTCCTATAGCATTTCCAGCTGTAAAAATCTGCCCAGTGCCATTGGTCCCCTAATCCCTTTGTTCCCTCTTTCCCTCTTCCAAGTTACCACCTTTCTGCCTTCCTTTCTTTTAAAAGTTGACCTCAAAACTGAAAGTACCTTCTGAACAAAACCTCCTCATTCCACCCCTGGCTTCTCTAGCACAGAGTAATATGGAAACGAAGTTATTGAAGAGAGGTCAAACACTTGATTCCATTCTTGGAAGCCAGTGAGACACTTTGATTTTCTTTCTTCCTCGTTGTCCTTAATCATACTTGAAGTAGATACTTACAAGTGGTTTGGCAAAAGAAACATTCCTATGCCTTGAGAAGGCCTCATTTGTTCTGAGGCTGGCAGAGCGCAGAGGAGAAGAGATGGCCTCTAATTTTACTGCTCTAGCACACGGATCACGTGCATGACCACACCAGAGTGCATTAAGCACCCTCTGTGCACAGGGGAATAAATAGCATCACTTCACTAATAGTCTCCAATTTAAAGATGTATATTATATTTATTGATAGCTCATTCTGGGTTTGAAAGAGTGAATGCCATTTAAATGGGTTTGGTATTCTACAGAGTAAATCAGTGAGAGCTTTTTTAGCTGTAGCTTTTTTCAGAGCATCACAGAATCCCAGACTGGTTTGTGTTGGAAGGGACCTTAAAGCTCATCCAGTTCCAATCCCAGGGGCACCTTCCACTAGAGAAGGTTGCTCCAAGCCCTGTCCAACCTGTTTCTTAATAGTCTGAATGCCTCAAGAATATTTCTTAATAGTCTGAATGCCTTCTGATAGTGATGGTTAGTTATGTGAGTGATATTTCAATAGTGTGTATCTAACACCACTTAGGGACAGAGAAGTGATAGCTGTAAGGTCTCTTTATACAAATACAACAAGCACTGGCAATGCCCCATCCTGCATTAACCATGCTAAATCTTCCCTATTTCTGGGCACCAGAGTGAGTAATAATGACCAACATGTTCCTTTTCCAAAGGAGCTGTCCTACGGCTCTAAAGAGGACAAATGTTCTTGGAATTGCTGGGGGCTCTGGGAAAGGCAACTCTTAGATGCCACCTCAGTTATGGAACTACCTGGGAGTCTCACATGCATTTACATAGGTTGCTTGTTTCTTCATCTGCTGTGCTATAGGATGTGGCTCTGCTGCCTGATCTCACATAATGAGGTAATAAATGTATAATTAACTACTAAATGTATAATTGCTTTAAAGCTTGCTAAGATCAAAATAGTCAAGGCCTAGTGAACCGAAAACCATTTTTAAGTAGTCAGGAGCTTAATTTGTAGCTAATCAGCTAAAATAGCATTTTACTGGATAAAATGGTTCTCTGCTTTAAAACAAAATCACTTTTACTGAAGTCTGCATCCGATTTATTGTACTTGTCCTGTTTGAAGAATGATGCTATTAGCACAGCACTGCTGTAACATGGAAGGCTGCAAAAATCAGTTCCTGGTTAAGACAGTGGAATAGTTACTCTAACTGCAAAATGCAAACACCTGAGGTGTAAGGTCATATCACGGCCCACCAAAAGAACACTTCAAATGGCTCTTGGTCTGTGTTAGTCTCCTATTGACTTTGCAGCTTTGTGCCACTTCAAGCTGTTGAAAGAAAGGCTTTTCAAGGAGGTTGGCCCTGCTCTGCTTTAGCCATAGCAATTCCCTGAGTTCTGTAAGGCTGCAGACATACAAATATCAAAAAAGGCTCTGGTTCTCTGCTGGAATGTTTAATTCCTGAACTTCCTTTCTGTGCCAAATCCCAAATTTTTATCTTCTTTCACTCAAGTAAATCTGAGCTCTCAAGTGACCTAAAATCCCTCTGATGACTTATCTTATAGCCATAGAAATGGATAGTCATAAGACCACCTTCAGTCATCTAGCTGCAGTCAAATGGCAGCTGTGATGGTGACACTGAAGAGCTCTCATATATTCTAGTGCCTTTTTTTTTTTTACCCCTGTGGAGGTGGTTGTTGGTTTGGTCTTGGTTGTGATCAGCAGTTTAGCTGTGTGTCGAAGAGCTGGTCTTGCTTTTGGTTGGGTTGAGTGGTGAGAGAGATGTGTGGTGGTTGTCCAGACTATACTGATACTAAATAGTCAACACACGTGCAGTGCTGAGAGTTGGTGGTTTCTGAGCCCATCTGCAAGGATGGGCCATCTCTCATCTCTGGAAATTTATGACTTTATTAAGCAAAACTGATTTGCCCTATGCTTGATATGCAGCAGCACATGTGAATATGTTTGGTCTGGACAGAGCTGTGGGTTTGTTGCAAATAAGTGATGTTGGCTTTGGTTTTGTTGTCCTTGAAGGTGCCTCGTCACCAGACATGGAGTCCAGCTATGGGGGAGGCTTGCTAGATATGGTCAAAGGAGGAGCAGGGAGACTCTTCAGCAACTTGAAGGATAACCTGAAGGATACCCTGAAAGATACATCGTCAAAGGTCATGCAGTCTGTTGCCAGGTACAGTACAGCTTGAGCTGCCTAATGCAGGTAAAATCTCTAGTTCTAGTCTGAGCTGGCACAGCACAACTTGCAGCTAACTTTATGAAGGAAGGAGGTGAAAATCACAAGTGACTTCTTTGGTTCAGTCTCATTGTTGGTATTTGGCCTCAAGGAAGCAAGGAAACCAAAGCAAAGTACCTAAGCTTCATAGTAAGTGAGCATCAACATCCTGAAATCTGGAAAAGGCCCCCCAGTGAACGTGGAGCACTTGGTCTCCTGTTCCTTCACTGACCTCTATGGGGGGTATCTCTTCAACTACCACTTGAATCTTTTGTCACTGAGAATCGGCTCGTGTTCTGTGCCCTCTCTTTGCTGTGCAAGGAGGCTGTGCTTGCTGATGCAACCGTTGCTTTCACTAAAGCCACCTTTTGAATTGCAGAAAGAGCTGAGGTGCTTTGATTTACCTCTGCTGGCATCATTCCCTGTTCTTGGCACTCTACCTGCCTCTGAGGGATAGGGGCTACAATAAATTAAAGAAACTTAATGCATACAAGACCTGCGAGGCTTTGAGGCATCTGCAAAGTGGCAAACTCCTAGAGATTTCTCCTGAAAGCTGGCACTGGAAATTAATGATGAAAGGGAAAAGGGACCTTTCGTGCAAGCTTCTGCATCCAGTTAATTGCGTATGTTGCAGGAAAGGCTGGGTCACTGGCTGCAAGAAGCTATTTGCTGCTTAAGGAATAATGACAAAGAAGAAAGAATCGTGTTTAAGATCATTCTTTCCTTGTTTCATAAGGAGATCTTTGTGGGAAAAGACTCTTGTGGTTCCTGTAATGTGCTGTCTTGTGTAAATATGAGCATAACATGTATCTCCTACTTTGTCTTCTTTTAGTTACACCAAGGGGGAGCTAGATATTTCATACATTACCTCGAGAATCATAGGTAAGCACTGCTTAGTGGATAAATACAACTTGTAGTATTCCAGGGTTCAGAAGTCCAGGAACACCTTATGGTTCATGCTCAGTCTGGCTTCTCCTTACCTTTCCAGTGATGTCTTTTCCGGCTGAAGGCGTTGAGCTGGGATTCAGGAACCACATCGAAGATGTCCGGACGTTTTTGGATTCCAGACATCCTGACCATTACACCGTCTTCAACTTGTCACCCAAGTATTATCGCAGTGCCAAGTTCCACAACCGGGTGAGTGTCTTCCCGGGGGGTTAACATAAGCAGGGGTGAAAGCCCCTAGGAAAAGGGGCACCAGGTCTATCCTAGCATGGAAAAAGGTAAGGAGATGAAAAGGGAATTGTATGATGTGGTTCTTTTTGTAGGTTTGCTGATATCTGGAACCTCAGGGATTAAAAAGCCTGAAAGTTCAGGGATGTTGCTTGTGTTAGGAGCCTCTTAGAGTAAGTGGCATTGCACTAAGTTGAACCTGTGCTGCCTCTTGGCTCGTACATAGATGTTAGAAGTTGCTGCAGAGGAATCAGGAGTAAAATGAAAGAGCTTTGGAAGAAAGTACCAAAGTACTTAAAGGAGATTATTTTCATGTTGAGCAATCCTTCAATTGTGCTTTAATCAAGAAGGAGCCCTGAGTAGGCAAAACACAGGGCTGGAAACTGGATCTAAGGGCATTTTGGCTCTCCCATTTATGTATGATTTCAAAACCCACCTCTATGCTCTGCCCCAGTTTCCTTCTCTAAAACCAGAAGAACATATGGGAGCACTGCAAGGCTCTGGTTCATTAATGGCTTTTAGAGGAGATCCCTATGAACTACTGCTGGTAAAATGCAATATCAGATCTAATCTTTCAGAAAACTTCCTGTTCGTTCCCCTTCCCACAAAGGAATGATGATTCCTCCCTTTAATTTCTTATTTCTTACTGCCTTCAACAAAAAAAGGCAACTGCAGTTTCCAGGCTTAACCCTTAGGGTAAGCAACCCACATGCAGTATTAGCCTAATGTAATTGTAATTTGAGGGATATCTGTATCTATTTTCAGCAATCGCTCTGATCACCAGAAATCACTTACTCACACTTGAAGCTAATTTCTCAGTAGCAGTCAGTAACCAGCCATGACTTCAAATATGAATAAATGAACAGGAAAGAGTAATTAAGAGGTATCAAGGGCTTTGAATCTTGAGTCTCGCTTGGGTCTGGTGCGTTGCTGTTGTTGGGAGGAGGAAGACAGACCTAGTTTTGAAAGCCCAGCATTAAACATCTGCTGGTATATTACTTGACCTGCCCATAAGTCTTCCATCCCCTGTGCTTTATCTCCTGCCCTACTCAACGGCTTAACAGATGACTTTGTGTGTCTCTCTCAAAGCATGATGAGGTGCTCTGGAAGTTATTGCGTTGACACACACAGAAGGAAAACGATGCATCTCTTAATAAAATACTGTACTTTCAGGTTATGGGCTGTAGGAAATACTGGCTCCAGGTAGTTCTCAGGAAAGTGAAATGTGCCCAATGCAGTACATGAGATGAAGCATGAAACAATTATGAGTTTGAACTTCATCTATATTGGAAAAAATACTAATGGGCTGTGAAGGAGGTGAAATCCTGTGCAGTGTTTCTGCTTTGGAGGAGGATGCCACCTGAGCTGAAGTTTTAAGATACACACTTGTTCTTTGAAGTGAAAGGCTTTTTAATTTGATGGGGCATTGAGCAAGCTGCTCTAGTAGAAGGTGTCCCTGCCTGTGGCAGGGGGTTGGAACTGGATGAGCTTTAGGATCTCTTCCAACCCAAACTATTCTGTGATGCAGGTAGGCCACTTTGCTGCATAGTGACACAGGAGGAAGGTGAGTCAATGTTCTGGTGGGCTGTTTTCCTGCCCAGATGTGGCTGAGCAGGTCATAAAGCCCCAAGTGCCCAGTCTATTAAGGAGAAGAGTGGACTATGAACGCTAAACCTGCTACTGCAATCTGGTTGTTCTCTTTTCCCCTCCCTGTCTTGCCTCCTCAGCAGAAGAGAGCTCTTGTCTGCTTGATGAAGTGTGAGCAGTTTGAAACCATAGATCTCAAATATAATACTAAATAAAACCAAACCTCAAATTCCCTCATGGGTCACATTCTTGGTTGTTGCTGCCCTACTGCTAAAGTAATAAAGCAAGTATTGGTTGCTTATTTCCAAAGCTCTAGAAGAATTCCTATTACTTTCCTGTAAGGTTTCTTTCAACCTGCTGGAGTGAGTGCAGAGGAGGCCATGGAGCTGCTGCGAGGGCTGGAGCAGCTCTGCTCTGGAGCCAGGCTGAGAGAGCTGGGCTGGGGCAGCCTGGAGAAGAGAAGGCTCCTGAAGGGGAGACCTGAGAGCAGCTCCAGTGCCTAAAGGGGCTGCAGGAAACCTGGAGAGGGGCTTTGGACGAGGGATGGAGGGACAGGACAGGGGAATGGCTTTAACTGCCAGAGGGGAGACTGAGATGAGCTCTGAGGCAGAAGCTGTTCCCTGTGAGGGTGCTGAGGCGCTGTCAGGGGGTGCCCAGAGAAGCTGTGGCTGCCCCGTGTCTGGCAGTGTTCAAGGCCAGGTTGGACATAGGGGCTTGGAGCAAGCTGCTCTAGTGGAAGGTGTCCCTGCATGTGGCAGCGGTTGGAACTGGAGGAGCTTTAAGGTCTCTTCCAACACAAACCAGTCCAGGATTCTATGATTTGTGAGTGGTGGTGAGGTTTTGTTTGAAATACATGCTGTGCTACAGAGTGTGTATTTAATTTCCTAATTGTGAACCAGCAATCAGATGGGTAATTATAGGCAAAGTAAATATGTAATTATGGGCTGTTGGTAAATGTATATTATTTACTTGGTAAGAGATAATGGCTTTTCCAGATGCTTGACAGTGTGCTGTCATGGTATCTGTTCAGAAGATCGTCAGTGAAAGGGTCACGGGTCATATTAATTCTAGCAGCCACTTGGAATCTGAGTTGTGGTTTAGTGATCTCATTGCAAGTGGATCTTGTGCCTGATGTAAAATAACTGGTGTGATAATACGAATTATTCTGGTTCTGTTAAAGAATTGAATGACTGTTTATGGTCAGTCTGTAATTCAGGTTTTACAGCGATCCCATAACTGCAGCAGGGCATACCCTGTCAGGTCTTGGAACAGGAAGCTAACTCTGGCTGTTCCTGTGCTGGGGGTTACCCCATAGTGGACCTTAGGGTGTTTTGTGCCCCTTCAGCCCTTCCTGAAAATGCACAGACAAGGTAAAACAAGGGGGAATCAAGTGCATTGAACAGCAAGAATGAAATAAAACGCAGCTCTTTGGACAGGAGAAGATGAGGGATGAGTATAATAATGTAGAGAGAGTAAATAGGGAATGCCTTCCAGAGCTTGGGCATGGTTTGACTTGGTGGGTAGCTTCTCCAGTGCTCAACAAGCACACAGCTACATTTCAGTGTATTGAGATCAGAAACTTTCCTGACTCTAAAAAGCAAGTAGGTGAATATCTGTTTAGGTATTAGATTAGACAAGAATCTCCTAAATGCTAAGCAGAGCTTCTCCAGCTAAAAGGCGCTGACAGGGGGATGGATGTGCTGGGTTAGGCAGTGCTGCCTGCTTGCTTTATCCCTGTACCTCTGGCTGTCATTGGAGCTGTTGTTTGAGACAACACAGCTTGGTTGATTTCTGGTTTGAGTCAGGATTCCTGTTTCTGCTGTGAGATGTTGTGCAGGTGTATGTAAGAGAGAACCTTGAATACAAGTTTTAGGAAACCTGAAGCACTTCTTCCTCTGAGAGATGAAATGATCAGGTATGGAAATCCATCTGGCTATTTAGGAACATCTGGGCAAACCATGTTCTTCCCTGCCCCAGGTCTTATTAAACAGGATCCAAACATCAGCCGAGAGAGATCCAATTCTTTGTCTGAGAACAAGCTCCATGATATTTCTCCTTTGAATGTCTTCTAGCCAGAAACACCTCTAAGAAAAAATGATATTCCAATTAGAATCAGATGAACCAGAGATGCCTGTGGAAGGCTATTTGATGTTGATGTGCTGTTTCAGACTGCAAGGGCTGTTCTTGAGATAAGTGCTATGACTCAAAACTAGCACATTGATGAATAGCAGCTAGACTATTAGGATTTTATTAGTAACTAGACGCTTTAGCATTTGTGGGTTTCAGCTCGAAGTAATCCATTTTTTTCACATATTAACTCCACATACTCAGATATGGTATTTTATGGAACAGAAGTTTCCCTTTCATCAGTCTAATATCTGTCAAATAGGACTTGAAAATCCACTGACACCAAATGACTGAGAACAACAGATGCTCAGTATCCTCTGAAAAACAGAGCCGTAGTTTTTAGGGACAAGCTGTACAAAGGCTTCAGAGCAGAAATCGATGTGCTGCTGCAAGGCTGGAGTGTTATGAAAAACCCCTCAAGACAATCTGACTCGGAATGTGGATTTTACAAATGTATTCTCAGTGACAATACATCAATATCATGTCATTTAGTGAGGCTTCTTCTTTGTCATGGAAGTCACAGAGCAGAATGGGAGAAGATGGAATAGGTTTCCAGTGCATAGGTTGTAAAAGAGAAGTATGTTTCTTGCCAGAAAGCACTGTAAAAGCAAAGCATGCCTTTCTTCGTGCTCTTAGGAAGAGCATCTTTTGTTCATGCTGTGATTCCTGTAGGTATCTGAATGTAGTTGGCCAGTGCGACAAGCGCCCAGTCTGCACAACCTCTATGCTGTCTGTAAGAACATGCACAACTGGCTACAGCAGAACCCCAAAAATGTGTGTGTCATCCACTGCATGGTAAGTACACCTGAAAACAACCACATTTTTAGACCTAGAAGTCGTATTGCATGTTGCAGGTCTGGAGTCTGTGTCGAAGGATGGTGACTTTCTAAAAGGAAAAGAAATGTAGTAAAAGGTACTCCTATAGGAAGGACATAATCTTCCATGTGCAGCTACATAGCTAAGCTGGGAGACCCAACGCTAAAGAGAAGCAGGAATGCAAAGCAAGAGAGGTCACAGTTGTTCTAGCAGCGAGCTACTAGAAGTGATGAGTAGCAAAAAGGTTTGAGCTTCATGGAAGAACTGACCATAGGAGCTGTCAGCCTGCTGTGGCTTTCCACTTTATCATGTGAGTGGTCACAAAATGCAGTCTCTGGACTGAAGGTTACTGATGGGATTTAGGGAGGAAAAAGCTTAGCTGGGAATTCTGTCAGACTGGGAAGCTGAGATTGCTGAAGTCTCTTGTGGTCTCTGTTTGTCAGGCCTGGCTGAAGAAGTCCAGTAGCTGCCTGCTCCTCGCTGTGCACCACAACTGAAATGGTTTCTATATCCGCCCCATAAGAATCACTCAGTACTGGACAGTGTGTAGATGGGATGCATGAGTGGTGTGATTCTGTGTGATTAACATGTAATGTACTCCATGCTACCTTTGATATTGACAGGAATGCCCAAAGCCCAAAGTTCTGCTTTGTTCCTGGAGCCTAAATTAAATCCAGGTGCCTGTCATTGCTGATCAGTGTAAATTGGAAGGAACAGAGGAAATGACTGATCCTGAACTACAGTCTGGCATTTTTGCCTTGCACAGCACAGCCAGTGGCTATGGGATGTGAATTCCATTCCAACAGAGATGAAGATGCATTTGATGCCTCAGTCCTCAAATGCAGCTCAAGAATCAATTCTTTTAGTGCCCTTTGAGCAACGAATATCAGGATAATGCTGTAAAGGACAGGGAGTCGTTTTTGACACTTCCTCAGAGGCCTGCAGAAGCCACTTAGTTTATATCAACCTGAGAGAGCTTTTCAGAAGCAATTGGCAGAGGCTAAACCCTGTTAACCTTGAGCATGTGCTCAGGCTCAGCAGGTTACTGGGGCCTGGGTCAGCTTTGGTGTGGTAAACCCCATGTTATGTCTGGAGTGCCTCAAAGGTGGCTGAAATAAGTCATTGCCATGAATGTGCATCCAAAACTAAGTAGGCATCAGACCAGTGTTTTGGTGGAAGGGCTTTTTCTCTTTGTTTGGCTTGCCAGTGGTGGGGTATGGTCCATATGGCTAATCACCGCAAATGTCCCTAGGTATAGTGGGACTCGGGATACTTTGCTTCTCTCCTGTTCTTGCTGTATCTTTGGTCTATCAGTCTGTCTCAGCAAACATACTTTCCTCCATAATCACACTAAAGAAATCACAGACTTGTTCAGGAGCAGCCTGTAGGTTGAGGGCTGTAGAGGTGTTTGGGTGAGGGAGCTGGGTTTTTCTGTTAGTGATCTCTTCCAGGTTAAATTCCTGTTAGACAACGGCCTGCAGCCATGGGATGGGTGTGCTCTGACCCCTGTGGTCATTCCAGGCCTATGTCTGAATAATTATAGTATTACAGCTTCGGAGCAGCCATGAAACACCAATGTTTGTGGATAAAAATGTATTTCTGGCCTTTCAAAACAAGTCTTTGGCTGTTTGCTGGATGTTCTCTTACCTTTGATCCAGGCTGGTGCTACTTGCTGTAATCCCATGCATTAAATAACAGCACTGAAAATTCCTCATCTTGTTGTCTCAGTCTCTCTGGAAAAATGATCTTATGTGCTTTAAGGAAGAGTAGAGAATGTTCTGCTGAAATTGGAAGGATGTCTTTGACATTTTCCTCCCCCTGCCCTTTCCTTAACAGGACGGCCGAGCAGCATCAGCAGTTCTGGTCAGTGCGATGTTCTGTTTCTGTCACCTCTTCTCTAATCCAGGCCCTGCTATGCAGTTGCTGAATACAAAGAGACCTGGAATTGTACTGTGGCCATCTCACAGGAGGTAGTGTATACTGGTTAAATGCTATGCAAGAGAGCTATATCCCTCACACTAAAAACTGCCCAAGTACATGTCTGTGTTCTGGCAATGTGTTCCCAGTCCTAGGATGGGATAGGCAATCGGATTTCACTTGGTTCCCCAGAAATCAGTGGTAAGGTAGCAATCAGGCACTGGAACAGCTTGTCCAGAATGACTGTGGGATCTTTGTCCTTGGAGGTCCTTGGCTGGGTATCACCCCCAGCAGCATAATCCAGTTGTGAGATACAGCTTTGAAGTTGGTGCTGCTCTGAGCAGAGCTGGACCAGATGATCTTCAGAGGTCTCTTCTAACCTGAGTTATTCTATTAGTATATAGAATAACACATATGAACTGCAGGGTGTATATGCTGTGTGCCCCAGTCTCTCCACCCAGACCAGCCTGCAGGCAGTGGCATGAGGTGACTGAAAACTCCAGAATTCCTATTGCCCCATGAGCAGACCTCATGCATTAGCTATGCTACTTAGCTCTGACAGGTCTTAACTAATGTTTGTGGCCACTTCCATTGATATAACAGTAATGGAACAAACAAAATCAAGCACTACAGTAGCTTTGCTCAGCAGTTCAGGAAAGCTGACAAACCTATAGTGAGTCCCTCTCCTTACGTCAGCTTCATCCTTACAGGAGTTTACACTGTAAATCTGTCTCCTTTACAATATCCATTAAGTAGAGGGAAAGCTGCCTGTCAGAGCAAACCAAAGATATAGTGTTATATATGTAATAATGATCCTTCAGTACATGGCTAACAAAGTAATTTATTGGCTGTGGGCATGTACAAGGCAAACTTCTACTGGTAAACCAGGAAAAGACATAGCTCAGCACCTTCTCTCCTAAAAGGTGAGGAGGAGTGATCTTCAGCTCAGAGCTAAAGGCCAGCTTCCTTCCTCCTGAGCTCCTGTTCTTGTAATTAAACAGAAATAGAAGCACAGATTTTGTTGAGTCCATGGAAACTCCAGTTACGGAACTCTGATCCACTGGATTTCAAGGTAGACTTCAAGTACAGAATGAACACTGGTCACCCAGGATGAAGGTTTCAGTTATGGCTTTCTCTGTCTGCAGATACATAGGGTACATTTGTGATCTCATAGCAGACAAGCCCATCATTCCTCACTGCAAACCACTTACTATCAAGTCGGTCACCCTCAGCCCGGTCCCCTGTTTCAACAAGCAACGGAACGGCTGCCGGCCTTTCTGTGACATTCTCAGTGGAGAAACCAGGATCCTTACCACTTCCCAGGAGTATGAAAGAATGAAGTGAGTTGCTGTGATCTCCTACCATCCTTAGGAGCTTAATTCCAGGAGGCTTTGGTTTTGCTGTAATGTCTTATTAATGTCTTGCTATAGTCATTGCCAGACTGCCTGATAAATGAAGGAGGGAAAATATTGTTTCTTTCAATTCAATGAATTGAATGAAATAAACTACCAGAGTGAACCTGAAGTTGTCATGCGGTGGGGTACCTTCATAGGGATAGTTCAGTGCTGTGTTGATTTCCCCTGTTAAATGATTCTGTTTCAGTTAAGCCTAATGCTGAGCAGGGCGCTGCATGCACCATGGTCTGAAGGAGATAATAGCTTTTATGTTGACACTGTTGCCAGGTGTTAATTCCAGGCATTGTGGAAGGGAGCTTAACTGTGGATTTCCTTCTTTTCCCCTCAAAGGGAATATCGTGTGCAAGAAGGAAAAGTCCTCATTCCACTGGGAGCCACTGTCCATGGAGATGTTGTTGTTTCTGTCTATCATATGAGATCAACCATTGGGGGCCGCCTTCAAGCAAAAGTAGGAGTTTATCTTCTCTTGCATGGTAGAGGCAATGTAGCTAAGAGTTGGCTAAATATGGGGCCTAAAGATGCATGTGGCACTTGTGATGAAAGTTTCCTTACTTGACAGGAGACATAACACAAATTTGAGCAGTGCCAAGTGAAAACATAGAACTGCATATGGAGAATTCCATGATGCCTCCAGCATCGCTTTATGGAAATGGTGTCTACTGATAGGGTGTATGATCATTACAGCTCACGTAGAAGACATGGCGAGAGGAAAGGCCATTTAAGCTGCAGGCTGGTCAGACAGCCACCCTCTTTGTAGCCAAAAAGCCTGCTTATTCTGGCAGATCAAAGAAATGGGAGAAAGAAACTGGGAAGTGAGAGCAGTGGAGTGCTGGAGTGAGCACAGCCCAATGTCTCCTTCACGTGATACAGTAGCACTACTGAAAGTGAAAATGTATATTGGTCTGTGCTGTTCTTG
This sequence comes from Myiopsitta monachus, assembly GCA_017639245.1. NCBI lineage: Eukaryota > Metazoa > Chordata > Aves > Psittaciformes > Psittacidae > Myiopsitta > Myiopsitta monachus. The sequence goes on from CM029923.1 coordinate 62,781,612, forward strand.
GCTTTGAGACGGACCTTAACATACTGTTCTCTGGCTCTTGTAATTGTGTAATTGTGGAAAAGGAATGGAGAAATGCAGACTAGAAAACTTGGACCTGCAGAAACTGCATCTGTAGCTGTCACACACTAAGTTGCTCCATTAACCTTTGCAGGGAGGAGGGGTGACTCACGTGGTGAAATAATCTGTTTAATTTGTACTGACTTAAAGCACAAAATGTGAGGGCAGAAGCGAGTTTTGTCAGTGGAAACAGAAACTGGTCTTATTTGTGTCAAGTAGATCCAAGAAATAAAGACAAGCAGGGAAAGAAGGCATATTCCTGAAGGCTGTGAAGGCATTCTGGTGTTATGGAAGCAGCAGAAGCAAGGCTTAAGGCAGATGGAAACATTTGGGTCTGAGAAGGAAAAGCTCTGCTTCCTGTTGAACAAGCAGAATGAATTAGCTTGTGGAAGTTATGCTTAGTCTGTGTAGTAACTGGTAGTAAGGCAGACCTAACTGTATCTTCTATAAACTATCTTGATTTTGTGAATTGAAGCCTTTGTTCAGTCTGGTGTTCTCTGTTGTTTCGCAGATGACCAACACACAGATATTCCAAATTCAGTTTCATACTGGATTCATAGCCCTGGGAACAACCACACTAAAATTCACCAAGTGAGTATTTTAAGCTGAACGTTAATCAAACCTGAAACATAAAAGCCCAATGAAGTCTGAAGGAGAATATGCACAGATGAAATGTGAAACGTCTGTGTTCATGCATATATGGAAAGACTTTCTATAGCTGTACAGAAACATCCTTTCCTTTTTAACTGTACAACTCTTGTCCCCATTTAGGCCTGAACTGGATGCTTGTGACTCTCCAGACAAATATCCTCAGCTCTTTCATGTTATACTGGACATAGAAATACAGTCTACTGATAGACAAACAGAATTAACTCCCCCATGGGAGAACTTCACCACGAAAGACATCAATCCAACCATTCTCTTCTCCTCTCATCAGGAGCATCAGGACACTCTTGCTTTGGCAGGTAAGAGCTGCATAGGTTTATTCCATTTCAGTGCTTCCCTGCCTGCTGAACTTTGCTTGATTTGATTTATTTGGTACTCTGTGCTGCAGGTAGAGGCCCCACTGATTCACCCCAGGATAATATAAGAAACGTTGGACAGAGTGCATTCTTCTCATCTCTCAGCTGGCAAGGTATGCACACTTGGGCTTCAAAGCAAAATCTGCTTCAAAAGAGAGAAACAACGTATTTCCCCCCCTCCCTGGAGCACAGAGTGAGGCTGAAGGACCTGATTGTAGCATTTCTTTCCTATTAGATTATGGTGTAGTGCTGGTCACACCCTTGTGTTGCAATTGAGTGGAAATGAATTTCTTCCAATGTCCTCTTCAACCATTGCCTGCTTGTGTTGTATATGACAATTATTGATATAGTTCTAGTGTAAAGCTTTGCCTGAAGCCTCTTTTGATGCTAAACCCATCTTTAAGCTGCTTTTTCCTAATGCTGCACTTTATATGTAATGCTGTTGAGAATGTAGCACCAAGAGCATTTGTCTAAGGCCATTTAATAATGATGAGCGCCTTGAAAATCTCTCGGCACTGCCAAATGCAGCATTCCTCCTCCAGTATCTGTGCTACATTAGGTAGGAACATTATGTAGATTATATTAGATAGGAACCTGGCATGAGAGATCCTTGTGGGCACAGCTAGGAGTGTGATTTATGTCCCTGCTCCCTTACAGTGAGCCTTGTTTTGCCTGGATTTTAAGGCATGGCTGGAGATCTATGCTGGATGCTTGGTCCTGTCTCGGAAACTCATTCAGTTTGTGTCTCTGGACATTACACTTGCTGACTCTTCAGGCTAGAGGAGAGTCAATTAATCTGTCTCTGTTACCTGATCATTAAAGCTGGCTCCTTACAGTACAAACCAGGAAAGACTTTAATCTTTGCAAAGGACTCTCATTTTAAGATCTAGCAAAAGGCTGTGATGATATCGCCGGTAGCCCTGTGTTCTGCTTGTAAATTGATTTTCATGGGACCTTTGTGGTGACAACACTAACAGCTACCTCATTTTATTCTCAATCTTCATTTAGATCAGAAGTCTGACAAAAGTAGCTCTCACCCCACCTCGGAGGATCGAGCAGCGCTGGTGCACGAGGAAAGCGAACAGTCAGATGACGAACTCTTGTCCCTTTCCAGTCAGCACAGTAATGCCAGCGGTGACAAGCCTCACGGGACACCAAAACACAGCAAAAAGCAGCAAGAGGCTCCAGCACCACCTCCACCTGAAGACGTGGACCTGCTGGGCCTGGATGGCAGCCCTATGAGCAAGAGCTTTCCGACGCAGCCCACAGCTGCCCCCTCTAACTCAGACTTGCTGAATGATTTGTTTGGGGTTGGTGGGACAAGTTCCCAGAGCCAAAGTGGACAACCTGCTGCTGAGGAGGTCTTCCATGTGGGGGGACCTGGATCTGTGCAGTCAACTCCTCGGCGTTCCGCAGCTTCAGCATCCCCATCCCCGTCCCCGAGGGTAGGAGAAGGTAATAGCAGCTATTCCTAGTGTGTGACATGGGGCATGTGCTTTGAGAATCCCACCTGGGTGATGTGCTCTGGGCTGTTGGATTCCTCTTGGTACACTCATGACATGAAAAACAAGAGCTGTGAGGGATCCCAAGAGGCCAGCCAGCTCCTCTACTCTGTGACAAGAGAGCTGGTGCATCTTCACAGTCGAGAATACAAAGCACATTCTCTAGTTTGTTCCATAAGTGTCTGCTGGAGCTCACCCGGGTGTTTGGCTGCTCCTTATACTGGCATCAGTTATCAGAGATCATTAGTTTCGCTTTGACTGTGTGTCCAATAATGGGTATGAGGAGAATATATATTTCAAAACCAAAAAAGCCTCTTAGGTTTTGTGTAGACCCATAGCAGTTTGGATATGATTTTCCCTTTAACTTCAGGGAGGTTGGAGCTGTGATACTGATCCTGGGCTCTGAAATGAGGCTACAGTTTTGCTATTTCTGGTCTTTCTGCAGACCATGGCAATGTGAGAAGGTCTTTTGTTTCCTCAAAGACAGATTGAGATCAGGCTGGCAGAAGGAGTGGTTGAATAGATATTAGAAAGAGGGATTGGGGAGGGGAGTTGAGTGAATACAGGAGAGCAAGTGAAAACCACTGGTAAGTGAGCAGGTGAAGAACCCAATCCAAGTTGCTCAGATTCCCGTGGGGCTGATACCAGTAGCACCTACCACAGGATGGCCATCAGCCAGCTTCTGAAGACTCTTCTTGTGTCATAGAATCATAGAATAGTTAGGGTTGGAAAGGCAATTAAGATCATAGTTAGAACAAAAAGCCCCACAAGCTTGGGGAGGTTTGTCTGTGGTCTCTATCAAAGCGAAAGGGACAGGAGCAATTATAATTTATGTGTAGTGAGATTTATGAAGGGAGATAAGAGATGAACACTGAGGACTGGAGGCAGGAGAGGGAAGAAGAATACAGATTTCAGTGGAAGAAATTGAGCCACTTGTATATAGAGAAGGTTCATGCTGTGGCAGCTGTATGCTCAGTCTGAGAGTTATACAAAACAGAGATGCAGCAACAGCATCGGGAAGAGATTTCTGGATATTATTGTCAAGCTTTGCAGAGCCAGATTGGTGCTTGAAAGGGAAAGTTTCACACAGCTATGTTGTCCCAAGCCAGGAAAGCAGGAATAGAAGCTTTCAAGGTAAGTGAAGACTAGTAATTCAGTCAGTATCATAAATGATGAGTAACATAAGTAATGAGCAGCATCATTAACACTAGTACATAGCTTTTCAGGATTGTATCTTTCTTGCAGTGGTATATGTTGCATCTCTGTTCAGGATGCTCTTTAAACTTGTTGGCAAGTAAGAACTTGAGTGGCTTCATAGGGGTTTCTTCTGCTGTTGGTGGGGTTTTTGATATGAAAGTAGCTTAAATTGCAGAAAAGACTTTGAGAAGGAACTGGATTTTTGTAACAAGTGATACCAATTATTTTCTAAAGCTGTTTCTAAAAGATGATCCTTTTACCCTTGACATGCATAAGCTCTGACAGCCTCAAATTGTCTTGGACTGCATTCAGCTCTTGAGAGGAAGCAGGAATTACATCAGGGCACTAACTCCAAGCTCTGGGCTGTCTCTCACCGTCCATTTACATACTGGCAGCATGTGCAAGTTGAAACTTAGATGCAGTGTCTAAGTATCTAAATATTTGCTTTGACCCCTCTGCAATTCAGCTCCTCTCTTTGGGAAAGACAGATGGGATCAACAGATGTGTTGCTGTGACCAAGTCATGCAGCTCTCTAGGTCCCCATGAATTTGGCTGGGGTCCCAATACTTTCCAGTTGCTCTCCCACAGTCACATGCTGTCTCCTACTTGGTGTCTGCGGGTATTAGGTTTTCTTCTCCACGCACCAGTGTCTTTTCCCTGAAGCACATTCATTATACGAGTTAATGACTTAGTTTTCTCAAACATGCTTTCACAGCCACTGCCTTTGATCCATTTGGAAGCAGCCCTAAGCAAACTGGTCCAGACCTCCTGGGTTCTTTCCTTGGTTCATCAGCTGTCCCTGGTGATCCTTTCCTTCAAGCAACAAGAAGTCCTTCACCAACTGTGCACAGCGATCCCTTTCATATGGGTAAGAAAGTGAGGCTTTTCTAGTGTATTTAAGTAAATGGGAAATGCTGCTTATAAATAGTGATGGAGCCATTAAGTACAGACTGATGCTTACCATAAAATGATTCTAAACCACAGAAACCCCACTAAGCAGGAAAGAGCTTTTTTTGTCTCCAGACTTAAAGCATATTCATAACTTGAAGTGTGGTAGGACGAGACTAGTTTCACTCAAGTCTTATACTTAATTAATAAGCTATTTGTATACATGAAAAAAAGAGATGATGAAGAATATCTGCTGCATATTCCTGTGGTTATAAGGTCTCATTTGAACCAATCTACCATTAATTGTGCTAAATAGAGCATGGCATATTAAGCCTGCTAGAGAAAACACACATCCTTTGGTGAATTTAGTTACAGGCATCTGTTTTCTCTAGATCTGATAGCAACCCTGGCCAAATCCACAGTTGAATTTGACACTTATTTGAAGAGAAGGATTTTTTATTTCTTTATTGGACTTTTTCCTTCTCTTGGTTTGAAATGTTCTTTAGTTGTGCCCTTCTCCTTCTGTGCCAAAATTTAATGTTATAACCTTCTCTGAAACATGTTCAGTTATGAATTTGCTGTCTGATCATTTAACACATGTCCCTTGAGTGCAACAGTCTTGTTGGAAAGCCAAAATAACAAAGGATGGAACTAGTGTGCTGCTGGCACTGCTCACATCCTTGCTTTGCCAAACTTGGGTACTGGATATTAACTCTGTGAATATGGTTTGGTCACACTTGGAGCTGGCTGCACTAATGAAAGGAATTTAAAGTGGTATCCCAGTGTGATGAGGTCAATTACAGTGTTCAATTACAGTGCTAGTATCTGTGGATAATGAAAAGCCAGCAGGGTGAACTGCATGGATGTACAGGCTTTATTTGATATGGGGTTAAAGGAAGGACTGTGTGTGTTCTTTCTGGTTTATATCTGTGTGGGCTGCTTTGCTTTCTCTCCATCCTTGCCCTTTACGTGTAGCATGTTTCCTTGGGTTGAGATGTATTCTGAAACAAAACCCCATGTGTTATTCTGGTAATAAGGTTTTTATAAATGAATTTATGAAGGCTTTGATTAAAGGTATCATAAAATGAATGCTGTAAAGCTGTGTCCTTCCCCACTTACCTCTGTACAATATGAGATCAAAAAACCCCCATTAAATCTGTAATGCCCATATGGGGGAGAAGTTAACTTCTAATGTCCAAATGGTAGATGGCCATAATGCTGTCACTCCTGCTCCTTGCCCCATGCTCTTCATGGACACTGGATTGTGTTGGTTTTGCTGTACTACTTAAAGATATTTATGTGTATTCATTCTGCGTAGCTTCTAGCACACCAACGGTTTCCATACAACCAGATGTTTCCAGTGGTTGGGATTGGCCCAGCAAACCAGGTATGTAGCATAAAAATGCAGGATATTTAACAAAAACCCCTTAAAGAGCCCTGAGAGAAGACAGGCGGAGGGAAAAACAGTGACTGCAGAGAATAGGTTCCCTCTTTCCACTGCTTAGCACTTTGACTAATGCAACATCACTTCAGTCAAGATTTTAGCCCCATCTCAACCTGTTGTCCTGTTCTCCCAGCTATCCAGGTGAGGATTTGGGTAAGAACTACGAAATTTTTTCTGTTCCAAAGAAAATCTGTGTTCCTTTCCTCAAGAAACCAGGGCCTGAAGCAGGACAAGTGCTTGGTGAGGGTGTACATAGGTGTGTTTCATTCCAGTGTAGAGCAATAAGAAGGACCTGAGAAGTGCTATGCGTTCCTGAGATGCCGCTAAATAATAGCATGATTCTTTCTGATCTTGGGAGAATATGTATGTCCTACTAAAAGTTGCGTCCTGAAGGCTCCTGATTCTTAAAATACACTAATTTCTCATAATTACTCTGTCGCTGCAGACAGTCTAGGGAACATTCTTGTTGCTGAGCCTAATTGTAAGTGGGTGTGCAACTAGTCTGCAACAACACTGAGTTGAGACTGCTTAGAAACATGACAATAGCACACTTAATTTTAATAGCAGTCTTCTAACATCATGCGACTGAGCTGCAGACATGTAAAACAGGGGTAAAACCGGAGTTATTTCTTCTTTTACATATGCAATTTTTCCCTTTAAGGTGGTCTAGGAATGGGAAGTAAGTCAGCTGCCACCAGTCCTACAGGATCCCTCCATGGCACTCCCACCCATCAGCCTAAACCCCAAACACTGGATCCATTTGCTGATCTGGGGACACTCGGAGCAAGTTTAGCAGGTTTGCATCCCTATTGAAAACTAAATAAAGAATGACCAGCTCTGTTTTTAAAGCAATAGGATGAGCAGCTAGGGGGGTGTGACAAAGAGTTCTGTGGGTCCTCCCAACTGACCTGTACACCAGTGCTGCTTTGAAGCTTTCCCTTCTGCTTGATCCTCTGTAAGCTCTCACAAATCTATGCTTTTACTGACCCACCATCAAAAAACCTCTCAGTAACCTGCTGGGACCTCAGTAGTACAATATGAACTGCAAAGCTTAACCTCTATCTGCTAAGTCTAAACAGTCTGTGGCTAAGGATGCTCTGTGTTTAACTGGAGAACTGTTGCTACACACCTTGGAGCAGTGCCTGGGAGGGAACTTTGGCTCTTCATAGCAACTGGGGTCCTTGAGGAATTGTCTCCTTCTAGATCTGATTCATTTTTGTCCTTTGTGAGGAAATCAGAGAACCTCACTAATCTGCCTCTTATTCTTAGCGGAGTCTGACCCCATTTCCTTTGTACCTGACTACAAAAGACTGTGCTTGGCTGCTTAGGCAAGCATCTTCTCCTTGCTTTCTGTCACAAGGCCATCAACCCCCAGGTAGTTCTGAGAAATGACTGAAGTTTTCCTTAAACCCCAACATATCAGCATCTTTGATAAATAGATTTTTCTTCCCTTTGTCCCTTCCCTCAGCTATTTGCGAGCCACTGTGGTTTTATCTGATGTTTGTTTTCCCCTTTGCGTCAGTACCAGCATGGTTCTGGAATTAGGTTTTCCAGTTCCCTCTGCTGGAACACGAGCTGCTCTGCAGGAGCAAAATAAAAAGTCAGCCAAGACCTATGTCGGAGCCATTGAGGTGCTTTTAAAACATGTGCTCTCTAGCAAAGTTATGGAGTTTAAAAACAAATGACTTGGCATCCACAGGATATTTAACCACATTTTCTGTTGTTCATGCCTAAGTCAAAAGCACTTCATCCAGTTTCCATGACATGTTTTTGAGCTCAAAGTTGAATGTGAATGTTGGTTTCAAATAATAAAACATTAAGACTGCATAATTCCTACCACAAACTAAGCCACAGGAGCATCCCCTAAAGTAATAAGGTGCTGAAATGCCAACTCTGTGGGATAGCCTTACATCAGCACAGGATAAAGAGACCAGTTCAATGATCCCGGCTTCAGTGTGTGCTTGAGCTCAGAACCCCCCCCAGTGTGCTGGGCTGAACCCCCAGAGCATGAGCAGCAGCTCAGGGAGGGGATCTGCCCCTCTGCTGTGCTCTGGGGAGACCCCCCCCGCAGTCCTGATCCAGCTCTGGGGCAGCAGCACAAGAGCGAACGTGGAGCTGTTGGAGCGAGTGCAGAGGAGGCCATGGAGCTGCTGCGAGGGCTGGAGCAGCTCTGCTCTGGAGCCAGGCTGAGAGAGCTGGGCTGGGGCAGCCTGGAGAAGAGAAGGCTCCTGAAGGGGAGACCTGAGAGCAGCTCCAGTGCCTGAAGGGGCTGCAGGAAACCTGGAGAGGGGCTTTGGACAAGGGATGGAGGGACAGGACAGGGGAATGGCTTTAACTGCCAGAGGGGAGACTGAGATGAGCTCTGAGGCAGAAGCTGTTCCCTGTGAGGGTGCTGAGGCGCTGTCAGGGGGTGCCCAGAGAAGCTGTGGCTGCCCCGTGTCTGGCAGTGTTCAAGGCCAGGTTGGATACAGGGGCTTGGAGCAAGCTGCTCCAGTGGAAGGTGTCCCTGCCCATGGCAGGGGTTGGAGCTGGAGGAGCTTTAAGGTCTCTTCCAACCCAAACCAGTCTGGGATTCTATAGTTTTATGAATAATAGGTCAAAAGTAGCATTAGCCTGCACCACGGTACAGGCACAGCAGCTTGGGTTCCCAGCTAGTGGCACTTAGCAGAATCCAGCTGTGTGGAGGATTTTGTTCAGGTTCCCCTTTCAGAAGGCCAGTCAGTATCCCTCGTGCTGATGCCCATTGTCTCTCCTCTCCCTGTGCTCTGCAGGTGGCCCTTCATTTGCCAGTAAACCAACCACACCAACGGGCATGGGTGGAGCATTCCCCCCCTCGCCGCAGAAACCCTCTCCCCAGCCCATGGGTGGCAGTGGCTGGCAGCAAGGAGCTGGATATGGCTGGCAGCAGGCACAGCCCAAAGCACAGCCGAGCATGCCTCATGCCTCCCCCCAGAACAAACCCAATTATAACGTGAGCTTCTCAGCAATGCCCGGAGCACAAAATGAACGTGGGAAAGGACCTGCTAACATTGGTAAGCTCTTCAGAGATCAGTGTCCAAAAGGTTGCCTCCTTCTAATACTGCTTTAATGCTAAACAGTATAACAGGTCAGGGTCTAAGCACCTAAGTCATGCTGATCATTCGATTATATATAAAGCTCAACCCCAGTTCCACTGTCCTATACTCTAAAGTTGGCTAATATTTACAACATTCCTCTATTACAAGTGTGATTCACATCCCTGGAAGTGCTCAAGGCCAGGCTGGAGAGGCCTTGGAGCAACCTGGTGTAGTGAAAGGTGTCCCTGTCTGTGGCAGGGGGTTGGAACTGGATGAGCTTTAAGGTTTCTTCCAACCCAAACCATTCTAGGATTCTGTAATTCTATGAATAATAGTTCAAAAGTAACATTAACCTGTAGGTCTCTTGTGAGAACCTGCATGCTTATTAGCACTAGGAGATTGTTATAGTGTTAAGTCTTGGGGGGTGGCTTAGGTGGAAAAGCAGTGTTAAATAAGCTGTATTGTGATAGAGCCTTCAAACCTTTTTGCTTTTTAAGATGCAAAACCAAAAGTGTCTGCAGATTTTGAAGATCTATTATCTGGTCAAGGATTTAATGCTCACAAGGACAAGAAGGGCCCCAAAACAATAGCTGAGATGAGGAAAGAAGAAATGGCTAAGGAGATGGACCCTGAAAAACTAAAAGTAAGGAATAGTCCTGTTTATGCTCTTACAGTCATTTAATATGTCTTTTGTTCTCATCATGCTGGAGGTTGCTTGAAAGCTGGAGGGGACAGTAAGCAGCAGCCATCCTGCACATGATGCAGCTGATCTCGCAGATCATTTAGTGGCAATGATCCTTAACCCAAAAGAGAGACATCCACAGCAGAGTTCTAGTTGAGCTTATGTAGGTGTGCAATTAAGTAACTACTGTTTGAGTACTTTAGTGTGTAGCTTTCATGGCATTGCTGGATCCCAAGGACCATGTGCTTTCTCTCATGCTTGCTTTCCATAAAGGAGCTATCTAATATACTCCATAGCATCATAAACTGCTGCGCTCCCCCTTTGCATGCCAGACAGCAATGAGCTAGTGTGATCAGAAAGACAAAGGCAGAAACTGCAGGTTTTGGGAGATATCGGGAAGAATTTCCCCTATCACATCAGCACGAGAGCTGCTACTTAGAAAAAGTGGTAAGTTTTTACTGACTCTCTTGTGAAATAGCTTCTTACAAATAAACCACATAAAACAGCAGTGACCATCTTTGCCAGTCCTGGTTTTGGCAAAATGAAGGATATTCTCCCCACTATGAGATTGCTTTGGGGGCAGAAAGTGAGAACTTGCTGCTGTTTGTTCATGTATTTCTCATGCCTTTCCTGGAGATGTGAACATCCTTTGGAATAGATTTAAAACTCCAAGGTCACATTTCTGTCCTAAACCAGACTGCGGCAAACCATGGCTTTCCCAGTGTTGCTGTCAGTGCTTCTGGTCTTCCACAGCTCTCCAGCCCTGATTAGCAGGCACAGCTAATTGAACTAATCCTCCATCTCATTAATCTTGCCTGCTTTGGAATTCTCTCATCTCTCTTCAATAAATTGCCAAGCTACAGATCTGTTATGAGGCGAAGGAAATTAGTCTGTCCTGCTTGATGTTTGAAGTATGAAACCAGGAATTATAATCACAGAAGGATATAGAACTGAGAGGAAAAGCCCAAGTGAAAGCCAAGCAAACTTCTACAGAACAGAATGAATGAATGTTTAAGTTTTACCCTTGTGGAAAGGTTTTAACCTTTAGAAAAGGTGTGCCAGCATCCATGCTGAACACGAACATCAGCCTCTTGTTAACCAAGTGGGCAGCTGTCAGGCCATCAAGTGCACAGTACAACTTCAGCAGTTCATGTGGTGCTACTTCATGCGTACAGCATTTTCCCCCCAGCAAGCTGCTGAATGACTGAAGCACCCAGCTGATTCTCCCTTCCCCATATAATTCCCTTTGCTCTGATGCATTTTATTTCATGGAGTCACTTCCACCTGGAACTGTTAAATCGATCTACTCTGTTTTTCACATTCATGTCCCTCTCCTCCTCTCCTCCACCCATTGGCTAAGATGGCAACCACTAAGGGGGACTACATCATGTAGGAAGGTGATTATCTATTGCTTTATTTGACTGCTGGATTGCAGGTAGCAAATAGGCATGTGAAGAGACTTGAAGCTTCTGACTTAGAGCTTGAAAGGGTTTATATTGAAGCCAATCTTCAATGTGAGTCTTTAGAAGACTTAAGAGATACGCATCCAGTGCAGAGTTCCAGTTGAGCTTACTGTAGGTGTGCAGTCAAGCTTGCTGCAGAGCCACACAGTTAAACATTTCACTTATCTTTTGACTCTTCTACCTGACTGTTCATGAGCATTAACAATGTGGTATTTTTAGCAGGGATGTTGCTCAAGGTGTGTCTTAACTTTCAAGCAGTGATATAAAAACTAATGGCAAAGTAGAGATTGACAGATATCTTCCAACGGTTTTCTAAAGCTTGGAAAGAAATGTAAGATGCTCCTTGGAGTCATTGCTATTCAAATGAAGAAACTTTGTCCCACTTGAATGTCTAAGGCATAAATTAAGACTCACGTTCTTCTCTCCAGATCCTGGAATGGATTGAGGGGAAGGAGAGAAATATAAGAGCCCTGCTGTCCACAATGCATACAGTCTTATGGGCAGGAGAAACCAAGTGGAAACCTGTTAGTATGGCAGATCTGGTCACGCCGGAGCAAGTGAAGAAGGTCTATCGGCGGGCAGTGCTTGTCGTTCATCCTGACAAGGTAAGGTTTTCCTGCTCTTGCATGGATCAGATATTGTGACTGTTGTCTTAATTACAGAGAGTTTAATGTAATTGCTTAATTTATCTGTGCGAACAGCTTTATAGAAAGTAGTAGTTCAAGATTTTTGCCAGTTTCTGACAGGTGAGGACCATAACCACTTCCAGCCCCAAGACTGTGCTCGGCACATGCTGCTCCAAGCAACAGAGATTCAGATCTTCAGCTTTTGTCACCCCCGCTTTGACTATAAGCCATGAGCAACAGTCTGTAATATGGCACTTGATAAAGGAAATGAGGGTGTGATAAAGTCATATGAAGAGACAGGGGTCTCAAAATCAAATGTCTAAAATGGAAGAATCAGGTTATCTGATTATCCAACCCGTGGCTGGTGGCCTTGCTGCTTACACTTGCCAACCAGATTGCAATGGTGCCATCTGGGAAACCCTGTGGTGACGATAAAGCTTCCACTTTTGAGGAAACAGAGGTTCTGAGGGTTTGAAGACAGCGGGCGAGGCTTAAGATGATGTGGGCTGCCCAGAGGCTTGCAGGAACACTGCTTTTATCCAGGCACTGTGTCAGGTTGCAGTTTTTCCTCTTCAGTGCAGGTAAAATGCTTCCTGCAGAGCCTAGGTTGAACTGTTTTGCCCCAGAAGCGCAGTGCTTTATCACATTTGGGGGTTGTCAGCTCCAAGAACAAATTGTTAAGCTGTAAACAAGGTGAACAAGCAGCCCTCAACAGTTGCTTATTGTTGTCAAAGTGAAAACCATTTGTGGAAAGTAAATGATGACTGCTTGAGAATCTCAGTGCTCAAATGTCAACTTTCTGTAGTCTGATTTGGTAGATGTGTTATCCCTCTTTCTGCTTTCATTCCAGGCTACTGGGCAGCCATATGAACAGTATGCAAAGATGATATTTATGGAACTAAATGATGCCTGGTCAGAATTTGAAAACCAAGGACAAAAACCCTTGTATTAGGTACTTTCTCAGTCTCCACACAGACCTGTGCTAGTGCTTATATAGTCTCTTGTCACAAATGTCACAGATCAACCAAACTCTGGCTGGAAATTCGGAAGTTTCAGAGCACTAAGAGCCTAATACTTATCATGAAGAGCAAGAGGAAGGTTTCCTTATACTTGTACCAAGAATCCTGAGCTCAGAGGAACTCTAGCCACCTGGCTTGCCCTATGAGAGCCACGGGGTTACAGTTTCTTGTAACTTTTTCTATTTTCCTTTGGATTCAAGTAGTGTGAGACAGAACACATTCTGGGATAAGGCAGAACTGTTCTGTCTCCAACACAGTGTAGCTGCTGAATTTCCTACTTTTTTTCTTTGTGATATGTGATATGGCAACACTTCAGTTAAGTTCAACCACTGGTGGTGAAGCCTAAACTTCAATGTACTTTCATCCTAGGTTTGGATCAGACTTTATCAAATTTAAGTGTACAGATGTCGTTTAGGCACACTATCTGTCACCATTTGCTGCTTAATTATCCATATAGTGTTGTATGCCTGAGCAGAGGCAAAGCTGAATCCTGGGCTAGATCAGTGCCCCCTGACTACTGGTTTACACTGGTATTGTACTTCACAAACCAGCAGTGAAATGTGCAGAAGAAATTCCTCAGCATTATGGAGCAAGTGGCTGTTAAACAGCAAGTAATTGATGTTAAACAGTACCTTGTTCGTTTGTCAAACAGCAGGTTTTAGGGGGTGAATCCTCTGACAGGGGAAGGTTGAATCCACATCTGTAAAAGTGAGGAATAAGCATGTACTACATTTCCCATGAAGCTCTCATCAGTAGCTTGAAACCATCAAACAAAAGAAATACCAAACTAAAACTCTGCTGCACAATTCTAGGAACTTCCCAGCCTATAGGTCACACTTCCCCTCCTGAGGATTCAGACACCTTTTTCCAGCCCACTTGTATCACCTCTATGCCTTTATCAGCTCCAGAGCATGTGGCCAAGGCTCTTGGCAGGATGCAGTCTGTTGCAACTTCACTTTTCAGATCATGGTGTACAAGCTGTCCTGTAGGTATCTGTGGGCCAGGTCTGATTTTTGAGGTAAATACAGTGCAAATTGATTCTCTTAAAAGTTTATATTGGACCAAAGCAATAATATCACAAGAAAATATCTCTGATGCTAAAGCTGAAGCATCTTTCCTAGTTAAACAGAAAGTTACACTCTTCACCCCCAATTTTGGTGTTCCCCTTTTGTAGAATAGCTAAAGCTAGCAGTTTATTTACCAACACTTTGTATTTGAGCTTTGAAAGGGCAGGTATCTTCAGAAGATGGGCAGGAAATAATCTGTATTTACTGCTTAAGGAACAGGTTGCCATCTGATGCGAGTCTTTAAAGCTGGTGGTTTTTAAAGACAATCCACTTGTTGTTGCACTTATGTTTTCAAGTGGCAAAACTTACTGCAAAGAGTGTGTCAAAGTACATTGCTTTCTGTATAAAACTCCATCCTTTTGTTGTATTGGTCCATTATTTGCTACCATCAACTGAAAATGTGAAACCAACACATAGGTCTCCTTTTATATAAAAGACCTTAAGATAATAGTAACAAACTGGATGTTATTATTAATGTTTTGATCCAGTATGTGCTTGTCTTATTTAAAGAGATAACTGGAATGTGAATCATGTTCCTGTGATTTGTTGGTTTATTGTTTCTCATTCACATTTGTAGATATTGTGACCTATGCCTATATAATAAAAAGGATCTCATTACTATAACGTCCTTTTTTAACGATGAAAACTACATTCGCTTTGTATCGAGTTGGTCACAGGCACATAACTCTGGATACTCATACATTCACGAAACAAGTCCATCATTAAACTTTATCTACCAAAAGAAACCCTACCCCACTTAAGCTTTGATTACTTCCATCCCTAATGTTTTTATGGATGCATGAAAGTATTAGGATGTACGTATATCAAAATAGTTAACTAACAATAAAAATTCTTGTCATATCTGGTAGTGACAGAGGTTATCAATGTTCAGGTTTACTGTTTGACTAAATTATTGTAATTTTTGTAAATACAGTATATACTCAATGAAATTGTGACTGGTCTAAAACATTTGTATATACATTAAAGAGCTCAAATTAACATATTCCAGTATGTTTTGTGCTTGGGGGGGGGGGAGCCCTCTACCTTCTTGCTTTAAATGCAGTTCAGAGCAGTGTTTCTGTACATGTTGGATAAACAACAGCAAATGCATGCATGGTAAATGGCAACTTCTTTTCTCTACAGCATCTTATAACAGCAACTCTACCTGTTGCCCTAGCGCAGAGATGGGTGCGATCTGTGTGGAACACATAAGGTAGCCAGAAATTACTTGCTTTAGAGCCAAATATAGTTTTATTTCCTCAGGAGAAAACAAAGTAGATGAAGAAGCCAGTACCCATTACTGCAATAGTTTGTAAAAGCAGTAAGGGCTTCAGTTCAGAGAGAATTTGCAGTGGAAAAAGGTGCAGCTTTTTGTGCTCAAGTGACAACCCCTTAGAATAGAATCATATAATAGTTAGGGTACCTTCTCTCTTCTGATGTTTAAAGACTAATTAATTCAGGCACGTATTTATATATTGATTGCAGGTAGAGGCAGCTGTACCAAGATGTAAATTCTAGAGCTTTTTTTGCTTGTCTGTCATAGCCAAAGGATCTGTTCTGCCTCTTACACTACGGGGATGGTACAGTAAAAAGGGCTTTACATTATTTTCTGTCTCAAAATAAGCTCACAACCAACATAAAATCCTACATTTCCCATAGCAGGTGAGGTGCATTGGCTGGTGTCAGTATTGCATCTTTAAAGTGCCATATGTTGGCATTCCAGTCAGTTGAAGCATTTAGCTACTTAAGTTGTTGTTTTAATTAGGCAGCTCTGTTGGCTCAGAATTATCACAGAATCCCGGACTGGTTTATATTGAAGGGACCTTAAAGCTCATTCAGTTCCAACCCCTGCCATGGGCAGGGACACCTTCCACTGGAAGCAGCTTGCTCCAAGCCCCATCCAGCCTCTACACTGGAAATCAATAATGAGATCAGGGAAAACCCCATCTGTATCAGAGCAGAGACAAAATGAGACAAAAGGCTGAGAGGCAGAGATGGGAGGTACCTTAAGAAAACCTCCCTGGGAAGCTGTATGCTAAAGGGCTATACAAAACCTCCCTCAAAAAGGCTGGGTTTGGGTCAAAAACGTGATCTCCAAAATTTAAGGCTTAAAAATATGATGAAAAAGGTGAGCCTTTCTTGGTGCGGACTAGCGGGAGGGTGGACGATGCAGGTACTGAGAAGGCGCTACACGAGGTGAGCCTGTGGCCATTTTTGGGCCTTTTCGTAAGTAGCCTGTAAAATAGCAGTGACTGATGTATTGGGAGTCATTATTAGTGTATTTACGCATTTAAATCCTGCCTGCGCACACATCTATACCCTGTGTTCATACACAATACATACGTGCGCCTGTACGTACGCGCATTAAGCGCCCGCCCTGCGGCCTGTCTGGAGTCAGCGCGGCACCGCCCGGTTACCATGACAACGAGCGCCTCTCGACGCGGCCGCTTCTCCTCCGCGACCCGCCGCCCTCGCCTTAAAGCGGGCACCGCGCCCGCGCGAAGGAGGGACGGCGAGGAATAGCCCACACCCTTGGCACTGCCCCTTTAAGGCGGCCGTTCACGTGACGTGAGAGGAGGCGGGGCAAGCGGGTCGGTAGGCGGAAGTCGCCCGCCGCCACCTCAGCTCGGCGTCGGTCGGAGCCCCGGACATGGCGGGGATCAAAGGTACCGATACCGAGCGCCGCCCGCCCGCGGGCCGCTGTGAGGGAGCGGTGCAGCCGCGTCGCTGCTTCCGCTCCCCAGGCGTCGCCTCAGCGGGGATGGAGGGAGGGGGTCGCCGGTAACCGGTGCGGCAGCTCCCGCCTCACCGCCTGCCTTGTGCCGTTGCAGCTCTTGTGGCGCTGTCCTTCAGCGGAGCCATCGGGCTGACGTTCCTCATGCTGGGATGCGCCCTGGAGTACTACGGGTGAGCGGGACGGGCTTCGTTTCCAAAGCTTCTCCTTCTTCGTGTATGTTAATGGAGGTGTTAATCTCCTTTAGCGAGCTGTTTGGCTCTGTGTATCTAACAGCAGTCGCCTGCTTCCTGGCTCTTGACACATGGCAGCTTGTTGTGGTTAAGTACCTCCTCCTTAGCCAGTGCTTGCGCTTCCTTTAAACAATTAGTGTAAACAGCCCTATATTTTCTCAGGAAAAGCGGTGCCATCTTGCTAAGCAGTGACATTTAACCTCGCACAGTGCTTTCCCTTACTTCCCTGTTTCTGTGAAGAGCCCTCCTACCACGAGGCTCCAGTTGGGATGTCTCGCACACTTAAAGCACAGAAGGGGGAGTGCGAAGCTGTGCCTTCACAGCCGGCTTGTTTATACTCCGGGATCCCTCTAATCTGGGAAAGCTGGTGGTTCCCATCCCGCCTGCGTGTATTTCCTGTTCCTGTGTGGTGGCTGTTGGGTTTGGGTGGCTGTGGTGAGAGTTGAATCAGCAGTGTGACGCAAATATAAAATGAACTAATGCCTGGCCTTGAGAGAGTGGTTCCTGCTCTATGTGAAGTCATATGAGTGTGTGTACAGGGAAAATGAACCGGGGTTGCCTCTTTGGGTGAAAGCATGTGATTGAATCCACTTTTCAAGCCATGAAGTACAATCACAGTTATTGCAGTTACTTTTCCTATGCAGAAGATACTTTTTATTGAAGCATCCATCTAAACTGATTATACGTTTCCTTTCTCCCCCTCTCCAGTGTATACTGGCCTCTGTTTGTCTTAATATTTTACTTCATCTGCCCCATTCCCCACTTCATTGCAAAAAGAGTCAGTGATGACAGTGATGCAGCCAGCAGTGCCTGCAGAGAATTGGCATATTTCTTCACAACTGGAATTGTTGTTTCTGCCTTTGGATTCCCTATAATCCTGGCACGAGTTGAAGCGGTAAGTCCTGCTTGCTGATTTTCATTGAAAGACATCAGTTACTGAATATAATCTTTAACTGCAGACTTGCTATTGTAAATCCTGTCTTTAATTTCGTTATTGTGCTGCATGACTAGAAAGTGTAGCTGGGTGTTTTCCAGTTTTGTTTTGGCCTAACACAAGATATTACCTCCTACATCTTGTGCTTCTTTGTCGCATCAACTTTCGCATCACTTCCTGCATCACCTTCCTTATTTTATCTCAGAATATCTGCTTTCTCCATTTAGGATGCTGAATCCTTGGTGACTGGAGTGCATTAGCAGTTAAAAGATAAAAGGCCAAACTTCCAGAGCTGCCCTTCTGGTTTTCAGAGCATTTCCTAAGCTCATGCTTTGCCCTCTCAAAGTCTGAGGACATTCTGCTAGCTTCATTTCTCTTTGCTTTTTGAGCTGCTCTTCAGTGGTGGGGTTTTTGTCACCACGTTTGTTTGCAAGGCAAAGAACTCTCTTTGCATTGTCCTGTCTCCCAAAATACCCAAAGGTGTTTGTGTGTTGCATTGTTTTTCTCGCTTCAGTCTTTCAGTTTTACTTAAAACCTGTGTGCTCAGTTTTAATTTATTGGTAATGCACTATTTCCCTGACGCTGCTTTTTCGGGTTTAAGTTGTGGACCTGACAGTAGGCAGAACCAAGAGTGACCACAAGAGGGAACTCTAATTCATAGGTCTGTCTTTTAAGCGCAAACGTCGCTTATTTGAGTACATTTAGTCGAGCAGCTTGATAAAACAAGCTACTTTGAAGCCCACGTTCTGTTTTCCTGTGCTTGTTACGGGCATTTAAAAGGCGAGCTTTTATTCTGTTGCTTAGCAGTTAAAGGCGAGCAGTGGTTTCATCAAAATTATCTATCATTTAGGAATGTTTAGTGATTTGTGTGGCAAGGTAATTATTTTGTTGTAAACCAACATTAGGAGTCTCTTGAAGTGTTATATGAGTACATGTATGTAGCAATCTGAGTGGTTGCTAATTGAATAATTTATCACATAAATTGAATTATTTCTTGTCTTTTTTTTCTTTATGCTTTTAGCACCTTTCTGTAGTATTTAATTTAGTTTATCTAATGCATCTAAAGAACTGGTCTGAATCTGAAAGAACTGCTTTGATTGTTTCATTTCCTTGCATTTCAGATCAAATGGGGAGCCTGTGGTCTGGTGCTGGCTGGCAATGCAGTCATTTTCCTTACTATTTTAGGCTTTTTCCTTGTGTTTGGTAGAGGAGATGACTTTAGCTGGGAGCAGTGGTAGGACATCGCTCTGGTGCTGGTAATATTTCACAGCATGTATCACCATATGTATCCACTGTGTATATGTGTATATATCATAACAGCCGTGTGTGTGCACGCTGAGGTGGATATATGTCCATATACATGTAGCTTTACATTACCACATCATAACATGCTTTTTTAAAGTGCTTTTCAGCCAAAGGGAAAAACCCCTTGTGACATCTGTCCTGATATAGTCAGTAAAAGCTGGAATCACCGTTGCAAACCTGTTCCTAATCTTAAAGTTTACATAACATAAGCCTTTTTACTCATTTTTTCACTATATGTGCATTAACTTTTGTTTCAATCACAGTAATACCATTGACACTTGATACTGGTCAAGCATGCCTGTTGGGTTTTAACCATGTAATCAAAATAAGCCAAGATAAAGATGATGCTGCTTGGTATTCTTCAACTTGATCATCTTTCTGCTTTCATTAGGGATGAACAGAGGCTTGCTTTTCATTTCCATAATCATAATTTTGGTGTGTTTTTCTTGATAACATCAAACCAAACATAGGTTTTTCAACTCTTCTACTACCTAATCAAAGAAAAAGAAAGTAACCCTGTTTAAGCATCCTTCCCTCCACATACAGTGTTCATTTGAAATATAATTCTCCCTCCCAAGAATATTCAGACTTAACACCTGTGGTTATACTTTGGGAATAATATAATCTAATGCTTTGAGCTGACATTACTTCTCTTAGAAAGGTTCACAAAAGAAACTATGCACAGGACACTTACAAACAGTGTAATATTGAACTCTGTATTCTTCTGTGTGAAATGCCTGAATTGCAAAGAAGTGAGTGTTCTGTAGGGTAGGACTTCTCATCCCCTCTATTCTTGCTTTCAAAACATACTTATTCAAGTGCTATTTTTTGGCTGTAACAGAAGATTGTTCTATTAAAACACTGTATTTTTAAAATAGCATTATCCTTCACATAATCACACTTCTAAAAGTAAACTTTCCTACTGGTTTGACTTGCTGAATCCTGCAAAGTGTGGAGGCATGTCCTTTGATAAAAATGCATTCTGATACAACCCTAACTTGAGAAGACCTTTCAGTAATCTGCAAAGAGGTGAAGGAAGAGACGCCTTAGTTTATCCTTTCGTATTAAAATAGACATAAAGAGGTTTTTGCTGTGTGAAGTAAGAAGCTGAGCTCCTGCCTAGGGTATGTTTTACATTTGTAAGTCCTTTAGGCTAGAAGGTTGCAACTGAGTTTTTATAGTCTTGTGAGTCAGTTCACAGCTGACTGCTGTCACCCTGAGTAGCTGTGAGAGACACTGTGTGAGGAGGTGATGCTGCAAGATGTGGCAGCTTCATCAATGCAATGCTTTTTGCCTCTTAAGTTGTGTGCAACTATTGCTGCTATTCTCCAAACTCTCCCAATACTCATGTATTGCAAAATGGGGCCCTGTGTGTTGCTGTGCAGAGCAAAGAACCAAGACTTAATGTTACCTGAGCACTCTGCTACTGGGTACAGAAATTGTGCTGTGGGCCAAGTAATGTAACATCACTGAAGTAGGAACGGAATATCGGGTTTCAGGAAGGTTGATTATATGTTTTAAGTTTAAACTTCAGATGTGTGTATGGTGAACAGTGCTGAGGAATGCTGAATAGCTCTTTTATACTGAAGTGTGTCTAGGCTGTCATTCTTATAAAGAAGAATTAACATTAAAGGAAATGTTCTTTTCTGGATGTTAATGCTTCATCAAAGCCATAACAGGAATATACTTGTAAAGATGCTGTGCCATAAGCAAATGTCTTCTTCCTGACTTCAGATGAAATCTCTTAGACACTACTAATTTGTAAAGTACCATTGTGGAAATTGCTCTATGAGCCAAGTTGTTTGGGGTAAACATGGCTTCCCCTGCTTTGAGTTTTTTTTGAAGAAGGTGCTTTTATTTCCCCTATAAATGGCATTTTTCATTCAAATTACTGACATAAACCAGCAACAATAACACACAATATCAGTGCCTGATCCTGTAAATGCCTAATGTCATTGCTAACAGTTCTCTTTAACTCCTGATAAAATACTCATGTGCTTGCAGGATTCTTGAGTATTTTTAGTCCTTAGTATTTATTAGTATTAATATATATGAATACTAATAAATTCATTAGTATTAATATATTATATTTAGTATTTAGTACCAAAGGCTGCAATAGAAGTCTCCAAAACTACTCAATTACTGATGAAGTTATGGAATCATTCTTTGTAGAATCTGTTGTGGATCTTTTAGTGTGCTTGTGCAGGTAGAGGTACAGGCAGTAAGCACGTGACAATCTAAAATGAAAAGGAGGATTGGAAGTGCAGCGTTGAGGTTGTTTCTTGGACAAACGATTCCATTGTACTGTATTTCCTCTGGTATTCCTGTGGTTGGTGGGTGCCTCAGGAAATGGCAGGTCAGTGTTGAGTGGAGGAAGTCAATGCTTTGCTTTATGTGGTCTTTGTGCACTAATCCCTAATGTGAACTTCCTGCAGTTTTCACCATGGACTTTCATTTTGAGATGTGTTAACTTTCAGAATTGAGTTTCACGGTGTTTAAACCATGGAAACCTTCCTTGACCTCTTGAAAAGTAAATCTGCTTCAATGAGTCTTCAATACCAAATAGGGTAAAAGAACTTGTCAGTGCTTGCTTTTTATCAAGAGCTTCACTCATTCACACAAACATGGTGCTTTGATGGCCAGTACTGGGCATGGACTGTCACTATCCACCAGTAGCTATTTACTGTGGTTTCTCTGAAATTGTTTTCCTCTATGGAAGTGAATACTATGTATCCAAAGTGCCTTAATTTCCATACTATGCCGATTTTGTGAGCGCATATACGTGGCAATATCACTGTGTTTCATAGTCAGCTGAAGTTCTGTTACTGCATTTTATAAAGCTTCCTTGTGGACTAGCCATGTCTTCTGTTATTCAGAATGCAGTGCAGCTTTTGTAACTTTTGTAAACAGGGAGTTTATTTCCTGTGATCGCCAGGTTCTTCAGATGAAGCATTAAAACATGGAAATTAAAATATGTTCTACTTTTCTTTTTGAGGCATCTAATAAAACTGACTTTTTGACTTGTCTAATAAACACCTGATGCTTACATGTGTGTCTGTCCTTAATTTCAAGGGGTGACAATAGAACCTTGTGTGAGAGGAAGGAGAAAACATTCAGTGGTGCTTTCATAATGGTGTGATGAACAGATTTCTGGGAGCCATGATGTAATTGCAATAGATGGGAATTAGTGTTATGGCATGCATTAGAATGTATTGCAGAGGCTGTGTTCAAATATGCTGGTAAATTATTATCACTTACCTCTTACAGACATGGTAAATCTGTGAGCTTTAAGGTGTTCAAAAGAAAACGGTATGTGAGATAGCACTTGACCTCTTCCAGTTTCCTTCCTTTAAAAGATTGTAGAATAAGACACATCAGCACTGGGCAGGGATGCAACAGGTATCACAGTTCTCTTCCTTTTCTAGGTAAGTACTCCTGTAGTTAAGTTGGCGAATATATTGAACTGGGTGATTCTGATCTTACCAGTACTTGGGAAAAGGAAGCGTGCTCAGTTAGTTTAGTAACTGTGAAAGCACAAGGTGGCTGTAGTGTTTGTCTTCTGAATACCCAATGCTCTCCGTTGACAACAATGATTTGAGCAACGAGGCTTTGGAGAAGGTGAGTATATTTGTGTTTTGAATCGGTTAGCTGCTGGCTTTGCAAAATGAATGCTTGGTATTGCTGTTCTGTACTGCCTAGCCCAACTCGTGCTTTGTGTATAGAGTAACTTCAGGCTCTAGGCTTGGTTCCTGAGCCTCCCTTATTTAATCTGGTTCTGGATTTGCTAATATTGTATGGTAAAACTTCTCCTTCTTGTGCTTCTCACCCTTGTTCTTGCAGCTGCTTGGTTTTGTAATTAGCAGAGCTGTTCCCTGTCAACATATACTTAACTGGAGGGAAGAAATAAAATACATACAAGGGGTCAGGATCAGTGGATACCAGGCAGAATCTGGCACTGGTTTTGGAGCCTCTTCTGTCCTTTTAGAAAGCTGGTGACCTTTATAAAGAGTTAGGACCTTGGGTAACATTCTAAAACCTTTAAACAGACTTTAATCCCTTAAAATGAGTGTAAACTCATTAATACCCAGGAATTAAGCAAAGTCATCCTAGTCACCCACATGCAGTTTTTCTTATCGTTAAACCAAAAACAATGTCAAGCTTTAAAATGATCTCTCTAACCCTGATCTCAATTGTTAACACAGCAGGACTTTAAAGATACCACATCACTTACTCTGCAGGGATTGTTTCTGATCTAGGATAATGGATAAAAAGACTTTCATTAAGCTGGATGCACCCCAGGTACTAATGTCTAATTGATTTGTTTAAGTGGCCCCTGCAAATACGTGACCAGTATGTACTGGAGGGCTTGACAAGGAAGTGTCCCTTGAGAACATATGTGAGGAAGCACTGATTGATGGATTGGGATTAAATTTTAAAGATCAGATGAACACGTTTAAAGAAGTATGTTCTCCAAAAGTCTGTTCCTGTATTTGTCTTGGTTTGCTTCTTTATGTTGAGTTTTATTTCAGCTGCATGTTGGGTTATCATCAAAAATTGGTTATAGTAGTTTATACCCCATGAGTAGCAGTTTAGCTGGAGATACTTGTCATAGAATCATAGGATCACAGAATAGTCAGGGTTGGAAAGACCTTAAGCTCATCCAGTTCCAACCCCCCTGCCATGGGCAGGAACACCTCCCACTAAACCATGCCACCCAAGGCTCTCTCCAACCTGGCCTTGAACACCGCTAGCGATGGGGCATTCACAGCTCCCCTGGGCAACCCATTCCAGTGCCTCACCACCCTCACAGGAAAGAACTTCTTCCTCATATCCTATCTAAACTTCCCCTGTTTCAGTTTGAACCCGTTACCCCTTGTCCTCTCACTACAGTCCCTAATGAAGAGTCCCTCCCCAGCATCCCTATAGCCCCCCTTCAGACACTGGAAGGCTGCTCTGAGGTCTCCACACAGTCTTCTCTTCTCCAGGCTGAACAGCCCCAAATTTCTCAGCCTATCTTCACACAGGAGGTGCTCCAGTCCCCTGATCATCCTCGCGGCCTCCTCTGGACTTGTTCCAACAGTTCCATGTCCTTTTGATGTTGAGGACACCAGAACTGCACACAATACTCCAAGTGAGTTCTCCTGAGAGCAGAGCAGAGGAGCAGGATCACCTCCCTTGACCTGCTGGTCACGCTCCTTTGGATGCAGCCGAGGATACGGTTGATTTTCTGGGCTGCGAGCGCACACTGGAGCCGGCTCATGTTCATTTTCTCATTAAGTTCTTCAATTATTTCTTTTACTAATCGATTATTTCTCTGTTTTCTTTTGGAATTACTACTTCCATAGACTAGTTCTGAATTTTAACAAATATTCTGGGTTTTATTTCTTTCTAGTGGCTCATTTTAAATGGACTGGTTTATTGTTCCCTGCTTCCTCATCCATGAGGGTGATCAGCCCTTGTCTCTATGAGCAGATGGTTTTCTTCCTGCTGACCCTCAACACTTGGAGATCCTTATGGCTATCTGTGAGGCAGATGCTGCTGGGGAGGGGATGGGGATTATAACGACATGTCCTTTTTTCCCTAGAAAGTTCTTAGGAGATGGAGGGTTTTTTTCAGAGCGAGACTAAACCTATGGCTTCATTTAACAGAGTAATTTGTGTAATGAGCATAATTGTGCAAAATTACACATAATACAGTCTCCCATTAGAGTCTTTGCTTATAGAGAAGTCTTCTTCCTCTGGAACATGCTTATAGCATTGCTGACTATTAAAGTAAAGAATTTAATACATGTAGTTACAGTGGCCCTCCCAGGTGTTGTGCTCTGAAACCCTGATATAGCCATTGTTAGCTGCTTGCTTGCTGATGGCTGAGCTGGTGGGAGCTGCCTGTATTATACTGTATTTTTAATTGCATGTTTTCCTGGGGGACCTGATAAAATCGGCTGCTTGTTTTGTGAGGTTTAAAAAACCACACCACATACACAAACCCCTCCAAAGTCATATTCGGGCTCAAGCTGTATATAATGTATTTGAAACCCTTCAGTGGAGAATACAGTGCTTAGGCTCAAACAGAGCTCGAGGCAAAAAGGGATGTTGATGTCTCCTAGTAGGTCCTGCAGGTCAGCTGAGGCTGTGAATGCTGGGTTTATCACCTGCTTTAGCTTCATTTGGCAGTATCCTGAAGAAGGTGCTTTCGTTTTCTTGGTCACTATTAACGCCAGATACTGCTCGGATGGTTTTGTTTGCTCGAGGATTTGAGGAGAAGTTAAACAGTATTTCTTGTGCTTTACAAAGCATATGCTTGGAATAAGAGGATTGATTGTGACATTTATATGTTTTGCTTATCCTTTGTTGTGACTGATCTGGGCTTGTGGTTTTGTTACTCATGTAATTCCTGCCTAAGACTAGTATCTCACAGTATAATAGGAGCTTTGTGATCAGTCTTCCATCTTTAAAAGGAAAAAAGCCTTTGCATGAGACAGAAACAAAAGCTGCAATAGCTGTAATTTGCTGGCTACTGATCAAGTGCTGCTTTTGAAGCTGGTGGGAATTTGCTGTTGGGTCGATGGGGTAGAGAGAAGAGATGAGAGAGGCCCAAGGCAGTGAGATGCTGACACCCTGATATCTGAGGGCAATCTGTGAGCATGCTTATGAGTCACTCCTGTGCCATAGACTGTCCTTCGTGTCTGAGTGTGCTTTTTCTGGCTGCATTAAACAGAGTATGGGGGAGACGTTGGCTACAGAAATCCATATGCCGTTATTTCCACAGAGGGCATTTCACTTCAGGATGAGATTTAACAGCTTGTCCTTATTTCTAGTAACATGGTTCACTGTGGCCAATCTTTCTTTGATATTCTATTTTCTTAGCTAAATACCAATGAATGCTATGAGACATTAGGGTGTTTTATACAACGCTGCGATGATAAAACAAATTTCCCCCAGAATAAATCTCAAAAAGAACTCTGCTCTTAGGTTAATTTAAAGTATTAAGAGATGCAAGATGTTTCTCATATGGGTAAAGTAAATCTTACCTTTTGAATCGGGTAGTACTCAATAATATACTTTAAAGAGCAGTCCAGAGCATGCTATCTCTTCTATTCATTCCTTCAAAACAGATTATATTCTTAACAAATATTTGTTGTTTAATGAAAATCTACAGCAGAAAATATATTAGTTTATAAGAATCTTGTAACAGCTGAAGAGATGCTCTACTGCATCTGTCTTCAGGTAACAACTTCAAAGTGCACAGTCTTTATCTGGGGGTCTCATAAGTGAGCGATGTGTAAAGTTAATCACGATTCAGCAAATAGCCTCAGTTTGGATTCAGATTATTCAGGTCCCTTCAGACACCTAAAGATTGATGCAGGTGTCTCTTTGTCCCTCTCCTCTTTTACAGCAGTTGTACCCCAGTTGCTGGAAGTTCCAGGCTCTCTGGAATAAGAGAGTGAATTTTAAACCCCCAGAGTGAGCAATTGCAGCCAGTCCTTGTTCCCCGGCCCTGACGGGACTGAGCTGTTGTCAGCTCCAGGTGTCACGAGAAGCAGAGCCAAAAGCAAGTCACACATTCAAAACAACTTGACAAACACTGACTTATGGATGGTATTAACAAGATGGGAAGAGGAGCAGGCAAGTGGTGACTTAGAACTATGTCATAAAATGCTGATTGTTTCTGGATGTAAATTGATGGCTCTGACTTCCAATTCCTAATTACTTAAGACGTGTTTTTAACAGAAAGAGGCTAAAAGTACTCGGTGTTCTTCTGTAGGAACTGACTCTCTCAGATACAGCAAGAAACCACTCTGAGATAAGAGTTTCTTTATCCAGAGAGAAGCAGCTTGGGCAATTATAGTTCCTCCTTTTGAGTGCTATTATCTTGATTGTCCTTGCCCTATTTTCCCTCATTTGCCTTTTGGTGTCTTTGCTATTAAAGCCAGGAGTTGTGTATAACTTGCTATAGCAACACACATCTAAAAAAAGCAAATATATATAAGCACTGCCTTATTTAAGGAAAACAGCATAAGTGGAAGAACCATCCCTGGCAGTGTTCACAAACCGTGTAGATGAGGCCCTCAGTGCCATGGGTTAGTGAGGGCCTAGGCAGTGCTGGGGAACGGTTGGGCTGGATGAGCTTAAAGAACTTTTCCAAACCAGCTGACTCTAGGATTTTTAACTCTTTCACTAGCTCTGATTTGGCATATTTGGATGGTTTTTAATCTTCTGTTTGAAATGTAAACTTTTCACTCATGTCCTAAGCTCTGCACAGCGTGGAAGAATTCCTAATGTCTGGTTTATCATTCCTGAAAGTATATGCTCTGGCAGTGTTTATGTTTCACTGTGTTTCACTCTGTGAAGTTTGGTCAATAATAGTTTCTCAGGCTGTAAGGTATTTTTAAATGCATACCTTTGATTTGGTATGAAAATGGCCCAAGTTTAGTTTCATCTTGTGTTTATGCAGTGAATGCTTCTGACAATTGGTGGAAGTCAATGTCAGCACTGATATCTCTGCATGCTTGATATCTATGATATCTGTGCCAAGCTGGACAGAACCTTGGGCAACATGCTCTAGTGGAAGGTGTCCCTGCCCATGGCAGGGGATTAGAACTGGATGATCTTAAGGTCTTTTCCAACCCAAACCATTCTATGATTCTGTGTTTCTTTTTCTTTAGCGACAAGAATAACTATACCTATAGACAATAATAAAGTAAATTTTGGTGGATCATTTTCACATAGATCCTGAACTTTCTGCTTCTTTGTAAAAGGCTTTATAAGTAAGTCAAGAGTAAAACCATCATTCTTCCATTTGTCTGTCTGGCATTTAAGCTCCTGTTTTTATTGTACGCAACCCCTCTCAGTTATGGTGTGAGGTATTACAAGTTACTGAAGCTAATTGTATTCTCCTCACTAAATCTCTTGGGTAATGTGCAGGTAATGAGGAAGTCTGTAGGTAAATTCATTATGAGGATCAGTCAATACGTGTTTTCCTGTAGCGCTTTTAGTAATTGGGTTAACTCAATAGCATTGCCCTGGCCTTCGGAAAACTTTCAATTGCAGTAATAGGCCATTTGTTATTACTGTACTTTTAGTCGGAGACTGAGCATGTCCCCATTTAAACATCAGCCTTCCTACCCAAAATGTCACCTTTCGAAGGCCAAGTCGATCAGGGCTTGGAGCAAGCTGCTCTAGTGGAAGGTGTCCTTGCCCATGGCAGGGGTTTGGAACTGGATGAGCTTTAAGGTCCCTTCAGCCCAAAGCATTCTAGGATTAGTTTTATTGATCCTGTTCAATAGCCAATTGTATCTAACTTCAACCCACACACAAAGAAACTGGAACAGTGGAAATAAGAAGGTGGGGAGGGAAAGGCACCTGGTGCGTCACTGGGGCTACTGTGGATGCGCAGTGTTGGAAGCCATTCAGATGTGCTGCAGTCAGATGCGTGACGGAATAGTGCTGCATTAAATGTGACCTTTCTGAAGGGAAAACCTGTCTGAACTGAATAATCAAATTGGGTTCGTGTTTGACATCCTTCAAGTGGAGACCTTTTGGCTAAAGTACCTAATCAATAAGGGAGAATCTTGATGTTTGGAGATGCAGAGGACCTCTAAATGTGCAAAACAGAGGGCTGTTCTGTTTTAAACAGAGTGCAAGGCATGAGATATGAGTGAAAGACTAGAGTGTGTTCTGCACCTGAATCTTCTCTTCCGCTATAATCTGGTCCTAGCACAGTGTTTTGCCTCTGTGTGGAAGGACTGAAATTCTTGTCTGCTCCCCTTCTGATCCAGATCTGGAGGTTCACTGGTGCTTATGTGGGTCATGCCAACAGACACCAGCATGAGAGGGCTGACCCCTTCCCTGCCCATTCTTCTTGTCTTCTCCAGCATGAGCAGTGGTTTAGCCTTTACCTCCTCGTGCAGAAGCAAGAGCACTTGGCAAAGGGAGGGGATACTGTCTGAGGGAGTGTTTCCCATGGGGAGTTCATGTGGGAATGAATCATGCCATACAGATCTTCCCCACAAGCCTCACTCAATGCATCCGCATACTCAGAGCCTACTCCGCATGGCAGTGAAAGCTGGGGTTGCTACAACAGGAAGCAGCTGTCCAAGCCAGTGGTTGTTGGCTTGGTGTCTGTGCCTTACTACACCCGGTTTTGCTGCCAAATGTAGAGGGTATATTCAAAATCCAGTGTCCCAGCCCCTAAGTACGAGGGTGCAGCACTCTTACTGCTGGCAGTGGGTAGGTGGTTCCTGCTGGTGGCATGAGCCCCTTCACAGGGACTTCACCCCCCTTTTGTTGGGGCTTTGTCTCCTTGTTGACCCTTTTCCCTTAGATCAGCATCCCATGATCTTCCCTTCAGTCACACCTCCTCTGTGCCAGGGCTATCTGTACACATCATTTTCACCCCAACAGGGTCCATCTGCTTCTTGTTCTTGCTCCTTCCCTTATCTGTCCCTTTCCAGTCTATTTTCCCCTGTTTTCCTACCACACACTCTTTCTGTACCCTCATATTTCTTTTCTCATGCTGTTTTCCCATGCTGTGCCTTCCTTCTCGTGCATTACTATTTGTCTAGAAAACAAGTCATGCACAATGTCAACATCTCAGCATAGAAAGGAGTTCACCCATTCCCCACTTCTTTCCCTGCTCTGTTTCCCTCATTTCCTTCCCAAACTATTGGCCACTTCTGTTGGAATGTTCCCTGACCTTTTGAAATTCAGCTCTGGCTCTCAAAAGTTACTGAGACAGAAATGTTTGCACTGCTTCACATAATGTCTCAGCAGCCCAATGCATCTGGTTTTGAGACACATTTAAGATGTGCTTTTGAATAGGTCTTAATCCCAGCACATCTTAATATGGATGAAACACTGCTGGATTTTGGAGTCTCCAGTCAAAGAACATTGGTGGGTTGGCTTCTTTCCTGGACCACCTTTTTTGTCCTACTGTAGAAAGGCCTCTGAAGCTCTCATGGATGGATACATCATCCATTCCTTTTTCAGGCAGGAATAATACATCTGAAAAGAGCCATGCAAGGCCTGTGTGATGTTCTCTCTATTTTAGGAATGTTTCTCCCTTTTGATCCACTCCGCTCACACCAAACACTTTTTCCTAGGAAGTGTTTAAGCACATCTTTGCAGAGGGGAGAAATTGTGGAGGATCTCATTCTCAGTTAGAAATGTATTAAATGCTCTAAGATCATAGAATCCCAGACTCGTTTGGTTTGGAAGGGACCTTAAAGCTCATCCAGCTCCAACCCCTGCCACAGGCAGGGACACCTTCCACTGGAGCAGCTTGCTCCAAGCCCCTGTGTCCAACCTGGCCTTGAGCACAGCCAGACACGGGGCAGCCACAGCTTCCCTGGGCAGGGAGGGAAATCAACAAGTAAGAGCATGTGGAGGGCTTGTTTCTGTTTTCCACACCACTGCGACACGTCAGAAGCTTTCAGTAGTTGCTATTATCTCTTGATCATACCTTTGTACTCTCAGTCTTTATACTGATATGAACTATGGGAAGGTGCAGCAATAGGCACTTGTTCTCTAGTATTGTATGTCCTTGCTTCATTTCTTCATCTGCCAAAGAGAGTCACATTTTGCTTTCTAAATATGTTGCTTTTGTAGAGTTTTAACAGAGTTTAACCATGCCACCTTGCAGCAATAAGACCTCTTGGAGAGCACAATGTCTTCCAGCACTAAACCAGGACACTGCAAGCTTGGGAGTGTTCTGCCAGGGACAGGGATCCCCAAGAACAAAGCTGAACTGAGCAAGGTCAGAATCACAGAAACACAGGTTGGAAAAGACCTTGAAGATCAAGTCCAGCCATTCCCCAGCACTGCCGAGGCCACCACTAACCCATGGCACCAAGGGCCTCGTTACACAGTGTGTGAACACTTCCAGGGTTGTCTGTGTTCTGTGTCTTGTGATTACTCACTGTAACTTTCATGAAGTAAACTGATAGGTATGGAGGGGTGCGAAGACAGGAGATATAGAGAAGCACTTGAAAATGATAAATCAGCTAATAACAGGCTGGAAGGATTGTGGGGAGGTGTCCTGGGTTCAGCAGTAGCAGTCATTTTTCTCCTTAGCAGCTGGTGCAGCGCTGTGCCTTTGACTTTCAGCCTGGGAACAGTGCTGATAACACCGATGGTTTCAGGTGCTGCTCAGTAATGTTCACTCTGACCAAGGACTTTCTGAGCCTCATGCTCTGCCAGGGAGGAGGGGAAGTCGGGAGGAAGCAGAGAGAGGACACCTGACCCAAACTGACCCAAGAGGTGTTCCATACCACAGCACGTCATGCCCACTATAGAAACTGGGGGCAGTTACCTGGAAGGGTTACATCACTGCTGGGTCGGGCTGGGTATCGGTCAGCGGGTGGTGAGCGGTTGTATTCTCTTCCCTCATTATTTCCCTTCTCATTATTATTATTGGTGGTAGCAGCAGTGGTTTGTGTTACACCTTAGTTATGGACTGTTCTTATCTCAACCCATGGGCCTTACATTCTTTTCATTCTTCTCCCCATCCCTCCGGGAGGGGGGTAAGGAAAGGGAGGAAAGCTAACAAACTGTGGCTGATTTACAGCTGGGCTTAAACCACGACAGAAGGGCAGCAGCGGCAGAGCTCAGAGTGGACCATGCTGCTTTGCTATTCTAACAGGCTAAAATAAAAGCTACACAGGAGAAGAAATAGTTATCATGTTACCATGATCCCTGAAAGAGGAAACTAAATTACAGGAGGCCTAGAAAAGCAAGATTTGTCTTATTTCCCCAAATTGCAGTCTTCTTTCTACATCCATTCTCCTTGTTCCCCCTGGAACCAGGTTTCATGATCCCACACACAGGGCTTAGTCATGTAAAAGAAAATTAGATCAACCATATTTTACTTTATAATTAAGTGAGAAGTAAACTGATTAGAGGAGACAATTCGTTAGGAAACAGGTTTGTTGCTGAAAATGCTGCAGAAGTACAAAGGTTAACACAGCAGACTGGTTTGCTGGAGCTCAGAAGCAGCGTGAGTGCAACCTATGATGTAAATGTTACTATAGTAACTAGTGTTTTTATTTAAAAGCCCAGTAAATAGCCATATCAAACCCCATAACTTGTCAAAATGTAAGTTAAACTGCAGAGCCTGCTAGTTGGAGGAGCACTTTTTTTGGTTGAACTTAGGGTTTCTGCTGCAATTTCCCCTCTGAATGCACTCTATGCTCTTCTTGCCAAATTGCGTTTTGGCACTCAGGAAGTAGGCTTCGCTAATGGAGATGGCACTAATTGCCTGGGACCTCTCATGCAGCCTCATGAAGGGTTAAAAAGGGTTGAAGATGCCTTCAAGTGAATTTCCTGTAGTCCTTTCCTTCTGGCTCCCTCAGAAGCCTATTCCTAACAGTAGAGCTACCTTACTATGGAAAGAATTAAGAACATTTTGTGAAATATTATATATTCCTCCCTCATATTCCACTGATTCAGCTGAACGGGAGAGAGGTGTCCCGTGAGAAACCATGTGTGTTTAGTGCTCTTCTTCATCCCGCTCCATCTCTGCTCTCTCCAGTCTGCATTGTGTGCTTTCATTATAAAGTAATTGCAGATTTGCATAAATGAAGACTCAGTCTGTGAATATCAACAATATGCGGTTCTGGGGCTCATCTTTTCCATTTTGAAAACTTCCATGTGCTTTCTATTGTAAACTTATAGAATCATAAGATGTTTTGGGAAGGGACCTTAAAGCTCATACAGCTCTAACCCCTACGACGGGCAGGGACACCTTCCACTGGAGCAGCTTGCTCCAAGCCCCTGTGTCCAACCTGGCCTTGAACACTGCCAGACACGGGGCAGCCACAGCTTCTCTGGGCACCCTGTGCCAGCGTCTCAGCACCCTCACAGGGAAGAGCTTCTGCCTCAGAGCTCATCTCAGTCTCCCCTCTGGCAGGCTTAAAGCCATTCCCCTGTCCTGTCCCTCCATCCCTTGGCCAAAGCCCCTCTCCAGGTTTCCTGCAGCCCCTTCAGGCACTGGAGCTGCTCTCAGGTCTCCCCTTCAGGAGCCTTCTCTTCTCCAGGATGCCCCAGCCCAGCTCTCTCAGCCTGGCTCCAGAGCAGAGCTGCTCCAGCCCTCGCAGCAGCTCCATGGCCTCTTCTGCCCTCGCTCCAACAGCTCCATGTCCCTCCTGTGCTGCTGCCCCAGAGCTGGATCAGGGCTGCAGGGGGGGTCTCCCCAGAGCCCCAGAGAGCACCAGAGGGGGAGAATCCCATCCCTCGACTGCTGCTCATGCTCTGGGGGTGCAGCCCAGCATGTCATTAGCAGCTAACTCATGTTAGTTCTTTGCCTAAAAGATGATGAAGAGTAGGTCCTTGCTGTTTAACCTGTTGACATCGCATATTTTGTGCTGTACAGTGAGGCTTTTGTGCCTAGACCATTGATGCATTCAAGGTTGATTGTCAGGAGGAAACCCATGTTGTGATGTATTTGACATGATTTTCTTCCTAACAGATCATGTTCAGAAGCATTTGGGAACATGACAAGCTCAGCAGGTCCTTGCAAAGAGGTTGAGATACAACCTTCGCATCTGCCAGCTCTAACTTCTCAGAGGGGTTGTGGGACCCTTCAGGCTATGTCCTGCCAGGTTCTGGGGAAGGAGATGTGAAGGGAACAAGCCTCCTACGTGTAGATGCTTCGACCAAGTTATTTGGTAAACTCTGAGATGGTTCACATAGTAACACAGATGCTGAAAAGCACAAGAAAACATAAAACTTGAGAAGCCTGACGTGTCTATTGACTTGAATTATTAATGTGGGGGGGAGAAAGCCCGAGGAAAAAGCAGGCAATTTGTCACATGTGAATCAAAGCTTTTACACTTCCCTCATGAATAATCTTCGGTGTCTCTATTATCCTTGAGCCTTACCAGCTTTGTGTAATTTCTGTCTGACTCACTGAGTTACCTCATCCTCTGCAACTACTTTCTTGTCTCAAACTTCCACTTGAGATGGCAATAGTAGTTTATATCACAATCTGCATATATTTAGATCTCAGCTATTACTATGTAAGAAATTCCTGCAATATAGATATAGGAAATTCCTATTATTCCTAACTATATACATATATATAGGAAATCCCAATGTTCGCATATATTTAGGAAATTCCATTATAATAGGAAACCTATTATTTAATAGGTTTTTAATCTGTTCCTTGGTATCCTTCTGTTTTCTCCTGCATGCTTTTTGGGATGCAGGAGGGAGCATCCTCTCATAGTGTGTTGTTAAAGTATCTAAACCACGAAGTTCCCTGGCGAAAGGGGTTAAGGTTAATGCAGTTCTGCAGAGTGAGGTGGGTTTTCCATCAGCATGGAATTTAACCCCCACATCAGAACTTCTTAACTCGTTGCCAGTCACTTCCCCTGGATTTTTCTCACAGGAGAAGGATCCACTTGCTTTTGAGTGCTTGTCTGGTGTCTTGGAAGTAGAGATAAATTCTTTCATACAAGGATATGGATTTGGAATCCCACTTCTCTTTTTCCCAGTGGGCATCTAAATAGCATGTTACCAGAGCACTCTGTGATAACTGCACTGCAGACAGGATGCTTCGGCTGTTCCACTTTTCACAGACAAACTGGCCTTCCCCTGCCGTCATAGAAGACAAAGGCACAAGTCTTACATATCTTTAAAGAAGAGAAGATCAATTCTTACTACACCTTGTTCAGAAGTTACTCTTGATGCTGGCATAACAGGTCCGAGAGTGAGTCAGTGTTTTAAGATCCCTGTTTTGCTGCCAGCATCTCTGCTGTTACAGGTGTGACTCATTCCTATATGCCTCTAGGGGGAATCACTGTCAATGAGGTTTAGATACCTAACGGTGAATGATTCTGTCCTGGAAAGTAAACGTGTGTGCTCCAAGAACTGCAATTAATTTTCCAGTGCAAAGCAAAACTTTGTGTCCTATAATGAAATGAATCAACAGGGGACATTGGAATAATAGGATTATCATGGAATCCCAGCCTGCTTTGGGTTGGAAAGGACCTTATGCCTCCAGCTTTCCTGGAGCCCCTTTAGGCACTGGAGCTGCTCTCAGGTCTCCCCTTCAGGAGCCTTCTCTTCTCCAGGCTGCCCCAGCCCAGCTCTCTCAGCCTGGCTCCAGAGCAGAGCTGCTCCAGCCCTGGAATTACCCTGCTCTAAAGATGTGTCCCTGGGGTTATCTTTGTTAAAAGAATGTAGTCGCACTTGCCTCAATCTTGAGAGGAAATCTGAGCGTGCAGCTGCTTAGGGATTCCAGCAAAGGAGGAATGTACATGGAATTACCTGGTTGTGTTTGATAACAGTATGGGCGATAAGTTTTAATGTCTATTCAATTGTTCTTCCTTCTGGGTATAAGACAACTCCATTTACTTTTAAAGCTGGGATGCTGGGAAAGAGCTGCAGAGAGATTAAGCGCGAAAGATTCTTGCAGCAGCAAAAATGAATCATTGAGAGCATCCCCTCATGAAGGCAAGCCCAGCTTTGATTTCCTTCATTATGAAAACTGACTTTTCACTCCTGGTGGTCATTGAAGCGTTTAGAGAAACTTCCGATATACACATACAAGCGTGATTTGGTTCCATATAGAATAATGATATTTGACTTCTCTGTAGCAGTCCTGTAGTCAGGCTCTTTCACCTGTTTAAATATCAACTGGTTGACTGGCATGAATCAAATTGGGTGGATTAGAAGTGAAAAAACCCAAGGAAAATGTTGAAGCCTATGCTAAAAACCCAGCAGGAGCCCAGCTGAGCTCAGAAATGACAACCTGAGGCTGGTAGAACCAAAGCTGAAATTCCAACACCTTTTCTAGCTCTTCCAGCTGCATAATCACTCAGTTTGCACCCAGTAGCTAATGTTGATACGCTTCAGATGTCTGCATCTTTGTTCAGAACTGGAAACCTCAGGAAAGTACCCTGTCTAGATCATGTTGTCACTGACTTGTCACTGTCGGGGCAGGTGGCTGTAGTGGTTTTGCTCACTGCAGGAGGAAAATAACTTGTGGTTTGGGGTTTTTTGCTCTTGAGCAGGAAGTTTGCAGGTGTTTCTATAAGCCCAGAAGAGATTTGGTTGCAGTACTACCTGCCAGCAAGATCAGCATCATCCACATAGATATGGATGTAAAGCTGTGCAGGAAATTGTAGATGGCTTTGTAGGAGGTCAGAGTACTCTCATTGTATATGAACACAGTGGCTATGGCCTTCTATGGTGGGGCTATGGAACTGATGGATGGGGTAGAGCAGTTGATGTCATCTACCTGGACTTCTGCAAAGCGTTTGACACTGTCCCACACGACATCCTTGTCTCTAAGTTGGAGAGACATCAATTTGATAGATGGACCACTCGGTGGATAAAGAACTGGCAGGATGGCCACACGCAAAGAGTTGTGCTCAATGTCTCAATGTCCAGCTGGAGACCAGTAACGAGTGGTGTCCCTCCA
The DNA here is from genome assembly GCA_017639245.1 of Myiopsitta monachus. Taxonomy (NCBI): domain Eukaryota; kingdom Metazoa; phylum Chordata; class Aves; order Psittaciformes; family Psittacidae; genus Myiopsitta; species Myiopsitta monachus. Next base: position 62,818,262 of record CM029923.1, read on the forward strand.
GGATTGGTGTCGGGACCGGTCTTGTTCAACATCTTTGTGGGTGACATGGACAGTGGGATTGAGTGCACCCTCAGCAAGTTTGCCTGATGACACCAAGCTGTGTGGTTCAGTCGATACATTGGAGGGAAGGAATGCCATCCAGAGGGACCTTGACATGCTTGTGAGGTGGGCTGATGCCAACCTGATGAAGTTTAACCATGCCAAGTGCAAGGTCCTGTACCTGGCTCAGAGCAATCCCAGGCACAGCTCCAGGTTGGGCAGAGAAGAGATTCAGAGCAGCCCTGCGCAGAAGGACTTGGGGGTGTTGGTGGATGAGAAAATGAACATGAGCCGGCTGCAGTGTGTGCTCGCAGCCCAGAAACCAACCGTATCCTGGGCCGCATCAAGAGGAGTGTGACCAGCAGGTCGAGGGAGGTGATCCTGCCCCTCTACTCTGCTCTCAGGAGAACTCACTTGGAGTATTGTGTGCAGTTCTGGTGTCCTCAACATAAAAAGGACATGGAACTGTTGGAACAAGTCCAGAGGAGGCCACAACGATGCTCAGGGGACTGGAGCACCTCCCGTATGAAGATAGGCTGAGAAAGTTGGGGCTGTTCAGCCTGGAGAAGAGAAGGCTGCGTGGAGACCTCATAGCAGCCTTCCGGTATCTGAAGGGGCCTATAGGGATGCTGGGGAGGGACTCTTTATGAGGGACTATAGTGATAGGATAAGGGGTAACGGGTTCAAACTGAAACAGGGGAAGTTTAGGATTGGATATGAGGAGGAAATTCCTTTCCTGTGAGGGTGGTGAGGCACTGGAATGGGTTGCCCAGGGAAGTTGTGAATGCTCCATCACTGGCGGTGTTCAAGGAAGGGACCTTAAAGTCCGTGTTGGACAGAGCCTTGGGTGGCATGGTTTAGTGGGAGGTGTCCCTGCCCATGGCAGGGGGACTTGGAACTGGATGATCTTAAGGTCCTTTCCAACCCTGACTATTCTGTGATTGTATGTGACTGGTGGAAAGGAAGGAATTGCTTTAATGCTGAGGTTTTAAAATAAACCTTAAAGCTTAAATAACATGAAGTTCTCTAGTTCTGTCAGAGAAACTTCCCCCCCAGGTTACATGTTTCTTGCGCACAGTCCATTCCGAAGCATGCACACAGGTCACTGAAGTCTTCTCACATGCTCTGCAAAAACACTTGGGGCTTGGCATTTGATGGTATTTTGTTGTTCCTTGATGTGTAACCCTTTGAAAGGCTCCTGGACCTTTGTTGTTCTTACAGTGCTTCAAGGGAGAAAGTCTGAGGGGAAATGTGGAGGCTGAGGGAAAATCAATTCCTTGTTGTGGTCATAAAAAGACCCTCTCCAAATACTGTTCCACAAAGAGGGAGGCCCTAAGAAGTGGGGATGCTGTGCTGGGGCTGGGAACACTGTGTTCGGTCACAGCTCTGCTAAATGCAGTGGATTCCTGTGAGTGCACTGGCAGGGGCCAATGTCGTAGGGCCAATGATTAAGTATGAATTTGATAATGTGAAAAGACAAAAAGCTCAGGAGCTCACTCAAGGTACAGATACAGGAGCAAAGGAAGGAAAATCAGTGGTCAGTTTGCTTAACATTCTGGATGTCTGTATAGCAATGAATAAAGCATGGAGAAACTGGAAATCTTTGTATTGAGTCAGAACAACTGCACTAGCATATAGAAACTGAATGAGATAATTCAGATGGGAAAGGAAAGACTTGTTCAGAGAGGACTGAAAGCATGGGAGGAATGAAGCCTTTATCACAAGGATACATATGATTTTTGATGAGATCCGGCCTTTCTAGGAGGTGAAGTTACTGAAGGTCTTTGGGCAAATATATGAAGAAAAGGTAAGTGATTTATTGGATTATTGCCATGGAAGTCATCGAATCCCAGACTGGTTTGTGTTGGAAAGGACTTTAAAGCTCCTCCAGCTCCAACCCCTGCCACGGGCAGGAACACCTTCCACCAGAGCAGCTTGCTCCAAGCCCCTGTGTCCAACCTGGCCTTGAACACTGCCAGACACGGGGCAGCCACAGCTTCTCTGGGCACCCTGTGCCAGCGCCTCAGCACCCTCACAGGGAAGAGCTTCTTCCTTATATCCAACCTGAACTTCCCCTGTTTCAGTTTGAACCCATCACCCCTTATCCTATCGCTGCAGCCCCTGATGAAGAGTCCCTCTGCAGCATCCCTGTAGCCCCCTTCAGAAACTGGAACCTGCTCTGAGGTTTCCCTGCAGCTTCTCTTCTGAGGACCTTTTTAACCAGGGCTGGTTAACGTCTTGAGAGAAGGCTCTTCTAAATTTTAGGGGTTTTCCCCTGGATTGAGAACATGAAGGTGTTTAAGGAAACAGCAGAACAGAGACAAAAGTATTTGAGAAGGAAAACCTCAATAAGCTCAGTTATGGTGAATATCAGATGGAAAGTCAGTCTAAAGAGAAGAGTCAGTCCAGAACAGTTGGCATTTTCTTAGAAGAAATATATATGAAAAGCTGGACAGCACCTGCTCCAATGTGAACTAAAGGCAGTAGAGGAGCAAATACTGTTTTCCTTAGTAAAGTACAACTATTTGGAATTGAAGGCTGGGTTAAGTTATTGAAGAGGACTTGTAGAAGAAGAACAAAAGCATGGAGGGGTAAATCTGAAGGACAAAAGACAGAGCAGATGGTACCAAAAGGGGCTCTCAGGGTGACCAAGAAAATGGTTTTGGTAATGAGGGGAATTCCTACAGATATGGAAACCTTCTGACTTCATAGCGTATTATCTTTAGCAATGTTGTTGATGCTGTCTCGCGACTCTCTTGAATGAGCTAGGGAAGTCTTGTCTACATTAAATGACTGTAAAGCGTTCAGTGGGTGGAAAGGAACTTTCCAAGGGAAAAAAGAGCAGTCAGCAAGTCACAGACTGGCAGGCTGTACGTGACGTGGTTGTCCAGGGTACACCTGCAGTCTAAAGCCATTGGGGATTTTCAGTAAGGCCTGAACAGTTCAGAAGTGCATGTTATATTCCATCCTTGGATAGCAAAATGTTGCAAACACTTTAGAGAACAAGATCAGAATTGAAAGAGATTTTGACAAACTGGAGAAGTGGACTGAAATGAATAGGCTGTAATTCAGTACAGTGCAAGGGACTTCACTGTGGCATGATCAAGGGCACAAGCAGGAGTTCTGCAGGAAGGAACTGAGGGTTAGGGAGATGTACAAACCAAGCCTGAGTCAACACAGGCGCACTGTGGGGAGGGGAAAAAGCAAACATCCCTCTGGGATGTGTAAACAGGGTGCTGTCATGTAAAGAGTGAGAGAGTTCCTCCCCCTAAAAAGCACCACCAAGACTTTGATTGGAGAACTTTGGGCACTGCTCTTCAGAATAGAGGGCGAGCGGCAGGAGTGAGTCCGAAGGAGATGAGTTCACCTTAGCAGGTCTGCAGGTAAGACGATCTATAAAGAAAGACTGAAAGAACTGGAATAGTAGCTGATGCAAAGGATGATCCGTATGAGACAACGACATAACATACATCAAGGACTTCTGAAAGGAGGAATTCCCTGTCTTCTGACTTCCACAGGTGTATGAAAAAGGAAGGGGATGAAACCCTTTAAAAAGAAAGAAATCCATACACACTAGTGTAGGTTATGTAAGGGGGTTTTCTGGTTCACTGAACATGGGGAAGTGAAAGAAAACCTAAATCTGTCTAATGTTTGTCTCATGATGTCCTAACCTACATGGAAGGTTATCTTCTAGTGGTCCCTCCCGCCTAGCAGAGACATGGCAGGCGAGACAGCTCGTGACAGCTTTTGCTCACACCATGACAGTCTGGGATGCGTGAACTTCCACAGCTTCCTAAGCTCAGACACAGATCAGATGTCATCGGATTTTCCAACCCGACGTATCAGAGCACAGAAATAATTTCAAATCAAATTCAGCAGTTAGAGATGGTGGTCATGTTAATAAGGAGTGAAACGGGCTGATGCCACTTGGAGGAAATGGCTGGTGAATCACAGAAAGTCACTCAATAAATTAAAGCCCTTCAGTAGGGTTGTTTATACAGCTGTGCTAGAACTATTTACACAATACAAGATAGCCTGGTACCACCTTGAAGGCTGTTTGCTGAGAAGAGCTGGTAGTAGGCAAATACGAATGTTTTTCTTTGTGGCTTATGAAGCAGAGATACTGGGGTTGCATTTATGTTAAACTAATACTGATTAAAAGACGTTGTAAAGAAACCCCTCAGTGACAAATATCGGGGACTTATGTCTCTGGTACACTGGTTCTAAACTCTTTTCTAACAGGGTTCAGTCCTCACTTTAAGTTCCTGGACATAATTTCTGGGGGTTATGTTTTTAATTAGAAGTGCCTTTTAAATACGTGGCATTACTTTACATATGCATCGTCTCTCTTCTCAAAGAGCTCCTTATCCGTGAAGGCAAACACTGAAGTGCAAAAGGGTCACTCACTGCTTGTGGAGTAAAATGTGATTTTTATCCATTACTCTTAAAAATGAGAGCCAGCTGGTAATGGATACATGCATATAGTGACAGGCCAAGGGGGAATGGCTTTAACCTGCCAGAGGGGAGATAGATGAGTTCTTAAGCTCTTCCCTGTGAGGGTGTTGAGGCGCTGGCACAGGATGCCCAGAGAAGCTGTGGCTGCCCCATCCCTGGCAGTGCTCAAGGCCAGGTTGGACACAGGGGCTTGGAGCAAGCTGCTCCAGTGGAAGGTGTCCCTGCCTGTGGCAGGGGTTGGGACTGGATGAGCTTTAGGGTCCCTTCCAACCCAAACCAGTCTGGGATTCTGTGCTATTTTTGAGATCTTTGAGATTTGGATGAATTAACCTCATTAAGAGAAAATAACCCATACAAGGGGACACCAGGCAAGCCTGGAAAGCACTGCAGAAGTGAGGACGCAGGAGATAAAGTAGCTTCATTTCAAGCAGCAGTTGTGGTGAAAGGTGTATTCAGACAGAGAGGGAGAGATAATTGACTGACAGTGTAAGAATTTAAATGAGTGAGTGATGGGCAGTTGTACTGAGTGGTTTGAAATGTGGGTGAGATGGGTGGTAACTGAAGGAACTCTCACTTGTAGCAAAGAAGCATGAGGCCTGAACTAATGTATTTCATTGAGTTTTGTTTTTATTAGAGGCACAAGCCTATTTAATCACTCTTTTCATAAACTTATTAAACCCCATTTAAACAATTTAATTTTTGTCCTGTTATTCCCATTAGAAATTGTTCCAGAAATGAGTCTTCTATTGGCCGAGATTTTAATAACAGGCCTAAATGTTTCCATGGCAGGTTTATAGCCATCTGACTTAGTGCCAGTATTGTCCTTTGCTTTAACTAGTTCATAATTCCCTCTCCTCGGGGTTAGCTTCCCAAATGTTCAACTCTCCCACCCCCAACGTAGAATCACAGAATAGTCAGGGTTGGAAAGGACCTTAAGCTCATCCAGTTCCAACCCCCCTGCCATGGGCAGGGACACCTCCCACTAAACCATGCCACCCAAGGCTCTGTCCAACCCGGACTTGAACACCGCCAGCGATGGAGCATTTACAACTTCCCTGGGCAACCCATTCCAGTGCCTCACCACCCTCACAGGAAAGAACTTCCTCCTCATATCCTATCTAAACTTCCCCTGTTTAAGTTTGAACCCGTTACCCCTTGTCCTGTCACTACAGTCCCTCATGAAGAGTCCCTCCCCAGCATCCCTATAGCCCCCTTCAGACGCTGGAAGGCTGCTATTGAGGTCTCCACGCAGCCTTCTCTTCTCCAGGCTGAACAGCCCCAACTTTCTCAGCCTATCTTCATACGGGAGGTGCTCCAGTCCCCTGATCATCGTTGTGGCCTCCTCTGGACTTGTTCCAACAGTTCCATGTCCTTTTGATGTTGAGGACGCCAGAACTGCACACAATACTCCAAGTGAGTTCTCCTGAGAGCAGAGTAGAGGGGCAGGATCACCTCCCTTGACCTGCTGGATGCAGCTCCCTTGAGCTGGTCCCTCGACCTGCTCCTTTGGATGCAGCCCAGGATACGGTTGGTTTCTGGGCTGCGAGTGCACACTGCAGCCGGCTCATGTTCATTTTCTCATCCACCAACACCCCCAAGTCCTTCTGCGCAGGGCTGCTCTGAATCTCTTCCCTGCCCAACCTGGAGCTGTGCCTGGGTTCTTTGTAAAAAGCTTGTTCTTTGTATGTCCTAGAAATCAGGTATTATCACACCCTGGGTTGGGGAGTTTTGTTGGTTTAGTCTGGGTTTTTTTCCCTCTAACTCTTCTTGCACTATTCCTTAACAGATTTGGTTAAAATACCAGGGCCTGGGTCTTGCAATTTCATGTGCTAATTTGTTCATAGCTCCGTTTTCATGTGTTAAACTCTTCCAGTGTTCTCCCTACTGTGCCTATAGCAATTTTAGTTTCCTTGCTCCTTTGTTATCCTTCATGCTATTAATGCTATGTTCAACATTGTTATCTTCATGGCAAACGGAACAGATTCTTTATCTAGGTTGGGGTTGTAGCAAACCTGTAATCTGCTGTTTGGTTTTGTATTTGTTCCAAGCCACCTTTGGTTGGGTTTCTTGCCATATCTGTAGTGACACCTGGCATGCGCTGGTTTGGGCTGGGCCGGAGTTAGTTTTCTTTATAGTAGCTACTACGGGGCTGTGGTTTGGATTTGTACTGAAAACAGAGTTGATAATAGGGATGTTTTTGTTCCTGCTGAGCAGCGTTTATGCAGAGTCGAGGCCCTTTCTGCTCCTCACTCCACCTCACCAACGTGTTGCTGGGGGTGCACAAGATGCTGCGAGAGGACACAGCAGGACAGCCGATTCCAACTGCCTAAAGAGATGTTCCAGACCGTAGGACATCATGCTTAACAATAAACTGGGGGGAAGGCTGATGGGGAGGCTGCTGCTTGGGGACGGGATGGGCATCGGTCGGATGGTGGTGAGCAATTGCTCTCATTCACATCCCTGGTCTTTCTTGGGTTTTATTTCTGTCTCTCTGATGTTCTCCTTTTCAGTACGAATATTATTATTATTATCATCATCATTATATTTCAGTTATTGAAATGCTTTTCTCTCAACCTGTGACTCTTCTCACTTTTACCTTCCAGTTCTTTTCCCCCCCGTCCCGCTGTAGGCAGTGAGCAAACGGCTATGTGGGGCTGGCTGCTGGCTGGGGTTCGACCACAAGTAGTTAGAGGCAAGGTACAAGTGGTGTGTATTCTACTGTGGGCCTGATCCAAGCTGGGAATTCACGTGTGTGAGAAGAAAGCACAAACCTACAAGGAAGTGGCATTTATTCTCTTAGTGACTGGAATTCTGACTTCCAGGTGAGGGCAGCTCCTAAGCTACACGTGGTGTAGCCTTTTGGAGAAGTACAGATTGCTGTGGCATGGCGGTTGCTCATTCTAGAACCACTTTGTTTCGCCTGGGGATGTTCACTTTTCCACCTGCAGACCTGACCTTCACAAACTGAATACCCCAAACCCTCATTTTAACAATTCAAGTCAGAATTGACGTTTAGTTCTACTAATGAATGTTCACTGTCCTCTTTCTTCAGGATGGCTCTGGGTTTTTCAGCTAAAGTCTTTGTGATGACAATCCATGTATAGTTGGTATTAAGCCAACATTAGCTATGGAGGAGTAGTGAAGAGATGAAAACAGTCTCCCCGCATCCTGGTTGTTCACAGAAATGTGTAGTTTATAAGAGAACAGGAAATAATGATCTATGTCAATACATTGTCACAACTCCATTGTGTAGCACTGAACACATTGGGTTCACACTTAAACATGGGAAGTTTAGATTGGATATAAGGAGGAAGTTCTTTCCTGTGAGGGTGGTGAGGCACTGGAATGGGTTGCCCAGGGAAGCTGTGAATGCTCCATCCCTGGTGGTGTTCAAGGTCAGGTTGGACAGAGCCTTGGGTGGCATGGTTTAGTGGGAGGTGTCCCTGCCCATGGCAGGGGGGTTGGAACTGGATGATCTTAAGGTCCTTTCCAACCCTGACTATTGTATGATTCTGTGATTTTATGAAATGACCAGTGTCTGAAGGAGACCTTAATACGCTTTGTCCTGCTGACGAGGAGGCAAATTTGTGTTCTGAATAAGAATCCACATTTATGTGTATAATTTAGTGAAAATTCAGGGATCCTTGGGACACGAAGAATAGGTTTAATACACAGAAAGCATTCCCTGTGCTTTTATGTCACCTTTTATGTTAATAATGGGCTGTTTTGTACAGCCTCCACTGCTAAAACCACTAACCAGAATATTTAAGCTGAATGTTAATTCAGTTCTTAGGAAATGTTTGTGTGGATCCAGACAGCACCGATTGTTTCCTGGAGGCTGGAAAAGAAACCTGGAGAGAGGCTTTGGCCAAGGGCCTGTAGGGACAGGCCAAGGGGAATGGCTTTAACTGCCAGAGGGGAGACTGAGATGAGCTCTTAGGCAGAAGCTCTTCCCTGTGAGGGTGCTGAGGCGCTGGCACAGGGTGCCCAGAGAAGCTGTGGCTGCCCCGTGTCTGGCAGTGTCCAAGGCCAGGTTGGACACAGGGGCTTGGAGCAAGCTGCTCCAGTGGAAGGTGGCCCTGCAATGGCAGGGGTTGGAATTGGAGGGGCTTTGAGGTCCCTTCCAACCCAGTCAGCAAGGATGGGCGTCTTGGGCTGGGATGTGTGGAAGCTTTCCACCTCTTCAGTGTGAAGGCATTTAATTACTTGTAGGCTTTACTAAGGAAGAAGTGAGGGCCTTTGGTGTAACTTTCCGGGTCAACGCACCACAGTTTAACCCCGCTCTGGCGAGGGAGGGGATGGCGGGGGGCTCTGAGCAGGGTTTGGGCTACAGGCGACAAGGGCTCTCCGTGCTCTGCCTGTCCGTGCGACCCCCCGGGGCCACGGCCGCGCCGAGGGGGCACCGGCCTCCCCGCCGCCGCCGAGCCGTGAGGTAACGCGGGCGGGGCGCGAGGACGAGGCGGGGCCGCGGCCGGCGGCGGGGCCCGAGCGGGGCCGCTGAGGGGAGCGGGCGGCAGCGGCGGGGCCCTCCTGCTCCGGGCGGGGGTTGGCGGCGGGACGCGGCGGAACCGCTCTGTTGGGACCCCGGGAGCCGGGCGAGGGAGATCCGTGAGTTCACTTTCGGCTTTTGTTTCCTCGTGTTTCTCCATTTGAGGTTCCTCGCGGCTTTCCCGTGCCCAGAGCGGGGGGTGCCGCACGGTAAAACCCTTTGGTTGCCTCAGAACGCACTGAGGTGTGAGACTGGTGGCGAGCGCGGTCCTTCCCTCAGTTCAGCGCTGAGGGACCAGCCAACTTCGGAGGTAGCGCGGTGCAGCCAGGTCAGACCTTTTTCCTCCCCTTTTATTTTCTCTTGAGGCTTAGTGCCTGGAGCAAAAGTGAGAAGGAAATCTTTAGTGTGGTTTGTGAATCTGTGATGCTGTTCTGTTTGGATAGAAGAGCGCTTTGGAAATGTAATGTTGATTATTGACATGGCATTCATAAACAGAGTTTATAAGAGCCCTGAGAACCCTGTAACTACCAAGCGTGGCTACAGCATGAAGGAGATTTAAGTGACACCTAACTACAGGAGCCAGCTGCATGCGGGGAAAAACATCCCTGCTCAGTGAAAAGCAAGGAGGGAAAGCGCTTATTAAAACCACTTTTCTCTATTGCTGACTTAGGAATATTTATGAAGCATCAGTCTCAAATGGTGTGTCAGGAGCGTGCACAAAGTTTAGTACTGCAATCCAACCTGTGGCTGAATGCTGTGGTGGTGGGGATGCAAGAACTGCTGTGCTCTCTGCCTTCCGTCTGCTGCTGAGGGGAACCTGCCCGTGAGCAGTGAGGGTGTCAGAAGTGAAGGGGTAGTTTCACCCAAATCAAGAGAAATTGGACAATCTGGAGAAAGGCTCTAGAATTTGGGATGTTTGGCTGCTGGGCTGCAAGGAGAGGCTCCATCAGCACACTTGGAGCTCGTTTTGTGCCTCTGTGGTCATGCACGTGTGAGACGAGGGTAACTCTGCTGCTAGTTCCATGGTACTCAGCATATAGGAAAACATGCAACTTGGGTTGAGTTGGTTGAAGACTTAATATTAAAAAGCAAAAGTATTTAGTGCTAGTCATGCTCATTGCTATTTAGCATGTTCCATTTTACTCTCAACTCCTCATTAGTGATGTTTTCTAATACACTAAATGACAAACAAATGCGATGAAATTCCAAGCCCAGGAGGGCTGACCAACAACCACTGGGCTTGCCAAAACCAGCAGGACTGGGAAGCCCTCAGCACTGTTAAAGAGCAGGCCAGGAGACGTGCGTAGGCATGATTACTAAAATATGTCTATGCTTTAGAGAGATCTTTTTAATATTTAAAGCCAGCTGTAGTGGAGTGCTTGTAAAAGTCAGGGACAGTTTGTGTGCCTGCAGGATTATGTGCCTGCTTCCCATTAACTAGCAGCTGTTGTTGTTTTTTGGGGAGGGTGGGAATAAGGGTGGAGAACTCCAGGCTCTATGTGGGGGGTGTATCATTTGAGGGAAAAGAGGAGATCCTGGCAACTTTCTATGTATTTCTGTTGACTTTCAAATTGCTCATTGGAAAACACTAATGTATTATGCTCTGATCTTGCAACATCTGCTCCTCTGTTCTCTTTGTTGCTGTAAAAGCTGGGGAGAATTTTACAGCTGAGTTTAGTGGTGTCACGGTTGTGTGTACCAGGGTTGAGCTACTCTGCTGCGTCCAGGATGGGTTGTGGAGTCTTGGCACTTGTGGTCACCAGTGCCACCGTCTGTTCACTGGTGTTCACACTGGACAGGTAGACCTGCCTCGCGCTGCGGTCCTCTTTTCACATCAGATCTCTTTCTGGAGTTCACAAAGGAGACCTGCACAAATGTAAGTTATCAAGGCAAGAAACTGAAATAAAAAAGCAGCTCCAGAAGGAAAAGGAGAACTTGAAGTGCATTTTCCATGCCCAGTGAGCAGGTAGGTGTCTGTGGATCACAAACTATGTTTGTTTCAGGCTGTGCTGAAAACGTTTACCTTGCTAATATGCCAGTGGGTTTTATAACTTCTCAGCTGGCCTGTAAAGGCAAATGATCTCACTTTCAGTGTTGTCCTCCTTGTCATATCCGCTGTATTTTGGTTTTAATCGGATGTTTTTGTCAAAGCAGGGCTTGCCGGAGTTCACTGCACAGTGTTTAGCGTGGAGAGAAGCATACTATTTACACATGAAATTGGAAACTACTTGTACACAGCAGCTAAGTGAGTGGTTTCAGAACGCAGTATCTTAACATAGATGTATTAAAAAGGGCTTTGATTCCTCCTATTTTATGGGTACTTCTCCAGCCACTCAAAAACATTTGTCCTTGCTGTGTTAACTTACTCTCTCTGGAACACAGCTATAGTTACGAGCTTTTATATATTCTCCTTTATTTAACTTCCTGTTCCCTGTAACTGTTCTTGTAAAACTTGTATTCTGCCTACAGTGAAGTTAGGAATTGTGATAAGTTCCGTATTCTCACTAGAAAAGGTATTTGTCCAGTCAAGTAGTACATTCAGCTTGTCCTATCTGTAGGCATCTCTTTTGACCCAACTCCTGTGTAAAGTTTATACAAGCACTACTGAACTTTGAACAGAAAAGGAGCAAGTGCTGGTGTCATGCAGCTTATTTTGCTTTGAGGTCATGTATGGTACTATTTATTGTTCATGGATGTTGTTGGAACCAGGATTGAAAAATAAGACCTTTGTAAAAAGCAACCTCAGGCAGATGCAATAGGAGTAGGAAGAGAAGATGTCTCAGGCTGGTCTGAACTGTATTTTGCCTTCTGGTCCATATATTGCTAATTATAGTTAAATCAGTGCTGATATCAGAATCTCTCAGATTGCTCTATCTGGCCATTTTTATGGTAGCAAGAAGTGAAAATGCCTTAATCTCCAGTACACTACAGAATTATAACTTTCTTTCTTTGAGGGGTAGGTGGTTCTGGGGACCTGTGGTTGCTTGCTTTCCAGTCTACAGTAGGTATTGTAGGGTGAAACTAACACAGCAGCTGCTGTTAACACCATTAACTATTTGTCATCTTAATTCCAGTAGCAAATGGTGTGATGGTTCACATTCTGCTGTGAAATAGTATGATAGAATATGTGTTGTTACCAAAATAGTGGTTCTTTCCTTCAAGGAGCAATAGGGCTGAGATATCAGGGTGACAGCTCTTGCTTCTTATGGTGCTTGTGATGGGAGGGCAAGTGATGGACCACAACTTTTTGGATTATTTAGAGCTCTTGATGGTGGAATTTTTCTACTTGTTTTGAAAGTGAGAGCTTTAAAGCATTTTCGCCAATATCTGTGATGTATTGGTAACTTTGATAGGCTTTTGAAATATATATCTGATATTTTTGTGCTCCATATGGAAGTGATTTCTGCCAGTTTCCTACTGGGAAGTGGTTGAGCTGTGAACAGCAATTTTTGCTACACCTATAGAATAGGAACATGGCCTGTTTTTCATTAGACCTACATTTAGTAGTAGCAGTAGTAGTGTACACTTATGTCAAGTAAAATATTTTAAAAGGTTGGGGGTTTTGTTTGATCAGAAACTGTGGAAAGATCTAGATAACTTCAATCATCTGCTTTTGGAAATGATCCTGGCCTGTACCTTTGTGAAATGGCAGATTTAATAGAGGTTGTAGCTACATAATTGCTCTGGCCTTCATGGCTCACCTATTAAGAAACAGGCTAATGGAAGAGGTGTGGGTAAGGCCTCCTAACAGCTGTGCTGAGAGGCACATTTTCCTCTGAAGCAGAGGTTTGTGAAGCACTGCCTTTGAAATGTTGAGCTTAAATGTAGCTTAAAATGCACTCTGATTATAACCTGGGTGAATGGGGAGGAAAGTGGCTGGCACTGACTCATCTTGCAGGAGGATGGTCTGTGCTGAAAGAATGGCTTGGCTCTGGCTGGATTTGCAAGGGCTCTCCTGGAGGGAAACAAGCTTAGAGGGAGACAAGAATACTGAAATACTTTAGCTTAGGTTGTCTGCTGCTTCAGGTAGATGCTATTTCTGTTGAATCACCTTTGCTTTAGGCTGTGCTCAAGGCTTAAAGCAGTGTCAGGGTCAGTGGATGATCATATCAAGGTCTCTGGTGAGGGCAGAGGGAGGGATAGCTCTGAGTGAGGGTGATTTTCCTTATTGTATTCTTCGGTTTTATTAGCAGCCACTGGTTCCTCTGTGGGGCTGACCCTCCATGCCATGGGGGCTTGTTGAAGTGCCTGAGTGAGACAACGGGAATGTATTCCGATTGTGCACTGACAGAAGTAGTGAAAACCAGGAAGGAATCACCCTTTTTCTCTTCTTCTGACCTTCTGTGTCCACATGCACTTTTCCTTCCAGGCTGGAGAACAAGCTGCTCTGTAGTCAGTAGAGACTCTCCTATTGTAGCAGTCTGTATGTGACATACATGTGTATATAGTCCAGTATGTGAACCCCAAACTGGAGGGCCAGTGGATTGAACAGTGTTGGCACCAGTTCTTCTGGCAACATAAATGTTCTCAAGGAAATTGTTCTCAGAAATATTTAAGGAATGAGAGTTATTTGGAGGGACTCCCTGAATCTTATTTCTTGCCCCAGCAATCTCTGTCTGACTTGAGCTGTAAGTTTTACTGATCATTTAGTTCTGGTTAACTGCAGCAGCAACCAAATTCTGTATGTTTTACTCTGATATCATCTATTGAGCTTTTTTTTTTTTTAAGTTTAAAAGTGCTTATATCTGGGGTTTACAGAATTTATGTAACCATGGGATGAAAATAAGAAGGAACAAAGTACCTGAAATGAAAGAACAATATTGAAATACTAGTGTCAAGTTCAGTGAAGTCTTTGCTCATGTAGTGACAGGCCAAGGGGAATGGCTTTAACCTGCCAGAAGGGAGACTGAGATGAGTTCTTCGGCAGAAGCTCTTCCCTGGGAGGGTGCTGAGGCGGTGGCATAGGGTGCCCAGAGAAGCTGTGGCTGCCCCGTGTCTGGCAGTGCTCAAGGCCAGGTTGGACACAGGGGCTTGGAGCAAGCTGCTCTAGTGGAAGGTGTCCCTGCCCATGGCAGGGGGTTAGAACTGGATGTGCTTTAAGCTTCCTTCCAATCCACACCAGTTTTGGGATTCTATCATTCTATGAAGTGGGTGCCTGAGTGCTTCAGTGTATGCTACACTTTGATAATTGATTATCTCTTGGGCAGTTTGATTGCTTGGATTTGTAGTGCCCTTCAGGTGATCAAGCCTAGAAGGTGAATGATGATCAGCAGAAGCCTGAGAAATTAAGTACTGTATAGCTCCAACGATGAAAGAAGGATCTGTATTGACATTCAGTTGATATCCTAAGCAGCCAAAGCAATGTTTTTTTCCCTTAAATGATATTCTGATTTTGTTCTTCCTTTCTGCTTATAAAGCTGTATCAAATGAACTGAAGTGCACCAAAATGAAATCCTATTAAAATAATAGACTGATAATTATCAACTCTCAGGTAATTTTCTGTATATTTTTCAGATCAGCTCTCCAAAACAAGATGTATTGGCAAATCAGTCTGACCCTGCTTGTGCTGTTGGGTAAGTTACTAAAACGTGTAATTCTGTTGGAAATTATGTAGAATGAAGGGTAATCAGCATTTCTGGTTTACAGTGATGTTCCAAGTCATGCTGCTGGGTTAGTATCTTATCACAACATGCAACTAGAATACGCAAAAAGGATTTTGTGTTATTGTTGTGTGGAGTTGAAATGTTGACACCCTCAGCTTGTGCCTCTGTGTCTTGTCCCATAAAGCAGTGCAACTTACTTTTAAGATCAGGAAGCATCAGTAGAAAGTGTGTGTTGAGTCAAGATGCATTCAAGTAAGTGCCCCAGTCAAAATTTGATAAGATGGAAGTTCATGGGGAATTTATTTTTGTTTGATAGATCCAAAACCAGAAGGGAGGATCCCAGTTCCATCATAACTGCAGAGTTCCTGTTTAGTTCAGTGTAGCCAGGCTGTCCATGAGTTGGAGCTCTGCTTTTTCAGGTAGCTGACATTCTAGCTATCAAGTGCACAGTGTTGCTAAAGGGTGCTCAGCTAACTGCAGATGTTGGATGTAATAACGTCTGTAACAATACTGGTGAGTGCTGTTGAGGGACAGCTGGTTTTTACCTTTTTTAACTAAAATAGGATCTATTTAAAGGCTTTTAGTGGTGGTGCTTAGGGAGAGAGTAGATGCTGTAATCCAGTGAAGTCAGATTCAAAATTTGTGTCTCAGGAGTCTTCATTAGGCTTCAGCAGTTGGTTGCTCACTATTGGTCTGTAATGACTGCAAGTCAGTGTATCTACTAACTAGCCATCTTCACCTAATTCTGAATAAGCAGATAGCCATGGCTGGTATCTTTGTAGCCCTGTTAACCCAGACATGCAAATACACTGCTGCTCTGGGGACAGAACTGTTAAATGGTGGTGTGTCTGTGTCATGGACAAACCGTTACGTCTGTAGCTGGAAAACATCCTTAATTCATGCTGTGGTTTTTTAATGGGCATTGAAGAGCTATAGCAGAGCTGTATTAAGCCTTCTTGCAATGCATTTTAATTATCTTTTTTACATTTCTGCACACACTTTGATTTTATAGTGTTTTATTAATGCCTTGGGATTGTTTCATGTGATCCGTGAGGGGGAAGTGGTTTTGTAGGAAAAGAAATGATGGGCAGGAATCCCTTCCCACCCCCAGCTGATGCTGTGGACTGGGTAGTATCTGTCCTGCTTCACAGGCAGTCATGTCACTTACTCATTTGCCTTTTTTAAATCATGTATTGTGGACTAACGGTGTGTTTGGTCAGCTGAATCCTCCACATGCAGCAGAAAGCCCAATGAAATTGGGATTTACAAAGGCACAAACCCTGTTAGATGAGAGAGCAGGAAGGAGCAGAACTTCAGGAGCATGGAATACAAGATCAGTGTAAAGAGGAAACAGCACTTTAGCACTCTGCATAGTAACACAATGTCTGCTTTTAAAGTAGCATGAATCTACTCTTTTAAAGTTTTCATTCTGTGGTTTCATATCTTTTAGCTTATGCTTATATGCTGTTAAACAGTGCTAGAGGAATTCTGGTTTCCTTTTCTGCCTCTTCAAGGCATAGAGCATCAATTAATTTCTATCTGATGAACTGCTTGAAATATTTCTGCTCTTACTGAGTGAAAAGCTATATGCAAAGTGCACAAATACCCACATACCTTTCTGTAACTCGATCTTTACTCTTTGAAATTCACACAGGGTTTTACAGAAGCCATTTCCAAACCCAGCATGTTCATAATTCTGAAAATCAGTGTTAGTGTAATTCAAGCTATAACTGACCAACAGGAGCTACAAATGTGGTCAGAGCAGTTTTATTTTGAAGAATGCAAGTCTGATGGAGAAGATTAGTCTTTTCCTACATCTCATTTCCCGCATAATGCCCTGGGTTTGTGTCATTACATCCACTGGATAGTCATGTAACACTATTCTTTGGTATTTAACAGTTGTAATGTGATTATGTGTTATATTTACAATGGAATGATTCTTTCTACAGTAACAGAGCTGTGTTATAAGAGCTGGATTGCAAATGTCCCAACACTGCAGGGGGAGATGAGACCTCTGTGAACTTAGGTTTATGGTTTGCCGTATTTTGAATTAATATAAGCCAATTTATCCCAAAGAGATGCTTCCCCTACAGTGTTGGTTTGTCTTTCAAGAGGCTGAGAAAACAAGAAGCTAGATGTCAAACCTTTTCCCTAGAGTCACTACATCTGTCAGTTGTGACACCAGTTCAGAGGGGATGATTTTAGTCATTTTGTCTGCAGCTCAGAGAATAGCCCCTGGAAACAGTCTGATTTTTATGTAATGTATGTATTTCTGTATAACTCCAGCTGCTCAGTTTTCATTGTCAAGTAATATGAACTTTTAATTTCTCATATCTTTGCCTTTGTATCTGCAGACTTTCTTCAGATGGCAGTTGCCCACTGTATGCTCCATCAAATTCCTCCCAGGAACTTTACATTACCCTGTATGCTGCTAAATGAAACAGTTTTGAGTCCTTTCTCTGTTGGAGTTGTAGAGAGCTGGTCTGGTTTGAGGAGAGGGCATGGAGCATCCAAAACCAAACTTCCGTTGCTAATGGATGAAGAAAGTTTTCTGTGCTGCCTTTGGAATGATAGCAACTTTGATTGTTCTTTGTACACAGCAAGCATGCAAGCAAGGAAGTTTATTCCTTCAGAAATAAGTAGCTCTACTTTTCAGGGAAAAGGTTGGTTTTCCAGTCAAGGGAATAAGAAGTTACTTCTTCAAAAAGAGGTTGGAGTTTTGTGTTGGTTGTGAGGGGGTGTATGTGGGTTGTATTGATGGGTATTCAGAGCAGACAACATAGTCTGGTCAAACCCTTCCTCGCAGTATTCTCTACTGGAAGATGAAGGAAATTGCATAGCACAGTTTCAAAGAGTAAAAAAAGTTGGCTGCCTTTCTAAGGGAATGCTAAATAAAATATGTGGCACTGCACAAACCCAGATCTTCAAAGGTGTTAGATGCTATGAGAAATATTTTAAGTATTTTTGTGAATATGGGCTTTAAACTCGCTCTGAAGGTGGGGGAGATGAAGAGCAAGTGCCATCATTTCTGCCTGGACTGTGATTGTGCCTCAGTAAATATCAGTACATGGCTTAGGCTGAATTAGTTTTTCTTAGGCTGGTTTTCTCCTGTAAACCACAGTCTCTGAGGAGCATATGGCCTGTTGGCATACTGCTATCAGTGGCAGGAGTCTCACTGACATCAGTAGAGGTAGAATTTTATTCTACAAGATCTATTCCATGGAACAAATAAATCCCTGTTACAGGCTGCCACACTAAATGTGTTGCTGTTGTGTATGCAATACAGATGCGTGTATGCAATACAGATGCATGTATGCACAAAGTGTGGCCACATAGAGGCCGTACCAGTTAACAGTAGCAAAACTCTCAACCAGCAGCAGCAGCTTCATTTCTTTCTTCCCCCTGTGGCTTGGTCTGTAAAGCCAGATAAACTATATTACTTCTCTAACAATTAGAATGTAGCAGTATCAGCCCTTAAAGTGTTTAAGGGCACACACTGGTGCCCAGTTCAGCAAGGATTACTCATAAACATTTGCACACTTGTGGTCCACCCTCACCTTCATGAGTATCTGTTACTTGTCCTCTCTTTGTGAATGAATTTTATCCTGGCTCTTCAGCTGGGTTTTGGGTTTGTTTTGTTTTGATATAGTTCATAAATGTTTAATCTCTTTCTTTTGCTCAGATTCAAATTGGACCATTGAATGTTGGACTAAAGGCAAGCTGGACCTTCTGGTTTGTACCCTGAAATTTTTGAAGTTGTACTTGAGAGCTGACCTGAAGGTTAATCTTTTCTATACTGTGTAAGTACAGACTCTGTTAAATTTGTCGCTATTAGCATTAGAAATCCAAATTGCAGCATGGTGTTGCATTAGCTTTGCAAGCAGATGATACATTATGAACCTTTGTCTTATCTAAAAGTAATCTTGGATGATATGGAAATGGTTTCTGTCTTTAAATGACAAATGGTTGCAGTGGAGAGTCCGCCTCCTCTGTCCTTTCATAAAACTACTTTAATGAAATCAGTATTGTCTTGAAAATATCTTTGCTGTTGCAATTGCTTAATTTAAAGCTGTTCTCTTGGTTCTGTCTTTTTTATGCTTTTGACCATAATGTTCTTTCTCTTGAAGTAATTATACTATTTAATAGTAATACAGTGCCAAATACTGCTCTGATCATGTTGATGCCTCTGAGGGACTTCCACCTGTGCAGTTGTCACTGTGGTAAATATCTTCTGGGATGGCAGTAGATGGTCATCATCCTGACTGGTGGATGGGCAGATCTTGTACATGACCTGCCTGGATTCATCACAAAAAGATCCATTTGGTTCTACTTATGAAGCCACATAGATTGTTCTGAATTACTGTTAGTTTGGAAGGAATGGGGTGAACACACAGACTTAGGAAACAGGTTAAACCTAAATAGGTGAATTAGCTGAATTGACAGGTGATGACTTCTACTTTAAAAGCCAGATATCACACAAATTGCCCTTGTAGTCAGGGTAGAAGCAGGTGTATTAACTAGTAATAACCGTAGGTGTTTAGTTGACATAATACTTTAAAGCTGAAATCAGATTTTGAGTGGGTTCCTGTCTGCCAGTGTTTCCCATTACTTTGATTTCTGCAATACCATTACATATGTGTTTGTGGGAGAAGTAGATCTGACTTTGCCTCTGTTCCATCCAGTCTCAACTGCAATAGAAAGATCTTTGCCACTAATCCTCGTGTGGTAATCTCTCTATTGAATTTTTCTGGTATGCCTAACATCCATGGAACAAGGGATTTGAGTTGAAGCTGGGATGAACAGGCTCTTTGTATGAGGAAGGGCATTCAGTGTCATGCAATTTGTGAGAGCAGCCCCTATAGACTCACCAGAGTCTTTGTGGCATTTCTGTCTTTGATTACTTTGTGCTACAAAGCTGAGGTGCAGTGCAGGCCCTCACATGGGAGAACTTCACTCCCCAGATTTCATATTCATATTTCTCTTATCACGTCCCTGTGTTTTGGGGGATCAGCTAGCAAAGCAGTTCAGGTTTTGGTGAGGTGACAGCTTTCCCTGTTGTCTTGCTGATACCTTGACATTTTAGTCACATCAGCCAAAATACCTTGAAAACATTCCCAGTTTTAAAAATATGCATTCCTGGCATGTGTTTCTCCCTGGGAGTCTGGAGATCAAGCCAGAATTCTCACATACAGGACAGGCAATGCACAAAAATAATGACCTAGAAGAATCTACAACAAAAAAGCTCAAGTCCTCAGCAGCTTTTAATTTTTTCAGCATTAAAGTAGCATCCTTTTATTTTACACATCCTGCTCCTAAATGATACCAAGTTACTTTGAATAGGAAATGTTTTCTTCTGTCCAAAGCAGTGCTATCACAGTATATTCTATGAGGTAATGACAGGGCTTTTACCTTCCTTAGCAGTGTGTCGTTGGGAGGAGGAAGACTATTCTGCAGTTTAAGTAGACAAATGAGGCTGATTTTCCACCAAAAGTGAATGAGCTTTCCAGTTGTATGTATTCTAGGAATGTTGTAAACCTTGATGGTTAATTACATCAACTAAAATCACTTTGCCTTAGGGATCCTTCTGTAGTGACACAGATGAATGCTCCCAGTTTAATTTTGAGACTGATTATAATTTGCCCTTTCAGCAGATGGTGATGTATACGATGAACTGATATCTCAGACCTATTTGAAGTACCTTAGAGGCTTTCCTTTAGTTCTCTGCCTAAGCTCCCATGTTTTTAAGGAGAAATCATGCAATTTGCCTGAAGGCTGATGCATCAGTTACACCTTGAGCCTTCTTCAGCTGGAGAACATTAACTTTGCATTAGAGACTTACCCTCTCAGCAGCCATCAGGTGTTCTGCAGTTTAATGGGACAGCTTGTTCAAATCAGTCTTGTCCTAGAGCTACTGTCTATCAAATACATTGAGATATCTTATTGAATATCCTTAGAGCCCCAGACAGCTTTGTTCCATCAATTTCTAATAAGGAAACTGCACAATAAAGGGCTTGCAATTCCTTTATTTCTGATATGTCTCAGTATAGCTGCCTAAAAGTGATGTTTTGCCTTTCCTGAAATCAGAGAAATTATACAAGTTCCTGTGTTTCTTCCTAAAACAATCCTGCCTGACCTTTTGTTTTTGGTGTTCCAATTGCAAGAAACTGATTGAAATTCAGCAAAGACGTTCTGCAAGGTCTAATTTAAAGTCTCCAAGTTTGCCACAGGTTAATTCAGTAGAAGTACCACCACCTTCTCAAGTGTGGTTCAACTGTGCACCGAAATACAAACCACCTAGGAGATGTTAAGGTGTTGACTGAGAGATTCTCTGTGTAGTGTTTGGAGTGGAGAAGAAAAGCAAGCCTTGGGCACATGCCCTTGTTGCAATGTAAATGATTTCTGGGGTTCAGGGCATGCAGGAGTTACTTATTTTTGTCCTCTTCTGCAGTGTGTTATGCTTTAGTCCCATGTCTCCAGCTTAAAGTCGCATTGTCTTTGCTCATTGTCCCTCCCTTCTCTGCCAGACATTAAAACTTAAGTCCAATTCACTAGTTTGCTGTTGGATCTCAGAGATGGGCTCTGGTAATCCCTTCTCAGACATCCGTATGCTTAGTTCGTATCTGGTTCATGCATACCACTCTGTGCTGAGACAAATCCCTCCAACTCAAGCGGCCAGCACCATGAAACTGAGTGAGGACATAGTATACACTTATGTATTTTATATGCCCTCTGTCTTTCCTTCCCCCCACCACGATTTGGGTCTAGCTTTAGATGTGATCAGTGCTGCATGTGTGAAGTGCTTGTTGAACAGGGATTTATAGCTCCTCTAAGTCAGTGTGCTGCAAGTGTGAGGGAAAACTCCAGTTTTTAATAGTCCATTGCTTTATTTTAGGTTTACCCCAAGTATCTCCTCTCATTCTACAGGATGAAGGCACTGACCTCTCTTGAACTTGTGAGGGCTTTATAAGCATACGCTCCTCTAAAGTCAGTATGTACAGATTAGGAAGGATGGTTATTCTGTGACGGGATCCCTCTGCAGCCAAACTGAAGATGATGGGCTGCTCATGCAGTCCCAGGCTGCTGTTGATCTCCAAAGCACTTTGGCTTTCTGTTGTTTTGCTTGTAATCAGGTCTCATGCATTTAGGCCAGGCTTAGCAAGTTGGAATAAGTTGATGTGGCGCTCTCATGGTTATGTCCTGCATTGATCTGTTGAGATGGTCCGTGTGTCTTGCCAGTCCATGGGAATGCAAAGCTCATTACCCTGCTTTTGTATCTGGATATCCTCCTCCAGCAGCAGACCTGGCATCTGGTAAAATAGCTTGGTCTTTTCCCTTTTTGTGCCCTGGCTGCCTGCGAAGGTAGTGAGCTGGAAGTATACAGCAGAGAAATGAGATACTGGTAATTCTCTGTCACATAGGAGCGGAAGACCTGCCTGGCCTGGAGCCATGGCTGTTCCTCCAGTTACACTTGAATCCCTACACACAGCATTTTATACAGTAAAGCAACAAAATGGGCTGCCCCATCCCTGGCAGTGTTCAAGGCCAGGTTGGACAGGGCTTGGAGCAAGCTGCTCTAGTGGAAGGTGTCCCTGCCAATGGAATTAAATGGTCTAGGAATCTATGAAAAGGTTTGTGTGGTGGGAACAGGGAGAAATAACATCCCATGCCTGTTTACTCACAGATAAGTGGCCTTTGAAACATAATGGCACAACACAATATGGGGAGGAGCTTTCTAGCACTTCTCCCCCTGTGCACTGGGCACTCATCTGGGTGCAGATAAGCTCGGTTTGACAGTTAAAAGTTGAAGTGTTGATTAGGAGAAAGCTGGGGGCAGTGATGGGGTGGTAACTGCTTTCCAGATAGATTGGATTAAAGACATGGTTTGATGAGAAGCCTACATTCTTGTGGATTGATTGTGGGATTTTTAGTCTAATAACATCTGCGATCAGCAATACAAGGCAGGGAAACTTAAAAGACAATTCTGTGAAGTCTTTGAAAGGAAATTCAGAGAAAGAAGTGGAGCCACAACTAGAAAACCAGAAATATTCCAAGTAATTTAAAAGCTCTGTGTTTGCCAGATACCATCAGTATAAGGTTCCATCATTCTCCTGTTCTAAATTCTGTGGGTCCTGGTAAAAAAAAAAAACAGCTTCAGAGAGCATCCTAAATACAAGGTGGATGCATAATGTGTGTGTGTGGTGATCAGTGAATGATGAGGGGAGTTGGCCCTGGTGCCAGTGGATCCGTGTGTGCTCATTGCAGGTTCTCTTTCAGTCCCAGTCAGCGTGATTCACAGAGGCTTTTCCCCATAATTCATGAGCCCTTTGCTAATTTCCAACCTCTCCTCAGGTTCTGACCTTTTTTAAGTAGGGCAGATGATGGTATTGGGATCAGTGAATCATTCCCATTTCCCCTGTGCTCTACAGTCCATTAAATGGACTATACACCAAATCCACTAAAACAAAGCCGAAAATCTTGTCCTTTCTTCTTTGCCCTCCCTGTATTCAAGTGTTACAGTGAGACACACCAACTCCAAAACTATGTAACACTTTCACAGAAAGGTTCTCATTCCATTAACTTCAATTGCTTTCTCTGAATTAGTAACACAAACCATTTACTATACAGAAACAATTCCAGAATCACTTCAGAACAATTCAAAACACAAGATTTTTGTTATAAGGATGAAATGTCAAAAGCAGGAAAGAATCCAGGATGGTTTAACTCTCAGGATTTATCTTGGCTTTGCTGCTGTGAGAAGTTTGGCCAAAGTATTTCTGCTATTAAATTCCCTACCTTAAGGAGGTCTGTGTTACTGAATACCTGCAGCGCACCATAAACATGCATCTGAGTTCGAAAGAGCCTGAAGAATATCTGTGAAAGAGAAATAAGAATAAAGAACATAATAATTAAAGCCTTATCTTGAAATTAACTGCACAATGTTAAGACTCGGGTGTCTTTTTGTTTCAAATGCTATATTTCAAATACAGTAAGTTGTTGAAAATGGGAACTGAAACTTGTTTTGAATGGTGGAGTTCTTTAACCTTTTACTTCAAAACTTGTTTTTCACTTGAAAATGGCTGCTTATTCTATTACTTGTAATGCTTCATTGTAGCAGAAGCTGGAAGGGATGTTAAATTGTTTAGATTTCATTTCAGCGCCTCATGAATAGGAATTGGAACATTATCTCTCTGAGGGTGGTGTTGGGCTGTTAGTCTGTTGTAAGGTAAACTAACTTTGGGTGTCTGAGATGTATGTAGTAATAGTTACCATCAGGAATCAGAAACTAGTCTGACTGAACTGCAGGTATCATCTAGGATTGTAACACGTTTGTTTTAAAGTAAAATCTTAGGATACTTTTTCATGAAGGCATCTTAACAACTTGGAAACGATTTCAAAGAGGAGAAGCAGTGAAGTAAAAGCAATTGGTTACAATTATTCACTTTTTTACTTTTTCCACTATTTTCCTTTTTAATCTATAAGCCTTATCCAGATGGACAAACTCTGTTGAGATGCTGGTTTGGTTTATGGTTTGCTTCTTCCCTTGCAGGTCAGAGCTGTCTCTGGAGGATGTATCTACGAGCTTCCTGAAGGGGACTGTCGTGGCTGCTCAGTGTGACTGCAATGAGTATGATGGGTGTGAGTGCTGTGTGCCTGCCCTGAGATACAACTCCACTTACATCCTGTGGCTGAAGATGATGGTTGGTGTTACGCCTCTGTGGTCACCTTTGATGTCAGTCAAGCCCATAGACATAGGTAAGTACAACTGTATTTGAAATGTTTTTGAATGGAGGACAGCAGCAGAATGTCTCTTCTGGAGAAGGAGGGCACCGACAGAACAGGAACAGGCCTCCTGGTGCTGTCTCACTTGCTCAGGGTGGTGCTGTACACATTTCCTAGCTTCCTAATGCCACTCTGGGCCCTGGTACAAAACCAAACTGAGCAAAGGCCATGCTGTCAATATGCTCCAGCTTTCAGTTCTAATTCAGACCTCTCTGTGCCTGAGTCTGGGGCAGTGGTGGAGCTTATCTATGTTGTGAGGACTTAAATTTAAAAAGTGAGGGGGGGAAAAGCTGTTCCTAAGGTGATTTAGCCAATGAAACTCCCTCTTCTCTCAAGCAGCTCTGTTGTCCTGATGCTTTCTTCCTTACACATTACCAATACCAGTGTTTTCCAACTATTTCCAAATACATTCCTCTGTATTTAATCAAGTTAAAACTCTGCTGATATTATGACTTTGATATGTGTTGCTATCCAATATGCACAGTTATTGCAAATCTTGACAGATTTCAAAAAGGTGGGGAACCGATCAGCTGTGGGGGGAAATAATAGGACTTATATAAAATTCTTCCTAAAGGATGTGCTTTGCAAGTAGAATGAGTTAAGATAACATAATTAGTTTGTGCCACTTAGTAAAGTGTATTTAGAACTTGCATAATATTGTATGTTATATAATAAAACATGGAGCCGTGAATGAGGACAAGGTAAGCCAAAGGACTCTGCACTTAAACAGTGATTTGAAATGGTCTCAGCAACAGGTAAAAGCAGGATCAAGGCTCCCTGCCTTTGTCTGATGAGGAGTGAATGTGATCCTGATGATCATTCTAAATTGACCATCCATTTCCCTCTCAGAGTGTTCTGTTCATCCTCCTGAGAAATTTCTGAAACCCTCTTTTTTACTTTGCCCTAATGTAGCTCTCCTGGAGACCTTCTTTCATAGCCATAATCGCTGTGGAAGGCATGGGAATATCTAGCAATTCTTTGTGTACGATACGAGGACATTATCTCCTGTCTCTTCGGGAGCTGAGCAAATTGCTTTGCTCAGCACTCCCATCCCTCTCAGTCCTCTTTGCAGCAAAACAGGTACATTAATGCTCAGTTACTGGGGAGAATCGTGGCCCAAGGCAAGAAATGAATGCAGTTTTAAGGCAAACATTGGGTCAAACAACATGTCCTGCTAACTAACAGTGCCAGAGTGCACTTTTCCAGTGATATTACACATTACTGTGTCATACACCAGCTGTAGAGCAGCTCTTGGAAGCTGAGTTCAAAGAAGTGGCATGAAAAAGAGCCATTACCATCAGCAGTCACAGGCAATCAGGTTACTGGTAAACTTGTCAATTAATTTGTCTGCAGTCAAGCCTGAACCTCCTTTGAACCTGCATCTAGAAATGACAGAGGAAGGTCAAATGAAGATCTGCTGGTCCGACCCCGTGCTGGTGCCATACCCGCTTCAGTATGAAGTGAAGATCTCTGCAAATTCAGGTCAAACCAGTTGGCAGGTGAGTCAGCTCTGCTCATGTATTTTATAGTGCAGGTTGGTGGGCTTCTGTGGAGGCCAGGATTTCTTAGCACCCTCCTTGTCCTTGGGCAGTGGATCTGCTGGGATGAGAACTGTCCTTGGGCAGTGGCTGGTCTGGTGGAGCTGGCCATGGCACATTGAGCTGGTGTGTCCAGCAGACTGTGGTAAACATCAGCAGTGTGCTGGTGAGCTGGACTTGACATCTGCTACATCAGGAGAGACACTACACTGATACAAGATGAATCTCCTTTTGGGTCTTACACACAAACTCCCATCTTTCTTTTCGGATGAAATTCTAGGCTCTGTGAAGTCTAAAGGCAAAGGTCTCTCTTTTCAGCAGCCCCCAAATTCCATGACATGTTTATGGCTTTTATTAGTGGATTGCTTTTTCCTGTTGCTACCACACAACTGTCTCTGGAATAAAAAGCAGCTGTTATTTAGGCGTTTATAATGAAATAACATGTTTTCCACAGAGTCATGCAATTTCTATCATATTTGCATTTACATAGATTTAAAGAAGAAACCTTTTTTTACTGAATTTGCTACCTAAAACCTACTCTCTAGACTCTTTGCTTTGGTTCCCTCTGTCTTTCTTCATCCTGTTTCATTATACAACAATAGTGGCTTCTGATAAACCCACAGATGGTTCAAGTTGCTCTGGAAACCTCACTGGCCATAGACAATACACTGCTTGGGTCTTCATACTTAGTTCAAGTGCGGTGCAGGAATCATCATGGTCCTGGGTTCTGGAGTGACTGGAGCGCACCGTATAACCTCACCTTGGGGGGTAGGTCTCATGCGGTCACTTACGTGCAGTAAGTAGTGTTTTGGAATAGGACACACTTCCCAGTTTGGTTTGTTCTGTGGAATGAGTATTTGAGAGCATGTGTTATACCAGGAAGGTACAGCACACATGAGTTGAGCTGAAAAATCCCATGGAGGTTCTTTCCCCTTCAGCTTCTGTCTCCCCACGGGCAGGGACACCTTGCACTAGAGCAGCTTGCTCCAAGCCTCTGTGTCCAGCCGGGCCTTGAACACTGCCAGGGATGAGGCAGCCACAGCTTCTCTGGGCACCCTATGCCAGCACCTCAGCACCCTCCCAGGGAACAGCTTCTGCCTAAGAGCTCATCTCAGTCTCCCCTCTGGCAGGTTAAAGCCATTCCCCTTGGCCTGTCCCTACAGGCCCTTGGCCAAAATCCCTCTTCAGGATTCTTGTAGCTCCTTTAGACACTGGAGCTGCTCTTAGGTCTCTCCAAACCTTCTGCAAGCTGCGCAAGGCCATGCTTCAGCTTCAGCTAATGCTTCAGCTAACATGATTTCAACACCCTGCAGGGTTCAAAGAGTCAGATGATTATTCCCCCCACACCCCTCCAAACCCACGTATTGCTCTTCTCTTATGTAGATCTTCTCTCACTTTTACCTGAGAACAATTTTATGATTTGATGTGTTGTCTTTTTGAGATGAATTATGGAAGCAAACCCTTTCTAGCTTGCAAGTACCGCTTGCAGCATTTAAATAAACTGACCTGGTGCCTTAGGTTGGCTGAGTGGAAAGCAGCAGTGTTAATCTGGTTTCCTGAGATTTAATTTACAGCAGCCCCTATGATTCCCTGTTTCCCTTGTGCTGCTGTGTATTGCTTTCACCAGAGCCTCCAGTGATTTCTGCTCATTTAACTTAGGTTTGCCTGGGGATATTAGAGATATTTAGCAGAATTTACTAATGTCAGTTATGGGGTGAGGCAGTCAAAGGCTCATTCGTGCCCCTCTCCCCTATAGCTGTTAATAGTAATTAAGAAGTAGGAAATGTAGAAATACAACTGGATAATGTTAATATTTTTCTACTGTATTTTCCTTTATGGGTATTTTTGCGTGGATTCTAATCTCAATTGATATTTTTCCCCTTTTTTCCCCTTCTGTGTAGCTCAAGTCCTATACTTCCCTCCTAAGCTACTGACCAGTGCTGGTTCTAATGTTTCCTTTCATTGCATCTACAAAAATAAAACCAAGCTTGTAGCATCCAAGAAGATTGTCTGGTGGCTGAACTTAGTAGAAGAAATCCCACAAAGTCAGTATACGCTTGTGAATGACCGTGTAAGCAAAGTTACTCTTTTCAACTTGAAAGCCACAAAACCTAGAGGAAGTTTCTTCTATAACGCATTGTACTGTTGTCATCAAAATAGGGAATGTCATCATAGATACGCTGAATTATATGTAGTAGGTAAGATTTCAGATGATTTTAAATAATCATTTCACTGCCTTTTAATCATGAGATCAGAATATTTCCATTGCAAGCTCCAGTTAGATTTTATTGAGCAGTTATAACTTGTAATAAATGTTTTTATACAAACACTTATATCTTCATTAATCTGAACTTTCCATGTGTTTTAATTAGATGTGAATATTAATATCACCTGTGAAACGGATGGGTACTTAACTAAAATGACTTGCAGATGGTCTGCAAACCCAAACACTGTGCTCCTGGGGAGTTCCTTGCAGTTAAGATACCACAGGTGTGTATATAGCTGTTAATGCACTCGTTATGTTTGGGAAGTGTTGCTCTGGAAATACTATCACAGCAAAGAATTCTGAATAGATGCAATTATGAAACAGCCTTAGTTCCTGTAAGATGTAATTTCTCCCTTCTGGAACTCCACAGGTATTAACTATTTGTATTGGCAACCATATGCTGGGCTGCACCCCCAGAGCATGAGCAGCAGCTCAGGAAGGGGATTCTCCCCCTCTGCTGTGCTCTGGGGAGACCCCACTGCGGTCTTGATCCAGCTCTGGGGCAGCAGCACAGGAGGGACGTGGAGCTGTTGGAGCGAGTGCAGAGGAGGCCATGGAGCTGCTGCGAGGGCTGGAGCAGCTCTGCTCTGGAGCCAGGCTGAGAGAGCTGGGCTGGGGCAGCCTGGAGAAGAGAAGGCTCCTGAAGGGGAGACCTGAGAGCAGCTCCAGTGCCTGAAGGGGCTGCAGGGAACCTGGAGAGGGGCTTTGGCCAAGGGATGTAGGGACAGGACAGGGGAATGGCTTTAAGCTGCCAGAGGGGAGACTGAGATGAGCTCTTGGGCAGAAGCTGTTCCCTGTGAGGGTGCTGAGGCGCTGTCACAGGGGTGCCCAGAGAAGCTGTGGCTGCCCCGTGTCTGGCAGTGTTGAAGGCCAGGTTGGATACAAGGGCTTGGAGCAAGCTGCTCCAAGTTCCCTGGAGCTGGATCAGGACTGCAAGGGGGTCTTCCCAGAGTGCAGCAGATGGGCAGAATCACCACTGTTACTTGTGTAAGATTCTGTTACATATTAGGAACAAAAATACAGAAAAGAAATATGTATTTTGAAACCAAATGAAATAGGGGTTTTAATTACCTAACTTATTTGTAAGAGACACCTCAAGTATGCAGGAATTGCTGGTATTTGCTTAGACATAGCAAGTCCTCATGGTAAAACTTGGAAGTTAGATGTATCACATCACCATCAGACGCATCCTGTTTTCCAGGAGCCCGCAGCTATTCTTCTTAGTGACTGATGCAATTACATTCTGCAGATGAGAGCCAGTGTTCTGCAGTACATTGGTGTGATAGCTTTGCTCTTGGTGTCTTGTTTTGGTTGGGTTGTAGCTACATCTTCCTCTACAGCCAGTGCTGCCAACAGAAACAGTGCAGAGATGACCATCCTGTAAATCCAGGGAATGCTGAGCTGAATCCTCAAAGCACAAGGCACCAGTTTAATCATTGTTAGCTATGTAGACAGGAAGAGATTCAGCTCAGTGTAAGTTCTGTGGTTCAGTTGGATAACTAATCCCTATCTGGCCACTTTTACCACAAGTCTAAGTTGGCCATGAAGCTTAGGAAAAATTAGGAGGAATTTGAACACTTTCCATCACTGATAAGGTGTCCGGTGCTGTTTTACCCAGAGCCTGGCTTTCCTCTCTTCTGTTGCCAGATGAGATACTGTCTGTACGTGGGATTTCAATAGCACCCTCCAGAACTGATAGTTTTTTATGGGATTTCCATCTCCTGGAGACTTCACTGCCTGACTGATCCATGTGGCAGCTTTCCCCTGGATGCCCTTTGGTGTTTTGAAAGCCGTATTCTCAGCTGGAGTGAATTCTTGGCTGGAGATCTGCCATGCTATGTGTATTACTAATAAACACCACTCAAGGAACGTGATGTAGATTGAGATGAGCTCTTAGGCAGAAGCTTGTGCCCTGTGAGGGTGCTGAGGTGCTGGCACAGGGTGCCCAGAGAAGCTGTGGCTGCCCCATCGCTGCAGTGTTCAAGGCCAGGGTTGGCCACAGGGGCTTGGAGCAAGCTGCTCCAGTGGAAGGTGTCCCTGCCCATGGCAGGGGTTGGAGCTGGATGGGCTTTAAGGTCCCTTCCAACACAAACCAGTCTGGGATTCTGTAATTTATGAGTATTTGGAGGTGCCTGCTCTTCTTGTACCTCTTCCTGTAGTTAGTTTCTTATCGGAAGATTTCCACAGGGGAGAGCCTTCATATTTTGCTTTATTCAGGCTAGGAGCCAAAGCTTTGAAGAGTAACACTGCAATGTTATTTATCCGTTTTGTGCAGATTCAAGTTCAAGATCTTTCCAAATAATCATCAGAAAACCCCAGATGCTTCCAGTGACACCATTTATTTTAATTGCCTTCAGAGTTCTATGTTACTGATGCCACGAGCAGCTTATAGTTGCAGTGTGTTAACTGAATGTGGTTTTTCTCTCTTTTAAGGAGCAGAATTTACTGTTCCGACTTTCCAAGTACGTCTCCAAAATCAGAGGTGAAAGAATGTCGTTTGCAGAAGAATCATTCTTATGAGTGCACATTTCAGCCTATTTTTCTTTTATCTGGATATACCATGTGGATAGAATTTAAGCACTTACTAGGAACACTTGAATCCTCACCAACTTGTGTCGTTCCAGCTGATGTGGGTAGGTCCAGATTCGTGCACGTCTTTCTTCACTTGTGACCTTGGATTTCATTCCTTATGTGGTGTAGGTAAAGTACTTCTTCATAGCATTTTAACTCAATTAGATTGTGGAAAGAACATAAGAACATAGAAGCTTTGATATTGTCTTCTAAAAGACATTGGATTAAATGATATTTCCTTGCCTTTGCTTGGCACAGGAGCAGATTGTAGCTGCAGCTAATACTTATAACATGAAACATCCAGTTTTGTGTGTAAAACTTATAGGGAGTTTTGCAAAGACATCTATAGAAAATGCAAGAATTAGATTTAGGAACAAAGTCTCATTTTAAAGGGTCTTGGTTATGTTACGTTTCTGAAGTCTTTAAGTAGTTAAGTTTATACTTTGATGCAGCACTATATGTGTTACTTATGCAGTTACCTGTTCGCTTACAATCATAGGGACTGCTCATGCTCTTGCATGTATTTTCAAAGCTTCTTTTGTGACACAGAGCACTTAAATTTATGTAAAGCAAGAGGCAGGGACAGTGTTCGAGTGTTTTCAAACACTGCAAAATGTGAAAACACTTATTATCTGCTCTGTGACTCAGAGCATTCATTGGGCTCTATTTTTTGGACACAGAATTGGACAATATGTACAGAGAAGATATGGCAGCTGGAGCACAGAAGTGCTACATGAAATAAAGCAGTATAATAAACCACATCTATTATGAATGTGGAGAGCAGCTGTAGTGTTAGTCTGGGGTGGGCACGGCTATGCTCTCAGTTGGCTGTGCCCTTTTGGATGGAGATGCTGGCTTTGGACAGTGCTGCACAGAGAGGAGTTGTAGCAGAACTTCAGGAGCCTGGTTTATTCAAGTCATCACTTGACAGCAATAGAATTGACCTACACTGGATGAGAGGTGCTCTGTGTTATGGTAAACCAAACCAGATTCATTCTAGCACCACCCAAAATTGAAAGCTTATTTTACTTGTTATTTTCTCCTCACTCACCATCTGATGAGCCAAAACAAGTTTTATATATATTTATATATGTATAAGATCATTTCTGTTTGTACCAGGGGAGGTAAAGGTGCTGGCACCAATATAAGCTATTGGGGTTTAAATTAAAGTGAAATGTATTGAAACTTGCCCATGGATGAGTATTTTGGTATTAAATGAAATGCTTATTCTTCAGAAACTTTGAGATTTCAACTTAAGGTTTTCTTTGGTGATTTTACTTTGGGTCGAAATTGGAATAAGTTTTCCATTAGACAAACATTGTCTTTCTCAGTCAGCAATGCTTTGTCTGCAGAGAATGGTCCAGGCAGCCTGGGTTGGTGAATGGTTACATTTGCATTCTAGTCGAGCTTTACTTGGGATGGCAGAAGCTACAATGTGATACCTGCCACCCTCAGGGCGGAAGAAAATAACCCGTGATGAGTGGATTTAATGAGGAAAGTCCATGCAGACTTTATGGCCTTTCTTTTTCTTTCCATTTTCTAGTGAAGCTGCTTCCTCCCTCCAATGTTAAAGCAGAACTCACCAGGAATGTTGGGCTGCTGAATGTCAGCTGGACAAACCCTCTGTTTGCAAACAGTGATCTGAAATTTCAGATTCGGTATGCTGTGAACAGGGAGGAAATGATGTGGGAGGTACTGTCTCTTTTAATCTAGATCATGGGTTGATGCAGTATTGTCACTGAGGGTGTTAACTGGGTTTAGGTGGAATTTGTGGCATGCAGTGAATCATGGTTATAATGGTTATGTTACAGATTAATTCACTTTCTCATTGGATTCATTTTCAGGAATTCCGACTCTGACATGCTAAAAAAGCCTTTTGTTCTGACTCAGCCTGTTTTGACTTCTGTTACAGCTTTATGAAGTTTCAAATGCACCCACAAGATCAGTTGTAATAGAAGTTCAAAACCTTTGTGTTGAGTATGTCGTGCAGGTCCGGTGCAGGGAGCTGGATGGATCAGGATACTGGAGCAACTGGAGCAGATCAGCCTATACCCTTGTGAAAGATATCAAAGGTACTTGTGCTTTCAGAGTGCATTCTTTGGGGCTGTGCAGCTTCAGACTGAAGAGTGACACTGTTCTTTCAAAACTGCAGCTCCCTTACAGGGCCCTGAATTTTGGAGGATTATTACTGAAGATCCAGCAAAGAGGCAGAAGAATGTTACGCTCCTGTGGAAGGTGAGAACGATTCCATTTTGGTCTTTCACTTTGATCCAAAACCCATGGGTAGAATTGCCAGAAAGGGAGTATGATGAGCATGTTTCCCTGGGAGGCAAAGCTGGACAGTCACTGCGTATGGGGCTTCACTTGGGATGTGACTTCTTTGGAGTTATTACCTCTTGCTTGGCTAATACTGGAGGCAAGTGGAGGTTGCTGGTGAATATTGACTGTAAGACTGTGATAGAGTGGGAGGTGGGTTTGTCTTCTTTGCTCAATCAGCCTGTCTTGGACTTTACTCCCTTCTGGTTTTATTCTCTTTATTCTCTCCTTCACCTTGCTGGCGCATGTTGAGCTCATCTTGTACCCTAATCATTACCAAGTTCATAGTAATGCAGTAGAACAAGAACTTTCCTAGTGCAGTGTGGTTGGTTGTGAGTTGGATGAGACATACACTGGCCGCAGCCATGTTCCACACTTGGGAAGCTCACAGGCCAACCTCCTGAACTGATGTTTGTAGAGTAGACCCATCTGAGGTCCTGTTACCTGCACCACAGCCATGTTGAACTCTACGTGGGGCTGCATCACAGCCATGGGGAATATCCCATTGTTCCTGATGTCTCACAGTCCTCACTACAGGAGAGCCCTCAGATCTCCAGGCAAGCCACAAGCTTCTTTGCCTTTGTGTGGAGACCTCTACTTTCGGTGTTAGTTACACAAATGCTGTGAAACAGAGACTTAAAATGCAATTTGCTCTTAGTACTCAGAAGAAAGAGTAACATGGAATCACAGACTGCAATTTAGAATGAAATGCAGTCTTCAGCTGCCAAGTTCTGCTGACTGAGATCCCTGAGCAAAGTGTGCCACTGACTCCTAGGGAGTTGCCAGTACAAACACCACTGCAACTGCACGTAAACTGGGCACAGTGAAAAGGTTAATGCAGGACAGAGAAAAAAGCATATCCGTGACTACTCACTCCTGTTTGCCCATGTGTAGTATGCAAACAGTCATCTGTTCTGTTTTCTCAGTCATGAAAAAGACTTAACATGAAACAGTGAGTTACTAGAGGAGCTTGAAAGTTTGTATTTCCTTGTGCTCCCTTTTTCCCACTGGAAAGACAGCAAGGAATTGTGTCAGCTCTCAGGGAGGGAGATAGAAGGAATCAAGTCTTAGTTGGACTACAGAGCCTTTACTAAAAGGACAGTAGACAGCCTATAGAATATCTTTACTGGATCATGTTTTCTTAACACTGGAACGGCGCCTTCTGCCCAAATAGCATTTGCTTTTGAAATCAAAGGCTGGGAGATTAATTCATGCCAATATTTGCTGCAGCCACTGATGAAAAGTCACTCCTTGTGCAGCGTGAGCCGATACGTTATACAGCATCAGACATCAGGAAACACCACGTGGTCAGAGTATGTTGACAATGGCAGTACCTGTTCATTTCCATGGACTGAACACACACACACCGTTACTGTTCTGGCCATGAATTCAGTTGGAGTTTCTTCAGTTAATTTTAATTTAACTCTATCCCAGCAAATGAGCACAGGTAAGAAACACCTATTAGTGACCATTTTGAGATGTGGAAAATGCTGGGAATTGTTGAGATGCTTTTGGACAAAGCTTTCTTCATAATCAGATTCCCCCTCTTAGGATAAAAAATGTTCTGTGATGATACATTCAGCTGTATATGGGAAACAGATTCTGCATCTCACCAACAGGGCTACTTGAAAAGTGAGATTTCCATTGCATGAAAACCTTAATGACCTTTGGGTTGGGAAAAGAGTTGTCTGTTACTTTCCACTAGCAGAATCTAAAGTAATTAATCAAAGAATAAGAAATTCGTACTGTAGAACTGATCTTTCGTCTACTTTGTGTTAGGAACACCCAACATTCCTGCTAGGGAATGTTTGGTTGTTTCCAAAATGATATATGGTCTTGTTTCTCTGGCTGCTCACCTGAGGGGCTGCCAGAGTACATAGTTTGAGAGGTTTGGCTTTAATTCCTAAGCAGCCCCTCATTGTTTCAGCTGCTTTATTGATTCACTCTGCTTTACTAATGAAATAAAGCCTGTTGCATTGAAATACTTCAATTGTGTAACATTCACGTGCAAATATATGCTGTAAGAAACGTCACTGCAGCCTATTTGTAGAACTTTTCTGCTCTAATGCTATTTTAAAAGCATTATTATGGATAAAAATTCTATCTGATACTGTGTGTAAATATGCTCTGGAAACCCTGTGGTTGGTAGTAGGTGTAATGGTGTCCTGGGTTCAGCAGTAGCAGTCCAACTGGACTTTGTCCAACAAGCCTTTGTCCAACTGGATTGTTACCTCGGTGTGTTACTTAGACTCAGTAGGATTTACCTTACAGGGCTCTCAGTGTGTTCTTTACTATTTAAATGTTGACAGTTCAGTTGATGTTGACAGTTTTTTTGTTAAGGAGTTATAGTTAAGGAAGTGCACATGAGAATCAGGATATTTGTTTGATGTCTGGTAAGAAACTTGATCTGTTTAATGTTCAGGACTAGTTGGTGTGAACCAAGCTGTGCTGGCTTAAAGAGAAATATGCTTGCTTATGTGAACTGAAGACCTGGCTTTATTATGTAGAAGACAATTAAACAAGTAAATGATAAATGAACAGGTTGCCCAGAGAAGCTGTGTTCAAGGCCAGGTTGGACACAGGGGCCTGAAGCAACCTGCTGTAGTGGAAGGTGTCCCTGCCTGTGGCAGGGGGTTGGAGCTGGATGAGCTTTAAGGTCCCTTCAGCCCAAATCAGTATGGGATTCTATGATACTATGTTCGTGTGCTGAAACCATAGCAGTCACCTATATGCATGTAGTTTGCAGTAGGCACCTCTCCTGCTTAACCCATCATCTCAGCCGCTGCTCACATTGCTCATGGCTGGTTTCTCTGTCCTGTCAGTAAGTGTTGTGCGGTCCCTCAGCGCTTACCCAGTGAACAGCACTTGTGTGATTCTGATCTGGACACTCTCCCCTCAAATATACGTGATAACATCTTTTATTATTGAGTGGAAGAACCTTAACAAAGAAGAGGAGATGAAATGGGTGCGAGTTCCTCCAAATATCAGTAAATATTACATTTATGGTGAGTGTACGCTGGAAAACAGAATGTATTATGTTAATATGGAGCAGCAAAACGGGACATTACTGAGCTCTGCGATTCCTTTTCCCTCTCTCTTTTTCTGATTTATGATAAGCACCAGCAGAGCAATTCCTGATCATCATTAGAGCACTGACTGTAAAGGATTGACTGCTGCATTTATAATCAGGTTAACAAAGACTGAAGCTCAGGAATGCATTCATTTTTTGGCGCTACAAAAAAATCAGCTCTGGAATATTGAATACACCATCTAATATCTAAGTGAATGTGTTCATTCCATTTGCATTTTGGCTTTAATCATAAAATTTGTTACAATAGCTCCATAAAGGTGTTAATTCCATGACAGGATAGATTGTCCTGAATAGATTAATGGGTTTAATCTTCTGATATTAAAGTATGGATCTATAAAAGACAGCTTTTATTATTCCCCTCTCTGGGCTGCTCTGAGCTCTGATACGTGACCAGAGCATCTGTGAAGGTGAGTGTTTAAAAGCAGGATAATAGTTGTGATTCAGAAGGTTGATTTCCTCTTTCCAGACCACTTTATCCTGATTGAGAAGTACCAGTTCAGCCTGTATCCTGTGTTTGCTGGAGGAGTTGGCAAATCCAGAGCAACAGATCAGTTTACCAAAGGTGACTTACAGGATCTTTCTCCATGTTATTTATGAAATAGGAGCTTGTAAAAGTAACATTTAAATGCAGGAGAAGCCTGTATCTTACCGGAAAAACATGTCAGTTTTATCTATATTTTTATATGTATATATTGTCAGTTTAATTATATTTGTAATTATAATTGTAATATAACCATGGGCAATGATTTAGATGCACACTACTTGTACACAGACAAACTATTTGACTGCATTAGTAACTGGATTCCTTTTATTTTCAGCTGGATATGAAAATGAGAGCAACGCCAACCTCTATGTGGTTCTGCCAATAGTCATTTCAACCTCAGTTTTGTTGCTTGGAGCACTGCTGGTTTCACACCAAAGGTGGGTTGTTCATTGTCATCTCAAAAGCCCAGAGGCCTTCAGAAGAAGGTGATGCAGCTTAGGGGATGCCTCAGTGCTGAACTGGTGGGCAGGATATTCCTGGGGAAAGCTAGGGATTATTTATGCATATTTTTGATGCGCTGTACTGAAAGGCAGTGGACTGTGGAATACAGCAGCCAGAATTGAGTGCAGTCTTACCTTGTGAAAATGTCATTGTCACAGTGCTCTGAATAAATAAAACTGCAGAGATTCCTTTCCTGACACAGCAGAGGGGAATGAGAGCAGTACAGAGCATGCGAGACCAGTACCAATTCCAGAATTTGCCTCATGTTTCAGAATGAAGAAGCTGTTTTGGGAAGATGTTCCAAACCCCAAGAACTGCTCCTGGGCACAAGAAGTTAATTTTCAGAAGGTGTGTATTCACCTCATGATGTCTCTTCCCCCACCCCACTGCTCTGGCTGCTGCTGGGTAGACCAGACCCTGCCTGAGCTACTGAATGAAGCCACTTGAGCCTCTGAAGTTACCAATGCAGCACTTCTCTTGTCTGTAGAGAGACCATGCCGGGACCAGAGACTGACATCTCTTTTGAATGTGGCTGGTGTTTAAATTTCAGGGCGATCAGTAAGTCAGTTGCAGAATCCCATGGATGTAGTGCTTGTGCACCTCAGTGAGTGCCACGAGTGTATCAAAGGCCAAATTCTTTGCTGGGATAAACAGTCTGTGATTCAGGAGCTGTGGTGGATTGTAGTCTCCATGTGGGCTTAGCAGTAGACCAAGCTTCTCATGGTCCCAGCATCCAGCAATGTGCAATCACTGAGAAAATAATCCAAATTCAGGCCTGTTATTTCTAAAAGAAAGAGCATCAAATGGCAGATTTTCAGGTATTTAATTTGCATTCCCCAGTGAAGGTTTCTTTTTCTTATCTTTTATTTTGTAGCATCATTTGAGTTGGAAGTGACTTTAAAGCTCATTCAGTTCCAATCCCCTGCCGCAGGCAGGGACACCTTCCACTAGAGCAGCTTGCTCCAAGCCCCTGTGTCCAACCTGGCCTTGAACACTGCCAGGGATGGGGCAGCCACAGCTTCTCTGGGCACCCTGTGCCAGCGCCTCAGCACCCTCACAGGGAACAGCTTCTGCCTCAGAGCTCATCTCAGTCTCCCCTCTGGCAGTTAAAGCCATTCCCCTGTCCTGTCCCTACATCCCTTGGCCAAAGCCCCTCTCCAGGTTTCCTGCAGCCCCTTCAGGCACTGGAGCTGCTCTCAGGTCTCCCCTTCAGGAGCCTTCTCTTCTCCAGGCTGCCCCAGCCCAGCTCTCTCAGCCTTTCATTTCACTTAGACAGAGAATGGACATTCTTTGAAGTCTGATCATGATCAGTGCCTGCTGAACCACTGGGCCAGCTTCCAGGCTTTCTATACAGGATTGTTAGAAGACTGTTGTATTTCTATTCAGCAGACAGGAAGCACAGATGCAACACTGAGTTGTTTAAATATAATGAGTCCTGGAAGTAACTTGGTCAAAAATCTAAAATGCCCTTAGAAAAATTAGGAGCAAAGCCAAGCCCCCGTTTGTCACTTGCATAGGCAGAAGTACTTACTTTGGATTTGGTGGTTTTAACTTTTCTTTGCTGCTCTGCAGACTGGCAAAGGGCTGTATCCACTCAAGCCCTGCTTCTCAGAAGGAGCTGGGAGAGCCCAGCCCTCCTTAGAGTGCAGCCCAGGAAGCAGAGACATCAGACTGGTTTGGAATTTATCCAGCTTGAGGGCAAGATCTGCCCAGTTACAGACCCTGACTTCACTTGAAAGTAGTTTTTTGTTCTAATTGAGTATTTGTTCTAATAGAGAGCCAGCTTGGGAGTTTCCACTGACTCCAGGCACATCAAAGTGATCAGATCTCTATTCACACAAGTACTTGGTTGTCCCATTATGGTCTTTCGAGCTTTTTGTATGCATTTGGGTGCAGCAGCAACTCAGAGAATGCAGAAACTGGGTGTGTTTTGTGCTTACTGAGCTTTTTATTCGCTTGCTTTTTCCTGGAAGTACCAATGTACATGTTATTTATACAGCTTCTTCATTTGCTATCATTTAAACATGCAGTCACCCCAGTGCAGATGCATGAATAATCTCTAACATTCTGTCTGTACTTGGAAAAGAAGCCAGAAATCCTCAAGGAAGGTGTGATTTTGATGGTAGGTGGAAGGGCTCTGTGAATAGATCTTAATTGCAGGGGTATGAGTAGCACCAGCACAACTGTATTTGTCTCATCTTCATCTATAGCAAAAGGAGTTCATGACAGTCCTCACTGACTCCACCTGCAGAGGGGCATGAAGTTTGCATGTTGGATTTAGCACGTTGGAAATGATTCTCCTCACTGACTGGTTGAGCTGAAATAAGGGTATTAAAGTTGAAGTTCTAACTAGGAAGGGAAGGTAAAGCTGACACCCTGGTGATCCTACTCCATATTCATATGCCTGGCCCCATAATTAATGGGGAAGAAATGATGGAAGATAAAAGGAAGTGAAGTTTGACATGCTTTTTGACAGCTTGTGCAGTAGGATGCATGCCTCTTCCATGCCTTGTACTGACCTCACTGGAAATGTTAACTGCAGTCAAAGCACAGGGCCTGTTCTCAGATTGGCATCTCTCACTCATGAGTGTCCAAGGCTGGGACATGTTCTTTGAAACCATGTTTTTGGAGTCATATCCTGCTTTTTTGTATGTGTGGATGGAATTTCCTGGACAAAAGGCAGTGGACAGCCCGCATGTGATATTTTTCTTTAGTTGTGATAAGCACTGATTACAGAAATAGCCTCTATACCACTGCTGGGAACTTCTGATGTCATTCTAAAGGCATTTGATGTGGAACTCCTGTCTTGTCCTGGTACACAGCCGTATTAAATCATGGAGTCAACATCTGATCGTTACTTTGTATGCTCAATATATCACATTTGGTACTCAGAACTGCATTTACAGGCTATTTTATCCTGATTGTATTGCTCGCAGCAGCAAGATGGTGTTTAAGGTCCCTTCCAACCCAAACTTTTCTCTGAATCTATGAATCCTAATCTAAACCAGGCAGGTCTTGCATCTAGACTCTTGTCTTGCAAGCCTTTACATGTATGCATAATGTCAAAAATCATAAAGATTCCTCTTATCTGCTCAATAAAATAGTAAGTAAAAAAGCTGTAGGACCTCCTGTAATGTTGGAAAATGACTTAAACACAACTACAGATATTATTTTACAGGGAAATCAATATTAATCTTGCAAAGACTCAGCTGTATCTAAATTATCCTGCTCTGTCCATGGGCTAATCTGCACTGTGTGGAGTTAAATGTACGCGAAAGTCAAAATCTGGTCATGGCAGAATTAGGCCAGTAGCATATTTTGGTGTATCCGTGTTTAGCAGCTGAAGTGCAAAGTAATTCTGACCCAAACCCAGCTCAGACTTCCAGCTCAGAGGTAGCCTGAGGCTTCTGAGACAAATACAGCTTAAACCCTAGACTGAATAGGAGAGCAACATACAGCCTTGTTTGACATTCCTGGTTTGGTCGGATCTCATTTCATCTGCTGGGCAAAGTTTGGGAGCTGGTGCCCCAAGACTGACTTTTTCAAAGCATGGAACAACTTTGCCTGTTGTTTAACACCGTTGGTGTCCAGATTATATTGCACATGCTTCTGCTATGGAAATCCAGCACTCTTCTCCCAGCTTACTAAGTAATTGTGAGATGAGAGAGTTCTACATCTTCTCGGGACATTGGAATATGTGTTATACTGGATTAAATACCTGGCGTGTTTTAATAAGTGATGTGACACGTTTTAATAAGAGGTGGTGGCCTTTGCCAAGCAGCACCTCTGCCTCTGAATGGAATGTATTTAATCCTTGCAGGCAATGTTATCTTTTGTGTGTTCTGTGCATTTGTAAGAGCAGATACTAGTGCTGGTGTGAGGGAGCACACAGGTTTTGGAAGGAATATAAACCATCTCTGCTGGAGATAAACTGGATGATGCTTGTAGGAGGGCAGGTCTATTGGAAGGAAATGTGGGGGTTTGCTTGTTAGAAGGCTTCCTTTTAACTGCCAGAGGGGAGACTGAGATGAGCTCTTAGGCAGAAGCTGTTCCCTGTGAGGGTGCTGAGGCGCTGTCAGGGGGTGCCCAGAGAAGCTGTGGCTGTCCCGTGTCTGGCAGTGTTCAAGGCCAGGTTGGACACAGGGGCTTGGAGCAAACTGCTCCAGTGGAAGGTGTCCCTGCCCATGGCAGGGGTTGGAGCTGGATGAGCTTTAAGGTCCCTTTCAACCCAAACCAGTCTGGGATTCTATGATTGCTGTTCATATGTGTCTCCCATTTGAATATGTCATTGGGGGCAGTTAGTATACACTGGTTGGCTGTGGTTGGGTCAGTGTCAATGCAGAGCAGCCCTGAGAGAGAAGATCGCTTTCACCAGACAGTACCGGTTACGGTTATTACAGCTTGGTGTATAGAGATAATATCAGCCTGCAGCTTATTTCAATAGCCTGATAATGTTATATGCAGTTACTGACATAATTTTGAAGAGGAGGAGAGATTCCAGTGCAGAGATTGGTTTCAGTGTAGGAAGATGATGGACTTGGGAGCAGCAAGTACCAGAGCAGTTAGACACCAGCTCACTGGCTTTGCCAAATGAGGGCATGGGTGCTACCAATAGCTAGTCTAGACTCAGGCTAGGAGAGGTAGTATAGACTCTTCTGTAATTGCAGACTAATCTAAGTATTTTGACATGTTTCTAGTTGTTTTGGCAGCTTTCCTGCTGTAAAACATGGTTTGCTGATACAGAAACTGTTTCTATCTCTTTGGTTTGCCTTGAATTCATTAGGAAATACAGGGTTTCCAAGTGAATTCTCCTCTGTAGCTAGGAGACCCACTTCATGCTGTTGTATGTTTTATGTGCATATATACTAGGTAGTAGTAAAGCATCTGTTTCTCCAAAATAAATGTGTTTCTCTTTGTGCAGTGCAAACCTGCAGCTCCTGTTCTGATGAGAATGCTCTAAAAACGCTATAGAAAGGCTGAATTTGACCCCAAATACATAATCCTAGCAGGGAAAGTTCCTTTAGTTGATGTGTAAATGATGAAGTCTGTAGGTTATACAACCTAAATAAGAAGCCAGGGATGTTTAAGGGTACACCCGACACAGGGCAAGGAAGACACTTGCTTTGTGGCACTTGACACACTAACAGCTTCTCACATCTTTGTCTTGTCCTTGGTTTTTACTTACACACAGACATAAAGAGAAGAGGGAAATGTGGTTTAGGGGATTTTCAGCAATATACTCATACTAAAGCTATAGGGGGTTTGTCTTTGATTCTCAACATCAGTAGCTTAATCCTGAACTAAAACTGAGCATTAAAATCTATCTTCTCTTCTAGCCTGAAACCTTTGAGCATCTCTTCATCAAGCACTCCAAAGCAATGTCATTTGAAGCCTCTTCTTCTGGAACCAGCAATAGTGCTGGAAGACATCAGTGTCATTGAAGTGTTGAAAAAGGAAGATTCTAAAGACTTTTTAGTCATTGATTCCATGCTTGCAACACCACAAGACTCTGCCCATGACTCTGCTTGCTCCATCAGCCATTTCCATAGTAGCAGCTTCTCTGAGAGCTCCCACGATGGCCAAAGCAGTGCAGAAGTGACAGGGGAGTCTGATATTAAATATGCTACTGTCCTCAGTAACTCCAGATTAAGTGGGCTTCATGAACACAAAGTGAGGCCAAGAAGTTGCTTTGATAGATGCCTCTTAGCTGAAGACTCCTCAGCTACAGGCTCCTTCTCAAGCAGCCCCTGGGTGGTGGGAAACGGGACATTTCTGGTACTACCTGATGCTCCCATCAGGCAGCCCAAGACTCTCTCCCTGTCCCTCATCTCTTCAGAGGGCTTTTCAGAGCCTTCAGATCATGATGATGCTTTCCCAGACGGAGACAGCCCTGAGCAGAGCTTGTGTTACCTGGGAATAACGTCACTGGGAAAAAGGGAGAATGACATTTTCTTAACAGACAGCTCTGGAGTGATGTGTCAGTTGCATGCAATGGATCTGCTCCAGGATGGGGGGGTTCTGCAGCACACAGCACCTCATTTAAATGCCTTTATCCAAAGCAGCCTTCAGTACAAAGTCATCATGCCATACATGCCACAGTTCCAGATGACTGCAGCCAAGGTGCAGGAGAGCACGGAGAAGACCTCTAAAGTCACCACACCATGATTTGATGCACTTAATGGTATTTTAGGTGTTGGTATGTCCTCCTGTTTTCCCTTTGCTGACTTGTTGCAGGAGTTCTCCTGATTTGAAGCTGGGCAACTGGTTCTGTGTTTAAGTGCCAGGGTTTTAGCAGGAAGAAATTCCATTTCTTCACCTATTTTTCCAATGGGGGGTCTTGCTTTTGGGATTTGTTTGTGTTCAGACTGGCCTCTGGTTGCCACATTCTCTGTGTTGATGCCTGTCAGGTGTATGTGTGAGCACTCCAGTGAAGAACTGCACTTGGAATTGGACTCAGTGCCATGGATATTCAGGTGAAAGGACTGGATGTGATCCCAATGGACTGTGTTTTCCATAGCAGAGTATGTCTGTTGGCAGCTCAGATCCATACGCACATTTCTTCTCTCCTCAAACATCGCAGCAAACTCTCCTGAAAGAGCTTGTTCTTGGTTTAGGGTTTGCTTTGGGACCTCATGGGTGAGACAGGAAGGAGTGAGCTAACATGGAGGTTGAAATACTGTACATGTGAAGTGGTTTTTTGGGGGGGGAAGCTGGAATGAGTCATTTCCCTAGGAATGTCTTGTGACACTGAGTGCAGCAGGGTAAGTTGACCTGGATGTGGTGCGGACTCCAGGTTACAATACACTTAAGCTGGTGGGAAATGGGTGCACTGTACAAATACCAAACGTAATTGTTAGGCTTTTTTCCTCCCAGATCCTGCTGTATTTATTGCTGAGCTGACATCTGGGTTAAACAGAGCTTGTGAATACACAAATGGTGCCCGTGAAAAAGCAGTGGGAACACTGTGTTTCAGCTGCTGGAAGGGAGGCCCTGATCAAGGACAGCTAACCTGCGGCTGCTGTTACAGGTCTCTTTTGAAGTGAATTGAAAATACTCATCAGTAGCATCAAAGAGCATCATGAGGTCAGAGAAAAGAATCAAAACTCTTGTGGCTGCCTTAATTGTGGGGTGTTATCCAGGTACAACCATGTACTTGGAAGTAAAACGTCCATGTTCTTCTTGTTGAACATGGGATTCTAGTGCAAATGGTACTGCTGTCAGCTAACATCACTTCCAGCCCCCTTTCCTAAGAACCTGC
This sequence comes from Myiopsitta monachus, assembly GCA_017639245.1. Lineage (NCBI taxonomy): Eukaryota > Metazoa > Chordata > Aves > Psittaciformes > Psittacidae > Myiopsitta > Myiopsitta monachus. Next base: position 62,862,653 of record CM029923.1, read on the forward strand.
AGTGGCAAAGGCTAGTGGTTTGATCCCGTGGTTTTGATCTGTGGTGAGCTGCTCTGTCTGTATGGGCTTGGAGACACCACTTTGCCTTCATAAGCCCTGTGCTGCTCAGCTGGAAAGCTTCAGGTGGGAGGAAAACCGCATCTTGCATCCGAGCTGTATTTTCTGGGATGAGCAGGTAAAGCAACTACACTTGCTGGAAAGCCAGATATATCTTTTTCTACTTGATAGTAAATATTTTTGTAGACATTCCAAAGAGCTATTTTGAGGAGCTAAGAAAGATGAATATATTCTGTATTCCAAAGCTAAATTCATGGAAAACTTACATAGGTACTTAAACCCAAAAGGGCAAACCCCAGCAATGGTAGTACATGGTAGAAGGGGTGTGGAAACGTTGAGTGTTGGTGATAAGAAATCCTAAGGAGCAGAAGGGACCACCGCAAGTGTGTGTCTGCACTTTGGAGTTAAGCTGAGCTTTACTAAAGCCCCCACTGCTTTTTCTTACTGTACGTGACACAAATCCAATGTACTTGTTCCAGAACTGATGTGTACGGTGGGGGGATTAAAACCTGGTTTTGTGTGAGTGACCAGAGATCGTTGTCACTTGAAAATGGGCTTGGAGGCTGCAGGGACAAACCAGAAGGTTCCTGCAGAGTCCCAGCAGCAAAGCTGTGATCAGCACCCAGGTGAATGCTGAGCTTGGAACTCATCTGAGAGCAGAACTTCCCTCCTGCTGGCACGTGAACCTGATGTGATGCAGCCTCTGTGGTCGCATGATTCCCCTGGGAATGGGCTTGGGTGCTGGATTCTGCCTCTCCTGATGGCTTGTTCACCATCCAGCAGCCCCTGAGGGTGTGGGGAGGCTGGTGTAGCTTGGCTGCCCCCACACTGTCCCAGTTAATGCTACAGGGGATCCCTTGTGGTGTGACCAAATTTGGGGTGGAAGACTTTGATCTCTGCACATCAGCCTTCTCCTCTTGCTAGCCTGGGGTGCAGAGTAATGGGAGCCACTGAAACATGGTTGTGTGAGAGCTGGGAACTCTCCAGCATCGCTGGAGACTGGAAGAATAAATGTGGGGTTCACCATCAGGGTTTGGGCTTTCTTTCATTACAGGGTCCAGAAAAGGTGCTTAGTTGTGTTTGAAGAACATCAGTCTCCAAGAAATTGAAAGCTGACATTGATTTTACTATACCAGATCCTTACCCAGTGCCTCTGTGAGGACAGGAGGACCATGAACCATAGGAATGATCAGAACCAGGGAAGGCTTTCCTGGGGAAAGGCAGGAGTTCATCTCTCCCCCATCATGCAGGACTCTGACATGCCTCTGAGCTAATGGGAGAAGAGCATTCGCAGCTTTGGTGTTCCTCAGCTGTGCTGGAGGGTTCTGTATTAACAAAGCAGTGCAGAATGTCTCCCTTAGGGAAGCGGGTGGATATCCAGCTATTCCCACCCCTGGAATCCTGGCCTGTCGTCCTGCGTGCCTCTGCCATCTCACCATGGGGTTCTCATGGCCAGTGCCAGTGGTGCTCCTTAGAACCACAAATTGACCTAGGTATTTACAACCCCCCTGCTGTCCATGCAAGAAGTACTGCAAATGATCCCTTGTGCTTCAGCAAAACCAAAAGGTTTTAAGTGTAGTTACTGTGGAATCAAGCAGTTTAATCCCTTGTGTAGTTGTGCCTTTCCTGAAGCAGTCTCCAGGCTGTATCCCCAATCCCAAAGTGTCTGACAGTGCAGGTGAACCCGGTCCCGACCGCAGGAAGGGCAGGATGCAGCTGCGTGGGTTTGTTCAATAAGCACTTCCTGGAGCAGGCTTCCAGTCTGGCATTTGCGTTCCTGCGGACTGGACATTCAGTCTGCTCCTTACCTCTCTCTGCTCCTGCTAGAAAGCCAAAACCTGCATATCCTGAATCCACCATCTGCTGCTGCCTGCCCTTTCCCAGGCTCCAATTACAGATTCAGCTCCTGTGGGCAGTCTCTGCCTTTGGGAAAGGGAATGAAGAGCTGCGGTGAGTTACCACATGCTTTCCTCATGTATTTTAACCCTCCACTTCAGGTCATTCCCTTGGTTAACAAAGCCAAGTAGTTCCCACATCATGTTGGATAACTTCGGTTCACTCCATGTTCACAGCAGCCTCCTTTTGCTGGGCAGCTGATACATGCGATTTACACAGGAGCAAACCACATAATGTTTGCTTATTCCTGGGTGCAGAGTTGGTGCCTGGGCAGAGGCACTCTGTAAAGTGATGCTGGAGGGTGGTTTTCCCTGTCTGGTGCTCCATTGCATGGAAGGGGCTGGAGCAGTGTGTGCCTGGCCGAGTGTGTGCCTGAGCAGTGCTGGCTTGTGTGCAGGATTGGATTGGCGTTGGTGGAGACTCAGAACCCAGTTCCCCCTCTATGTACTGGAGACACTCTCCATCCATGGCAGTGGAGTTCTGCTTGTGGCAGCAGTTTGAGTGTTGATTTTTAAGGGTAGATATGTCATTCTTAAGTGCACAGGAGCTCTAAATGCTGCATAGCAATTACACCTGCAGCACAGCCCCTTCTCAGCACAGCTATAGATACACAGAATGGTTTGGGTTGGAAGGGACCCTAAAGCTCATCCAGTTTCAACCTCAGAGCAGAGCTGCTCCAGCCCTCGCAGCATCTCTGTGGCCTCCTCCGGATGGCTGCATGCCCAAAGCCCAAAGCCTCAGTGGCAGGGTTGTGGCTCTCCCTGCAGAGTACTGCACTGCTGGCACACAGCTGTGGGAGCACCAACAGCACCCACAAGAACAACTCCCCTTCCATAAGAGCCGAACTGGAAACGGCAGCACCTTCAGGGCTGGAATCCCGCTTGGCTTTGGCAGGTGTCCTTCTGTTCAGTAATTATCCTAAACAAAGGCAAAGTGAATTGTCTATGCGAGGCTCTAATTAGAACCCATCAGGAGCTGCTTATGCAAGAGCTGTCATCAGCAATGCAGGGAGAGGCACTGAGAACCTCTCTTCAGGAGAGCTGAAAGTCACTCTTGATGGCTTAGGAAATAAGGCGGTGTCCTACTGCTGGGGAATGAATGGGAAAACAAATGATGAAGAGAGATGAAGGAAAGGAGATCCTGGGGGGGCTTTTCATGTTGATGGAAAGCCGTGGACAGGGGGGTCTCTGGGCTGTGTGGAGCCTGTGAGTGATAAAGGTCACACCTCTCTTGGTAGTCTGGCTGTAATTGTCTTGTTCTGCCCTTCCTGTCACCAGCAAGGTGCAGCACGTCTTTCCACGGCCCTGGATGGGTCCATTCTGATGGCAAATGAAGCCCTTTTCCTATCCCCCCAAATGACTTTAAAACCATCAATTTATGCCTTCAACCCTGAGCACAGCACTCAGGACCGGCACCAACCAACCAACCTTCTGGTCCTACTTGTAGAGAGAAACTCAGCGTTGAAAGCAGCAGCTTGTCACAAGCCTCTGGTGTGATGGGAAGCAGAATGGGTGCAATGGGAAAGCCATGAACAGCCTCACTGCTAATTCTCCCAAATCAAAGCTGGCAGGGCTGGGAGCTGCAGCTCTGGCTGCAACCTGTGCTGGAAGGAAACACTTGGAGCCTTATTTCAAGCTTCAAATGATGATTAAAGATCTGGGCCAGAAGAGCCTGGCACCGACATAATTATTTAGTCTTCTGCCTGCCTAATGTCAGAAGGGAGCTGCAGAACCTGATGCTGTTTTGCTGGAACAGCTTGTCATCCCTCTGCTCCGGTGGTGGGCCATGAAAACACCAGCTGAGGAGCTGCTCCTCCCCAGGCGAGCCCTGGGGGGGGTTCTTTTGGGTTTCAATCTGTGGGATTTGGAAATGGGCTTGGAAAAGACATCATTTTATTTGCTGCTTAGAATTGTGGGTCCCTTCTGCTCTTTCTCTGATCAGCGGGAATGACCCATCAGTGTGCGCTTGAGCCCAGAACCCCCCTGTGCGGGGCTGCACCCGGAGCGTGAGCAGCAGCTCAGGGAGGGGATCTGCCCCTCTGCTGCGCTCTGGGGAGACCCCCCCCTGCAGTGCTGATCCAGCGCTGGGGCAGCAGCACAGGAGGGACAGTGGAGCTGTTGGAGAGAGTGCAGAGGAGGCCATGGAGCTGCTGCGAGGGCTGGAGCAGCTCTGCTCTGGAGCCAGGCTGAGAGAGCTGGGCTGGGGCAGCCTGGAGAAGAGAAGGCTCCTGAAGGGGAGACCTGAGAGCAGCTCCAGTGCCTGAAGGGGCTGCATGGAACCTGGAGAGGGGAAACCTCCATGGCAGGGGTTGGAACTGGATGAGCTTTAAGGTCCCTTCCAACACAAACCAGGCTGGGATTTGATGATATTGTAACCCTACAGGATCACGTAGCTGCCTCCTTCAGCCAGTGTTCCCGACAGACCAGGAGCTGCTGCTCAGGGTTGCTCACGGGGCTGACACGGAGCAGCATCTTTAGGGAAGGTGTCAGGGTTACAACAGCCAACATCGCTGTGCCAATGCTGTGTGTCCACAGCCCTGCTGTCAGTGGCTGTGGGCCGCTGAGGATGTTTGTGCATGAGCTGTAGCTTCCTTGGTCTGCACGCCGCATTTGTGGGTTTCTGTATGTGTGTGCAAGTGGAGGCAATGACAATAAAGGAGATGAGGAGAGTGAAGAAAACTGCCTTGTAAAGCACATTGTAAGAGATAGGACTGGGTGCTGCAGGCAGCTCTGAGCCAGCCGGAGGACGCGGCTCACAGCAGACAGCTACAACTGCTCTGTGCCCTATTTACCAAGGATAGTGACCTGGAAAAGGAAAGCAGATGGGTGACTCAACTCAGAGAAAGACTGTGATTCCTAAGGGGAATGATGTCATCAGCCAAGATGAACAACTGGGAAGAGGGATGAGAAGCATGGGAGTGCTACCAGCCAGCATGGAGGGAATGTTCATCATGTGCTGAATTTGTCTCAGGGAAACCACTGCATTGTACAGAGCTATTGGAGCCCTGAGGCAGTTTGGAGCCATCCATTCGGCTCAGAACACACTGGAGAGCTGAAGGGAAGGAGTGGGAAGTGGCAGGGATCTGTCATCCAGATGCCTTATGGACTTCCAGGAGGAATTTCACAGGCCAGTTCACAGGCATTCGTCTAGACTCAGACTTGCAAAGGGAGGCTGAAGTCTGGAAGAAGCTCCCATTTCCTCCCGTGCAGCAGTGCAAAAGGCGGGTGAGTGCTGTTCGTGCCTCCCGTTCCTTCACAGTGACCCTGCTGTGCTCCTCCTTGTTCTTCCTGGTGGGAAAAGAGAGTAAGTCCCTTTGCAATGTGACAAGTGGAAAGGAGAGCCCTGACCAGCCTCGCCTGGGCCATGCCCCACTGGCCCTGCCCAGGGGCTCCATTTAAGTTCAGCCCTCGTGTGAGTTGTGCTGGTTGGTGTTTGTGCTTCTATCGTGGCTTTACATGGCCCCTTTTGATCTCAGCCTCTGGGCTGGCTTCAGCTCCGGTCTCTGTCTTTGCTGTGGACCCGCCTGGCAATCACTGGGATGTGTCTGCTCCAGTTACTGCCACTGGACCTGATCCAGGGAAAGCATTACTGTCCCCAGCACCCTGGGATGGAGGCTTGGAAGTCTGCCTGGAGGAATGGTGAGGTCTGTGTTAGGACAAAACAGGCATAAATCTCCTGAAGTGCAAGAGCTGGTGATCTGTCCTAGGCAGCTATAAGGAAACGGTGTGCAGAATAAATCATTTGGATGAGCATATATCCAGTTTGGGTGGCTGATTTGGAAGTATCCTGACAGGAATAGTACTGTGTGAACAGAAGCATGGAATAACAGAGGTGGGAAGGGACTTCTGGACACTGTTTAGGCCAACCCCATGCTCAAATCAGGGCCAGCGAGGGCAGGCTGCCAGGGCTGTGTCCAGTTGGGATCTGATACCTGAATAGGGTATAATAATGGAGAACAGGTGGTGCAGGAATCATCACTTGGAATTTCCACAACGGATGTGGGAAGCAAAAGGCCATTTGAGAGAATGGGTTGAATCTTCATTGAAATCAGTGGTTGTAGCTATTTGTTGAGGGTAAATAATCTTAAACCTGTGTTTCATGGCAGTGCTGAGCCTTTAGTATTTGTTTCAAAGTCAACCTGGTTTTCTATTCCATGTAAAATATGGATGTTTAATTAAATGAAGAATTGGATTCCTGGCACTGTAAAACTCTCATTCTTCACGGTAGGAAACTCTGGATTTTGTAATGTCTGGACTTCATTTCTTGTATCTGTTTCGTGTATGAACTGTGATCAGCTCAGTTTATCCAATGGAACTTCAGCTGGTTCTTGCATCAGATAACTCCAGGGCCCCTCCAGCCTCAGCTCGTATGCAAGCAGAGAGCTGGAAAACACTGCTAGTGGCTATATTTTCCCGGGGTTCATCACATGGAGCCACCAGGCCAGGCCTCCCTCCCACAGCTCTGTAAACTGGGCTGGATGCATCAGCACTGGGCTCCAGGCTGCGCGCACGGGAGCTCTTCAGAGCCTGTTGCCCGTGTGCCAGCTCTGCCCCTGAGCTCCCTTTCCCTCTCTGACCCTCCCAGGGGCTGGGATGCTCACGAGGGGCTCTGTGCAGTGAATCAGTTCCGTGTCTGACAGCCCTGTCAGTTGGTACTGGGTGGCTGAGGGGGAGGAAGAGGAGGGAAGCGCCTGCACGGATCAGCGTGCGAGGGCTGCAGCGCTCCAAGTGACAGACGCGTCCTCCCTTCTCTGTGCTCTGCCTGGATAAAACCCAGCTTTGTCCTGCTCCTCCCTGCTAAAAGCAATTCCAAACAGGGCACAAAATCCACCTTCCTGCTGGGATTTTCCCATATACTTTACAGTGCTTCCCAGCTGTCCCAGGGCTCAGAATTCCCCGATTCCTTAAAGCCCAGTCCATAGAGAAAACCAGGAGTCTGCATCATCTCACCCTCACCTCCCTGCAAGAGCTGTAATGTTGCTTCTGCACTGAAGTACTCTTGTCTTTAAGCAGAATATTCTGGTTTTCAAACTTATTCCAGAAGGAGAAATCATCCACAGAGTAATCCCCATTGGCTTTATGCTGTGACAAAGCCTTTCATGCCACCACTGCTTCCTGCCTCCTGGTGTCCGGACCACTGCAGGCTACACCTGCATGCTGGGTTAGAAATGAGGAATTCCCGTGGTTAAGAAGTCCACTGCGTTTCAGAGGGGTTTAAAATGAACAAGCTGCAGGGGGTTGGGTTTGCTGCTCTTTTCAGATGGAAAACCAGCTGATCTTTTCTCGGGAAGCCGGTCTGGGTGGTGGGGCTGTCTGGATTGCTGCATTTACCTCTCTACGTGCCTGACTTGGGAATCGATAGCAGCCCCCTCATCCACTTGTGAGGAAAAGGACTTACTGACAGCCTCCCAGTGAACTTCTGAAGGGCTGGGAAGTGTCCCCTTCACAGCACAGCTCATTGTTCCATGCAGTTATCCCAAACAGGTTTCGCATGCTACCAGGATGCTAAGGAGGGATGAAATGCCCGCCCTGCACCTTGTCCCTCCTGCTCAGTCTGTCTTCTCTCAGCTCTTGAAAGCAACAATTCTACTGCTGGGGTTAAATGTGGTGGGTAAGTTACATCATCTGATGCCAGGAGCACAGAAGCATCAGTTATACCTCACTTAATGCCCCTCTATTTGATATATATGAGCTGCTTCAGCCGTAGTGGAAGGACAGAGGAGGGAGCACAAACACTCGTTGATCCTGGTCAGTGAATTAATTCATTGATCTCAGAGTATTCAGGGCATTTGTTTCCTCCCTGATTTCCATATTGTCCTGTTCATCTCCTGGCAGCCTGCAGCCCCCCATCAGTTTTCCCCTGAATTCCTTTCTCTGGTATCAGGACCTTTACAGAAGAGGAAGAAGATGACAAAGCTGTTTGGGATTGATGAACCAAAGGCAGAGGATAGAGGAAGACAGAGGAAGGCAGACAGTGATGCGGGAGGCACTGGCCACCTTCTCTGCTTGAGTACCAAGAAATCTCTGGAAGAGGAATTCTGGAGGGGGAACAAAGCCAGAGGATTGTGTGAAATACCACGAAACAGGAACCAGCTTCTCTGGGGCTGTGCTGCCTGCGGGGAAGTGCCGGAGGGCACAGGAACCACAGGATCTGGCAAACCTTCCTGCCTGTGATGTCCTTCATGGTGGATCCTCAACTGGCCAACCAGCAAAGAAGAGATGGAAGAGAAGTCATTTCCCCTTAGAGACAGAACCATTTTGCTCTCTCTTGGCGATGGAGTAAGGGCTGCGTTCCCCTTCACTTCCCCTTATTTTTAGCATCCCTAATACCAGCCATCCTCATTCAAAACACATTTGCTTTTACTCCCTCTCTCGTTTAATGGGAATCACATCATCTTCTTACTGTTTTGACAGTACCTCACTGAAACCATTTATTCTATTCTGTACAAGCTCTCCTACCACATTTATCACCAAAATATGAGTGCATTAAGCAGAATGAGTAACATCTGCCAGGTTAGTGTTTTTCTGTCTCCTTAGGGAGAAAATATGGGTGCAATAGTGTCCTATTTTGGTAAGTGGGACCTTCCCTACCTTTTTACATGCACATTGCTCTAGTTCTTTGTAGTAGAGAAAGCAAAGCCCAAGAAATGTACAGTTCACATGGAGCAATAATTGGTGACACATTTATTAATGATATCTACATCTCGGTTCATTCCATATCCTTGGATTTGATCCTCAGACAGTTCTATTTTCTGGCCTCAAAGCTCCACCATCCAGCAGTAATGGAGGTGTTGGCAATACCCAGCATCTTACTGAGCAGCTTTTTGGCTACGGTGGGTTTGCAGCACAGAGGATTAGGAAGGTGAGGACCCTGCACCTGGTTTGGTTTTATGGGAAACTTGAGGCCAGGATGGTTCCTGGAGCTGCTGGGGTGATGCTCTACAATGTCCTGGGTACCAGCTGGGGTTTCTGATGTGCCCTGAGCTTCCTTCCCAGCTGCTGCACATTGCTGTACGTCGAACTGAGAGGGAATGAAGGCCTGAAGAACTGCAGTCATACACCAGAATGGGACAGAAATGGTAAGAAGGCACCTGGAAAGGATGGAAAGCATTACTCAGACTGCTAAATGAGAGCTCAGTGTCAACAGTGCATCCAGAAATGCCTCTGAGGTGCTGCATTAATGCATTAGTGACCACTTGTGCATCATCTCTGCATTGTTGGCACCTAAGTGTTCACCATCAGATGTCTGTTCACTGATGAGTGTGTGACCTGGTAAGGGGAAGGTCCAGCCGTGAAGGAATACAGCTCCATTTCAGAGAAATGGATGTCCCCTTCAGAAAGCATCCAAAGCCTCACAGTGTATTATCCTGCCCGTTCCTGTATGGAAGGCTGTGGGATCCCAGGATTAAAATACCTTCTGAAGAGGAGGAGCCCAATTCATCACTACCAGTAAAATGACTTCATCTCCATGCCTTGGCCTAAATATGTGTGAAGCTGTGATGGATATCAGCTCTGGAGAGATGTGCTTGGAGGTGGCCTTTGGATAGCTTCTCTGTGGACTCACAGGAACCAGGAGGTTTGGCCATGAACTGGCTAAGCTGATGTGGCACAAGTGGGAATACAGGGTTTGCCTGACTACTGCATGTTTGAGAGTTACAGATGTCTGTGGGGAATGCCAACAGCACCAATTAATCGGCATTGGTGAGTGTAAGTCACAACCTCTTCACAAGGCTGGCAGGATATCAGTCACATTCATGGGAATTAAGTCCTTTTGGATGTTTAGTGCTTGCTGATAGTGAAAAGTTAGTGCACCTGACTGATATTAGGTAAATATTGGTCCAGCAGTGTAAGGACAGGAAGCTCTGCAGCTTACAGTGTTTCGGTTCTCGTGCAGACCACAAGTGCTTGGGGTCGGTGGAACATTTTAATGTCATGGATGACTTCTTGAAGTTGACTTGGCAGGTTCAGTGGAGGAAGATAAGAATAACACAGCCTGTGATACGATCACAGGATGAGCTTGAAGGAGTTCCTTCATCTCATCCTCCCTGTATCAGCCTTTGCTACCAGTATGTGAGTTTCCAATAGGATGTCAGAGGGCTGTGAGGAGAGGAGGATCATTTGAGGCTACTGCTGCAGCAAGCTACCACGCAGCAGTAACAACCAGGTGCTCCTGTCAGGGTAAAGCACTTCTGTCTGTTGTTAGGCTTTGGAACTTCATCAGTGTCTGTGAATAGTTGCCTCTATCAGGATTACTGCTATTCCTTATTGCCAGGGAGATAAAAGATAGTATGTGCTGCCTGAGGGCTGCAGGGGGACTAAGAGCAAGATGTTAATTTTCCTGGCTTTGTAGCCTAGAAGGTAAGGGTTTCCTGTCATAACTGTTCGGTGCTTATAGTAAAGAGACAGCTCTCTTAGAGGCTCCACACCCAACAGTTGAGGATTTGTCAACCTAAGCCACAGAGATTTAAGCTAGAATCCAGAGAATTGCTGCTGAACCTTAGGAGCTGAGCATTCTTGTACAGCAGATTTCTCAGCCGACTCTCTGACCAAGGCAGCATTCATGGTGGAAGGGGATCACCTTGCTTCTACTCACTGCTCCTTCATGCTTCTGAAATGCTACAAGTGGCTTTGCAGGCCAAATTTGGGGAAAGGGATTGGCATGTTTAGAGAGGCCCAGAAAAATAGTAAAAATGTGTAAAGAGAGAAGAAACCACCATGTGTAATCAATGGGGAGAGCTTGATCTACTTGGCTTATCAACCAGTGGATTAAGCAGTGACTTTATCAGCTTGTCAAATACTGCAAGTGTTTGGTTTAGCAGGGAAAGGCACAAGAACCACTGCTTGAATGCTGAGGTCAGACAAGTTCGAGTGTTAAGTACATATTTTATGGCTGGCAGCGAGCAGCCAGAGGAGGAACATTCTGCTAAGTGGTGCCTTCTCTGTCCTGCCTTCTGACCCAGGCTGGGAGACTCTGGGAGAGAGGCTTTAGTCAGATACACAGGACTGAGCAGCAGGAAACTGAGGAAATTAAAGGCCTCTGAAGTACAGAAGGCCAGACTAGGTCTGGTGCTGGTCCCGCTTGCCTCTTCTGGAGGCAATTGGGACCCATGTGCCTTATTCTTTCCCAAAAGCACATCCTTCATATGACAAAACTGAAGGTGCTCTCTACCCAAGGGTGAGGCTTGGGGCAGGATTGGTCTGTGTCCATCCTTGTCAGTGTATGGGGCTGTGAGCCACCCCAGTGCTTTCAGACCCACAGTGCCACGCTGAGCAGGGCTTGCAGAGGCTCACAGCCCCATCCCAAGGAGGGTGCCTGCAGACACTGCCACACAGGCTGCTTTGGCTGCTGCAGCTTTGCACTGGGGCGAACCATCCCAGGAGAGCTGCTCAGTAGAGGTATGGCACTAAGTTACCTTCCTCTGCAGGACTGGAGGTGCTCACAGGGGCAAAAGCCTTGCTGGTTGCTCTGCAAGGTGAGAGCTCCTCTTCCTGCCTGACCTCAGCCTCTGGTGCCTTGCTTCTGTGTGAGATGACAGAGTTCAGCTCCTGTAACCAAACATAAGCATAGTTCCACATCCAACCATGACTTTGGTAAAAGGTATTCAAGCTAGCGGTGCAAATCCTTCTGTTTTGGGACTTTGGGATAGGCTAGTACATGTCTGGAGAGGTCTTTTACTGGCAAAGGAAAGGATGGGGTGATAAGTTATAACAGTGCAAAACATTGCAGAGGCTGCTTTTCAGCTGCTTTAACAACTCTGGTACTACAGCATCATGTATCCATGGAGGCTGCTTTTCTTCTTTGCAATATGAAGTAATGAAGGCAATACAGTATACATCCAAATCATCATTTGAATGACAACTATTAGCAGCCTGACACTTTCTTTACACTACATGCACAGAGATAAATTTGCCCTTATGTGAGAGAAGGGAAAATGATAATTTATTCATCATTAGTTTTCTATTTTGTGTACGCAAAAGGAATCTTCTGTATATTATAGGACTCCACCAAGCAGTTATCAGCTCGGAGCCTTACCACAATGTAACTGAACAGCTCTACAGCCTTTTCTCCCCTCTCTTTATGATTATACGGTACAAAACTTTCATTCAATATTGTTCCTTTACACTGCACTGCATAAAGAGTGGTTTATCGGGATCTGGTATGGTGTGTGCTAGGGGTGTGTGGGATACTAAGCTATGGGGTGGTACTTGAGCAAAGTTACAACACAGCAGCCTTGTGTTCGGTTTTCAGAGGCTGTAGTCATTAATCAAGGGTCTGTGTGTCATCCGCAAATAGAGAGTTTAACTCTTCATTTAAACAGTTTCATAGTGAATACATGGTATTTTTGCATTCGGGATTCTGAGGTTTTGGCACTCGGAGAGGGTTCATTAAGCTTTTAAAAGGCTTTATGAAGCTTTAAAAGGCTGCTCTGCGGCCACAGAGACTAGCAACTCCCTCTTTTAAATTGTGAATTAAGGCCTTCACATCGTTACTCCAGAAACTTGGCTTTTGATGGAGACATCAAACACCGTCATCGCTGTTGGGATCAAACAGAAGTTCCTACTGTAACAAAACCCTATAAAATGAGTTATCTTCCACATCATGGGTGTTTACGGGTGGTGTGACCATACAGCAGCTTCAGCATGCTGAGCTGAGCGTTTTGCTGTTACACATGGGGAGGGACTCTTCATGAGGGACCGTAGTGAGAGGTCGGGGGGTAATGGGTTCAAACTGAAACAGGGGAAGTTTAGATTGGATGTGAGGAAGAAATTCTTTCCTGTGAGGGTGGTGAGGCACTGGCATGGGTTGCACAGGGAAGTTGTGAATGCTCTATCCCTGGTGGTGGTCAAGGCCAGGTTGGACAAAGCCTTGGGTGGCATGGTTTAGTGGGAGGTGTCTCTGCCCATGGCAAAGGGTTGGAACTGGATGAGCTTAAGGTCCTTTCCAACCCTGACTATTCTATGATTCTATGTAAGATAAGCAGCTGAGTGTTGGCCAGCATGGCCCAGTTATACCAGTGGCTTTCCACTCGTGTGTGATGGTGCCTAAATACCTTCCAGTGGCTCCTCTGCTAGGCTGGGGTATCCTCTACCCCGTGCCTTCCTTTGCGTGTGGAGGGCAATGTTTTCTAAGGCAGGTCCTCAAAGCTCCATGAATCACAGAATCAGCCAGGCTGGAAAAGCCCTTTCAGCTCATCCAGTTTAACCCTTACCCCAGCACTGCCAAGGCCACCCCTGACCCATGGTGCTGAGGCCTCGTCTCCACGGTGTGTGAACACTGCAGGACGGTGACTGCAGCACTGCCCTGGGCAGCAGTTCCAATGCTGAGCACCCTCTGGGGAAGGAACTGTTCCTCAGCTCCATCCAACCCTGCCCTGGTGCAGCTCGAGGCCGTTTCCTCTTGTCCCATCCCTTGTTCCTTGGGAGCAGAGCCCAGCCCCCTCCTGGCTCCATCCTCCTCTCAGGCACTTGTAGGGAGCCATCAGGTCCCCCCTGAGCCTTCTCTTCTGCAGACTGAACAGCCCCTGCTCTGCCCCTATTACTGCAGCGATAATAAATGGGCTTTTCGCCTCATTCCTGGGCACCCTGCGGCAGCACGGCTGCTGCCAAACCCGGTTAGCGAGGCCCCGAGGCTGCCCGCCCGTCCCGGAAGGCTGAGGCGAGGGAGGACGTCCCCGCACGGCTCCCGCAGCGAGCAGCGCTGGGCCCAGCTCCTACCCGGGGCCCAGCTCCTACCCGGGGCAGGCCCATCGGCGGCAGAGACCTCCCGACCGCGCCGCTCCTCTCACGGCGGCCGCTCCGGGTCTATTGGGCCGCGGGGCCGCCCCGCCCCGGGACCGCCCCGCCCGGCGGGCGGGAAGCGGGAGCTGAGGCGAGCCCGCCCCGCGCCCACAGGAGCCGGCGCCGCTCGCTGCCGGCAGCGCGGGGCGGGCAGCGGAGCGGGCAGCGGAGCGGGCAGCGGAGCGGGCAGCGGAGCGGGCAGCGGAGCGGGGCCGCCGGCGGAGCTCCGGCCGGTGGCGGCCGCTCTCGGAACCGCTGCCGCTTCGTACTGCTGCCATTGCCGGCTGCGGGGAGCGGCCGAGCCATGGAGCGCTGAGGAGCGGCGGCGCTGAAGGGGAACCTGCGCCGCCGCGGGGACCGCGGCAGAGCCCACGGAGACGGCGCCGGGCTGCCAGAGGTAAGCGGTGAGCGCTGCCCCGCTCCCTGCCCGCCGCGCCTCAGCTCGCTCGCTTGCCCCGGCCGTGGCTTGAGGCCGCGTCCCTGTCGGTCTCTGGAGCGGGAGGGACGGGGCCGAGAGCCGCCGTGCCCGCGGTCCCGGTGCCGGAGGGCGGTGGGGTTCCGGCGGGCCGGGACATGGCGGTGCCGCCACCTCAGCGCCCCAGGTGAGGCGAGCAGACGCCGTACTCTCTTGTGGGTTGTTCCGGGGGTTCCAGCAAGTTTTGTCGTGTTGAATCACACGGGGTAAGAGCCGAGAGCTTAGGATAAAAACGGTTGTGGCTCTCCAGAGAGGAAGATATACTTTAATTGTTGCTTGGGTTATTTCTTACAGTATTTTCTTTCATTTCTCCTCATTTCTGTTGAAATCGCCTGTGTTATTTTGAGCCTGCTAAGGCTGTTTTGTTGCGGCATCATTTACTCGTGTGCTGTGTGGCAGGGGGATGCCATGCCACGGCCCCTTCCCCCTCAGAAACAGGTCAGACTCCATCCGTGCCTCCAAAGGGATCCGCAGCCATGAGCCCTGGTCCCTCTTCCGGGTCAGCTCTCCAACCTCAGTTTCCCTGTGGCATTTCTCGTCTCGATGCATCATGCTCGCTAACATGTGGTTTGAGTCAGTTTGGTTTATTTCTGATGCTCCCTTCCTCAGTTCGGTGCCTGGTGGGTGTTGCTGACTTTAGGGAGGATCTGGAAGTTGAGCGTTTCCTCTGCGTGGCTCCATGCTAGCCCCCGCGCACCCATGGGGTGCCATGCAGGAGGGCAGAGAAGGGCTCTCTTTTCACCTCAGGGGATGGCTGAGGAGTGCTAAATCAGCTCTGATGTGCAGTGAGATCCGAGGATCTCTCGGGGTGAAACGGGTAAGGAGTTGTTTTTTGTGGTGCTCAGCATCCGTCACAATAGGAAACAGTCCCAAGGGACATTTCCTATCACCTATGCTGAAGAGACAATTCCTGATAGATTTGTAAATTCTCTTAACAGCGGGTTCCTGTTTTTTCCCTCTGAAATGCTGGTGCGGGGAGGGGGCAGCAGGGAATAAGCTGAATAATTTCATTTGCATGTTTGAAATCCAAGGGAACAGGGAACTTTTTATACCGCTTTGAGATGGTCGTTTGCTGCCTCCCTCCCTGTCGGCTCCAGAGATAGTGGCCAGATTGTAAATAAATCTCTGATTTAGAAATCATCTAGAAACTAAAGCTCTTTATTTCATAGTGTACTAGGAAAGAGCTCTTTGTATTGTTCTGGCTGCATGTAGCAGATTATTCATTGTAATTACCTGTTTCTCTTGTCTAATCCATTTTAATATCTTTCCATGTGCCTGCTCAGGTACTCCAGGTACAGCTAAGACTTACTTTATTCACATCTTTGGAGGCTGTAGATGCCAGTAAACCGTTTTTAATGCAGTGCTTGAAAGTGAGCCTGAAGTAAAAGGCAAGATTCAGCCTTGCTGGCTGCTGCTTCTTCCCGAACCAAGTTCAGGTTGAATTTGCATCAAGGTGCCCCATTTCACAGGAATGTTACTCTGTGTTGCAGAGATAAGTGGTCTAACAAATCCTGATCCCATGCTATTGTGATGTTTGTTGGTAGGAAGCCTTTTCTCATTTGCTAGTAGTAAATAGAGTGCTGCCTTCTGCAAATACAGCCTCTCCTTTTCCTACCTAGGTCACAAAACCTCTTCTTTGTGCTTTCTGGTTCCTGCAGTTTCCTCCTTTGCCCCAGTATGTGCCATTTTATATTTGATGAAAATCTCACTGTCCAAACCATTTTCCATGCCTGTTGGTCTGACCACGCTGAACGGAATCATTAGATCCTTCTGCTGCTTCCTCTGTTGCTGCTCTGAAGTATGCAGAGGGCTGTGCAGCTTTGTTCATCTTTCCTCTTGCGCTTCCAGGTGCTCGTCAGCCCCTCCATTTGCTCAGCTCTGAACATTTGTGTCCTAGACCTTCCCATTCATCCCACGACCCCTGAGCTTACATCCCATCTCTGTCTCACACAGAGGCCTCTTCTTATTCAGCATTCACATCCTTACTCAAGAATCCAACTTATCTATTGGGAAGCTTATGACAGATTAGCGAAGTAATTGTCTCAGTGAACGTTGGTCTTGTTTAAAAAGTCATTACAATCATCTTGAATGTCCATATTTGAAACGGATAGCCACGGATTAGATGCATTGAAACCTGCCTAAAATGGCAAGTTGAAGCACTGACAACTTGGGACGACTTGTTTTACCCAAACAGCCCTCCCCTGGAGTCATCCACGTGGCCCAAGTATCCCGTTATAGGTGAGGGTAGTTCTCACACACTGAGAAACACTGACAAGACGTTGCGTAGAGACACCTTGGTTTGTTTAAGTCAGTGCCTGTCATGTAGCAAATAAAACATGCAAGTCTCTACACTAGCTCCATCACTAAATGGAGTTGTATAATTATGGTAGGAGGATAAATATAGCCTTAGCAGATGGAGGAAAACTAACAGAAAAGCATAGAAAAAATGATGATGTGAAAGAACTCCCCTAAACTTGAGGGCTATTGCAAATGAATGCGTGTCTTCGTACATTGAATATTGCTTCTGAAGCAAAAGGATATTAATCTGATGTTATTACTCATGCTTGTGGGTTTTTCTCCCCTCTTTATTTCTAGTTTAGAGAATTAAAATAATTTGTCAGCTTTGCTTTCTGATTCTTGCTGCTGCAGTGTTTTGGTTTCAGGCAATGCGGAGGAATGGTTATTTAGCTGCTTTAGGTAAAACATTTAGGTGAATGCCTTTAATTATGAGTATAGTTTTGAGCTTTAAAGCCTGTTTTTCAAGGAATCATAGAATCCCGGACTCGTTTGTGTTGGAAGGGAACTTAAAGCTCCTCCAGCTCCAGCCCCTGCCACGGGCAGGGACACCTTCCGCTGGAGCAGCTTGCTCCAAGCCCCTGTGTCCAACCTGGCCTTGAACACTGCCAGGCACGGGGCAGCCACAGCTTCTCTGGGCACCCTGTAGTGACACACCTGGGGGCACCCTGCAGGGCACCCTGTGGTGACACACCTGGGCACCCTCACAGGGAAGAGCTTCTGCCTAAGAGCTCATCTCAGTCTCCCCTCTGGCAGGTTAAAGCCATTCCCCTTGTCCTGTCCCTCCATCCCTTGTCCAAAGCCCCTCTCCAGCTTTCCTGTAGCCCTTTTAGGCACTGGCACTGCCCCAGTCTCTTTTTACAAAAGAACAAATTGTTAGTATCACATTGCCTGAAATGTGCCTGAAGGGTCTGTTTCTCTCTTCTGTGAGGGTAAAATGCTGTTGGTTCTGTTTGCCTCTCAGCTCTGCATGTTACATCTCGAACAGTTTAAGAGTTAGCGTATTAGAAAGAGGATGATGAATAGTACAGAAAGGTAAATTAAGACCCTTTTTCTTGGTCATACAATGTAAGAACAAGTAAATGTGGAGTGGAATTGAAAAACATCAAGCCTGTTAATTTTATTTCCATTAGATACTGAATCAGACCAAGGGACTATTTGCCAGAGCGGTCTTGAAGCAGAGAACTCAGCTAGATCCAAAATAACTCCTGTGAATCACGGAGGTATCCAGAAGTAGGGAAAAACTCTGCGAATAACTAAAAAGGCAGTTCTGGAGAGCTGCAGGAAAGATGTAAATGTTTACCCTTCAGAGCTGAAGGCTGCCTCTGAGAAATAAGGCTTGGAGGAAGCCTTCGGGAGAGCAGATTATCCTGTGTCTGCCTACAGTGGAATTTCTTGCACTTTCTGTCGAAGCATCTGGCGTTGCTGTCAGTGATGAGAAAATAGATTAGTGGATGATGATGGATTAGATCTGTGGCTATTCTGAGGCTTATAAAGTGTAATTCTGTGAGTGCACATGTGCGCTCCACGTCTGGCACATTCTCGTGTTTGGGCACTTCACAATGCACTTTATTAATACGTCTGGGGAAGAGGATCCAGAAAATTCCCCTGTAGTCATCATTGCTTCGCTGTTTCTTTCTGTCTGTGTGGGCTTTCAGTGTGGTCTGTGGGATTTTCTCCTCCCCTCCATCCATCTCTCTTTCCTGAATATTCTCTCCTCTTCAGAAGCCAAGCAAAGAGTGTTATATCTATATATATATGAGGAATGAGGAGGCAAGTGGAACAAAAAGCTGTGTCATGGGCTGGATAGTGCTTTACGCTCATGGTGGCTTTTGAATTCCTCTTTCAACCCCTGCCTTCTTTCACCTGCTGAAGGGTGGAAGGTGTCTCATTATGGGGGAAAGCATTATCAGGTGTGGGTAAGACACTGATAATCCATTTCCATTAGGGCAAGCAGAGTTGCTTTGTGTTTGTAGAGGAGCATGAAGGCAGGCTAGGACAAACCAAGATCTGGAGGGATATGTGCAGGTTCAAGGTCTGGAAGAAGGAAGGATAACCTTGATGGTACTGAAAATGCAGGTTGGAAATTGGGGCAGTGTAGACCAAAGGTATTGTATAGATTGAGTTATTTAATACGGGTGATTTGGGGTAGAATTATAAAGCTTGGTACCTTATGGGCTGAACATCTTTACTGTTAAATCGTTGGGGAGTTGAGAGACAGGTTAGAGTTGGTGCTAGCACAAACAAATGGCTCATGAGGAGTTGTAGGACAGTGAAATGAGGCTGGAATGGATTTGGTGTTTGGGCATAGGATGAGGTGGGTGTGTGATATGAGCTACACTTGGCTTATCTGAAGTTGCAGTAGATTCTGGTCAGCTGAGAGGTCAGGGCAACACACCATAAAAAAGCCGCTGGGAAAGGGATGATGTTCCCTATGGATACAATGCTACCTGTGATATGACTGGAACTAGGGTTAGGGATTGGCAAACTGTGGGTTGATGACTATAACACCAGTAAGGGCTGATGTTAACAGGGTGAAATGCCTTGTAGGACAAGTCTTGTACTAGACGGTGGTTAAAGCCATTGATAGGGCTAGGGCTGGTTTCTGAGCTTGAATTGGAAGTGGGAGCAGCTAACACACTAAGAAGTGTGCTGAATTATGGTCCTTACATTGTGATGGCTGGAGCCAAGTAAGCAAATGTCTTTTGGTGGGCTGTGAAGATGAGCAGCCTTGCTGAGCTGGAGTCAAAGGCATAGCAACTTGTAATGGAAACCTGGATCTTGCGTTTCCTGTTAGGCTGTCACCCTTGTGAGTAGTAATATAGACTGTTTTCCTTAGAGCTGCAAGTGGAGTCAGCTCTAATGTTTGTAGAGCTTTCACTCCATGAGAGAGGCCATCCAACCCTTGGCCATACTGATCCTTCTTTGCCAGTAAACCAAGACATTTGTCCCTTGCCCCACTGGCTTTAGCCTTAGGAATAAATGTAGAGAGAGACTCCTTTCATAGACCTGAATCACAGGTTTAACTAGAGCACTCCTACCCCTGTGGGACGTTCACCATCCAACATTAAACACAGCGTGTCAGCCCTTTTGGTGCCCTGCACCAGAGGTGCCTCCAAACCAGGCCATGGACACCATCCTGGGGAAGCTGGAGCCTGAGGAATGTCCTGTCTGGGCAGGAAAGATGATCGCAAAGAGCTGCAAGCTTCATGAATTTTTGTCTCATTGAAGACTTCAAATCCTTATTGCTGCTCTTTAGAGGTATTTTCCCCTCTCTTTACATTCCTTTCTCTATAAATGTAAGCACTAAGCTGGCTGAGGCTTTCAAAGTCCCTTTTTATAACTGAAACACTAGTTAATTCAGAGGTTCTGAACCAACCGTCTTCTCAGGTGGTCGAGAGCTCTCTGATTTTGCTGTTGATTGCCCAAGGAATCTTACAGCAGTTCTGTTTTCCTGTGGGCTGTAGGGAGCTGATGAAATGCCAGAATTCCAGTGTATGATATACTTTATCATATGTTAAATTAGTTTCTGGTAACAGAAAAGCGGTGGAAGCCACCAGGATCCTCTGCAATGCAGCAGAGAAGTTGAGGTGACTGATGTTTCTTTGGAGTGTCATGAGTGATGCCTAGGAAAAGGATGGAAAATCTCCTCAGCGGTTTTGATTTACATGGAAGGTCCGGGCTACATTGCAGTGGGAGCATGAGGATGCAAACTCTTACAAGGCATTTTTGGGAAATACTTTGGATCTTATTTGCTGATATGCACTTTATTTGCAAACAGCTGCCTGTGGAGAACATTAAACTGACTCGACTTAGTGGCTGAACAGTTAATATGTACTCACTTGCTCTCTAATTATTTGCAGCACAGCTGATAATACCCTGCTTTTGACCTGATTATAAGCAGCAGATTTTGCAGGGAATAGCAGCTATTTGTGGTAAAATGTGTGCCTTCCAAATGGTAAAATATAAGCCTGAGAGAGCTGGACTGGGGCAGCCTGGAGAAGAGAAGGCTCCTGAAGGGGAGACCTGAGGGCAGCTCCAGTGCCTAAAGGGGCTGCAGGAAAGCTGGAGAGGGGCTTTGGCCAAGGGATGGAGGGACAGGCCAAGGAAATGGCTTTAAGCTGCCAGAGGGGAGACTGAGATGAGCTCTGAGGCAGAAGCTGTTCCCTGTGAGGGTGCTGAGGCGCTGTCAGGGGTGCCCAGAGAAGCTGTGGCTGCCCCGTGTCTGGCAGTGTTCAAGGCCAGGTTGGACACAGGGGCTTGGAGCAAGCTGCTCCTAGTGGAAGGTGTCCCTGCCCATGGCAGGGGTTGGAGCTGGAGGAGCTGTAAGGTCCTTTCCAACCCAAACCAGTCTGGGATTCTGTGGTTCCAAGCGTGAAGTGGCACAGTGCTAGACTAGAATGACTCTAGCTAAAACATACCAGCTGATACAAGGTTGACTAACAAGGAACCAGCAGTGGTTACTAAACCCTTTTCTATCAAATACTTTTCAGTTTGTACATCCAGGACAGGGATTGTTTGTGTGATGTTTGCAATGAAAGAATGGGTTTTAACAAGCTGCTGGGGGCATCACTTGTAGAAGAACACACAGAAGCTCTGCTGTGCAAGTGCAGAGGTAGGAAAAGAGAAAAGGGGAAAGAGAGGTCACCTAAAATGAATTCAGCAAGACAATATGTCTTGAAGACTGGGGAGCTGTGAGTAAGCTGCTGCTGTCGGGTGGCTTTGTTAGTCACGTTTGGAAGAGAAGTTCCAGCTCTCCTAAAGCCAGAAGGAAGCTCGACCTGTTGGAACATTTTATACACAATGCTCTTGCTGAGGTGGTTGTGTGTTTTTTACAAAGTTCCCTCAGGGAAGCTGCCAAGAGAGCTGGAGTGAGAGCTTGATGCAAAGGCTTTTCTCTGTCATGCTCTTTAAGATGTTTTTCTATCACAACAGTGTTTCTAAACTTGTAAACAAGACCTTGACCCTTTCCTTTGCTAGAATAAAGAACCATCCTGTTTTCTTTCTGCTTTTGCCGGGGATCCCTGTGTGAACTCAGGTGCCACTGACACGTGCAAGAAACAGTGTTTGCTCTGGAAACTAATCCACCTGAAGTGCCTGTCTGCAGCATAGAAAAAGCCTGGAAGCTGATGGAACTGCGGCAGTTTCTCACCTATGTATGAAACTCAGTTTTGGGAGGTGAACTATGAAATGTCAAGCAAAAAGGGGAGAGATTTCCCTTATGGGCAAGAACCATCTCTAACCTTGTTGCTGAACAAAGCTTAATATTGAGTCGTACAGACTGGTGTGGAGTGAATGCTTTGTGCCTGCAAGGTGGTCAGCAAGTGAAGAATCGTTTCGGAGCGTTGGTGGAAGGAACAGAACTATGCTGAGATTCAAAAGGAATTCCTGCAGTTGGTTTTTGTTTCATTCATGCTTTTGTAATTCAGTGATTGCTGGAGGAAGCAATAGAGTGCACAGCACTTGAATAAACAGGACCAAAAAACCCTTCAGAAATTACCAGAGCACTTGTTAAATGTGAGGGAGAAATCTGGAACGGGGCTCCCTGCAACAGGGATACTTTGATGAGTGCTTGTAAATAGCAAACCCAAGAGCTTCAGGAAGAGAGGGATCCAAAGTGATTAATCCTCAGTAGTAACCATTTGCAAAGCTACAAACCCAAATAAGAAACAGAAAATGATCCAGCCTTCACAAGAGCTCTTGAGAAGAAAATAAGTATAAACCATATGGAAACCTTCAGGGTGAAGCTGCTCCTCTTCTTCTGTGCGATGGGATTCTGTTCAAAGCAAATCATGTTCTCGGGATGCACAGCGTGCTCAGGAATACTAATCATACAGCTCATAAGAAGTGCAAGAGCTAAACCCACCACTGCCTGTTTTGGTCATTCCACTAGAGGAAAATGCATCCCTGTATAATATTTGCAGTTGCTGTAGGCATTGGCTTGGAAAATTGTCACTGAAATAGCACAAGATTCTCCATTTTTCATCTGAGAATGGCTGGTCGTGTTTTGGGTTCACAAAAGAATCATAGACTATTAGAATGGTTTATGTTGGAAGGGACTGAAAAGCTCCTCCAGCTCCAACCCCTGCCACGGGCAGGGACACCTTCCTCTAGAGCAGCTTGCTCCAAGACCCTGTGTCCAACCTGGCCTTGAGCACTGCCAGGAATGGGGCAGCCACAGCTCCTCTGGGCACCCTGTGCCAGTGTCCCACCACCCTCACAGGGAAGAGCTTCTTCCTTATATCTAACCTGAGCTTCCCCTGTTTCAGTTTGAACCCATCACCCCTTGTCCTATCGCTACAGTCCCTGATGAAGAGCCCCTCTCCAGCTTCCTTGTAGCCCCCTTCAGATACTTGAAACTGCTGAGGTCTCCACGCAGCTTCTCTTCTCCAGGCTGAACAGCCCCAACTTTCTTAGCCTGTAGGCAAAGAGCATTTTGAAGCACAGCGTTAAGTGTTATTTTGGGCGCTTGGAATCAGAAGTGCTCCTTTCCACAATGGAGAAAGCTCTAAGGACATCCAGGATATATCTTTTGGGACCCTTAAAGGAGAGCAGGAAACTTGTCACGTCATTGTCATCCTTGAAAGCTATAGAGGCTTCTCCAGGGAGCCTTGGTGGTGAGGTGCAGAGGCAGAACAGAGCTGGAGGGGCAGATGGGGTGTAACAGCATCTTGTTGGCCCTGAGGATTTTAGGTCAGATTTTTGTTTGAGACAATTCCAAGAGAGGTGCATCATGAAGAAGCTTTAGGCCAATGGTCTACTGCTATGTAACACTGTTCTGCTGTAACAGTTCTTGGGGTACTTCCCCACTGTTTTTTTCCCCCAGGTATGCAGGGTTGGGAGACGTGAATATACCTTGGTTGGTTTTGTGGTTTCTCCGTCTCAATTTTTCACTTCCTTTCTGGAATTCATTCTGAAATCTCTGTTCTAACCCTCTTTGTTGCACGTTCCTGATGAATTATGTATATATATAACTTACAGATGGATGAAAACCATTAACAAAAGGGAAATACTTGGCTAAGCAGGATCATCGGGAGCCTGGCAGTGTTATGAAGCTGGTGATCTTCTTTTCCCATTCTAAGCTTTTCATTTCCTTTCAGCATATGCCTAATGGTCTGGCATCCTGAAATCCCTTCCCCACGCTGGGAAAGGTTTGATGTGTTGCATGCCACATGTCCAGTGTTCCCTGTTCTGTAGGTGAGTTGGACCTTGCGTTGCTTTTTCACTCAGTTTTATTCATTTCTGGAGGAGCCACGAGACCTTTTTTCTTCTCCAAGCTGCTTGGAGGCCATTGATGAATCAGTTCAAATCTCAGTTGAAGGTTTGAAATGCCTTTTCTCAGAAAGGCAAGAACAAGCAGTGATCAAATGAAGCCAGGCATAAGAATTGGGAAAATAAATACATGTTCACCTCATGCTTTGCTTTCTTCGGGGGTCTACTGGCATATACACAAAACTACATATATATTTAAAAGAGGGAAAATACTGCGGACACAGACAAATAGCTATGAGGAGGAAGGAGATAGGTACATTCTTTAGCATCCTTCATTGTTTCTTAATCATCCACTATCAGTGCAAAAAATACTTTGTACATGTACTAGTCTACAAGGCTAGTGTTGTTCTGGTGCAGGACTCCTGCTGTGTAACGTAGTTGTAATGAAATGAATATCTCAATTCAGTTATGTGTAGTAAAAGGAAGTACTTGATGAGCAAAACAGAAGGTATTTGTTTAGGTTCATGTAAAATCAGAGAAGCTTTAAGATAAGAAATAGTGATTTAGCTCTAAGCAAACTTCTGTTGATGTTGTGCACATCAATAAAAAGCTTTGTTGAATTGTGCTGGATAAAATACTGCTGCTCTTCCTTGACCCCAGGTATTGCTGTTGTGGTTTGCTTCTTGCTCTTGCTATCAGGAGGGAACTGCTGCTGGCTGTGTGTTGTGAGTGCCATTGTTTTATTCATAAAACAAGGAACAAGCAGGGGACATCTTGCCCCCAACGTAAGAGGGACATGGATCTGCTCAAGGAGGCCATAGACGTGCTGTGAGGGCTGGAGCAACTCTGCTCTGGAGCCAGGCTGAGAGAGCTGGGCTGGGGCAGCCCGGAGAAGAGAAGGCTCCTGAAGGGGAGACCTGAGAGCAGCTCCAGTGCCTAAAGGGGCTGCAGGAAACCTGGAGAGGGGCTTTGGACAAGGGATGTAGGGGCAGGACAGGGGAATGGCTTTAAGCTGCCAGAGATGAGCTCTGAGGCAGAAGCTGTTCCCTGTGAGGGTGCTGAGGCGCTGTCAGGGGGTGCCCAGAGAAGCTGTGGCTGCCCCGTGTCTGGCAGTGTTCAAGGCCAGGTTGGACACAGGGGCTTGGAGCAAGCTGCTCCAGTGGAAGGTGTCCCTGCCCGTGGCAGGGGTTGGAACTGAATGAGCTGTAAGGTCCCTTCCAACCCAAACTATTTTATGGTCCTATCTTCCAAACTCCTTTCCAAGGAATGGCTTGTGCTTCTACATGTCTCCTCACCAGCAGAAATGCACTTGCTCCTCTTCTACTTCACCTTAGGGTAGGGATAGTCATGTTCCTCCTGTACAACTGTGAAAGTCCTTTTCTGTCTGTGCTGTGGTTGAATGCATCAGAGAATGCATTTGCAACCAGCTCCCAGGAAAAAAAACCCTTCTCCCTTCCCATTCTTCACTATATGATTAGACTGTAATATGCTGCAATCCCTGGAGTAGTCATTGCTATTGCTTCTTCCATCTTACTCTGCAGAGATCTCGAATTGTTTCGTTATTTGGTAGGTCTTGTGGCTGTGTAATGGATCAAAGACCTGCATGTTGGTAGGCACCAGCGCTTGCCTTACAGTATAGCAATGTAAAACCAGTGAGGAAATGGTGAACTGAAATGGATGCTTCTCCATTGGAGCTGGTGGGGCCAAGCTCATCTTGATGAAGTTTGCTTGCATGGAGAAGGCTGGGCAGTGGTAGAGCTTTGAATTTGTTTTTTTCAGCTCTCCTTAAGAGGTGGATCCCAGCCAGGTAAGAAGAGGGGGTTGATACAGCAGTGCGGATGGAGTCTGTGTATCATCTGGTTCTGAAGGCTGTGGTTTGCTGCACTTGTTGACCTTATGTTCAGTACCTTACAGTGCAGGGAGCAGTGCAGGGTATCTTTCCAGTCTGCAGAGAAGCTGTGGACTGGGGAAAACACAAGTGATGGTTATAAAACATTACTAAGGTCCATCTGCTTCTTCCCAGAGCCATGGCAGTCCCATCTCCGGGAGTTCAGGATAAATACGTCTGCACTTGGTAGTTATTCCATAACTGCGCCAGAGCACTTTTAATCCTTTAATTCTCTTCTCATTTTTGCTAGTTACTTTGTGGTTGTATAAAGCAGATTTGCTTGAAGAAAGCTTTTGCTTTTCAGGAAACTAAACCAATTTTAGGTTTCAGTGTTGATATTGTGTCTTTGGGAGCAAGCAAAGCTGCACCTGAATCAATGCTCTGAAGTGCCAGAATGTGGCTCACAGCTGCTTCACACTGGGTTTTATTCACACGTGTGCTTTCGGTACTGTGTTCTTAAAGCATGCTTACAATGAGATGGTTTAAAAGGGCATTTCTAGGTGTTTGAAGCTGTACTTTAGAATCAGAGTAATTAAATTCATAGAAATTACTTTATTGACATAAAGAATTGCAAGCAGCATCAAACTGTCCCCTTGCGTTCTTGTATCTGTCACTGCATAATAGGGGATTAAATGTGGTGCATGTTTTTTACACTGTAAATATAAACAACCGTTATCATCATTCCCATGAAGTTTTCTGGTTTCAAATATCTGGAGAAGTTTTTTTCCCCCTGTTGGAAGTCTGTAGGCTCAGATCATCTTTCCTTTGCCTGCAGAGGAGGGTGAAAGGAGTGTTCTCCATATGTCTGTGGGGTTAAAATTATCCTGAGTGCTGCGTGGCGATGCTTCTGCAGAGGAGCTCAGTTCTGTACAGCTAAAATGGATAAATCTAAATGGAGAAGGTAGCTGGAATGCTTCATTCCCGAGTCATCCACGCTGTGGGAAGTTCAGGTTCTTCCTTGCACCCAGGTTCTTCTGTGGGAAGTTCAGGTTTTTTCTCTCCATACCTATGGTTTGGCATTGAAATAAGACTGATTTTTCGAGTTGGAAGTAGACACATTTCCAAAAATAAGTGTATAAAGTGATATTAGAATTTTCATTTATTAACTCTCTGGGAATCTGCCAAATCTCCTTTCGCAGAGGCCCACAGTCATTTGTGAGGATACATGGGCTGTCTCCCAAGCCAAGCTAACTCACTGGCTGCTGAGAAGCCTCTGCCTGAGGGAGGAGGGTGTCCTGGGTTCAGCAGCAGCAGTCATTTTTCTCCTTAGCAGCTGGTGCAGCGCTGTGTTTTTGACTTTCAGCCTGGGAACAGCGCTGATAACACCGATGGTTTCAGGTGCTGCTCAGTAATGTTCACTCTGACCAAGGACTTTCTGAGCCTCATGCTGTGCCAGGGAGGATGGGAAGCCGGGAGGAAGCAGAGAGAGGACACCTGACCCAAACTGACCCAAGAGGTATTCCATACCACAGCACGTCATGCCCACGATAGAAACTGGGGGCAGTTACCCGGAAGGGTTACATCACTGCTGGGTCGGGCTGGGTATCGGTCAGCGGGTGGTGAGCGGTTGTATTCTCTTCCCTTGTTATTTCCCTTCTCATTATTATTATTGGTGGTAGCAGCAGTGGTTTGTGTTGTACCTCAGTTATGGACTGTTCTTATCTCAGCCTGTGGGAGTTACATTCTTTTCATTCTCCTCCCCATTCCCCTGGGAGTGGGGGGGAGGAAGTGGGGTGAGCGAGTGAGCTACATGACTGACTGGACTTAAACCATAACAGTACTTTTTTGGCACCCAGTGTGGGGCCCAAAGGGTTGAGATAATGGCAGGTCTGACCAGAGTGTGTCTAATTGTATTTGTGATAAGCATTCATTGTTTGACATTCATAGTCACTCGTCACAATGCTGATTTATTGGCTCTCAAAGTTGTTGCTCTTGATCTCACAGTTTCAGCATGTCGTACCTTACTTACAGCCGATATTTGCTATGTTAGTGTTTATCAGATGTGGGGCTTGGGGTAAGGTTCTTGTTTCATTGTACTTTATGACAATGACTTGTAATATGGGCAGGCTCCGGCAGCAGGGAGGGATGGACATGGCCATGGACTTGTACCTGGCTGCCTGGCTGCTCTTCACCGTCCTGGCCCTCATTCTCACCTCTGTCTTCGTGAGGCTGTGGGAAGCAAGGGGGGGTGGCTCTGGGAGCCGCTGGTGGCCGAACTGGCCCGGGAGAACAGCCCCGGGGACCAGGAGGCCAGGAGGAAGCGGCTGCCAGCGGAGGAGGTCAAGGCAGTCGAGGAGGGGAAGGAGGCGGCTGCCGAGAAGCGGGAGGAGGCAGCGAAGGAGCTGAGCCCAGCCCCAGGAGGATACAGGAGACCACGCAGCACTTCCCAGCAAGGCAGAGGAGGAAGATCTGGACTCAGACAAAGAGCAGCTGGTGGTGAGAGAGCCGGCAAGCACAGCAGCTACACCAGCCCCAGTGACAAGTACAGCAGCCTCATTTGAGAGTTCTGAAGGGTCTGAATGGCCTCTGGGGACCCTTGAGACCTGCCAGCTGATTGTGATGGGGATCACCATGTTGGCATGCATACAGAGTGTGTTTTACCCACAACCATTTCCATTTCATCTGATCTTGAAAGTAAAGTGGAGTCGTGTTTGGGTCTTATCTAGGGTTAGACTACGATGTAGGAGGACCAAGAGATTTTCCCCAAGGCTGCACAGTCATGAGTGGCAGGGTGTATGTGACTGTATGGGCGAGTATCTAGTCCACTGGGCCCCTCCAGTGCTTTGGAAGCGTCGGAGATGGAAGGCAGCTGTATGGAGTCCCCAACGACAAGCTGCAGAAACTGCTGAAAGGGAGGGTGAATTATTTTGAGCCTGGTGGGCCCATGACACCTCAGGCCATCAGGGCAGAGATGCAGCATACAGATGGACTCATGATCGAGGGGTGGACTTAGCAATGGGCCCTATTGCCCAGGTTATTCACAAGAGTGAACACTGCACACAGCCTGTCCTGCTCTGAAAGACTGTTACAAAAGATGGAGCCTGACATCATGGACTGGATGGACTCAGCAGCTTTATAGGGATTGATCCATGCACTAAGGGATAATCTCTCTCTCTCTCTGTGGATGTATCTATATATATGTATATATATGAGATAAGAGTGATGGTATATTGAAAATGTGGGATCTAAGCATGATGTGAATGGCATGGAAAAGGGGCGGATACTGTCCTGGGTTCAGCAGTAGCAGTCATTTTTCTCCTTCCTAGTAGCTGGTGCAGCGCTGTGGTTTTGACTTTCAGCCTGGGAACAGTGCTGGTAACACCGATGGTTTCAGTTGCTGCTCAGTAATGTTCACTCTGACCAAGGACTTTCTGAGCCTCATACTGTGCCAGGGAGGAGGGGAAGCCGGGAGGAAGCAGAGAGAGGACACCTGACCCAAACTGACCCAAGAGGTATTCCATGCCACAGCATGTCATGCCCACGATAGAAACTGGGGCTCTTCTCCTCCCCATCCCCTGGGAGCTGGGGGGAAGGAAGGGGGAGAGTGAGTGAGCGAACTGTGTGGCTGACTGGACTTAAACCACAACAGAGGGATGCACTGAGATAGTTCCCCTTGCTCCAGGCTCTGGAGGAAGGAAAACAGGATCATAGAATCCTGGAATGGTTTGTGTTGGGAGGGACCTTAAAGCTCATCCAGTTCTTGGTGAGGGTGCTGAGGCCCTGGCACAGGATACCCAGAGAAGCTGTGACTGCCCCATCCGTGGCAGTGTTCAAGGCCAGGTTGGACACAGGGGCTTGGTGCAAGTTGCTCTAGTGAAAGATGTCCCTGCTCGTGGCAGTGGTTGGAACTGGATGAGCTTTAAGGTCCCTTCAACCCAAACCAGTCTGGGATTCTCTGATACTGTGTATTCTGTACGCTGCAATGCTGCTGGACCTCAGGATTTGCCTCAGGTTTCTTACGTTTTCCTCCAATTTCCAGCAATAGATGTCTGCTTCAGGGTTCATGCCCTGAGGCTGTGAAATGTAGACACAATAAATTAGATCCTGACTGCCTCTTTGCTTTGGCTCTCAGTGGTTTTGCTTTCAAAGTCCTCTGTCTTTCTCTTCTGGGATATGTTACAAATGCTGCTTCCAGCCAGGTTACAGCTGTGGCTTGCACCATGTTTTCTGTAGCAAAACAGCTGGGTGCATCTTTCACAGCTTCATGTTTGGGCATCTGGTTTGGTTTGAGGAAGAAACCATTTCCCTCTATTCTGAGTTCTCAAAGGAAGGAATCTGAGCATGTCCTTATCTCAGTGGAAGCAAATTTATGGAGGAGCACCTGAGTGTTGGAACGAGTTCGGAATGTAAAAGCCTTTTGAAAGGAGAAGCTATCACATAGTGCCTCCCCCCCACCTCCTGTATGAACAGATACAAGCGAGTGTAATTAATAACATCAAGAAGAAATCCATTAAGTTGTTATAGTAACTGGGAAGGTTTAAAACGTATGATCTGAGTGACTCAGCTCTGGGGGAAGGCATCTGGAAGCCCACATAGGGAGAGCTGGCAGCATCCTTATCCCTGATCTCTGCTCTATCCGTGCCCCAAGAAGCTCTGCTGTAGGCACGTTGCATTGTGTAAGACTCTTACCAACCCTGAGCATATTTGTTAGCGGGAAGACGGAGTTTATTCTGTCTGCCTCAAAAAAGGCTGTGTTTTCCCTGGTGTGTATCTCTGTATTAATGCAGCAAGTCTCGTGATCCTTGAGGAAAGTTGGCAAAACTCACCCAAAATAAGTGGTGCTGGTAACAACGCTTGGTCGTTCTGAGATGCACTTTCATGATAGAGGAATCTGGGGTTCTTGTGTCTACCACCTCATTTCTGGAGCTTCCCTGGAAGGAGGATATCTACTGAGGTTGCAAAACAGGGGATTTTTCCTGTAACTCCCTTAGGATCTTATAGCTCCAGAAGGAAGCACATTGCTTTCATTGACCTTGTTAGGAGACAGTGGTGTAGAGAGGATGTGGGAAAGGATTGTTTATTTGCATCTCTCATTTCATTATCTGTACTCCATGCAGCTGCTGCCACAATGGTGTGAACACGTTTACCTGCAAGTGGTAATGTCAGGGACATCTGGATAAGAGAGTGCAGAGATCTGGGATGCTTCTTCCAGCCTGGCAGGAGGATGGTTTTTGCCTTTGTAATCTGGTTGGTTCTTAGCATGGAATTCTGCATCCAGAATTCATAACAAGCCTTTGCAGCAGAGCTTGCTATCTCAGAGTGTAATTGCTGTGGCTGTGTGTAGCTTCTGCCTTAGGAACAGTGTAGATTTTGTTGAGCAATTAGTTGCATAATGGCAAACTCTAAACCTAGAAGCAGTTTGGTAGTGTGAAAGTCTACAGACATCTTAAAATACTTAGTCAATATATAGTGATTTATTGCATCTCTTCAGTTAAAAATGGGTGTTAAAAAGGCTTGTCGCATATATAAGAATTTGGGTTTACTAAAACCCCATGCAGAGGTAGGAGGCTGATTCTGTTGGACAGTCTGTGCTGACTTCTTAGTGTGGTCTGATTTATCAGCTGGCCTAGTGATGCTGTTATTTCAAGTTTACGTGAGCTCATGTGCTGTGGGTACACGTTCATTCCTGATGAAATTTAGGGGCATGCAAGCACTTAATTTCTTTACAAAGTGAATATTTTGTCTATCAGCAATTAAAAGTAATTGGGCTTCATGTAGCCAATGGAAATGTTCAGTATACTCATACAGGGTAAGTGCTTGTATATTTAATTGTACAGAAATTGGAGGTGAGTGTATGGTTGTACTAAAGCCCCCAAGCAAATGCTCTGTTACTTGTTAACTTGAGATTCTTTGGTCTGCTCTCTCCTAGGATGATGAGAACAAGCAGAAAAGCTGATTACTTTTTTTTATCACTAGATAAAGTGTGAGGAGGATGTTGCTGATATATTGCTTTAAATTTTGCAGGGAGAACAATCACTGCTGTAAAAACCATCTAGTAATTCAATACTGTGCGTTTACTACAGGACTACAGGGGACGTTCAGGGTAGATCTAAGGAAGAAGCTGTTCCCTGTGAGGATGCTGAGGCGCTGGCACAGGGTGCCCAGAGAAGCTGTGGCTGCCCCGTGTCTGGCAGTGTTCAAGGCCAGGTTGGACACAGGGGCTTGGAGCAAGCTGCTCCAGTGGAAGGTGTCCCTGCCCGTGGCAGGGGTTGGAGCTGGAGGAGCTTTAAGGTCCGTGTATGATCTTGCATATGGGGGAAGGATATAGGACACAGGACATGCTTTGTCTCTAAAGCTGGCATTTCCTCTGCCCGGAAGGAAATTCTGCTTTGCCATCCAGACAGAGGAGTGCATTTTCTGTCTGAGAAAAGCAAATTGCAAGTTCAAAATGGGAAATGCAGACATGTTAGGCCACTCTTGTGGCATGCAGCATTGAGTAGGCTGATGTTTTGTGGCATAAAAAGGTCATTTTGTGTCTACCTTATGCTTTTGACTTTTTTGCCATTGGAACAAGCAAAAGCATCATATTCTTGTGCCCTAGCATAAGGTTAGTTTGAAAGAAAAATGTACTGATAATGCCTAAATGATTTATTTCTGGAAAACAGACACATGAGGTTGTACATAAGCATCTGTGGCCTGTTTTAAATTGCCTGTTCTAAAAAGAACTCAAATATTTCAGACACGTCCTTTTGCTTCATTGCTGCAAAGGAGGAACTGCCTTTTACCATCCTTGTTATTGGAAGAGCAATAGTAATAGCAGCCACCAGCCTCCTCTTCAGCAGCAGTTGAGTATCTCTTATTTTATAGGCCAGAGACTGTAGAAATGGCAACAGCTATTGTGTCTATAGGTATAAATATTGACTTTTGACATCAAGACTGTTTTCTGTTGCTTTAATTACTCAAACTCTCACAGCAGTAGGCATTTTCTTGCTTAGGTTGGGATTCCTCTAACCATGCCTTGAACTATCTGGGACTCTCATGCATCTGTATGTTAGGGGATTTCCGGTTTTGCAATTCCTTTGCTACTTCAGCATTTAATAACTTGGACAAAAGAGCCAGAATTTTCATGGTGATGCACGCAAAAGAAGGTGGTCCCTGTGAAATGCTAATCATGGAATCCCAGACTGCTTTGTACTGGAAGGGACCTTAAAGCTCCTCCAGCTCCAACCTCTGCCACGAGCACAGACACCTTCCACTGGAGCAGCTTGCTCCAAGCCCCTGTGTCCAACCTGGCCTTGAGCACTGCCAGACATGGGGCAGCCACAGGTTCTCTGGGCACCCTGTGCCAGCGCCTCAGCACCCTCACAGGGAACAGCTTCTGCCTAAGAGCTCATCTCAGTCTCCCCTCTGGCAGTTAAAGCCATTCCCCTGTCCTGTCCCTCCATCCCTTGGCCAAAGCCCCTCTCCAGCTTTCCTGCAGCCCCTTTAGGCACTGGAGCTGCTCTCAGGTCTCCCCTTCAGGAGCCTTCTCTACTCCAGGCTGCCCCAGCCCAGCTCTTTCAGCCTGTCCATCTCTGCTCTGCAGCACGGGGATGCTGCACGTCGAGGTGACTAACAGTGAGCTCCCCATTAATTGCACTCTTTGAAGCAATTCAAAGAATGCGGCATTGGGCAGACACCGAGTATTGAAGCATCACCCCGCTTGGGTAAAGTTTTTAAGCGTTTTAAATAACTAGGAAAGAGGTAGAATGGGAAGTTTGAGGAAAATACTGGTGTTACCACTTTCACCTGACGTAACAGCACTTGATTTCTGAGATGAGTGCTTTATATCACTCTGTAGTTCCTTTTTCAACACCAAAATGCTGATCATTTCATCCTGGCATCCAGAAAAATGCATATATTTTCCCAACAAGCAAACTTTCATGTACTGAGGGTAAGAAAATAGCCGTGGTGGGAAGAACAGTATCATCTGCTTTGGCTAAAGGATAAATCCTGGAATAAGAAAGCGTCAGTGTTCTTCTAAATCAGGCTTTTTAGTCTAAATCTCTTGTTATAACTTAAGTTTTTCAGAATACAGAAATGTTGCCGTAGATGCTTCTTAGAATATGTGAAGTGAAACATTTCGATGGAAGTGGTCATAGTCAGTGGTTGGTAGGAAACATCTGTGTATTTGAAGAATGGCAATGGCTTTGCTTTTAGTCTTATCTCTTTCTTTATTGGATTGGCGCACAGAAATGTAACTCTGGCAATTGCTGGTATGGAAGAAGTGGGATAAATCAAGTTTGTAGCTGACTAGACTGGGCTAATGCAGTTGTATCCTCTTTAACACTCCGAAGCCATGCTTTGCCTTTGCAGGTGAGATGGGAAATTGAGTTATTGCTGGTTCTGTATGGGAAGGGACGTGGAGCCATTTGATGAACCACTTACTCTCCAAAGTGAGTGTTATAGCAGATGCCTTCAGGCATGAATTTTCCAATGGGATTCAGTTCTCCTGACAAGCCTCAAATCGTACATTTAGAGACTTTCCTTAGTTCTAAATGTACAATTAAGTTATTTTTGAAACCTCAGGATGTTACTGGGGTTTGATAAAGAGTAAAGAGGGGAGTTAGGCAAAGAACATGGCTTAAAAATAGGTTCTATACATGGCTTCCATACTCCTTCCTGAGTGTTCTTGTGCAGTGGTGAGCATAGCTGGTTCTCTGCCTTATTTCTGGCTCTGCTTTGACTCATAACTGATTTTGAGTCAGTCAGTTTAGGTTTTTTCCTGTGCATGAATGTTTGCTATATTAAGGCTGAGCAGCCTCACCAAATGCTTTGAGGTCTGTGGGTGAGAAGTGTTGGAACGATGTTCAATGTATCCAAACCCAGGTAGGAGATGCTGAGACAACAGTTGGCTTTACTGTTGATAGATGGATATTTTTCTCCTGAGAGATGATGTGCATGTGCCAGGGTATTTAATGAAATTGCTGGGGCAAAGCACTGTAACGTGGGATGATTATTCCTGTTCTTACTAACAGAGTAATAGCAGCAAACTGCACAAACTGCACTACACAAACCCAGTGATCTAAAGAAATAAACCCTTTGCATTTCTTGAAGAAAAAGGATGCTGCAGCCAGGCATCAGCAATGCCCATCTGCAGCAATACATCGTGTGTGGCGAGATGCTGTTACCCTCCCAGTAACCTCATTTTGTACTCATTTCACGGCATGGCGAGGTCTCTCCCAGCCTCTCCTTTCTCCTGCCTCGGATTCCTTACAGGATTGTGAGCCTGGGATGCCCAGTTTATGAAAAGGCAGTTTTTCAGTTGCAGAATCTTCCTTTCTGGTGAAGAGAGGATGCAGGGGGCAGGAGGAGAATGGCAGCAGCTGTTTGCCTTGGCACAGAGCATCCTTTTTCCTTAGGTTCTGTGTGTCTGTGGTCAGAAAAGCTGAGCTCCCTGTTAGCATGCCGGAAGCATTTACTCTAATTGGCCATGGAATAGGTTTTGCCTCAGGCAATTAAATTGTTCTCTTAGGTGCTGTTTCATGGCCCACACGGTTGTGATTGTGATGCTGGGCTGTTGGATGAGCAGAAGCTGCCCGAGCCTGACTGCCTGGTGCAGAAAACCACCATGGAGAGATGTTGACTAGCGTCTTCTGGTGGAAAATGCCTCTGGGTATCTGATGGTCCTTTCTCAGCCCCTCATCTCCCAGTTTAGAAGCAAGTAGAATAGCAAGATGAGAGATTCAAGGGAGATTCCTGTTGATTTTCATGGGATTTTTACCTGTATAAACAGTATCAGAAAAGCCCAAAAGGGCTGTGTGCCTAGCTGGGTGGGATTGAGGTGGTGCTGGCTCCTTGCAGGGTGGGGGAATCTTCTAGAGCAGTGTGGAAATGGTGTTTATAGCAAGTTTTTTACATGCATGGGGCAAATGAAGCTGTTAGTGTTTCTCATAGGTGCTTTGAACTTTCTCCTGCAGCCTCTTGATGTGCAGCTGCTCTGATTTCATCTTGAGGAGAATTTCACGTTACTGGGTTTCCTCCGTTGCAGGTCTCAGCTTCGGTGTGGTTATCTGAGGAGCTCTTGCTGTTCTGATTTGGCATTTCATCTTTCCTCTCTATTTGTGAGTCTTTTTTCCAAAGGGAAAAATTGGCATAGAATCCCAGACTGGTTTGTGTTGGAAAGGACCTTAAAGCTCATCCAGTTCCAGCTCCTTGCCATGAGCAGGCACACCTCCCACTAGAACAGGTTGCTCATGGTGAAGGAATATTCCTCTTACAAGAGTTCTGGAGGTTGTGTTCTTCTGAGGATGATCTTTATCTGTAGGCTTGGTGGTGCACTTCTGTGCTTGGGATCGTCGTTTTGCTTTGCATGATTCCAAAGGGAAAAAAGACCACCTTGCAGGCTATTTGAACTTGGCTTTTCCCATAAAAACTCCAGGGAAAGAGAGATGTGAGGGCTTTAAAACTTTTCCTCTTGGACTCAAGCAAATCTGGTTGAGTTTAGGGGAAGGTAAGGAAGAAATTGGTGGCATGAAGCGAGTGCTGTGTAGCTGGTGGTGACACTGAGCTCCTCGCACTGCTCATCCAGCACATGCTAATCCTGCCTCATCTGCAGCATCTCCCTTATCTATGGAGACCAGTGAAGCTCAATGCTTTCTGTTCCTTTCCTCTAAAAACACAGGGATACAAGAGGTCTGTTTATGAAGAAGCCACTACCAGTCTAAAAGGGGAAAATCTGCCTTGTGTGCATTTTCCATCATGCTTTTTAGTTGTATTTTTAAACTGATCTTTTATTTTAAAGCATTATTAAGTAATTGTTCTTTGCTCTCTGAATGCTACTCAGCTCCACTGCGAGGAGTGGGAGGCTCTGCTATCATTTGCATAGGGAACAGAAAGGTATGAATTGCATCTTTTAATAGCGTGCTTCACTTGGCTGAGGAGTTACCCTGAAAAGCCTCTATGTGCTGCAGGTAACACCATTAAACTGTATTCTTTGTTACTGGCAGAACTGAGTTTCAAATTGCATTTAACCACAGTAGGACACAAACTGCTTTAGCGATGTAAGATTTAAAAGTCACTAACAGAGTAATGAAAAGAGGACAGTGATTTCTTTCAGTTCCTCTGCCCAAGACATGAACATCTGCCTCAGAGTTCCCTCAAAAAGATGCTATTTCCTCATCAGTAATAGTGAAAAACCTTGCTTGTGTTCCATTTGAGTTCTGCAGAGCATGTTGGGCCTAATGCCAGTGAGCAAAGTAAGGATGGATTCAGATTAGTATTGATTTTTCCTGTCATAACTAAAACAAATGAAGAGCAATGACAACCTCATTGTACCCTCTCCTGGAAGTCAAAGAGTTACTGGAATTTCTGGAATAGACTGACTTGGTTATTCTCAGCTTTAATGATGAGGTTGCCAGAGAAAAGATGAGGCTTTGCAATCCTCTTAACCTTAGTGATAGCTCAGTAAGAAAGGTCCTAATGAAAGTGGAGACACTGTTTTAATAAGGATAATTTATCCACAGTGGTAATGTGGGAAGGGGGGAGAGTATTAAAGGGTTTTTTTTGGCTCTGCACAACATTGAACCTTTACAAGTATGTGCCAAGACTATCCTGTATATGGTATTCACTTTTTATAATCAAACATATACATTTGATTTATATGCTAGATAAATTTACAGCTTTATCACATTGCTTAAAACCAGTAAATTAATTTAGACTTGGTTTGAATACTCAGTCTGTAATTCACAGCTTGGGAGCTATCCTAGAATCCCAGCCTGGTTTGGGTTAGAAGGGACCGAAAAGCTCCTCCAGCTCCAACCCCTGCCACGGGCAGGGACACCTTCCACTGGAGCAGCTTGCTCCAAGCCCCTGTGGCCAACCTGGCCTTGAGCACTGCCAGACACGGGGCAGCCACAGCTTCTCTGGGCACCCTGTGCCAGCGCCTCAGCATCCTCACAGGGAAGAGCTTCTGCCCAAGAGCTCATCTCAGTCTCCCCTCTGGCAGTTAAAGCCATTCCCCCTTGATTCAAAAATAAAATGGTGAAATTCCTGAAACTCGGTATTTCCAGGGGAATTTAATTCTGCAGAACCATTTGACTGCTATTCCTTGGAAGCTGTATTTGCTGTCTGTACAGCTGATACATACAGTGCGTACTGGTTCCTGCTGTAGGTGGATGGCTCCAGTCCCCGCGGAGCTGCTGCCGTGCTGTGCAGCCACTTGGCCATCACCTCCATTCCCTGTGAACAAACTGACCTTCTGAGCAACCTGAGGCGTTCTCTCACATTTTGGTGGTGTCTAGGCAAAACACAACCCCATCACTGTTCAGGTATTAATTGCTATTTGTACCAGTGTTGAATCCATGCAGGGTTTGTTTTTCTTCCAAAGAACCATGTGCCATTTCCAAGCCAAAAGTAGAGCCCATGAGTTTCATCTGGGAGAGACAGACCTGAGATCAGCAGAGTGAAGTTTTGCTGATCTTTGAGGAGAACCAAGTGGTTTGAATCCCAGCTCACAAATGATGCTATTATCTGGGTGATCAGATAATCTCCTTCAGCCAGCCCTTTCCTTAGTAGAGCTTCTCTATTAATCTGGGTTTCTGGTTTAACATCTTCTGGTTCTGCAGAACCTGTATGGACCAGCATTTTCTTGCTAGGAAAAATAGTGCCCCAGCAATGTGTGTTGTGGTCTTTCCAGTGCTGCTGGCAGTTGGGAAGAAACAGGTATGGCAGTGCAGGATGGGCTGTATTACCTGAGTTTCGCTGGGGTTTGGGTTGGTTTTTGCTGTCTCTGTCGCTGGTCTTGCTGCCTTGAAAAAGTGGGAAGAAAAGAACTTAAAGCTTGGAGAGAGCCAGATAACCAGCTCTGCTTGCCAAAACCTTCTGTTAATCCAAAGAACTAGCACCACATAAGCAACAAAACCCTCATCCTGCTGGCCCAGCCTTGTCCCTGTTGCACTGCGAGGGCAGTATCTTTCGGGGTGAGAGGGCTAATCTGCTTCTCTTATCTCCCTGTGGCTCTAAACCTGCCCATGCAGAAGGCAAACTGGTGGGAAAGCAGGGACGTGGTGAGATGTGTGTTTTGTTATCCAAATCATTCCAGAACCTGCACATCAAGATGCATTTTAGGAATTTCTTTAAATAGTGGCTTTCCCAGGGGATGAGCTGAATAGCTATTTTTAAAGAAGTGT
Organism: Myiopsitta monachus; assembly: GCA_017639245.1. Taxonomy (NCBI): domain Eukaryota; kingdom Metazoa; phylum Chordata; class Aves; order Psittaciformes; family Psittacidae; genus Myiopsitta; species Myiopsitta monachus. Next base: position 62,901,362 of record CM029923.1, read on the forward strand.
GTAGGACAAGCAGGCTCCATCACACGTGTCCATGGAGTTTTCTCCTCACCGCTGCCAGCTGCCAGGTTTGAACCCTGGTAATTCATACCTTTGCTATGAGGCTTTAGCACTCTGAGACTGCCTGGAGCCTTTACTGTCACTTGTGAAACTCGTGGTCATTGAACACAAAACAACTTCAGGTGGAAGAAGTAGGTCAGCTTGGTGCAGAAAACAACCTCATATCCTGCCTATGATACAGCCCAGCAAAACGGGATGTATCTGGGATACAACTGCAGCACTTGGAGCAAGCTGCTCTAGTGGAAGGTGTCCCTGCCCGTGGCAGGGGGCTGGAACCACATGAGCTTTAAGGTCCCTTCCAACCAAACCACTCTGGGATTCTATGATTCCCTGTTACCCGCACCTAAGCAGTCTGCTGGGATATAGTTTCTTCTTGGAGAATCCAATACCTGCAGGAAACCCAGAGAGAGGCTTTGGCCAAGGGCCTGTAGGGACAGGCCAAGGGGAATGGCTTTAACCTGCCAGAGGGGAGACCGAGATGAGCTCTGGGGCAGAAGCTGTTCCCTGTGAGGGTGCTGAGGCGCTGGCACAGGATGCCCAGAGAAGCTGTGCCTGCCCCATTCTTGGCGGTGCTCAAGGCCAGGTTGGCCACAGGGGCTTGGAGCAAGCTGCTCCAGTGGAAGGTGTCCCTGCCCATGGCAGAGGTTGGAGCTGGAGGAGCTTTAAGATCCCATGAACACAAACCAGGCTGGGATTCTGTGAATTTGGGTAGTGGAGAAAAACTCTTTGCTTGTAACAAAAGGTTGCATAAATGGGGAAATGTGAGCAGGAACAATTTCCCAGCAAGGCTCTTTGGGGTGGTTTTGTTGGTTCCCCCCCCCCCCCCCTGCTTGTCCCAGGTGTCAGCTCTTTTACGTAAAGACAGAAGTAAAGAGTGAGTCAGATTTCAACAGTAATTTCCTCGTGACTAACGGAAGCGTTAGGTTTTCTTGGGAGGCTCTTCAGAAATGCCAGAAATCCACACGGAGCAAAACACTGGGGTTATAATTATTCATGTTCTGGTTAAACTCTGAGAAATTGCTAAATATTTATAAGGGAAGGGAAGCTGATGTATAGGAGGCCTCAGGCATTCGCAGTCTCATCCATCTCTCCGTGTCTGGTGTCAGCTCTGATCCTGAAGTTCAGCAGGATTTAGGAGATGCTCTTTGACTCTCAGTCTTCCAGGTTCTTTTCCCAAAGATGCCTTCCTGAATGCATATTTGTGTATGTATTTCTTTTATTATGTATTTCCTCATTTATTCACTTGTGAAGCGACACGTATTCAGGAGGGTGATGCAGTTGTTAGTCCCTCTGTGGGACCTGCCACACTGTGAGCTCACGTGTGGTTGGCATCAGAGAGCGCACAGCAGGGCAGCAGTGAACACCTCAGGCTCATACTTCCCTGAGCACAGACCTGCACTTTATTGAGCATAGATCTGCAGGCTCCTTAGTTCTCCTGCTTGTGCAACTGCTTCTGGTTGATTTCCATGAATTTTGTCTACATATTCCAGCAGAATATGCATTTATTTCTGGCAGCAGCTAGTCATGCTGCATCATGGAGAGCAGCCTGCAGAGAAGGACTTGGGGATGTAGGTCAATGAGAAGCTCCCCATGACACAGCTTCAGTGTGCGCTTGAGCCCAGAACCGCCCTGTGTGCTGGGCTGCACCCCCAGAGCGTGAGCAGCAGCTCAGGGAGGGGATCTGCCCCTCTGCTGTGCTCTGGGGAGACCCCCCTGCAGTGCTGATCCAGCGCTGGGGCAGCAGCACAGGAGGGATGTGGAGCTGTTGGAGCGAGGGCAGAGGAGGCCATGGAGCTGCTGCGAGGGCTGGAGCAGCTCTGCTCTGGAGCCAGGCTGAGAGAGCTGGGCTGGGGCAGCCTGGAGAAGAGAAGGCTCCTGAAGGGGAGACCTGAGAGCAGCTCCAGTGCCTGAAGGGGCTGCAGGAAAGCTGGAGAGGGGCTTTGGCCAAGGGATGTAGGGACAGGACAGGGGAATGGCTTTAAGCTGCCAGAGGGGAGACTGAGATGAGCTCTGGGGCAGAAGCTGTTCCCTGTGAGGGTGCTGAGGCGCTGGCACAGGGTGCCCAGAGAAGCTGTGGCTGCCCCGTGTCTGGCAGTGTTCAAGGCCAGGTTGGGCATAGGGGCTTGGAGCAAGCTGCTCCAGTGGAAGATGTCCCTGCCCATGGCAGGGGTTGGAACTGGAGGAGCTTTTCGGTCCCTTCTAACCCAAACCAGGCTGGGATTCTATGATTCCTAGTCTATGCATACATACCATTGTTATGGTTATTTTATCTGTATAATATGTGGGTCAGTATCATCTAATTTGCTTTCTGCTGTCAGGTTTGGATTCTTTTTAGTTTCTCGTAATCGATGAAGATTGGTAAAATCATTAAACTTAGTCTGAAATGTTGTTCTGATACTGTGGTGTGGTTTTTATGCTGCTGTTAGAGTAATGTCTCATTGATACAAGGGGAAGACTTTTCACCATGAGAACAACTACCTTCTGGGATAATGTCCCCAGGGAAGTAGTGAATTCGTCAACATTGGACACTTTAAGGATTTGGCTGGACAGGGTGCTGGACATCTAGTATAGGTCATGCTTTGCCTGGAAAGGTCATACCAGATGATCCTTGAGGTCCTTTCCAACCTGGGATTCTATGATTCTGTCATTTCTCTTACTTCAAGCCTGCTCATCTAATTGTAATATGGATCCAAAGCTAGGTAAGGTTTGCAGGGAGAAGTAACTTTGCCACACAACTTGCCAAGAGTCAGGGTTTGAATAGCCATTCCGCTGCTGTGATGTCTAAAGCCACCCTGACTCCTTAGCTGGAACATGCCTGCGGCCTGTTGTCATGAGAGGGGAGCTCTAGGTCACTCCATGTCTGTTTATCCCCCTGGCCTGGCTCTGGTGTTGGCCAGTGATGGATGCTGAGAGGAGAGGGAGCCTGAGAGGAGGCATTGCTGAGCCCTTTCTTGTTTTGCTCCTGGATGTCCTGCTCCTCCTCTTCCAGAGGGAAGCTCTGGGGGTGCTTTAGAAGACCAACCCCTCAGCTCTCTCCTGTGCTGCTCCATACAGGATGAATGTGCAGCCCTGTGTGCTGGCACTTGTGCTGAAATGGCAGCCAGTTCCGTCTGGCAGGGATCTGAGCACTCCGAATGCTTTGGCTGGCATTGGAGGGAAATGTGTGTGTTGGATGGGTGAACCCTAAGGGAATGAAAACAACTGGAGGTGCCTGTGCCACAGCCGGAGCTACAGCACACTCGGCTACAGTGCTGCCATTGTGTGCTGGTGTTCCCTTGGAGGCTTTATTTCCTCTCTTTCTTCCCCCCCCCCAGTAGTGATCTGGTTTAGAGGGAAACAGGTTTGTTACAGCTCTTCTGTTGTGTGTGGAGGAGCAGGTGAGCAGTTGGCTCCTGGAGTCTGCAGTGTCCATACACCCCTGTGATCAGAGGAACCCCTCTATATTCAGCTCCTGCGCCTGAGGTAGTGTCTGGTTTATTTTCTCTGATCTTTTCTGATTTAACTAGACAGAGGTGCCAGCTACATAGCATTTAACCCAGCACAGTGCGGGGGTCTGGCAAGCCCTGTTTTACAGCAGTCTGAACCATCCAGGAGTGCAGCACAGGCCGGGGTCTGCCTGCCTGGGGGCAGCTCTGTGCAAAGGGACCTGGGAGACACAAGCTCCATAGGATTCAATGGTGAGCAGCTGTAGCAGAGAAAGGCAATGGGATGCTGGGGAACATCAACCAGGGCATCACCAGCAGACATAAAGAGGTCAGTGGCTCACTCAGTGCTTGTCAGGCCACCCCTGGAATACTGTGTTCAGTTTTGGTCCTGCTGTAGAAAAAAGGTGCGGATGGGCTGTAGAGATCCAGAGATGGGGCACAAAGATGATCCAAGCGCTGGGCAGTGTGTGAGGAAAGGCTGAGAGCTGGGTTTTCTCTTCTGAGGAGAAGAAAAGGCTCATGGGAGAACTTATCCCCATGTTCCAGTATTTAAGGGGTGGCTACAAAGAAGATGGGGACTCCCTTTTGACAAGGAGTCCCATGGAAAAGGTGAGGGGTGATGGGCACAAGTTGCTCCTGGGGAGATTTCCACTAGACGCAAGAGGAGAACTTTTACTGATGAGAGCAATCAGCCAATGGAGTAATCTCCCCAAGGAAGCAGTAGATTCCCAGGACTGGACACATGTAGGATTCAACTGTGTAGGGCTTTGGGACATCTAGTATAGGTCCTGCTTTGCCTAGAAAGGTTGGAGCAGATGATCCTCGAGGTCCCTCCAACCTGGCATTCTATGATTCTTTGGAAGAAAAGAAAAGCCCCGCACTCCTCAGTGTTCTCTCTATGTACTCGTGAATGTAACTTCTCTATGAGCACTAAATCCACAACAAGAAGGAGTAGGGGGCCTGGAACACTCCAAGGGGCTGTCGGTGTGTGCTGGTTTCCCTGCTGCTTCAGCTGCTCGGCTCTTTCATTCCCTTTAGCACTCTTATGTGGTTCAAAGTGGCTGCAGGGTCTCTCCTTTTACAGAAGGCTCTAATTCAGTGGCTGAAGTGGTGTGTATGTGCCAGGGTAATAATAAATATGTGAGTTATGATTAAATCTTTGAATCACATACAAATACAATTCCTTTTCTTCTATGAGAGCTGGCCCAAGCTGTTCTTGGAGACCTTCTGTATGGTACCTCTGAAAAGGGCTCTGTGAGGAGAACCTGGTAGCTTTGATCCTGTATTAGTAGAGGTGTTTCAAGGCTTGCTGAGGTTGCAAAGCCTTGTGAACGCTGGTTACTTTTAACATGGTTTACTAAATATTGCATTGCCCTTTTACTAATAGAGCTCCACTTGCACAGCATCTGCTGCTGAAAGTGAGCAGGAGGTTATAAATCCATGGTGTTAGAAGTTAGCTCCTTAGTTTGTTACCAGGAGAAGTTTGTAATTCAGAAATCCCTTTCCTTTCTTTCAGTTGGCCCATCTGAAGAAACTGGATTTAACACCAACAGTTCTGTGTAACGGGGGGCACTTCGGTTTCAATAATGAAGAAAAGCAGAAGTGTCATGACTGTAACTGCAGATGAGGTAAGTTTCTTCTAAAGATTGTAGTATTGCCAGTACTTGATGAAAATGAGAGAAAAACTTAGGTTCTGTGTCTTATTTGTCAGTATCAGCTGGTTTTGTCCTGGTTACTGTTTGCAGCTCATACAAAAAGCAGAAAATAAGCCTGGCACATTTCAAAACAAACCAAGCAACAGGTTTAGAGGAGTTTTATGCATAGCATATCCTTTACTCGTCTTTGGTCAGAGTATTGTGGGCAGGCAGCTCAGTTCTGTGTGTGCAGTTCTGGGGTCCTCAACGTAAGAAGGACATGGAACTGATGAAGCAAGTCCAGAGGAGGCCATGAGGAGGACTAGGGGCTGGAGCAGCTCCCGTATGAAGATAGGCTGAGAAAGTTGGGGCTGTTCAGCCTGGAGAAGAGGAGGCTGCATGGAGACCTCATAGCAGCCTTCCAGTATCTGAAGGGGGCAACAAGGATGCTGGAGAAGGACTGTTCATCAGGGACTGTACTGATAGGACAAAGGGTGATGGGTTCGAACTGTGAAACAGGGGAAGCTCAGGTTAAATGGAAGGAAGAAGTTATTTACTGTAGGATGCTGAGGTGCTGGAACAGGTTTCCCAAAGAGTTGATAAATGCTCCATTGCTGGCGGTGTTCAAGGCCAGGTTGGATAGGGCTTGAAGCAACCTGCTGTAGTGGAAGGTGTCCCTACTCATGGCATTGCAGTTGGAACTGGATGATCTTAAGGTCCTTTCCAACCCAAGCCATTCCATGATTGTATGATTCTGGATCCTATCATTGTGCATGTGCTCTACTTATATACTGTGTTTCAGCATCTCTCCCTCATTGTAGCTGCTGGACTCCTAATGTGATGATGCACATGTTTCTCCATTACCACGCTTGCTAATCATCATCCTAATCCCCTATTAATTATACTCTAGTTCCCATTCTCTGGAGAGATGTATCAGTTTGTACTGATGGTGTGATAACAGCAGCTTTAATTGTCTTGTTTGTCACAGCTGAGGCTCACCAAACGTGGAAAATGATGTGGAATGTAAAAGCAAACACAGTGGAGGAGTGGAACCTGGTAGTTGGAGCAACATATAGCACTCCTACAATAAATAACTATTTCTTCTGAACTCTTGGACCCCATGTTACTCTTGACATGGGCTTGTAGGGACAGGACAAGGCTCTAACCTGCCAGAGGGAGCACTGAGAAGAGCTTTTCGGCAGAAGTTCTTTCCTGTGAGGGTGCTGCGGTGCTGGCACAGGGTGCCCAGAGAAGCTGTGGCTGGTTAAGTCAGATCCTCCTATAGAAGGCAGGCTTTCCTTTCTGGGGTTCCTGGAAGTGGTTTTGACCTGATTTTATGCTGGTAAGAGTAAGTTTGGATCACTGAAGCGTATATTTGGAAACACAGCATGCCAAATATTTTCAAGTTCTATTTAGGTCATTATGATGTTGATGCTTTAGTAAATTCATGGATCTGCACCAGTGTCCCTGGTAGCCCTTCAGACTATATGCAAGGACTAAAGTAGATGTGGGCCATGTTGTTTCCATTCTGGATGCTTCACATGGTTGTGGAACGGACAAGCAAGCAGAGAAGTTGAGAGAACTGGTAGTGTACCTTTCTCCTGCCAGGTTTGCCTTTCCTTGCTATGTTGTTTCTTGCTGAGGAAAGAGAGTAGATGGTACCACAGAGCTGTTTAATAGTCTCATGACAACAGAAAACATACTTTCCATTAGAAAGTACCAGGCAATGGAGGACTCGTGCTACTTTGCGGTTGTTCCGGAGGACATAGAAACTGATTATGGAAAGTTAAACCGCTCTTTCTGAAGTCACACAGTGCTGGGTGGGAGAGCGCAGTGGTAGGTGTTTGAAGGGAAGTGAGCCAAGGGATTTGGGGAGGATATGAGTTGGGCTTGGAAAGGTCTGTGAAGGGTGGAGAGGTGGAGATAAACATTCAGGAGCAGGTGGAAGAGGAAAATGTAGAGGGATTGCAATCAATATATACATGTACATATATGACATACTGATCATAATAACCCTCCAGCTTCTACTGGTAGCTCATCACCCACAGGACAGAAACACTCTCATTTTTATTGGACAACTATATTTGAGTAGCTAAATCCTCCAAGCAAGACCCAAACTGACAACCCTCTTGCAGTGCCATTCTGTGGGAGAGCTTCTGGCTCGGGTTTAAGAAGTCTGACAGCCAATTCTGTGATCATGATGATCCCTTTAAATAAAACTGAGTGGAAGCTACAAGAGGAAAAACTGCTTTGAGTGATGAGAAGTTTTTATTGAGTCTATTTCTAGACATAGGGTAGGGTAACTTAGCTGGGAGTTCATCTCTCTGAACGGCTCTTGGATGATTTAGATGTGTCTATATCCAGTATTCACCTTTCTCTGCCGGGTGATTCATCAAAACGAGTGCCAAACCAATGTGTTTGTGTTGAGAGGAGTGATGCTTTAGATGATGTTGAGTGGAATGTTCTGTGGAAAAGCTTAAAATATCAAAAGTTTAACCTATTGCTGAAGTGACCTGGGTCAGTGAAGGGTTCACTTCGGTTAGAATTAGCTGTTGGATAAGTTAGGAGCGAGTTTTCAAGTTCATTCATAACTTGATAAAATAACAACGCAGCACGGTCAGGCTGTGCCAGGTTTCAGGAGACATGTCTCCTTTGTGGGCAGCTCTGGCTGTAGGACAGCACTTGAATGTGTTTTATCCTCATGGAGGAAAACATTTGTTTGCAGAACCTCAGTGGCTTCTCTGTCGTTGCAGAATGCTCTGGATTACCTGGAGTGTGGGCTGAGTAAGTCCTACAGCACTTCCAGCCATGCTCTGGGCATAGACCTCTGGAGAGGAAGAAGATGTTGTTCTGGGAATTTGCAGTTACCACCGTTATCCCAAAGACAAACAGAGAAGGCCAAGACACCTGACAGAGACATTGTGTGTAGACCAACAACTCTGCCTTTGCTGACACCTCCAAGCATTGCCATCACCACGTACCAAGACTGGTGAGTTATTTCCCTTTGCTCTGTCTCATGCAGTTGGGGGTTTAGGTTTGTTTGGGTTTGTTTTCTGGTTTATTGAAAGAAATAATATCTTGTCTATATTGATCAGTGCTGTTCATCTCTATTGCTGCATTGTGGATGTAAGTTTATGAAGGAATTGCCTGGTTTTGAAGTTCTGCTTCTGTTAAAACCTCTTCTGTTCGCTCTTCTGTGTATCTTCATGATACTTTTGTGTTGTCAATTCTGATCTTGGCCAGAGGGTTAGTGTTACTTGCTTTGCACCTGCAGAAAACTTCAGGGTGGTGGTAGACTCTTCTACAACAGATTGAGAGAAAAGGATTGAGCTCTATTTCCAAGTTAAAAGAAAGGCTTAGAAAAGCATTTAAATCTGGTGCTAAGCTCAAGAAAAGTCTCTAAAGAAACTCGCAGAGAGCTGATTAAAAGGGGATTGCTATAAGAGATGATCCCATCTCAATACTAAGTGCCAAAACACAGGAATTCATCTGAAGGGAGGAGAGGAAGACAAAGCCCCTGGTGTTGATGTGTTGGAATTGCAGTGGTGGATTTTAGTGGCACAGCAAGGTTAGATGTCCCCTTTGCTTGTGAATCTTGAATTGGTGTTGCCGTGCAACCTTAAACCCTGTACTCACCTTCAGGTTTCAAGTGTGCTGTAGATTCTAGGTTTTAAATGCTCCACTCTCAATTTCATTTGCTGGCTGCAAGACATGTTCACGTCACTGTTTCCAAGGCTGAGTCTGGGTTTAGCTTCTGTTAAGCTCAGCAGTGTTCAGAGCTGGCATTTCAGTTTGCATTTGAACAGTTGGGGGGGATCCTAAAATCGTTTGTTAGAGTCCTTTACAAACAGGTTTCCTATTGAAAATAGGATTTGTTAACTATGTATTTGAATAGATGAGATGGAGAAATCAAAGAGGAATTAGGAGCTTTTGTTCAGTTTTTGCATTTAATTGCTGTGGACAAATTTAACAAGATGAGATGACAAATGAAATCCATCTAATTTCAGGATGGATTACGTGTTTTGACAGTGAAAGAGTTGGTTTTACCTTCGTGAGCACTTTATGAGTGTTGCCTTCTGTGTATCTGCAGCAGTTTGTAATCTTGACAGCAAGGCAATGTGGACCCTATTCCTTAGGTGTGCTTCGAAGAATGAATTAGTTCTGATCTTTGTACGCACCTTCGTGCACGACTTAGGAAAATGCAAGGAATTCAGCTGGGTTTATCATCGGTTTCCCTTGTCCATAAACACAAGGGGGCATTGCTGCTCCTCTCTTGCATTACTGCAGAATCAATGTGTGTGTGTTGTGTCGTATAAGCAGGTATTTTTCTTCAGTGGTGTGCCAAAGAGAAACCACTTATACTTAGGTTATGGTTCTTTCTTCACTGCTGTTCATCCCCTGTAAGTGAGCAGATGTCTTCTGACTTCTCTGGTTTCCTTGGATCTATCATACCTGTGCACAGCCTTGTCTGAGCTGGGGGCTGCTGGTCAGTGTGACCGATGCAGGGTGCTGTTCAGCACTTCCTCACACAAGCATCTTTGCATCCTCTTCTGTTTCTGACTGGGGCACCAGTCAGATTGACTGCTCTTAGGGCTGGGCAGAGAATTGGCCTGATCTTTTGGTTTTCTACGTAACTTGAAGTCATGAAGGGCTTTTGATGGGCGTGTCACTGTTCTCTGCCCCATGCCAGCAGTTCCTTACTTACACAATCTCCAGTTGTTTGGGGCCTGACCACACTTTCATAGTCACGACTGAGATTAGTTTGTGTAGGAGCATCTCCAAACTGCTTGGGCTTTATATTCTGCTTCAGTTCTGCATGAAATGTGCCCCCGACACAGATTATATTTGTGTAAAGCCGCTATGTGCCATTGTGTTGAAATAGCTTTGGAATGATATAAGTATTAAGAGACTTAGTGAGTGGGCAATAAAGTGATAGGAAAATTTCAGTGTGGAGAAATCAGTGATATATCTGAGCATGAAAGAATTGTAGCTGCAAAACAATGTAACTATGCAGGAGCATAGGTATAGAAATCCAACAGCAGAGCTGCAGGTTCAGTGCTTATTAATGGTCTAAACCCCAAATTAACTGTTAAAGATTTGGAGGAAAAGAGTAGTAGATAAAACATAGAACATCAGGATGCCATGGTATTGGTCAAACGTTGAATAAAGTGTACAGTTCTGGTCCTTCCTCTCAAAAAGGGGTATAGCAGAACTAAGAAGAGTTAAAGGCCTCCAAGATGACTGAAGATATGTACCAGCTTCTGCACTGGGATTGACCAAGGAGGCTTGAAGTCTTCAGCATAGGAAAGATGCAGTGAGAAAAGGGATAGGACTGAGATCTTACTAATGGTAAGAGACGAGGTAGTTGATTTATTGCTTATTGTGCTTTCCAGTATGAGAAAAAAAGGGCCGTGAACTAAACTGGTATTGCAGGCATGAAGCAAGTGCAGGGAGGTGTTTCTTTATGCAGCTTACAGTTCCTCTGGGGAACTTTGTGCCATAGGACACTGCGGATGCTGGGAGTTTGAGCAGGCTCAAGAGAATGCTTGTCAGATCCTGGGAGGAAAACTCTGTTGTGGTTTCCTTCTGAACACAACTTGTTCAGCTTCTGAGCTCCAAGTTGGTTAAGGCTGGGAAAATATTTGAGGGGAAGTATCATGTGTTTGCTTTCTGTTCCTTTCTGCTCTGTGCCTTTAGTCTCTTGTGGGAGAGAGGATCAGGGAGTAGATGTACCATTATATATGGGTACTATAATATAGATCTGGGTTTTTCACCTCACTTTATGGGAATCTTTCCCTGGAACTTTAATAAGAATCCTGAGGCCACAGGCAGAAATTTAACATGTTTTAAGCAATTGGAGGGGGGGGAAATACAGGGAGCCTAATGCCATTAAACTGCAAATCATAGAATCATAGAACCATAGAGTTAGGGTTGGAAAGGACCTTAAGATCATCTTGTTCCAGCCCCCCTGCCGTGGGCAGGGACTCCACACACTACACCATATCACCAAAGACTCCATCCGACCTGGCCTTGACCGCTGCCAGTGCTGCTGGGTTTGTAACATCGTTGGGCAACCTGTTCCAGCGCTCAGCACTCTCACAGTAAAGAACTACTTCCTTATATCTAACCTAACTTTCTCCTGTGTAAGTTAAAACCTACCAACCCTTGACCTGTCGCTGCAGTCCTTGGCGAAGATTTCCTCTCCAGCATCCCTATAGGCCCCCTTCAGATACTGGAAGGTTGCTATGAGATCTCCATGCAGCCTTCTCTTCTCCAGGCTGAACAGCCCCGACTTTCTCATCCTATCTTCATATGGGAGGTGCTCCAGCCCCTCATCATCCTCGCAGCCCTCCCCTGGACTTGTTCCAACAGCTCCATGTTCTTCTTGCGTGATACTTAACTGAGGGTTTTAAAACTGTTCTACACAACTGAGTCACTTACTCGTGTTTCATGAGTATTGCAGGGAAAACCTGCTCTGTCCAGCCGGTTTAACCAAATTGGGATCAAAACACTTGGAGCTTTCAAGAACGTGGAATTAGGCAGCAGTCAGTGAAGTGTTGCATTCAAGTAGTAATACAAGAGGTAAAGCCCCGCACTAAGACACGTGAATGCTAATAAACACAAGCAAATATCTGAACAGCCTGTACAAGAAACATTACCCTGTGTAACAAACTGTCCTGGGTTCAGCAGTAGCCAGGCATTTTTGTCCTTCTTGGCAGCTGGTGCAGCGCTGTGGTTTTGACTTTCAGCCTGGGAACAGCTGCTGATAACACCGATGGTTTCAGGTGCTGCTCAGTAATGTTCACTCTGACCAAGGACTTTCTGAGCCTCATGCTGTGCCAGGGAGGAGGGGAAGCCGGGAGGAAGCAGAGAGAGGACACCTGACCCAAACTGACCCAAGAGGTGTTCCATACCACAGTACGTCATGCCCACGATAGAAACTGGGGGCAGTTACCTGGAAGGGTTCGATCACTGCTGGGTCGGGCTGAGTATCATTTGGTGGGTGGTGAGCGGTTGTATTCTCTTCCCTCATTATTTCCCTTCTCATTATTATTATTGGTGGTAGCAGCAGTGGTTTGTGTTATACCTCAGTTATGGACTGTTCTTATCTCAACCCAGTGGGAGTTACATTCTTTTCCATTCTTCCTCCGCATCCCTCTGGGAGCGGGGGAAGGAAGAAGCGGGGAGGTGAGCGAGCGGCTGCATGCTTCTCAGTTACCGGCTGGGCTTAAACCATGACACAAACACAGAAGAGATTCCTTAAATTCTTCTTTCAAAGAAGACGACCTCACCATAAGCAGTGTAGTAGCAAATGCCACTCTGTGTATTGATAAGGAAGGGTGAGGAAATGCTGTATGCTCTTTACGTTTCTGCAAAGTTCATGCAGAGGGAACCCAAAACCCCTTTCTTTCACCTTTGGGATCACCACAGTCAAATGACTGCGTGGTATAAAAGCCTTTATTGATACGGTCTGAACATACAGATTTATTCACAGGGACACCCCTCAGCGGTGCCCAGTTTGTGGCCACCATGGGCAGGGAGGTCCCCCTGGGCCTCCTGGGCACAGGCACTGCCTCAGGGCCACAGCCCAAAGGCCTTTCTCAAGGGATGCTGGGCGAAGGGGCAGCAGCAGCAGCAGGGCTGCGGTGGGCAGGGCTCCAAGTGCCCCGTCACCCCCATGTCATAGTTCCAGAACCTGGCAATGCAGCATCACAATGCTCTGGGGCAGTATAAGTCCAGGGCTCTCCCCTGTCCCACTGCCAGAGAGCCCGGCGCTGCCACCAGGACAGAGCAGGAAGCCCTTGAGACATAGGGGGAATTACTGGGAGGGGGAGGGTGTTGATGGGGGGAAGCCTTGAAGCTGCACGCAGCTGTGGGAGGTTCTGTGCTGCAGTTCCAGCTCCTGGAGGGGCCACACTCAAAGCTCATCGGATGGATGGATGGATGGAAATCCTGCTTCGGTCGTCGGGGAGCTCCCCATCCTTATCTCCTGAGCACCAGGGAATTAGGTGAGCAGGGGACTGAGGCGGGAACACTTCACTGCACGAAGCTGCAGGAGGTTCTCTGCTGCAGTTCCAGCTCCTGGAGGAGCCACGCTCAAAGCTCATCAGATGGATGGATGGATGGGTGGATGGAAAGCCTTCTTCAGTCGTCGGGGAGCTCGCCGTCCTCGTCTCCTGGGGAGAAAGTGGCAGCAGCCCGAAGAAGAAGGATGCGCAGATGGCTCAGTGCCCTCCCCCAGTGCTCTGGAGCTCCGACTGCCAAGCACAGGAAGATGCTTGCTCAGAGGAGTCATCAAACCAGCGGCATTTTGGTGTTATTGGAAGCCCCTGAGATGGCTCCAGGTGGAGGCAGATGAGGCAGTGCCAGTGTCCCCTTGTCCCCTTAGAGGCATAACCAGCGTGTGGACCAGGAGCCGGTCTTGCTCACCTGCTCAGGGAGCAGCCGATCGCCAGCACTGGGGTCAGGAAGGAATTTTCCCCCGGGGCAGATTGGCACCGGTCCCCAGGGTTTTTTTGCCTTCCTCTGAGCACTGAGCATGACCACTTGTCAGGGCTCCTGGAGCCAGTTCTGCCTGCGTTATCGCCCGGCGCTCGTGCACCATGAAGGTGGCCCCTGGTGTCCTGCAGCTGGGGGGGGAAGGCTTTTTTCTCCCCAGGCTGGACTAGCAAGCCTCCCTGGGGTTTTTTGCCTTCCTCTGCAGCCGAGCACAGCCCCTTCATGGCGCTCCTTTGGCTCACTGTGACTCAAAGGCAGCTGCTCGTGCTCCACGCAGGTGGCCCTCGTGCCCCACATCCTGGGGGAGGCAGCCTTCTGGACTCCCAGGCTGGCCCCAGCCTGGCCCCGGGACTTGCTGCTGTCCTCTGTAGCACTGAGCAGCCAGCCCTTGTCAGGTCTTCCCTGGCCCTTTCTGGCTGGGTTCTTCTTGCACTGCTCCTGCCCTGCCTTGCCGCTGCAACGGAGGGTTTTTCCAGCTCAACTGAAGGGTCTAAACTAAACCAGACTAAAATTAACTAAATTAAGCTAAACCAAGACAATTCAAATATCTTTATTTCTAAATAAATTACTCTTTCCACCTCTAACCTTTCTGATTTTGGTCTTTGAAAGTGCTTCTGGTGCTGAAATTCCCTTGGCATTTCGAGCAGATAATGGTCTCCTCATTGTACAACTCATTGTGAGTGCAGGGGAGGGAATGGAATGGAATAGAAGAGAATGGAATGGAATAGAAGAGAATGGAATGGAACGGAATAGCTGCGCTATGTTATACATATAGAATAATGGAATAGTTAGGGCTGTCAGAACCTTAAGATCATACAGTTCCAACACCACTGCCATGAGCAGCAGCACCTCACATTCAACCATGCCACCCAAGGCTCTGTCCAGCCTGGCCTTGAACACTGCCAGGGATGGAGTATTCACAACTTCCTGGGCAACCTGTTCCAGTGCCTCACCACTCTAACAGTAAAGAATTTCTTCCTTACATCTAACCTGTACTTCCCCTGTTTAAATCTCACTCTGGGACAGGAAATAGGATATTCCTTGTGAAAAGAGTGTCCAACTCATCGTTTCGTAGGATTATAGGATAATTCAGGCTGGAAGGGACCTCAGGAGGTTTCTAGTCTAGCCATTGCTCCAAGTGAGGTCAGAGCAAGATGCTTAGGGAACTTCATCTAGTCTGATCTTGAAACCTCCAAGGATGGAGACTTCACATCCTCTGGGCAACCTGTTCTGCTGTGTGACTGTCCTCAGCTGGGAATAAAGTCTCTCTGTGTCTGGTCAGCAAAATGCCGACGGCAAATACCTCTGTTATCAATGAGATCTCTGCACTGAAATCCTGGAAGAGGGCTTGTTTGTAATAATAGATCTGTGATTCTTCCTGGAGCAGTTTAGGAGGTGCCACATCTGTGAAATACAATGCTTCCTGCTGCTTACCATACACCTTGTAGAGCTCTGTGTGTTATCCAGCTCTCTGCAAAACCTTATGTATCTATGGAGAGTATAGGTTGTGTTACAGCAGCTTCAGTGCTTTGTTCTTCCAAGAATATTGTTCATTATCGGTAGGGTGAAATGTGGCTCTATCATGACTGAAATGGTACAAAACTCAACATGCAGAACCCACTGTAAGGGAGGGACAGAGGAAAATAAGCCTGCTCCTTCTGTACAGTAGTTTTTCTGTTGTATCTTGTCAGAGAACACCTTAAGTTTAGTTTCCAGTGGTAATGCAGCAGTAGGATCCGTGACAGGGTGAGCCATGACTCGCCTAAGTGTTTTCACTGAAGATACATGAGAACCTAACAGATAAAGCTGCTCCTGCGTGGAGTTTTCAATGGTTTTAGGAGAACTCTCTGTTCCTGAGCCCAAGAAAACCAGGCAAGATCTGCGACCAGCAAAGAAGAAATGGGCAGGCTGGGTCCAAAGCAATCATGGTAAGCCAGCTGTGATATAGCAATAGTTAGTGTGACCATGGAGGGCACTACCCATACAAAATAGCTTTCATGAGTCATGCAAGGGAAAAGGTATATGGGATATAGACCTTCAAGTGCAATCTGAATGTAAAAGTCTCGCAAGCTTCTATTGAACACATTTTGTCTGTGTTTTTGTAAAAGCGGTTCAAATGTTTCCCACAATCCTGCTCTATATTTTATAACTGAAGCTTTGTGATAATAAATCCAGGCAAGAGGGAAGAACGAGGGTGTGAAGAATATATTTGTACCTACACTTAGAACATCCAAAATAGTTCTCTTACCCTATTTTTGATGCTCAGCAGCTCCTGGATTAGATTTGACAGCTAGCTTCTGATTTACACCACTTCTCACATTAGACTCAGGTTTGTGGAGACAGTTTGACAGTTTTGCATCAAGTTTCTATGTTGAAACAAAAATAAGTTCTGTGTTGAGTCACAAAGTGTAAGGAAATACTTAAAGAGGCCAACAAGAAAGCTGGAGAGGGGATTTGGACAAGGGCCTGTAGGGACAGGCCAAGGGGAATGGCTTTAAGCTGCCAGAGGGGAGACTGAGAGGAGCTCTTAGGCAGAAGCTCTTCCCTGTGAGGGTGCTGAGGCGCTGGCACAGGGTGCCCAGAGAAGCTGTGGCTGCCCTGTGTCTGGCAGTGTTCAAGGCCAGGTTGGACACAGGGGCTTGGAGCAAGCTGCTCCAGTGGAAGGTGTCCCTGCCCGTGGCAGGGGTTGGAGCTGGAGGAGCTTTAAGGTCCCATCCAACACAAACCAGGCTGGGATTCTGTGAATGTTAGGTACAGTAAGAAGTGCATTTTTTCAGCGCATAGACATTGCATTGAACATTTAAGCTGTGTATTAAATGCTGTGTTGAAATATGTGTAGTTGCTAATTGTCCAAAACAAAAGCTACTTCCCTCTTCTGCAGGAGTGAACCAGGAACAGGCTAGGTTTGAGGGAAGCTGTCTGCTAACAGAGTTGGCTGCAATTTGAGTCACATTAAAAATTAATAGTAGAAATCACCATTTGTCTGTCTGTACTTTTCAAGAGTATTTTTTAGTGTAAGCAGTATGGCTAAATGTATTTTGTGTGTCTGTGAGCTTGCTGCATTATTGCTGGTTGTTTGTCAGTGAACAGGTCTATAGCTTACTTCACAGAATCCCAGCCTGGTTTGGGTTAGAAAGGAGCTTAAAGCTTACCCTGTTCCAACCCCTGCCATGGGCAGGGACACCTTCCACTGGAGCAGCTTGCTTCAAGCCCCTGTGTCCAACCTGGCCTTGAACAATGCCAGACAGGGGGCAGCCACAGCTTCTCTGGGCACCCTGTGCCAGCGCCTCAGCACCCTCACAGGGAACAGCTTCTGCCTTTTATCTAACCTGAACTTCCCCTGTTTCGGTTTGAACCCATCACCCTTTGTCCTATCAGTACAGCCCCTGATGAAGAGTCCCTCTCCAGCATCCTTGTAGCCCCCTTCAGACACTGGAAGCTTCTCTGAGGTCTCCGCGCAGCTTCTCTTCTCTGGGCTGAACATGCACCAGCTTTCTCAGCCTGTTTTCTTATGGCAGGTGCTCCAGTCCCTGATCATCCTTATAGTCCCCTCTGGAATTTTATTGTGCAGGTCAGAATGAAGGGTTTGATCCTGTTTTCCATGTCCATCTGAAAATCTTCCTGAAGCTGGGCCATGCCAGGAAGGACGTGCAAGTGCATTCCTGCTTTCCTAAGTGTGCTACTCGTTGCCAGATCCATGCTTGTAGTACTGCTTGCTGTTCTCCAGATGGGGATCTTGGGCAGCAAATTAGATGCAACATGAAAAACAAACCAAAGCAAATCAGTGTCGTTTTGGGAAACTCAGTTTGAGACCAAACCTTCAGCTGGAATGCTGGCTTCAGTTAGGGATGGCTCGTAGCCACCATGAAGCTGTTAAGCTGATGGTAATTAAATGATAGATATGGATAAAGGTGGAAATGGGTATGGAAAGTTAGAGTCCATCCGTAAAGGGGATGGAGATTTGCATGGAGGATTAAAAAGGATAATTACACTGTAGCCACTCCAGTAAACTAAGCAGAGGGTAATGCCCAGTCACTCATTTACCTGTTTGAGTTCTGTAAATCGCATGGAATGAAAGGAAATATTTCAGGTAAAAGGAAGTTTAAGTAGGAAAAGTGGGATAAAAGCTGTAAGTTCAGAAGGATGTTGTTTTAATGCTGTTTTAGAGAAATGTGGGCTTTTGTGTTTTGTATTGGCTTTTTAAATGGTGTTTCAGACTTTGAGATAATACCCTGTCAAATAGGTTGAAGTCTTATTTCTTAGATCATTTGCAGCTAGATAAGAAGTGAAGAACGACGCTGCAAGCATGGAATTGAGAAAAAAAAGATGAGCTGGATACCCATATGGTAGGAAAAATGAAAACCTAAGAGGGGAAAAAATAACCTTTAAAGCCATACTTTTATTTTCTACCTGTGTTTAAGGTTATTTAAATCACAGAATGGTTGATGTTGGAAGGGACATCATCTGCACATCATCTGCTCCAAAATGTTTATTAGTTCAGGGGACTGGAGCACCTCCCTGTATGAAGATAGGCGGAGAACGTTGGGGCTGTTCAGCCTGGAGAAGAGAAGGCTGCGTGGAGACCTCATAGCAGCCTTCCGGTATCTGAAGGGGGCTATAGGGATGCTGGGGAGGGACTCTTCATTAGGGACTGTGGTGATAGGACAAAGCGGTAACGGGTTCAAACTGAAACAGGGGAAGTTTAGATTGGATATGAGGAAGAAATTCTTTCCTGTGAGGGTGGTGAGGCACTGGAATGGGTTGCCCAGGGAAGCTGTGAATGCTCCATCGCTGGCGGTGTTCAAGGCCAGGTTGGACAGAGCCTTGGGTGGCATGGTTTAGTGGGAGGTGTCCCTGCCCATGGCAGAGGGGTTGGAACTGGATGAGCTTAAGGTCCTTTCCATCCCTGACTGTTCTATGATTCTATGAAACCACACCAGGTTTTGTTGTAATAAGGCAGGGTCAGTTGTTCTGCTTGAACATGCTCCTAAAGCCTGTACCACATTCCTGTGAGGCTTTTACTTACCTTGAAAAAGGAGGTCAACTGTATTCATCATAATAGCTCATCTGTTCTTTGGGGAACATAGTTTGTAATTACACTATGCTGTCTCTGGAAAATGTTCATGATAACTTAGTTTTGAAAATCAGACTTACTGTGATTCGTCCCAAGTTTCCTAACAGCATGACAGATGTAGGGAGTATTGAGCAGGGCTAGATCTGGAAAGAGTCCTAAAGGATTTCATCTGCTCAGTGCTTTGTTTGTTCTTCGGTAGGTAGAAAGATCATCCGGTACCTTTAGGGATGGCTCGTACCTGGTGCTGGACACAGGAACTGGTAGGAGCGTAGAGTGCTGGGGGTAGTCTCTGAAAAGCCGAAAATCATAGAATCATAGCATAGTCAGGGTTGGAAAGGACCTTAAACTCATCCAATTCCAGTCCCCTGCCATGGGCAGGGACACCTCCCACTAAACCATATCACCCAAGGCTCTGTCCAACCTGGCCTTGAACACCGCCAGCAATGGAGCATTCACAGCTTCCCTGGGCAACCCATTCCAGTGCCTCACCACCCTCACAGTAAAGAACTTCTTCCTCATATCCAATCTAAACTTCCCCTGTTAAAATGTTCCCTTGCAACATAGTTCTTATGTTGTCTACAGGTAGAGCATAAAAATTACCCAAAGAAGTCCTCTGATGCTTCAGTCTGTTTGAGCTCCCCAGGGCAGGAGGCAGGGGCTGCTTGGCTTGTATAAAAAGTGGAAATTCCTTGAATTTGTTGTCATTGTTGGCCCCCAGCTTCATTTTAATGAAGATACTGAGGTAATTCAGAGAAACGTCCTCCCTTAGTAAGATATTTCCACCAGAGAATATCCCCTCCTCTCTGGCTTGGTTGGCGTGATGGTGGTTCTTCCTCAGCAGAAACTAGGTACAGTAGAGGATCACTTAAAGCATTCTGCTCTAGTGGAAAGTGTCCCTGCCCTTGACAGGAGTTGGAACTGGATGAGCTTTAAGGTCCCTTCCAACACAAACCAGGCTGGGATTCTATCAAAGAAACAGAATCAGGTACAAATGCAAACCTATCTAGGGAGAAACTGCCGCAGAGATAACTTGTGCTATCTCTGAGTTATCACTGAGGTTCTTTTCTCTGCTAAAAATACACAGATCAGTGTTTTGGCTGCCTGTATTTAGCCATTGTCTGGTTCTGTCAGGTTTTGAAGCTCTTGGATCTTCGATTTAGTTGGCATATTTCTTATTTCTATGCTTTCTGTAGAAAAATAAAGGCCTAAATGTTCTGTGTGGTGTAGTGGGTATAGAGGAATTTTAAGAGGAAACGTGATGTTGGATTAGTCAGAGACATTTTATAAATGTCTTTTTATAGACAATTTATATTATTGCAAGATAATCTTTTTCTTAGCTTGCATTGATTTGCTTTGTTGGATTTTGGTGTTTAGAATGAGAGCATCCCTTTTCTGTATGAACTGCAAGGTGAGCCCAGTAATTGTATCGAAGATGATCCTGAAGTTTGGTGCTACAGGATTTGCCTGCAGATACGAGTCACTCAAAACAGAGGTAGCTGTAGGCACACAATAAAGGGCTTCTAATGATTCAAATATAATTATACACCTCGATCCAGAAGGAAAGAAGACAGCTTGAAATGTATCTAGAATGGAAAGAAATGAGTCACTGTAAATTAGCAGAAGACAATGAAGCTTCTGAAATATTATGTTCAAACCTCATCCTCCCAAGAATATAAAATAAATGGAGAATATGGAAATACAGGCAATACAAAAGCTGAATCAGACATAAATTTGACACAACTTTCTCTTTGCTTTAAACTTCTGACTAATGATAGCTTCATCTGAAGGGAAAGATCAAACCCAGTTTGCTTTGTTACCTGGAGAACTGCCTTCTGGCTCTCAGCTGATCCGTGGCATCAGACAGATACTTACTAGGCATTACCCATGATGGTTCTGGTGGTGGTCTTGTGCTGCTCTCCCAGCTAAGAGGTTTGAAATCTGGCTGTGAAGGTGTGTGTATGTGTATCTCTAAAACATAGAATAGAAGGAAGTGTTATGTGAATCAGTGGTTACCTAGTAGATCATCTAGTGACCATTGCAGCAGCACCTCGAATCATGTGTTCAATTCCGGGCCCTCACCACAAGAGAGACATTGAGATGCTGGAGTGGGGCCAGAGAAGGGCACCAGAACTGGTGCAGGGCCTGGAGCACAGTGTGATGGGGAATGGCTGAGGGACCTGGGGGGTTCAGATGGAGAAGAGAAGGCTCAGGGGGGACCTGATGGCTCCCTACAAGTGCCTGAGAGGAGGATATAGCCAGGAGGGGCTGGGCTGTGCTCCCAAGGAACAAGGGATGGGACAAGAGGAAACGGCCTCGAGCTGCACCAGGGCAGGGTTAGATGGAGCTGAGGAACAGTTCCTTCCCCAGAGGGTGCTCAGGCATTGGAACTGCTGCCCAGGGCAGTGCTGCAGTCACCGTCCCTGCAGTGTTCACACACCGTGGAGAAGAGGCCTCAGTGCCATGGGTCAGTGGTGGCCTTGGCAGCTGCTGGGGTAAGGATTGGATGGGATGAGCTGAAAGGGCTTTTCCAACCTTCTGTTAGGTGTTTTCAGTAGCTGTGCCATGACCTCCTGGAAGCTTTTTAAACTCGCCTATGGTATTGATTCCCTGCTGGGTGCTTTGAACAGAGACCCTGGTAACAGTGAAACCAGTCACTGGAATGAATTAGAGGACCCAGAATGTAGCTTTGTCCTCTGCTGCAGCCTCAGTCACATTGTGCTCACATAGCTGCTGCTCTGGGGGCTCGCTGCCCACCACTCGATGCTCTGTTTCCATTAAGAAGAGCATGAAACTTCTTACACACTCGGACAGGGCACAGCCACCTCCTGTCTTTACCCCTGTTTCTATTGGCACTGCCAGTGTGCTGGTCTCCAGGCTTTTGGCTGTGAATTCATTCCTTTAAGCTGTTATGGACAAAGCTGTATGGAATTAAGACTGTTGTGCATGATGCATTTGCTGTTGTTTCCCAACACCAAAGCATGAGGCACTCGGCAAAGCTGGAGGTTACAACCACACTGTTGAACAGTGAATGCAGTGAGCTTTACCTGGTTGTGTTGGGGTTCTTTTTAGGGAAAAATGTACTATAAATAGAGGTATGTTGTAAACCTGATAGTGTTTGAGAGAGCTGATAAGGTGTAGAGGCTCTGAAACACAAACTAATTAAAATACCTTGCTTGCAACGTGGAATGATGCTGTATCAGTCGACTGCTGAAGAGCTGAGAACCTGCACGAGCAAGATTAAGATATATACCCTGAACAGACTCGCATTAATGGAGAAGTTCTCTGTTCAGCTACCACAGGTGGAGCTGATGGAGAGACCTATCTTTGCTCATGAGAATCATATCAATCCATTGAAAGGAGGAGGGATCTCCATGGCTAAACTTTCATTTTTTAACCTTTCCATTGCCTGTGTGAGTGGAGATGTTGCCAACCAAGCTGAACTGTATGGTTTTTAGGAGAGGGTATGGCAGGATGCACCAGTGCCAAAGTGTGTACTTGAACGGGTTATACAAGGTTATCCGTTGTGAGTGAAAACATTGCTCTGACAGAGATGTTTGATTTTTTTCACCCTTTTCATTGTACGGTGTTGTTTTCATTCCAGTTCCATGGAATCACACATCCTGACGTTTCTTTGCATTTCATATTGAACAAGGAGGTTACCTGTGGCTGAATTTCAAGGGGTGCTGCTGGGCAGTATGAGTGTGGAGGCATCTGCAGAGCATCTTGACAGGGGCTGAGAGGCCTGGTCCTGGCTGTGACTGCTGGTGACTCATGTGAGATAAGGAGCTGAGTCACAGGCAAGTGCATGGCAGAGGCAGGTGCAGCTCATGCTGATTGCACTCAGCTCGCACCACCAAATGAACACAGAGCACAGATCAGAGCACACACACAGGCTGGGGGAGACTGGATTGAGTCTGAGGAGAAGGACTTGGGGTGTTGGGTGTGGAGAAGCTCCCCATGACACAGCTTCAGTGTGCGCTTGATCCCAGAACCCCCCCGTGTGCTGGGCTGCACCGCCAGAGCGTGAGCAGCAGCTCAGGGAGGGGATCTGCCCCTCTGCTGTGCGCTGGGGAGACCCCACTGCAGTGCTGATCCAGCTCTGGGGCAGCAGCACAGGAGGGACGTGGAGCTGTTGGAGAGAGTGCAGAGGAGGCCATGGAGCTGCTGTGAGGGCTGGAGCAGCTCTGCTCTGGAGCCAGGCTGAGAGAGCTGGGCTGGGGCAGCCTGGAGAAGAGAAGGCTCCTGAAGGGGAGACCTGAGAGCAGCTCCAGTGCCTGAAGGGGCTGCAGGAAACCTGGAGAGGGGCTTTGGCCAAGGGCCTGTA
The DNA here is from genome assembly GCA_017639245.1 of Myiopsitta monachus. Classification (NCBI taxonomy): domain Eukaryota; kingdom Metazoa; phylum Chordata; class Aves; order Psittaciformes; family Psittacidae; genus Myiopsitta; species Myiopsitta monachus. The sequence goes on from CM029923.1 coordinate 62,924,375, forward strand.
GGGACAGGACAGGGGAATGGCTTTAAGCTGCCAGAGGGGAGACTGAGATGAGCTCTTAGGCAGAAGCTCTTCCCTGTGAGGGTGCTGAGGCGCTGTCAGGGGGTGCCCAGAGAAGCTGTGGCTGCCCCGTGTCTGGCAGTGTTCAAGGCCAGGTTGGACACAGGGGCTTGGAGCAAGCTGCTCTAGTGGAAGGTGTCCCTGCCTGTGGCAGGGGTTAGAGCTGGATGAGCTTTAAGGTCCCTTCTAACCCAAACCAGGCTGGGATTCTATGTATAACCCAGTAGCCTGGCAAGATGTGAGGTAACCTGTCCAGGCAAATAGTTTTTTAGGGATTCCTTTATGCCACGTCTCTGTAGTAGCTGCTCTTCTATCATCACATTGGACGTAAACAGCATGTGAAATTATATGATTCTACTGCATTGGCTTCTCTTTTCTCTGGAGTCACCCCAGAGGCCAGTGAAGAATAACTTGGTTATTGAATTAATTTGTTAAATATTAATCTATAGCTCTGAAACGAGAAAATAATCACAAGTAATACAGATTGGCCTGACCTATCTGATTACTCGCTGTGGGCAATATAGACTGGTGTTTAAATGTTCTCTAAGAAGTACTGTAAACCCAGCGCAAAGTTGCTGAGGAAATCGCCATTATGAATAAAGTATTTTACTTTGTGCCCTGAGGGTTTATGGTATTTGCATTTCTTTCCTTATATGTGTTTACTAGGAGATAACAGCATAAATAGCTGTAAGAAAAGATATAATTGTGGAACGATAAGAAATTGTACTACTTTGCTTAAATACGAAGAAGTGCAAGTAACTTGGATGAATTGCGTTTCTGTCTTTGTTTTGTAATTTACTATGGATAAAAGGGTACCAAATCCAGTCTGGGACAAACTGGCAGGGGAAAGGCATCAGACATACCCTTAATCCTGACTGCTTCATGCGTGTCCTGAATGCAGGTAATTTGTTGGTGACAGAGGGCACCTTGTAGAGCTCTCCTCAGGCAGTACAATGACCTGGGTGACTCCCAGGTCAGTGTGAGCAGACAAGCATCCGAGCCACTCAGAACTCTCACGGCATCTTTCTTAAAGATGGAGTTCTTTTATTTGTGACTAATCTCAAAAGTCTTCTGGATCTTCTTGACCTTGTTAGAGGTTTTAAAGGCCAAAAACCTTATGAAGTCATATACAGAGGCTGCAATTGTTGGCTGCTAAACCGAAACCTAATGTGCAAGCTGCTTACTGAATGAAGAATGGCCTGTTCAAAAGCGATCAGATGCCAGTGAAATAGGAAGAGCTCAAAAGGTCACCTTTTATATAGGGTGGGTCATGTTTAACCTTTGCTGAGCTCATAGATGTGGGTCATATCTGTGCTGGTGTTCTGACTCTGGATTAAATAAGGACAGAGTTTCTTTCTTCGGCAGTTGGCTCAGCTCTTCTGTCACCACTTACAGCCCTCCAAAACATCACTTCAAAGGCCTGTGCAAGAATTACTGGTGTCTGCCCTTCCGAAGATTTCAGAGGCCCCTGAGTCTGTGGGAATGGGGATACAAACTGTGTAGTTTTAAACTATTGAATATAGAAAACCTTCAGTCTTTCAATGGTAATATAAATCGCAATGACTTGGGTTTTTTGCCTCTTCAGTGTGGGAAATTTGTCATGTAAACCAGTTGCTAGTGATGGGTTGCTGCCTCTCATTCAGCATCTCAATTCCTGCCTTGGGTTTGCTCAGCCTTTTATTAAATAAGACATTCGTAAGGGAGGGTTGTAGAAGTTTACTATGTGAGCGTCTCTTCACAGCTCCCAGGTCCTATTTCTTTGTACTGTTGTTTAGCAGGGTTGGTACTGCGTGTTTTGGAGGTTCGATCAGTGCTCTGTGTTGTGGCTTTACTACACTGTAGGAAGATGTGGCTGTTCAAACCCAAATTGTCATGGTGGATTCTTAGTATTCGGGCTAAATAACTATTTGAAAGCATCAGAATTTGGTATGATGGTGTCAATCATAGGTATAGGTTGAATAGAGGCAATCATCAGATTTGCAGTTATTCTGGGGGAGCTCAAAGTAGAGTTGGGATTAGGATGGGGTAGAATTAACTGATGCTGATTCTGCCTCTAATGTAGTAAGTAGCACTCACTGTGGGATGGGCACTGTGTGGTGATAGAAAGGAAGTAAAGAATGCATAAAGTATGTACTGTTTCTTCTCCTGTCAGTCCCTTCAGCTTATCCTCTTCACCTTTCTTTTCCCTTTTTCTCCACTTCTGTTGTGTCTAGAGGACTAGCTCCATCCCTGGAAAGATTTAAGCTCCGCACCACAAACACATCCTTATGTGTAACACTGGCTGTACAGCTTATATTTTATTTCCTTGTAATCTCTTCCAGGTTTTAGCAATACTGCATCCAGCTCTTCTCACATCACTGTCACCCTCCCAGCTCTTTACCAGTCATTACTCTGACTTACAGCCTTTGCTGTCATTTCCTATCCATTCTCAAGTGGCTTCTATTTTCACACTGAAGCACTCTTCCTTGGCACCAGTTTTCCTGGCTTCTTACCTTTCTACAGCTTCCAGTTCATTGATATATTCTTTTGCCTTGCTCTAAGTTTCTGCCTAGACATTTCTGCTGTGGTCGATTCATTTGCCTCTCTCTCTCCTCTTTGCTTGACTCCCATTGCCTGGGTTGCTCTTATTTATTCCCAGCGCTGGCTCATCACAGCAATTACATCTTCTGCCTTAGGCATTGAGCTGAAGATCACATCCATGTCAGCCCTGTGACATTTCCACCACAAATCTATTCCCTCCTCTACTGCAGTCTTTGTGGCTGAGCTCTTTTCCAGTACAAATGATGATTTCTGTATTCTTGACTCTCTCTTCTACCGTCTCTTTTCCTTTGCTTTCTCTATTCTCTTGTCTTGATTGGTTTAGTCCAAGAGAAAATTGTCATTTTATAGCTTTTTTTCCTCCCTTACCTTGGTTTAATTTTCCCCTTTTCCTCAAAATCAGATGTTCCTCAACTGCTCTGTTCCTCTAAACTCGCTTCAATGACCCAATTCGAACTCCAATTTCTAGTCTCCTGCAAGATCACCATTGAGATGAGTTGTTGGAGGGGGACAGTGATTTCACTGCCTCCTCTTTGGGATCACATTGCCTGTTCACCTCTCTCTGAGCTAATGGAGCTCATCAGCTTCTAGAGTTTCTCTGCTGGAAGTCCATCACTGATCCTCTCCCTAACTGTCTTCTACCCTGGACGAGAACGACTGGCAGAAATCCAGATGTTAAGTAGCAGCAGTGCTGTGAGATTCCATAATGTTGCTGGCCCAAAAGGCATTTTATATCAAACGTGCTCAAATTATAGTCTAAGAGAAAGATACTGGCTCCTGAGAGTCTGATTAAGTCCTTCCCTTGAGCCTACTCTGCTATTAATAAAGGTTCTAGAGATGGCCATTCTCCTGAGTGGCCTTTACAGTCCGGTGTTTGCACAGATGCCTGTCTTAAACCAAGCAAACAATGATGTGGGACCTCATTGAGGGACCTCAAAGTCCTGCCAGGACCAACAAGTGCAAAGGTACAGACTCTTTATTGCTTCAGGAGCATATATTGTGTGTATGCATTTATTAAATTGCTTGAATAGCAATTAAAAATATGGGGTTGGTGTTGTCTCTGGTTTATCTTTCATGATGATTGGCACATGTCTTAATTTTCATATTGTTTGAAAGCTTGAAAAAGATGCTTATTTTTGCTTTTAAAGACAGAATGCCAAAAGCCAGGATTTTGGAAAAGGAGGCTCTATACTTGGTTAAAAATATGTTTTCTCTTTGTTTCCTTCCTTTGAAAAGGAAGGAGACGTAATCCCAGAAAACTGCAATCCCTTGGAATAGTTTTCTAACTCATTTGCTGTCAGATTAGCGCTGTCTTTTTGGGATGCCCTGCTCGTGTGTATGGATCACACAGTCCCTGACTGGTTTATAGAAGGGACCTCAAAGCTCCTCCAGCTGCAACCGTGCCATGGGCAGGGACACCTTCCACTGGAGCAGCTTGCTCCAAGCCCCTGTGTCCAACCTGGCCTTGAACACTGCCAGACACGGGGCAGCCACAGCTTCTCTGGGCACCCTGGGCCAGCGCCTCAGCACCCTCACAGGGAAGAGCTGCCTTATATATGGATGGAGCAAGGACCTAAATAACAGAGGGGACCTTCCCGGCTGTTTTCACCTAAATGTGCTTCTAGAGGGTGTGCTGAGTGGAAGTTACTCTGCATGGACTGAAACTGCTGTGTAAAGGCAGCCAGCAGCTCGTCCTGTCCTGCTGAAGCATGAAGGGCATTCCACAGTTGTCTGTTTCCTGGCATTTTGTTTTATGCTGGCAATTGCAACATAGAAACAGGTAAATACAGTGCTACTGTAAAGAAAAAGTATGTATTCCTGTTGCTTAGCAATTGCTCTGAACGCAAGGAAGATCAGCCTTTGATGAGGAACTGCATGCTTGGAAATGTTCACCACCTGTATCAGTTATTCTGGTAAAATGTATTGAAACGTATTAAATGATAATAAAACCTTGTGCAGTCCTGGACACTTGGTAATCTAGGAAGCTTGTATGGAAACTCACCCAAGTACGCTTCAGCCTCTGAAGTTTTCCTTAATTGTCCTTGTTCTTCCAGGTCCTTTCGTCTTCCTGATAGTGCTACGAGGCCCTTTTCTTTCCTCATCTTTTCCCCCTCCTTAACTCTTCCTTTGTATCCCTGGCCCCTTTTCTGAAATTGCTTGTTCCTCTTGGAATACTGATCCTATTGCACACAATAATCTCCATCTAGAGATAAATTGTTGCATTACACTGTGTTACTGGGACATTACAGAAGGTCAGGAAAGAGTGAGGTGCCTGTTGACCACCTTTTGTATGTTAGAGGAACTTCAGTAGACTGGTCCTTGTACCTGTTATCCTCTCCAGGTGGTGTGGTACCCAAAGTGTTGCCTCCTGTTGCTGATGGTAGCCTCAGCAAGTATAGTAAATTATCATGAGGTTTATTCTGATACCAAGCTTCCAGCTAGCTCAAGTCTCTTGAGATGTTCTAGTTCTCACCTCTCGGCTTATCCTGGAGTAAAGAGGCATGTCTTGATGGAAATCCAATACTACAAAGCAGTAGAGCCTTTATAGATATTGACTGAACAGTCCTCTGTGCATGCAGCATCAGAAATTGGCAGCATAAAGGATGATACCAATTCTTCCAATACCTAAACAGGGCCTTAAAGAAACCTGAAGAGGGACTTTGGACAAGGGCAAGTAGTGAGAGAATAAGGGGGAATGGCTTCAAGCTGCCAGAGGGGAGACTGAGATGAGCTCTTGGACAGAAGCTGTTCCCTGTGAGGGTGCTGAGGCGCTGGCACAGGGTGCCCAGAGAAGCTGTGGCTGCCCCGTGTCTGGCCTTGAAGCAAGCTGCTCCAGTGGAAGGTGTCCCTGCCCATGGCAGGGTTTGGTGCTGGATGGGCTTTAAGGTCCCTTCGAACCCAAACCATTCCAGGATGCTGCGATAGTAGCTGTAATGGAAAGAGATTGTCAGGTAACTGATAGCTCCCAGTGCCAGGATCTGGATGATATTTAACAGGAAATTTCCTGTGCTGATGGTCAGCCTTCAGAACACTCAGGTTGTGTGCTTTCTTGGCTCCATCAGCTGCCTGTGCACATCTTGCCGGAGCAGCTTTTGCAGGCTGTGGGGCTGACATTTCATTACTCATTTATGAATGTCCTAATAAGCATTTCCTAATGGAGGCTTCTTCTGAGACATCTCTGGATTTGGGTAAGGCAAGTACATCCTCAGTGTGAGGAGCATGCCACCGGACAGCGTGTTTTATTGCAGAGTGCTTTTGGAACAAGCATTTCCCTTTATTCTCCTTGCTATTTAAATAGCTTTATGGAAAGGCTGGGGAGTACAGTTTCTGTGATATCAGTTTTATTCTCACAACCCCCCTGCACTATCCCTTTTTATTTCCTGGTGAGTTAGAAAATTTGTTTTTCCAATTTGGAATTCCAAATTCTAAACATTTGTGTGGATTTCATTTATCACTCAGCACAGCTCTCAAGCATCCCTTTGTCTTTCACTGCCTGTCAGTACAGTCGAGATGTCACAGTAACATGTCATAATTCCTAAAGCATTAAATATTCCTGGTGTGCTGCTGTGTGAACCTCTCAGTATTAACTAGCACTGCATGGCCAGGGTGCTTAGGTTAGGCTCAGGCACATCCTTCTCTTTTTGCATGTGTTTTCTCCTTGCTGCTTTGGTTTTGAGTAAGTGTGAATGGTGAATAGTGCAGTAGCAGGTTAGGTAGAATGTCTCGTTCCTCCTCTATGGTTTCGGCTACAGGGAAGCTGTCTGTAGCAAAGCTTTTGCTTGAGTCTGATAATGGTTTTGTAAAGTCTTTTGGGATGTATGAGTGGAAAGAACACTGGAACGGGATGGGACTGGTGGGGATTTGTTGTGTGCTGGATGCTCATACTGTGCAATCAAACTCCGGCGCTCAAATCAGAGCACTCGCCATGTCCTGCCTGGTTACACTCCTTCGTGTCTCCCCTTCTTTCAAAGGCATTATTGTATTTACATTTCAGGTCACGTACTTCTGACCAGTCAAGAAGACACTGTTGCTGCCTGTAGTTGTTATGATGTTCTTACTACCAGCATCAAATCTTGTCTTTGACTTCCTTGCTTAGATTTATTAGTTTTTTAGCCTTGCAAGTATAGAAGTTGGTTTCATGGTGTTTATGTCCAGAACAAAAAACCCTGGGGTTTGTGTTTCTAAATACATTTATTGCTTAAATGAATTGGAATTATCTTGCAGGGAAGTGCTGCGTCCCCACCCTTTGCTATTTCCCTCTATTTCCTCTCCCTGTGTTTGTTGCTGGGTAGGGCTATGCAGTGTCTGGCAGTGATTTTGCCCTTTGACCATCCATAAATCCCAGCACAGCAAAGAATGCTGCTGTGGCAGCGTTCAGCTTCATCTGTGGATGCTTTGTTCCTGCGGAATATTATTCCTTGCCTTTGTGGTTTTATTCCCCTCTATTAGACCTGTTCTTCCTGTCCCACCCCAGCCCTGCTCAAGCCTCTATCAGAGATACAGATGCTGCTGGCATCCGGGGGTGCCCAGGGGCAATGTGACGGTGTGAGACGGCTCATTAAGGTTTCATGGGAATCCAATACGCTCATCACAGCAGATAGAGCTGAGCAGAGTCCAGTTGTCAAAATAATACCGAGCCAATAAGCATGGCATGGGTGGAGCTACTGCAGAAAGGGTGAAACTAATTCTGAATGGAAACCTTTTTGTTGAACACACTGGGCCTGAATGAATCGGGTTACTTGGCTTGTGAGACAAGCGAGGGAGTTCCTTGAGTTTATAAGGAAAAATCCAGTGTTTTTCTGTTCAGGATGCGAAGCCAAAATGCTATAGGAAAGGGGTTGATCGGGAGCTGGCTGCAATGAATTTTTCATGAGCTGGTGTGCGGGGCTGAATGGCTCCGGCGCGCGTCGGTGGGGAGCTGGCAGCAAGCTGCATCCACACACAGCCTGCTGACACACAAACACTTTGGCGCATTTTCAGAGCGAGAGCTGGGCTGATAAAGGGCTTTCTGACAGCCCTGGCTTATCGGCCTTCGATTTGTGCTGCTCTTGCTTCAGGCAGCCTTTCCATTCGGAGCCCAGCCTTGTGAATGAGCAGGGTGAGCTCTGCCGAGGGGTCAGCGCTTCTAGTCTGCGGCAGTGCCTGCGTGATGTGGCTTTGGTCCGTTCTCTGAATGGTGAGAGCTCACACAGCGTCCAAGCTATGACAGCAAAAGAGCCTTCTCGGGAACTTACTACTCCAGAGTCCGAGATTTACATAAGGACTTTCAAAGAACAAATGCATCTCGAGCTCGAGCTTCCCAAGCTGCCCGGGAACCGACCCACGTCTCCCAAAATTTCTCCTCGGAGTTCTCCAAGGAACTCTCCGTGCTTCTTCAGAAAGTTGCTGGTGAATAAGAGCATCCGCCAGCGTCGTCGCTTCACGGTGGCACATACCTGGTAAGGTCTGCTTGGGTGTATCAGTGTGGGTTCATAGAGCAGAGTGTGTGCGGCCGTGGCTTTAACAGGGGAAAGATGAGCTGAGATTCATTCACGGTACTCCCTGCAAGCGTTAAATGAAGAGAGCAGAAGGCAGCCCAAGTCTGTATAATGCAGTGCCTTGACAATTGTCATTCAGCTTCTGCTCTCCAGAATAAATGCAGCCCATTATTCATGTGTGCGGTGGTTAATCTCGGTTGAACAAAGGCAGCAGCCGGTAACTTTCCCAGGCATGATGTTGTTGTAGGTCGAGCACACGAATTCGTTTCAGAGCCTTCAAGATGTGGTTTTGTCTTTGCCCCTGCCAGCTCCAGCTGCAGATGACAGTACAGGTGATGTGGGCAGGGTACACTGGAGTTAAATGCTGGAAAGGGTTTTAACTTCCCTGTGAGGGGCTTTTAAACACTTTGTCTGGCTACAAATACCCTTCTTTCAGCCATTTTTACAAGGGAACCCCAGCTAAGAGTCTGCTTTTCCCTCCCTGCCAATTACTAATCCCAAATAGTCCATTTGCGTGCCGTTATTGCTGGTTGTGAGCTGCCTCTGACTGTCAGTTATCCTGGTTAAACCATGCCATAAGCAGGAATCAAGAGATACAGTTCGGGAATGTCTGTAAGAGTCTCATTAGTTTATTTTCTCTGTTTATTCTCTATGGGTCTTGTAGGGGCCACCTTTTAAATTCCCAGAGTCTCGACTGTGGGAATTAAACCAGAAAACTTTCAGTAACATGAAGATTTTTAAACCCTGCTCCATTCTTTTCCTATTCCTGAGACTGAATCAGAGGGAGGATGAGGTTATCCCATTTGTATGTGGCTGGGGCAGTTGTTTTGGGGTATCTGACATACCTCCATCATCATCTGCTGCTTTTTAGGGCAGAAACTGAATGAAAACTGGTTTGATTCAAACGTTCCAAAGCTGCGTTTACTTCTGAAGTGAATTACTAATTGCTTGGATGGATTAGTAGCTCTTACACTTGTTCTGTGCTGTTAAACATTAAGGAAAATAAGGGGGCAAGCTATACTTGGATACTAGGGAATTGTACTGAGTCAGACTGGGATAACTGACTGTTTAATTCCTTCTAAACACAGTTTGAAATGAATTTGGGGTGGAGCAGCGTTCACTTCAAATTAGGGTTCTGGAATCACGGAGACTTCCTGATTTATTTATTACTTCCTTTAATCCAAGCAGTAATCCCAGTCATCCAAACTGGGTACATGCTGTAACCACATTGAACCGGTATGTTCTTTAGCTTCCTCAAGCATTTGAATTGGTTGTAGTCAGTAGAGTTTAGGTTGATCCACATTAATTCTCTGAGCATCTGTCATATCTCTCAGCCCTGGAACAGTGGGGGCTGTTCATCTGACCCCCACTAGTGTTGCTAGGAATGTGTGCTGTGGAAAGATGCTGCTGCTGGGAATTAGTAGGGCAGGATGTGGTCAGACTCAGTGCAGGGAATCTGTATTGTTTAGCGGAAGATAAGTATATATATACACGTGTTTATAGGTGCAACTACTAATCTCTACTTGAATCAACTTGTACAGGAGGTGGGATTGCTCTAGGTTAATTCTTTAAGGGAAAGATCTCATCCTCTTTCAGTTTTTCCTTAAAGTTGTTACTATCAGATGGTTACGAACTGCACACGAGTGATTTAACCCTCGGTAAGAGGCAAACTCTTGTAGAAGTGAAGAAAACCCCCCTTAGAAAGAAAGGTTTCAAGCACGTTTGCGTGTGAGTGCATGTTTAACACAGTCAAAATACGGATCAAACCCAGGCATCTTTTCAGTTTGCTTCATCATGTTCTAAAGCAGGAATTTAAACTATTGAAGTGTGATACAGCATTTCTTTACAATGCCTGTAAGCTGTGGCATGTGTGGTGTAGACTGTACTTTCAGGTGTGTAACTGAATTTGCTCATTAGTTGTACGTTTGATGCACAGTGCATGGAAACATCATTACCTGTGCTGAACCAAAATGCCATTTATAGAAGGTGCCCTTCTGTGGTGAGCTGGGAAGGAGTATCTGGGTAGAGGAGTATCTGGGTAGAAGGAGGATCTGGGTAGAAGTAGTGTCTGTGTAGAGGAGTATCTGGGTAGCAGTAGTATCTGGGTAGAGAAGTATCTGGGTAGAAGTGGTATCTGTGTTGCAAAGGAATTACCTCACAAGTAAATGTGCTAGAAATATCAGCTACTCAGTAATGCTAAGCAAGGCAGTCAATTCATGCTGTTGGATTTCATTTCAGCTCTAACATTCATAGCCTCATAAACAGCAAAGCTCCTCGGTCTGGGGTTTGTGGCGTGGTGAATTCTGATCTGTCACCACCTTTACCATCATTGCTAATGTTGCTCCTTGATGACTCTTCCAGTCCCTCTTCTGTACCTCCTATTTTCAGTTTTCTGCCTTCCCTTGCTCTTCTCCTTTGCTTTATAATAATGGCCTTTTCTAAGCCTTTTTCTTCTTTATAGCCAAATACATGTTGACTTCTTTCTCCTTATTATGCCGATGAAGCCTTTGTCGTCACCAGTCTTCTCCAATGTCCACTCACCGGATCTTATCCAAAAAGGAAAAGGAAAGCAAAATTTCAGATGTTTTTAAAACTCAAATGCTTCTGTTCTCTGGATCTTTCTGTTCCTCGGGATCTAGTTCTCACAACAGTACATGACCAATGTGCTCCTTCAGATATATGTCAAGCTGATCCCTTCCTTCTCCAAACTCCTTCAACCGTTTGCCTTTGCTGCTGTTGCTGTGTCCAGTCTTCAAATGGCCCATTTCATATAACGCAACAGCACAAAACCTCTTAAGCCTTTGGTCTGTCTCCACCACCAGAATCCACAGGTCTCATTCTTACTGTCTTGCATCAATCACTTTTGTCCTGAAGATCCTGAAAGCCCAAATCCTATTTCTTCCTTTCTTTTCCCTTTTATCACTTGCATTTTGGGGTGGGGGGGGAGCATGGGGTGTGAGGAGAAGAGCAGGCAGTAGCTGCCACAGCTTGATACCTGAGTTGATATTCCCCATCCCTGGCAGTGTTCAAGGCCAGGTTGGATGGGGCTTGGAGCAAGCCGCTCTAGTAGAAGGTGTCCCAGCCTGTGGCAAGGGTTGGAACTGGGTTATATTTAGTTGCAGTTCTTTAGTTAAATAGGTTTTATTATCTTGCAGTATTTATCTTCAAGCTTATAAATAGTTCTTCAATAATATTTATACAGCCTAGATGACTTACTCAGTTTGTTAATGTATAGACAGTCATTGGCTATGCCAATCTCCGTGAAGTGATTTATAGAATATGATGTTCATTGTCTTAACTAAGACTTCTGTGGGTTTTTTCCGATTAGTTCACATTTACCTTTCATTATGTCCATGGTTTTAAGCCTGTTTTTCTTCTTTATACCTGTTATCTAGTTACAAAGCAACAACAGAACAGAAAAAGTATACTATGAAATTTTGCTCTGTTTATTCTTCTGGTTCTCCTTCAATGCAGTTGAAATCCAGACATGTGTTTGCTTTCTGAAATACAATGTAAAGTGTAAATCATATGGTAGCCTCAATCTTTTGAAAACAAGCTCTGTTTTCGTTACACAATAATCTGCAGTGGTGGAATTCCGTAAGTTAAATAGTATGGCACAATCCAATCAGAGGGGAAGCGTTTGAGTTTTTTCCAAGCGTGGTGAATAACAACTGATGGGTTTAATTACTTGAAGCTGCCAAATGCACTAGAGGCAAATCAGAGCTATCAGAAGATGTCACATTTTGGTTTGCTTTCTGATCATTGTGCTTCTAGAACCAAGTAAGAAAGACTTGCTAGTGGTAACCCACGCTTGGAAGAGTGCTTCAGAAGATTCAGGGTTTGGAGGCTGCCTCTATGCTTGAAATTGCTGAGGCATATGTAAGGTACATGAATTTCTCCAGTGTTTTGTTGGAGTTCTGGTGATGTGTTCAAGTCACAGGGCAGAAGCTGTGTGGTGGAGTGGAGCAGCTCTGCTCTGGAGCCAGGCTGAGAGAGCTGGGCTGGGGCAGCCTGGAGAAGAGAAGGCTCCTGAAGGGGAGACCTGAGAGCAGCTCCAGTGCCTGAAGGGGCTGCAGGAAACCTGGAGAGGGGCTTTGGCCAAGGGCCTGTAGGGACAGGACAGGGGAATGGCTTTAAGCTGCCAGAGGGGAGACTGAGATGAGCTCTTAGGCAGAAGCTCTTCCCTGGGAGGGTGCTGAGGTGCTGTCAGGGGGTGCCCAGAGAAGCTGTGGCTGCCCCGTGTCTGGCAGTGTTCAAGGCCAGGTTGGACACAGGGGCTTGGAGCAAGCTGCTCCAGTGGAAGGTGTCCCTGCCCATGGCAGGGGTTGGAATGGGATGAGCTTTAAGGTCCCTTCCAACCCAAACCATTCCAGGATTCTATGACTGTGTCCCTGTGGAGTCCCTTTCAGCACCAAGCCCTACTTTGTCTGACTGTGATGAGGTTGCCTCTGCCCTGGGCTGGCATCAAATGCACCATTACCCCGAGCTGAGATCTCCTGGCCAGCTTCAGCCAGTACATAGGCTTGAGGAACTGACTCTTGCTTTTGAGTCAAAGCCAGTGTCTCTCACATAGCCTGAATGTACATGATATACATTTGGACCCCGTTCAACTTATATAAATGTATATATATGTATAGCAGGATGCATTGCCGTATTTCCAGCATTGAATAACACACTTGTCTTTAGTCTGATTGGATCTGTTTGCAAGTGTTGCTGTCTGTTGATGTGATTTCAAGGTTTTTATGGTTGGGTTTTTGTGTATTTTGGAGAAACAGGATGATTCTCTTGCTTTCTGGAGTTTCTATCTTGAACTGGGACTGGTATTGGACACACAGTATTGCTCATTTATCTACTGAGAGCCCCAGGAGAAACAAGCTGAAGTGAGTAGGGGAAAGGATGGAGAAACCAGAAGGTTCCTCTCTTTTCCTCTGCTGAATATGTTCTCCCATCTGTCCTGAGGAGACTTCCTGAGTGCTGGCAGTGAGTGGCAGGAAGGATTGCAAAGGACATGAGGGTGGGGAGGAAAGAGCTCTTCAGACAACAGAAATAAGCACACTCAGCACACACAGAACCAGCTGTGTAATCTTTACATCTCTTCTGTCTATATATTGCCTGTAAACCCTCTCTGCAACCTTGGGTGACAGAAAGGAGAAACTTCTTTCATTCCTTAGCTTCTTAAGTGGGAAAACATGGTGTTAAAATGCTCAGCAACTACTCAAGATTGAAGCAGATACAGCAGGTTATTATATTAATGAGAATTTGATCTGAATAGATTCAGCCATTTCTGTAAGAGAAGGAGAGAAAAAAGAGTGGGTCCCTTCTTAGAGAAAACCCCATTATTTCTGGAATTTGTAGTACTTTTAAGTAAGGTTTTAATGTTCACAATGTGCTACTCTATGGGGAATATGGATTCGGAGAAGTTTCATGACTTACCATGATTAGAAGACCTGCCTAGAGTATGTGACATCCAACTCTCATAAACAGACTTAATGGTTAAGTGAATGTTTTCTGTGCTGAAATGGTTTCTTAAGGAAGCTTTGCTGTTGAATTTAGCTTTGCTGAAGGCTCTCTTGATGTGTGAAGCTTGCCATTGTGGTAGCATCTACAGCTTTGCGCTGTGTGTTTCTAGGAGGTACAGTTTGCTTCTTACGTGCTCAAGTTGGTTGCCAGGACAGATGACAAACCACGAATGTGTCTGCCACATAATTTATGCAGTGTAGATTAACTTCAGTGCAGATCTATGCATTCTCTGGTCCATCACTGGGGGTTTTTTGGTCTTTTTCAGCTATTTTGTTTCTGAATAACCACAGTTACCTCTTAGTGTCTCTGCAGACATATAGCCAGGTTGAACAGGGCTTGGAGCAAGCTGCTCTAGTGGAAGGTGTCCCTGCCCGTGGCAGGGCATTGGGACTGGACAAGCTTTAAGCTCCCTTCCAACCCAAACCATTGTGTGATTCTATGATTCTCCATGTTTTACTTGTATTACCTGTGAGAACATCACATTGGTTTTGTGCGTGTTTCTGTGTCGCATGGCACAAGTTTGGGGTAGTTTGACAAGTTGGGTTTGTAGGCTCTTTGTACCTATCATTGGATGGGCATTCTGCAGTAGTCAGAGCATTAGTTCAGGTTGAAACATGGACGGTGTTCTTGGCAGGGGTGAGTAAAGCAGTGCCCCAGAAAATGCTCTGCTGATTCTGGGGTGGGTGGATTTGCCAATATAAGACTTGAGGAAGTAGAAGGAAGAGATTTGGGAAGGATGGGAAAATTACAGTTGCTCTCAATTTCCTATTGGACTGTATGCGTGGGTATGATATGTAAAACGTAGCTAACAAACCTGAACTCCGCTCATGGGGTGCTCTGACTATTGTATCGCGTTTGTGACTCAATAGGCAGCATTGCTTGACATGTGTGAGTTCCTCTCTCAGCACGATATAAAGCAAACCTGACAATAAATAACAGACTTTTATGTAATGAGCTGAAATGGCAACACACACACAAGCCTAACACTAAAGTAAAACAGGACAACTGGTGCAACAGCAGCTGATGGTGTTTTAGGGTAAAATATCACTGTAGCTACCCATAGAACAAATTATTAATGTGAAATATGGGTCTGTTTCCCAAGAAATGCATACATAGATTCAATCTCTTCTGCTGGATGAACCACTGGGAAGCGCTGGGAGAAGATTCAGTATTGAATTTTTAGGTTTCTCAATTCTTTTGTTCTCTCAGTGCAACAAATGGGTATTGCTGAGGGGCAGAGCAGATATTGAATAATATATGAATAAGACTCTAGAGAAACAGCAATATATTACCTGATTTATTTTCTTCTTATGGTAAAAAAAAACCCCTTGATTCTTTTGTGTTAGAGAAAATGCTTCATCTACTAGTAGCTCCTGATAAATATAGACCTTCCTTGTGATGTGGTATGCTATAGTACACTCCCATTTTCCAAGTGGTTAGCGTGGGACACTTAACTAGGAATCAGGCTTGTCCCAGATTGCTTTGGGTTTTGACTATTTCCAATAAAGCTGATAGACAGAAAAGTGAGAAGAACTCAGAGTGAGAAGGCTGACAAGGGTTTGTAAGTTCAAGTCAGTCCTTATTTGTGAATCTGTGATTTTATCATGATAGAGCAATTTATTGCAGCTTTCTCCACGGCAGAGTTGAATGCTATGAAAATAAAGCATTTGCATGGCAGTTAATGGAATTAAATGAGGACCATTTCCTCAGTCTGCCCTGAGTCAATCTGTACTCATCTGGAGACAGAGTTTTTGTTGCACTTCCAGCAGGTCCACGTGCCCAGCGTGACATGGTTCAGTTTTTACCGTGAGCAAGCCCCATCCCTGGCAGTGTTCAAGGCCAGGTTGGACACAGGGGCTTGGAGCAAGCTGCTCCAGTGGAAGATGTCCCTGCCCATGGCAGGGGTTGGGACTGGATGAGCTTTAAGGCCCCTTCCAACCCAAACCGCTCTGTGACTCGATGATGACTTTTCATTGTGTGTACAGCGTGTGATGCATCATGATGCAGAGCTCAGAAAGGGAGTGTGAATAAAAACGTACTGCAGGTAAATTCCTACTTATGCACATACTGAATAATTTCCATTTCGTTGCATGTTTGTCTTGGTACAGTAACTTCTCTGTTTCGCTGGTTTCTGGCAGAGCTAGCTGTCTAGACGTTGGCATGGAAAAGCAAGCACGTTGCACCATCTGAAAGCATACCTCCTGAAAAGAAACATAAGGAGACATTAATCTTATTTTATCAGTCAAAGAAAGCAGAAATCAATTGATTTTTCTCTTGGCTCAGGCACAGCTTTTACACTGACAGTGGTTGGCAAAGTGCAAGTACACGGAAAATGCTAAAGAAATTACCTTTTATGATATTAGCACGTTGTTTTTACCACAGTACCCCATTATTTCCTGTATGTTCTGGCAATGTGCAGGATATAGCGTGTAATTTAACAGTTGCTTACTCCCTTTTCAATATAGAAAGAACCATCTAAAGAGCTATCTGCAAATGAGAAACATTTTGTGCTGCTACTTCATTTCAGAAAGCTTTAATGAACCCTGCTGACGTTGGACGCATGCAGGTAATAACTGCATAATGATGGACAACTTCATTAGCTTAGAGGGAAACTTTTCTTTCATAGCAATAATGCAGAAGTAGCTCTTCTGTTTTATTGGATTCATTATTACTAAGGTAATTGGGGAGACTGAACCTGTACTGAGCTCAGAACGTTACAGAGCTCATGCCACAGAAATGAGATCTAAGGGAACTCAGCAAGCTTCAATTCAGGCCATCTAGGTTCATGGGTATTTCAGATCCCTGTTGCTTAAAACAGTATACTAAGTCAAATTAGGCATTAATCTTTACAGTTAATGGTTATCATAGACCTAATCATCCAGTTGTGACTGAAGTTCCATCTGTTGGGTGCTCTATACTGCAGGGTTTCTCTTTTAATCAGAGAAGACAATATGGTGGCTGAGCTTGTTGAAAGTATCCTATCCTGTATTACTTAGATAAGAAACCCTCTTGCTTGTGTATGGGATATTTATTTGTGTATTTTTGTGAGGGAAATGGGGAAAGAATGACAAGTAATCAAATATGACACGTGGAAACAAAGGAAGAGGTTGGCAAGGAGCACAGAGCTAAGGCAAAGGAGAGAATGGGGCAGGAGGTGCTGATGGGACACTAATCCTGTGGAAAACAGCTTGCAGGTGACTCTGCATAGATTCTAAGTGATGCAATCACTGTTTGTCACTAGCATGTTAGGCTGTCCTTAGGCAGTTCCAGCTCTGGAATTCCTGCTGATGGCCTGATGCCATTGGAAGAGGCAAGTCTTTGAAGACCTGAGGCAGAGTTCTTCTCAGCTTTCCACATCTGACCATCACCTCTGAAACTCCCTTTGGATTCAGGCTTTGGAAGTTTCGTCTGTTTCTCTCAGGTGAGGACCTGAGGTTAGTAACTTGCACACTATTGCCTCCAGGGTCTTTGCATCTTCAGGCGATTGGGTGTTTTGAATGAATACACTGCCAGCCGCAGGGTGGCTTGTAATGCAGCCATCTACTTTTCCATTAGACTTCAGGGCCATCTTTTAAGTCTTTATTAAGGCACCCTTATGATATTTGAGCTTTCCAGAGACTTGTAAACATATATGCAGACTGTTACTGTTCAAATGTTGCAGATAGCAATGTGGGGACTCATTTACCTGCCTAAGAAAGAAAAATTCAAGTGAATGCAGGTCCTGATGCTATTCATGGGGAAATAAGTGATGTTCACAGCATGAGACACTTGTTCCTAGCCCTATTTTATCTTCAAAACTGAGAAATTTAGCCTGAAACATCAAGTTCCCATGAATTTTCGTAACAATAGCATTTGCTTTTAAGAGGCTGAGGTAGTGCTCTCTGGCAGAAGTATGTGCTTAAGTCATACAGGCCCAAGTTGTTGAGAAGCTGTGCTGGAGAGCCTTATGCAAGCATCTGCTTCTGGTGGCTCAGTGTTGGAGCTCTTCCCAGGCACTTGGTCCAGCATTTGGAGTTCCTTTTCTGCCTAATATTTAGGATACTGGTGGTTCTCCTATGAATATGCTAAAAGCAAAGAGTAAGTAATATAATTTTTCTTCTTAGGTGCCTCTCTGTTGGCATCTTGCAGTTTCAGATAACCTCAGATTAGTAGATTGTGCTCATCTGGGCATATATGTTTCTAGGCAATTCCCTTACCTCACAACCTGGAATATGTTCCTATTTCCACCAAAGACTGTTCATACTGCAGCTTTCTCAGGAACAGAAATAGCAGCATAATGACCATCAACATGAGTACACTGAGTTAGAGCAGTGTTTCCTCTGTCAGAATATCAAGCTGTTCTTACACACCACAGATGGAGACACCTCTCTGCTGATGGATAAATGGCGTGGCACTAAGTGTGAGATTGGTGTGGTTTCTATTAATGGCTCAGGGCTTGGGAGTCCCACTGTAGGAGTTCATCCACAAGTGTGTGATCAGCTAAGGGTATAATTCCTATACATTAACACATGGGTACTCATTTAAGAGATTCTCAGCCCATTTGCTTTATTTTCAAGCAAGTTAGATGGGTAGGAAGTTAAAATACTTGTATAAAAACCACGAGGCAAGTAATCATAGGGAGTATTCGGTTATTACAATCACAAGCACTTTCACAGCCTATGCAAGGACTTGATTTCCTGACGGCAGTCACCACTGCAAAGCTCCTGATATCCTTACTGTGCATCCTTCATGGTATGCAGCACTTAAGGGAATGGTGTCTTGACCGGGTCCCAGCTATAAGACTGGGCTGGGGCTACATGGATAGTCAGCCTCTCCAGCCATGCTTCATCAGTTGTTACTACCATGGTAGTGTACTCTATACTTGGCTCTGTCCTTAATCCACTTGCCTGAGTTCTGTCTTTTGGAGGGAGAAATGTGGGATCACAGAGTATTGTGGCTGGGAGATGTGCTTTCCAGGTTGAAGCAAGAGCTTTGAGTTATCCCATTGCATAGGTGGGCTCCAGTAGTCTGGAGACGAGCTAGGTTTGCTTGTGGTTATCAGAGTAAGTGAATAGCATTCTGAACCACTAAAGAAACATGTAAATGAAGTATTTCTTTGGTGGTTGACTTAATCAGGAAAGTTTTCAAAGCAGGTAGTGATTATACACATCTCTTAGCTATGATCACTGTAAATTAATGATGACAAGCCACAACCACCTTAACTTTTGAGATCTAAGCATCAGTCCATTTTCCAAAGCTCTCTCTTCCCCACCCCAGGGAATGTGTCCTTTCAAATCTAGTTAAGGTCTGTATTGTCAGGCTGGATCCCCTTAAACTATTTGCTTGAGCTGCTGGAGGTCAGAGGTGGAACATGACAACAAATGGCTCCTCTGTTGGTAGATGGAGCTGCCTCCAGCCCTTGTTGGGCTCGCAGCTTACTTTTCCAACAGTTTGCTGTTAGATTAAACCAGCGCACACACTCAGTAAACATGCTCATTAAGAGGTCACAGTGTATTCATAAATTAGTACCAAGCAGCCCTCTTTGTTTGACACTGAGCTCCTTCAATCCCAGATGAAATTGATGGAAGCAGCAAGTATTCCGTGTTTCTGAATCACAACCTCTAAGACATCATTTATTTTTGCTGTCAAAGGCAGCTGGTAACATGATAAATGATGTCCTTACCATGAACCCCCACACCTCCACCCCCCCAAGGAACTCCATTGTCATTTAACTTGTATTTGCAAGACAAATCATAGAATCATAGAATAGTCAGGGTTGGAAAGGACCTTAAGATCATCCAGCTCCAAACCCCTGCCATGGTCAGGGACACCTCCTACTAAACCATGCCACCCAAGGCTCTGTCCAGCCTGGCCTTGAACACCGCCAGCAATGGAGCATTCACAACTTCCCTGGGCAACCCATTCAGTGCCTCACTACCCTTACAGTAAAGAATTTCTTCCTCATATCCAATCTAAACTTCCCCTGTTTAAGTTTGAACCCAGTTACCCCTTGTCCTATCACTACAGTCCCTAACAAAGAGTCACTCCCCAGCATCCCTTGAATGTTGAGCAGAAGGTAAGAGGAACAATCCTACTGTCTCAAGAGACCTCTTCAGCATCCTATTGGCAGTGGGATATAGGTGATTACATTGGCATCATGACAAAGAAGGAACAAAAGAGAAGATGGTACAGAATGGAGGAGGTAACACTGGAAGGCGCACATTGAAAGGGAAGTTGGTGTAATGGGAAGCCCACGCTGTATGAAAAAGGTTTTGAAATAGTCTTCTCTAGAGAACAATATCTTGGCAATCTTTGTAAGTCCGGGATCTGTAGTCATAGTGCTGCCACTTCATCTCCATAGACACAGGGACATGTTCTCCTGCTCTTCTCATCCAACAAACACACCTGCCTGAGTCACCAAGGCCTAAGGCTTTGCCCTGCCTTCAAGAATGGGTCGATGAAAACCTGCACTACTGTACTTGAAACCTCCTCCATAAGGAAACCCAAAAATCTTTAAATGTCAAGCTTTGCTGTTTGCCCAACATGGCCCAAAAAGCAGCTCTTGCATTGCTCTATGCATCCACAATTGCAGGACACTGCGTGCTGGCTGTGGAGGATTATTAGTGTTCCTGTTGTGCTTGTCAGTTGTTATTTTACAAGGGAAAAGCATTCTGTAGCAAGTTGTAAGTACGTTCAGCTGGCCAGCCTGTTGTGAATGGAATGTGAATCTGCTTCAGCCATGCTTGGAAAGCATTCAAGGGGTACTTTTTGCAAATAGCCTTCATATTTTGGGTTGGAATTTCATTTACTCAAGTTCTGTACACTAGGACTTCACAGAAGGGTAAGTCAGGACTCTGGAAGGACAGTAATAGGACAAGGGGTAATGGGTTTAAACTTAAACAGGAGAGTTTCAGGTTAGACGCAGGGCAGATGTTCTTCCCTGTGAGGATGGTGAGTCCCTGGCACAGATTGCTCAGAGAAGTGGTAGATGCTCCATCCCTGGCAGTGTTCAAGGCCAGGCTGGACAGAGCCTTGGGTGACATGGTCTAGTGTGAGGTGTCCCTGCCTGTGGCAGGGGGTTGGAGCTGGATGATTATAAGGTTTTTTCCAACCCAAACCAGTCTGTGATTCTATATTTGTATTGTTTAGGATTCACATCATAACTGCTAACAGTATTTGACAGCCTATTCCCTTTGTAGTGTACTCGCTCCAAATAGCCCCAAGGTAGACTTGAGAGATGGGTTTGGTTTTAATCATTACTTAAAATAACTTAGAATGGATTGAAAGGACTGAAATTAATGAAACTTGAAAAATATTATAAAATTAAGATCAGGGATTTATTCTATAATAATAGGTGTGGGAGAAATTACAAGTTTCTCTGTGTGGCTTCGAGGTGGCAATTGTGTTTTTGTCAGAGTATTCCTGTCAATCCCGATCTAGGTCACTCAGTCACCATCACCTCCATCACTCTCATCATTCACACCTGGCTTTTCCTCAGTCTTTTGTTGCTTGACTTATTCTCCCTTGTAATGTAAATCTCAGAGGAGCAATAAAATTGAGAAACCATGATCTTGCTTCTATGCTGAAGGGAGATAGAGCACGAAGACATGGTGGGAGATAAGTCAAGCACAGTACTGGGTGCTGAGTTATTGACCATGCAAATAATGAGTATGGAAGAGCTCTAAAATACGTAGGCCTGCTGTTAGTAAAAACTCTTTTGAAGTTGTGTGCATGACAACATAAGGCAGATGCTCACAGATCTTCAAATGATGCATTTTATGGGTCAAAATTTGCAAACCCGTAGCATTAAGTTTTCAAGTTGTCTGGGATACGTGACTAGACGCTCAAAGATGCTGTCAACAGCAGAGCAGCTTGTCCCCGGAGCTGGTGGCATTTGGAACAGTCAACCTGGAGCTTTAAGGCACAGGCATTTAAAGTTGGTTGTTTTTCTTATTTAGTGACTCTCCTCCAAACTGTATTTCTTTGTTAAAAATCTAATTCCTAAGTAGTTAAAATTGCTCTCCTAAGACACGTCTTGGTTAGTTTCTGATTTCTGCTGTTAATCTGAAGGCAAAGAGCAACAGCATTCCTGTTATTTCAAGACTTTAGGGGAAAATATTGCCTATGTAATAAACACCCCAGGTTGGCTCATTCAGATGTGTTGGGGTGGAAGCTGATTTCTTGGTGAAAGAGCAATTGCTGGTTGGGAATGAGTGGCAGCACTCATTGTCAACTCCACATTTTGTTCTTTGTAAATGGAATGGTGCTGGGTAGTGGTGATCCAAACTCGAAATGGCATTGCCCGAGGCAAATAATGCCCTGTCTAATGTATTTGATTTTGCAAAGATAACAAGCTGAGTTACGTTTTTGCTTTCACTTATATTAATGGTTCAAGGAAAAGGAAGATGAGAAACTGAAACAGATTATTAAATCTGCCTTTTATCCTGGTATCACTTAAGGAAAGAGCAAGTGATGCCTAAAGGAATCTTTTAAAGAAGAATGTAGTGTTTAGTGCTGTATAGAGAAAAATAGAATCTATAATGTATTTTCATTAGGTTTACAGCAACTGGGGCTTTTGGTAGAGCATTTGGTTAAATAGCTACTGAATAATTCAGCGTCACTAATTCATGAACCCAGACTGAAAGCCAACTTCCAGGGCCTTAGACAAAGGGAATAAATACACAGCACTTAGCAAAACAAGGACCAAAGTGGGAAGCTAATGTGGTGGGAGGGGATGCTGTGATAAGCCTATGAACCTTGGAAGGGCATCAGCTGTGGGCTGCAAGAGAGAATGATTTAATTCTGATAGATTTCTTTAATAATCAGTATTAAAGTCTCTCACCAGAAGCAGCAAGCTGATTGTATTAGTAATTTATATAATAATATTTTATATAATAAAAAAATAATTTATGTAACAAAAGAAACTCTATGAGCAGAAGCATTTTGATATCAACACCCAAGCGGACTTCAGGACCAACTTGTCTCCACTGTAGTTCCGTGCAGTGGTTTTGTTGGATGAGGTATCTGATGCATTTTTGATGCTGTACTTGTGCCAGGCGTGATGCAGACTGGAAAACAAAAGGGAGCATGTTTCCCTGATGAGCTTGAAGTCTTAATTAACAAGATTTAACAGAAACAATTACCACAGATAAAGGTTAAAAAGAGATAAGAGGGAAAAATGTAAATCTCTGATAGGGGCAGGGATTAAAGCAGAGCTGTTACTGTTCAGGAGCACTTTGCCTCCACTGAGAGAAGCAGATATTAATACAAATGCTTTTCAGAGCTGGAGATAGCCTGGATCTCTTGATCTGCGTTTTTGGATGTACATTTTTGGATGTAAATTTGGGATTTCAAAGCCAAAGAATTGCCAGAGCCTCACAGAACAGTGCATGGTGACATGTAACACATTTCCAAGTAGTTGCATTTCGAAGGCGTTTTGGGGTTTAAAGTAATAAAGAAACCTCCAAACCCAGCAGTATGGTGCAATTGGAAATAGCTTTTTATTTTTCATTTCACTTTGACCCCGGTGTAGGCAATTATCTGATATTCCCCATTTGACATAAAGCCCTGGGTTGGGAATCCTGCAGCTTGGAACAATTGCGTAGGTATTTCTGCTCTGAGGGAGAACTGTTCACAGAAATTACAGGTAATTTTATCTGAGTGAAAGGAAATGGCAATGATCACTTGAAAGTTTCAGAGCTGTTCAGTACCCTTCAGTCAGCCTTTTCTGGTGGCAGACAGCTCCTTCAAGTAACTTTATGGCTGATAGGTGCTGGTACAGTTGTGGTTTGGGGTACCTGTTTATTTATTAGTTTATTTATAAGTGGCAATAAAGATGTGTTTGGTTTGGGGTTTTTTTTATGGTCATCTGATCTTTCATAGGGCTTGCTGAGTCTCTTAGGATGTAGGAACGGGGAAACTTTAATGGTGAGAATCTTGTGATGTTGGAACATTGATCTTTGGAGCTTCTTACAGCTGAAGGGAGTTTGGGTTCGTGCACTGAAGTTAAATTGGTGTGGGGACTGTGATTGGTTTTGTCACCAAACTTCCTGTCTTCCCTGGAGCAAGGTATTAACGAGGGCAAATGAATTAAAACCAGAACTGCTACAAACTATGTATTTTTATTTGACTTGCTTAATGGTAAATTCATTATTGACAGGGATAATTTAGGTAGAATGGTTTTGCATTGCAGCTTGAACGAAGCCATTGTGGTATTACTTAACATGCAGAAAAGATCCTTCCAGATGCTGAAAAGGTCACTCCTGTTAATCATTCCAGGAAGGCAATAAAATGTTCTGGTAATGACTCAACTGAAAGGAATAACCAGGATTAAAATCATCTCAGTGCTTAATAACTGTAGGTGTGATGTAAGGGGCATACCAGAGAGAAGCCTTTGCAGCTGTGTTCAGATGGGAGACTACTGGGTACAAGTGGTTGCAGCTATTTATTAGCTTTGATTAATTCGTGTTGTCAAGCCTGTGACAAAGGTATTGAACTAACCACGTTGTGTAGCTGACGAATGTCATTTTGGGGAGGGTTATTTGGTTTTAGGGGCTTTGGCTTACTGCCACAATTTAAAAAGTGGAGATTCATCATGGGTTAGATTTTGGACTCCTCCAGTTTCAGATGGCTGCTGTAGTAGGTACCTGGGGTTGGGTTTGATTCTGATGAGCCGTGGACTTCTCTGAGTAAAGTGAGAAACTTCATAGAATCCCAGCATGGTTTGTGTTGGAAGGGACCTTAAAGCTCATCCCATTCCAACCCCTGCCACGGGCAGGGACACCTTCCACTGGAGCAGCTTGCTCCAAGCCCCTGTGTCCAACCTGGCCTTGAACACTGCCAGACACGGGGCAGCCACAGCTTCTCTGGGCACCCTGTGCCAGCGCCTCAGCACCCTCACAGGGAACAGCTTCTGCCTAAGAGCTCATCTCAGTCTCCCCTCTGGCAGGTTAAAGCCATTCCCCTTGGCCTGTCCGTACAGCCCTTGTCCAAAGCCCTTCTCCAGCTTTCTTCTAGCCCCTTTAGGCACTGGAAGCTGCTCTCAAGTCTCCCTTATTTATCCTTAGTGCCAGAGCTTCAGCTACTCAATGGACTATTCCTATTTAATAAATATTGTGCTGTAAAAGCTGCTTCTAATAGCCTGCACTTTTATTCTGCACTTTTTTCTGCATTTCATCCCCTAAATCCTCGCAACGCTTCTAATTTTACCACTCTAACATGTTTCTTCCTTCTTGTGTGAACACCTGGGAACAAACGTTGACAGTCAGCAGAACTGTATGAGCTATAACATGCCTAAAAGGTGTCTGTTTTCTTATTTCAGTCTTCCTTTATACTAATCCCATGGGCCTTTTTTGCCTCTTTTCCATTCCATTCAAACCTAGCTAGTTTCTCCCATAGCACACGCTTTCATTTCAGGCATTAGCATGGGGTTTGTTTTCCTATGCCTGGCATATCCCGATCACACTCATTTCTACTGATAAACAAGGGGATTTCTAATGGTTTAGACACACGATCTGAAGCATCCAGTTTCAGCTGAGTGTCCTGCTGTCCCTGCATGGCTCAGCCTAATGCATTTGCCTGTAGACAATTTGTTTAGCTGAGGTTTTCATCAGCTGCAGCATCTATTTCTTGTCCCTGCTCTTACCAGCCCATACCTTGCAGAGGGTGAATGAATCGGCCTTCAAGCTGAGGTGGAATAGACTGGCTTCACATTCCTAAGCTTGCAGTTAATTTTTAGAAGCATGGGGGACATCTTCACATCTTTCAATATTTTAAGATCCTGGCTAGCTTATTTAGCTTTTAAAGCATACTTTGTTTTCATCCCACTGCAGTAATCCTTTCCTGAACTGGTTGGGTTGAGCTGTTTTGATTGGTTTGACATGTGTGGGCCTCCTGCTGCTATGCTTGGATTTAAGTTATATGCAGAAGATTAATCTCCGGATCATCGAGTTTAGGTCTTCTGAGGACAGACCAAGAGGAATTTTCTGTGCTGAGGGTTTCTGAGTTGCTGTTTGTACAGAAAGTGCTTTACCAGCACCCAGATGGTGGTTCTCCTTCCTCTTTGCTCGTGTCTTGATCTACAGTAGGCAAAGTCGTTGTGTGTGGATGCCCACCTGCTTGGGACAAAGCTGTTTTGTCCCTGGTGTCCCAGTGAGAAGCAGTGGCATTGCGATGGAGAGCAGCAGGAATGGAAGTGGCTTTTTCCTCCTGTGGAGCCTCTTTGGCTAGCTTGAAGTGTGGGCTGTGACCATCATGGTTGGGTTTGAGGAGCAGAGCTCTCACTTAGGTTTATGCTTTGGTACTTGGGGGGCTTGGATAATTTCAGGGCCTTGGAGACTGGCAGCAAGACATTTAGTCACTCTGGATGCTCGGTGAGGAGCGAGTGCCAGCAGCAGATGAGCTCTGTGTCCAGGGGCACATAGGTGAGAGGAGACAGGCTGATGGCAGAAGAGAAAAGCCAGAACCTATGTGTGTTGTATGTCACATTCACCATTGTAATTTGGAAGCAGCACTGCTGTATCCTAAGAGAGCCCCTCCTGTGCAGTGTGTCAGAGTCCGGTTTTCCTGAAGAGCCCCTCACTGTGCTGTCTGTACGTCTGGGGAAGCAGCCTGTCATCAGCCACACAAAGGATGTTTCTGGCTGCTGTAGCACCAGCTCTCAGTCTGCTGGAAGGGCTGCGGCGTGCCAGGCATGGAGTCATCTCAAGGTACAGACAAAACAGGAGGAAGATGGAGGTGAGAAACACTCTTCTCCTACCACCACTTCCAGCTCACTGCTCTCACCTCCACATCAGCCCTAGCAGCATTTCTGCTTCCCATCAGACCACTCATGCTGCTGTGATGAAGCACAGGCTTCCTGTCACTGCCGATGAGCTGTGAGCTCTGCAAAGCACCATGAGAGACCCCAGGTACTCTCCTGCAACACCATGTTTAAGCCTACAGTAATTAAACTACAAATTCCCCTGTAGCCAGTGTTACGTCCCATAACGTGAAGTCCCAGAACATGGAAGGCAATGGAGCTCTGGGACATGTGCATCTGCAGGAGCATGTGTTTTGACAGCTCCCATATGTTCCCACCTACGTAAGGAAATGTAATTTCTGCCTGATCAGCCTTAAGCTTTCCTTGGTGAGAATGAGAGTGTTTCACAAGGTACTTCACTCTTGACCAAGCTTCCACCAATTCATGCACCATCATTCCAGATCTGTCATGTCATTTCTAGGGCCTGTTGATGTACTTACAGTACTGAAATCTCTGCTGTTCCCCATCCACCAGCACTACATAAGTTTTCCAGGAATGTTGAAGCCACAGGTTGGATAGGAGCAGGAAACCGTCGTCCAGGGAGTCCATGAGCGATAACGTTGTCTCCTCGTCCATCTCCTTCTCCCGTACTGAAGATTTCATTTGTCACCAAGAGATTATCCCAAAGTACAAATCAGATGCATGAGAAGAGCTTAAATTCTTTTTAAAGCTGAATTCATCCCAGGTTCTGTTTGTGGGTTTGCTTTATAGCCTTTTCTTATTGGCAAACCAATACTGCAGGGCGCCGTGCTGTGTCTGAAGCTGTAGTAGACCAAATCCAGCAGTTACACCAATTGCCTTTGAGGTTCATCTACTATTTTTAATTGGTCTTTTGGCCCTTAAAAAGCCATCTATCATCCTGTGGCTCATGCTGTTAAGTTGTGCACTGTGCCTACTTCATTTCTCTGTTCTCAAAATATCTGCCTATGAAACAGCAGTGGTTAAAACCACAATCCCTGCCAGAGCACCGCTGGATTTGGGGAGCTGCATTGTATGAGGTTTGGAGAACAATTTGTTTTCCAGTCTAAGTAGCCCTTCAGTTAATGCATTCATGGCTAAGAGCTGATAATATCAATGAAGTGTCCAGATGGAGTAAAAGTGAAAACTCCTTCTGTTTCCTTGTGGAAATAGGAGTTGGCAATTTGGCTGGTTCAGAGTGTGAGTTGCTGAATGATTGTGGGCGGATGATGATCTCTGGTGAAAATGAGGCTGAAAAGCAGAAGGTTGGACCATAAACCACAATCCTTTGTTCCTCTTCCAACACAAATTAGCCAAAGTGCTGCCTTATTTTGCCAGGGTTGGTTTTGGTGCCTCTCGGTGTGCATTTAACCCTGCACAGTGTGAGAGGTTAACGTGCGGTTTCCATCATGCATTTCATTCCTATGGGGTTGGGGTTTTTCTGGAAGTTCATAGTCATCCCATAAGTTCTTTTCTGAGTTTGAGTAGTCTTTTGCTAATGGAATTAATCCATAGTGCAGGTGATTTGTATCTGTCTGACTTGGTTTAATGAACGTCGTGGTCAGGATTTATGGATGTCCAGTGTACCCAGTTTGCTGACCTCCAGTCGTAAACCATGGAATAATATTTGGTGGGAGCTCACTTTGACATAACCACAATTAGCAACTTCCATCAAGCTCCAGGGTAAATTAGTTCTTAGTACATGATGGGAAAAGAGGTGAGGACAGTGTGAGTGGAATGTATTGGGGACTTCTGCCTGCTCTTTGCTGCTGACTGATCCAAGCATAGAGCATTTCCTCCTCTTGATGGAGTGACCATCCCACTGTTTTTCACTCTTCCCTGTGAGGGTGCTGAGGCGCTGGCACAGGGTGCCCAGAGAAGCTGTGGCTGCCCCGTGTCTGGCAGTGTTCAAGGCCAGGTTGGACACAGGGGCTTGGAGCAAGCTGCTCCAGTGGAAGGGGTCCCTGCCCATGGCAGGAGGGTTGGAACTGGATGAGCTTCAGGTCCTTTCCAACCCAAACCAGTCTGTGATTCTATGATTCCATGAATCCTGATAACCCTTCATTGCCCACCGCAAAGCATGTGAGACATTCTGGAAGCAGAGAGTCACAAGGTATTTATTTCTTTATTATTAAAGCATATTCATGGGTGATTTGTTCCCTTTGAGAAACAGATGATTCATAGTTGCTTTCTTGTAGGAATTTCAGTGCCACAGAACAAGCAATCACAATAGCATGTACTCATTGTGCAGCTTGCTGCAATATTCAGAACACCAGTTGTAATTCATTAATCCGTGTGCATCTTCCCAACTCTAATTGTTACGTTAATATTGGGATGCTCTTAGCCAATTTCATGGCGCTGATCTGCATGTCAGGTTTCTGTGTAGGCATCTCACTTGAAGTATACTTGGACGGAAAAGCTGAGTTGCTTTAATACTGAAATACTGAGATGAGGCCAGCCGAGCGGATAGATAATTTTGCCTACAGCACTCAGAGAATATTGTTTTGTGCATTGTAATCTGTTCAGATAAAAGTATTCCTGTTCTTGCAGTACCTATCTGTGTTTGGCTGGCGGAGCAATAGTTGGGCTTGTAACCTCCATGTACAGGAAGGAAAATATAACATCAGAGAAGGCTGGGGAAGCATCCTCGGAGCAAATCACATTTTCATGAGTTACTTTCATGAGGTGATGCAGAATTTTACTGTGGAAAAACGTGGTAGGCAGGAATAAAAGGAAAGATCTTCATTAGAAAGGTGTTGCCTTTTGTGGTTGTTTTTAATCTGTGTACAGAATAGCAACAAAGCAGAGTTGCTTTCCTAGTGATCTGGAGATGGCTGAATGCATGTTATCAGGCTGGAAGTCAGGTTCCAACTGATGCTTTCTTCAGGCTTTGAGCACAGCTCTCAGTATTACTGTTCTGGGAAGACGAGGCAGCTATGAGATGCTCTGCCCCACTGAGAGTAGGGATGTTAGAGCTGGAGAACTGTGTCCTCTTCAGGGACCTCCCTTCAAGAAGAAGAGTCTGAGAGAATCTGAATGAAAATGACAGAAATAGCCAACGTTGTCTATCAGGGAGGATTAAAACCTTGGTATCATTTACTGTTGTGGTAGTTGGTTTCTTTTAGTTATATGAAAAGTTTCAGGAGAAGGAAACTTCATTCCGTATCTGCTGCAGAGGGGAAGAAAGAATCAACACATCCTGCAGCAAGGGAGGTTATTGGGCTATAGGTATTCAGAAATGCTTTGGTGGAAGGATGGTGAAGAGCTAAACTCCATCTTCAACTTGTATCATTTGTTGAGTGAGGCTGGAGAGTTTTGGGTACGATTGAGCCTGTTTTGGACTGTGGGAAGGCAGCAGTTGGCTTCTTGAAATCCCTCACAGGGATGTCTTTCTGCTCACAGGAGAGGTATGGTAGAGACTCATGGTGCTGATGGAGATCTGTGACAATGTAATACGGGGAGTAAAATAATAGGAGTGAACATAAAAGAACATTTATCTTAAATATTACTCATCTATTTAAACTTCCATTTTTATGCAGATGTAGGTGAGTAGAAATCTCATTCTACTGCATAAAAGCAAGAGAAACGAGACATCTGGTAATACTACTGCAGTGTAATGATGTTCTTCTCTGCAAGTCCTCAGTTCAGCTGCTCTCAGGTCTCCCTTAAGGAGCTTTCTCTTCTCCAGGCTGAACAAGCCCAGCTGTGATCATCTCATATATATCTGTTGTTTTGAACCATAGGTCAGAGTGGAAAATAATTGCTGGGAAGATTGATGACTGCAGTTGCATAAAGCAGCACAGGTCACGTATCCCATTTCAGTCACCCCGACAGTCACTCTTTGGTGGTGTTGAAGGTGTCGGAGGTGTTACCAGGATAACCTTCTCATCCTCATTGTGACTGTTCCCAGAAATCTCTAGTCCTCCAGCTCTCTTCAGTGGGCTCATTTTAGTCATTGGGGTTTTAACCCTCTTTTTACACAGAGGTTCAGCGGTGATCACTCCTGACTCCCTCCTCCAAGTGTTTATCATTTGTACTGATGGAAAAGCTAGATTCCTTTAGCAGCCCTTCCATGGTGTGCATCCCCTCTCCCTGGTGAGACCAAAGTCCTCTCTCCAGAGGAAGGAGATGATCAGTGAATTTTTAAATCCTTAAGAGGAGGATGAAAAAGGTATATTTGAACAAAACAGTGCAACATCTGTTGTGGACTGACGGTAGTGAAACTGGTACCGGCTTTTTAGGTTTTCCATGGGAAATAAAACTGTATTGCAACAGGCAGAGGCACAGAGGCTGACTTCTGAATCTCCCCTCTGGCAGTTAAAGCCATTCCCCTGTCCTGTCCCTACATCCCTTGTCCAAAGCCCCTCTCCAGGTTTCCTGCAGCCCCTTCAGGCACTGGAGCTGCTCTCAGGTCTCCCCTTCAGGAGCCTTCTCTTCTCCAGGCTGCCCCAGCCCAGCTCTCTCAGCCTGGCTCCAGAGCAGAGCTGCTCCAGCCCTCGCAGCATCTCCATGGCCTCCTCTGCCCTCGCTCCAACAGCTCCACGTCCCTCCTGTGCTGCTGCCCCAGAGCTGGATCAGGACTGCAGGGGGGTCTCCCCAGCGCACAGCAGAGGGGCAGGATCCCCTCCCTTGACCTGGTGATGTAGGATATAGAGAGCAGGATGGGGATTGCTGTTAGACTCTCACCTCAGGAACAGTAACTGAAATAAAAATAAGATAAGGTAGTCAGCTACAAATTAACTACTACCTGGTTACTATGGCAGGTAATCACGGGACCATAGAAACAATAATGTGCGTGTTCTGTGGCTAATGCTGTAGCTACCACCTTTAAATTGGGTCAGTAAGAGTGAGGAGGAGCAGAGTCTGCTGCAGCCTGAATGCATTGAGTGCTTGTCAGGATGTGCCTGTGGAAGGTGTGTAAAGGACGAATTGGGAGGCATGCAGGGGATGCTGCTGTTAATGTAGAGTATAGCATGTGTCATAGAATCATAGAATAGTTGGGGTTGGAAAGGACCTTAAGATCATCCAGTTCCAACCCCCCTGCCATGGGGGGGTTGGACACCTCCTGCTGTACATGGAACTACCATTGTACACCTCCACTGGACATGGAGCTGTTGGAGCAAGTCCAGAGGAGGCCGTGAGGATGCTCAGGGGACTGGAGCACCTCCCGTATGAAGATAGGATGAGAAAGTTGGGGCTGTTCAGCCTGGAGAAGAGAAGGCTGTGTGGAGACCTCAGAGCAGCCTTCCAGTATCTGAAGGGGGCTATAGGGATGCTGGAGAGGGACTCTTCATTAGGGACTGTAGTGATAGGACAAGGGGTAACGGGTTCAAACTTAAACAGGGGAAGTTTAGATTGGATATGAGGAAGAAATTCTTTCCTGTGAGGGTGCTGAGGCACTGGCATGAGTTGCCCAGGGAAGTTGTGAATGCCCCATCGCTAGCGGTGTTCAAGGCCAGGTTGGAGAGAGCCTTGGGTGGCATGGTTTAGTGGGAGGTGTCCCTGCCCATGGCAAAGGGGTTGGAACTGGATGAGCTTAAGGTCCTTTCCAACCCTGACTATTCTATGATTCTATGATAGGTTGTGCTGGGCCGTACCGTCCCTCCAACAGGTATCAGGGTGGTTGAAGTCCCCCATGAGAACAAAGGCCTGCAAGCGTGAGGCTGTGCCTTTCTGTCTATAGAGTGCTTCATCCACAGAGTCCTCTTGGTCAGGTGGTCTGTAACAGATCCCCACAATAATGTGTCCCATTGCTGTTCTCCCTTTAACCCTGACCCACAAACTCTCTGTGTGTCCTTATTATACAAACAAAAAGATCCCCAAATAGGAAATATTCCCAATAGTCTTGTGCTGCCTAAATTATATCCAGGTGTTTTACCTAACAGGACTGAAATACTTCTGAAATCCATTGTACCTGTGTCTTGTCTTGCATTTTAGTGAGAATGAAATTGCTTTATTCAAATGATTTAAATATATCCTGTGAGATCCTGAGCATTAGTATTTAAATCCATATTTTTGATGGGGATGAAAAGCAGGTGCACGATCTGGCTTTTCCACAGGAATTTCATCTGTTCCCATTGCTGGTGAATGATTTCAGTTACTGCCTCTGTCCCAAATCTCATTCACGTCTGGTGATAGAAATGAAAATACCTCAAGGACTGCAGTGGCCGTTCTGTATAAGCTCACTGAGAAGCTAAATGACACCCATTTACTTTCTGCTTCCCTTCCATGCCACAAGAGAAAGTTTTCCATTCTTTCTATCACTGCTGTTGTTTCAGTGGATGTTGCAGTGGGTCGGGGATGTACAAAGGGCTGAAACTTCAGCCCATCGATGTCCGGAACCACCAGGATTTTCATTTAACAGATATCTTTATTACTAAAGCATGGATCTTTGTATCATTAATCTGATTCTTGGGTCTCTTAGGGAATAGGCTAAAAGGCAGCTCTTTACGTCAGCCAGGAACACTTTACAGAAGGTTAATTATAATTTTGTAGATAATCCTTTATTCTGATGCCAGCTCTCCCGGACAGAATTCGATATTCCTACCCAGGGGTTGAAATACAGCAGCGTCACGTCCTGATACGCTTTTATTTTGTTTATTATGTGCCTCGATTGGCAAATGGCAGCCTGAATCCCAGATTAGTTTTTATTGGAAAGGACCTTAAAGCTCATCTAGTTCCAACCCCTGCCATGGGCAGGGACACCTTCCACTAGAGCAGCTTGCTCCAAGCCCCATCCAACCTGGCCTCAGATACTTCCAAGTATTCATGTTCACGAAGAGATGACCTTATGAGTTGTTCAATGGAGTGAATTCTGTCCTGTTCCTATGAGATTCTGTGTTGCTTGAAGAATCCTTGAGTGCTCTCAAATTGCTTTCCCTGTCTGCTATGGTCTGTCATTATGTCTTTGTTGGGCAAACAATTTATATACTTTTCAGACTGACATGATCTTGTTGCCGGCATATATAGTAAAGTTTAATGCAAACAAATCAGGAACAATAGCAAATGATTGCATATTTCTCTGGGTTAGCAATAATGAGAACTAATTCAGGGTATTTATTTGGTTTGGAGAATGAATTATGATTTATTCCTTTTTCTTGATGCGGATTCTCTATTGGGAGCAATTCCTTAATGTTCCTTCATTAAGCAATCTTTCTTACTATAGGCATAGGGAGAATGCTTAAGACACCTAAAACCCCATTCACACAGAAAAGGATTTTTGTGTTATTTGTAGTGCTTTAGAAGAGAGCGCATTGGGAGTTTTAACCTTTAAATATATATGTTTTGTGCCTTTGTGATATTTAAATTGAAGGAGTAGTCTTCCTTTTCGCCTTACCTAGGCTTTAGAAGAGTTTGTGAGACATTTAAATGGAAACCTGATCGGATTCCTGTGCCTTTTCCATGTTCTGTGCTTATGCATGTGCCAAATGAGGTGCCAGCACCCAGGTACTGCTGCTGTAAGACATAAATAGCGCGTTCTCTGTTGTGTTCTGCCAAGGTGGGTAGTGTATGCAGAGAAAACATCCTTCTTGCTGGGGGGCTGGAAGCAGCAGGGGCTGGTAAAGAAACACAAATGCTTCCCAATAAACCAGCTGTGTTTTCAAAGGAGTATTTCTTCAGGTGGAAATTTCCATTCCGCCTTGCAGTGTGCTGTGTTTGCGTGCTCGGACTTTCAAGTCCCTTTGTGAAATGGCACAAGTTATTCAAACACTGACAGCAGCAGGAGTAGTTCCTCTTTAATCATCGGAAATCAGTAGGTTTACCTTGTGGTGAGACTGAAAACTTGAAGCCGAACAGCATTAACTTTGGCAGGTATTATTCTTGCCTAAGGTCTCATTCTGCTGGAATCCTATAACATGTTTTAGTAGGAGCTGTTCAGGTTTAGAGTGAGGAATGTGGCTGCTGTAGCAATGTTAGGATGTGGCGTCTTCAATGAAGCTTTTCTTGGTTTTATTTTCAGCAGGCAGGCTCATTGTCCTCAGCGCTGACATTGATTTACTGGCACAGAATTATAGAACCATGGAATGGTTTGGGTTGGAAGGGACCTTAAAGCTCCTCCAGCTCCAACCCCTGCCACGGGGCAGGGACACCTTCCACTGGAGCAGCTTGCTCCAAGCCCGTGTGCCTTGAACACTGCCAGACACGGGGCAGCCACAGCTTCTCTGGGCACCCTGTGCCAGCGCCTCAGCACCCTCACAGGGAATATCTTCCCTGAAGTTCTTCCCAGTGACAGGGGGTTGGAACTGGATAAGGTTTAAGGTCCCTTCCAACACAAACCAGTCTGGGGTTCTACGTGTCAGGCATTCAGCTGATTGATTCAGAACTAAAGGGGTAAAGGGGAGAAGCCAGCAGCAAATAAGGTGCTGTGGGTTTTGCCCTTTTCTAACTGATCTGAAGAATAATTGGTTCTAACCACGCTGATACTGTGTCAAGGGGGGTGGCCAGGCCCAGCTTACCGAATCGCGTTCAGTCACAAGGCATTTGCCATCATCGATGTGCCAGGTTTGTGCACTGACATTTAAGGGCTGTCACTTGCTCATCACTTTAAGAACAGTGATGGGGAGGGGGAAATTGTAAATCTGATAATAGGAAAGCAACCGTTGTGTCAAGAAAGTGTTTGAAATTCTGCAGTTTAATTATTGCCTTGTGCCATGAACGACACAGGTGGGAGTCATGAGCTCAAAAATAACCCCCAAAAAACAACCCACCCCCAATACAACCTCTTCTTCACGTCTGATTTGAAAACAGGTAATAGTGAAATTGCAGTAGTACTCAGTATTGTTAAAATGAGATCATGGCAGCATAAGAAGAAGATTGACCAGAATAATCTTCTTCCCAGGAAGGATCAACAAGTAACAGAAAAGGGGAGATCATTTGAAATTCAAATGGTGATGTAAAATCACATGCAAGGGTTGAGATGGAAGCAAATATTATGGGCAAAAAGAAATACTGTGAAGCCCAACTGATGACATTTCTGACTGACTGAGGTTACTTATCTGCACTCAGAATCTGTTACCCAGTTATTAACCTTGGTAATGATTTGGAGAAGTGAAAGGTTAGTTGATTTGTATTTGTAAATGGGGAAAATAGTATGTAGAACAGGCTGAAGTTACAGTGGGTATCTCTATGCTGGGCTGCATCAAAAGGAGCGTGCCCAGCAGGTCGAAGGAGGTGATCCTGCCCCTCTACTCTGCTCTCGGGAGACCTCACTTGGAGTATTGTGTGCAGTTCTGGTGTCCTCAACATCAAAAGGACATGGAACTGTTGGAACAAGGCCAGAGGAGACCACGAGGATGATCAGGGACTGGAGCACCTCCCATATGAAGATAGGCTGAGGAAGTTGGGGCTGTTCAGCCTGGAGAAGAGAAGGCTGTGTGGAGACCTCATAGCAGCCTTCCAGCGTCTGAAGGGGGCCTATAATGATGCTGGGGAGGGACTCTTCATTAGGGACTGTAGTGATAGGACAAGGGGTAATGGGTTCAAACTGAAACAGGGGAAGTTTAGATTGGATATGAGGAAGAAATTCTTTCCTGTGAGGGTGGTGAGGCACTGGAATGGGTTGCCCAGGGAAGTTGTGAATGCTCCATCGCTGGCGGTGTTCAAGGCCAGGTTGGCCACAGGGGCTTGAAGCAAGCTGCTCTGGTGGAAGGTGTTGGAAGGGAGTTGAAACTGGGTGATCTTAAGGTCCTTTCCAACACAAACCATTCAAGGGTTCTGTTTTTATAAAGAACAGGCTTAAATTATGGGATATAGAGCTGGTTTAAATTGCACCTTTCAGGAAGAAATGACCACAGTCCTTTCCTAGACCTTGCAGGGATTACTGAGTGTCCATATAGCTGGGAACATCACTTGCTTGGTCTTTGCTGCATGAAGCAGAGACTTTGAGAAACTACAGAAAAATAAACCCATCTCAGAGTCAACCAAGGAGCCTTTGCAAGTGCTGAGTAACTTTTTTAATAACCGAAGACCATTAAACTACAGTAAGACTATTAAAATACAATGAGGAAATGAGGTTGTGTCCCAGTCCACCCTCCTGTACTGTACTGCTGAGCACTGGGCTTGGTGCAGATTCCCCTTAGGAGGGAGGCGGTGACTCAGCTGTTCCCAGCGAGCAGGGAGAGGCGAGAGCGATGCTTTCTGCAGCATTGTTGTAACCATGACACTAAGGACGTCATCCCGGGAAAATAGCAGTTGGAACATTTGTGGAACAAAGCTGAAGCGGCTCCGCTTTGCCGTGCGAGGGGCCTTAGCGGAGCGGTACCATATGCACGCTGTTCATTTCCATATAGATTAACTCTCGGCTCTCAGCTACTTTCCGTCTTTAACAACATGCTAAGAATGTAAAATGTAAAACCATGCCAGGGATGTAGGGACAGGCCAAGGGGAATGGCTTTAACCTGTCGGAGGGGAGACTGAGATGAGCTCTTGGGCAGAAGCTGTTCCCTGTGAGGGTGCTGAGGCGCTGTCAGAGGGTGCCCAGAGAAGCTGTGGCTGCCCCGTGTCTGGCAGTGTTCAAGGCCAGGTTGGACACAGGGGCTTGGAGCAAGCTGCTCCAGTGGAAGGTGTCCCTGCAATGGCAGGGGTTGGAACTGGATGGGCTGCACGGTCCCTTCCAACACAAACCATTCCATGATTCGGTGAAGTGATTGGAATTGCAAAGCAATCCACATGCTCAGGGAATGATTTTAGTTTTCACAAAGGGGATTTTTTCCCTTGTTAAGAACCACTGTGCATGAGTTGGATCCTCTGAGAGCTCCCTGGGGCAATGGGAGCGGGAGGTGGTGGGATGGAGACCAAGCAGGTGTCTTCTCGCCATTGCTTTGAGTGGAACTCTGCTGATTCAACAGCCTTGCACTTCTTTGGTCCTACCCTCGCTGAATAAAAGTGATGGAAGCCAGAGCTGGCTGTGCTGTAATGGAGAAACATTGGTGTGCTGGGAATGCCATTAAAGGGATTTTTATAGCTGTGCTGAACCCAGGGTGAACCTGTAAATAATAACACTGCAGAAGGGAGGGCAGCTGATGTAAAAACAGCCTAAAGGGAAAAGAAGGGGATGAAGTAATGCCAGTGAGGAGGAAAACGCAGTGAGGGGAAGGACAAAAGGGATGGGAGCTGGAGGAGGAGCGAGGAAGGAGGGAGACAAAGCAGGGCAGGGGGTCAGC
The DNA here is from genome assembly GCA_017639245.1 of Myiopsitta monachus. Lineage (NCBI taxonomy): Eukaryota > Metazoa > Chordata > Aves > Psittaciformes > Psittacidae > Myiopsitta > Myiopsitta monachus. Next base: position 62,961,865 of record CM029923.1, read on the forward strand.
AGAGCTGACGTCAAGCACAGCACCGCTGCAGCTGCCTGCACCAGGCTTGTACCTTCTCTTTCCCCATCCTGTCAGTGTTTCACGCTGCAGCAGGTTTAACATATGGTTTTGTGTCTAAAAGCTGGGTAGGGGGTAGAAACACTGTTCTGAATGAGCATCTGAAAGAGCCGTCCTCTCTTGAGTTGTGCCATGCAAGAGAAATCCCCTTTGTGAAAACTACAATGGTTCCTTGAGCCTGTGGGTTGGGTTGCAGTTCCAATCTTAATTCATAGACTTAGGTCATAGAATCCCAGCCTGGTTTGTGTTGGAAGGGACCTTAAAGCTCCTCCGGTTCCAGCCCCTGCCATGGGCAGGGACACCTTCCACCAGAGCAGCTTGCTCCAAGCCCCTGTGTCCAACCTGGCCTTGAACACTGCCAGACACGGGGCAGCCACAGCTTCTCTGGGCACCCTGTGCCAGCGCCTCAGCACCCTCACAGGGAACAGCTTCTGCCCAAGAGCTCATCTCAGTCTCCCCTCCGACAGGTTAAAGCCATTCCCCTTGGCCTGTCACTACTTGCTGTTGTAAAAACTCCCTCTTCAGATTTCTTGTCAGCCTCCTTAGGTGTTAGAAGACTGTTACAAGTTGTACCAAGAACTGTCAGTTCTGTTCCAGTTTCCCCTGGAGTGGTATGAAAAATGAATGGGATTATAAGGGAATTGTCACATTTGTAATGACGGAAAAGCAAATCCTTCTATGTTTGTAATGGACTTGTTTGACAGGAGCTGGTATGCAGCGAGGCATGAGAACGAAAAGGATCCTATGAGAATTATAAAGGAATCTCAGGAGTGCTTTCCGGCTGATAGTGCTTCCTGGGAGATTTGCAGGATCTGCAGCCCTCTTACAAGGAATGTTTTGGGGTTTTCCCTGAAAATTGGAAGTTTAGTGATAATTAACGCAATCCATGAACAGGGAGATGAATTGCTATTTGGGACATTTGGTCTCTTAAAGAACTAGTTATTTATGTTCATAGATAGATACTATTGATAGAGCTCTTTCCTGTTGTGAGTAAATAGATAGTAAAGTTCATGTCAAACGTTTTTGTCTCTGCTACGTTGGGAGAGAAAAATGAGCTACAATTTTGGAATAATTTTCACTCCTTTTGTACTATTTGGAGAAGTTGAGGAGAAATTTATAGATATCGGGGCAAAAACTGAGCAGAAATGCTAAAGAAATCAGGACTTCTCTTAGTTGCTGGCAGCTTTTCAAGTCTAGAAGCTGAATATTGCTTTCATATTGAAAGTTCAGGGCTGTGAATTGACTTGCACCCTCTTTAAAGCTAAAAGTGCATTTTTCTTCCATCGAACGTATGTTGGGAAATGCAGTAATCATAAAGGAGTTTTATACCTTGTTCATGAGGCTGCTCTGAGTGATTCTTGCAGCTGAAAGAAGCTTTTAGGTAAGTTTTCCTTGAGGGCTTCCATATTATCTCCAATAGATCAAAGTCCATCTCGCTGCCTCTTTGTGGAGTGGTAGTTCTGAGTCATCTTCATCTTTAGCTTACTCATACTTAATATTGAACCATTCTTCAAAGGAAGGAGCTCTGCAGAAACTTTCCACTCCTGGCAACTCCCCCAACAAAGCTTTAAGTCAATAAATTCAACACCAAATAATTGGCATAAAAGGAAGCAAGATGTTATGTGGCTTTATTTGAGGAGAAAGGTAAATCCCTTTAACAGCACAACAGGACAGCATTGCCAAAAACGATCGATCAGCTGCATCAAAGGCACTGCCTGTGCTCTTGTTGTGTGTCCTCGGGTCAAAGTTTCCTCTATCCGTAAATTGTCTTCGCTATAAATCGTTGATGAGTTTTCCATCAACTCCCCCTGCAAAGTCCTGAAGGTGATTTGGAATGAACTGCAGGGAGGAAGCAGGAAGGGGAGCCAGGAGGCATGAGCTCACTGAGCATCTTTCTGAAGAGCAAACAAAGTGGCTACTACATTGATTCTCTTTTGTGGGTTGCCCCTAACACATCCTGGCATTTGTATTCTGTGTTATTGTCCATACCAATTACTTCCAGGCCTGTTGCAAGCCAGCAGGAGACTGTTAAGAGTAAGCAGCATCCTCAGTGCAACTTAAATGTGTGTTAAGTCTCTGTGTCGAACAGCAGGACATAAAATGACAGAAGTGCCTTGGTGACCTCTTGGTCATCAGCATGGGAAGCAAAGGCAAACCCCAGGAGTTTTTTGAGCTGCCACCATTGTCTTATAGAATCAATGAATGTTTAAGATTGGAAGGGACCTTAAAGCTCATTCAGTTCCAACCCTCCTGCCATGGGCAGGGACCCCTTCCACTGGAGCAGCTTGCTCCAAGCCCCTGTGTCCAACCTGGCCTTGAACACTGCCAGACACGGGGCAGCCACAGCTTCTCTGGGCACCCTGTGCCAGCGCCTCAGCACCCTCACAGGGAACAGCTTCTGCCTAAGAGCTCATCTCAGTCTCCCCTCGGGCAGGTTAAAGCCATTCCCTTGGCCTGTCCCTACAGGCTCTTGGCCAAAGTATCTTGATTAGATTCAGTATTTAATAGATAGCAGCTCCTCATTTAGCTTTTGGAGGAACACCTTGGGTTGGAAGTCTCTCTTATTTTCCATCAGTGCTGCTTATTCCCAGTCTGCCCTTTCAAATAGGACAAATTCATCACGAAAATATAATGTATATTTTAGGTTGTCACACGTTTCCCATGAGTTGGTGCACGGCAACAAAGTCAGTGATGCTCACCTTGCTCTACATGATGCACTATCATCCTGCCGACCCTTTTCCCAACAAATGATATTTCAATGGGATAAGAATTTATTATTGTTATGTATGTGTATACAGCTGTAAGCTGTTTGTCATAAACCCTTAAATGTCAGTGCTGCGTGGCTGTCAGCGTGATACACGTATTCAGCCATATTTCTCCTCGTGTTTCTGGTAGCTACGGCTTTAAAAAGGAGCTATATTTATTCAAACTCACTTCCCCAGGATATATGAAGTGTGATTTGTACTATTCCATCTGCTACCTGTGGAGGAGGAGGAGAAATGCGCTTTAATAATGGGAACTTTCAGAAGACAAGCATATGTAGTTAGGAATTCAGAAGTGAAGAGCCTACGTTTAGAATGAAATGACACCCCTGAAGGACACCTGCTTGTTTGTGTAGCCCCATAGCCCAGAAGGGTCTACTAAACATTTAAGGGGCAATTTTGCTGTCATTAAATGCCTTTGACATCAGTGGGAGCAGGATCAGGCGCATACAGGTGGATAAAATATGACTCATTTAATTTGGTACCTTTTCCATATATAAGGAATACCACAGTGGAATTACTGTGGTATTTTAATGGTGCTTTTTATATTTTTAACCTGGTCAAACCTTTATTTTTAGGGATTTGTGCACCGTGTTCTGACCCATAGGCACTAAAAGAACTAAACTTCAGTGTTTCAGTCTAATTCTTGGAGTATTTAAATGACTTTTGAAAGGAACATTGCCATAAATAATGCAAGTACTAGAATTTACTTGGTTAAATATAGCTTTTGCATTTCTATATACGTGAAAATGGTGTTTTATATATGTGGAATAAGTGGTTTCATTGCTTCGATACGTGTAGCATTTATACAGACATTTATGGAGAAGTTTCTGATTGCCAGCCATGGGACTTAGTAGTTCCCTTCTTTGTGCCTATGGGAAGAAGAGTTCCCTCCTAGAGAAGTCAGTAGAGTTAGAGGGCATAAGCAGGGTACTTCTTACATGTAAGGGTGTGTGTATAAACATATTTACGTGTTATATATATAACACTTATAAAATACTGAACTGACAAACACCTCAAATCCTTCCCCTCTGCCCCACAAGCAGGTTGCAGCCATTGCAGCAAACTGGCTCTCCATCCCAGCAGCCATAGAGAAGACAGTTTCTGTGCAGCTTTAGTGATCATCTCCAGAGAAAGGCTCATAAAATGTGCATGAAGCTAAACACAGAACTGACTGACAGTTTTCCCTCTGCCCACATTTGGCTCTTCGGTCTGCACGTTGTGTTCTGCGCACGGCAGGCAAGGTTCGGGAGGGTCAGCCCTTACAGCAGGCTACACGTCATGCGGCGCTGGGTGATGTATTGGACTTGGCAGCTCCGTGTCTTCAGGGGCTCCTTGGCAGCTTCATTGTTGAAGTAGGTGAGCTGTTGTTAAAGCAGGATTAGCCTTTTGTGCGCCTTCAGGAGTTGCCCCCTTGAAGTTTCCCTTGCTTTTGCATTGTTACAGATTGCCTATTGATTTAAAACATCCATCAGCATTTTAGAGTGATGTAAAATGCAAAGCAACTGGCTCCCTGCTTGAGCCATCGGGTCAAGTGGATCCTTGGACTGCCCTACCAGCACCTGGGGAGGTGGCACTGCAGGCTCTGTAGGCTCATATATGTGTCAGTGTCATGGATTTTCTTCTAAAGGGCCTTAGTCAGAGGTAGGCAGCCTGTCATTTGTGCAGTCTGTGGTTCAGAGGGCATGGGAATGCTGTCGAGTGTTCCCTCCTGTCCCTCTGCTCTCTGGCTGACGACTGAGAGCTGCCGCCACCACCGGTGATGCCTCTAGTGATCCCTGGCGTGAGCTCAGTTTAGCGAAGAGTTCACACCTCTGGGCTAGTTTGGGGAATTCTGTGGGATGCAGACAATATATGAACAAATAGATCCTGATTATTCTTCTCCCCATCAAATGCGCTTTGGTTCTTCTCTTTTGTCTGTGATTGAAAAAAGAAAAATTCAAATGCAATTTTTAGGCTTTGGTTTCTGTGCCATCCTTCCCTAACAGCAATGGGCTGAGCTCTTTTGAGAGCTTTGGCATTGTGAAAGCAAATCAAGAATCATAGAATTCTAGAATGGTTTGGTCTGGAAAGGACCTTAAAGCACCCCCAGCTCCAACCCCTGCCACAAACAGGGACACCTTCCACTGGAGCAGCTTCCTCCAAGCCCCTGTGTCCAACCTGGCCTTGAGCACTGCCAGACACGGGGCAGCCACAGCTTCTTTGGGCACCCCCTGACAGCGCCTCAGCACCCTCACAGGGAACAGCTTCTGCCTAAGAGCTCATCTCAGTCTCCCCTCTGGCAGGTTAAAGCCATTCTCCTGTCCTGTCCCTACAGGCCCTTGGCCAAAGCCCCTCTCCAGGTTCCCTGCAGCCCCTTCAGGCACTGGAGCTGCTCTAAGGTCTCCCCTTCAGGAGCCTTCTCTTCTCCAGGCTGAGCCAGCACATGCTAATGAACATAACCTTTGGCTGGTGACTTTCTATTCCTGGTTTTGCTTGTTTCAGTGCAGCAGACCTGCTGCACAGCTGGAGCAGGGAGCTCAGCCAAGTGCCACATCCTCCATTATTGTAGATGTTTTAACCAGAAGATGAATGTATCCAGTTAAAACAGGTAGAGAAGGATCCAACCGAGGTTGAGTCTCATTGCCGCTGTACTTTCACGGCAGAGGTTTGTGAGGCTCATGCTGCTGTGGGAACGGCACTTGTGTGATGCTTTTTAATCCACTGTAATCAAGTACACAATCAACATAATTAATTTCTATACTGTTGCTCTCCTTGGTTCAGACAAAGTATCAGAAATTGCTAAATTGGTCCTAATTGAGGGGGTAGATTTTCCTTAAGTATTCCAGGTAATTTCCTCTCTGGCAGGCTGCTAATTGCTGATCTTTATATTGATGAAGTTTGCTTTACCTGATGTTACCTTTACCCGGCTACTTTGACATTTAACTAGATGGAAATACTGCTTTTTGCTGAAATACCCATGAGAAGCATGAAGTTCTCATTGTCCCTTTACTATATTTTATTGGTTTAGTTGAATGCTAAACAACATTGAAACGGTCATTTCTGGAAGTTAAGGACTCGGGGCTGTTCTCTGTGGTGCCCCATGGGTGATACCCAGCATTGCTGCACATCACCTGGATGATCAGGTTGGGTGCGGGTTCAACATGGAAATAAACCCCTCCGGGCTCCCAACTCTTTGTTTATTTTATGTCACAAATGGCTCATTCCTTTGTCCCTGATATTCTGGCATTGTTCCTGTTCACATCAGCAGGGTGCCAGGATAAGAAAGGAATCATAGAATCACGGAATCAGAGTGGGTTGGGTTGGACAATCCCCTGCCAGCGCCTCACCACCCTCACAGGGAAGAGCTTTGTCCTTAAATCTCCCCTGTTTCAGTTTAAACCTATCACTCCTTGTCCTATCACTACAGTCCCTGATGAAGAGTTCCTCCCCAGCATCCCTGTATCCCTGTAAATCCTTTAGATTTTGGAAGGCTGCTCTAAGCTCTCCCCTTAAGGAGCCTTCTCTTCTCCAGGCTGAACAAGCCCGGCTCTTTCAGCCTGTCTTCCCACAGGCTGGTCATCTTCTTGGTCTCCTCTGGACTTACTTCAACAGCTCCTTATGTTGAGGACACCAGAACTCAGGGAAGGAGTGCTGGAGGGTAGCAGTGATGCCAGAGCATCCTACTCTTCCATGCCCCTGCGGTCAGTAAGCTCAGAGGGCTCTCAGGTTTGTTTTTCTTGGCTTGCTGAACTTGGCTGCGCAGGGTTGAGCCCAGCAGTGGCGAGAACAGACATTGATTGCATCCTCCTCCTCAGATTGGCCACCAGACTTCACCTACAGTGTGAACTCCAGCTGGGTTAATCAAGCCCACATGCCTCTGTTCTTTCCTTTAAGCCAAAGGAGTGTTCTCTGCTGTCACTGTGGCAGACACAGTCTGTGTTTCCCAAGTTGTTTTGGGTTTGCTTTTATACTCAAAAAGGGGATTATTATAGTTGCAATTACCATGGAAGCAATTACCATAAAGTATTTAGCGACCAAGATAGATTAGTAAGCACAAAAGGATAGAGGTTGTCTCTATGGAAACATGGACATTCGGAGCTATTTTTTTTTCCTTAAGAGCATAACTGTTGTTTCTTTCCCTTGAGCAAGTTTCCAGTCCAGTTTAAAATCAGTGTGGTTTTAATGAAAATTGCTTATGTAGTTCACTAGAAGTTGAGGTCCCTTCCAACCTCTCTGTTCTGTGGTTCAATACTGTGGGTTAATATCACTTATTTTCTGTTCATCTCAAGAAACAGCTTTGAAATGGACTTTATTTTAAAGAAAAATAAAGGACTTTATTTTGTAATAAAATAAATTTTGTATTAAAAAGTAGCTGAAATATATCATTAATTGCTAAGGAAAAACAGGTCAACAGAACAGGCCATTTGGTTCTGGGAGGTTGTGTTTAGTAGGGTTCTGTGTTAGTGGATGAACAAAGGAGTAACTAACCTGTTTCAGTTGTGAGGGGCAAAGAGAGTTGGGCATTTGGTCATGCCAACACTGTCAGCAGTTGGTCCTTCCAGCTCCTGCTGTTAGAGCCAGGGGAGCATTTGTATCCACTTCTCACATAGAAAATGGAATTCAGATGCTCCATCACTCAGAAGCTCACCCTCCTTCATTTCCTAGCAGCTGATCCGATTCCTGCCTGTGGCTGCAGTGACGTGTGTTCCTTGAGATTGGGGTTTGGCACCACAGGGAGTCTGAGCATTTTGCCGTGTGGTCGCTCCTGTCAAGTACTATCTTGTTCAGTAAGAGCTGAAGTTAGACTCTGCCTTCTAAGATCAAATATAGAGTTACTCATGTAGAGAATATGCAACGCTTCAATAGCTGGAGAATTTTTTCATAGCTTCTTAAATTCCTCTAGTGAAATGAAATGGGAATGGGGTCCTTTGTCATTTCATAAATGGGTTTGTTGCTCAAACCTCTAATGGCAGTGTTTAGTTCTTTAAGCAAAGAGCAGATTCATTAAGCTGCAATCTGTGGATCCTTAAATGCTTGTATTTTGGCTTTATATTTTATTGTTAGTTTTTGCCAGTGCTGGAACTCTCTGGCACTGCCAACCCCAACCGTTCTATGAAACACTCCCAGGCCGGTTTCCCATTCCTGTGCCTTGGACAAAGCCATGAGTTAGTAGTGCTCATCCAGTCTGGTTTACACAGAATCACAGAAAGGTTGGGCCCATCCGACCTGGCCTTGAACACTGCCAGACACGGGGCAGCCACAGCTTCTCTGGGCACCCTGTGCCAGCGCCTCAGCACCCTCACAGGGACCAGCTTCTGCCTAAGAGCTCATCTCAGTCTCCCCTCTGGCAGTTAAAGCCATTCCCCTGTCCTGTCCCTACATCCCTTATCCAAAGCCCCTCTCCAGGTTTCCTGCAGCCCCTTCAGGCACTGGAGCTGCTCTCAGGTCTCCCCTTCAGGAGCCTTCTCTTCTCCAGGCTGCCCCAGCCCAGCTCTCTCAGCCTGGCTCCAGAGCAGAGTTGCTCCAGCCCTCGCAGCAGCTCCATGGCCTCCTCTGGACTCATTCCAACAGCTCCAGTTTTCGTTGTCAGATAATGAGATCTAATGTAAAAATGTGTGCTAAAGTGAGATGTCCTCATTGCTGTCATGTCCTGCAGTTTTCGTGTTCCCAACTGCCAAACAGTTTTGGTCAGACCAGCCCAGATGCAGAGGAGGTAGAAGAGGCTGACAGTAAAAATGGGCATGAGCAGCTCCGTGATGCCAGTGCTGTGGAGATTGGCTTTGCTGGAGTTGCCCCTTCTGTTATCTCTAATTAATACAAGTTTCCTGGAGCAGGGATCATCTTCCCCAGTAAGTTTGTACCACACCAGAAAACAACAACAGCTTGTTTCACAGATTGAGTGAAACAACAACAGAATTCGGGTTTCTTGTGCATTAGCACAACCCTGCAGAGGGTGCAGGACTTAGCATTTATCTACTCCATCATGCTGCTTTCTCATAAGTACTATATTCATTCATAAAATATAAGAGAAGGGGGTTCTGTTTGAAGATAGTAATCTAGTATAAGCATGTTTTTCTGTGTACTAAGAGCTATAATTTAAATGCTCATTTCATCCTATGCTTATACAGAGTGGAGCCTTCATTACAAACAGTGTAATTAAAGGTTATTTAGCTCTGGGTCAGATTTTATACAAATCGCCTGTTTCAGTAGCTCAAGTGGTTGGTGATGCTTCTTACCACAAAGAATTGCTTGAATTGATTCTTCCTGTTAGTTGTATAGGTTTCCAAACTCAACAGCCATATGTAATCCTGATGCCCTTTCAAGGGAAGTGGAGCTTTTAAAAATCTATAATAAAAACTTAAAGGTGTATACATAGCACCTTTCTTTGTGAGAAATTCCATGTGTCATCCCTGTGTGAGTGACTGCAATTTCACAGCCTGAAACTCTTTAGCACAAAACACAGAGAAGGAGCAAGTCTCCAGACCTTAGGGAATTACTATTGGATGCTAATCAGGTTTTGATCAAATGAATTATAGTGTGGGCAACACTTCCTGTATCCTGAGGGAAAATGAGCACTGAGGACACCAGGACCGCCAAATATTAGAAAACTTGTTTCAGTTTTTGAATGTACTTTATGTGCAAATGAGATTATAAATAAGCAGGCTGCAGTTTGAACACTGGTTTCATGGAAATTCATGGCATTATTAGGCAGAGCTGCTTTGTGGAAGTGCAGGAACGGGTGCTGGAGCCAAGGAAAAGCGTGATGGAATCATTTGTTGCCTTTGGACAGGCACATGGATTCACATAATAATCTTTATTTTCATTTCCTTATTTTAATGCATTCAAAGTAATAGCTCATTTTTCTAACGTGAATGGGTAGTCTAGTGCTTGATGTTATTTGTCAGGAGATAAATACTTCATAGAGCCTTCTGTGGCAAAAACTTGTTAGATCCCCAAACTCCAACCTATGTTGCACAGGCAAATAGAACTCAAGAAGTTTAGAACCCAGATCTCTTGATATAAACCAGCTTCATTATTGCTGGAATTTTTATTTTGGCTTCTAACATGTGAGGGCATGTCAAGAGGAGCATTTCAAGAAAGGTAAATTCATAGGATCACAGACTGGTGTGGGTTGAAAGGGACCTTAAAGCTCATTTAGTGTGAGCTAGATGAAGAAGCTGTGGCTGCCCCATCCCTGGCACTGTTCAAGGCCAGGTTGGGCAGGGCTTGGAGCAACCATGCTCTAGTGGAAGGTGTCATGGGGGTTGGAATTGGATGATCTTAAAGTCCTTTCCAACACAAACCATTCTGTGATAGCATATCTCCTGCCTGGCCGGGTGGGAGCTGTTGTTTCTTCTTCCATCTGTTGGGTTGCCCAACCCAACTTCATATGGATTCTGAGATATTTAGTAGACCTGACGTGCATGGTGTTAGGCATGTCCGGATGGCTAGTGTCTCATTGCAGAAGCCTGGATCCCAGCAGTCTCCCAAGGGGAATTTACCTCCCCTTATAGAATCATAGAATAGTTTGGGTTGGAAGGGACCTTAAGGCTCATTCAGTTCCAACCCCTGCCATGGGCAGGGAACACCTTCCACTGGAGCAGCTTGCTCCAAGCCCCTGTGTCCAACCTGGCCTTGAACACTGCCAGACACGGGGCAGCCACAGCTTCTCTGGGCACCCCCTGACAGCGCCTCAGCACCCTCACAGGGAAGCACTTCTTGTTTGTTTTCAGTTTCCCAGAGTTTTCAGGTTTGGAAAAGGACCAAACTGGGCAGGGTGGCACTTGTGTTTGTTCAGGCTCCTGCCAGATGGGGACTCACACCCTCATTCTGTTCACATCCCATCTCTTAGGAGCTGAAGCTTCCCAAGCAAAGGCACCAGAAGCCCTCTGGTACAAACCAGACCTTCAAAATGTCAACGTTCTTCCCATATGACCTGTGGTGACCAATCATTGTGGCTTTCTCATGTTAGGGTATCTAAATAACCATTTTAGAAGCCAGCTTTGAGCTGTTTCCCCATTCACTGCTTTAATCCATACTGTGGCTTTCAACGTATCAGCCTCAGATGTAGACAGGTGTATCCTTATAAATTAATAGTGCTCACTTCTCATTAATTACATGAGTGCCTCTTAATTGTAAAACCTGAAATTCCCCCTCCAAATATTACCTAGAAACTGATTTTTGTATTCAGCTAAATACTCTTAAAAGGTTATTTTTTAATGCAATTTCATTCATTTTCCAAAGTCTAATATTTAGTGATTCTTTCATATATCCCTTTTTAAACTCAAACATAATAGAATCCAGAGCTGACCTTACTGTCAGATGCTGTTTCCCATTCTGTTCTAAATGATGTTCGTGGTGTTTATATCTCCATTATTTGGAGCAGAACATGCACAAATACACCCTTATTCCTGTTTGCACTGTCACAAAACCATTTGCTTTCTGCGCTGTGTCTTGTCGTGGTCTGGTTCTCTTCATTAATACCAGAAATGTTAAATATTTGGTGTTATGTAAATAAGTACCTTGATAGCAGTACATTCAACACTTCGTTGATTACATTTCATGCTAATTGAAGAGAGCTTGGGGAAGAAATGTCAGTCTGAAGGGAAATAAGACCATTAAGGTAGGAAAAGTGGCATTTAAGGAAGAACACAGTGTCCTTGTCAGGTACAAAACAAGTGCAAGCTTCTAAGTTGTATGTAATTATTTTCTTCTCTTTTGAAGCCTGTCTCCATGCAATATGAGGTGATAACTTGGTTGGGAATTGCCTTGCCAGGATCCAGAACAAGGAATGTGCAGAGCTCCTCCTATCCTCAGGAATCAATCAGGTTGTTGAGCCAAAACAAGGATTTTTTCCTGTTTTGAAAAAAATTTTTCATCCCAAGGTGACATTTCTGCCTTTTAGACTCTGGTTTCATGAGTGAAATGCCACCATCTCTTTACAAGTGTCCTGAGAGGAGGATGGAGCCAGGAGGGGGCTGGGCTCTGCTCCCAAGGAACAAGGGATGGGACAAGAGGAAAACGGCCTCGAGCTGCACCAGGGCAGGGTTAGATGGAGCTGAGGAACAGTTCCTTCCCCAGAGGGTGCTCAGCATTGGAACTGCTGCCCAGGGCAGTGCTGCAGTCACCGTCCCTGCAGTGTTCACTCACTGTGGAGACGAGGCCTCAGTGCCATGGGTCAGTGGTGGCCTTGGCAGTGCTGGGGAGGGATTGGACTGGGTGAGCTGAAAGGTCTTTTCCAACCTGGTTGGACTCTATGGCTTTAAGCTGCCAGAGGGGAGACTGAGATGAGCTCTTAGGCAGAAGCTGTTCCCTGTGAGGGTGCTGAGGCGCTGTCAGGGGGTGCCCAGAGAAGCTGTGGCTGCCCCGTGTCTGGCAGTGTTCAAGGCCAGGTTGGACAGAGGGGCTTGGAGCAAGCTGCTCCGGTGGAAGGTGTCCCTCCGTTTGTGGCAGGGGTTGGAACTGGAGGAGGTTTGAGGTCCCTTCCAACCCAAACCATTCCTTAATTCTATGATAATTCTCTGATAAGACTGGGTGCCATTTTAACAGGACATGGTGGAGGCCTCAGAGGAGACAGCCCATAAATTTGCCATCTTCCATAACTCTTGTGATGTGAAGACTGATTCTAATGAACTTAGCTGTAAATCTGAAGTTTCTGTTAACATTTACCCAACCCTTGGCATCAGTCACCAATAACCTGTGTTTAATTTTGGAAATTGGAAAAGCAAGCGGAAGTTTCTTTATGGAGTAGAATGATCTGATCGAGCAAGAGAATGGGAGTAGAGATATGATACAGGAAGAAGCTGAATATGTAAGAGGGTGTGAAAGCCAAGAGGGGCGTACAGAAGAAGACAGAAGATACGTTAGTGTGTGGGCTGCCCGTAAATGTGTATTAGTAGGAGATAGAATGCTGTCGTCTGGGGCAGGGGTGGCAGGATGACAGTACAGGTATTTAAAACTGAAAGATGACATTTGTAGAGAGATTTTTATCCCAGACTCTTGTTTTAATATGCTGTTGGCATCAAAAAGGAGAGCTGATTATGTGTAGGCAGGAGAACCTGGGAAGTTTTGATAGGGACAGAGAACATGAAGTGCAGAACTCAGAGATGACCAGTGAAAATAATAGTGAGTCAAACAATATGGTTTCATGTTGTTCTTCCTAAACCTAGCTACACACCAGCTATGGAAACAACCCAAAAGGTTTTCTGCAGTGGGATTCAAGATTGCTTTGGGCTGATGGGTTGGTTCATGTTGAGTCAGGGAAGGGATCAGCCTTGGGAAGCAGGATGTTCCCACTGCGCATTTGTGCGGCTGGCGCCGGAGCTGTCGCGCTCGGCCCACGCTGCCACGGATGGGCAACCCATTCATGTGTTTGTTTCCTTCTGCTGTAGAAACAAGGGCAGCCAGAGCTGAACCTCTGCCCACCACAAGAGCTGGGGAGGAGAAGAAGAGCGCTAGAAAATCTTCGTTTGTTATTTATCATTCTGTCATTAACTTCTTTCAATATTGCATGTCAGATGTGGTGTGTGTCAGTAACTCCAGGCGCTCTCATCGTGTTTCTACTTTATGGTTATTCTGAAAGTCACCTGAACAGGGTCGCAGACAAATGACATCCTGAAATACACAGCCTCTTGAAGATGAAAGAAGTCTGAAGAAGTATTTAATGTAGTATTCGCAGTGGGAGCCTGCTCAGTTTCTTTAGCTGTGCCCGTAGTTTAGTGTGAGTTTTCTGCCTAATATTTTCTCATGTTCTATTTTATTTTTCTATTTTTATTTGCTTTTCTATTTTCTAATTGTCAGTTGCCTCAGGAAGTCTCTTCTCTGACTCCCCTCTGGAAGCTGATCCGGATAGTGCTTTTCCATCACTCGGCCTTCTTCCCATGTGTGCAATGCAAAGATGGCACCTGTGCCTGCCCGTCCTACTCCTTGTCCCAGCAGTGCATGAGATGACCATCTGAATTAACTTGTCCATAAATCACCTTCCTGAAATTAGAGACATCATTGTTTCACAGAATCTGTAGCCTTCCAGTACCTAGAGGTACTGAATGGACAGGAAACCTGGAGAGGGGCTTTGGCCAAGGGCCTGTAGGGACAGGCCAAGGGGAATGGCTTTAAGCTGCCAGAGGGGAGACTGAGATGAGCTCTTAGGCAGAAGCTGTTCCCTGTGAGGGTGCTGAGGCGCTGTCAGGGGGTGCCCAGAGAAGCTGTGGCTGCCTCGTGTCTGGCAGTGTTCAAGGCCAGGTTGGACACAGGGGCTTGGAGCAAGCTGCTCCAGTGGAAGGTGTACCTGCCCATGGCAGGGGCTGGAGCTGGAGGAGCTTTAAGGTCCCTTCCAACCCAAATCACTCTGTGATTCTATGGCTACGTATTATGCTTTCTTGTAGCTTGTGCTGGAGCTGTAGTAGCTGTTGCAAGGTTTTGGGTTCAAGAATGAATTCCTTGTTCTGTGGTCAAGATTATAATGTTTTTGCTTAGAACAATACCAATGCTGGGTCTCCTTTTAATTCGGGCTTTTTATCTTTGGCCCTTTTCTGCTTCACGTGGGGGGAACCTGGGTCTTGTTTTGACTCCCAAAGTAGTCTCCATCTCCATTTGCTGGTTCTCCGAAACTCCCTTTTCATAGGGCCTGCACATCAGTTTACAGATCAGTAGATGTGGTGTTTCCTGAGGTCTGGGTGCCATTGCCATAATGAATGGATGCTCCCCATGCCTCGTGCTGGCATGAACTGTGCTGGTGGGACCATTTCTGCTTGTGGGAGGTGGCAGCCGCATTGCCTCAGTAAATCAGTTCTTTAGAAGGTTGAACATATTCATGTTGTCTGTTATGCAAAAAAAATCCTGGTTGAATATCGCAATATACAGAAAAGTAACTCATTTTTGATTTAGAATGAAATGTATCCATTGTGTGGGTTAGCAGCGTTCCGTGACTGGAAACATTAGGTAGAAAAGATCCTACTTTTTTTCACTGAGGCCTTCGGTGGAGTTTTTAATCTCTAGCTGAAATGCTTTCATGTTTTTCCATGAAAACGGTGCTATTAGACATCCCTGCAAGCTGCGGAGCTTGGCCTTTCTGCTTGTCTCCCCACCAACCCATCAGGTCTGTCAGCTTTGATTCCAGCCCCCTCCCACAAGCCCCATGCTGCTACAAAGCCCATCTGTAGGCTGGTGGTTTTAATTCAAAGCAAAGCCTTTCACGTATGCGTGTATCAATTGCTGCTTCCAATTCAGGGGAAGATGAGGGGTTATTTTTTGTGTTACCTCAGAATGGGTATCTTAAAAACTACAGGATGTTATCCGTGACAGTGAATTGAGGAAGCCCAGGAAATAAACCCCACATCGGAACTGACAGCTTGTAGATCTATTCAAGGGTTTCAGTTGGTGGTAGAAAGGGTTGTTAACAGTGCATAGTTTACACAAGTTTTTAGATGGATTTTATTCATCTGATGGAATAAACAGCCCAGAGGAAGCCATTGGTATATACGCGTCCCCAAGGGCAGCATCAACGCTAGCGCTGGGTTCTTGCTGCAAGTGGAGGATGACGTGGGTGACATGACACTAAAGTTAATAATGCTCCTCAGGGGTGAGTTTTCTGGTAATTTTCCAGTTTTCAGGAGACGCTTTATCATCTGAAATGTTCAGCAGATTCAGGAAAAAACCTGTTTATGAAGAAATTCCTGTTCTTTTATGTGCTGTATTCTGCTGGTCTTGTCAGAAAGCGAGCGGTAGATGGGGCAGATTTGCACATAGGAAATACCAGGAGCAATGAATAAGAATTATTGAGCTGTGATGTGTAAGGGAGAAATCAGATTGACAAGTGCTTGTGCCTGGTACTCGTTACCATGTGAATCAAGGGTGTGTTTCAGTAATACCATCCTCAAAGATTTTCTTTTCTCCTGGCCTCTTTGGTTCAGTTATTACAAATAAAAATGCATTAACTTTGAATTATAAAAGTATTTTTCTAATTTATTTTTCCAAACCAAGTGCCTCATTCCTGAAGAAATGCATCACATCCTCTTAGAAGTAATATTCCAGATCTGAAATTCCAGGCTTCAATTTGTTGTATCACAGCTGTAGGGAATACATTTCATAAAATGGAAGTTTGCTCCCACGAAATACTTCTCTGCTTTTCAATCCATCTCTTTCATCTGTAGTTTAAATGCATTGGGGTTTTAAAACACCTAAATAAACAAGTCACCCTCCCCCCGAAGAATAGTGTGTTTGGAGATAGGCACTTTATTTCTATACCAGTTTTGTTTATGAGGGCAGATTGGCCGTGTTCTTGGTTTGCCCTCCACCCGCCCCATGAGAAATCATTAAACTTGGGGCAGGAAAAGCCTCCTTGTGACAAGGTGCTTGCTATGTTTTCTGTCCTTTCAACAAACACCAGAGTAAATGCAAAAAGAGTTTTTATGGTGTATATGTCAAATAAGAGGTATTTCTAGACAGCCACTAGTTGATCTTTGTTGTCTTTTGAAGTTCAAGAGCATCATAGAACAGAATTGAATCATAGAATAGGATGGGTTTGTGTTGGAAGGGAGCTTAAAGCTCCTCCAGTTCCAACCCCTGCCACAGGCAGGGAAACCTTCCACTGGAGCAGCTTGCTCCAAGCCCCTGTGGCCAACCTGGCCTTGAACACTGCCAGACACGGGGCAGCCACAGCTTCTCTGGGCACCCCCTGACAGCGCCTCAGCACCCTCACAGGGAACAGCTTCTGCCTAAGAGCTCATCTCAGTCTCCCCTCTGGCAGTTAAAGCCATTCCCCTGTCCTGTCCCTACGGGCCCTTGGCCAAAGCCCCTCTCCAGGTTTCCTGCAGCCCCTTCAGGCACTGGAGCTGCTCTAAGGTCTCCCTTCAGGAGCCTTCTCTTCTCCAGGCTGAACAACCTGCTGTCTTGTATTCTCTTCTGAATAGCAGGAACACATGTTCAGTAGGATGTGGATGGAATATTAAGTCATCCATATGCTCAATAGCCCTAAGTTTTAGGTAGAGCCAGTGCCTCATTTGCTCCCACATCTGCTGTCACCCTGTTTTGCTCGCCTGCTGGCAGTTGTCCATGTGCTTATCTGTGCTCTCCATCCACAACCATAGTCACTCAACAGCAGATTTCAGCTCCTATTCCTTATTTCTACTAATGGGATTGCTGTGAATCTTCACTTTCCTGAGGTGAGGATGGAAAGAATCTGCATAATATTAAGAAGGAGGAATGTATCCAGGCACAGCAGGTCAGTGGTAGGAGCTCACCTACGTTCCCTACATTCAGAGTGATTAATAATTCATGCCCAAAGTGTCAAGAGATCTGATTTGAGTGCATCATTAGTACCTACAGAGGGAATATACACCTCCTGTTTTCCCTTTTACACATCTCTGGTTTTTATCTGTATGACAATGAATGCCCCATGCTCTACTAGTGTTAATGAAGGCTGCAGAAATGACTTTTGCCCAACTTGTTGTTACTGATGTACAGTCATGGGACAAATGATGTGTGTTGAGACGCATTCAGTCACTGCAGTTTGCCAAGTCAGGATCTAATCTGAAGAGGTGGTATCAAGGTGAGTGAACAAAGAATATGGAAGGTGTGGAGCTAAAAGCAGCTATTGCAACCCATGTGTAGGGGTTTCTCATGGAGCATGTGTCTCTCTCTCTGGTACCGTAAGTGATGTCTTGCAAGATAAGCCTTGGAAATGTAATGTTTTGGGTCAACCTGGTTATTTGCTATGTTCAAGGGGCAGATAACCTCTTCCCTTTATGCCTGCTACATTATTCATACATCCTTCTTGGCAGTACCTGGTGGCAGCACCAGAAGAGTCAGTTCTATTTATTGAGAACAAAATCTTCCCCTTGTGTTAAATGGTTTGTATTTTGAAGGGTTCGTGTGTTTTATAACTGTAATGTGGATGGTCACTAAGGCATTATTTAAGAGTCAGTGTTCTGCCAAGATGCAAACTTTCCTCATGAAAAATGCATGTGTTTTGGTAACGTAAATTATCCCTATGTTTCAGTTCAAGTTAATATCAATTCTGACGATACAGTGCATATTTTAGAGGTCTGTTGTTTGTTCATGAAGAGCTGATGGGAATGATGAGTGTACTTTTCAAACTAGCAGCAGTGTCTGGAACGAAGAGCAGATTCCAAGCAGAGGCAAAATGAGGCACATCCGTCACCTCCCTGGGCAACCTGTGCAAGGGTTTTACCACCCTCATGGTAAAGAATTTCTTCCTCACGTCCAGACTGAATCTTCCTCTTTTAGCTTAAACCTATCTCCCCTCATCCTGTCACAACAGACCCCGCTAAAAAGTCTCTTTCCATCTTTCTTATAGGCCCCTCTTAAGAACAGAAAGGCTGCAATAAGGTCTCCCTGGCGTCTTCTCTTCTCCAGGTGGAACGAACCCAGCTCTATGAGCCTTTCCTCATAGCAGAGGCACTCCAGTCCTCTGGTCATTTTTGTGGCCCTCCTCTGGACCCTTTCCAACAGGTCCATGTCCTTCCTGTACTGAGGACTTGCGAGCTGGACACAGGACTGCAGGAGGGGTCTCAGCAGAGCAGAGGGTTAGAATCACCTCCCAGAAATCTGGGTTTGTTCAGCCCTCAGGAGAAGAGGGAGTGGGGGATCTCATTGCTGCCTCTGGATGTCGGATGGAAGGGTATAGAGAAGGCGGAGCCACCCTTTAATGACACAGGAAATTCTGGCTTGCTGTAGGGAAAGAGTGTTTTAATGGGAGGATGGTCAGATGCTGGGCCAGCGCCAGGGCAGCTGTGGGATCACTGTGCTTGGAGATGCCCCAGATTTGGCAAGGCAAGGTCCTGAGGAGGCTGAGCCACTTGGACCTGCTTGTATCTTCATGAGACTCTTCCAGAGTCCTTTCTAACCCAAGCTGTTCTGTGAGTCTCTGATTTCTGTGTGCAGATGGGTTAGAGTCTTTTCTTGCGTATCGGCCAGCTGAAATATCTGAGCAAAATATGTAGATACCTTGTGGCTGTGGAATAATCTGATTTCTCACTCAAGACCAGCTCTAACACTTGCAAGTTCCTGCCTATTGCTGCAAGGAAAAATCTTACAAGACTAATACGAAGAGAGGAACAAATGGAGGAGAAAAGGGGAATCACAGAATCCCAAGTGTGATGAAGCATGGTGATAAAGCAGAGAGCAGATGTAGATGGTGCACATGTATCACACACTGTAATACTCTCCATCTCAGCTGTAACCAGCATCATTCTGTGTTGCAAACATTTCAGTTGGGTTTATGTCAGATGCAGGATGTTCAGCAGCCCATGACAGAGTGAATCTTGGTAAAAACTAGTCTGAAAGTTGAGTAGTATCCATACTGATCCACTCAGGCAGGTTTCCTGGAGTTTCCTGCATCCAAAGGATTTCATAGCGTCCCGGCAGCCCTGTGCCTGGGGAATCCGTGGACTATGAGATAGCACATTGCATCCACTTTAAATCTGGGAGGCGGAGCAATCCTGATATCAAAACTATCAAATCCTTGCAGCTTTAACTTACAGATAAACCCCAAGATGAATGATATCTCCCACTATTACAGATGAAGCTGAATTCTATATAAAAATTCCCATCTAATGTCAGAACATGTAAGATCTCTCCGAACTGAACATGCCGTCAGAGCCCCTTGGTCACGGGCACCTGATGCCTCCTTGGGAAAACACAGAAGCCAGGAGCAGCTCATCCGCTTCAATCATTTGTGTTGCTGTAATCTCTTTGTGAGAAGAGTGTTTTCAGAGCAGCTTTACAATTGAATTTGCTGACTCCCACACGCAGCACAACGCTGTTGCCTCACCAATGCAGCAGGTTCGTGTGTAACCTGAAGCAAATCAGCCTGTAATAAAACCCCCCAACCATTTCGTTTTGCTTGAGACCTAATGCTGTTATCCGGGTTGCCAGGGAGGGTATCAGAATGTCTTCCACTGTCTTTTTACTTCTGTATTAGATTATTGCCTCCAGTAAGAGGTTATAAATAAATTTGATGTGTTGGTTCCTAGAAATTATTATCTTTTTAAGAGGCTTCTTTCTGCCACCTGGGCTGCAGTCTGTGTGAAAATAACTTCTGTAGCTCATGGCAACAGCATCTTAATGGTTCCAAGCCTGTAGTTTGCCCAACAACTCTTAATTCAGAGTTGACATTGTGTTTAGCGGGTGGCAACTCTTCCTTTCAATTAGCACATGTGGCAGTCAGGTTGGTGAGAGTGACTCAGTGCTCATGGCAGTGGGGGTGGAACTGCATGATCTTAAGGTCCTTTCCAACCCAAACCATTCTGTGATTCTTCGTGCATCCTTCAGTGCCATCTTTCAGAGGGATCCATCAGATCTCTCATGCTGGAGCTGCATCATGTGCTCTTCTTTCAAGGCAGACGGTTTTCCTTCTTGCATTAGCCAGTGCAGCAAAGAGCATGGCAGGAATCCCATGCTCACCAAGGAGCTTTGCTAATGTAGTCTTGATCAGCAGGACATTTAGAAGAGAGCGCTTGAGTCATCAGATTTAGTCCTTTGCAGAGATGATCCAAAAGTGCCCACACATCACTGCTGCCTAATCATGGGGGTCATTGCTCCAGCAACCCGTAACAAACTTCAGATGTGCTGTGAAGGGCAGAGGCTGCATCTGTATTCTGCTCTGGGAAGAAACAAAGGTTGAAGGAAGGGATCCTGCCCCTCTGCTGCGCCCTGGGGAGCCCCCCTGCAGTCCTGATCCAGCGCTGGGGCAGCAGCACAGGAGGGACGTGGAGCTGTTGGAGTGAGTGCAGAGGAGGCCATGGAGCTGCTGCGAGGGCTGAAGCAGCTCTGCTCTGGAGCCAGGCTGAGAGAGCTGGGCTGGGGCAGCCTGGAGAAGAGAAGGCTCCTGAAGGGGAGACCTGAGAGCAGCTCCAGGGCCTAAAGGGGCTGCAGGAAAGCTGGAGAGGGGCTTTGGCCAAGGGATGGAGGGACAGGACAGGCTTTAACTGCCAGAGGGGAGACTGAGATGAGCTCTTAGGCAGAAGCTGAGGCGCTGTCAGGGGGTGCCCAGAGAAGCTGTGGCTGCCCCGTGTCTGGCAGTGTTCAAGGCCAGGTTGGACCCAGGGGCTTGGAGCAAGCTGCTCTGGTGGAAGGTGTCCCTGCCTGTGGAGCTGAATGAGCTTTAAGGTCCCTTCCAACACAAAGCAGTCTGGGATTCTATGGCACTACAATTGTCAGTGTCCTCTCCGCGGTTGCAGAGCACCTTTCCATGTGACATCTGGACAATCCTGCGATTGATCACTACACAGAAGAATTTAACTCTCTTCTCCATGACACCCTTGCTGGTGTGAACTGGTAGGAAACCTTCTCCCTGGCTCCAGATCTCATTCATCCATTGGCTCCCAACAGGGCACACTTAACAGTGGTCCCGAGTGAATTACACTTGTGACATCTGTACTGCACAGGGAGGCAGATGCTCCTTTTTGCTCCCCAGAGCATGATCTTCCTTCCTATGCAGACCAAAGTAATCCCATCTTCTCTAAAAGGTCAGCTTAATAGATGGTTATGTCCATAAGTATCGTCAGTGGCCTTGCCATGCTTAGACATTGCCAAATCTTGCTGGATTTCAGCTTTAAATATGAGATTTTGGAAACCATCTCAAAAGACAGATACACTTCCATGGGGAACCGCCTGCTCTCTGTGCTTTAAAAATGAAACACAGGAGCTGAGAGCTTTTTAGCATAAGCATTAACATGTATTTGGGGGGGAAACCTGAATACATTTAATTCTAGGGTTTGAAAATTTGCAGTCGAGTAGAAAAGTAAAATCCTAGAGGGGTAATTAAATGACTGCTGCAAATAGTACTGCATACAGCAAATGAGAAGGTATTGCTATGGGATACACCATCACTTTGCTAGTTAGAAAAGCAGTCCATGTTAATAAATGTTGCAGCTTTGACAGTGGACAAAGCCGGTTTAGTCCAGGATGTTTTGAGCTCTTGAAGTGTCAGGAATAATTCTCCTTGGATAATAATGGAATAAATGTCCTTGCTTTAGGAATAAAGCAAGGGACAGAGTCTATCACATCTTCTTTCATGGCTGCTCCATGTAGATGATCATGGGGGTCCACGCTCAGGGTAAGTCCTCACCAGTGCCAGGAGGGATGGTCACACGTTCCCAGTGCCACCTCATGGTCAGCCTGGGCTGACCCAGTAGCAACTGACTTTTAAACCAAACACAAACACCTATTTCTGTGCAGCTCAGCAACGTGAAACACTCAGCAGCAGCTGGAGGGAGAGGGCAGACACTGCACCCTGCCCTCTGTTCGGCACCTAAAGGGGTCAGGTTTGTGTTTGCACCTACATTGACATGCCCAGGCTGGGCTAATCTGAAGGCAGTTTAGGTACTGTATGCACTACCAGGCAAGGCATGCACACTACTTCTTCCGAAGGTCTCACCTCAATCTACCCCCTTTCAGTCCTATGAGCTCAGCCCTGGATCAGACCAGGGACTTGTCTCCTTCATCTCTCCTTAGGTTTATATTTGCTTTGTACCAAATACAATTTAGTAGAATTACAGTTTCATCTCCAGTACCTTGTGAATTACGCTGCTGCCTTACTGAGTTGCATTGAAGAGAAGGCTGTGGACAGTGAAGTTTCCTTTTTGCCTTTGTGTTCTGTTCCAATTCAAGTTTTGATACCTGAATGCTGTGCCTGTTGGGCTTTGGACTAGCAGAAAGGGTCACAACTGTATCTTGATTGTGTTGAGAACTGTGATTTTCTGCATATTGCATCATGCAATGCATTGGACGATGTAATAGTTCTGTGGAAAACCAATCAGAGCGCCTGGGTACCAAAGTGAAGGTGTGTTTTTCCATCTCTTCTGGAAGCTCCTTGATGAGCGCCAGTGCTGCTCATGTTGGCAGTGGAATTTCTTGTGGTTTCATTGCTTCCAAAGCATCCCAGTTGCTTCTTTTGTTTTGCATTTCATTTGACTTGAATGAGAGGGAATCACACAGCAGCTCTGAAGGATTTCTATTCAAACCCCCCAAAACCCAATTCAGAGTTTCACTGGAGACTCCTGGATAACTGTAACCACCACTGCTGCTCAGCGGGGTGTTTTTATCCGAGAGCTTTGACTCTGCAGGTCGCTGAGGGGGGAAGGCACTTTAATATTCAGGTTTATGGCTTCCTGGTGGCATCTTACCGAATCTTCCCACAAGCAAATCCCCTGTTCAGCGCTCTCCGTTGTCAGCGTTTGGAGAGATCTTCTGAATGCATTTTATTTACCAAGCGTATTAAAGCACCCACACAGATGTCACTGTGGGTTTCTCAGGGAACACTGTGTTTACAGTGTTTAGACTGCGCTTTACTTGACTGATGGGGTGGAAATGGCTCATTTTCAGCCACAGCTTCCACTGGTTAGATTGTACCAGTCGCTTTACAAACACTCTGGAGGCTACAAAGATGGGAAGAATTGATGGAATGGTTTTTATAGGATGGATGTAACTGTGATCTCAGAATGAGCTTGGGGCCGCTACCTCCAAATACCTTTTGCCAAGTAAATGAAGTGCTCGGAGGTACATGTCAGAAGGGAGAAAGCTGTAGGCATTCCCCTGGAGCTTGCGCACAGCTCCTTCTCTCTCAAGGATTTAGCTGTTTCTGGTGCATCTGCAGGACTGCATCTCCCTCCACGTTGCCTGTATCCCAGTGTTACTGCTCTTCTCCTTTGGGGCGAGGGTTTAAAGATTGGTAGTTCTGGGGATCTGAACCTCTGTTCTTGGAAAGTTGGCTTCTGGTTCTCCTGGCAATTGGGAGGTTGGGGTGTTACAGGGTCTGCTTTGCCTGTTACTTCTCCCAAGCACTGCTGGTATTCCCTTAGAGCTGCATTTCTGTGGCAACTGCTTATTTCTACCATGCTCTTTCCACAAGCTTCCTTTCATTTATCTTTGTTGATGACCAAGTTGAAGACCAGCACTGTTTCTTTATTGCCAAACCACCACTGCACATTGAGGACCACTATTAGCAGTACCACTATCTTTAAAGTTAGAACTTCTGAAGACTTTGATCCTGGTCCTTTCTGAAATGCACTGGAATACACAAATAAAAGACTGGGGGTTTTCTTGACATGGGGATAATCTTGATCTGTGCTGCTTATCACAAGAGAGATGTTGAGGTGCTGGAGTGGGGCCAGAGAAGGGCACTGGAGCTGGAGCAGGGCCTGGAGCACAGTGTGATGGGGAACGGCTGAGGGACTTGGGGGGTTCAGATGGAGAAGAGAAGGCTCAGGGGGGACCTGATGGCTCCCTACAAGTGCCTGAGAGGAGGATGGAGCCAGGAGGGGGCTGGGCTGTGCTCCCAAGGAACAAGGGATGGGACAAGAGGAAACGGCCTCGAGCTGCACCAGGGCAGGGTTAGATGGAGCTGAGGAACAGTTCCTTCCCCAGAGGGTGCTCAGCATTGGAACTGCTGCCCAGGGCAGTGCTGCAGTCACCGTCCCTGCAGTGTTCACACACCGTGGAGGCGAGGCCTCAGTGCCATGGGTCAGTGGTGGCCTTGGTAGTGCTGGGGAGGAGTTGGACTCTGTGAGCTTAAAGGTCTTTTCCATCCTCATTGATTCTACATCTAGGTGTCAGTCTCGTTTATGATCCTTAACAATATTTTCTACTGCTTTATCTCTGTTGCAGTAACAGAGATGAAAAGTAAATGGTTCTGCAGAGAAAATCTTTCTTTTATAATGTCCCACAGTGTTCTCACCTCAGAGTTTACTGACGAGGTACCAAATTCAGCAGTCAAAGCCAGAAGAAATTGTTTCAGAGGTTTATAAGCTTTGATTTGATTCTCTTTTGAATTGCCTGGATTTCCTGAATCCTTGTTCTAGTCAGGTCTACTCTTTCTTCTTGTATGATCTGGGTACACTCATGAAAAATAGATGTGAACACTAAAGAAGCTCTGAATTTTAGGAAGTACCTTGCTCAGAATTATGATGCAGTGCCATGGATCAGGAGCAGCAGGGCCATATAAGTTTAAAGATGCTGATGCGTATTACTTCAATGTACAAGAGAATGTTGGGAATTGCACTTAATTTCTACTAGAGTGGGATGCATTTGTGGTTTTCCAGAAAATCACTGCATTGCCTGTTTTCCCTCTACTCTGAAAAGCTTCAGGTTTGCGTTTCAGAACTCATTAGTTACGAGGTGGTGAGGCACTGGAATGGGCTGCCCAGGGAAGTTGTGAATGCTCCATCCCTGGTGGTGTTCAAGGCCAGGTTGGACAGAGCCTTGGGTGGCATGGTTTAGTGGGAGGTGTCCCTGCCCATGGCAGGGGGTTGGAACTGGATGAGCTTAAGGTCCTTTCCAGCCCTGACTATTCTATGATTTTATGATTAGGTGCTGATTTCGAAAGTATTTTGTTGCTATAAGGTTAATTACTCATTACTCAACAGATTTTTTCCCCCTGTGTAAGTATTTGTGTATTTGTGCTCCAGAGATTTAAAATACAGATGTGGGAAATGGCAGGAGAAGCCGGCCTAAAGCTTTGAGTTCCAGTTTGCATCTGGTGGTTGCCTTGTGTGACTGCCTGCCCAGAGGGGATCGACCACGCACAGCCCAGCATCAGAAGTGCTGTTAAAAACTGGTTTATGTGAGTAGGTTGTTACTGAACCCTACAGGAATTAAGTTACTTTGGGTTTCTTGTATTTTTACTTTGTGCTTACAAAGCTGTAGGGCAGCAGTAGCTTGGGCTGTGCTTGGGGTTTGTGGGTTGCTCCTCCACCCATCAGAAACATCTAAGTCGTGCTGCAGGACTTGAGAGGGAGAGAAAAAGGCAAATTCCCCATATTTACTAAAGTGTTCTTTGCATTTCTGAGCATCATGACTGATCTCTGACCCCTGGCCAAGGCTAAACCAGACATCAGCCACGTTCAGGAAAGCTGAAGCGCTATGAAAACCTGTAGGATAGCCTTGTACCCTGTCTACCTGAAGAGCAATTCTTTTGGGGAGGTGCAATCAAACACATTGGCTGTTCTATGACTGTATGAATTTCCACCACTTCTTTTTCACAGAATCCCAGAATCCCAGCCTGGTTTGTGTTGGAAGGGACCTTAAAGCTCCTCCAGTTCCAACCCATGCCATGGGCAGGGACACCTTCCACTAGAGCAGCTTCCTCCAAGCCCTGTCAAACCCGGCTTAACTAGAATCAACATCTTCAGAACTCCTATCCATTACTTAGCTGTTACTGAACAGGATTGCTCTAAGTTCTGGCTGTGTTCATTCACAGAAATTCAGTGGCTTTTCTATGCGGTGCACATTAGGATGGTTAATTTCCATTCTGATGAACCAATTCCATACCTTACATCAACACCATCCATCCATGTGCAGTTCCAGATGTTCTACAGCATTTATGCTTGCATGTAACGAATAAAGTTTATTGCAAGTATGAAAGTGTTCCTAATTCTTGTTTTATCTCACGCCTTCCAGTTCACATTAAATTATTAGTTTGCCTGTTACTTTGCTGCAATGGAAAAGCGCTCTACTTCATGATGAAGGAGTAGAGTCTAATTTGAAAGAGCTATTTATTTGCTGCTGCTGTCATTTTGATACTTTCCTACTATGTGATTTTCTTATTTTTATATTACTCATGTTTGAAATAATGAATGTTAATGCCAATACATTGTCACAAACAAAAAATAGAAAAGGTTACAGTTTATTACTGCATTTGCTTGACTAAAGATTCTTTTCCCAGGATCTAACTGAAAATACCTTTTAATATTGTTAAAGCATTAAATTGCCTCTGGAGTTTTCCAGGATTATCTGAGTAGGATACAGTGAGCAAATCCTTGTTTGAAGCCTGCTATCGTTGGCTTTGTGACTTGGGCAAGTTGATCCTTGGTTTCCCCACATATACAGGGAGATGGGCGGAGGTGGTCCACAAGGAAGGTGCATCTTGCTGCCTCGAGCTCTTTGTGGACCTCTTTCCCAAGGGACAGTTTGGGCATGTATCAGTGGATCTCCAGCTCCCGGCTTGGGATTGCCTGCTAAGAAACTGCATCTCTCTCCCAAGCATGGGTAGCTGCCAAATGCAATGGGATTCATGTCCTAAGCTTTTATCCAAGGGACTGCCAGATTGGAGAAGCCTTATATTTGGATTCCAACAGGTTGGGTGGAATTGAGTACAGTGATAAGGCCGGGTTGGATGGGGCTTGGAGCAAGCTGCTCTAGTGGAAGATGTCCCTGCCTGTGGCAGGGGGTTGGAACTGGATGAGCTTTAAGATCCCTTCCAACCCAAACCATTGTAGGATTCTGTGATTCTATGATAAGTAAGACCATGGACTCTTGGATGGATGCAAAACCAGAAAATCAGGCACATGAATAACCTTCCTGGTGAAAGAGAAATTGTGAACTGACAGATTTGTGTGGGCCATGTTCTTGAGTTGATGCTTCTGAATTTACATGCTTTTTAGGATCTCCTTAGGCATATTTTGAATATATTCCATTGCAGTACTAAAGCACTACAGTATTTTATGTGTGCTAAATGCTTAGCCTTGTGGAATTCATAATGAACTTGATAATGAGCTACCAGGACAATTAGTGAGAGCAGGGCTTCAAAGTGCTGGGTGCATGGAAAGATGGATCTTATCTGAATGGTGGTGACATTATGGCAGAATGAATGAATGATAGGATGGTTTGGGTTGGAAGGGACCTTAAAGCTCCTCCAGCTCCAACCCCTGCCACGGGCAGGGACACCTTCCACTGGAGCAGCTTGCTCCAAGCCCCTGTGTCCAACCTGGCCTTGCACACTGCCAGACATGGGGCAGCCACAGCTTCTCTGGGCACCCCCTGACAGCGCCTCAGCACCCTCACAGGGAACAGCTTCCACGCTGGGATTGTTGAGTTAATTTGCAAAGCAGATCTGGGGTTTTATTAGCAAGTGTCATCATTGCTCCAGTGTGCCCTGCGTATGCTCGTTGGTGTGCTATAGCCAGGTAAGTGTTAGCAAAATACGAGTTTATCCTAGTGGTTCCCTTCAGCCACATCTCCCGCTATTGCTGAGAGGTCAGTCGCTAGTTTTCTCTGAAACAGATACACAGACTTTCTAGCAAGATCTCGTTGAAGTCAGTGGCAATTAGACGTAGCAGCTTCCCTCGGATAAAGAAGGAGTTAAGAAGTGGTGCATCAGGAGATGAAAGCACAATAAATTACTCTTTGCATTGTTGAAGGCAGTGAGCGCAGGGAGGGGAAAATTCACAATGAAGAAGTTGGAATAAGATACATATTCAGCTGGTTTTTTTAAAGCAGCTGAATTATTCATGTGGAGCTGAAATCCCATGGAGGGGCTACTGTGAGATTTATGACCCACTCTGCCTTGTTAGTATCACACGAAGCCCCCTCAGGAGAATTACTGCCAGGTACAATTAGAGGAACATTAATTTATATGTTACTGGTTTCTTTAGCAGAAATGGCATTCCACTTGTTTGTTCCTGATTCTATTAATTAGGTGCAATTTTCAGCTAATATCAGATGTAACAGTTTTCAATTGCTCTTAAAATAACACAATCCATACATTCACTGGCCTACAAACCATTTTGTCCAGTTCTTATGTCGAAACACACTAGTATAGGAGGTTAATGTCTTCCAGATGTGCTTCTCACTTGGGGGACTTGGAGAAGAATCAGGTTGAGTCCAAGTTTCCATTCTCCAAAGCTCAGGAACAGTCCATCCTGCAACTGAGACTGCTCATGCTGCAAATGCACTTTAGAGCTATGAAGCCTCGGAGGATTTCAGGTGTTCACCTTGGAGATTCTTGTGGATTTGATTCACCCCAGAATCGGCCGGTATCCGTATGCAATGTGGTGCAAGAATATGGGCAACTGTAGTTTGCTGGATCTTCTTGATACAGGCTGCTCTTCTTCCTTGTGATCCCAATGAGGGATGGTGGTCACAGAATCGTGGAATGGTTTGTGTTGGAAGGGACCTTAAAGCTCCTCCAGCTCCAACCCCTGCCATGGGCAGGGACACCTTCCACTGGAGCAGCTTGCTCCAAGCCCCTGTGTCCAACCTGGCCTTGAACACTGCCAGACACGGGGCAGCCACAGCTTCTCTGGGCACCCTGTGCCAGCGCCTCAGCACCCTCACAGGGAACAGCTTCTGCCTAAGAGCTCATCTCAGTCTCCCCTCTGGCAGTTAAAGCCATTCCCTTGTCCTGTCCCTCCATCCCTTGTCCAAAGCCCCTCTCCAGGTTTCCTGCAGCCCCTTCAGGCACTGGAGCTGCTCTCAGATCTCCCCTTCAGGAGCCTTCTCTTCTCCAGGCTGCCCCAGCCCAGCTCTCTCAGCCTGGCTCCAGAGCAGAGCTGCTCCAGCCCTCGCAGCAGCTCCATGGCCTCCTCTGCACTCGATCCAGTCCCTCTTGTGCTGTTGCCCCAGAGCTGGTCCATATTGCCCTGCACTAAGCGTACAGATATTGATGACTTTATTTGACATACGAGATGACTTAACCTTCTTTGTCATCCATAATGTTAAGTCATCTCTTGCAGAGCAGGATCAGACATACCCTTGAGACTGGAGGAATTGAAAACATTATGAATCTCAGCTTCCCATTGTTCACAACAAGATAGTTTTCATGCCAGCTGCTTCCTGGTGTATGTACTTTCTGTGACAACTGGGGCAATTTTCTGTCTCAGCAGGTAGAGTCACTCTTTGCAGTATGTAGAGCTGTATAAAGCTGTTGTTTAGGAGGAGCTGAGGGGACAGAAGCATGATATTAGGATCCAGAGCAACTCGAAGTAAGTGGATCTTTTCTCTGGGAACAGTAGGGGTTGAGCTGCACTTCTAATGAAGCATTTCTTAGGCAGACAGAGAAGTGTCATTTATCAGCGGTGAATTGCCTGATGCAGGGGACTAGATCTGTCTCTGGATTTTCTACTGTTGTGTCAGAATACAGAGAGAATTTAATCTCTAACCTGCTCTATGTGGGAAAATAGCAGTATATTGAATAGTGCAGCAATAAGTGCTGGTCTCCCTGCGGCTGTGAGCATGGGGCCAGGGGTGTCTGCATAACACCCGTGCAATCACACCTTGACATTTGAAAAGGTTATCACTTCTGAGTTAGCCACCACTTCTTGCTTCAAGCAGTGAGATCCCGACGCGCTGTGCATACAGAGTGTTGTACCATGAATGGGGAAGGGTGTTTCACAAATGCCTGCTTATGGTGATTGCAGACTGAGCTAAATCTATGTAGCTTTGTTGCACTGCAGGGTTGTACTTTTACCATCAATCACGGAAATATTAGTAGCAGTTCTGCAGTGATACATTATCCTTCAATTGCTGTATGGGTAACAGGGAAGCACCACAACTACAGATGATGTTGCGTGTAGGCTCTGCTGGAGTCCTTCAGCCCCTTCTTTCATATCCCAGCCTGGCTTGTGTTGGAAGAGAGCTTAAAGCTCACCCAATTCCACCCCCTGCCATGGGCAGGGACACCTTCCACTAGAGCAGCTTGCTCCAAGTGCCTCCAACCTGGCCTTGAGCACTGCCAGGGATGGGACAGCCACAGCTTCTCACCCTCACAGGGAGGAAATGTAATTCCTGGTTAATAGGTATGCCAGATTTACTGCTGTTTGTAGTGATCTGTGGGGGTCATCTGTGAAAGCTGACATACCTCCCCAACCCAAATCGTGACAGTTTTACCTTGCTGACTCAGCAGTGCTATCTCCATGCATTGGTTTGTGTATGATAACACAAAGTGAAATTTAGCCTGACGTCTCTGTTTCTCTTCTTTCCTTCCCACTACTTACTGCTCTTTTTTTCCCCAGTACTTCCCCTGCAAATGACCCCACCAGAGGTTACCCTTGGGGCAGTGTTTTAGCCATGAAGAGATTAAACCTTTGTTTCTGGAAGAAGTACATATTCAACATTAAGCCAAATAATCCTTGTCCATAAAAGCATTGAAATTCCCTTCCCTGTGATTTACCTCTGTTTGTTCAAGTGATTCAACTCACAAGTGTCACGACGCTTCCTTTTATTGAAAACCACTCTATTTATGGTGGAAAAAAGCCTGCAGTGGAATGTTTAATCAAAAAGACGCGATGGTCAGAGAATAAATCGTTCTCAGTTGAAAACATTTATACAAGGAAAAGGGAAATCTATCAGCAGCAAGCGAGAGAATCTCCAGGGAGCAGCAAATACAAGTGAAGGGCTGTGAAACGATTTCACTCCCGGGCTCAGTTTTGCTGTATGAAACATGAAGTTGGAGTTTTGTATATCTTGTTTTTAATGATCCATTTCCCCAAGTAGGCGAATAATAGAATTTGTCAGAAATCCTGGTTGGGTAATCTGTTCTGTGCACAGAAAAAAACACCCAATGATGTATTGAAGTATAAAAATTAACAGCAGAATTAGGGAATTACATAGAATTGCACGTTTACAGAATAAATAATTCTATAATTCCTTAAAACATCTTCTGAGGAAAAAATATCGACTTCATAATGGAATTTAATAGATAATTCTTTTCCCTTTATCTTTTCAGATAATTATTGTGTAGAATTCAATTGGCACCTTTTTAATTGAAATGACAAAGAGGTTTTTCTACAGTAAAACCACTGAGGAATCATAGAATCATAGAATAGTCAGGGCTGGAAAGGACCTTAAGCTCATCCAGTTCCAACCCCTCTGCCATGGGCAGGGACACCTCCCACTAAACCATCACCCAAGGCTCTGTCCAACCTGGCCTTGAACACCGCCAGCGATGGAGCATTCACAGCTTCCCTGGGCAACCCATTCGAGTGCCTCCTCACCCTCACAGGTAAGAACATAAGCAGAATAGAATCGGCCAATGTATTTTAAATGAAACTATCCAGGTCCTTCTAAGTTCCTCAGGCCATATTGATATTTCTAATGGAAGAATCTACTTCTTTTCTCTGACCATAGGATTTTGGTTCTTGAGTTCCTTGCACGATGTAGATGTGTTTGTTAGGAGCGTAGCATTGAGACCACAGTAACCCCATATGCAGTTTTTATCTTTGTGTCTGGTAGGCAAAGTAGAACTGGTGAAAATCCAGAGGAGTTTACTCTTTGGGCCATTCTGTGTTCTGACTCCTGGTCAGTTACATCATGAAATAGAATCATTCATGTTGGAAATTACCTTTAAGATCATCATGTCGAACCATTAACCCATCACTGCCACATTCACCACAAAACCATGTCCCGAAGTGCCACATTTACACGGCTTTTCAATATCTTCAGCGATGCCCGCTTCCCTGGGCAGCCAGTTCCAGTGCTTGGCAACCCTCTTCTGGAAGTCATTTTTCCCAATATCCACTCTAAACGTCCCCTGGTGCAACTTGAAGCCATTTCTATATATTTATGAGTATAAAGATTTGGAAAGGGGATGTTTTGAAGACCAGGATACAAATGTTTCTTGATCCCACTGGCTGAAGCAACAATGCCAGCTCTACTACAAGGGGATCTCTGGTGGTTCAGCATCTTCCTGGGATATGAGACAGGATTTTGCTTCTGACTGCAAAAGCGCTATAGCTAACCATGACAAAGGCTTATTATGTTGAGTTTTATAGAGTAGTTTGTTGTAGAGCAAACAGTATTTGGCTGAAAGTCTGAGTTAATGATACTGTTTTGTCCTAGAACCTAAGTACTGACAAGGTGTATGTGAGTGGTGGTATTTGATAGTGCTTGAGCCTCGGTGACCAAATGTTGTTTGCAACAGGCAGAACAGTGGGTGGTTATTGCGGGTATTAAAGTCCCCTGAAAGAGCAAGTCTTACCTCTTGATTGTTTCACTTGTCACTTAGAATCATAGAATCGTTTGTGTTGGAGGGGACCTTAAAGCTCCTCCAGCTCCAACCCCTGCCGCGGGCAGGGACACCTTCCACTGGAGCAGCTTGCTCCAAGCCCCTGTGTCCAACCTGGCCTTGAACACTGCCAGACACGGGGCAGCCACAGCTTCTCTGGGCACCCTGTGCCAGCGCCTCAGCACCCTCACAGGGAAGGGCTTCTGCCTTGCATCCAACCTGAACTTCCCCTCTTTCAGTTTGAACCCGTTACCCCTTGTCCTGTCACTACAGTTCCTGATGAAGAGCCCCTCTCCAGCATCCTTGTATCCCCGTTCAGACACTGGAAGCTGCTCTGAGGTCTCCACGTAGCTTCTCTTCTCCAAGCAGAACAGCCCAAATGTTCCCAACCTGTCTTCATACGAGAGGTGCTGCAGCCCCTGATCTGCCTCGTGGCCTCCTCTGGACTTGCTCCAGCAGCTCCATGTCCTCCTTACTTTGAGGACACCAGACCTGTACTCAGTTCAAACTTGGAAGTTTTCTTTTAATCCTGGTTAAAGTCCAAGTCTATCCGATTCTTTTAAATGGGTGAAGAATTCTATTTCTCAGCGTAATTCAGTGCATTCATTGTTCTGCCTGCTACAAAGCCTTACTCCACTCATTGAGATCCCTGCATTTTCATTGTGCTCTATTGCGAATAAAATAGTCGTGATTTACTGTCTTTCCGGCTAAAAATAGGAAGACCTTGGGCCTCATTACAGGGTTTGCTTTTGCTTGAGACTGTGTGCGATGGAGGTTGAAATGGTTTGTTTCCAAGGAAACAAGTGCACTGCATTTGCCTTCCATTAAATGTTTCCTACGAGGAAATGCCATAACCGGGAGAGCAAAGTGTCGGGAGGTAACGATGGCCTTTGTGGAGCCTTTCTCTGAAGCGTCTGGGTTGGTGTTTTCCTGAAAATAGGAGTGTGTTTTCTCAAATCTCTATTTGGGTGCATGAAAGAAAGCGGTGGAGTGTCGGCATCTGAATCCTGGAGTCTTGAGATTCATCATCCAGGCTCAGCGGGGATTCTTTTGTGCAGGTGTCACATGTGCTTTTGAATGAATATGCTGTGCTCTGGGGGCATCCTTTATAGTTAAAATAAGGCACCTGCTAGTTTATATTGCAGCTCTGCTTCTACGGATAGCTTTTCTTTTCCTTCTCAAAGTCAACATCCCTGTCAGTGTTCAAGGCCAGGTTGGACGGGGCTTGGAGCAAGCTGCTCTAGTGGAAGGTGTCCCTGCTCATGGCAGGGGGTTGGAACTGGATGAGCCTTAAGGTCCCTTAAAACCAAATCATTCTGTGATGATTCTATCAGTTTGAGTAGACGTATCCGTGGTGATTTTATGCATTGCTGCAGGTGTGCTAAAGGCTGCCTTTAGCACATGTGATGGGAAAAAGCGCTGAGGAGCTCACAGCAGGGAGATGCCTCCTAATTCCTTGCCCCTTGCTCTGAAATACGATTTTGTCAGGGAAATGGGAGCAATAAAAAATGATCTGAAAATCATAGGGAAAAAAATTGAGAAAAAATGCCAAAGTTCAAAGGTGGTTTTTATGTGTGGGGGTTTCCCCCAAAAGTTGAAAGCATTCAGGAAGAGCGTGTCTTCTCCCTGCTCCTGAGATAGAGATTGTTAGAGGGAAGGGAATGTAAGTGATAAAGAGTAACAGTTAAATATATACACTCACGATGCTGCAACATGGACTATTCTGAGATGCATGAGTAAGTCTCTCAAAGGGCTTAAACCTCTTCTTGAAACCTGTTCAGGGAATAGTGGGTTTTCATTATATACCATAGGTCATCCAGGAAGGGCAAGTCCATAGAAAGCATCACTGATGATGCTGGGAAAGGCTCTTCTAAGGGTCACCTCTGCCAAGAGAGGCAGAACAAGTTTGTCTTTACCAGGTCCTGAACCACATAGAACTGAAATACCTCTTATTTAACCCTTGTGTCTTTAGCAACTGTGGTTTTCTACCTAGAAAAGCTAGATTAATCAACTTTACCTATTTGAAATGATTATGGATGTGTTAAATCATGAGCAGCGTCATGTCTCTTTCAAAACATTGCTGTGATGCCAAGCTTCAATAAAGTAGATGTATGTTCTCTGTGGGGCCTTGGCAGAGCTCACCCTCTTGAAGAGTAAGATCCCCAGTTGCTTGCAAAGCCTTTGCTGGCAAAACTCAGCAATTTCACCTAGTTCAGAGTGAGCGATGCTCTGGGGATTGTTAAACTTGAGTCTAATCCCCTGGGAGAAGCTCAGGGCTGCTGTGCCCTGGGAATTAGATCATTAGATGCTTTTCCACTGCTGGTAATAAAGGCAGGAAAAGGAGTGTTGGCACATTCTATACAGGTATGTGATCTAAACCCTTTCAGTGCACCTCTAAATGACACATGGGTACACGTGCTCATGTGAAGCCTATCCTCATGACGTTGTCTCTGTTCTCTGCTAGGAGCAAAAGTAGATATTCCTCAAATTCTGTCTGGATATGCCTATTCTCTAAGAGCACTTAAAGACATCAAGATTTGCCTGGACAACATGCTGGGACAGCTAGTCTAGGTCATTCTTGGCCTAGCAAGGTTGGATCAGACGATCCTTGAAGTCCCTTCCGGCCTGGGATTCTATGATTGGATGAGGTCCTTTTCCCTGGTGTTTCTTTCTGTCCATTGTTTCTGTTTTGCCAAGATGATTTCCCACCAGGAAAGAAGTTGGGATGATGAGAGAGGTGAATTCCTGATGTATGTAACTTGGGAATAATGATTCTGAGTATTCAGTGGGAACAAAACCCAATAGTCACAGAAGTCAGGAGGTGTTGCTAACAATGCAGGAAGGACAGGTTTGCAAAGAACACCTCGTTTTCATTCAGTCCTACTTCAGCTCATCTGTGTTGCCGCTGTACCGCGTTGGAGATCTCTTTGCAGGTGTTTGGGTGGATGTTTAAATACCCATCTATCTCATGCATGCACTGGTTTAATGGCCACAGGGTAACACCAGTTATCCTGTGTGAAAGATTATTACATGTAATGCAGTTATAACTGTATATAACTGTAAAACAGTTATTATGTGTAAAAGATGTGAATGTATAAAACCAGTGAATGTTGTGCCCATGAAGCTGTCATCTCCTTGCTAAGGCTTCCAAGTATCTTTCTTCATGTTCACCAACCTTTTTGTTAACCTCTGGTTTATATTCCCTTGTTTTCACCTTGCTTGGCCACTGGAGGATGAGTGGGGTTCTTCATGCTCCCTGTGCCTAAGGGTTTGCAGTTTTACAGGAACAGAGGCTACAGCTCGGCCAATACAGCAAAACAGGAGAAAACATCCAGCACTCAACACAGAGAAGCTGTGGCTGCCCCGTGTCTGGCAGTGCTCAAGGCCAGGTTGGACACAGGGGCTTGGAGCAAGCTGCTCCTAGTGGAAGGTGTCCCTGCCCATGGCAGGGGTTGGAACTGGATGAGCTTTAAGGTCCCTTCCAACCCAAACCATTCCATGATTCATTCTGATTCAAACACCACTGCTTCTTTCATGCCCCCAAGTGAAGGTGATTTAAAACCAGATACCAGCAGAGCCACGAACACTGAGAGGAGGTAGAATTACCCGCAGCATGTCTAAACCACCCCTGAGCTCACCCACTCTGGACCTGGTTCAGAGCAAATCATTGCCATGTGCTGCATGTATTTCACAGTGTGCTTTTGCTCCGAAACAGGCATTTAATAACAGAGCATGGCTTGCTCTGTGTCGCTAACTCTGGGAAAGGTTCTGGGATAATGATGGCACAATCACTGGTTTCAGACGATTTAAAAGTGATTCCTGTTGTGATTTTTCACAGTTTGAGCGTGCCAAAATCTCCTGGCTTGGATAAATGCATAGAGACACGCGGCTTATTCTGCTGCTGGAAGTTAAAATGAGAGTGACTTCAATATGAAAAAGTAACTATTGTCAATGCAAGTTACTTCTTTGTTACAGAAATGTAAGATGTCATTGAGTGGGGAGTTTCAGTATGCCAAGGGAGTGGTGTATTCACATCCAACACTGGTACGTTTTGCCATATTATCTTAGATTTCTTTAGTTCTCCGAAAGGGTCTGCGAAACTGAAGACTCCCTTCAGGGTTCAGGATATTGTATTGCCTCCTTTAAAGTGAAAGTCAGGGATTGTTATATTTGATAAAGGTAGATGAAGAGCCTTGTTGCTAGACTTGGAAGCTGTATCAAAGAGATAACAGCTTCTTGGCTGCAACATTCACTGCCTTTATACGTCCTCATCTTTCACACACACTGGTGCTATCCTGTAACCGTTAAACCAGTGTCTGTATTACCCAAATGGATATTTAAACAGCCACCTGAGCACTTTCTATTGGGAGCACCACTGGTGGTGACAGGCAGTGCTGGTGGTAGCCATTTCAAGGAGCACGTAGTGCCCATTTCATGGAGCTAGTTGTGGCCTTTTCATGTCCAAACAAGTGCTAAGTGATAAACTTGCAGAGATTCAGAAGCCTCTTCTCATGGGCTTCACCTGGGATCCCCATGGCCAGTGGTGGATGTAAACCACTGGCTTGCAAGTGAGGAAGCATATGGAGAATGTGATTGGAAGTTCCTGTGTGTTCTGGGGCTTCCTCCGTGTCGTGAAATCGGATGTAATATGAAATGCTTTGAAACACTTTCATGCCGATGGATTTGCAGTCAAAGGAAACTGAGCACGATGGGAGTTAACATGAGGGGAGAGAGCAGAAAGGAGCAATCCGAGTGCCTGAGGAAACTGCTGCTTTCCCTTGTCTCCTGTCAGGAAATAGCTCCTTAAGTACCACACTCCCAAAACGTCATCTGCTTGTTTTAACACAAAATGCCATGGTGTAAAAATACCCGTTCTTCAGTGGAGGAGATGCGAAAGCTGATGCTCCAGAAAGCTGCAGCTGAAAGGGTCGAAGGCACACCAATGTAAAGTGTTGAGGGTTATGACCCACGTTCAAGAGGTAATTCTTCTTTCCATGTACAAATCAGTGGTGGGGATGAGGTCCAGGGAAGCAGCAAAGCTGGTGCTGCCACGTGGTTCCCACCGCCGCCCCTGTCCTTGTGCTTTACCATATCTACAAATCCGGTTCTATACGTCGGTACCTATATTTGGGTCCAGCTCGAGTCTGAAAGCTCCAGGGCTACGTCAGCGCTCCTGGGGGGTTATTACTCATCCAGAAGAAGTCCAGCCTGGCTGTGGGGCTCAGCTTTCCTTCCTGGCCTGCAGCAGGGAGTGGGAAGTGCAAGAGCGTGCCGGCTGTCGGGTGTTTGTTCAGCATCTGCTTTTCCAGATGGCTCCACTGGTGGAGGGAGGACCCAGAGGCACAGCTTGGGAAGCTTGGGAAGCCTCATGATGCTCGTTACCGCCCAACTGCTCTGGGATGCCTCATTGCTAATCCTTAGTGCGCTGACAGGTGATGATATTCTGATATCATCAGGATGAGGGAGGTGATCCTGCCCCTCTCCTCTGCTCTAGTGAGACCCCACTTGGAGCACTGTGTGCAGTGCCGGTGTCCCCAGAATAAGAAGGACATGAATCTGTTGGAGTAAGTCCACGAGGATGATCAGGGGCTGCAGTACCTCCCTTATAAAAACAGGATGAGAAAGTGGGGTTGTTGGGGCTGTTCAGCCTGGAGAAGAGAAGGCTGCGTGGAGACCTCAGAGCAGCTTTCAGTGTCTGAAGGGGGCTACAAGGATGCTGGAGAGGGACTCTTCATCAGGGACTGTAATGACAGGACAAGGGGTGATGGGTTCGAACTGAATCAGGAGAGATTTAGGTTAGATGCAAGGCAGAAGCTGTTCCCTGTGAGGGTGCTGAGGTGCTGTCAGGGGTGCCCAGAGAAGCTGTGGCTGCCCCGTGTCTGGCAGTGCTCAAGGCCAGGTTGGACACAGGAGCTCGGAGCAAGCTGCTCTAGCGGAATCTCCACTGCAGAGCCTGCAGCGCTCTCATGGTCCCAGTGAGCCAGTGACGATGCACCAGACTCATTTGGGTAAGTGGGACATTTCTGATAAGATTCCAACAGAAGGCATCACAATGAAACAAAACCTGCAGCTGGTTTGCAAATACCACACTCTTCATAACCATCTCCATGGGGTCTGAGTTCTGACTTCGCTTGCAATTAATTAGTGGGAGAGTTTTCATCTGTTTTATGTCAACAGCGTTTATGATGACATGTTTAGAGTGCACGTTGTTGGGAAGAGCGCACCAAACCCTCAAAGCTGGGATTGTGATGTATATAGAAGTGCCTGCACTGAGCAGGTTTCCATCTGGTTTACATTTTGATCGACAGCTTTATTGCATTTTTAGGGAGCTTTAATTTTATGTTCCACTTTGGCTACTTCCAAACTATAAAGCTTTCACAAAGCAATTTGAGGAAGAGATGCTGCAGGGGATGTGAGTTCCCACCGCAGCACATAATGTGACTGAACCAAAACCCTGCATCATTTATCTGATGGAAACAGAAACTACCAGAAACTACCAGCCTTTATCCTTAAGATGAAATGTATTTGCTCTCAATGCTCCACTTCTTTGGAAATGCAGTCGCTGTAAAACCTTGGTTAGGGAAGAAACACTAAAAGCTGCTTTCTGGATGAAACAAAAGGAACTAAAGTGCTGTAACTCATTGCATGTCATAGACTCACAGACTGGTTTAGGTTGGAAGGGACCTTAAAGCTCACTCAGTTCCAACCCCTGCCACGGAACAGGGACACCTTCCACTGGAGCAGCTTGCTCCAAGCCCCTGTGTCCAACCTGGCCTTGAACACTGCCAGACACGGGGCAGCCACAGCTTCTCTGGGCACCCCCTGACAGCGCCTCAGCACCCTCACAGGGAACAGCTTCTGCCCAAAAGCTCATCTCAGTCTCCCCTCTGGCAGTTAAAGCCATTCCCCTGTCCTGTCCCTACATCCGTTGTCCAAAGCCCCTCTCCAGGTTTCCCGCAGCCCCTTCAGGCACTGGAGCTGCTCTCAGGTCTCCCCTTCAGGAGCCTTCTCTTCTCCAGGCTGCCCCAGCCCAGCTCTCTCATCCTGGCTCCAGAGCAGAGCTGCTCCAGCCCTCGCAGCAGCTCCATGGCCTCCTCTGCACTCGCTCCAACAGCTCCACGTCCCTCCTGTGCTGCTGCCCCAGCTGCTGGATCAGCACTGCAGGAGGGTCTCTTCATGGCGCAGCAGAGGGGCAGGATCCCCTCCCTGAGTTGCTGACCTGCTGGCAGGAAGGCGTTGCTGACAAGTGATGTGTCTGTTTTGAAAGGATGAATGGTCCTGGGGGGCACTTTGGTTTTGCATTGCAGAGGAGACGTTCAGGCTATATTGAGAGCATCGCTCCAGAAACTGCAGTTCCCTGCTGCCAGATGACTTTCAGTGACACCATTTTTGGAAGACATAAAGTGCTGTGCCATCTCCTGCCTGTGTTTACCCAGAGCTCTGCAGATCGAGTTCAACATCCTTCACATTCCGCACCTCTTAAACGCCCATAGCACAGGTGTGGGGACTGCACCAGCTGCAGAGCTGGGGAAAAACCAGCCCAGAATAGTCAAGTTGACAATTAAACAGAGTCATCTGCATTGGCAAGAGATTTCAGTGAGCCTGTCCCTAGCGAATACATACCTGTAATTATGCTGCTATTTTCTGCAGTCCAATGCTTGCCTTATCCTAGACTTGTATTCCTCTGAGCTGTTTGCCATATGCGTCTTGCAGGAGAGTCTACAGGAGCTCCGGGTTGGGTTTTGTAGCTGGTAATTTCCTGGTACACCAATTTACCTGCAGGTTTCAAGTTATCTTACAGCAGGTACAGCTTATTATTTGGTGAACAGAATTCCCAAATTCAAGCTAAAATAGGTTCTCTTCAAATTGTGTTTGAAGAGCTAATTATTTTGAATGGGTATTTGCTCTATGATGGCATTTCTTAAATAAGTAAGAGCACTGGTATTTAATGTAAGGGTTGGCAAGGCTATGTTCCTGGAGCCCTTGGGTCAGTCCTTGAGCAGCCTATTGAAGAGAAAGAAGGAAATTAGAATCACAAATCAGTATTTCATCATAGCGAATCAGTGTGGCCAGAAAGGATGGATGAAGAGCACCTGTGAGGCTGAGGAGCTGGTTTGGTGCACAAGCAATCGCATCCTTTGCAAATCA
This sequence comes from Myiopsitta monachus, assembly GCA_017639245.1. NCBI lineage: Eukaryota > Metazoa > Chordata > Aves > Psittaciformes > Psittacidae > Myiopsitta > Myiopsitta monachus. The sequence continues at coordinate 63,002,554 of CM029923.1, forward strand.
ATAGATGGCTTTGTACTGTGCAATGCAGCCCATGGTGAAAGGTCAATACTCCTCTGCAAAACAGCAAATAAAATACTGAGGGCAGCACTGGCGAAGTTTGTTTCTGAGTGGTTTTCATGCTTTTTGATCAGGTAGGAAGATACTGTGTTATCCTGATTATTCATCAAATCCCAGACTGGTTTGTGTTGGAGGAGACCTGAAAGCTCATCCAGTTCCAACGCCCTGCCCCAGTCCCAACTCTCCAGGTTTCCTGCAGCCCCTTCAGGCACTGGAGCTGCTCTCAGGTCTCCCCTTCAGGAGCCTTCTCTTCTCCAGGCTGCCCCAGCCCAGCTCTCTCAGCCTGGCTCCAGAGCAGAGCTGCTCCAGTCCCCGCAGCAGCTCCATGGCCTCCTCTGCACTCCACTATTCCACTGTTAATAACTAGGAAGAAGACAAAATATTCTTCTAAATATAGTTAGTATTTGATTTGTTTGCCTGAGGTGAAAGCCCCAACATCCTCTTGCAGTAGTTGAGGGTCTTTAACCTGGAAGGAGGCAGCGTCCCGTGTGCGTATTCTTCCAAAATGTGCTGCACTTCTGGTTTATCTCAAGATATGCACAATATCAGCCGGGTTTTTTCCAGGCTGCTCTATCTGTGCCTTTTTGAGGCCAGAGAACATTCCTGAGCCTTCACAGCAACCTGCTGTTGATGGAGGGGATGAAGGTAACGAAGTGCTGAAGGGCCTGGAGTGTTTCAAGGCAGAGAGATAAGGGGCTGCCTGCACAAGAGCTGCATTCTGTAACATAAAGATGTGGATTAAAGGAGGTTACATGGTGCTTTTCCAGCAAGAAATGGTTTCGAAAAGCAGTTTTTCACACCATATTTGATGTTTTCCTTAATGGAAAACTTCATTGGTAGAACATTGCCATTGGGGCTGCCAGGCTGGACCAATGGGACTGGGACTCAGCATTAGGAGGGCTTGCAAAGCCATTTTCGTCTCTCATTAATAAGCATACTAAATATGTAAATGTGGCACCCAGTGGATAAGGACCAAAATGAACAACTTGATGATCTTTTGAAGTGTGTAGGAGTAGAAGCAGGGCACTCAGCAGTGCTTGGACCTAGGAGTGAGGTACAAGTGGGTTCTGATCATAGCTCTGAGAGCTATATTTGTTTCTGTCATGTTGATACTGCAATTGCTACTCTTGCACTTGGGTCTGTAGTGGGGGATAATTATTCAGCTGTCTGAGAAACTATAGGAGAAAAACCCAAGAGAATGACTTTTTATCCTTCCCACCCAGACACCGTTTGATTACTGCCATGTTCCCTGCAATTATCCACATCAAGTTCAGGATGCTCGAGGAAGGGAAAGGTTGGAAACGTGATGGGAGATAGCACACAAATAGGAGCAGGGAGGGGAAATGCAAGATCTCAGTGTGGTAGGGCAGAAAAGAAGGAATAGTGCAAGAAAAGGTCTGTTCCCAAATCAGCAGCTAATTGGTTTTTGTCTTTTTCACCAAGAAGCATAGAGTTGAAGGCCAAGGTGGTGGACTTGCTGTTGGAGAGGGTGTTTTATCCCAGACATGGGGTTGGAAGACACGGGTATTTTAAACCTCATAACATTTAATGTTCCAGGCTCAGACCTGGGAAAAGCTCAAAGGGCAGAACCATGTGGAGCAAGAGGAGGGCATTAAACAGGAATTTCTTTGAGTCACATGAAGTCCTGAGAGTTTTCAACTTATTGGGTGCAGGTGGGAGGAGATGCCCATGGGGTGATGGGTGGGAGATTTTGAAGGGTGACAGTGGTTTGTTGTTTCCCGAGCCCACGGTGTTGGCATGTCCATTGGGAATGGCCCGGAGGTTTGGGCTACGCTGATTATGTGGAACCTGTTGTGCCAGTATGATCTGCAGGCTGGGGTTGAAGATGCGCGTGTGCCTGTGTATATTTATCTCTATCCATGTATGTTTGTGGGACTTCTTATAGATGAGATGCATTTTTCTGTGGTCTGTGCTGATTTGAAAGCAAAATTAGTTGCCACCATGTGTGAAACTGGCTCCTTTCAAACCAAAGTGACCAAAGTGGAGATGCAACAGAGGAAATGAGTCACAAACTGTTCCATAGAATCCCAGCCTGGTTTGGGTTGGAAGGGACCTTAAAGCTCCTCCAGCTCCAACCCCTGCCACGGGCAGGGACACCTTCCACTAGAGGAGATTGCTCCAAGCCCCTGTGTCCAACCTGGCCTTGGAATTTGAGATCTTAATTACTAAACCAGTTGCTCCCCTTTCCAGTTCAGTCTTAGCTATAGGGCAGGGTGATCCGGTGGGATTCAGGTCTCGGTTTATGGAGAGGCTCCTGGAGCCATGGTTTTGATCCCCCTTGCTGTTGGGCTCCCGTGCTGTCCCCTCCTGCTGCCTTGGGAACCTCCTCTCTGGGGGTGGGGAACATTCTGCATCACTTATGACTGATGAAATGTAAACCCCACTTCTACGTCACCCATAGGAAGCCCATTTATACATGTTTGCTTATTTGATTTCAGCCCATGATCAGATCCCTTCCTGTTGGTTGTCAAGGTGAAATGTCTGGAGACTTCACCGGGAAGGAGGAATAAATCCAGTAAATGGAATATCTGCTTGCACACACTGCGCATTTCTTGACATTGAACTTCTTGCTTCCCAAGCAGAGGGAAGCACAGCTCCCATTCCAGCATCATTCCCTAACCCCCCCATCCTTACCCCAGCGTTCGGGTGGGCAGCGGTGCTGCCGGGGCAGGGATGTGTCAGCAGATTCCCTTTCGGCATTCCCAAACCATCCCGGCGCTGCTGCTGCTGGAAGCGCTTTTACATTCTCCTTTCTTTCACCATCCCTTTGTCCTTACATCCCCTCCCCGCGCTCCGGAGCGCCGGCGGCAGCGGGTGCGCGGCGGGGGGCCGGCGGCCAAGCCCCGGGCTCTGCTCCTGCAGAAGAGCCCTTATTCCAGGAGCCGCTCCGCGTTCCCACCACCCACCCCCTGACGTCTGGATGCACCAGGGAGCCGAGCCGGGTTTGATGTTTAGCGGCGGGATTTAGATGTAAATCTTGTAAAATTCCATTTTATGCAGACACACAAATCCGCTCCGGCTCCAAGGCTCTGGGGGAGAGCTGCAGCTGCGGAGGTACCTGCTCCGAGGATCTTCCTGCAGGCAGAGCACCTCTCCAGCCAGGCACAGGGAGGGCTGGATGGGCAGATAGGGATCCCATCCAGGAACACAGCCCCGTCCCTGTGCGGCGGGAGTGACGCAGAGCACAGCCCTGCTCCTGCAGTGACCCCTTGCAGGGAGCTTGCAACCCGCTGTGAGCATCGCTGTTTCTTCTGCTTTGGTGGGATGGATGAGCCAGGCCTTTTGCCACGGGGACGGGCTCCCTCCTGCCTGTAACGTGGACGGGGAGCTGGGTCCCTGTTTTCACCCCGGGAATACCATCTCTCACATCCACGGAGCGCAGGAGGGAAGCGAGAGCGGAGTTTCTGCAGCGTCAGAAAACTTTGATTCATCTGCGAAGGTGGTGAATGAAGGAGGGATGTGACCTGGAAAGGATCAACAGGAAAATGGGCATGTTTCTCCAGCTTGGAAAAGGCTTGCTTTTCCCCCCCTCGCCATCTCAGGATCACTGGAAGGGATTATACAAATGAGAGCAGGAAACTGCAGTCAGGGCTTTGCCAGAAATAGATGATTTTGTCTTTTTCTTCTTGATGGCAGTGAAGAAATATGGGAGTCCGTAGAGGCTGCTCCACAGGCAGCCTCACATTCTGATTGCCAGGTCATTTGCATTCGTCTCTAAGGTGACATCCACCCTGCGATGGGAGTTGACATGTAACCACAAAGAATAAAAACTCCTGGAAACAGCTCCGTGCCACTGATAGAACTTCAGAAGGAAGTTTGGAATCAGTGGGAAATGTGCTGACTCCTTTCGGACGAGTGGAAGAGAAGCAGCAGCGTGGAAGATGTTGAATGTCAACTTTTTACCTAATCGCCGTCACTCATGGATTTGGTGAGTACTGTTTGGGTTTGGCCCCATCAGAGGAGGTCTGGTGGGCAAAAGAGCTTGGAAATGTGTGATTTTCCCTCCACAAAAGGCGTGCTAAATGGAAACGTGGATGAGGATGCGCGCGTTCCTCAAGCTGCAGAATCTCAGGGTGGTTGCGGGATGTTTTCCTTTCCTCTCTCTTTCCTGATGGGATTTGGGTCTCACAATGCACCCTCACAACACCTGTAACTGGGGTGTGGAAAAAGGGTGGGAAATCTTGGCTTGCGCTTCCTTATTTTCGCTACAAGGTGTGTATGGGCATAGATTTTAGTTTGAAGAAGTAATGAGTCACTGAAGCATCTTCTCGCTTGGGTGGTTTCATGGTGTTACCTCAGCACCTTCCCCAGCCTCTTGGCAACTCCAGTTGCATTCTAAGAAGCAGCCAGAGCTGCTGCTGCTGCTGCTGCCTCTGCTCTGAGCCACGGTGTTGGGACAGGGGGGATGTGAAGGGAGCTCCAGAGGCACATCCCAGAGTGGGAACTGCACGTTTGAGCCTGAGACTGCGCCGAAACAGGTTTCCCTTTCCTAGGAGGTCAGGTAAGGAGTCATTGGATAGTGTGATATACATGGATTATAATCTGTAATCTATATGTGGTTTTATAATCTACAGTCTGCGATTATAGATAATCTATGCAGTCTATACAGCATCTTGTGAGAATATTCAATGTAGAGAGATCTTTCTATTCTAGATATTCAAGTATATTCCATATAGTTACCTATTTTTACGTAGAATTTATTCTGTGTAATCTTGTTATTGCTTATAATGATTTAATTGTGGCTTCCTCTGCATTAGGCTCTGAGATGAACCTATATCTTAGGGTTTTCTAGATATTGATTTGTAGATCTTAGTAAAAATGTCAAGGTTCTGAGTCTCTGAATGGTGCTGTAAAGATAGAGAGGTAGTCTTCCTTCTCCAGATCTCGTCCGGTCATTGGGAAAAGCTGGGTGTTGTGGTGCAGGGCAGGAGAATAGAAAGGTAAATATTTAGAGAGGAGGGGAATGCATCACTGTGTTATTGGCTGACCTCTGGTTAAAGCAACTGGTAAGGAAAGAGGAAACAGAAGTCCATAGAGACACTGAGGCAGCAAGAAGGGAAAGGGAAGAGTCTCACTGGGAAGTTCTCCATGTGGGCTGCTGTGTGTCCTCCCTTCCCAAGGACCAGTTCACATTGGTCTTAATTAGAAACCCAGTGGTGTCTGCCATTACAGCGCATAAACATCGGGGCTGTGTCTTCCATGCTGATCTATTGACAGCTGGGACGAGAAGGATTGCTCTGTCTGTGCTGCGCTGGGGGCTGCGATGGACATTGAGGTCGTTCTCCTTCATGCTGCCGGCTGTGCCAGCCCAAGGGAGCCGCAGTGGTGCTGCCCAACACGCTCTGCCCTTCTGCAGGACACGCTTGACATGTGTCACCTCAATGGTCGGCAGGGTTGTGATGAGCTCAGGAGGGCAACGGGTGTTGGCGGCGCGGGTTCCTACCCAGCCGGAGTGGTCCACTCAGGTGGATGTGCTCATGACCTGACCATGCGGCTCTTGCGTTCCCTCCCAAGCAGATGGAATGCTGCAGAGAAGCAAGGACCATGTCATCCAGGTGTCAGATGTACAATTGCTGTGCAACATGATGTAGTTTCAGACAAGCACGTTACCAGTATTTGGCATCTTTGTACCAGAATAGTTCAGTTTCTCTGTACATAGATGTATATTAGGGGAGATTGAGAGGAGCTTTTAGGCAGATTTATAAAGGAGAGGGTAGGGGTTAGCCTGTAAAAATTCACTACCTGTGCAGAGGTGGAAATAAAACATGTCCTTCACCCCATGTTGGTCTAGTTACAGAGCCTGGCTAATCACGTTTGTAACCGCATGGTCACTTGTTCAGAGCCTGTGCTGTGACTGAGATCCACTGCCAGCCTTCTGCACGGTATCCTCAGGCACTTTGTTCCTCTGCAGTAAGTTCTTGGTCCTCTTCTGCTCTCTCCATCACTCATAAGCAAGCTCTTTAACTCAACTCTAAGAGAAAAACTCAGGGGGAGGCGCAAGTGTTCCCTAACCTCAGCTCCCCAAAGCGTATCCATTAAATGAAACAAATCAGCTTTTCCCATTTCCAGTCTTTCAAGTCACTTGAGCCAAGCTGGGATGTTTGCTGTTGGATGAGGCTGGAAGTATTTCCATCATGTGGTACCGTAGGTACTGTGTGATTTATCAATTGAGTTTGAAGTCCTCAGGTTTTGCTCTGGGAGTTAACGCTTGCCAATATCCATTCGCATTGTCTTGTTTTAGTGGGGCTTAGCTGGGACTTGAGATATACTTAGAACAATTTGGTTGTCTTCATGTATTAATTCCGTAGCCGCCTATAAATAGGGAGTATCTCAACAAAGAAATGATTTATATGCAGAGGGTAGGTTTGAGAGACAGAACTCAGAGATCTGTAGGCACAGTTTAGAAAGAGGAGGCCAAATATTTCTCTTGTGCTCACAAATGGCTGTAGGAAGCATAAAGGATCCGCTGTTGAGATGTGTCTGCAGCAAAGTCAATGCCTAACTGGAACTGGGGCTTTACCAATCAAATCACGGGCATTTGATTGGGTCTGAGGAGCACAGTGTTTGCTTTCCCTGTTTGAGGAGCTGGTTACGGAGGGATTCTGGTGGAGGAATGGTGCTTGGTATTTAGTGACCTTTCCCTTCTCTTCATGCTGTATCCTGTCAAGTTGTTTCTGGCTGTATTTTCATGCTGGTCTTGCGAGGTAGAAGATGGGAGTTCGAACATCTGAGGCTGCTCTGGTTGTACCGACATGGCCATATTTACATTCATTAGCTTAATTTCCTGTGAAATAATCTATGTAACTTTATTTGGGAGGGAAACTCCTTTTAGCTAAGTCCATGTATATCTGCGTTCTTCCCTGTGAGGGTGCTGAGGCGCTGGCCCAGGGTGCCCAGAGAAGCTGTGGCTGCCCCGTGTCTGGCAGTATTGGAGGCCAGGTTGGACACAGGGGCTTGGAGCAAGCTGCTCCAGTGGAAGGTGTCCCTGCCCATGGCAGGGGTTGGAGCTGGATGGAGCTTTAAGGTCCCTTCCAACCCAAACCAAGCTATTTGTGGTTCTAGAATCTTATTCCTATAGGCCCTTGAGCAGAGCTCCTCTCCAGGCTTCTTGAGGTCTCTTTAGGCACTGGAAGCTTAGGTGATGCTGCCTGGCTCTGCAGACACCTGCTGTGCAGAGCAGTCCTGTGCTGTGCGAGGTTTAATATCCTGGATGAGAAGGGCTGGATAAACCGGGACAGCTCCTTGATAAACCGAAGTGCTGCGAAATGGGCACATGTGGCTTCACAGTGCACAGTGGTTAATTCATCAGCTCAGTGTCGTGGGTCGATTTCTCACTGAGAAAATTGATTCATGTTTAACAGTCAGCCTGGTAGAATTAGCACATTTTCATATGCTTGCCTTAAAAAATAAAAGCTAAGGAAGCGAAACAGCAGTGAAAGGCTTGCGATCGTTTTATTTTCTAGGATTTATAGGCAGAGCTACATCAAAAAGCAAACAGAAGCATACAAATAACGGGGCGAAGGGGGAATATATCCTGTAAAATGATTATTAAACCCCTCTATAAGCCAAGCAATGATTTGGTGATTTGAACTTTGGTTACTGGAATTTTGCATTTTCTCCCCCAAAAATGAAACATCCAGAATTTAGTGATGAGTTTGAGGCTTCAGTACCTTTGGCACCTGCGTTTCCTACCATCGCATCCTTTGTTAGCTGTACTGAACAAAAACGTATCTGTGTATTGTGCAGGTGCCGGGCAGCTTTTGCTGTGGGCAGGGTGAAGCAGCCCTGCTGTGGTGCAGTGTGATGGATGGTGTCTGCCTGAGAGCAGCAGCAGAGCCGGGCAGGCTGGGAGCGGAGCTGCTGCTGCTCTGATTTCAGTGTCCCATTGACGTCACTGGGAGGTTTCAAACCAGCCCAGTATGTCAGGAGAACTTGCACAGAGATGAAACAATGAAAAACTGGGAGCAGGAATAATAAGGAGGCTTTTTCCCCTCGGGAAATCTTTCCTGGACTGTGCTGGTTTCACACCCTTTAGCTAGTTGCTGTTGAAGTAAATAAAACTGCAGTTCTAATGAACACCGAGGCTCATCCATGACAAATTGAACTACAGAAAGGCTGAGAAAGGAGGGGGGCTGCAGGGGGAGACCCTGCTGTTACCTGCTGCGTCCAGCCTCTGCCCCAGACCGCTGTGCTGATGGCAGTGGGTTTGCCGGGCGTCTGCACACACCGGCTGCAGCCCCGAGAGCTCTGTGATGCTGTGGCTGTGTCGGGTACATCAGCTGAAATGGAGCATGGCTCATTGGAGCACTGCCCTGCTGAGAGGGACCGGCACCTCCGCCCCTGACGGGTGCTCTGTTCCTCCCAAGGTGACTGAATGGCTTTTTGGCTGTCATTCAGACAGTTTAGAACGTCATTTTACAACACTTACACTAAATAAACATGCTATTAAGATTGTTATATTATGTGGAACAGTAGCATTTTGTGTTCTGTGTTATAAACTGTGGATCTTTCGTTTGTGTATGGTTGCCCTTAAAATGACAAAGCAAAGATGGCTCATTGTGAACCAGAGGGTGACCAGTAGCAAGGTTCAAGACAGCAGCTGGGCACTGACATGAATCGTAGAATCCCAGACTGGTTTATGTTGGAAGGGACCTTAAAGCTCATCCCGTTCCAACCCCTGCCACAAACAGGGACACCTTCCACCAGAGCAGCTTGCTCCAAGCCCCTGTGTCCAACCTGGCCTTGAACACTGCCAGACACGGGGCAGCCACAGCTTCTCTGGGCACCCCCTGACAGCAGCCTCAGCACCCTCACAGGGAACAGCTTCTGCCTAAGAGCTCATCTCAGTCTCCCCTCTGGCAGTTAAAGCCATTCCCCTGTCCTGTCCCTCCATCCCTTGTCCAAAGCCCCTCTCCAGGTTTCCTGCAGCCCCTTCAGGCACTGGAGCTGCTCTCAGGTCTCCCCTTCAGGAGCCTTCTCTTCTCCAGGCTGCCCCAGCCCAGCTCTCTCAGCCTGGCTCCAGAGCAGAGCTGCTCCAGCCCTCGCAGCAGCTCCATGGCCTCCTCTGCACTCTCTCCAACAGCTCCACGTCCCTCCTGTGCTGCTGCCCCAGCGCTGGATCAGGACTGCAGTGGGGTCTCCCCAGAGGGCAGCAGAGGGGCAGATCCCCTCTCTGAGCTGCTGCTCACGCTCCGGGGTGCAGCCCCGCACAGGGGGGGTTCTGGGCTCAAGCGCACACTGAAGCCGGGTCATGTAGCAAACCCCAGGTCAGGTAGGAACCCGAAATTCCACATATTCCATCTGCAGGATGCAGATGTCAAACCCAGTTTTCATTGTGGTATTCACTGTATCAGGTACCTGGGCAGAGGTTGACTTCTCTGCCAGTCAGTTTGTAGCTGAAAGAAATCTTTATCCCAGTTATTAACCTCTGTTAAAGAGGTTTATGTAGGAAATCCCAATAAAGCTTCAGAAACAAGAATCTGCATTCCTAAGGCTGCTAAGATACAAGAGTGGGAAAAGCCCCAGAGCTTCTTGGAACTGGTGAGACCCATTTTTACATTCCCTGGAGCAATGGCTCATGGAGCAGTGGCTGAATGCCCAACATCTCTGCAGGGACATTCCCATAGCAAGAACCCAAAGCCTGGGTCAAGATCAAGACCTTACCATGTAGAATTGTCCATAGTCGTGTTACTTACCTGTTCTTAACCAAGTTTCTCAGCTCGTTTGCTTTAGGACAGTGTCTGACACTCGAGCAGAGCTGCTGGATGCTGCAGGCAGGGAGCAGGCAGGAGCTGCCTGCTTCCACCCTGGGCTCCTCTGCCTGTCACCTTTGGGACTCTGCTTAACAGCCCAGCCCCAAAAGGCTCCAATTAGTGCTTCTGTGCTAAGATTCGCTTTCAAAAGACCATCAGTGAGTCAACTGTGAGTGTTTGTCTGGGGAAGGGCTGCTCTCTGACTAACACTGGTGGGGCACCGCTGCCAAGTTTAAAATTAAACCTTTAAAGCGATAGCCTGAGATGGAGGGGAAAAAAGAGAGAAGAAACCAATCCACGCTGCAGCCTGCAGCCAGCCCTGACAGACCGTTTGGTACTGCGGGCGGAATGTGTTTGCCATCATTTTATTCCTGAAACCAGCTCCATTTCCAGGCAAGACTAATGCTGAGGGAGTGACACACGGTGAGGCTGCAGCACACGCTGAGCACGGGCCTTTGCCATGGGGAGTTCTGAGCAATCTTGGCTGCGTGTGTCCCTCCGAGGTGTTTATACCCGCTGTGTGCAAGAGTTAACTGCAAAGAGTGTAAGGATTCATGTGAGCGGCAACGGCAGAAAACGAAACTGGGTAGTTCTGAAGTGGTCCGTGCAATCCTGAAACTTCCTAAAAACTCTCACAGCTCCTCTTTGGTGATGAAAAACTTCCATTCCTTCACTTTTCTTTCTGTTTGTGTGTTTGCTTGGATTGTACATCATAGAGCCATAGTACGGTTTGGGCTGGAAGGGACCTTAAAGACCATCTTGTTCCAACCTCTTCTCTTCTTAATACCTGAGTCTATGTCCACGTCTGACTTACAGCCTGTGTTATAAACACAAGTTTGAAGCTGATACGGGCCTTTAAGATGACAGAGGAGAGACTAGGACGAAGCTGTTCCCTGTGAGGGTGCTGAGGCGCTGGCACAGGGTGCCCAGAGAAGCTGTGGCTGCCCCGTGTCCTGGCAGTGCTCAAGGCCAGGTTGGCCACAGGGGCTTGGAGCAAGCTGCTCCAGGTGGAAGGTGTCCCTGCCCGTGGCAGGGGTTGGAGCTGGAGGAGCTTTAAGGTCCCTTCCAACCCAAACCAATCTGGGATTCTATGAATAACATAATATAAACCAGTGGAATGAATACATCACTTGCTGCTTTAAGTGATACAATATTGGGATAGGAATATAGAGAAAGCAAAGGACTGGAAAAAGCAAACAGAGTATGTTTGTACAAACACCCAGGTAGCAGTCTAGACAATTGCTTCCACAGGATTAAAATCTGTCATCCTTAAAAGCCTCTTAAAAGCAGGTTTGTCACAGTTAAAGCAGCAGGGATTGTATTGCCTGTCCTGGCTCAGAAGCTCTCTTGATTTCAGCGGCCTGGCCCACTGTCAAAAGCACAAGCATGAGCAAAACACAGCATATGTGATTGGTGGGTTTGTTTATGGAACTAAGAGTTAGGAGGGGAACTGAATTTGATAGGCAGTATCTATTTGCCTTTTCAGGAACATGAAATACAACTTCGAGTGTCCCGGTTGACTCCTCTAAGGGGGTTGCTGCAGTACAGCCAGAAAACTGGCTGTTGGCTAAATATGGGAGTGGGTGGTCCAGGAGCATCACTACGGCCCTGCAAGGAAAAGGATTCTTCAGGGAGCCTGATATTTCCTAGCCTGGAGAAATTAATATCTGCAGAGAAACGAGCACTCTTCTTGTCTGAAAGCTGCAAAAATGGCAGGTCGATAGTTGGTTTCCTGCATATTAGTCAAAGAGAAGGCGCGGGAGGTGGGCAGCAGCGTGGTGGTCCTCCGGGAGGCTGGCAGGAAAGGCACAATGAACTGAGGGATGCTGAGAATAACACAACTAAGCTGGTAGTCACTGTGCAGTCTGGAAAAGACCATTGGGTGTAGCAGGCTCGGTATCTAGGGCAGCAGCTGACGTATTTCTAAGGAAATCACAGCAGTTGTTTGGAAGTCCAGGGTTTAAAGGAGAAAATGAGGCAGATTCAGCACGATGCAGCAGTGCGGTGACCTGTGGGGGCTGCATGGACAGGGGGCTTTAGTCTCAGAGAACCTTTGCACCCAGGGGTTCTCTTAAGAAAGCAGCATAAAATGAAAATAGCTGTTTTCCTCAGAGGAATGGCTGAAGAATTAGTGACTGGTAAATCTGAAGGGGCAGCTCAAGTGAAAAAACAGGAGCAAGTATCTTGAGGTGATGGCATGTTGTCAGTGTTTTATTGTCCAGTGAGTACTTGATGTTCTTGGAGATTGAAAAGAGTGGTTTCGCTTAGAATACATACAAGTTAATTGTATAATGCCCAAGGAGAGGGCTTTATTCAACAAAAAGTAAACTTTGGATGTTCCTAATGTTCTTTGTCTGCAGAAGAGGAGGCTCCAGGGAGACCTTAGAGCAGCTCCAGTGCCTAAAGGGGCTGCGGGAAACCTGGAGAGGGGCTTTGGACGAGGGATGGAGGAACAGGCCAAGGGAATGGCTTTAACTGCCAGAGGGGAGACTGAGAGGAGCTCTTAGGCAGAAGCTGTTCCCTGTGAGGGTGCTGAGGCGCTGGCCCAGGGTGCCCAGAGAAGCTGTGGCTGCCCCGTGTCTGGCAGTGTTCAAGGCCAGGTTGGACACAGGGGCTTGGAGCAAGTTGCTCTGGTGGAAGGTGTCCCTGTTTGTGGCAGGGGTTGGAGCTGGAGAAGCTTTAAGGTCCCTTCCATCACAAACTAGTCTGGGATTCTAGGGTTCTTTCCAGGAAACATGTTGTGAAGATAAAGGATGCAGACTTAGGGATGTGCATAAATACCAGCCAGTGAAAGAACAGAACATGGCTGGAAATGAGGTTGCGAAGCTGGGAGGGACAGGGGGAAGCCCTTTCCTGGTCCTCTCGTTCTGTCAGTCTCCTATATGGCTATGTGAGGATGTGCCCCATACTTCCCAAAGGCTTTTGGTATTCACTGAGAAAGGCAACCAAGCCCCACTCAGGTGTGGCCCATCAGCACAGACAGCACCTCCATCAGGTGATTAGGTATTTAGCAGAGGTTATTTCTCTCAGGTTTCTTGGAGGCTACCAGAGCAGTTTTCTGGCAGGCCATCTCTAATGTTTTAAACCACCTTGTTATGCATGTTGAATTGAGCTCTATGCACCATTCCTCTTTAGTTGGTAAGGCAAGTATGTTTTAATTAGCTGTTCTCTTTCTTTTTGATAAACTGTGGCAGACACCTGTACTTGTTCCCTTATGTTTCTATGAAGCTGTGTGTATTTTCCCCTTGAGATGGCATGTTCTAGCTGCCAGAACCAGGTGGGTGTGATAGGAAGTCGTTGCCTGAAAACCCTCGTGGTCAGTGTATGCAGATCTATGCGGATGCTAATCCTGTCTGAGGGTGAGCAGGTACCTTCAGGGTCGGGATCTAAAATTCACCACCTTCGGCTGAAACATTGAACAGCTTTTGTGTTTTATGGTATGACCACATGAATCCTAAAACCCCAAATCTGTTTCATTTAATAGTAAGTCCCTCGTGGCTAATTTTGTATGCAGTACACAGAGTAGCAGGACTATTCTGGGATATGATCCCAGTAACAGTGGTGAGTCATCAGCTGCAGCAACAGTAATGATATGAGGATCTATTTATTACTGCTCTTCTAAGCTGTGAGCTCTTCTAAGCAGTGAGTTCATCTAGAAATTATGTAATTATTCCTCCTGGATGATTTCTCTTATCGGTTTGTAATTACAAAATATTCTCAGAACACTTTTGTGTTTGGAAATTAAGTCCTCGGGATGACTTAATGGGAGAAGAACTCGGAGATTAAATCTTACCTTGTTTGTATTCGTTTCTTTTGACTTGATCAGTAATACAGTGTTCTAGATGATGTTGCATAGATTTCACCTTTTGTTTCGCACAGCTGTTTAGTGCATCGGGCACCGGTTTGTGAGTTTATAAAGCGATGTTTGGGCTGGAATCATCTGGTCTTGGAAACTGGTAGGAGGGGAAATTCCATGAGGAGTCCGTGGCTCTTTGTTCCTCGGTGGGAGAAGGGCTGATGCTGTGAGTGTTGGAGTTGTCTTTGTCACGTCCAAGCTGCTGGCGTTCCCTGGAGAGGGCTGAGGAGATCCCAGAGCTTTCAGGGAGCATGTGCTGCCACCCGAGTCCTCCCGCGGCTGGTGCTTGTTTTCACAACCAGCCTTCCCTGCCAAGGGCCGGGCCCTGCCTGTTTATCCAAGGAGCAGCAGCACAAGAACCACTCTGCCGAAGTGAGAGGCACGTTGCTGGCAGGGTCCTTCTCCTAAGAGAAAGTGGGTGTTAAAGCCTCTCGGAGAGGCCCTGGCACAACCTGGGTGTCGTGAGAGCCTGGCACAGGGAGCTCAGGGATGCGGCTGGCTGCTGGCGCAGCCCTGGGACCCCACTGGAACTCCTGGGCAGCGTTCCCAGCCTGTTGTATCCCTTTCTAGCCGTGTGGGAAGGCTGTTTCTTCTTGCTGTTTCACACCAGCTTGCACCCTGTTCCTACAGTTCCTTTTTAGATATACACAATGCTTGTTTTCATGTTCTGCATTGCCAGAGATCGTGGGGAAGCCCCATACCTATTTTAGATGGTCACTTCCTTAAGCTCTCAGGCCATCAAAGCATTGCCGTGCCTGGATGTTCCCACATCCTAGATGCAGACACCCTGGTTTGCCATTTCTCTGTGATTTTATAAGCCTTTAAGTTGGCCTTTTTGTCTCCTTCCTTCCCATGCCAGCACGGCTGTGTTGGATTTCTGGGGTCTGTACAGACAGGGCTCACCGTTACCCCTTGCAGAGACATGACTCAGCAGTGCCTCACATGATTCACACCAGCAGAGGAAATCGTCATAGAAAATATGCTCAGAATTAAAGCTTCAGGTATTTTGTTCAGGTTAATCATCCTCTGCTAGCTATGGGTCTGCTGTACCCATCTCTGCATGGGCTACCTCACTTGGTGGCTTTGGCAGCTGGGGAGGACTACTGAGTCTTCCGGGTGCCACTGAAGGCAGCTCTAGGTACTTTTGATGATGTTCTCCAGCTCTCAGCACAAAAGGAGTCTGGAATCCTTCCCTGGTGATGCTCTTTGGGAGCACATCTGGAGCCAGACCTATTTCTGTACACTACCTGTCTTGTTCACGGTCGCATCAGCCAGTGCCTGTTAGCAGTGACTTGAGGTGAAAGGAAACCAAGACCTCAGCAGTCGCTTGGGCAGTGTTTGATTCCCCTGCTGTGTTTCTAAGCCTGAATCATTGTGCTTCACTTGCGGCTCTTGAACACCAGGGAAATTGCCTCAGTACTGTCATACATCGTGTGCAGGGTAGTGTCAGAGCCAAAAGATCTTGATCCTTGCTCAGTTAGTCATGTTCCCACTGCTGTTTCTGCCCACCTGAAATGTCGAGGTACACTTGTTAATAGGAGGTAGGTGTCAAGTTTGTCCATGGAAAGTTGCCATAGCACTGAGGTTCTTTCTCTTTGCCTTTGCCTAGAGCTGAGAAGAGGCAAAAAAGCTTTATGACAGACTTCAAGGCGGCCCATGTGCTTGTCGGTACCTATGGGAACAGGAGATGCTTTCATGTTTTTCCCCAGCTGAAATCCCATTGGGAGCTGAGTCATGGCATATCCAAGAAGTACATTCTGGTGTGTAGGCAGGGACATTCCCAGCCACAATTTTACTGGCAGTTTTGTCGCTTGCAGGAGCAGATCCAGGGCATTTTGGCATAATCGGACCAGGGACAAGATGGAGCATGAAGCAGTTTCTCTGTAGAGTTGGTGTATTGGTGCTGGATATATTTAGCAGTGATTCAAAGGGTAGTAGATTAAAAAAGGCAAAGAGAGGAACCTGTTGTATCTTGCCATGGGGAGGTAGAGGCAGCGGGTCTGCCAGCTGCCAACAGGGCACCGAGTCAATGGATCTGCTGAGATTGTTCCCAAAGCTCCCCTTTCACAGGCTGGAGGAAGGAGCCATGATGCAGCTCAGCTCATGGAGAGGCCTGTTTTCTCTGCAGCAGTTTCTAATGTTTCCCAGATGTTTGCAATCTTCATATAAATATCTAATAATGAATCTTGGTGGGTGATCAGGGATTTCATTTCCCTGTAGCTGTATCCTCACTGCTGCCTGTTCCATCGGCTGTAGGTGTAGGTGATGAGCTGCTGTTGGCTTCATGGCACCACAGCACACGAGGATGGAGGGCTACCACTGGGATGCTTAACGAAAAGCAGTGCCTGCTCCTGGGCCTCCAGAAAAGCTTAAAGCAGGAAAAGAAACCTGGAGAGGGGCTTTGGCCAAGGGCCTGTAGGGACAGGCCAAGGGGAATGGCTTTAACCTGCCAGAGGGGAGACTGAGATGAGCTCTTGGGCAGAAGCTCTTCCCTGTGAGGGTGCTGAGGCGCTGGCACAGGGTGCTCAGGGAAGCTGTGGCTGCCCCGTGTCTGGCAGTGCTCAAGGCCAGGTTGGACACAGAGGCTTGGAGCAAGCTGCTCCAGTGGGAGGTGTCCCTGCCCGTGGCAGGGGTTGGAGCTGGAGGAGCTTTAAGGTCCCTTCCAACACAAACCAGGCTGGGATTTAAGTATTGGCTGAGGTGAACTTCCCACTGAGGTGCTGCAGTCTGCCTCAGTCCCAGTGGTCTCAGAGTCTGTGATCCCTGTTCCCCTCAGTGAGCCAGCTCAGCTCCATAAAGCCATGGAGAACTTGCATTGCTTGGCCTTGGGTGAGCGTTGTGTTGGTGAGGGGAGCTGGAGCTGAGCCCTGGAGAAGCTTTACTATAAAAGCACCAAGGGAAAGCTCTTGCAGCCAGCTGGAGGAAGTGCAGCCAGGGATTTCTTATAAATCATCTCTCCTTCAGCTGAAGTGAGAATCCCCACACACGTCAACGCTTCCCGACTCCTGTGAAAGCCCCGTGGGCGCTGGAGCTGGATGACATCAGGAGGAGAAGGGATGAATTCACACGGATGGTGACGTTGGTGATCTGCATTCCTGGGTCTTCCGGCTGAGTTGTGCCTTGCAAAGCAGAGCAGAGAGAGGCTGAGCACCCAGAGAGGTTCAGTATGTGTCTGTCTTGTGATGCGAGTCCAGTTTTGGGACCGAGAGCCTGTTGGTCTCCTAAACAAATGTTTCTTGGTAACCCTTTCTGGTGGGGAGGAGCAGAAAAGAAGGGGTTGGTTCTGGGTGCTGTCCTCATCAGTGGCCAGCGCGTGTGGAGTGGCTCGGGTCAGCGCATCCGTGAGAAGAAGCTGAGCCCTGCCTGGCTGTGAGGAGCCGCAGTGTGGTATGTGCGTATGGACCGCAGAGCATTTGAAAGGAAGCTCACCACTCATAGGCACAAACTGGTTTCTCTCTTGCAAGAAAGAAGGCAGAGAGGATGCCCCACAGGTCCAGGGAGCATCGTGCTTGGCCATCCTGTGTCTCTAAGTCGCTTTCCACCTCCTACAGGGCAACCTGGCTCCAGAGGTCTGATGTCCAGCCATAAGAAGCAAGGCAGGGTTAGGAGCTTCCTCATGGCATGTTGTCTGCTCCTGAAGTTACAGATCTCTTGAGATCAACATGCTTCTTGATGTTCTCAGTGAGGATCCAGACATCTGGTGTGAGTCCTGGTGCTGGACCAAGTTGTCAAGTCCATCATAACCACCTTGGCAGGGCCATCAAGCTCAGTGCTGTACAACACTAACTCTGGGAGAGCAAGCCTGCCTGGCTCCAGTTTGATTTCATCTGTCTGTGGTTAGAGACACTCACGAGAACAGAGATTTACTGGAGGAAAGTGGCCGCAGGGGAGATGCTGTGTCTGCATCTGGCATGTAGAGTGGGGCTTCCTTGAAAATCTAGGGAATAAATATTAGCTGAAGGAATAGACATCAGTGAGTGAGGTTTTGTAGCGGGTGTAGATTGCAAGTCCTAGTTCGCTCAGATCACAAAAGGCTGCCTATGGTTTTTCCCCCTCTATGAAGGTAGTCACTGTTTGGAGTCTGGAAGAAAAAGCTGACCCCCTTTTGCTTTACTGCAGTGAAACGAAACTGTGTTTGAGGAGCTGTTTTATTACCCTCTCCACTGACTGCAGCTTCCCCAGACCAGTTGTAGCTGGAGCAGAGGAAGCCCAGCTAAGGAGGTCAGCTGCTGACTGATGCAGTATTACCTATTTATTTCAGATTAGATGTGTTAGAAGTGGTTTCTGGCAAAAAGAAAAGGAATCCGTGTTCAGGAGGAAACACGGAGAATTGCCAAAGCTTTAGCCAAAGCATCGCCTTCAATCAGGTCTGACATGTTAGTACAACAGGGTGTGCAAGCACAAATAGGGTGCTGCTGATGTACATCAGCCGCGTTGCTGAAGGCATGGCTGGAGGTGCTGGGGCTGTATACATGTGGAGGAGGAGCACTGATAGGGTAAAGGATGGAGTTCCTGAGTATTGTCCAACCCCCTCACATGATGCTTTGTTTTCCTTGTCAGCACTCCCATAAATAAACTCTGGAATTAAATCCTCTTCAAAAGAGATGTAATTCTGGGTCTCCGGTGCTGTGGAGCCAAGTCCAAGCAAGCAAGTTCTTGGCATCAGCTGGGATCTCCAGCCCAAACTCTCCGTCTCTTTGCTCCTCTAAGTCATGAACTTCCCAGTCAAACAGTTTTATGCAATTTAATCTTGCGTGGCTGCATTTTCTCTTCTGTTATTAAAAAAAAAGGAAAGGAAAAGCTGTCATGGGCATGAATGAGGGTTTATGTAATAGGTTGCAACGGCTCCATCAAAGCCATTGTGCTCTATCTTGTGAATATCTATTTAATCAGTGGTTTCAAAAGACCTTATTTGTGCCAAGTGATTTTTCTTTCTTAGGCAGCAGCAAGGATTTCATACTCTCATGAAGACAGAGTGTAGCCAGTCTGGCTATTCTAGGCTTGAGAGCTGCTTTTGAGCCGGTTTTGTGCTGGAAAGAGGTTCAAGTGCTTAAAGATGCTATTCAGGTGATTATGGAGCTGCTGCAAGAGTCAAAGCAGGAGCATTGCTCAGATGTACTCTGCTCTCGTGAGGTCCCACTTGCAGCACTGTGTGCAGTTCTGGTATCCCAAATACAGGACGGACACAGAGCTGTTGGAGCAAGTCCAGAGGAGGCCACGAGGATGATCAGGGGCTGGAGCACCTCTGTATAGAGCCAGGCTGAGAAGGCTGGGGCTGTTCAGCCTGGAGAAGAGAAGACTGCGGGGAGACCTCAGAGCAGCCTTCCAGTATCTGAAGGGGGCTATAGGGATGCTGGGGAGGGACTCTTCATGAGGGACTGTAGTGATAGGACAAGGGGTAATGGGTTCAAACTTAAACAGGGGAAGTTCAGGTTGGAGATAAGGAAGAAGTTCCTTACTGTGAGGGTGCTGAGGCGCTGGCACAGGGTGCCCAGAGAAGCTGTGGCTGCCCCATGTCTGGCAGTGTTCAAGGCCAGGTTGGACACAGGGCTTGGAGCAAGCTGCTCCAGTGGAAGTTGTCCCTGCCCATGGCAGGGGTTGGAGCTGGAGGAGCTTTAAGGTCCCTTCCAACGCAAACCAGGCTGGGATTATATAATTCTATGTGAGGAAGCCGTGGGTTTTATTAACTAATCTGTTACATTCAAGTCAATAAGCAGCTCAGTTATTCTTGCTCACATTTTCGACATCTCTAATTTGCTTGAGCAGCCATCTAGGTCATCACTATAATTTAGGGTTTAGGCCAACTTTTGATGTCTTGAAGGCATCCAGGAGGTTTCAGCCCCTGCTCCCAAGGAGAACTTTGCTCCCTCAGCCCTTGCTGGAGCTGCAGGTACGAGCGAAGTAGAACTGCTTGGTCCTTGCTGCTGCTTGTCCAGCGCAGGGAGAGTCATAGAGGGGATGAGATCCACCAGCATCTTCATGGTTATGTTCTCAGGCTGTCTCAGCCATCAGTGGCTTTTTGCTTCCACCCCCCCCAAGGCAGTGAAATGGGTGGGAGTTAGTTCTGGCTTTGTTTACTGGGACAAGTGGAACCTGTGAGTATAAATTCAGGCAGAATTTGGTTCCTGTGTGTGGCTGGTGAACAGCACACGAAAGGTTGTGTTGTTAAATAAGTCATTGGTTACAACAGTAAAGTAAAAAGCCATCATGAGTTAGATGTTTTTCTACTGCTAATACATCTTTGCACTTCATCAGGGTGACTTCTACATGTCTTCTCAGCCTGGCACTTGCCACTTTCCTCTCTGCCCTCTGTTACTCAATATGCTGCACACTCTCCCTTGCCCAATTAAAGCAGTACCTTGGCAGAGAGCAGAAATCACAAACCATTCAGGGCTGACTGCTGAGTACAAAAGGGCTTGACACGCGGGTTTTGTTCCCAGCTGCATCTCGTGTCACCCAGCTATCTTGTTTGCTCTTCACATGACTTGCCATCAGGCCCTTGATATCTGCATGGCATTTTCTGCCCCCTTGGTCAGATGTTTTGCTGGGTGATGCTGGGTTATTAATATAGTGTCACATTTTATTCTGGCTGAGTGGGATAAAGAGAATTCCCTGTTGTTTGTCTCCTGCGCTGGGTCTGTATCTTGATCTTTTCCAGACGCTCCTGGCAGACAGATACCGTGTGGTCCTGCTCAGTACAGGACTGATGCATTTCTTGGCCATCATCCAGTCCCAAGTACATCAACACATTTGCAGCAAGGTTTCCTAACCTGAAAACTCAGAACTGGCTCCATCTCTTATGTAAAGGAAGGAAGGAGCTGGATTTATGCTGGAGTTCAGGAAAAGCACAGAGAGCAAAGGGAAGGGTTTCTGAATCTCCATCCCTGGCAGTGTTCAAGGCCAGGTTGGACACAGGGCCTTGGAGCAAGCTGCTCCAGTGGAAGGTGTCCGTGCCCGTGGCAGGGGTTGGAGCTGGAGGAGCTTTAGGGTCGCTTCAACCCAAACTATTCCAGAGTTCAGTGATTCTATGATAAAGGTTTGTACTGAGCTAACAAAGAGCGAGCAGGCAGAGGTAATCAGCATCCAGAATGGTTCCAGTAAAATGAACTATTAACCATATGTGTGACAACATTCGGTGTTGCAAAACCCGAAGACAGTGTGCACAGATGGGGGGGAAAGTATGCCTAAGGTGGAGTGGGGAAGAAATGTTTGGCTTCACCAATGGAACACAGGAAAGAGAACTAACAAAGAGCTGCTGAAAGCCAGGGCCAGCAAGCTCATGCACCCCAACACCAATGCCAGGAGAGCTGCATTTGCTGGATCACTGCTGGCCATATACTTTCAGTTGGAAAGATGGATTAAAGTCTGCCTGTTCAAGCTTAGCTTAAATCCCAGCAGGAGACTGGAAGGAGATTTAGCACCAGCCCACAGCCTCGCACCCCAGCTCAGGCATCTGCTTCTCCAGCCCAAGCCAAGATAGAATCCCAGACTGGTTTGTGCTGGAAGGGACCTTAAAGCTCCCCCAGCTCCAACCCCTGCCACAAACAAGGACACCTTCCACTGGAGCAGCTTGCTCCAAGCCCCTGTGTCCAACCTGGCCTTGAACACTGCCAGACACGGGGCAGCCACAGCTTCTCTGGGCACCCCCTGACAGCGCCTCAGCACCCTCATGGGGAACAGCTTCTGCCTAAGAGCTCATCTCAGTCTCCCCTCTGGCAGTTAATGCCATTCCCCTGTCCTGTCCCTCCATCCCTTGGCCAAAGCCCCTCTCCAGGTTTCCTGCAGCCCCTTCAGGCACTGGAGCTGCTCTCAGGTCTCCCCTTCAGGAGCCTTCTCTTCTCCAGGCTGCCCCAGCCCAGCTCTCTCAGCCTGGCTCCAGAGCAGAGCTGCTCCAGCCCTTGCAGCAGCTCCATGGCCTCCTCTGCACTCTCTCCAACAGCTCCACGTCCCTCCTGTGCTGCTGCCCCAGCGCTGGATCAGCACTGCAGGGGGGTCTCCCCAGAGCGCAGCAGAGGGGCAGATCCCCTCCCTGAGCTGCTGCTCACGCTCCGGGGTGCAGCCCCACACAGGGGGGGTTCTGGGCTCAGGCGCACACTGAAGCTGTGTCATGGGGAGCTTCTCCTCACCCAACACCCGAAGTCCTTCTCCTCAGGGCTGCTTTTTATCAATACAATAAACTACTCAATGTCAAAACTATGAGCTCAAGAGTGAAGCTTTTACTATGATGATGTGAGTCGTAAAGTGGAACCAGATGCACTGATTTTGTGCCATGCCTACACATTTCTGCTTATTCATGCTGAAAACTTCACTTTCTGCATTGTTAAATGGTAATCAATTGTACAAGTACTTTGCTCGTGTTTCTTCCCAACCTCCAAGCGTTCATAGCTGTGCTGCTGCGCTGTTTGCTGTTACCGGGCTTGATGATTTATAGCTGCATTTAATATATTCATAGTTTGGGGCTGCAATATATTTTGCTCTTTGCTCCCACGTCTCTATTTCTTTTGAACAGTGCAGCTTTATGATTTGTGGCAAGTGACTCCAAAATAGGGGTTCCAGCAAGCGATTTTTCAGTGTGCAACAGAGCTTCTAAGGGATCACTAATTAAGGAAGATCAAAATGAGCCCTGAAGCAGGTCTTAGGAAGATTTGCAGGTCTAAGGAAAATAACAGTGTTATTAAACGATACTTTGGGTGCCAACAGGGCACTATCTGCTTTCCCATCAGGGAAATTATCCTTCCCTGAGAGGGTTTTAGAACCGCGGTGCAGAGGAGTTGGCTGAGGTGCAGCATGTGAGGAGGCAGTGTAGGAGGCCGGCAGCAGCCTCATGGCACGAGGATGAGCTGAGGTAGGACTTGAGCAACGAGGTAACTTGGCAGTGAGATGATGTAGACTGTTGCAAGCACAAACACGCTGTAGAGGAGTCACAAGATGGTTGTGAAACTCTGCGTAGGGGATGTGGCAAGCTGGGAGTTTCAGCTGCGTGGCAGGAGCCAGGCAGGGAGCAGAGATTCCTGCGCTGTCTTGGTGAGAGCAGGATTGCTGGGATGAGGACTGTGTTGATCTGAGCGGCCGTGTGCAGGCAGGCTCCATGGTTTGAAGGGTTGGTTTGGATGGAGGAGCAAGCTGTTAGAGTGCTGGAAAGGTTAAAGGGAAAAGAAACCCCAAACCCCCAGGTAATGGATGCCGTATGGAATGGGTAATAATGGTTGCCTCCTTCCTAAAGCGTTCCGTGGTCAATAGCTAGCAGGTCTGCGAGGACCAACATCCTGAGCTCCACCACACCTGGAAAATCCATATAAGCTCACCACTTGGCACAAACTGCATGAACTCTGCTGCAGAACTTCTGCCCTGCCTGGCCTTTTGGGCCCACAGTCCACTCCTATAGAAGGTTTCGCTCTTGCTCCCCACCAATTCTGTCTTCTCTCCACTCCATAGAAGGTTTCACTTCTGCTAAATCCCGTTTGCTGCCCAGAATTATTCAAGCTCATGTCAGAGCATCTGATTTGATAGCAGAAAATAAGAATCTACATTTTAAATTCACTCTCTTTTGCCCCGTTTTGTTTTCAAACAGCCTGAGGAGGACGGGAGGGAGCGTGGGCAGGCAGAGCGTGGCACTGTGGGTTGCTCTGAGGCTGTGCTGGCTGTCCCTCCCAGCTCACTAACATCAGGAAACATGCGTATGTATGGAAATCCTGTGTGGTTCGTGCCTTGTCCTTGCTGTGTGCTGAGGTCTGGGTCATATCTCGACCAATGGTAGCTGTGTTGGTGGGAGGTGATGCTGGAGTGACTGGGCAAAGCTCAAGTGCAACTGTGGGATGAGCCTTCTCCTCACCAGGCTCCATCCTGCAGTGTTGTAGTCAATGATGCTATTAATCCCACCAGTAATAACATCAAGTTGGTGTTTCCCCCCATCACTCCTACAGAAAAGCTGTTCAGTGATCTGTCTGCTCTTGAGGCAGAAGATTTCCCTCTGATTTCCAGCCTCAGTTTATTCATGTCCGGTTTATACCTGCTTGTTCCTGTGCCAGTGCTGTCCTTTACCTTGAGGATCTTGTCTCCTCTGCTGGCCTTTGCCCCTGGTACAGGTACAGAAGCTGGACATCATCCCTCGGGAGGGGGGGTGTCAGCAGGATGAATGAGCAGTGGCTCCAGCCTTACCATCATAGAATAGTTTGGGTGGAAGGGAGCTGAAAGCTCCTCCAGCTCCAACCCCTGCCATTGCAGGGACACCTTCCACTGGAGCAGCTTGCTCCAAGCCCCTGTGTCCAACCTGGCCTTGAGCACTGCCAGACACGGGGCAGCCACAGCTTCTCTGGGCACCCCCTGGCAGCGCCTCAGCACCCTCACAGGAAACAGCTTCTGCCTAAGAGCTCATCTCAGTCTCTCCTCTGGCAGTTTTGTAATCTCTCCCATTTCTCTGCACTTGCTTGGCTGCAGTGATGACAGAAATACTGTGATTGCCATTGAAGTAGTTACAGCAAATACTCAGTTGACGTTGTTTAACCTGCAGGGTATTGGTACCCTGCAAGAAGGTGCTGTTTCCAACCATCCGTTCGGTCCATGTGCCAGACTGCTTAGAGTTAACCTGCAGCTTTGCCAAAGGGCCAAGTTTTTCCATCCTTAATACTTTGTCCTCAAAAAGTACCAGTTGGCAGATGCTCTTGATTTGCATGAGGCTCCTTTTGCATGAAGTCTGTGCTGGGCCTGAAAGGATCACTAAGAGCTATAAAAAAGGTTGTCCTTGCAATGGCATCAGTGCACTTTGCCAATTGCTGTGTGCAATCTTTGCCTGTTGATGTAAGAGATGAAGAGTGCAGACAGTTGAAAGCTGTGAAACAAATAAGATTTTACTGAACTGTACCCAACCAGATCAGTTATTTTGAGGAGGGCCGAGTCTCCAAAGGATTTAATAATCCAAATGCCATTTTAGGACATTTCATTGTCTTTTTGCTGGCAGGGAACACAGACACAGATTATGGTGTTAAGTCCAACAAGTCAAACAATGGTTTTGTGAATCAAAGTGGAAAGGTTTGGTGCATTTCGCAGTGCAGCAGTTTTCCACGCATCCACTGTTGGACTTTGGGGTGTCTCAGATGGGCATCGGTGCAGAAAATCTGACTCAAAGGCTGTCCCAGTTCAGGTAAAATGGAAAAATCCGTGGTGTCTGCAGCTCGTTGCAAGGATTGTGGCTGTATTCCTGTCTCCAGTCTGTTTGACAGCGGATCAGAGCAGCTACTTGATTTGTAGCTGGGTGATGCAGCCAGATGGAGATAGGGCAGAGCAAAGCGCTCGCCAGCCTGTCTGAAAAGGCAGAAGTGCCTCTTGGAGTTGTGCCAAGTGATCCTGTTCCTAAGGTCAGGATGAAATAAGCCATGACTCTGGCTGGCCACCTCCTGATGCTCCGGTTCCATACAGATACGGGAACACTTCCCTATGTACTGGAAGCAGATGCTGTTTGCTGTGTGGGACCCTTGAGGCTTGTGCTATTGGATGTGCTTGCCATTAGTGCAGTGTAGGCTTTGGGAAGAGTGCTAAGTGCACATTATATTTAAAAGGTATGTGAGGTGCTTTAAGATGTATTGGTGAAAGATTTAATATATGACTGTGTCATAGACTCACAGACCAGGTTGCTCACTGGAGCCCCTGTGTCCAACCTGGCCTTGAGCACTGCCAGACACGGGGCAGCCACAGCTTCTCTGGGCACCCTGTGCCAGCGCCTCAGCACCCTCACAGGGAACAGCTTCTGCCTAAGAGCTCATCTCAATCTCCCCCCTACTCTGCTTAAAGCCATTAAGCTTTAAGAAGGATGTTGCCTCCTATGGAGGTGTCTTGCATATTGGGAAAGAGAGTCTGTGAAATGTTGCGGTGCTTCTATGTAGCTGTAAAAGCTGAGCTGACACTGAGCAGAGCATAACAGCCGGGGCAGACAGGGATAAATACTGTCCCATAACTTGAATGTAAATGTCTGTGCTGCAGAACATCACTGTTTCGTGGAGCAGGTGATGCCAAAATCCAGCAAATGTCTACTGAGGAGCACTGTGCTGTCCTGGTGCCTGCTGAACTCCTGGCCACCAGCATGCAACTGCACATCCAGCACCTTTCCAGCATGGAAAAGGTGACAATTCTCCCTTCAGAGAG
The DNA here is from genome assembly GCA_017639245.1 of Myiopsitta monachus. Classification (NCBI taxonomy): domain Eukaryota; kingdom Metazoa; phylum Chordata; class Aves; order Psittaciformes; family Psittacidae; genus Myiopsitta; species Myiopsitta monachus. Next base: position 63,028,378 of record CM029923.1, read on the forward strand.
ACCCATCCAGGTCCTTCAGTGCAGCAAAAGCGCAGCCCATGTGCCAGAGCAGAGCTGTGACCAGAGCTGGGACAGCAGCACAGGAGGGACATGGAGCTGTTGGAGTGAGTGCAGAGGAGGCCATGGAGCTGCTGCGAGGGCTGGAGCAGCTCTGCTCTGGAGCCAGGCTGAGAGAGCTGGGCTGGGGCAGCCTGGAGAAGAGAAGGCTCCTGAAGGGGAGACCTGAGAGCAGCTCCAGTGCCTGAAGGGGCTGCAGGGAACCTGGAGAGGGGCTTTGGCCAAGGGATGGAGGGACAGGCCAAGGGGAATGGCTTTAAGCTGCCAGAGGGGAGACAGAGATGAGCTCTTAGGCAGAAGCTCTTCCTAAGAAGGGGGTGCAGGGTGCTGGGTAGGAGCACCCACGTAGTTAGAAGGGCCATGTAAGTGCTGCACAGGGAGCGTAATTCCTTACGAATACCTTGGCTTGGGCAGCAGCAGCCAGGAAGGAAACAGCTCCTCTGCCAGTTGCTAGCTAGGATATTTGCAGGAGGAAATAGCCCTTAGGAAGTGGCACTGCTGCCTGTGCCCAGAGTGACCACAGCTCGTGCCCATCTGCATTTACAAGCTCTGGAAGTGCAAATAGGAAAGGTGTCTGCTGTGGTTTCTATTCCTTGCATTTCCCAGAGATTAACGGCCAAGAACCACAGTGAGGTGATAAAATAGCCCAGGATGTACATTTGGGAAAAGAGCAGTGGTTTATATGATTCAGGATTCCTTCTTCGGGGGACACAGTGATGTTAGCTGGTTACGGGATAACACCAAGCTGCTTATCTGTAGTTAACATGAAGAGGGTTAGGTTTTTGGAACCTGCTCTGCTGAAAGAAAATGCAAACTCATTTTTACCTCCCTCCTGTGCTTTTCCAACCCTCTCCCTCCCAGAGGTGCTCCAGCATGATGGGAAGGCTGCATGACATCCTCTGGGACATACGGCCTCTCCGCAGCTGGGTGGCTTTCACCAGTGCCAGTGAGTGAATGGCCATGGGGAGAAGTAATGGCTTGAGGAGCTGATGTGCAAGGCAGCTTCAGACAGTAATTGCTGCAAACTCTGAACAAGCAGGAAGCACAATGGCCTTCTTCATAGAGAATGGGGCTTTTAAAAACCAGATGAGCACTTTGTGATGTCCTTTGAAACCCGTCAGTGCTCGTGCTGAGCTGGGAGCTGAGCTGGTGTTTGCTGCTGGGCAGAGCATTAGCCCAGTGAGGGGACTGCTGATGAGTTACAGTGGACAGTGTAGGGGCTCTGGCTGTGTATATTCATCTTTATCTTGAAGATGGACATGGGTTGCAAAGGGAGAACCAGGAGCTCTTGCCTCCGCATTGGGCTCCAGGTGTTAATGAGTGAACTTCTGTATTCAGAGATAACAAAGTCAAACATGTGCTTTTGGTTTGTGGTGCATGCAGAGGCTTAAAACCTGTTTAGCAGCAGGTGAGAGTCTACATTACGCTTCAGGAAGTGCTGCCGGGTTTCTGTGCTGGGCAGCTGTGATACATGGTGCTGGGGAGGACTCTGGTGTTGCATGAGTTCAGAGCTCTGATACATGGTTCAGTTGCAAGGAGTTTGGTAGCTGTATTTCAGGGGGCACTGGAGGTATAAGAGTTAGGAGCCATGTGAGGGATGAACCTGGCAGTGGGATTTGAACTCTTTGAGAGGCCCCTGAGAGCAGAGTCAACCAGGTTGGAAAAGACCTTCAAGTTCAAGGCCGGACTGCAAAGGCCACCACTAACCCATGCACTGAGGGCCTCATCTACATGTTTCTTAGGGTAGGATTGTCCCTTTGGTGGGAGAAGGTCAAGAGCAGGATAAAAGGGCACTCATGCCTGTGGTGCTGAGAGTGGTCAGGCTCACGGAGCCACGCTCAGCTCCGGCGTGCCCACTGCGTGTCTGATCTGCTCCACTGAGTGCTGATGTTCCAAGCACAGGCCTAAAGACTGTTTAGGAAAACCAGCAAGCTGTTGTGATAACTGGGAAGCAGATGCACAAAATTAGCTAGCAGTGAGAAGCAGTGATGTCTGCGTGGATCTGAAGGTGCAAGGAACAGGGGTTTTCACTGCTAATGGTGTTAAAAATCCACCTGAGCATCTTGGTGAGAAGCAGGGTTCTAACAACTGTGAGAGGATCTTCATAATAGCAGAGTCTGCTCAGACTGCCTGGAATACTGCCTTTTGGAACCCGATTTGGTACCATAGCAAGGTGGTGCCATAGTTAGGTCAGGGAAGGCAAAGCAGATGGAAAGCCCTCTCGTGGAGTCGGTGCTGTCAGCCCTAGGAAAAGTGTAAACCTGTAACATAAACAGCACATCCCAGCCTGCCTGGTTTGAGAGACTGAAATGTGCCTTGTGCTGTGTTTGACATCACAGACCTAGAAACAAACTGGGGCCCTGCAGCTCTCTCGTGGTAACTCTTTGGCTGTTGAAATGACTCTGAATTACATGGAAATCCTATATTTGCAATCCTATTTTTCAGGTTTTAGGCCAAATTCAAACTTAAATAGGGGAGATTTAGGTTGGATTCTTCCCTGGGAGGGTGCTGAGGCGCTGGCACAGGGTGCCCAGAGAAGCTGTGGCTGCCCCGTGTCTGGCAGTGTGCAAGGCCAGGTTGGACACAGGGCTTGGAGCAAGCTGCTCCAGTGGAAGGTGTCCCTGCCCGTGGCAGGGGTTGGAGCTGGAGGAGCTTTAAGGTCCCTTCCAGCACAAACCAGTCTGGGATTTCATCTTAACCATACTCCAAGGCTGCTGGTGGACGATGCTCATCCAGGACTGTGTGTTCCCGATGCTGTCTCTTCCTTATTGGCACTCCACTAAAAGTTTTGTGTCAAGACCCCCTGGCAGAGGGAGATCCAAGAGCTTGGAAGCCTGAATTGTTGGATAGGTTGGAGGCCGCATCTTAAACATTGAGTCATGGTATCACAAACTGCTGCTCTGGGCAACCTGTGCCAGTGTCTCAGCACCCTCACAGTGGGACTTGTGTCAGGACACCTCGATGCCTGTCATGGTTTCATGCGAGGGTGGTGTTCTGGGAAAGAGCAGGGTTGGTTGAGGACTGATTTAGGGCAGGTGTGATGGGAACAGGTCCTCATGCACACTGCAGGGAGCTGGCCTGGTCCCTGGGTGGGAGCAGAGACAGCTGGATCATGATGGGGGTCCCATGGCACGATCCCTCTGCCTGCAGAGGCTTGGTTGGACTTTCCCCTGTGCTGAAGGACTTCAGTAGTTTTTAATGTAGAGACATTGTAGTCATTACTGTAGAAGTGCAGAATCTGACCGTTGGGGATTGCCGGCATTAATTGTCTTTGTTTCGCACAGTGATTCATGGGGCCTGGTGTGTTTTACAGCGGTTTCTCATGGCTCACCGTTGTGTCCTCCATCCTTCAGTGCCGCGTACAGTCGCATCTTTCCGCAGGTCCTTCAGTCGCCCGTCGGAGCGAGCTGCGGCTGACTCCTGCCACCTGCCGTCTCCTCTGCTCTTCCCTGCGTTAACAGCCTGGTTTATTAGGGACAAAGGAGATGGAGCTGCCCCATCGCTCGCAGTGACCTCCTGCTGAGCGTTGCTCTGCAGCCACCCAGCTTTTAGGATCACAGAATCCCAGACTGGTTTGTGTTGGAAGGGGTCTTAAAGCTCCTCCAGTTCCACCCCCTGCCACGGGCAGGGACACCTTCCACTGGAGCAGCTTGGATCAGATGGATTCCAGCTGGATTACCCGTGTGGTTTGTGCTGCAGCATCCTCATGTCGACCATGCCAGGCTTCCTGCCCATGCAGCCTGAATGTCTCCAGCTCACCCCAGCATGAGCTACAAGTGCTGCAGGAATCTGACAAACTCTTATGGTTCTGGCAAACTGTTTCCTGGGGAGCTCTGCCTTGGCCAAGGTTTAACCTCCACCTTTCAGCCAGGCCGTAGAGCATCAGGGTTCTTCATACACCTCTGCTACAAAACTCCTTCCAGGATATTGGCAATCCCCAGGGCTTAGGTGGGAATTTCTGCAGGAGTGGCTCAGAATAGGCCTAGGCTGGCAGGGAGGGGGTTCCCTTTATGTTAAAAAGGGGAGGGGATTTGAGTATATTCCACCCACCTTATGGCATAGAAGCCGTGCTATAGTAAACAAACCCCACAGACACCAAACACAAACCCCATCTTTGGTGGATCGTTACCCTCTGGTTAAACTTACTCCTTTGCTGCTCAGTAGATGTCTTTGCAAAAGGTCCCCTCATCAGCCTTGCCCCATCTCCTTCCCTTCTCCTCTCACATTCTGAACCTCATGGGTTAACTTCTCCCAAACCAACAGCTAATACCTAGCAGCGTGCAGCAGGTACAGCATCAAAGAGCCAGAAGCAGCTCTGCCCTGCTAAATGCTTAGATTTAGCACAGTGCTGTATTCCATTTGTGTCAGTAAACTCAGTGTTCTCGACTGAAGGTTTCGCAGCAAAGTGTTTTGAGTAATCACAGCTAATTTTCAGAATAGGTGGGATTAATTATCAGCTGCCTCTTGTTTGTAGATGCCATAGTTACAGAGCTGAGCTCCTTCTGTTGATTACCGTGTGTGTACAAAGGAAGTGTACTCGAGCTGTCAGTGGTGAAAGAGCAGATAATAAAGAGTAAAAGAAAAGAATATTAATTGAGCCATTACCAGTTTCAAGATGTACTTAAGCAGTTGGGTAAGTAAATACTACAGTGGGGCATGGTAGAGGTAGGAAGCTGTGGCTGCCCCATCCCTGGCGGTGTTCAAGGCCAGGTTGGACAGGGCTTGGAGCAAGCTGCTCCAGTGGAAGGTGTCCCTGCCCATGGCCTACCTCAGTAAGTAGTTTCTGGAACCATCAGAAGTAACTGCCTGAGCACCCCCTCCCTCCCAAGCACACGCACAACTGCAAATAAATACCGGTATCTGTGCTGTAAATACAACTGCTTAAGCAAAGTATAAAATCCCCCCATGCAGTGTGTTATTGCTGTTGATAAATTGTTCAGTAATTCATTGGGGGTTGCTCAGACGAAGGAGTTTGGTATATCCCAGGAAGCAGCTTGCCCCAGAAACTGCCACATCAGGGCGTGCAGCCTGTGTTCCACTATCAGGGCTACTTCCAGGGCAGCTCCTGCATCCCCCAGCTGCGTCACCAGACACAGTTTGGTGTCACGCCGCAGCTTGGGGCTTCTGTGGTCTTATTATACAGGACCTGAAATGCTTCTGCAAAGCCAAAGGCTGAGGGGGTTGTTGTTCATGCCATGAAATTTGGATTTTAATCAGATTTCCTGATCGGGGGTGGAAGGTCTCAGTGCTTCAAAGGGTCAAGTCATTGCCCAAATGGGAGGCTATCTTGGTCTTGAGCCTGTTTGGTCTTCTGTTCGCTGCAGCCTCACGTCTAAATAGTGCAGGTCAAGTTCAGCAGTGGTACCTTCATGTTAGTTATCTCCAAGACCTCTTCTACCTGTGATTCCCTTCTGCAGTGTTTGGTGTTTGGTTTTCCCTTCTCATTCATCCCTTGGTCACCCTGTTTTGAATCTCTGTGTGCATGTATGGACTCACAGCAAGGAAGGGGACTAAGCTGAGATAAGTTTTGCAAGCGGACACAGGTTCCCTTATTTCTTTCATGATTATGTGCATTACTTACTTTCAGATGTGCCACATTTTTGCTCTGTTTCATCTCTATACTTCATCTGCCTCCTCACGCAGTTAGAAGCACACTGCATGCTCTGCAGAGCAGAGGGAGATCTTTGGACTTAGAGTGGGGGAAGTGGAGGGATGGAGAAATGCATGAGTGGGATTGTAGCTCGGTGTCACACCCAACAGGCCAAATGAATCGGGAGAACATTGGGAATGGGGCATGTGCCCTGGTAGGAGGGAGAACTCAGCTCCCACTGCAGGTGAGATGAACCCTCAGACTTCCAAAGGCAAGAAAACTCGTCCTGAACACAGCTGTACTCCACTTGGCTTAGCTGGAACGTGGTCACACGTGGTATTTATATGGGATCCAAATGCCCAAGCAGAGGAGGCCAACCTGCTTATTTTCAGGGTTTATGAGGGGTGTCACTTGCTGAAGTGTCCAGGGTGACTTCAGCCACAAGTTGCAGCAGCCAAGTTATGACACCGTAAGGAAATGGGTGTATAATGGAAAAGGTGACAGAAGGTTTGGGCTCTTTTAACACTTTTTAAACCGTTCTCCACTTGCAGCCCATGGCTGAGGTTGGAAGTGGATGAGCTTTAAGGTCCCTTCCAGCACAAACGAGTCTGGGACTGTGTAGACCAATAGAAGCCTAGGGGGTAAATGTAAAGCATTGCGGAGTCCTGCTTGCATGCGATAGGAATACACCAGCGAGAGCTCCAGTGAACACAGCCCCGTGCCTCCAGTGCCGAGCAGTTGAGGTGGTGTGGGCAATGCGAACGTGACACGCACACTGCACCCACCCCTTGGCGGATGCGTGTGACACGCAGCCTGTGCTCTGTTCGCAGCTTCGATGTGGAAAATGGCCCGTCCCCAGGTCGCAGCCCGCTGGACCCGCAGGCCAGCTCCTCCTCAGGACTCGTGCTGCACACGACGTTCCCGGGCCACAGCCAGCGCCGGGAGTCGTTCCTGTACCGATCCGACAGCGACTATGACTTATCACCAAAGACCATGTCCAGGAACTCTTCTCTCCCAAGCGAGCAGTAAGCAGAAATTCAGCTCACATCATACTTTACGGTAACAGAGAGCTTTACGTGGCCTCCTGTAAGTCCTCGGGGCTCTGGTAAGAGGAGCTTGTGGGTGGTACTCGCATTTCACAGCCTGAGTGCCCAAGACGGGTGCTTTCATGGTCTGCCAAGGCACGATTTCCCCCTCCCGACCCACCCTGAAAGTATTCCCCATTTCTCTATAATTCAGCAGCAGTTTTCCAGTCCATGTCCTGAAATAATGAGAGGAAGTTTGCATTTTACCTTTCTTGGTACCAGTTCTTCACATGGGGACTTGGGGGGGGGTATGAAGTGCTTGCAGCTAACTGCAGGGCAGAGGCTGCTGTGAGGTCCTTTTGTCTCCGTTGGACCTGGAGGCAGGAGAACCCTTTCACTCCAGTCCTTGGCTTGCTCGCACTCCCTTTTTGCCATCATACTCTCACTGCGTGCTCTCAGAGCCTGGTTAACATCATCTCTGCCTTTTTCTCCATTAGCCTGGACAAGAGAAATATGACTGTACTTACATTTACAGTATTACTCTTCTCCATCCTGTTTTGTGTCATGGGTTGTTAACTAGAACTGAGCGGAAAATACAGCAGAGAGCCCGGACAGATGGCTGAGCTTGAGAGGATCAATACAACAGAGCATGGAGCTTAAAGGAGTGCCCTAGATTTGCAGCCCTGTATTCTAAAAGGCCCAGTTTAGAGCTTTAAAGTGAGCATAAAGGTAGAAAAAGACGTTTCTGGTATGAAAGCCCTACAAGTTTTGTCATGAATTACAAATCCAGATACTAGAATGTCCCTCCCTGTTAGTTAACAATTAGTAAATATTTACCAGAGACCAAGTAATGACTCCAAATTATGCAAATACCATGTTTTGTGTAAACAGGGGATTTTAACAGTTGCCCAGTGCTCACAGCCAGCTGTGCTGGGGTGGGGAGAGCCCCATCCAGATGTGCCCACCACCCGGGTTGCTCCCGGCTTCACAGCTGCCTGCAGTTCAACAGATCCATTTACTGCAGGGTAAAGGCTCCTGTAGCGCTTGGGGAGCTGCCATCTCCCAGTATGAATTCTCCAGCTGAAAGCAGCCTTCCAGTGTCTGAAGGGGGTTACAAGGATGCTGGAGAGGGGCTCTTCATCAGGGACTGTAGCAATAGGACATGGGGTGGTGGGTTCAAACTGAAATGAGAAGTTCAGGTTAGATCTTAGGAAGCTCTCCCTGTGAGGGTGCTGAGGCGCTGTCAGGGGTGCCCAGAGAAGCTGTGGCTGCCCCGTGTCTGGCAGTGTTCAAGCAACCTGGTCTAGTTTCTATAGGGATGGGGCAGCCACAGCTTCTCTGGGCACCCTGTGCCAGCACCTCAGCACCCTCACAGGGAGCGGCTTCTGCCCAAGAGCTCATCTCAGTCTCCCCTCCGGCAGCTTAAAGCCATTCCCCTTGGCCTGTCCCTACAGGCCCTCCTTGTCCAAAGCCCCTCTCCGGGTTTCTTGTAGCCCCTTTAGGCACTGGAAAATGTTCCGTGATGAGAACAGCCGGACAAAACCCAGCGCCTGAATACCATTAAAGTCTGTGACAGAGATCAGCAAATGCCAGGAAATTCAAAGCTGACCTTTCCCTGGGCTGTTACAGGGTTTTTTCCACCACGGTGCAAGCGTGTGCCTTAACTTCTGTATTTCCTGGCTTTTATTGCCTGGCGTTACCAATCCGAACAGGCTCTCCAGCCGGGTTGTTTTGAATATACACTGTGAGACCTTTCCATTAGGAATAAGGTTTTTATGTGGTGTAAAATACGTGCTGCATGGGTTAAAGTTTGGGGGTTTGGGTGAAAACTCACTCACTCCGTATACTTCAAGTGACCTGGTTTGGGTAAATTCACCCAAATTCACGCATTTCCCTTTCTCCTCAGGCATGGGGACGACCTGATTGTCACACCTTTCGCCCAGGTGAGTCGAGACCACTTAAAGGGATACAAAACCAGACGAAAACCTCAGGTGGGGAAGGTAACATCTCCGCTTTCGCCTCCCCCATAGGTGCTGGCCAGCCTACGAAGCGTGAGGAACAACTTCACGCTCCTTACCAATTTACACGGCACCTCCAACAGGTAAGCGAGTACTTCTTAGGTCCTTTACGGTTATCGCTTAGCGGAGGCCGAGCTGCCTGATGCTGGACGCCAGGTGGCGCCAAAGCGCAGCCCGCCGCCGCGCCTCCCCTCGGGGATCCTTGAGGATGCAGCGATGAATTTCCACTTGGGAAGGGGATGAGATGCGTTTCTGGGCACGGGGGGGTGTGGGATGCTTGGCACTTTTTGGGGGGCCCAGGTGTGTGTTAGGTGCATAATTGGGAGCAGAGGTCGAGATGTGGTGCTGGCCCTGCATTGCCAGCAAAAGAGGTGGTCACAGCCAAAGGAGAGAGATGCCAGGCAGGAGGATGTGGGGATGGGGAGGATTTCCCCTATGGCTTGGGTTTGAGGGGTGCTTAGAGAGCCAGACTTTGCTGTGTGCAGGCAGGGAGCCCACCTCGCTTCAGTTTCACACTGTAATTGCACTGAATGTGGCAGATGATGAACATAAGAGGAAGGTGTGTTTTATACCTGCTCAACAGGAGAAACCAAACAAACTCCTTTTTACGCCTATGTCCGGAACCCTCATTTCCCCGTAGCTATTTATAATGAGCCAGTCACCGTCATTTTCTAGCCTGTTTTGCCCCAAGAGAGCTGTTCTATGTGAAACCAGCATCACTTGTTCCTGGTGACGTTGGTTACACACCCATCCATTCATCCATCCCACCCTGGGGCTCCTCATCCAGAGCATCCCGCTCTTTCTTGAAGATGAGGTGCAAAAGTGGACTCCACCGAGGCACCATGGTATTGCTTCACTACTGAACATGGAAATGGCATCACCTGGGTGCCCACCATGGACTCAGCTTTCCGTCTTCCAGTGCAGTCTTGTACCTTACATGAAGCCCAGCTCTTTATCCAGGCGGTTTTCCTCCTGTTGATTTCTCCTTGCAAATTCTGATGGGAAGGAACCGCCAGCATTCCAAGATGGAGATTAATAGAAAAACAGATGGCTGAGGTCGATGCCTTTCTTCCAGCTTTTCTGAGGAACTCCAGCATTTCAGCAGTTCCTAATGAGGAATCTGAAATTGGACGGGGCCGGAAGGAAGCGAGGGTGTAACCTGTAGGACACACAGGCATCTTGCAGTGTCCCTTTGAAAGCATTCGCAGGTTTGATTGAGGTCTAAAGCCATTTGCCCAGCCAGAGTAAGAGTCGTGAAATGTTTAATCCATTATCCACCAAACATCCAAGTCCGTGGCAGAATGTGCTTCCAGGCACTGCGGAGCTTCCCGCACAGGTTTCCACAGAGCTCTGCTGGGTTACAGCTCATGATTTTATCATATGTCTCATGATATGTGGTATTTCACTTCAGCTTCTGCTCTGGGGATCATGAGGAGAGTCCTCTCCTCTCCTTCTCCTCCTGTCCCAAGAAAGAAAGAGGATGCTGTCCCATGTGTTTGCAGAAATGATGGAAAATATGAACACTGAGAGCTGGAGGGGAAAAAAAAACAATTAGAAGTCCTATTTTTTGGACTTCAGCATCAGGGGTTTTCCGACAGTTTCCTGATTGGAATAGAGAAGAGTATGATTAAAGGTTTTGGAGTGCCTGAGTTTGGCAGGTGAGGCACAGGACATGGTGAGAAAGCATCCAGCACCTCTTCCTCTGAATACCCACTGGCAAGAGAGAAGGAATGGGAAGTGGGAGCCATGTCCACTTGAGTGTGGTGATGTCAAAGGTGGGACAGTGCTGTGGAAACCCAGATCAACATAGAAAGGACGTGAAGCTGCTGGAACAAGTCCAGAGGAGGCCACGAGGATGATCAGGGGCTGGAGCAGCTCCTGTATGAAGATAGGCTGAGAAAGTTGGGGCTGTTCAGCCTGGAGAAGAGACCTCCTAGCAGCCTTCCAGTGTCTGAAGGGGGCTATAGGGATGCTGGGGAGGGACTCTTCATGAGGGACTGTAGTGATAGGACAAAGGGTAATGGGTTAAAACTGAAACAGGGGAAGTTCATTTTGGATATAAGGAGGAAGTTCCTTACTGTGAGGGTGCTGAGGCGCTGGCACAGGGTGCCCAGAGGAGCTGCGGCTGCCCCATCCCTGACAGTGTTCAAGGCCAGGTTGGACACAGGGCTTGGAGCAAGCTGCTCCAGTGGAAGGTGTCCCTGCCTGTGGCAGGGGTTGGAGCTGGAGGAGCTTTAAGGTCTCTTCCAACCCAAACCATTCTACGATGCTAAGATTCCATCTGCGGGTCTCTGTTACCTGCACCCTGGGTGCCGCAGAAACCGGGGTGGGCACGGCCAGGACATAATTGGTGGATGCTGGGAGCGGTGCCGTTCCCTTTTCCAGGTTTCCAGGCTCTGCAGCGGGGAATACCCTGCTGGATCCCTCCCCGCGGGCATGCCCGTGCAGCTCACGCGGCATTTGGAGATACCTGGAGCACGTCTCCCCAGATACTGGAAGCGCTGCAGCCGTGGTGTCCCTATTGGGGAGTTTCTGTTTTTGAGAGATCTCAAGATTTGGCTTTTCAAAGGCTCAGCAGAGGCAGGTCAGGGCACATTTTTAGAGCAGTCAGCATCCAACCCGTGCGCCCTGTGCTGAACCCTTCGAAGAATCTGGGTCCTGCAGCTCCCTCTGTTAAAAACAAGCTTTTGGAATCCCAGCTGGCACAGGGGTGCTGCGGCTCAGGAGCAGGCTTCAGGCACTGACACCGACTGTACCTGGTTAGCGAGGCCTTCCTGGAGCAGTGCTGGAGAGCCCCCCTGGAGCTACAACTGCAGCAGAATTGAGCCGCTGGCTTGCTTTGATTTGAGCTTCAAAGGCGAGCTGGCAAATAATGGATGTTTGAGCTCAGTGCCTGACTCAAAAACTGGGGCTGAGGAGGTTGGCGGGGAGGGAGTGTGGGGAAATCTGCCTTTGGTTGGAACGGATCAGAAACTTCTGGAGGAAGCAAAAGCCCAAAGTTTCAGTTTTGGTCAGCCCGAAATACCGCGTTCAGTGCAAAACCCAGGGCCTTCATTTTGACTCCTTTTAACTTCTTGTTTTAAAGAAGTCTCTTTTTTTCCCCAAGTAAATTGCGGTTTTGACTTAAAAATGATCAGTTTTAGTTGGCAAATCTCTCAATGAAATCCTTTGACATTTGGAGGGATACTGCAGCGGTTTTCCAGTCAGACCCTGTTGCCCTGACTCGAACTAATTCTTCAATTAGCATTTGAAATCCAGACTTTCCTGATGAAATCATTGCTCCTCATCAAACAGATGTCCTTCAGCTGCTTCAGAGGTCTCTTAGTGTCTGCAGCGTCCTCTTACTTGCTGCCAGGTGCAACTCAAACTGTTAACTGCAGGGTTTAAAGCCACTTCTCAGCTATAGCATTGCCTTTTGCCTCGCAACCTGCATGCTTGTGTAGATTCTGACGGTACTTCAGGGTCCAGACCTTGTAGGAAAAAGCTGTTTGGGAGAAGCCCTTGATTCTGGGGCTGCCACTGACCCCTTCAGCCACAGAGACTGGGCCTTGCCTGCTCCCAGGCCCATTTTGAGCAGGGATTGTGAAGGCAGCGTGGGATGATGGCACATCTTCCCTGGAATGCCTTCTTTCCAAGGGACGTACCTGGCTAGGCGTATTCTAACAGGTAAATCGATACTGCTCTTTAACTACCAAATCACAGCATCATAGAATAGTCAGGGCTGGAAAGGACCTTAGCATCATCCAGTTCCATCCCCACTGCCATGGGCAGGGACACCTCCCACTAAAACATGCCACCCAAGGCTCGGTGCAACCTGGCCTTGAACACCTCCAGGGATGGAGCATTCACAACTTCCCTGGGCAACCCATTCCAGTGCTTCACCACCCTCACAGGAAAGAATTTCTTGAAGTGTTTGGGGTTTCTTTGTGAATATGGAAAAGGATTTTGGACTGTGGGAGGTGGCAGTTTGAAATGGTAAAATATTGCCTATTGATGGAGTATTCTTTATCTCTTTTAGGAGATCTCCAGCAACGAGTCAGCCTCCTGTGTCCAGAGTTAACCTGCAAGGTACGTGTGTGACTTTGATAATCACCTGCAAAGTCAAATTGCACATCATTTTACCGACAGCTACTTCTCTGCCCCCTCTTCCTGGTGGCTCACAGAGCTTCTTCTGGCTTACTCGTGCAAAACCAATATGAAAGAACCACCAAGCCCAAATGTTGTTATTGTGATGGTTTGGGGTTGGGGTTTATCCTTGTGTATTAGCATAAAAGATAAACATGATTTTGGTCTGATAGTCACGGCCACAGCGACTGCTGTTCTCCTGAGTCCCTGTGCTGCACAGGCCTGGACAAGCCCCAGCCTACGAGCCTCGAACAGGCTCAGACACAGCTGTATTCTTTTTACCCTGTTTATTTCAGTTTGTTTCCATGTGATCTATGTAAAAAATGTGATCTGAAAAACCTCTCTCAGGTGAAACTTCCTCCGCCTTCATCGGGATGCCCTGGAAGGGCATTTTTGCATCTCGTTGTTGGCTTGTGCTCTCTTGGCACGTACATGTAGCGATCGGAGGAGAGCGGAAGTCAGGGAGTGTGACTGATCACAGCTTCTCCCTGTCTGCTCCCCCCTGCCCATGGTGTCCCTCCGTCCCCTTGTCCTCACCCCCCCCCCATCAGCTCAGAGATCACAGCAAACACAAATAGGTCTGACTACAACCAAGGAGCAAGGTCAGGTGAAGTGCTGAGGGTGGGAAGCAGAGGCAGCCTGCTGCTTGCTTAGGACGAGTTTACTTCCACACCTGGGTTTAGCCATGCAGTGCTGAGGGCTTGTGGGACCCCTCTTCAGAGCGGAGCTGGCCCTACTTGCACTAATTTAAAGGTTACTCCCACGGGGAAGGAGATAAGATTTGGAGGAGTGCCCGTTTGTAGGCTTAATCTCAGCCTTTCTAATAATTACGTGCTTGGAGGGACTCATAAAGCTTCATTTTTACGGTGCGTGAAGCCTGGATAACTATCTAGCATTTCCTTCCGTACTGGGTAGGATTTGCTGTCTGGGGACACGTGTAGTCCAGATTAGGTTCCTCAAGACTTGTTAATGGGATGTAGAAACCTCTGATGCAGAAACAAAACTGGACAATGGGATCCTCAAGTCCTCTTTCCCTCCCTGCCTGCGAACAGTGCCGCGGCAGAGCTGGCAGGAATGTGGCTCGTCACCTTAGGTAGAGATCTGTTCTAGCAAGACTTTTGATTCCATGGCCTGCGTGGCAAAGAAAACCATGGAAAACTTCATGAGCTTTCCCGAGCTGTGTTTGTGTGAGTTACAGACTCCGAGAACAAGGAGAGAATTCCCTTCCAGGAATTTTTAGGTTAATTTTCTTAACGTTTTCTGTGGAAACAATGGCTTTCAACGTGTTAACGCTTTGTGGAGATGTTCCCTGCTGTGTTTCCAATGAGAGCTGTAGGACTCTTGGTCCCTTTTAGCTAACCCAAGCTTCTAAAGCTGGCCATACACTAAAATCTGAGCTTCCTTTTTGAGTGAAGGGCCTGACTCATGTAACTGTAGAGCGAGTTTTGTGTTCCCTGAAGAGCTCCAAGAAACAAAGCCACTGAGAAGAATCCAACTTTTAGCATTTTTAGCCTTGTGATCCTGACTCATGGGTTTTAATGTTTCAGTCCTGGTAATTATAGGTGAATAGATCTGAAATGAATTATATTCATGTCTCACCTGAGATGTGGAAAAAGAGAATGGCCAGATGTGGAAATGAGCCACGCTGGATGAGTTTTCCATATGCAGGCTTTTATTTGGTGACTCTGGAAGGAGATTGCAGTTCAGGGTTTGTGGGGTCTGTGTTAAGTAGGGAAGCATAGGCTGGAGTTGCGTTCCTCAAGCAAATTGGGTTCTTAATCGTGAATCTTAAGTGACTTTAGGTGAAGTCTTCAAATGAGACGAAAAAGTATGAGTGATATCATTGCATTAAGTAAATTGTGACAGTTTGCAGGTAAGAAGAAGAGATATCTTTGAGATCAATAGGGAATTGTGTGATTTCCTATGTGAAAGAAGCCAATGCTGGCATAGTGAAAGAGCCTGGGGTTCTTGGTTAAATTCCATTTCAGGTTATTTGTGCTGATGGATGTTACCAGCTCCCGCACAGTCCGGTCTCAGTCCCTTCCTGGCCAGACCAAGCTGTCGCATCGGCTGCAGTATCACACCCATGCACCGAGGACCTCAGCAGTGCCAGTGGCTGTCGCACGTTGGAGCCAGACTGAAAAGCAGCCTGAAACAGGCGGTTTAGAACATTTGGGGTGCTGGCTGGGAGAGGGGACAGGCTCTCCTCGGGGGAGGCCAGCACCCGGGCACCTTCCTGCTTGCTTCTGGGATGGGTTGTGTGCCCTCAGCTCGCGTGCTCCCCATGCTCACGTGAGAGCAGAGGTGTGGTGAGGCGCGCCAGCCTGGCTCTATCCTGCAGGTACTTACCCTGTGTAAACCAGGGCTGTCCTGGATCTCTGACCTTGTTTACTTGTTGCATTTGGTGGCCCCGCTCTGCTGCATTCCCTGTTCCCAAAGCCTCTCTGCTTTCTGCAGGAGGCTGGAGTCACTCTGTAGAGCACTTCCCTCGATCCATTCGATTGCCTCCCTTTACCTATTTACAGCCCTTGTTGCATATTGGAACTCACCTCAGTAGAGCAAGAAAAAAAAGAGAGCCATTGACTTTCTAAGGAAGTTTCCATTTCAGTGCAGCAGAACAAAGATTTTTAGGGGATTATTTACTTTTCTACAGCTTTTTTTTTTTCCCTGGATGGCTTCTGATTTGGAAATGATGAGAGGAAGGAAAGATTTTCCTATCGGAACACTTCCAGTTCTGTGCCAATGGCTCCTGTGTCTGAAAGGACACAGGGTGTTTTTCCGGACAGTTTTGGAGAAGGAAACAGCAATGTTTTCATTGGGGCTATGCTGAGTTCCATCCCTCGAGGTAAAAGGATGTGTTTGGGAATGAACCGCGTTGATATCCTCTACATGGGTTAGTCGGCAAAGCTTGGGATTTTATTATAGCTCTCCCATGTCACACATTGATTCACAGATTTACCACCACCAGTTGACATCAGTATGAGCGCCTCGTATATGTCTCCTTCTATTTGTCATTAGCAGAGTGATTTATATCCTGTTATGAGAAGTGCAGAACTCGGGGTTTGAAGCAAACAGGCCCACATTAATCAAATCGCCCTGGAGGGAGGCAAATCACGTCCAGCATTTGTGCGGGAGGATAACGCATGCCAGCTGTCTGCTCCAGCTAGGGCATTTCAGGGTTTGTCAGTTGGAGCACATCTGTGGCTCCCAGGGAGTTGCATTGCTGAGGACCCAGGCTCAGGGTGCAGGGCATGGACTGCGTTGGAATGATGAAGTTCTTCTTTGCTTTTGTTTTCTTCAACCTATGGAAAAGCCTGGGCCAGGTTTCTTGCGGCACAAAGTGCTCTCAGAGCCCACACTGATGTCACTGTGGGTTTCAGAGCTTTCTTAACCTTACAACCAGAGCCGTAAAAGGAAGAGTATTGAACATCCTGTGTTTTGCCCTTGGTATCAGCTTCGGTAAATCTGGCAGATTTTTCCTGTTGTTTTGTTGTAACTGCAGATCACAGGAATGCACGGAATTGCTTTTGTGAATTAACCGAGAAACCGTAGCGTGGCAATACAAAGCCATAAAGCCTTAATTAGCTCCTGTCCTCTGCCACTGGGAAGGATAATGGGAATACTTCAGGCCATGAGGTTCTGGAGTGGTGTACAGCAACACAGAGTGCAACTGTGCAGGGTTGTGATAACCCCCCCTGTGCTGGGCACTGGTGAGGCTGCACCTCAAATCCTGGGTTCAGTGCTGGGCCCCTCACTACAAGAGAGACATTGAGGTGCTGGAGTGGGGCCAGAGAAGGGCAATGGAGGTGGTGCAGGGCCTGGAGCACAGTGTGATGGGGAACAGCTGAGGGACCTGGGGGGTTCAGATGGAGAAGAGAAGGCTCAGGGGGACCTGATGGCTCCCTACAAGTGCTTGAGAGGAGGATGGAGCCAGGAGGGGCTGGGCTGTGCTCCCAAGGAACAAGGGATGGGACAAGAGGAAACAGCCTCGAGCTGCACCAGGGCAGGGTTAGATGGAGCTGAGGAACAGTTCCTTCCCCAGAGGGTGCTCAGCATTGGAACTGCTGCCCAGGGCAGGGCTGCAGTCACCGTCCCTGCAGTGTTCACACACCGTGGAGACGAGGCCTCAGTGCCATGGGTCAGTGGTGGCCTTGGCAGTGCTGGAAATCGTTGGACTGGATCTTAAAAGGTCTTTTCAAGTTGATTCTATGAGCATAAATGAATGGTACCCAGTTGCCTCCTCTGGAGTTGCAGAAACGATGCCATAAGCACACTTTCACATGCTGTCACACAGATGTCTGTGACACTGCTTTCTTCTGCTCTTTTTTCCTAAGTGTGGCCTCTGCCACAGTCGCTTTCATTGACCTTTGTTCAACCTGGGGCTTAGTGCACCCATCAGCACCTTCTCTCAGTTCAGCTCTCCCCTCCTTTGGCATCAGTGGAAGGTCGTTAGTTCCTACCCACTTGATTCAGCTAACAAAACCTTGAACACATCTGGCAGTTCCTGCTTAGCTTTGTTCCTTCCTCCAGATTTATTTAGTTCACTGGCCCTGTTTCTCTCTGAATCAAATTGTCTCTGGCTGCCACGTTCAGTCTAAGCCTCTCTTTCTTCCACCCATCTTGGTACAAGCTTTTCTCAGTCCTTCTTCATTCCTTTGTGTTTTGCTCCTGTTTTACCAACATCCATTCTCTCAGCTCAGAACAGGATCAGTGCTGTTTGTTTGCTTAGATTCCCAGTGTCAGTTTCTCCCTCACTGCTTCACAGTGCTTGTGTACCATGTCTTGGTGTTTGTCCTGACCAGCGTAGGCTCCTTCTGCCATACCCATACCTTTGCAGTGCCTGTGTAAAGCCTGTGTCCCCTCTGTGGGCGCTGGGTAAATGATCCCACTCCTGTGTCATCACAGAGGTTGTGTACAGTCCTGACACAGCAGGGAGTGAGAAGCCTCTCTGGGTGAATGCTGGGTGTACCCCCGAGCATGAGCAGCAGCTCAGGGAGGGGATCCTGCCCCTCTGCTGCGCTCTGGGGAGACCCCCCTGCAGTGCTGATCCAGCGCTGGGGCAGCAGCACAGGAGGGACGTGGAGCTGTTGGAGCGAGTGCAGAGGAGGCCATGGAGCTGCTGCGAGGGCTGGAGCAGCTCTGCTCTGGAGCCAGGCTGAGAGAGCTGGGCTGGGGCAGCCTGGAGAAGAGAAGGCTCCTGAAGGGGAGACCTGAGAGCAGCTCCAGTGCCTGAAGGGGCTGCAGGGAACCTGGAGAGGGGCTTTGGCCAAGGGATGGAGGGACAGGACAAGGGAATGGCTTTAAGCTGCCAGAGGGGAGACTGAGATGTGCTCTTAGGCAGAAGCTGTTCCCTGTGAGGGTGCCGAGGCGCTGGCACAGGGTGCCCAGAGAAGCTGTGGCTGCCCCGTGTCTGGAAGGGAATGAGCTTTAAGGTCCCTTCCAGCCATTCCAAGCAACCCAGTCTGTGACTCTATGAGCAGGGGCAGAAGTGCCACCTTTCTGCGGATCAGTCCCCAGATGGACAGCATTTTCCCCCTGCAGTTCATTTGATAGGCAGCTGCTTCTCACTGTGAGCAACGGCCGACAGGAGCACGGCACAGTGTCAGGGAGCAAACAGTGTCAAAGTCTTCCCAGAGCTGTGAGGGATCTGCAGGAACTTTTCTCAACCACGTGCTCCTTGGTTGCTTTCAACACTGAATAGTTCTGGCCTGTCCTCAGAATTAACTGTGTCCCCAGCCATGTAATGGAGCTGCTGTGCTCTGCAACCTGAGGCTTTGGGGGTGTAGTGCTTTGGGGTATGTCACACACAGGCTTTTCAGGGCTCAGGGGATTAAAGCTTGGTTAAAATTCCTCCCTGGGGATGGGAGTGAAAGATTGGTGGTTTTCTTGCTTGTGCCCTAGCCTCTGCTTTCCTGTACATCTGCACGTTTGCCTGCACTTCTCGCATGCCTTTACACGAACTCCAAAGTTGGGCTCTTTCATTTCTTATGTGGGTGTAAGATGCACACAGACTCGTGCACGAGCATTTGTATGGAGCATAAACAAACCACTGGGTAATGCTGGTGCTCGTGCTAACTGAGTTCCAACACTTCATTCAGGAGCCCTGTGCAGTCAAACCTGCATCTGGTGCTGAGGCGCTGGCACAGGGTGCCCAGAGAAGCTGTGGCTGCCCCGTGTCTGGCAGTGTTCAAGGCCAGGATGGACACAGGGGCTTGGAGCAAGCTGCTCCAGTGGAAGGTGTCCCTGCTTGTGGCAGGAGTTGGAACTGGATGAGCTTTAAGGTCCCTTCCAACCCAAACCAGGCTGGGATTCTATGAAAGTCAGCTCTTGATTATAGATGCCTGTATATCCCAAGCATTAGCATGGAACTGGTGCTCTCACACCATACTTACTCTGCTTGGCGTGCAGAGGATGGCTCTGGGCATAGATGAAATAGAGGATTCATTTTGACATACTCTTGGTCTGCTATGCGTTTGGTTGAAGATGTGGCCCTTTGATTTTGCGAAGGGTTCTACGAGTCAATATGTGGTGTTTCAGGCTTTTAACTAGAGTGCTGTTACCAAATAGCTGAGCTAGGAAGTAACTGCTTGTGCGCAGTGAATGCTGGACACTTACCTGTAACTATTGTTACCTACAAATACTAATTTTAAAGGATGCAGTGCTGAAGTGATGCAGATTACTTAGAAGGTAAGCAGAACTAAAGGATGTCAGGTAGACGAGCAGCTTCATGACATGACAGGGCAAAACGAAGGCTCTTGGATGCTGAAGCGATCCTGCTCGGAACAGTCAGAGCTGCATTTCAAGGTGAGGTTTGGGAGCGTTCTGCAGGGCCAGCAGCTCCGTGCCCGAGCTCCAGGCAGCACTGGGCCATCCTGAGGCAGCTCCTGCTCTTTGGGGGTAGTTCATTCCAGCAGCGAGTCCGTTTCGCGTGTTGCGCCTGCTGCGCACACACCCCCCCTGCGAGTTGGACTCATGCATCTTAGTAAGTATTTCAGTTATGCTATTGACGTCAATGCAGTCATTAAATAGATTGCCGGCCCTCCCATCAGCAAACCTGTGCCAAAGACCCAGAGGCAGACACATTTTAAAAGAAGAACATCAGGTTTGCTTTTAGCATTTGGAGAGAAGAAGGGAAAAGTTTCCTCTGAAGTCCCTGTGCTTTGCAATAAGGCTTTGGGTCAGGGTGGGTTTTTTTCTTTGCTTCATTTTCTAAGCCCCATTTTGTGTGAAGATAATTGCTGCTTTTTATTTAACACACTTCTGTTATGTTACTGCTTGCATAAACAACTCCAAATGAGACTAAAAAGAGTCGGGGTTTTGCAACCAGCTGAAAAATGACACTGGTTTTAGGTCTCCCAGCTAGATTTATCTGTGTCTCAAGTGACAGAAGGTATTCAGGCAAACCTGTTTAGCCTTTGACTCCAGAAATTCTGCAAGGATTGATTTCATGACATCTATATAAGAAAATAGCCTTCATTTCTCCTCGGCAGGCTCTGAAGACATACAAGCTAATCATGACTCCATAGCAACACATAAAAACTGTTTTCCCCTCCATCCCACCTGTGGATGTCACATGAAGATGCTACACGTGCTGCTGCCATCAGGAGCCTGTCACTCCTCCCTGGGGCCCAGCTGCCCTCTGCAGCCACCGTGCCAGCGGGACTCCCTGTGTGCACTCCCACTGTCCTGCTTTATTCCCGAGCCAGGCTGGCCGAGGCATCCGTTCATGCCCATGGCCAGGCAGATCCCTGCCTCGCGGAGCTGCCATCCTGTCCATTGCTGAAGGCAGCTCTGAGCTGTGCAGGTCTCCTTGCCCAGTGTCAGGAATGGCTCTGGCTGTCAGACAAAGGCTCCAAAGGGGCTGCGGACTGAGAACCTAAGGATATATATAGATGGCATCCTCACCCAGGTGGAAGGAGTATCTTTCCTTTGACAAGATAAGCAGGTATGTTGTAATCAACAGCAGGAGCATGTTCTTGAAGAACAGCTGAGGAGCCAAACCACTGTTGTTTGGGGTTTTTTTTGGTTGAGGTGGTCATTTCAGTGATGATACCACGCTTGGCTATGCAGGATAATACCAGACATAGGTTTTGAAAAGGGCTTCTCTGGGATGGCTTCTTTCTGAATGACCCAGGCAACTGCAAACCCAAGATGGCAATGGAGGTATCTTCATAGTGGCATGTTCTCATTGCATGCCCACATTCACCATGCTCTTTTAGTGCAGGTCAAGCCCTGAAAGCCCTGCATTGCTTTATTCAGTTCCCGTTTGTTTGGACTGGATTGCTTAAGGCCTCTGTGAAGACAATAAGACTTTGCCGTTGCTAATATCGGAGTTGATAAAATCTGTGTTTCTTTTGTCTTCTGCATAGAATGATAATAGTTGCTGTGGGTGAGATTTTGACAGCGCAGCCTTCAGTGGACTGAATCACTTCCATATGAGTTTGAGAAATGTGTACGAGAGCTGAGAAAAAACCCAACCCAAACCAAACGAAAACCACCCAAACCAAACTTCTGGCAGCCCAAGTTACTCGGTTTTTTTAGGTTGTGGGGCACAGTTTGTGCATGCCTTGGTGGTGAATAGGGTTCTTCACTGTCCCACTGACTTGAGCCCCTTCAACTTCCATGTCATCAGCCTCTTCCAGCCAGTGGGAGCTGAACCGGGCTCCTGAAAGCACCCAGCAGCTCATCCCCACAGCAGCTATATATAAGTTTCTCCTTCTTCCCCCGAGGTTGAGCTCAGTGCTGCAGTATTGTGTCCCAGACACAGCTGGCCATGGGAGCGTGAGAGGCTGCATCCCAGGCTCTGTGCGGAGACCTTCCGAGGGGAATGCACCGCACAGATCCCAGAGCCACCAGCCTGGCCTTGGGCAGTCCCAATGCTCCCAGCTTTGTCCACCGGTGGGATCTGATTCCAAGTGTAAGTTGTTCTCTTGTTGTGTTTTAGAGCTTGTTTCTGGCTGTTGTGTTTTGACGGTGAGTGGCTGGGCAGGAACTCCACTGGCTCTTTTGTGTTTCTTAGTGGTGGTGGGAGCAGTGTTTGGTTCTGGTTCATGGGGGCATGTACAGAGGGTAAAGCACGGGCTATGATGGGCAGAATCTGATGTACACATGGAGTTTGGTCATTGTCCTCTCTAGGACAATGTTCCTCTAGGATCATACTGTTTAGGGTCGACGTTTTGCCCACCAAAGTTAGCTCTTCGATTATAGGATAACAATTATAAAGGTTAAACCTTTAAGAGCTTTTAAAATCGATATCTAGAATTAAAGGCAGGAGTAAAGGATTGCTAATGCATTTTTTCCTCTGTTCCTTGAGGGAGTTGCATCCATTTTGAGTATGGTTTAGGCTCACCAATTGCCAACCGGTGATCCTCAACAATGAACATATTGACCGTCTCCAATGTTCCAATTCCACAGTAATGCTCTGGTTTTGTTCCTGGTATCTTTTCATCTCCTGATTGACTCAAAAGATTTCTATAGGCAAGCATGGAACGCTTATTACTGTGAGCATGATGGCATTGTGCAACCGGTAACGTATGTTGCGCTACTGCTTAATGAAACACTTTATTGTAATAGTGTTTTCTCTGTGAGAAGTGTCTAAATGACAGCCTCAAGTAGTGTATAATTGCAATACTTTTTTGACAGGGAGGAAACAACTGTTAATTATTTATGGTTATTAATAAAACATGCCAGGTTCTGAAGTTAACTCAGCTCACTGGCAAAATATGGATGCTTGCAAAGATTGACATGTTTTAAGCAGTAGACTTTAAACGCCATCTAAGTAAGTCTGTCCCTGTGGAAGGTGCTTTCATATTGTAGAGTGTCACAGATTGACATCATTTTAGGAATTCAGAAAGTAAAAAACCAAGACAAAAAAACCCAACCAGAAGAAGAACCTCCAAAACCCCTCCAGAATCCAGCATGGTCTTGGTTTGACTGTGACTGGCTTTTGACTTTGCGTTCAGTCCTTTGCCTGCTGAAGGCCAGAGGCAGACTGCCTGTGACCAACCAGAGCAGGGGCAGGATCTGACCCAAGGTTGGACACTGGCTTGTGTTGTTCACTAGGAGCCATTATTCAGCACTAAGTACTTACGTAGGAGCCATTACTCAGTACTAACTACTTCTGCAGTTAGAATTCTAAAAGAGCTATGCTTTCTAATATAGATGTTCTGGTATAAATCTCCTGCTGTCATAAATACACCTTTCCAAGAGGAAATTAAACATGTGTGCATATGAAAACTCTTCCACTACACCTCCACACTCTGCAAAAGATCTCTTTAACAGACATTTCTGTGCTGTACCTAAAAGGCTCCAGGATCCAGGCGTTGGGAGCAGGGCTTTGGGTCCAGCTTGCCAGGGCCCTTCCAGCATGTTCCAGACACCTCAGTGTTTTCCCTTAAAATGAGTTGAATCCAGTTAGGCCTTTCACACCTCACTTGGTCTTAGGAGCTTAGCACTTAATACCAAACCGAGTCTAAAATGTCACATTTTACAAGCAGCATATTTTTCTTTAAATGCCATATATTAAGTTGACAAAAGCAGGACACAGAGCAATTGTATTCTCTGAAAACCCAGAGTGCTCTTCCAAGAAGGGCGAAAGGCAGGCTGTCTTCCTGATCCTTCCCTCCCTTCCTTCCTCTTTCTCTCTCTGGCTTTATCAAAAGTGACCCGAAATGGTGGTCCTGCTGTTACCAACTTGAGTGCAGGACATTCGGATCTGCTGCGCTGGGACAGCCCTAGAGGACATGGTATAACCGTCTGCTCCAGTGAGTTCAGCCCAGTGTGTGTGCCAGCAAAATTCCATGTTTACTCACTCACAGGTTAGCAAACACAAGTGAGGGTTTGTCACTAGTAGATCTTGCTAGAATTTGCTGGTTGTGAAATGTTCCCCTCCCTTTCTTCCCTAAGATCCTTCTTGAAGAAGAGAAATCCAGATACAAGTTTCCAGGCTGAGTGTTTTCTGGTTTAGCAGTAGTACTTTATGGGATGTGGTCCGCATCCAGATCCCACTCAAATATGAATGCTGGGCCTTCATCTCAGTTCCAGCTCTTTGGGCAGGGTATTTCCCGAAATTCCTGTTACTGAAATGTCACTGGTTGCAGCTTCCTGAGTTTCAACTCCGTGGTGTGAAACTCTGCAGTGTTTCCATCCACCTCCAGTGGGAACGGGCTCTGGAGGTAAAAGCCAAAACTCTGTTACTCGCACGTTATAGATCAGCAACACGAAAATGAAACCCAAGGAGAGGTGATGCTCACAGCACATTTTTCAGCAGCAGCTGCTCATTCTGAGCCTGCCTTTGTACCATGGCCAAATGTGGTCAGCTTAACGCGCTGCTGGAATGGCTCTGAGTGCAGACTGCCCTGGGTGGAAGTCATGTGCAGCTTCAAGTCAGATGCTTCACAGAAATTGCATGAATTTCGCCCAACTTATCCCACAGAATTAATGATCTCAGAGAGGCAGTGATGGGGCAGAGACCTTGGCTGAGGCTCGCACAATCTGCCTCTATCATGCTGCTGAATGGCAGAAGTTCTGGAAGGTGCCACAGAGCATAAAACTTGAAGCATAAAAGGTAACCACTGGAATCATCTGCAGCAGCCAACCTGTGTTTGACCTTCAGTGGGGAACGTTTCCATTTCCACGGCCATTTAATCTGATATTTTAACTGGGATTCTTAATAAAGGTGCCTGTAATGGAGCTGACATTTTGATTTCCTTGAACTTGGTTTGAGGTGCTTAAAGAAGTATATTTTGAAGGCCTTAATTAAATGTATTTTGGGAGCGAAAGGCTGTTCTTACCTGTGCTGGCTGTAGTGATTTGCCAAGTGCTTACACTTCCAAGTCTGCCTGGCATTTCCATTGCTGGGGTCAAGTTTATCCTCCCTCTGCCCCTTGAAGGCATCTCTGATTGCTCAGGTCTGGTGCTAACAGCCTGATTTGGGATAGGACTGAGAGCCTAGGTTTGAGGAGAGTAGTTGTACAGGACTCAGACCTCCAGATGTCATCACCTTCTGTCTAAAATGATCCAGATGTAAGGAAAGAACACAGATAAATCGTTATCTCATGTTCTATTTTATCTATTTCTGATTATGGATAAGCAAGTGTTGAACCTGTTGCTGTGTCCCTGGCAGGGTCTGGGAAAATACGGTCCAGTTCTGACCCATGTCCCAAGCACATGGAATCATAGAATAGTTAAACCTGGTGCCCAGGGCGTGATGGCCTCAGCCTGGAGGTGACACAGAGGCACAGTGGAGATCGGCACGTGAAAGGATTAATATGGAATACTAAAAGCTGTCAAAACAAATGATGCTGGTTTGTAGGATACTGACATCTCCCTCTTCCTCCCCACCCTTTTACCCGTGGGACTTACTCTGTGATTTTAAACAGCTTATTCTGAAAGGCTGTACGTGCAGTAGTAAACAGAGAGCACACTGAGTCACTGCTCCAACAGCTGAGGTGGTTCACAAGGGTGCATTAATACAGGTGATTGGCACAGAGAATATTCGGGCTCTGTTCTCAGCTACTGCAGGTCTAAAGGTCTTTTGGTTTGGGGCTTGAGGCTCATTCCAGATGTTCCCAGTTACAGTGTTTGGTTGAGCAAAAGGTGACTCTGTACGTCCCAGGGTGCCACCACAGAGCGATGTGAAGGGTATTAGCTCAACATCCAGAACATTCCATGTTTTCGGAAGCTGGAGGAGCACAGATTAGGAAACATCTTTTCTCATTGCGTGTGCTTTCAGCTTGTTCGTGCTATTTCTGCTGGCCCTGCTCTGTACCCGACCCATGGGCTGCAGTGAGCAATGCTCTGCCTACCCACGGTGTAGCTCCGTGCAGTTGCAGATCAGGAGATAGGGCTTACTCAGAGTATCACCTGAAAAGCAAATCTGGCAAAACAGGCCGTTTTCTGCAACGTGCTGACTACCTGATGGGTCTGGGGCTCAGCTGCAGGGTGACAGCTTCTTCATTTCTTTTCTGAGGCAAAATAAGGACAGAAGGTTCAACTAAGGTAAATCAGAGAGGTAGACATTCCCCTTTGGGTACGAAAAATACCTGTTGTAGGAACCCAGATTAAAATTCCAAACTAAAGCAGTTTTTCCAGCTTCCATCCTAAAGGAGAATGCTTTCCAAAAAATTACATTTAGATGTGAAAAAAAAAACCCACATTATATTTATTTATACTTTTAATTATACTCTCTAATTAATATCGTTTAAATGGCCGGCACGGTGGCTGGCAGCAAGGACTCTATGCCCAGTCTTTGCAAGGCTGAGATCAGGGCGCCGAGGTCATATGTGTCTTAAAGAATTCCAGTGAATTATGGTTGGGATGCTTCCAGGAGCCACATTCTTCACTTTTATACTGAAGACCTTCGGGAAATTAAATGGAGAGGAAGTGAAGGACAGTTTTGTGTTGATCTCCAACCTTTTCAGGAGTGAAGGAAGCTGATTCAAGCACGTCTAACATGTTACCAAGAGCCTGTTCTCTGCTGGTTGCCTTATTCTGAGCCTCATTTACAATTTCTGAGTGATTTTCCTCATGAAGACCTATGGATTATTAATAAACTTTGTCTTTATAGCTGATGCCTGTGGCCAAGTGGAGCATTCAGGTAAATCAGCGCTGTGCTTTTTACTGCCAGGATTCATTGCAGAGGTTCCTTTTCCATTCCCTACTCCAGGATTTGTTTCACCGCAGTCAAAGGGCTTTAACTCTTGACAGGATATTTATTATCTCCGGGTTAAGCAGTCCTAAAACCTGATTTAACATCTACAGATGGTTATGTGGATGAAAGTGATGTCGCATTCTGTGGCAGGTCCGACTGCAGACCTTTTTGTTTGTGGCTTACAAAACTCATATGAAGCAGTGAAACAGAGAATGGTTGCTCCCTTGCGTCTTTCATGGTTCAGTTTGGTTTTTCCCATCTTGTTGAGTTGAAATCGTTGCTGTGGTCTGTCTGGATAGTTCCTTCCTTGTCTTAGGCCTGTTGTGAAAGTCAGCTCATGGTTTCGTAAGGAGAAGTTCTCAGTTTTGCACAGATACATAGGATCACAGCTTCTCGGGGCACCCCGTGCCAGCGCCTCAGCACCCTCACAGGGAAGAGCTTCTTCCTTTACACCAAACCTGAACTCCTGAGCATGCATGAGGACAGCTCAGGGCAGGGAGGCAGTGGGCTCAGCCATGGGCCGAGATCCCTGCTCCAGCACACGCACATCAGAGCATGGTACCAGGTAGCGCAGAGCAGAAGTCCTCAGCCCGGCTGCGGATGAGCCAGCTCTGGAGCCGGAAGCCGTCTCGCCACAACAGCCCAGGATGGTGCCCCACCTAATTAATGCTGTTGAAAGGCAGCGCTAATTACTCCTAGGTGGAGTGCCTCCTTAGCACAGCGCTGCTGCTTCCAGGATCCAAGTTGGTTTCCCTGCACGTGTAAGCTTAGCAGCCCTCTGCGAGCCTGCCCACATGTATCAAGTGAGATAATAGACGGCACAGGTAAATCCGAAGTCATTTCATAATCATATCCTGCTTTTTCAGTGGCTTTCTCACACTCCTGCATTCACATGCAGGCCATGTGCTCAGGAAGAAAACATTTCTGCTCACACAACATCTTACTCAGATCCAGCCTTTCCTTGTTTAGCTGGGAAAACAAAACCGCAATCTGGGCACCCTGTGATTAGCAGGAAATGGGGATCGGGGTTTTAATCCCTGTGCTCGGCAGTAGGTCTGGGCTGAAGGCTTCTTTCTGCAGCCAGTTAGAACTAATGGTCACCTCCATCCCCAGCCTGCAGCTCTCTGGGCTGTTTTCGCTGTGCTTTGTGGAGCAGTGAGAGTAAAGTTGAGTGTATCTCAAACACGCACTTCCAGTTGAGTAAAGAGGAGTGATGGGGATTCACCTCATTTAAAAACTCATCATGAGCTTGGTAACTGTGATCTGTCTTCAGAAACATGTTTGAGGTCTGTGTTTATTCCCAAAGCATCATCTGATAAATCATTTTCAATGTTCTCCTTGAAGGCCTTTCTTTCAAGTACATTGTCAGTCTTCTGTACTCAGTTTTTGAGACCCTGCGTAGGAGAGGTCTCTCTCGCCTTCTGTTTTCCCTCCTGTCTCGTGATGAAGGCAGGAATCCTACAGGGCAACAGGAATCAAGCCCGGTCAGTAAAATGATAACGTGCCAAACTGTGTGTTTGCTCCCCGAGATAAAGTTGGAACTGAGCAATCTTTCCCGTTGGTTCCACAGGCCAAGATTAGATTCTGCCCCTCTTGCCATTTCTGCTTCTCCCTCTCCGTGGACTGAGGAATTCCTACTATGCAGGCAAATCCCGTTCCCAGATTCCCCCGTGATATCGCTGCTAAGTGACATCTGACAAGATGCTTCCTGCATTTTGTTACTTCCATTTGGCACCATAAAAGCACTGTCACTTACCCTTCTGATTTGTGGCAGTGACACTGTATTGTTCACTCCTGTGGTTGCTGGGGGGGAAGGACACTGCTGAAATGGGAACTGCCCTGTGGTAAATCTCCATCCCCCTCCAGGATGAGACCGTATCTCCAATCCAAACCCTTCTTCAGAGCTTCTCCAGTTCTCCTCACTCATTAGCATTTCAGATTAAACCTTTAGGCTTATCTTCAGATCAGAAATTATCTCTCTGGGAAGCTTCCTAGGCTTCTATTAGACACATTAAGGTGTTCTTGGTGATTACTCCTTGGTTTTGCAACTCATTGTCATGCAAAAGGTGCAGTGTTTGGGAATCTTGATATTTAATCTTAATATTGTAGGGACAGGCCAAGGGGAATGGCTTTAACTGCCAGAGGGAGACTGAGATGAGCTCTTAGGCAGAAGCTGTTCCCTGTGAGGGTGCTGAGGCGCTGGCACAGGGTGCCCAGAGAAGCTGTGGCTGCCCCGTGTCTGGCAGTGTTCAAGGCCAGGTTGGACAGAGGGGCTTGGAGCAAGCTGCTCCAGTGGAAGGTGTCCCTGCCCATGGCAGAGGTTGGAACTGGGTGAGCTTTAAGGTCCCTTCCATCCCAGACCATTCCCAGGTTCTCTGATAAGTGCTGCCTGTGGGCACCCGCAGGGATTGCCACAAATCCTGGCAAAATGGAGTGACTTCTCCAGCACCCGCGATAATAAACCGCAGTCCCTGGACTCGCACTGATTGCTTCAGCACCTGCCTGGGCGCCGCTGACAGCCCGTGCTCTGCTCAGGGAGCTGCCAGCCCGCGTGGGTCCGCAGTGACCTGGTTCTCATGACCTGGCTGGTGATGCACCCCAACCACCGGTGGGTACAACCCGCAGTCCTGCAGGTTTGTCCAGTTCTGCCTTAGCTGGCTCCATCAGGGCTTGGCTCTCGCTCCGGGCTGACCTCTTGCTATGAGTTTCCTTGACATGTTTCATCTTTGCCTCAAAACTGTGGTTGGGCCCCCGTGATGTATCCCCTGCTGCTCACCTTGGGGGGGGGAGAGCAGGAATTGGGGTCAAAGGGGAACAGGCTGACCAGCAGCAGGGCTCTGCAGAAGCTCTTTTGTTTGCCCAGGGCTTCCATTTGCTGCTTGGTCTCAAGACTCCATCACTGTCACGAGGTTAATTTCACCTACCTTCAGCCACCTAAAAATTATAGACCCATCTTTAGTAGTGGCTGGTTTTAGAAGGAAGCATCTTGTGAGCTGGGGAGCAAACCATCCTGTTGTGCAGGAAGATCAGGAATTTCAGCAGAAGCCAACTTGGTGAAGCAAGGAGCTTCTTGGCGAGTCAGTGCAAAAAGAGCAGGCCAAAAGCGAGAAGGACTGGTAACGAGGGAGGGATGTGAAAGTGCTCTTTGGGTATGAGGGGTGAAGTAGGGCAGACCCAAGGCTGGTGGAGCTGTGACTAATGAGGGGACTCCAACGTGGATATGAGGTAGGGAAAGGAGCTTCAGAAGATGTTAATCTATGGTGGAAGCAGCCTGGTGGCATCTGGTACATGGAAGGCCAAAGTACTCCGTGTCCTTTTTATCTCAGTCTTTACAGACAGTCTTTGCCTGGGCCCTGACACCTCCCAGCCTGCTTAGGAAGGAGAGGGATGGAGGGTAGTAAGGGAGAAGCAGGCTAGGGGTGACTTAGAGGAGGTGGATCTATTCAAGTCCATGGCATTGGACAGGATTCAGGATGGAGACGCTGACTGATGTGACTGTAAAGGTCAGTGTGTGTCATTCATGAAACACTGTGGTGCTTGGGAAGGTCTGTGACAAGAGGAAAAAGGTCCATGTTGGAGAAGGGCAAAGGGGATCTGGGGAACTACGGACTACTCAGACTCTCAGTCACTGGAGAGGTCACTGAGGGTGTCCACTGGAGTCTATTTCCAAACACATGAAGGACAGGAAAGTAGGTTGGGAATGGTAGATGAAAGCTCCAACCTCCTCCTGCCAGGACTAGGGGGGCTGGCCCGGCTGTGGGGACACTGCGGATGGATATACCATAAGCACTTTGGCACCGTTTCCCGCAGCGTTCCCGTGTGGAAGTTGAAGCAGCATTGGCAGGACAGACAGCCTGTTGGCAGGGTTGGATGCTGCTGCACTGCCAGTCTCTAAGGGTGGTGATGAAGCTGCATGTCCAGCTGGTGGCTGATGACAGGAAGGTCTGGGGTGTCCGATGGTGCCCTGCAGCTCCTGGAGCATCAGGCCAATGTGGGGCCAGTCCTGCTGGAGGTGCGAGGCTGGAGCCGATGACCTGTGAAGGTTCCCGCTAGCCAGCTCTGAGACCGGGACAGCGAGCTGCCTTCCGTAGCTGATGGAGGGTGACAGGCACCTCCGGAGGGTGATTCAGCCCATCGCAGCCGTGGTGCTGAGAATAGACCAGGATCACCCCTCGGAGGTCCCCCAGCCACTTTCCACTGAGTGCGGGAGCTTAGGTGATTGACTTGCAGATGGCTAAAGATAACGCAGCTGAACCCCCCCGCTCCCAGTGACATTTCTCCAGGCTAATATTACCGCTGCTCTGGTTTGCTCAGGTTACACCGCAGCTGATGGGGCAGCGAGTGCCTGGGCTGTTGACTCAGAAACATCGCTGCTACTATGGCAGTAGAGCGAGGAGCAGGCGGCCCGGGCTCCTCATGGCGCGGCCGAGTCACGCTGCAGGCATTCCTTCCGTCACTGGGAGCCTCTGCTTCGGTGCTGAGATGAGCTGCGCCTTCTTCCTTCTTGGGAAGGCTGCCACATGGGGACGTGAAGCCATTTGGGTTTGTGTCATTCCCTACAGGCAGGAGGTTTTTCTTTCTCCCTCTCATATTCCTCTCCACGGTCCCCATGAGGCATCTCTGCTGGCTCCTTGGAGTCTTCCCGTTTGGACCTGGATGTGGCCCTGATGTTCTTGGCGGGTGCTGTTTTAATCACTGCCTTGGCATCTTCAGCAACGTTGGAGCCTTTTTAATAGGAGCTGAGTTTTCCCAGCAGCCCTTCTGGGCAGCCGGAATGGTGCGTCCCAGAAAGGACCTGTCTTCCATTAGGAACATGTAAAGCCGGACTCCTCAGCAGCGCATCAGAAGAGCTCACTTCTGCTCCTTGTTGTTGGGAAGACAAAACCCCCAAGGAAAACTGCCCCCCAAAACCTTGGCCTGCCTTTGCCTGTGGTTGTCAGGCACTCGCAGCAGCAGTTTCAGCCTCTCAGGCGTTATTCCTGGCAGCAGCATCTCGCTCATTTCCTGGCATTTTTTGCAATTAGCAGTAGAAAGCTTTCACTTCATTTTTCTTGGTCTCTATCTTCCTCTGTCATCTCCCAACACAGACTCCATTGTTTCTGCTGCTTTTGAGCCTCTCTTCAGATTTTGTCTGCGCTCCCCCACAGCTGGATCTCTTCCAGTGCCACCTCTTCAGTGCACCTCTAGGAGTGGCTTTGCCCGTTAATCCCATGGTCGCTCTTTGTGGGGGTTTCGCTACTGTGCCCTCTCTTACCACATCTCATCTGTTAGTGCTGGAGATGGAAAAGTCCACGTTTCTGAAGTGGCTTTGTGCAAAAAAAGGAACGTGGAGCTGTTGGAGCGAGTGCAGAGGAGGCCACGGGGATGCTGCAAGGGCTGGAGCAGCTCTGCTCTGGAGCCAGGCTGAGAGAGCTGGGCTGGGGCAGCCTGGAGAAGAGAAGGCTCCTGAAGGGGAGACCTGAGAGCAGCTCCAGTGCCTGAAGGGGCTGCAGGAAACCTGGAGAGGGGCTTTGGACAAGGGATGTAGGGACAGGACAAGGGAATGGCTTTAACTGCCAGAGGGGAGACTGAGATGAGCTCTTGGGCAGAAGCTGTTCCCTGTGAGGGTGCCGAGGCGCTGGCACAGGGTGCCCAGAGAAGCTGTGGCTGCCCCGTGTCTGGCAGTGTTGAAGGCCAGGTTGGCCACAGGGGCTTGGAGCAAGCTGCTCCAGTGGAAGGGGTCCCTGCCCATGGCAGGGGTTGGAGCTGGAGGAGCTTTAAGCTCCCTTCCAACCCAAACCAGGCTGGGATCCTGTGGTACTGAAAGTGTTACTTGGAGACACAGAGCTCTCTGTTGATTTGCATGTGGTGTCTGTGCCATCTGCAGTGTCCCTGCGGAGCTCTGAGCTCCGGCTCTGGTTCATGGCTCTCCCAGTGCTCATCGCAGCTGCATCATGCTGGGGAGCAAACCAAGAGCCCTTCATCCTTAACTCCCGCCTCCCTTAGCGCACTGCAGGAGGCTGCAGCACAGCTGCAGGTGTGAGAAGTGTGAGAGGGGGCAGCTAGAGTTACTGGTTGAACTGGAGCCCCAGAAATATGATGGGGAGGGGGGGAGCAGGGCCGGATCGTCCATTTGTTCAGGGAATTGCTCAAGAATGTACTGGCTCCTCCTGTTCCACGGGTGCTGGGGCTCTGTGCCTTTCTTAGCACATCTGCACTTATCTTTGCAAAAGATATAATTAGTCTCATTGCATACAATGAAATGCTGGGGAGGAGGGAAGTGCATCAATCCTGCTGTCGTTCCCATGCTTTTAGATTGCTCTGTCATTCCAGCCCTGCAGTCCAGCGGGCTGGGAGCGCACGAGTGTCCATATACCTACAAGAGGGAACATGTTAGTACTCGGGCAGCGTTGCCAGCACGTGTGGTGTTGGGTAGTTCTGCTGGGTACATCTTGCTTTTGAATGATACCTTCTTTTAGGTGAATGTCTAGCTTCTTTGCTTGGGAAAGTAGTTGGAAATCTGCTTCCTGAATATTGGAAAGCTTAGGGGGCATCTATAAAGGCAACCTGGACACCCAGGATACAGGGCTTTTCAGTGCTTGCGGTTTGTAAGATGGTTCTAGCAGACCTGGGCATTTCCATGGCAGGTTTTACATGAATCACTGCAGTTGTTCTTTGCCCCTCAGGTTTTATTTCCTGTGGTTTTGCAAGCCCATCTCCAGACCATTTTCACAGCTCTATTTGTTGGATCTGTTAGAACAGTGGTTTAATTCAAGGAAATAGCTGTCTGCTCATGGGTAGTCATGAATACAGGATGCATTAAACAAACAAATCCTTTGGTGTCAGTTATTCACTCGGCATTGTCAAGGATAAATATGTAAACATGTCCACACGATCTGTAAGTAACCACAGATACATTAGGGAAGGCAAAGGGTAAATGGCTGACAGCCTGCACCAGGCCCTCTCCTATCAAGTTTTGGCATGTCCTTGGTTGATAAACCTGTTTTCCTGAGCATGCTCGCAGGTTTTAGAGGGATGCCAGACACTGGCTGGTGATGATTGCAGGGCAGGTAGAGAATCTCGCTCTCAAGTTAAAATAGCCACATGCTCTTGTTGAAGGGAATGGCAGCTCCTACTGTGACCTTTAGCTGAGCCATGAGCACATGAGTACCTTGTCAAATCACACAGGCCACCCTGCCTTATTTGTCACCTTCTCCTTTCTTTTTCTCTCCTCTAATCTCCACCGCAGCTTAGTATCAGGTGAGTTCAGCTGGTGACCCAGTCTTCTGGGGATCAGATGATGTGTGAGGATCCCAGAAGGGCTTTGCAGAATGGTTTGTGTTGGAAGGGACCTCAAAGCTCCTCTAATTCCAACCCCTGCCATGGGCAGGGACACCTTCCACCAGAGCAGCTTGCTCCAAGCCCCTGTGTCCAACCTGGCCTTGAACACTGCCAGACACGGGGCAGCCACAGCTTCTCTGGGCACCCCCTGACAGCGCCTCAGCACCCTCACAGGGAACAGCTTCTGCCTAAGAGCTCATCTCAGTCTCCCCTCTGGCAGTTAAAGCCATTCCCCTGTCCTGTCCCTCCATCCCTTGTCCAAAGCCCCTCTCCAGGTTTCCTGCAGCCCCTTCAGGCACTGGAGCTGCTCTCAGATCTCCCCTTCAGGAGCCTTCTCTTCTCCAGGCTGCCCCAGCCCAGCTCTCTCAGCCTGGCTCCAGAGCAGAGCTGCTCCAGCCCTCGCAGCAGCTCCATGGCCTCCTCTGCACTCGCTCCAACAGCTCCATGTCCCTCTTGTGCTGTTGCCCCCAAGCTGGACCCAGCGCAGCAGAGGGAGTCTCTGCCAGCCTGCTGAGATGCAAGCTCTTAGTCATTAGTAGTCAAGGGCTGAGAAAGGTAAATGCAGCCTTCAGTAAACATCAGTGATATCTACACTGCTCATGAAGTAATAACCTGTCATTCACATGATTAACCAGAGGATCTCTCTTCTCTTCTCTTCTTAATCTTTTCTGTCATCTATAATGACAACAATTACGATAACCTATCATAAATACAGTACATTATATCATTAAAATGGGTTGTCTGAAAGTCCTCTGCTGAATTCTGAGTGATAAACACTCATCATTTACATTGTTACGATTTTTAAGTAGGAGCCATATCTGAACATGCTTTCCTTTCTTTTCTTTTGCTTTGTAAATGATTTTGAAGATATGAAAATAAGCACAACATTCAAATGTGCCTAAAACCTCCGGGACAGGAGTTGTGTCCTATGGATTCACACTGGGAATTCTATCTGTTTTACAATTGCACCCTTGCTATACTTTTCAAGTTAGGAGCCTGGGAATGTGCGTTCAGGCATTTCCTTAAGCAGGGATGCAGTGCCTGTGAGGGCTTCCCTGCACCGGGATGAGCATCTACATGCTCCCTTACAAGGACATGAGGACTCCAAAGCCCCAGCTCACCTAGGAGCCACCATGGAGCTCAGTTCATCCATTACTCCCGTTACTGCCTCCTTCCCTGTCCCTGGTGGGAGTTAGGAAGCATTTTCTTCTGTAATACTTCTATTTTAATCTTTTGTTTCTTATGAGCATTTGTCTGCTTCAGCTTTTGGTGGATTTTATCAGTTTGTTAAACATTCTGGGAACATCTCAGTGCCTGCCTGTTGCCACGTTGTACACACTGGAGTTGGGAACACATCCAGTGTTCAAGCCTTTCCA
This sequence comes from Myiopsitta monachus, assembly GCA_017639245.1. Classification (NCBI taxonomy): domain Eukaryota; kingdom Metazoa; phylum Chordata; class Aves; order Psittaciformes; family Psittacidae; genus Myiopsitta; species Myiopsitta monachus. The sequence goes on from CM029923.1 coordinate 63,063,540, forward strand.
AGGCAACTCCTCTTCTTAATTTCACTTAGAAATGGACAGATTTGAGCCCAGGTCTGAATTGGTTCAGATAGTGAAATAGTCTTGATTAAATGAACTGGAATCCCTGGAAAATGGGCACTTGGCGACTGGGTGCCGTCCCTCAGGTCTGGGATGAACTGCTGCTCTGAAGGCAGGAGCTGAGCTCAACGTGCTCGTGGGAAGGGCAGCCTCGAGTCGTGAAGAAGTTTCTAATTATAAAGAGCTGCAATTTCTTGCAGCCAGGATGCAATTAAAAGTAAATAGCGCAGTAGATGTCTTACTGGCACTGTAAACAAGTGGCTGTGCGTGTGGAATAGGATACGCTGGGCCGAAGCAGGGAAGGCTGCTATCAGCTGGGATGCTTTGCTTTAAAACCTTCACTGCCAGAGGTTTTTTGGCAGCCCTTTTTAATAGAGACTATTAGAGGGTTCTTTGAGTCTTAAACTCTACATGCCTGAGGTTTATGAGTGAAGTTACAATCCATTAGAAGCAGCTATTCATTTTCTATGCAGAATTAGGAATTAACTCTTTTAGCTGTACAGTCAGTCCATAATTTCATAGAATCACAGAATCCCAGCCTGGTTTGGGTTGGAAGGGACCTTAAAGCTCCTCCAGCTCCAACCCCCTTCCATAGGCAGGGACACCTTCCACTGGAGCAGCTTGCTCCAAGCCCCTGTGTCCAACCTGGCCTTGAACACTGCCAGACACGGGGCAGCCACAGCTTCTCTGGGCACCCTGGGCCAGTGCCTCAGCACCCTCACAGGGAAGAACTTCTGCCTAAGAGCTCATCTCAGTCTCCCCTCTGGCAGTTAAAGCCATTCCCCTGTCCTATCCCTACAGGCCCTTGTCCAAAGCCCCTCTCCAGGTTTCCTGCAGCCCCTTCAGGCACTGGAGCTGCTCTCAGGTCTCCCCTTCAGGAGCCTTCTCTTCTCCAGGCTGCCCCAGCCCAGCTCTCTCAGCCTGGCTCCAGAGCAGAGCTGCTCCAGCCCTCGCAGCAGCTCCATGGCCTCCTCTGCACTTGCTCCAACAGCTCCATGTCCCTCTTGTGTTGTTGGTCCAGAGCACAGCCAGAGGGGGAGAATCCCCTCCCTGGACCTGCTGCTCGTGCTGTGGGGGTGCAGCCCAACATCAATATCATCATTTAACCTTTAAGCCTTGAGGAGAGCTGAGTTTTTAAATACATCTGCATATATTTGTATTCATGTTTCTCACCTGCTGAATTGGACGATCTGTTCACCAGATAGAAACCCGTTAATGCTATTAACCTGCTGCATCATGGAAAACGTCGTTATTTGGCACCTGCAGTAGTCTATTGAACAAAGGGAACTGCAACTCCTCTGCAACTTCTTTGACTCACCTGATTTTGCCTGCTCTTAAAACTCTGTAGCCTTTACACTCTCTGCCAAAAGCAAGACATGCTGTGTCTTGATGTATTTATTTAAAGGGGACGAGGGTGGCAAGTGAGAATCATGAGAGAATCAGGAGAGAAAAACTCAATTTGACTTTTGGTGTTTGGATCTAGTTTCAAAATGTTTCCTAACTTGGTTCATCTCCTGTGGCAGTCAAGGGTAAAGCCACTGCTGTTCACTGCTGCAGCGTGGGGACAAGGGCCTCTGCCCCACCATCCCTCCTTGCTTGGGGCATTTGGGTAACCGGATGGGGACAGCGAGTTTGTGGGCTGAGAGAGGAACCAACTGCAGCTGCAGATAACATTGCCTCGTGCTCAGAGATATCCTGGGCAGCAGTGGGGGGCTGCAGCTGTGTGCTGTAGGGAAGACAGACCCAGGGCTGGAGGGTGAGTGTCAGGCGAGAGCTTGTCATATTAAGCCCCCTTCTCACCTGCAACACTTCATAGAGCACAACCTGTCACTTGTTAAGTGTTCAAGAAGAAAAAGAGGTTGAGATGAGCTCTTAGGCAGAAGCTGTTCCCTGTGAGGGTGCTGAGGCGCTGGCACAGAGTGCCCAGAGAAGCTGTGGCTGCCCCGTGTCTGGCAGTGTTCAAGGCCAGGTTGGACCCAGGGGCTTGGAGCAAGCTGCTCCAGTGGAAGGTGTCCCTGCCCGTGGCAGGGGTTGGAGCTGGAGGAGCTTTAAGGTCCCTTCCAACACAAACCAGGCTGGGATTCTATGGTTCTAAAACTGGGCTGCTAAGTCTCTTCTCTAGTGAGAGTTCCTGTGTGTTCCATGAGAGTTCCTGTATGCGCCACCATCTTCTAGAGATTAAAAGGAATAGAGAGCAGAAAAGGCCAAAAATGCAGTTACAGCAAATACTGGCCCCTCGGTGAATTACATTTCAGTGCATTACAGCCTTCTGTGTGCCCATGGAAAACTGTTGAACCATGTGCTGCTTAGGAGGGCTCCGCTAGCCTGTCCTCTGGTGGACTGGCAGCAGATCAGGTCTTGTGATGAAATGTCACCTCAGTGCCTGCTCCACTGCCACCGGGATCAAGTCGGTCACGAACACCCTGTAGTACTTGAACACTGAAACGAGCTCCTGTTGTTGATCAGTTCTTTGTTCGGTCTCTGAAATGGTTTCGTGTAGGGCTGGAGAAAAGGGCCAGAAGTGGTGCTTGTGGTTTTACGGGTAAGGGCTGGGTTATGCAACACCCAAATATAAACTGAAACACGATACAGTTGAAGCTGTGTCAGATGGGATTCCAGGAGTCCAAACCCAGAAACTCCGGGGCTCTTTCCGTAAGTGACCATGTGCATCAGCTGTACCAGGAAGGTTATCGAGGGCTGTGACAGGAGAAGGTTGAGGAGTGTTTCTGGCAGAGATGTTGTGCTCCTGATGTCAGCGGGACGCTCACATTGGAGTCAGGGAAAGATCATGTCGCATCGCTCCTAAACTTGTATTTACTGTTTATGTGAATCCTTGGAGATGGCACTCAGCAAGAGGATCCTGATGTGCTCCATCTTTCTCCTCTGCCTCTTTCTCTCTCTCTGTCCACCTCTTCTTTTTCTCCCCCTCTGCTTTTATAGGGTTCCTCTGCTTGCATTTTTAACCCTACCACTGTGTCTAGTCCCTCCCATGCCCTGCATGGCCACCTCTGCCAAAGCAGGCAGTGAATCGTAGAATAGGATCATAGAATCAACTATGGAAAAGACTTTTAAGATCATGAAGTCCAACCATTACCCCAGGACTGCCAAGGCCACCACTAACCCGTGGCATTGAGTGCTGGTGGGTTGCAGGATGTCAAGGATGTATCTTGTGTATTGTGCTGTACTGAACGCAGCACTGGCTGTGCCATCTGTAGGGGCGATGCTGTGGGACCACTGAGCAGGGTGGAAGGTGGCCTCAGGAAGAAAGGAGCTGCTCCTTCTGGTAGTGACTGTGTTGGGTTCTGCTCTGAAGCATGGTCGCCCTTATCGGTATCAAAATGTATGGTTAATGTTAACATATTTGAGTGTGATTAATGTGGTATATATCCATGAATATTAACTATAAAGACAGTTAGAAAATGCCCTTTGGCCAAGGGCCTGTAGGACAGGCCAAGGGCAATGGCTTTACCCTGCCAGAGGGAAGACTGCGAGGAGCTCTTAGGCAGAAGCTGTTCCCTGTGAGGGTGCTGAGGCGCTGGCACAGGGTGCCCAGAGAAGCTGTGGCTGCCCCGTGTCTGGCAGTGTTCAAGGCCAGGTTGGACCCAGGGGCTTGGAGCAAGCTGCTCCAGTGGAAGGTGTCCCTGCCCGTGGCAGGGGTTGGAGCTGGAGGAGCTTTAAGGTCCCTTCCAACCCAAACCAGGCTGGGATTCTATAAAAATCTATGTTATTCCCTTTGAGATCCTTCCTGTAGAAAGTTATTACATTCCTAGAAGAGCAGCTTCCAGTTGGTGTTAGACCTGAGTGTTGGGTTTGAACAGTTTACAGCATTTCTCTGGGTTCTTGGAGCATGTATTTTAATCTCACACGCTGGAAATGCCTGGCACAGTTTTAGCCTGATCTATGGAATTGTAGCCACTGCTTTCACAACGTATCTGTAAATGCTCACGCCAATTTAACGCAATAGAGTTAACAGTTGTCCCTGCCCAAGGCAGGCTGGTTTGATAACAGTCGTGGTTTCCAGTTTGATTGATCTCACATAGAAAGTGGCTTGGGAGACAGTTACTGAGTTTCTAGGAAGGGTTGAGCTCGGGGTGCTCTCCTTCTGTCGAGAAGGACAACGATTTCTCTTCTGCTTGAACAACTTCTTGGAACTCATAGGAATGTGGTATGTTTGACGGAGCTATCGGCCGAGGAAATCGAGCTAAACCCCTGCAGCAGGCTGAGAAATGAGGCACTGAGGACCAAGGAGGGTGCAGAAGCTGAGATGCATGCATGCTGCTGAGAGGAGGCACGCGCATCATCGAAACCTCCCTTCTCAGGACTCCTTTACTTGAAGAAATGAGTGAAAAAATACTTAGTTGAGGCAAACCCAGGAGACACTGAGGAATTTCAGAAGAGCCGTTCCAGGATGGGATGATGCAGCTTTCCTGGGTACCCAGACCCAGGTGGGGCTGTGGGCAGCCCGGTGGGAATGGGCAGGGTGGGTAGTGTCAGACAAAGCAAGTTCTGAAAGAAAAGTGCTTTTAGATGGAAAAACACTGTAGTGTGGGCCCCAAACACCTCCTAAGCAGCAGCAGAACTCACCTTTCTTCTCTCTTAAAGTGGTACTTAGCCACAACTTTTCACTATCACCCTACTCCATCTTTGCCATTGGAAGGACTGGAGATACTCTTAAGTGGCAGTCTTCAAATCATCTGCAATTAAATGGTCCCTCTGTTGTCCTCTCAATGGTTTTGCTGAAAAGGCCTCTGTGAGTGATAGTGCTTTTACAAGGGGAAAAGAGGCTTCAGCCTGAAGGGACCCTCTCACTGCTCAGGTCTCCCTGAGCGGAGCAGCAAAGCGGCTCAGAGGGAGGGATGGGGCTGGATATGTGCAACAAACCAACCAAGGGAGTAGCCTGGACCCATCATCAGCTCTGGAGCTCACAGAGTGCCCAGAGAAGCTGTGGCTGCCCCGTGTCTGGCAGTGTTCAAGGCCAGGTTGGACACAGGGGCTTGGAGCAACCTGCTCCAGTGTAAGGTGTCCCTGCCCGTGGCAGGGGTTGGAGCTGGAGGAGCTTTAAGTTGGAACTGGATGATCCCTTCCAACACCAACCAGGCTGGGATACTATGAATATCGAGGTTTGATTTCTGTTCTGAGGGTTTTTTCAGAGATTTAAGTGAATTGAAGATTTAGGAGGAGCCATTGGGACAGTGGGTCCCACAACCCTGACCCTGGACAAGGCCGGAGAACCCCAAAGGGCTAAATTAGGGTTTGGTGTCACAGGCTGTCCCCTCTGTGAGCCCTTTGGAACTGGAGGACACATGGGATGCAGCACAGTGCCTTAGTTAAACATGTGGGCAGCTCCTCTTCAGTTTGGTGGAGGAGATTGTCTTTCCTATTCCTAAAATCATGATTTAGCCAGTGTTAGTTTTATCAATGCAACTATTTTCTATTACAAGGAATTTGAGCCCTTCCTGGTCGACTCATTGACATGATAAAGTAGCTGATAGAGAATAGGTGTCTTAGAAAGGAAAATATACCCCAGTCTTGTGTGTTTTGGCTATTGCCACCTGCTTTTTGATGTATGTATCACACAAGTATGCAAGACTGAGATTACTTGCCATGTTTGGAGCTCTGTGAGCCCAGAAAAAACGTTAACTTCCAGTGCCACAAGGTTCAGATTTACTGAATCTTTAGAATATGCCTGTGCCAAGTGCTCCCTGTGCGCTCATTGCTGAATTACTCCTTGGCAGTGGTTCTCTGTCTGCCATGTGAAGAGAAGGCTCCTTAAGGGGAGACCTTAGTGCAGCTCCAGTGCCTGAAGGGGCTACAGGAAACCTGGAGAAGGGCTTTGAGCTGTATGGACAGGCTGGGTTGGAACTGGATGAGCTTTAAGGTCCCTTCAACCCAAAGCAGTCTGGGATTCTATGATGAACCTGTGATCTCTATACAGAACTTCTAATGCTGTGCAGTGCTGGATGGGGATGGGGATGAGGAGAATCTCTCCTTGTGAAGGCAGGTGGATGGATGGCAGCTTGAGGTGCACTTCCTCTCCCAGGGACTTGGGGGGCCATGGAGGGTGAGCACACCCCGTGCAGCCCCAACCAGCGTGTGACAGGGATGACATGGGTGTACACACATGAGACGTGTATGCAGTGTGTGCGCTGCACAGCAGATGTGTTGCTGCTAGTCTATCGCAGCAATCCTGACCTCTGATGTCACTGTTACCTGCTTGGCCAGTGCCATCAGAAATGCTGAATCCATTAACTTTGACAGATTTATGTGGTAAGCGCATGTCACCGCTGTTATGAGAAGCAGTTACAATCATGGGGAGATTTTATGATTCACTGTATCCGCTTATGTAAACCTGAACTTCTGTGCTGAGAGCTGCTCAGGAGCACGTTGTTCTGTGGCAGGGTCAAGCAGCAGAACTTGGTGGGAGCAGGGAACACGGTTGGCAGGGTTGAGGTGCAGGGCCTGGGTGGCAGGGCCTGTGGGGAGCACAGGAGGACGGCACCGCAGTCCATCAGGTGTGGGGCCGTCGGGGTGCATGGTCAAGGCTGGTTGGAGCAATGGCAGCAGAGCCGGAGAGCCAGGACTGACAGGAGCAAGGATGATGGTTGGTGGGACTGGGGAGCAGGGATTGACAGGGAACAGGACCAGGCAGGATTAGGGACAAGGGCTAGCAGGGCTGGGGAGCAGAACGGGTGGGGTTGGAAAGCAAGACCCAGCAAGGCTGGGGAGCAGGGCTGTTCAGGTTAGGGAGGAGGGCTGGAGGGGAGCGGGACCAGACATGGATACAGGGCTTCTGGAGCTGGGCTGCAGGACCAGGCAGGGCTGAAGTGCGGGGCTGGTGGGCTGCAGGAGCGGCAGAGGCTGGGGAAGGGGGCTGATGGGGAGCAGGACCGGGCAGGGTTGAGGTGCGGGGCTGGCGCAGGACCGGCAGCGCGGTTGTCCCGGGCCCCGCAGCATCCGGGGTGGGGGCGCCCGTGGCTCCCGCAGCCCGGCCCTGTCCTGCCCGGGGGGCGCCCGGTTCCCCGTCCCGCGGGGGCAGGGCGGAGCCGGGGCGGGCCGGGGCGGGCGGCCGGGGCCGTGCCGGGTGCCAGCGGCGGGCGGGGATTTGCTCGCCGGTGGCGAGGGGAGCGCAGCGGCGGCCGCATGATGAGGGAGCGGTGCGGCACCTCCGGCGGCGCTGGCGGTGGCCCCGGCATGGAGAGCCTGCAGCCGCGCCAGCCCGAGTACATGTCCGTCTGCCTCTTCGCAGAGGAGCCCTACCAGAAGCTGGCCATGGAGACGCTGGAGGAGCTCGACTGGTGCCTGGATCAGCTGGAGACCATCCAGACCTACCGCTCCGTCAGTGAGATGGCATCCAACAAGGTGAGCTGAGCGGCGGGGATGCGGTGCGCGGCAGGGAGATGTGCGGGAGAGTAGCTCCAAGTTAACTCCCGGGAAAAGAGATGCGGGTTTCCCCCGCAGTGACACCTCCAGATAAAACTGGCGGTGGGGCAGTATGGGGAGAGCGACCTGCGCCTCTCTGACTTCTCCGTGACGAACCAGGCTGGCTCCTGAGAAGTCTGAGAGGTCTCAATGAGCGCCCGTCCCTTCAGAGCCGATTTAACCAAAACCGCTGTAAAAACCGCCGCTTTAAACAAATTATCACATCAGATTTCAATTATCTCCATTGTTGCCTGTCCGTAACAATGGCAAACTCTAAACATAGTGGTGCGTTATTTTATTGCTGTGCTGCCCTTTCGGTAAGCGTTTAATTTGGGGGTTAATGTGGTGGGCTGGCTCCGCACCGCGCGTGAGGAGGGTGCGAAGTCAAGGACTGTGCAGTGGGAATGAGCTCGCAGGGAATGAGCCGCTCCCCCGCCTCCCGCCGCCTTATTCTGGTCCTTTTGGGGGGTTTTAATGCGCCGTGAGCGAAAAGGGAGATTGAGGTTTCCGCCAGGAGCGAGGTGCTCAAACGAAGTAAGAACAGTACGTTGTGCTGCGAGTCAGAGGAGCAGGAGGGAGGGCAGGGTCCCAGGAGTACACTGAGGAGCAGCGGGGGGGAAGGAAAGCGGAGTGCGAGGTCTGAACGCCTTGGTGAATGTTGGAAGTTGATGTTTTTTCTCTCCCCCTCCCATTCCCGCCGGTGCTGGAGCCGGGCTCCGCAGCTCTGTCCCTCCGAGCCAAAGCAGCAGCCAGGCTCCTTCTCTGCAGCATCTCCCCAGGGCAGACCGTAAGTCGCCGGGGTGATGCTGCTGGAAGGAGTCTCTCCCTCCCCTGGGGCAGCGCTTGGCAGCTCCCCCCATCTCTGCCTTGGCTTGGCGAGCCTGGGTTTGCACCCAGGCTTTAAGGCAGCGTTTACAGCCGTGCCTTGTCCCATGGAGAGGGTCAGAGCCCCAGGGTGGCTCCCCCATCTCTGGGCCAGGGGCTGTGCCTACTGCAGCCGTGCCTTTGACCACTTGCCCTGGCCAAACCCAGTTCTGAGTTGTGCTGCGCGAACCCGATATTACTATTTTTTTTCCCGTTAATTGGGAATTAATGAAATCAGAAATGCTGAATCACCAACTTGATTTTATGGGTAACATTGAGCTAAGAAATCCCGTGTTATTTCAGCTTCCTCCTCTGTTTGTGATTACCTGCGATGTGCAGGGGCAAAGGAAGCAATAAAAGTTTTATAGACCCAGCTTTCAAGAAAGGAATATAGTTTTTTTTCCTGAGTTTGTGTTGAGGGAAGCCAGGGTGAAAGCTGGGACAGGTTTAGGCTGCAGAGGAGGCTGCACCTCCAGTGTGGACACTAAAGCCCTTCATTTGGAGTTCATTTGCTTCCTGCTGAGTGCCAGAGCTGGACATGTGAAGGTGAAGGACTCACTAAATTGCTTATTGTGGCGATTAAAGGTTGTGATCCCACCATGTGCAAACGATTTAGAGCAGAGTCGAGCAAAAGGTTCCCCAAACTTTGCTCTTTCACAACCAGTTTCTGACATGTCTGTGCATTTTGGTCAACTTCCAGTATCATTTTCATCTGTGAAAGAGAAGCCTAAAATGGCCTCACACCTCTGTTCCTTTCCTCATCAGTGATGAATAGTGACACACATTCCTTTGGGAGTTTGTGGTTTTGGTGGCATGACGCTATCTGCAGGGTGATCTTGCAGTGTGAGAAGCTGTTGGGTTTGAAATGTGCATCTTGAGGAGGAGGCTGCAGCGGTCCCTGCCTGTCCCAGAGCCAAGTGACCCATTCCATTGCCAGCTCCGGTCAGAGGCATTTGAATTTGTCACCGGTAAACAGCAAACGAGTCAGATGTTTTGAAAACAGGATGCTTGGGCTCCACGTTATTGAAGAAAAACGGAAAGAGAAACAGTAGAGATAGGAAGAAAGCAAATGGGCTCGGCATGCTCCCAAGCGCAGAGCAGTATAAACAGTGACCTATCTCCCTGACCTCCGCTCCGCCGAGTTCCTGGCCCCACGCCACCCAAGCCAAACTACGTCATTTGCGACTGATAGTAGGCATGGCACAGCTGTTGCAAGTGTGACTCGAATTTCCTGTCTCCTTCCTGACAGACGTAGTTTAGAAAGCCCAGAGTTGCAACAACAGCAAGCAGAGGGGGAGGATGGAGGCATATGTGTTTGCAAGGAGATTCTCAGAAGTCCTGCACCAGAAAGGAATCACTGGGGGGGGGGGGGGGGGATATGATGCTATGTGGGATGCATCCTGGCTCTAAGCTGATGGGGTTTGGAAAGCATCAGTTCGAACATGTGCGTCTGCTTTTTGGAAGGTGTGAGTTAATTACAGGAGGAGTGAGGAAATGAGGAGCTGATCTTACCGTGAGCTAACAGCCTGATTGCACTGACATCAGCGTGAGCCAGGGGAGCAGCGCTGCGTCCAGAGTGGGACCCTGCAGTGCCCGAGCAGGGATCAGACATAAACTGGCAAAGGGGGGAACTCTGCGCCCCGGGTGTATTGGCAGCATCCATGGGTCCTGATGCATTTACCAGAGCAGAAACCAGCCCGAGTCCCTGCTCCAGCTGCCAGCCTCTGCTACAAAGCAACTGCCCATGCACAATGCCTTAACTTCCTAAGTAACTGCCTGGAAAACTCCCTGCTTGCAGTAAATGCCACCAACGTGAAGGGAATTGATTTTCCTAACACCGTCTTTTGCTGTGAGCAGAGTTTGGCACTGCAGTTTGCAGTGAAACAAAATGACCTGCAGAAAGCTCAGAGGCACTCAGTGCTGCCTGTACAAGCAGGCAGCACATATTTACATCATTATAACACATATAGGCTTTTTTCCCTGCATTTATCTCCCTCTCCAGCTTCCAGCTCAGGCAACTGCTGTGGCTCCGAAGGATTTGTGAGTCATGAGCCTGCTGATAAAAGACAGGGGATTTTCTCTCTTGGTGGCCACCCTGTAATGCTGCATTTGACATAGGCAGCTGTCCGCAGCCCCACTTGTCCTGCAGGACCCCTCGGCTCTATTACCTAATTTGGGATCTGGGGGAGGACAGGATCATGCATTCCCGGGGTCATAAAAAGGAGCAAGCATTTTTCCCAGCTGAAGCTGGTCTGGCCAGCTCCAGGTTTTTAGAACTTACTGTAGAAATGAAGGATGGAGAAAACGTTTTAGCACCAACATCTCCTTGCTGGTCCCTGCACAATAGAGCCCAGATCACAGGTAAAATGGATATATTGAGCAGACCTAAGCAGCACCTTTCCACCTCCTTAAATGCACTCTTATTCAGAGCTTTTTACAGTCCATTGAGTAAGTAAATGGGCAGATAACGTAATTTGTGGTCTGTGGGGATGTTTTGATTCTGAGTAGGCAGAGGTGTTGTCGTCAGGGTGCCTGCCTTGTGCTCTTGGAACTTTCAACACCCAGACTGTTCCCCATCACCGCTGCAGACTAAATCCTTAAGCTCTCTTCTTTCAGCTCTTAGAGATGTATCCGTTACTCCCAAGTGCTGAATAACCCAACCCAAACCTTGCCACCCAAGGCCGTTTTGGGGCAGCAGCTGAGGGCACCTTGGGCTCCACACTCCTATCTTGGTCGCTTGTGGGCCAGAAGCTGTTAAGATAAACACAACTGATGTCATGTTGCTTGTTTTTCCAAGGGCATTTTGGTCAGAAAGAGGAGCGAGGCCGCACCTAGCGCTCAGGAGCCAGTGGCTAAGCAAACATCTGGACACTAATGTAAACTCCTCGGTGGAGTGGTGGAGGGCGAGTGCGGTGTGGGGCTGAGTGCCAGCGGCGTATGTGCCGCACCGCACAGCGTTCGCACTGCTCTCCCATCTCCTGCCCGGCCATCAGCCCTAAATCTTGTCCTCTTTGTACGTGATGTTTCCCTTAAGTGGTGCCGAGCTGTTTAGTCTTTCGCTGTAACTTCCTTTGTTTAACGTGCTTTAAAATAGCCAGAGCGCCGCACAAAGAGAGGCTTGTTCGCCTGTGCAGCAGCCAGCGAAACAAAGAGACTTCCACGTCTCCTGTTTTTACAAGCCAGGATGAATCACTGAGCTCCGGAGCCGGTATTCCCCTCGCCTGGGGACTCACGTTATGGAAACGGGGATCTGCGACGGTCGGAGCAGCCCCTGGCATTGCTCCACGTGGTCCCTGCAGAGCTGGTCCCTGCAGAGCCCTAACGCAGTTGCCCGTGTCGGTTTGACGTCGGTGGTAGTTTAACTGTTTCGGAGCCACACAGCTGCTGGCTGCAGAGCAGGACCTCGGCGATCGGTATGCTCCATCAGAACTGCGGTAGGTGGGAGCTGCTTCTGTCTGAGGTTGGGAATGTTCGCTCCAGCTTTTGTTCTATCTGGCTGCTTTTTCGTCTGTCCTGGGGCTGTCCTTGTTTTGGGGGACAGGGCGCTGTATTTCTTAAGGCAAAGCTGTGCGGTATGTGGGGGCAGAGGTTTTTGATGGAGGCATTTGTCAGTGGTGAACATGAGGTTCCAGTGAAGTCCTGGGTGAGGAGGCAGCTCTGCACCGGGGCTCTGACTGAAACCCCTCGAGGCTTGGGGACCTGGCTTTGAGTCACCTCCTGTGCATCAGTTCTTATCACTGTCATAAATGGACTTTTAGGGTAGCTGTCTCTGTATCCATCCTTTTGGTCCTCCCTCACTTCTTTGGCCTCTAAATCATTCCAATTAGATCAAATATGCCATAAGAGTGGGGTGGAATAGTGGGGCCGTACGTGGGCTTATTTAGCAGTCTCATCTGTTGGTCTTGCGAGCCCTCTGGGCTGTCAGGTGCCAGATATCTTGGATAACTGATCCAGAGATTAAAATAAATGAAATAGTGGAAAGCTGCACCATTGTGAAAAGGGTCAGGACAGCGTCAGGAGCCAGCACCACCTTTCGAGATGCCCAGAGAAGCTGTGGCTGCCCCATCCCTGGCAGTGCTCAAGGCCAGGTTGGACACGGGCTTGGAGCAAGCTGCTCCAGTGGAAGGTGTCCCTGCCTGTGGCAGGGGTTGGGACTGGATGGGCTGTAAGGCCCCTTCCAATACAAACCATTCCCAGATTCTATGATCCACTGGGATGTGCTGATGCCCAGGACCTTCTAGGGTGTCCTTTAAACATCTCTGCTTGTAGGATGTGCTGGGTTTGAAAGTTCTGCATTCTCAGACTTTGACGTTGCAACACATTAGGGTGGGGCTTAAATAAATAGTAGCTCAAAGGCAGGTTCATAATGAATCATGATTTGAGGGCAGGACTGGAGAGTGAGTAACTGTTCAGAGCAGTGACCTCTCTGCAAGTGAAGTGAGGCTATTGGAGACGCACGAAACCTCGGAGGAGAAGCATCTCTGAGGATGAGGGTGAGTTGGGTTTCAAAGTCGGATTTAACCCTTGGAGTAGTCCTAATCTTGACCCTGGTTTTGTGCACCAGGACTCTACATCCTGGCTCCAAACTCCTCATTTTTCACCCTGTTGCAAAGCAACTGCTTTCGGTGAGGCAGCTGGTGATCAAAACGTTTGCACTAAGTGAAGCTTAATTGAAAGATGTGGTGTTATCAAAGCCAGGACATGTTGTGGAGATGTACTGGTTTGAAGGCTCATCCGTCAGAGCTCTTAGAGGGAGAGATTACCCTGATTAAAGCCTTTGCTCTGTGCTTAAAGCAAACAAACAAGTAGTGCCTCACCTTGCTGCAGGTTTAGCCCAGCTGGGCAAAAGCTGCAGAAAAGTTACTCTGCAAATCATTTGCCTATCTCTATGTGAGAAGGAGTTTTCATTTAAATATATTTACATGAATTAGTGCTTTCTGGAGGGTTTTGGTGCTTGCATTAGGCTCATTTTCATTTTGGCAGGACCAAGTGCCGCAGGTTTTGGGGGTGATACTGCTATAGTAGAGCTACACTGATGTCTTGCTCTTTAGCCTGTGTTTTCTGAAGCAAACCAGACCTCTGTCAATTAGAAGCTACCAGAGTTTTTCTCGTCATGGGCACCTTGGAGAAGTCATCTGAGGGCACAAAGCTATTTGAATTTTCCAAAGCCTGTTCTCCTACTCAGGTAAAACCCCATTGGATTTGCCTAAATGATGGCTGCGGAGCCTGACTCAAATTTAAATGAAATTTAAATTGCTGCTTCATACGATTAACAAAATCCCCTGTTTAATTGCATTGCTCTCTTGTTAAATGACAAATGCTCGTCCCTCTCTGTTGTTTTTATCCTGAAGATTGAGAATATAATCCACGTTGATTTCATCCCAGGGTCCAGCATCTGCTATGGCAGGGGGAGCAGGGGTGCCTCTGCTGCTCCCTGCAGGGCCAGCGGCTGAGGAGGTGCTCTGGTCTGTGGGCTCTTTACGCCGTCCTTTGGCTTCCTTTAGCACTCGAGGCTTCAGCAGTGTGGTTTGCATGGGTGTGACTGACAGCAGATTTTGGTCTGAGATCTGCAGCCTCCTGGAGCACTCCAGGCCACAGATGTTGTCAGCTGCATCTGGTCTTTCTTTAATCAACTTCATACCAACAAACGAGCTGCTGTAGGTTTCCATTCTGCTGGTGCTTCCGAGCCTTCAGCCCAGGCTGGCACTCGGCGTCTCTTCCTCCTGATTTTCCTCTTGCAGTTAACATGACAAACAGTTTTCCACCACTCTGTAAAAGTGATTTTGCAGAACAGATGTGGGTTTTTTTTCGCTTGTTTCTGGCTTTACATCCTCGCCTCTTGTTGGAGTCAAGAATCAAAGCAGGGCTGGGATGAAAAACTGCTCTGAACGCTCATCACGCTGTTCTCAGCCACTCGGAAAGAAGTGGTGCTAATCTTAGGAGTTACCTCTTCCCTCTAACCTGCCATTTGTGTGGTCTTTCCTCCTTACAATTGGTTTATGTTACAAAATGCACCTTCCAATGGCAGAGAGAGAGTGTGGTTCCCGGGGATCACTGCTGAGCTTGTGTCCAGTTGAGAGCTCTTGCTGTATGCAGTTTGATACTTGCTGGTGAGGAAACCCATACCAAATCAGATAAGCTGATCTGTAGACTCCAGCTCTAGTGTGTAGTAATTGGCTAGAAGAGACTTACTTAAGTATAGGAAGAGCATTTTGGATAAAGCAGAAACCAATCTGAGCTTCTACCAAAGGAAGCCAAAGCTTCAGTTCAAGCTGCAGACTGGGTGGTACCCTGCTTGCCACGGTCCTTTGTAGAATGGTTTGTGCTGGAAGAGACCTTAAAGCTCACCCAGTCCCAACCCCTGCCACAGGCAGGGACATCTTCCACTAGAACAGCTTGCTGCAAGCCCGTGTCCAACATCCAACCTGGCCTTGAACACTGCCAGACATAGGGCAGCCACAGCTTCTCTGGGCACCCTGTGCCTCAGCACCCTCACAGGGAAGAGCTTCTTAATGTCTAATCCACCCAAGGATTAGTAATGTCTTTTCCACCCAAGAAGATACACACCATGTGCTTCGTCACACCATGCAGCATGAAATCTTCGCCTCTCTCAGCCCTGCTACCTCATATCAATCCCAACAAACGTATGTCCAAACCGAGGGCTGTTGGGTACCAAACACAATGGTGCTGGATACACCAAGACTTGAATTCCTCCGTACCAGGCGATGCAGGACTGCCCAGATCCAGGAGGTGCTGAGCAGATTTGTCCCTGCAGGGCATGGCAGGCGTTTTCTCCCTGTGCCAACAACAGCTCCAGCGGTCAGGGCACACCTTACAAGCACATGACACATCCACTTTCAGGAAAGCAAACGGGGTAGTTTCTCCATGACCTTACCCATTCCCCAGCATCGGGTGGAGGGGGTTTTTCCTCTGCCCTGCCTCTTCCCAGTAAGTGAGTAACATGCCCCAAACCTGCTTTTCAATAAGGAAATTCAGTATCATTTCTAGGCAGTGCTAATTCACAGCGCTTTCCTTGGGCAGGAGCCTATGGGGAGTTGTTCCTTTCCAGCATTTGAATGCAATTTGCATGTTTCAAGTCTCATTTGTCTGGAAATGAGCTGGAACTGGTACCAGTGCTAAAGCTCCTGCTTCAGGTTCTACCCCATCACTTCTGAAGCCCTGCGTTGCATCAATCCGTCCCACCCCAGGGAGGTTCTGCCGCTTTCAGAAATGCTGAACTTCACTGGTAAAATCTGAATATTGCTCTGTCTACATCAGATACGGCTCAGTGCTTTCATGAGCAGCCACATGCTGATTTATGGCAACGTGCTATTTATTTATCAACATTTACATTGTGGATTTCTAAATTATTCTAATAACATCAGGCCAACAAGTTGGTCATGATGTTACTCCTTTCAAGTCTGCCTTTGAACGCATGTATAAATCAACTCGCCTTTGATGTGAAATTGGAGATTTCATAACCCTCTGTTTACTTTTGGGTTTAAAAAATAAGCTGAAGGGAAAACAAGAAAACCCCAAAAAACAAATAGTACTTTGTATCTCATTAAAAATAGTTTCGAGCACATTAAGACCTGTATTGTTTTAGGAAACAGCAACTAAGAAAGAGCTGAAAAAGCATTTGATTTCTTTAATGACTGATAGTTGACTGCAACCATCCCACTTTTCTGCAGGCACTGTAGTATGCCTGAAACTGTTCTCTAGTGTGAAATGGGCTCGTTATTTCTTTAAACATTGAAATGCCCCATCCCAATGTCCTTCAAGGGAGTGCTTAAAAAGGAAAAATCAATGGGAATTTACGAAGTAACAAGGACAGCTGCAAATGTGTTTGACACAGTTTCTGTAAGCGAGGTAATGTCAGGAAAGCGCAGATCATGATCCAGTTACTGCTCCTGTAAATCGGAGATTTTTTTAACTCTTTCGACTTGCAGACTTTGGAAGAAACAACAAAAGAAGTGCTCCAGCACTCCAAACTCCGCTGGTTTTCATGGGGTCCCAGAGTGCTTTGGGTTGAAGGGACCTTAAGCTCCTCCAGCTCCAACCCCTGCCACGGGCAGGGACACCTTCCACTGGAGCAGTTTGCTCCAAGCCCCCATGTCCAACCTGGCCTTGAACACTGCCAGACACGGGGCAGCCACAGCTTCTCTGGGCACCCTGGGCCAGCGCCTCCGCATGTTTTCCAAATGCAGTTTGGGATAAAAACCAGAGGAATGAAGAATTGCCTTCAGCAGGTTACAAGGTGTTGGTGTGCCAGAGATGTGCTTCCTGGACCTCTCAGGAGTGGAAGTACCAGGTCTGGTTCTGACCAGGGGTACCCAGCATCGCACGCAGCGAGCATCGTTCTGCCTGTGCCCAAGCAAAATCTTTCCTCCTGGGGTTTTGTCTGCGTAAGGGTTAGGTGCCACTGTGCAGTACAGGAGTGAGGTATCTGTGTTGGGAAGAGAGGGCTAGGAATTAACAAACCCTTCTTCTAGCTCTCAAGTACAATCAGATGAATCTCAGTTTAAAATCTGTAGTAGCACATGAGTGTCACTTCCATTCCCCTTGAGTAACCAGGGCTCCAGACAAAAGCATTACACATTCACTCCTGGACCTGGTTGCTGTATCCACGGATGAGTAATTTCCCTCCTGTGTGTAAATACTTTCCGGCTGGACTCCGTCACACAGGCAGGTGAGTGTCAACTCTTCCCAGCTCCCAGTGCTGGCCGTTCACTTACAACTCTTCCCAGCTCCCAGTGCTGGCCATCCACTCACAACTCTTCCCAGCTCCCAGTGCTGGCCATCCACTCACAACTCTTCCCAGCTCCCAGTGCTGGCCATCCACTCACAACTCTTCCCAGCTCCCAGTGCTGGCCATCCACTTACAACTCTTCCCAGCTCCCAGTGCTGCCCGTTCACTTACAACTCTTCCCAGGTCCCAGTGCTGGCCATCCACTTACTCCCAGGAGAAAAGCTGTTAAAACAGTTCCACCATAGTTTAATTGCGCCTCTGGACCTGTAGTAATTTACCAGGGCAATTACTCTGAGGAGGCTTCAGCCCAGCTGCCTTTGGGTGGAAATCAAAGGCGAGAGGAGCCCTCGTACCACAAACCCCTTTGTTCTGAGGTCTCGAGGAGCGAGGGACGTGGTGTTTGCGTCAGAAGGGTGGGTCGCCGGGAACACAGTTTATAAACATCTTTACACACTCGAGATCTGCACCGAGATTCCTCATCAAAGTGTGGGGTGGGACCCCACTCTCCTCAGGTTCTCCAGGCTGGAGCCCACAGCATCTCAGCAGCTCTTTTATCTTGAAATTGCCCTCAGCTCCTGCAAAGGACTGCAGCTTTTTAGGCAGCCTCTTTGCATAAGGACTCCTGGCCTCAGGGAACCCCAGCTGGTATAAATTGACTTCAAAGGCTTTACATCAGCAGCAGATCCATCCTCCTGTCTTTATTTTCCCTGTAAAGCACCAGCAACACCTCTTATACCCTACTGCAAGGGGGAATAGGAACAAGAGTAACAGCAGGGGGCTGGAAAGGCCAAGAACTGTGTGTGCCTCTTTGTGGCTCTCCCTAACCTTCCTAGGAAAGGAGGAGATCTGTTTCAGGCAGGAAGGTGGGATTTTCCACACTGAAGCACTGGGGCTTCATGCTGCCCTGGGCTCCCCCATATCACACGTGGTAGCCCTGGAGCCAGTACACTCCAAGCACGCTTGGGCTCCTAAATCTGGCAAATCCTACCATAAATCAGGCCAGATCTTCTTCCTCAGCACAAAAATGAAGGCAGGTGAGCCTCATCTGCAGAGCGTTTGGTTAGGATGGGCTGAAGGAGCTGCCATGCGCTCGGTGCCAATGCCACCACCGAGATCCCCACGGTCGTGTCCTTGCTGAGCCTTGTGCTGGGGCCAGCGCTCAGCCCCGCGCTGCAGTGAAGATGTAAAAGCCATCATCGCAAGTGGCAGTGCAGGGAAACCATGAGCCGCAGTGTGGGCAGCCAGGAGGGGAACTGTGAGGGAACTTTCCCAACAGTAATCAAGGAAATTGCCACACACACGCACGACTGGGAAGCTGGAAAGAAACTGCGATTCCCTCTAGCAGAGCGTGCATGAAAAAGGGTCACTGCTGGTAATCAAAAAGTGATTCAGTTTCTGGAGGCTTAATTTGCTTCAGATGACTTGTGCAGTTCCTGCGGAGCGTGCAAACCAGGAAAGCTCCACGCGATGCGATGGCATTCTCTCACACAGCCCTCCCTATGGTTTTAGACCTCTGTGAGTTGCCGGGAAGGTCAGCTGGAGCACCAAGACTGGTTGGTTAATACAGACCTCAGCTGGGGCTTCATCTTACATACGTTATCTGCGCTCTTTTCATCAGTTGAATGCGTTGATTGCATGGTCTGGTGATCAAATTTGGGGTACAGAGAAGGGAGCACTAAGCCTGCTTCTTGGTTTTGCTTCTTTTTGAGGATGGATGCTGCAGAGGAGCATCCCTCTTCATCAGGGACTGGAGTGATAGGACAAGGGGAGGTGGGTCCACACTTACACAGGGAAAATTCAGGTTAGATCTTGGGGAGTTCTTCCCTGTGAGGGTGCTGAGGCGCTGGCACAGGGTGCCCAGAGAAGCTGTGGCTGCCCCGTGTCTGGCAGTGTTCAAGGCCAGGTTGGACAGAGCCTTGGGTTACATGATCTAGTGAAAGGTGTCCCCTGCCCATGGCAGCAGGTTGGAAGTGGATGATCTTAAGGTCCTTTCCAACCCAAACCAGTCTGTGATTCAATGAAGACCCCCTTGGATTGGGGCGGCCATCCCCTCTTATGTACATCCTATTGCATCCACATGCATTTTCCAGTTCCCATCTGCACAGGGAGTTATCAGTGCTGATTTCCTTTGGAAAAGGCCCTGAGATTATTATTAATTATGAAAATAAGAGCACGTGTCCCCATGTTGCTGATGGGCACGATCCTAATTGCCAAGCTGAGGGCCACGCAGGAGCAATCTGAGGCAGCACCACTTCTGTTTGCTCAGTGGCAGAGCAGTTGGTATTTTCTCATCGCCAGCGTGCAATCTGTTTGTTTTACCCTTTGCTGTCACATCAATTCAACGAAGGGATCGTTAGAGAGCTTTGCACATGACATCAGGCATCGATCTGGACAGAGGCAGCAACCTGCTTTCTCTCCCCGCAGGCAAATGGCAGTGCAGTTCAGAGCAAGCAGTGTCACTCCAGAGCATCCTCACATCAGGGGAAGCTCAGGAATAGTCCCCAGTACCCCCTGGGAGCAGTGAAGACATCATGGTTTCCATGTGCACCATCAGCAGGCTGAACTGGGTTGGTTTTTAAAGGTACAGTGTTATTAAGTAAAGGGTATCCTGGCCTGTATCAGCACCAGTGTGGCAGCAGATTGTCCCCTGGTGAGGCTGTACCTCGAATCCTGTGTTCAGTTCTGGGCCCCTCACTACAGGAGAGGCATTGAGGTGCTGGAGCGGGGCCAGAGAAGGGCACCGGAGCTGGTGCAGGGCCTGGAGCACAGTGTGATGGGGAACGGCTGAGGGACCTGGGGGGTTCAGATGGAGAAGAGAAGGCTCAGGGGGGACCTGATGGCTCCCTACAAGTGCCTGAGAGGAGGATGGAGCCAGGAGAGCGCTGGGCTCTGCTCCCAAGGAACAAGGGATGGGACAAGAGGAAAACGGCCTCGAGCTGCACCAGGGCAGGGTTAGATGGAGCTGAGGAACAGTTCCTTCCCCAGAGGGTGCTCAGGCATTGGAACTGCTGCCCAGGGCAGGGCTGCAGTCACCGTCCCTGCAGTGTTCACACACCGTGGAGACGAGGCCTCAGTGCCATGGGTCAGTGGTGGCCTTGGCAGTGCTGGGAAGGGGTTGGACTGGGTGAGCTGAAAGGGCTTTTCCAACCTGGTTGATTCTGTGATTCTACGCAGCCCTCCTTAGGTGCCAGCATCACTCAGATGTTAAACTGCAGTGAGCTTTGCAAACTGTGTGTGTTTTCTGACAGCGCTGTGGGTGTCTCGGCTGGGTCTGGCCCCCGCAGTGCTTTTAGCAGCACTGGGATCCTGCTGTCTGCCTTCATAAGAGGTTGCTAATTAAAAGCCTGGAAAAGTGAGCAGGAGTGAGGCTGTTGGAGGAGATGAAGGCACAGGTTTCTGGGTAAAGATCAGATAGGAGAATCCCAAGGTCTTGTATGTGGCCTCATCTCTGCTGCGGATGGCTTGGGTGACCTTGCGGAACCCAGGTAATGGCTCTGTGCCCCTGTGAGAAGGCAGCAGCCACCCTTTGTCCTGGAGGAAGGCAGTTGTGAGGTAAAGGCATTTTTCCAGCTGTTTGCCCACCCCGTGTGATTATTTGCCTGGAAGGGGTGATTGTGTAGCAAACCTGCCTGATTCAACATTGCCAAAAGGTTGGTTGTGTCATCATCTGATTGTGGTGTTTTCCTTGTAAAGATAAAGGCCTCGGACCACAGCAGTGTTTCAGCCCGTGCTTCCCTGGGAGCCTGTGGGAGCATCCACGTGTTGGTGGCCAGGGCTTGTGACCAGCCAAAGTACGTCAGTGTGAGGAATGATGGGGTCAGAGCTCTCCTCCTCCCACGGGCTTTATTTCCTTGGTTCTTGTCTTCCTGCCACTCGCTTCCATCACTCAGGTCTCCCTTAGGAGTTTCAAAAGACTTTTCTCCCTCTCGGTTGACATGAAGTTTACTGGGGACCTTGTGAGCTGCAGCCCATGACCCAGCACTGTGGGATGTCATCCTTCAGATCCCACTCCTGCCTGTATCCCATGAGATGGCATCTTTCACATCCCACTCCTGCCCATATCCCGTGAGGTGGCATCTGTCGTGTTTTACTCCCACCCGTATCTCATAAGATGGCATCTTTCATGTCTTACTCCTGCCCATGTCCCATCAGATGGCATCTTTCACTTCCCACTCCTGCCTGTATCCCATGAGATGGCATCCTTCTCATCCTGCTCTTGCCCAGATCCCATGAGACAGTATTTAAACTGGTTGAGTAATCTGGAAAGTGGGCATTGACACTGGCAGGGCAAGGCAGGTTGCCTTGCCAGAGAAGACAGCAGAGGTGGTGGTGGCAGAGTCTGAGCAGATAGCACCCATCTTTGGCCAGCTCACATGGCAAAAGGGAGATGGCATCAGCTTTCCACCTCTGATAATCATGAATTTAAGGAGAGAAGATGGTGCCTTCATGGCTTCAGTTTGCTCTATGTGATTCTTGTGGCCAAAAGGCTTGAGGGGGAGTCCTGTCTGGATGGTGCTGAGCTTCAGGTGGAGCCATGCTTGGCCAGCAAGGGGTGATTTTCAGGGAGCTACAGGCTCTGCATAGGCTGTCTGCAAGCTCTGCATCTCCCTGCTTGCATCAGCTCCTGCAGCAGGGACAAGGGGATGTGATGCAGCACCAGCTCCCCCATCCCTGCATGTCCTGCAGCACGTGAGGAAGCCCCGTGATGCCATTCCAAGTGAGGCAGATAACATTTAATGGAGAAAGGAAATGATTTTAGACCACAGATGCACTTTTATTTTAGGCATCCTGGCTGCTGCTGTGCAGTGTATTGCAGCCAACAGTCACCAAGGACATCCTAAAGCAGCAATTCCTTTGCTGTGATCTCTTATCACATACGCAGTGCGATGGGCTTTGCTTTTGATCTGATGCTAAAAGGGACAGCTCCAGCTTCCTAATAAAGTCATTGCATGTCAATCTCAAGTAAAAAGTACAGAAAGGATTAAATCTTGGTATCGGGGTTATGAATATATACTTGTAAGGAAGGATTTAGTAAGTGTACGCTGACGTTACAGATCTAAGGTTGTTATTGGTTCATTACTGAAAAATAATTCTATGTCATGAAGGTGCATTTTGCTACATGGCTGCATTTTGCCCTTCACTACGTAGGGGAGGAATCTATCGTCTCACTGAAATAGTGAAAACGATGCTTTTCAAAGCCCCTGTGTGAATCCTTGCTTTGGAAATCCGGAGCCTCTGTAATGAAGAGGGTTAAACCAAAGCAGAAATGGAGAAAAGCTGCTGCCTACTTTTGACTTATTTAAATATGCACAGAGCTTCCTCCATTTTAATCTCCCTCATCAAAAGATGGCTGTGTGACTACAGCTTGCAGCCCCTCAGAAACCAGCATCATTTTCATGTCAGAGAGCAGCTGAGCAAGGCTGAGGTGGAGTGGGGACCCCCTTCAGCCAATTAAGCAACCAGGACCATTCGTAATCCCTAAGTGCTTCCAGCTGAATGCGTTGGGATTAGTTCTCATTCCTCCGAGCAGCCCCTGCTTTCATTATTCTCTCCTGCGAGCAAATACACCCACGTTCAGCCCTCTGCAAAGATGCTGTGCCAGGTTTGGCTTTGTCTGGGATTAGCAACCGCCGGGATTGGGGGGGATCTCCGGCTCTGATGGATGCTGCCTTCTGTGATTGACTGGGGAGGGGGTATCCGTGTGTGCCCGAGGAGCATTCCCGTCTGACCGGTGACTTCTCCGTGAGGATTTGTGGACGGTGCTGAGGAGTTTTCCAAAATGCCTGAAGCCAACTATTTATTGTCTGTATCTTGGGGTTATATTAAGGTGGGTTTAAATCCTCGAGGCTTGTAAGTGACGGGGTTTTGTGCTGTATTGCTTGGATAGAACCTCCATAAGGAAAGCATGCTTTTAAATGGTTATTTGTGTGTACTGCGGGGCAAGAGATGTACATACGTTTGTACTGTGCATGCAGCTTACATGTATGTAATTTTTCCCCCTTTTGGGAATTCAGTGGTGCAGGATAACGATGCAGCAATGAAAAGATGTGATTGTAAAATCAGGAGGATCGTAGCATGTGTCTCTGGGGGAATGAATGCTTGAATCTTGCATTTTTCTGCAGTGATCCAAGCAGATGTTCAGATTTATGGCATATTTCTGCTGTTATGCTCGTATATGCAGTTGTCTTTTACTTGCATAATACAAAATGGAGCAAACTTAGGAAGCGCAGAACAAAAGAAGGTTAGAGGATGTGGGATTTAAAACCAAGACAAGAATTAGATCGTTCAGAGAGATTACCTGAAACGTTATCTTCTCATTTCTTGCAGTGAAAACTAGTATGCATCTTGGAGGAAATGAATTTTGCAGTTTAGTGGACTGAAAGGAAACCTCTAGTCATGATGCTGCTGAGCAGTATCTAAATGAAACCATATGCAGCTGACTCCATTCCAAATACCTCCAGGATTTTGCGTTTAACATCTCATTTGTGAACTCGCTTGTGATTAAGCTGTGTTAATTTGGAAAAGCAGCCAGAAAAATACCATCTTTTGTCTGTGCTCTTTCCCTCCCAGTTCAAGAGGATGCTGAACCGGGAGCTGACACACCTTTCCGAGATGAGCCGCTCCGGTAACCAGGTGTCCGAGTACATTTCCAACACTTTCCTGGGTAAGGAATCACATCCCAAGCTCTCGGGTGACTCAAAGCTCATGATGAATGGAAGCCTCATAGCCACCAGTCAGCACTTGTGCCCAGTTTGCCTTTAGGGCAGAGCATTAGTTTTGATTTTTCACTTTCAAAATGGATCAAGGGAGGGAAATAATACAGGGTTTGAATAAGTCTATCCACAGAGGAATGCCTTCTCCAAATGAAAAGAGGTTTCTGCTCAGATTGCATTAAGCTGCTGCTAGCTGCCTTGTGCAGTATTTGGTTTTGTGTTGACCTTACATAAAGGACAAAGTCACACAAGCCCAACTGCATCCTCTCATGGTTGCAACTGCTGCCTCATGCAGCTGCATCTTCCCCCTTCAGAGACAGGGGTCAGAGAAGTAGGTTCAGCCCAGCCATTTTATCTTATATATTACTCTGTGTGTATTTGCTCATTTTGCACTGGAAGTCAGAATAAAGAGCAGAAAGAATATTTTGAATTTCATCAGTTTTGTTGGATCTCGTAGGACTGCTGACAGGGATGAATCCTCTGGGTTTGCAAAATAGATTTGTTATAAACCCCTGAATCTTCTGTGTTTTCGAGCAGCTTTAGAATTTCTGACCATTTGCATATAAAATGAAGCTTTGCACTGTACCTAAAGGGGCTGCAGGAAACCTGGAGAGGGGCTTTGGACCAGGGCCTGTAGTGACAGGCCAAGGGGAATGGCTTTAAGCTGCCAGAGGGGAGACTGAGATGAGCTCTTAGGCAGAAGCTGTTCCCTGTGAGGGTGCTGAGGCGCTGTCAGGGGGTGCCCAGAGAAGCTGTGGCTGCCCCGTGTCTGGCAGTGTTCAAGGCCAGGTTGGACACAGGGGCTTGGAGCAAGCTGCTCCAGTGGAAGGTGTCCCTGCCCATGGCAGGAGTTGGAACTGGGTGAGCTTTAAGGTCCCTTCCAACACAAACCAGGCTGGGATTCTATACTACTGAGTCCAACAGCTTCAAGTGCCGAATGTATGTGGGATGCTGGAGCTCGTGGGGGACTCATGCCCTGCGGTTAAGACGTCTCAGAATGCATTCACTGTATGACACACAATTATTCCCATTAAGGGATTTTAAAGTGATTTCAGTAGCCAGTTGGGACTGGAACTACTGCGTGCATTTAGGACACATCACATCACTAATAATCCATGTAAGTCTGTAGCTGATTTGTGGGAATCCCTTTGCCCAGTCTTACTGCTTAGCTTCACCATGGTATCCAGAACATGACTTAATGCAGGGAGTAGAAGCAAGGCTGCCTTGCTGCTTCAGCTAAAGAGCCTGGGGCACACATAGCGTGCTGGGGAGCGTGACAACCATGGCATTTTGAGGCAGCTCTTGCCAGCAGGCATATATCTATGGGACAGAGAGATACCCATTGTAGCTTGATACTGTAGACCTAACATAAAACCCATAAAACGCACCTACAGTCAAGTTAGAGGAGTCTCTATTGCACCAGGGAGTAATTGGCTGAAGCCAGTGTTGGTGCTAATGGGGCTCTATTATTCCCTGCACTTGGGCTGGGTCAGGTAACTGCATTTCCCTTTGCAGGTCTCGACAATGGGTCTTATTCATCCCTATTCTGCTTCTTCTCACACAGTCTTGTAATAGTGACGTCCTCCCTGGTTTGTGACAGTTTGAGAGCCACTCAACCTCTTTGGGCTGTGTTGCCAAGTGGCGCAGGCTCACCAGATTGGGGCAGATTGCAGCTTAATTGCGCATATTAGAAAGAAATGAGTAAAGCTTTTAAAAGGATCATAAAGCTTTTTTTAGGAAGTCGTGCTGTCACACCTTTATAAATAACTTTTTTCTCACTTTTGATAGAAAATTAAATGAATGCCCAAAATAACAAGAGTCTACAACTGGGGAAGCTGAACAAGCAATCAAAAAGAAACAAGTGAATGGGATTTATCTGTTAATTTATCTTCAACCAGCACTAGAGGGGCTAACTTATAGATATTAAAACCCTCACTTTTATTCAGTCTGTAGACTTTATTAAATGAGCTGAGGAAGGTATCAGGAGCCAAGGCACCAGAGAGGCCAGCCCTGCTGTCAGCTTGCTCAGTGAGAGCAAGGACTCCAGCTTTAAAATCCCTATGAATGACAAAGATGAAAACTGATGGTTTTGATAGAATAGAACCCTGCAATGGTTTGTGTTGGAAGGGACCTTAAAGCTCCTCCAGCTTCAACCCCTGCCACGTGCAGGGACACCTTCCACTGGAGCAGCTTGCTCCAAGCCCCTGTGGCCAACCTGGCCTTGAACACTGCCAGACACGGGGCAGCCACAGCTTCTCTGGGCACCCTGTGCCAGCGCCTCAGCACCCTCACAGGGAACAGCTTCTGCCCAAGAGCTCCTCTCAGTCTCCCCTCTGGCAGGTTAAAGCCATTCCCCTTGGCCTGTCCCTACAGGGCCTTTTATTGGCCACACCACATAAATGAGGAAGATCACAATGGCCTTTCAGCACTTGCCCTTTCCTGAGGAGTGAAGGGTGTTGCTGCTGCCACCACCCTGGGGACTTGATTTAACAAACCCGATATTTCTATTCAAGAATGTCCATTTTATGCTACCCTGGTGTTACTCATTGCTAAAGAGATTATATAGAGGAAAGTCCTTCTGTTGTTCAGCAGAAAGACACAAGGGGAACACCCACTGATGTCAGCTTACTGGGGCTGTGAATAATGGCTTCCCTCTTAAATTGCAGTGTTGCAGACACACTGCTAGTTCTTATTTGAGAGATTTTTAATTAAGCCAAGGCAAAGGTAACTAATGCCTCCATGTTTCGTCCCTCCAGAGGTCCTCGGAGATGCAAAGGTGCAAAGAGATTATAGCATCTTCTCCTAAGAGTTCATGGTTAGCCTGAAAGTAACGAGCCACTCTTATCTCCGTTCTAATGCAGGAGATAAATCAGTGGTAAAGGCAGTCAGTTGCATATGTAGATAGATTTATCTGTTCAGCGCATCTCCACAGCCAAGTCTGTGCCCCACTAGATAGATACCTACTTAATGTGCATTAATATTGTCATGGTCTCTGAGCCTAACAACAGAAATATGGCCTGTGTTAATCTATATGTTATTGTTATATATGCTATACATATATATACATTTCATATATAATATAGTTATCCATCTATGTATGTTATACATGTTATAGATATTCTTCTACACATAAGTAAAGGGCAAACCTTTAATAAATCAGTGACACCAATTTGTTACAGGGTAGGTGTTTTAAGAGCAGGGATTGTGGAGATGGGTTTGGCCCTAATAATTAACAACAGAATGGAAATGAAGAATAGATATAAGATTGTATTCTTCATCTTAATCTATTGAGGAATAATGTGTTGTTTTGAATATTCTATTTTCCTGAAAATAGGAAAGAGAAATTAATTGAGATCTATCCATAAGCAGAACGTGGTGCCCTTCAGGCATGGAAAGCTGTGTCCTGAACACGTGCCATGTCCCCAAGTGATGCAGCTTTGACAGTGGCTGTGCTGAAGGCAGCCCAGCAGGGCTCAGTGGGAAGGGTCAGCCTTGCCAAGGGCAAACAGAGGTTATGTGACTATTTTGCTTTGCTTTTGGTTCAGTTCAGTCCCCAAAATAGAGAAGGCCCCAGCAGAAACATGTGGGTTTGAACTTAGTCAGCAGTGTTAAGGGTTGATTTGGGGGGGCGTGATGCTGCTCACACTGCAAACAACTTTGACTCATTCCACCTTTCTTGGTTACAGACAAGCAGAATGATGTGGAGATCCCTTCTCCCACCCAGAAAGACAGAGAGAAGAAGAAAAAACAGCAGCTCATGACACAGATCAGTGGAGTGAAAAAATTAATGCACAGTTCAAGCTTAAATAACACCAGCATCTCAAGATTTGGTGTGAAAACAGAAAAGGAAGACCATCTGGCCAAGGTATGCCAGGTTCTTGCAGTTCTGTGAGAACTGAGTGTTATCTGGAAGCTGGGGATGGACTGGCTGGCTGGACTGCGTCCCCTTTTAAAACTGGAATTGGCATCCCCGAACGGATGTGGCCATTACAAATACCATAATTAATGGCTCCAGGCCCTAACAGCATATTCCATGTTCGTAAATTCCTTGGAAATGTCCCTAAAATAATAATAAAAATATGATGGAGGCTGAGGAGAGCAGTTATCAGACATAGGAAACTGTAACAACGCCATGTCCAGCAGACTGGCTGTGGGGCCTTTGTCAGGGCATTTCTTCTTACAGCCTGGAAACACACATCACACATAATTCCCCTGCTGCACAGAGAAATGGCATCTCCTTGCACAAGTGCTTTGGCATCAGCCCTTTCCAGTTCCTCTGTCTTTGTGTGTTTCAAGTACATGCGTTCACTCACCCAATTCCCACAACGAGCATTGAATTTGCATCTCTTTAAACATTTGGAGAATGCAAAAGATGCAGAGCAAGTGCTAAAGGCAGAATTGCCTTGGAAAAGATTGTAACCGTTCTCTTTTTGTCCTTTCCAAAGGAACTGGAGGATCTGAATAAGTGGGGTCTCAACATCTTCAATGTGGCCAGGTATTCCCACAACCGACCGCTCACCTGCATTATGTACGCGATATTTCAGGTTGGTGGTTTTCTGATCAAATCTGCTGCTCTTTTGCAGCACTCTTTGAGCTCCTAATTGCTTCCTGTCTTGTTGCCTTCTACTGTATGACATCCTCACTTGATATCTGCCTGTATCCTTGTACCATTTGTTACACAGGAGCGAGATCTACTGAAAACATTCAAGATCTCATCAGACACTTTCGTGACGTACATGATGACACTAGAAGACCACTACCACTCTGATGTGGCTTACCACAACAGCCTCCACGCTGCTGATGTTGCCCAGTCCACACACGTTCTGCTCTCTACCCCCGCACTGGATGTGAGTTTCCCAGTTTGAGCTTACTGCTTTGCGTTGGGCAGTTGTTTGTTGGGTTTAAAGGTGGGATGGAGGCTTAAAACTACCACATTGCCTATGTGAATATAGAAGGGAAACCTTAAGCTGAGTCAGTGGCCAGTAGCGCTCTGACTTGCAAAAAGCTGGGTTCTGGGTGCTGCCTGCTCTTCTGAGGGCTCAGTTTACTGCCAGGGAAATCACCAGTGAGAAATTTCAGCAGCAGCTTTGCCTGTAATCTCTGTTTCATCTTAAAAGAGCACATGCTGCTTTGTTGACCTTTCTGCTGCGTAAATGTCGTGCCCTCAGAAAACTCATTTAAAAAGCGCCATTTCTTTCTCTACGTCAGCCTCCCAAACTGCTGAGAGATAAAACATGAGGACTTCTCTGACAAATTCCCTTTCTCTTTCTTAGGCTGTCTTCACTGATTTGGAAATCCTCGCTGCAATCTTTGCAGCTGCAATTCATGACGTGGATCACCCCGGGGTCTCCAACCAGTTTCTTATTAACACAAGTGAGTTTTGTTTCCGATACAGTCATAACTTGCTCCTCAAACATGGAATCTAATGGAACTGTGTTTTCCCTTACAGTGGGGTCACACATTATGACTTTCTCAAAATATTGTGCAGTAAACTAGTTAGACATTATGAAATAAGCAGTAATTACAATGAAATTCCTACCAAAGGAAGCTATTGTAGACCAATTTGCAAAGTGCCCTTGAAGCTTATGAGTATTACTACTTGCTAATGCATAATAATTCTTCCAGGCCTGAGTGCAAATTTTATTGTTAATAAAAAAGAAATAACACTATTGCTATTGACAACAATGAAGCTAAATATTGTGGTTCGTATTGTGCTCTGCAACAGCCTAAGCATGTATCTTGATTCCAAGAGATGGCTATTGTTCTTTTATGGAAAGTGTGTTTGTAGGATTCATGCTTTCTGTTGTCAGTGATTCTGAAGCTGTAACTAAGTCAACCAAGTATTATTCTGTTCATTAGAACTGAGCAAAGGGCTGTTTATGTTGTATACATATGTGGTCAGATTGGAAAACAGTCTGCTGTTGGCACACATGAGGCCAAAGAAGAAAACTTTTCCCGATTTATTGCATAGAGATCAACCTTTCATTACTCAGGACAAGAGTCTGCTGTTTGAAATCACACATCTCATGGGCAGGACTCACATATTTGTGTTGTTTTACTAGATTCTGAGCTAGCCCTGATGTACAATGATGAATCTGTCTTGGAGAACCACCATCTTGCTGTGGGTTTCAAACTGCTTCAAGAGGAGCACTGTGACATCTTCCAGAACCTGACCAAGAAGCAGCGTCAGACGCTCAGAAAGATGGTTATTGACATGGTACGAGCTATGCACACACTGCTCCTCTTCTTAAACAAAAGAGTGGCTGCTTTGTATGGTTGCCTCTACTGAGATCCTGTTTTCACTTCTGTAAAGGTGTTGGCCACGGATATGTCCAAGCATATGAGTCTGTTAGCTGATCTGAAGACTATGGTGGAAACCAAGAAAGTGACCAGTTCAGGGGTCCTCCTTCTGGACAATTACACAGACAGAATACAGGTAGGTCAGCCAGGTTTCCTGGATTTTATGTATTTTGGTAGATTATGTATTAGGCAGAAGCTCTTCCCTGTGAGGGTGCTGAGGCGCTGGCACAGGGTGCCCAGAGAAGCTGTGGCTGCCCCGTGTCTGGCAGTGTTTAAGGCCAGGTTGGACACAGGGGCTTGGAGCAAGCTGCTCCAGTGGAAGGTGTCCCTGCCTATGGAAGGGGGTTGGAACTGGAGGAACTTTAAGGTCCTTTCCAACCCAAACCATTCCAGGATTCTATGAAACCATGCTCCTGTTTTTACTGTGGCTTTTAAATATAGAAGCTACTGACCTAAATTTTCTTCTATTCTGCGCCACAAAGAGACACAAGGTAGTCCCATGTTTTTTAGATAAATGGGGTTATGTTTTAACACTTACAGCATGGGACTGCAAGCGTGCATGTTCTTCTGAAGCTGATCAGCCTTACAGGGCTGACTTTTTGAGGGCTTCTGAATTTCCTTGCTGCTTATTCCCGTTTGTTTCTCCTGTCAAAAAAGTACAGCAAGATTGCTGTAGCATTGTGAGTTTAACTTGTAACCCCCTACCTGAAGCAACTCTCACACTGAGCTGAAATTAGTGATGTGCATCTGCTCCCTGTGTAATCTAATCCTTTATTTGCAGAAATAACAAAGAAGTTATTAAAACTGGAGCAGGGCTTCACAGTTAGTAGGACAAGATATATCCTGATCTTCTCTCCACTTTTGATGGCAAGCTTGTTGAGAGCAGGGAAACCTCTCCTTACACTTCAAGGCTGCTGATGTTCAAACAGGTCACTCCATTGCTGTCCTTGCAGCCACAGTTTTTGTGTGTGTGTGGAGGGGATATTTAATGGAGCAGGAGCATTTAACCACCTGAGAGCATGGAAATAAAGTCTGAATGGCGGGGAGCACCTGCATTCAAACCCGAGCCTGTATGATGTAATTCTCATGGCTACGACTACAGCCTGTGTAAGATGTCTGAAAAACATACAGCACGTTTCACTCCCGAAGTGGACCATAGCAGTCAGTCTCATGTATGCAGCTGTTGGGATGTTAATACTTTTATAGGCTGTTGCATAATCAAAGAGTCTTGTGGTTAAATGTTCTGAACTAAGCAAGCAGATACAGCTTGAAACCATCCTCTTTTTCCATCTGATTTTATGACTTTTCTGATTAATGTAATTGCAGGTTCTCCGAAATATGGTACATTGTGCAGACTTGAGTAATCCCACAAAGTCTCTGGAGCTGTACCGGCAATGGACGGACAGGATCATGGAAGAGTTCTTCCAGCAGGGAGACAAAGAGCGAGAGAGAGGGATGGAAATCAGCCCAATGTGCGACAAACACACGGCGTCAGTGGAAAAATCACAGGTAATTGGCTGGGAGCTGCATTTCTGTACTGCCCAGGCTTGTGTTTCTGAAGCAGACCAAATTCATCTGCTTTCTCTAGCATAATTAGGCGAAGAGCCAGCTGTTCAGAGGGTTGGTTCTGATTGGCCCTGACATCCAGCTGTGCCTGAAGCTCATATAGACCCGCAAGGCTGTTCATACTCCTTTATCTACCCCTTGGCATCAAATCATTTCCAGTGCCTCTTCATCTTGTGCTGTTTGTGTCCCAGTTTCCAGAGCGAGTTGGTTTCCTTTTATTCCTCAAGCTGGAAGAAGTGCAGTTCTGATCTCCCCCTCCTTCTGCCTTCAAAGCCTCCAGCCTCCTTAATTAGCACTTCCTAAACCTACTGACATTGCACCTCGCGTTAGACATTTATAGAATGCCAGCTGCATTGACCCATAGGGTTAGGAGCTTCTTCCCAACCAAGATCCACTTGAGGAGACTGGAAAAGTCTGATGTCGGTATTTATTCAGCCTCGTGCAGAGCAGTTGTGCACTGCACAATCTGTCCAGTAAAGTCCAAGGTTGATGGAGCTGCTGTGTGCTAGGTGAAGTCAAAGAAATATATATCAAGGATATGCTTATTTCTGTCAATATAAATCTTAAAAGGAGCTGGATATGTCTCTTTTTTTGAGATGAGCTGGCTCATCCCTACTTCTGATTCATAGATTAAATGGTTTCAAGGTCAGATTTTGTTCTGACCTGTGTAGGCCATAAAATTTCACCCGGTTAGTCTGTAATGAAGCCGGTAATTTATGTTTGCCTCGACATCTTCCAACCTTTACATAATGGTGTCTTGGTTGTTGTTTCTAAATGACTCCAGCAAGTCATCATCGAGGGTTTTCAGCTTGAATAAGTAACAAAATTGACGATAATTGTTTCCAAATGTCCTCTTGGGCTAAGCCAAGTGGTTTCAAAATTGTTCACTCAACCACATGGTGATTTTGTTGGAAAAATCTGTCTTATTTGTTAACCTAATGAGAAATGAATCCTTCAGCAAGGCTTGGCCGGAAAAGGCCCATGTGCTCCTCATGTGAGCCCCAGTTAATTTCTTGGTTTACATGTGCACTTCACAGAGGTTCAAAATGGCATTTTTGCCATGCAAGAAAGAACAGGAGTTGCACAAAATGGCTACTGTTGAAATCCCAACTAGTGGCAGAAGGGAAAGGGAGGTGGCATGTCCATTCTGGAATGAAACAAGGAATTGGTTAGAATATAGTATGCAAGTATTGCAAAGCTCTAGATCAGTGAATCATAGATTGGTTTGGGTTGGAAAGGACCTTAAGATCATCCAGTTCCAGCCCCCTGCCATGGGCAGGGACACCTCACATTAGAGCAGGTTGCTCCAAGCCCTGTCCAACCTGGCCTTGAACACTGCCAGGGATGGGGCATCTACCAACTCTTCGGGCAGCCCATTCCAGCATCTCACCACCCTCACAGTAAAGAACTTCTTACTTGTACCTAACCTGAGCTTCCCCTGTTTCAGTTTGAACCCATCACCTCTTGTCCTATCCCTAGAGTCTCTTATGAAGAGTTTCTCTCCAGCATCCTTGTAGACCCCTTCAGATACTGGAAGCTGCTCTGAGGTCTCCACGCAGCTTCTCTTCTCCAGGCTGAACAGCCCCAACTTTCTCAGCCTGCCTTCATATATTACCTCTTTACATCAAAATCTTTAAGATCAATGCTCAGCCAGCTGCCAGCTATTCCATAATTAGGGATGTTTGTTTAAAGAAACATTGGCCTGGTTCCGAAGGACTGACCTCTCACCATCGGTGCTGGGTAGCCCTGGAGCTTTTTGGGTGGTGGTAAAGCCATCAGCTAACCGTAGAGAATGATTTTCTTTCTTCACTTTAGAAGTGCTCTGGAACATGTGCTGCAGGAAATTTTCATCACCTTTTTGTTTAAGCTGCCTCCACAGTATGTTACAATTGAACGTTAATGGTTCTATTGACATCCTGTTGTGTCTGAAGGAGGCATGTGCGATTTCCAAAGCAAACATCTGCACGTTGAGCCTGGCCCCTCTGAGAGCCATTTTCCTGCTGCACAGAAATGTTGTCCAGCAGAGCAAGAAGTGACACATTCTGCCAAGACGGAAGAATTTCAATCCTCTTTATGGCCATTGAGTTTTCTCCATCCTGGACGTACGTCCTCTTAGTCAGACAATTGAAAAGTGATTTAGCTCAGAGCTTACGCGCCCGCCGGCGGAAGGGCTGACGGGCTCAGCCACAGCCCTCATCGTTTCCACCTCTGGATGTCATTCCATGGGAGTCGGGCAGCAGTGGTCTGTCCTTCGTGCAGGAGGAGCACTTCTGAACTGCTTTTAGTTCCATTCCAAACCAGAATGAAGGGAAAGGAAAGTCTCTACCAGCTCCACAGAGAGCCACGGTGGCTTCCTTGGCAGAGTAGAGCAGAAGTGCTGAAGTGTTTAAAGATGCAGAGCATGAAGCAGCAGAATAGGTGCAAACTACACACTGTAGTGAAATACACTGAAAGGTCAAACTTTAGTCCATAAACAGTGACATTCAGTTGCTCACCTCGAGGGCACTGTGTTTTCACAGCTGTCAGCCACATCCATACCCTGGGGTAATGGCAGTGTTGCCATAAATACACCAGCCTTGTCCGCAGCCACCAGGGAATCCTGTTGGACACATGGAAACTTTCTTGATGCTTCGGGTAGAGGCAATAATCATCTAAACTGCCCCTCCACATTAACAGCTGGTGAGAGGCATCCCTCAGTTGGCATGGTGTGTCTTCAAAGTGCTGGATTACCCTGACTTTCCCAGAGCAGGGGTTGAGCCCCTGCTCAGGAACAGACATCTCCAGGGATGTTTAAAATCATGCCAGCAGCCTGGGATGGGATTGGCAGCTCCATCATGAGTTTCCCCAGTGGCTCCTGCCTTTAAACTTTCATCCAGGATTTGATTTTGGACAGGACATTGACCTGACCCAATGTCGTACATGCAGCTTTGGGTGTCAGATGATAGAATCCCAGCCTGATTTGGGTTAGAAGGGACCTTAAAGTTCCTCCAGCTCCAACCCCCTTCCATAGGCAGGGACACCTTCCACTGGAGCAGCTTGCTCCAAGCCCCTGTGTCCAACCTGGCCTTAAACACTGCCAGACACGGGGCAGCCACAGCTTCTCTGGGCACCCCCTGACAGCGCCTCAGCACCCTCAGCACCCTCACAGGGAACAGCTTCTGCCTAAGAGCTCATCTCAGTCTCCCCTCTGGCAGTTAAAGCCATTCCTCTGTCCTGTCCCTACATCCCTTGTCCAAAGCCCCTCTCCAGGTTTCCTGCAGCCCCTTCAGGCACTGGAGCTGCTCTCAGGTCTCCCCTTCAGGAGCCTTCTCTTCTCCAGGCTGCCCCAGCCCAGCTCTCTCAGCCTGGCTTCAGAGCAGAGCTGCTCCAGCCCCCGCAGCGTCTTCATTGTATCTGCAATTAGACAGTGCTGGTTTGGGAACTTGCTCTGGGAGGGTGGTATTTTACTTGTAAAATCATCTATTAACGGCATTTGGACCTTTCAGACACCCATCTGCTCATTAATTCCATCTCCTAAGCATGCGTATTGCTGTGTTTCTTAGGTGGGATTCATTGACTACATTGTCCATCCGCTCTGGGAGACGTGGGCTGACCTGGTGCAGCCCGATGCCCAGGACATCCTGGACACACTGGAGGACAACAGGAACTGGTACCAGAGCATGATACCTCAGAGCCCATCTCCTCCGCTGGAGGAGCGGGGCAGGGACTGCCAGAGCCTGATGGAGAAGTTCCAGTTCGAACTGACGCTGGAGGAGGAGGACTCGGATGGACCAGAGAAGTACGGCGAGAGCATTGGCTACTTCAGCAATACAAAGACACTCAACGTGGCCGAGCCAGGGGACGAGAATGCACAGAGGGAGGACAAACATAGAGATTGTGACAGAAGATACATCTCCTGTGGACACATAATGTCCTGCACCC
The DNA here is from genome assembly GCA_017639245.1 of Myiopsitta monachus. Classification (NCBI taxonomy): domain Eukaryota; kingdom Metazoa; phylum Chordata; class Aves; order Psittaciformes; family Psittacidae; genus Myiopsitta; species Myiopsitta monachus. The sequence continues at coordinate 63,099,129 of CM029923.1, forward strand.
GTGTGAGTGGATTTCAAACACTTGAGGAGCATGCAGCAGTCTCACGGACTTGCCTGCAGCCTGGGTCTGAGGCCTGTGTCTAACACGGGCTGCAAGATCTCCCCAGCTACTTGAGATTGGAGTCAGGGTTAAAGATCGTGTAGTGAATGATTGCTCAGGAAATTAACAGGTGATTTACGTTGTGGTTTTGATCCTTGTCAGCTCCCAGCATCCCGTTGTCCTGGAGCTGGCTCGGGTCGTGACTGAAGAGTAAATGACACACAACTGAGAGATTTTATACTGTTAGCTTTGGAATTTATACCAGTTAGACTGATAGCAACTACTGATTAATAACTCCATATAAAAGCTGTCCACCTGACCACCTGTCTGCAGACCTGTGTGCCTTCTTTGTAAACACTTTCATGTCTTTTCAAGAGTCTCTTAACGAAATACACGGAGTTTAGTATCAAAAGCGACACAAAAGGGTTTCAGAATTGACGGATTCCTTTTTGATTCTTCCTGTTCCAAGAAGCAGTCTTCCTTTTTTTCACGGCAATACCTGTCACTTTATTGCAGTTCATCACTTATACAGACTAAACAGAAGGGAAACCCCTCTCTGGTTTGCATTGCTGCACCTTTAATCGTCCTCTTGCTAAGCCAGGCGACCCATTTAAAGTCACTTCATGCACCATCTCTGTTCGCTTGCTAGGAATAAGTGGGGTTTCCTCCACGGGGTGTTCTTCTCTGTCGTGAGCAGGGTAGAGGGTAGTTTGTTGCCGTACACCTGTAAGCAGTGATGAGGCAGCGTGCCATGATGTGATGTCCCCCTCGGCAGCTCCTCGCCTCAGTGGAATTTGCACGCTCAGGCTCTTCGTGTTTCCTCCCCTCCACGTCTCCTAGGTTTAGGTCCACTGTCGTCCTCCTGCACTGCCTTGAGCTCTAACACCTCCATTACTGTTTATAACAGTGTATTTATTACGTCATGTATATACTGTAATGTTTTGTAAGTTATTAATTTATATATGAATTGGCATCGCCTCTCGGCGATGTTCACGGGGTAGAAAACTCGAACAAGAGTTGCCTTTTTTTTCCCCCCCTCTTCCTTCTAACCTTTTCTATTGCATAAAGTACACGAACCTGAACATAGCTGAAGAGACAGACGCAACCCAGGGAGGGCATTCGGGTGGCAGCCGCCTGTGGGGGGGGGTTCATCTTCACGGACCCGGACCCCATGGCAATGAATGGAAATGCTGGGAAAAACCTGGAGGAAGGAACCTAAGCAGTGAACCCCCCACAACGGGCCTGGCTTTTCAATGTCCCCTTCCGACTTCCGAACAACCCAATGTGAATTTCTATGCCACAAAAACCAATGTGAACTGATGTAATAATTGTGCTGTGAAACTTCTGACAAAGCTTGTCCGGCAGTCGTGAGCCGTGTCAAATCTCAGTTTGTACAATAATGTTTCAAGCTTTTGGTCCAACTTGTGACTAACTAGTTAATGAAAATAGCACAGTTGTGCATGATCAATGGGTTTGTATGTCTGTTGAACACCGCATTGTTCCAGGTGGTTATTTTATTGTCCCCCCCCCAAGTTTCACACAATGTATGTTATAGTATTATATATTGTGTTCAGATGCATTCTTAAAAGAGATTTTTATATGAAGTGAATAAATGAAAGCATGACCTTGCCCTGGGGCTGCTGCTTTCTTTAACAGGTCGGTGCGGGCAGGCGACGGCGGCTGCGGCCCGGCTGCTGGCACCGGTAACACCAAACCCTCCCATGGCCAAACCCCAGCAGAGACAAAGGGGAAGAGCCGCGTTCCTGCAGGCAGAGGGCACGGCCACCCTCTCCATGCGGAGACCTTCTCCTTCCTGAGCGGGGCCGTGCCGGTGGCAGCGGCGACAGGAAGGCGGTTGCAGACAGGAAGGCGATGGCCGCAGCGCGCGGGGCGGCTCCGGGGCCCGGGGATGCTTTCATGTCCCGGCCTGACCCAAAACAACGGGATTTCCACTGAAAAACATCCTGCTGCTGGCGGGGGGGGAAGCGAGGGGATGGGGGGGACCAGGGACTCCCCCTGGGCTGCCTTTGCTGCGGGTGATGCTGGGGAGCTGCGGGTACCTGGGGGAGACCCAGCACTCCCTGGCTCCACAGAAGCCGTGTGGAAGTGCAGATCCCCCATCCCGTGCCCATCTCTCACCCAGAACTTCACAGGGGACACCTTCATGCCAACACCTCATCCGAGTGGAAGAGGGCTGCAGCCTCAGCAACCCATGGTGACACTGGGAGTGGGGCTGCAGCCTCCCAGGATGCTTCTCCCAGCACCTTGGCATGGGTTTAAGGTGCAAACTCCATGGTGGTGCCGATACCAAATTGTTCTCCATGAATTCGCTCCTGAGCATCGTTTCCATTCGCCTTTGCTGCAGCCAGCGCTGCGCTCATGGCTCCTGGGGATGTGCAGAGCTGGGACACGGGGTTACTGGAGTGGAAGAACATTGGCAGTTCCGGGTGGAGAAGGCAGCAAAGAGCGGGAGCTGCAGGTGAACCACCAACCCCAGAGGCACCCGGGATGTCGCTGGGACATGGGGTGCCCGGGAGTGGGGCTGACACAGCGCAGGGTGCCCCGGTCCCCCCTCCACCAGCCTTCTCTTGCTTCATTTCTGCCCCTTCCAGTGACCTCGTTCTGCCAGGTCAGTTCATCACAAGCACATGCAAACACTGTGCTCCTTTCACTTCTCCTTCTTGCAGCAGCAGAGAAACACCCTGGTGGCAGCTATGCTGCAAAGCTAACCCGAATCCCTCCTGTTTTCCTCCCTTTTCTGGGGTGGGAAATTCCAGTTCGGGAGCGGGGCGGCTTGCTGGTGCTTGTCGTCTTCTCAGGGAGCGAGAATTCCTCTTGGATCTGCTTTATCATCCTCCCATCCAAAACCGACTGGCCCTGAGCTCCCCATGGGGTATGCATGGTTTCCTTCAGCATCAGAAGCGGGTCCACTTAGAGGCAGTGACGCAGTGTGGTGCTTCCCCCTTGCTGGATGCAGCGAGGTGATGGGTCCTGCTCCCCTTTCCCAGTGGGTTCCCCATTCCCAGCAGCTCCGGCTGCACCCAGAGGGGTTGGAATGGCCACGGCTCAGATCCTGGAAGGGAAAACAGGATGAAAAGGAAAACCTGCAGGAAAACAGGGTGCAGAAAACGTGTCCTTCAAGAGAAGGGGTGTCTCCCAGGCAGAACTGAGGTGTGCATCCAGCTGTGCAACCGCTGTGTGCATCCAGCTGTGCAACCGCAGCATGCAACTGGGAAGTGCACGGGGCTGTGCAGTGCAGGTGTGCAGCAGGGGCTGTGCTGTGTGCAGGGTGGATGGTGCAGGACCCGGCCTCGGGGATGCAGGATAAGGACCCACGGGCTGTCCCCCCCTTCCCTGCCAGTGTTAGTGATGGATGTCCCCAGCACCCCTACTGCAGCAGTGCCCAAGTGGCCGCATCCTGAAGGACGTAACTTCCCACTGGGGTTTCAGAGGGAATTCCCAGCAGCCATGACCCCCCCATGGCGTCAGTCCTGGGATGAGCCGCTGCTCACTGCGCCGGAGAGGAGCCGGCCCTTCCCAGCTGCCCGGGGGACAAGGGTCCCACTGAGCCCCCAGCACTGCCCGGAGACTCCTCCCCCGGAGGTCGGCGTCGTTCGTAGGAACCATGGTGCAAAGACATGGAATAACAAACGGGCTCTGCTGCGGTTCCCGTGGTGCTCTCCTGGGTGTGGGGGTGCTTTTCCACGTGCTTTTTTCCTCCTGGTCCATAGGAGTGAGGGAGGAGCGCAGGCGTTCCAACCTGCCGTCTACTGCACAGATGAATGCCAGCAGCCTGGTTTGGGTTAGAAGGGACCTTAAAGCTCCTCCAGCTCCAACCCCTGCCATGGGCAGGGACCCCTTCCACTGGAGCAGCTTGCTCCAAGCCCCTGTGTCCAACCTGGCCTTCAACACTGCCAGACACGGGGCAGCCACAGCTTCTCTGGGCACCCCCTGACAGCGCCTCAGCACCCTCACAGGGAACAGCTTCTGCCCAAGAGCTCATCTCAGTCTCCCCTCTGGCAGTTAAAGCCATTCCCCTGTCCTGTCCCTACATCCGTTGTCCAAAGCCCCTCTCCAGGTTTCCTGCAGCCCCTTCAGGCACTGGAGCTGCTCTCAGGTCTCCCCTTCAGGAGCCTTCTCTTCTCCAGGCTGCCCCAGCCCAGCTCTCTCAGCCTGGCTCCAGAGCAGAGCTGCTCCAGCCCTCGCAGCAGCTCCATGGCCTCCTCTGCACTCGCTCCAACAGCTCCACGTCCCTCCTGTGCTGCTGCCCCAGCGCTGGATCAGCACTGCAGGGGGGGGTCTCCCCAGAGCACAGCAGAGGGGCAGATCCCCTCCCTGAGCTGCTGCTCACGCTCCGGGGTGCAGCCCCGCACAGGGGGGGTTCTGGGCTCAGGCGCACACTGAAGCTGTGTCATGGGGAGCTTCTCCTCACCCAACACCCGAAGTCCTTCTCCTCTGGGCTGCTCCATTCAGTCTCCCCCAGCCTTTAGCCGTGCTTGGCAGAGACTGCATTGAGGTTGATAATGCAGCCCTAAGGATTTGCCAGCCAAGGAGGTGTAGGTGCCTCTGGTTTAGAGTTCACTTCAAAGCCCTACAGATGAAAAGAGAGACATGAGAATCGCTGACAGCTTCGGAGTCAAAAACAGGAAGGAGCTGGGGGCTGGCGCCCGAAGCGCTGATGTTATCGAGGCTGCGGCGCTGGAACCCAGCCCGAGGGCTCACGGTGCGAAGGGGAGGTGGGTCTGGCAGCAGGGAATCCGGCTGGATCCCAGGAAGGACAGGGAATGTGGTGCAGCTGATGCCATATAAGATGCCTTGAAGGGTTTTAGCTCTTCCAAATGTGACACGGGGTGCCTGCGCCTAAGGGCTCCCTGTCTCTGAGGACTCCCAGTCCCCAAAGGACCAGGCCTGGGGACATCCTCATCCCCATGGCAGGCTGCTCACCACAGAGAGATTGCTGCAGTTAAATGTATATGTATGTGTATATGCATATAAACATATATCTATACAGCAGAAGACAGTTTACCTGCAGGAGAGGGTCACTGCTGGCAGCAGGTCCTGCTATGGATCCCCCTTTGTCCCTGTCCGCTGCCCCTGCATGGCTGCAGCGCATCTGCGCGGCTCCCATCCTGCTCGCTCCGGTGCCTGCGCAGCTGCAGAGCTCCATCTGCCGAGGCCCTGCGCCACTGCACAGCGCAGCGCGCACTGCGGGGCGCTGCACGGCCAGGACGTGCGCATCCGGGTCCGGCACAGCTGGAGCCGTGCACAGCTGGAGCCATCCGTGGCAGGACCCTAAACAGCTGGAGACACGTCCAGCTGCAGTCCCACAGCCGGGGCCGTGCGCGGCTGGAGCAGCGCTCGGCTGGAGCCATGTACTGATAGAGGGGTGCCTGTGTAGTTGGAGCAGTTCACAGGTGGAGACTGAACACAGCTGGAGGCTGAGCACAGCTGGGCTCCCGCACATCTGGAGGCAGTAACTCCAGGGCGGCTTTGGGTTACCTCGCCTTTGGGAATCTCTCTGCCTTTCCTGCCCCATCCATCGCACACCTATTTCCCAGCACAGCTCCCTCTTCCTTCCCCTTGCTCCAACCTGCTCCTGCGTTGCTCCTTGCTGTCCCGCAGGAGCTCACAGCTCCCCATTCCCGGTGCTGATGTGCAAGTGCAGCCAGTGGGATCCAAACCCACCTGCCTGACCCAGCGCCCAGCCACGGCCACACATCTTCGCCTCCCCCCTTCTGTCCCTCCCCTCTAACACATCCCTTCAGCTTTTAATATATAGGTCTGGCAGGAAACTCTTTTTATTATAAGGGAGGGGCAAATGTTTCCTCCCTGTCCGTGTGGGCCACGCTGCTGGTGGCCGGAGGATGCAAACACATAAAGGTGTTTATGGGTGCTCAGCCAAACGTGACACTGCCACCACATCAAAGGTGGGGAGTCACAAGGCTTGAGGTCACACAGTAACGCTGTGTTTGACGTGCATCAGCCTTCACCCAGGCTGGCCACCACCTCTGCACACAGCATTGCCACCACCCAGCCTGCAGCAGAGGCCTGGGAACACCCCCAGAAGGTGAAGGAGACAACAGGACCGTGCCGTTTGCAGGGGCTGAAGAACATCTCCTTGGGGCTGTGGAAACCCGTGAGGGCAAAACTTCCCCTCCTGCCTGCGCAGGCAACCATAGACCTTTAAAGCGCCCCTGACCCAGGGATACCCGGGAGCTACAGACCCCATGATGGGCATCTCCCTGTGCAGCACCCACAGGGGCACCCTGACACCCGAGCAGCAGCTCCTCCAGCAGACACAGGCTGTGTGGAGAGGATGGACAAGGAGCTGCTGCGAGGGCTGGAGCAGCTCTGCTCTGGAGCCAGGCTGAGAGAGCTGGGCTGGGGCAGCCTGGAGAAGAGAAGGCTCCTGAAGGGGAGACCTGAGAGCAGCTCCAGTGCCTGAAGGGGCTGCAGGAAACCTGGAGAGGGGCTTTGGATAAGGGATGTAGGGACAGGACAAGGGAATGGCTTTAACTGCCAGAGGGGAGACTGAGATGAGCTCTTAGGCAGAAGCTGTTCCCTGTGAGGGTGCTGAGGCGCTGGCACAGGGTGCCCAGAGAAGCTGTGGCTGCCCCGTGTCTGGCAGTGTTCAAGGCCAGGTTGGACACAGGGGCTTGGAGCAAGTTGCTCCAGTGGAAGGTGTCCCTGCAATGGCAGGGGTTGGAGCTGGAGGAGCTTTAAGTTCCCTTCCAACCCAAACCAGGCTGGGATTCTATGAAGAAGGCATTTGGGAACACTGAAGAAGACCTCATGCACCCCACAGTTGGGGGCCCGCAGCCAGCAGCCGCACTTCACACCCCACACATGGTCCTCAGGATTACCAAGCCTATTCTGGGTGCAATCACTGAGGGCATCAGCATTTCAGAATGGGAAAGGCCCTGTCCATGTTCCCCCTCGCACAGGTAGGGGGTCAGCACTGTGCCCTGGCCCCCAGCAGCCCCACACTGCATCCAGCATCCCCATCAGGCACAGGGAAGGGGGACCCCAGCTCGAGCCTCTGGGCATGCACAGGGAAGCCCCAGAAATGCCATTTCATCCAGTTCCACCCAAAGAGACATTGATTTGATTTGAAACGCTGCACCCGGAGGGTGGAAAGGAGCTCAGCAGCACACGGGGAGGGGGGGAGCAGCATCAGCTTTCAGATGGAAGATGAAGTGTACAAACCAGTGCCAACTGTGGGCATTGCAAAGAAACTCCTTGTGTTCAAGACACTGCTCCCTCCTCAGACAGAAGAGCCATTAAAGCGGCTCCGAGCTCCTGTGATGTTCCCTTCTTCCCCATAGTTTAAGCGTTAGCTTAATGATGGTATTAATGAGCAAGGGGAAAAGACATCAAAGAGTAAGACTGGGATTACCGATGATCACAGCAAACCACACCGAAGTGAGCCCAAGAGGCACGGAGTGCCCCTGCCCCGGGCAGCTCCCACCGCAGGCACGTTTTTGGGGGTAAGGTGGAGGGTTCGGCCCAAATAACTCAGCTGAGAATAAGGTTACAGAAAAACTGTGTTGTTTCAATGGTGCAAATGTTCTTACCACCATTCTGCTGCAAAACCCCCACCTTCTGCTCCCCCGGCCCTAAGAGCGCGCTTTGGGGGTGCTGCAAGGGCTGACGTGGATCTTCAGAGAACCAAGGAATGGGTTGGGTTGGAAGGGACCTCAGAGCTCCTCCAGCTCCAACCCCTGCCATGGGCAGGGACGCCTTCCACTGGAGCAGATTGCTCCAAGCCCCTGGGTCCAACCTGGCCTTGAGCACTGCCAGACACGGGGCAGCCACAGCTTCTCTGGGCACCCTGTGCCAGCGCCTCAGCACCCTCACAGGGAACAGCTTCTGCCCAAGAGCTCATCTCAGTCTCCCCTCTGGCAGTTAAAGCCATTCCCCTGTCCTGTCCCTCCATCCCTTGTCCAGAGCCCCTCTTCCCTGCAAAAACCCCCAAACCAAACCAGTCTTCCCTCTCCCATCTCTTTGCTGGACACGTGGGTGATTTGTCCCTTTCATGCCCCGGAGCGGTGAGCACCTGTGTGTATGGGGGGCTGCAGAGGTGCTGGATTTGGAGCTCAGAGCATCCCTGGGCCCCATCCAGCTGCGCCTCACCCCATTGGGTGTGAGCCGAGGCTCTGGGGCAGGTGCTCACCCTGATTACCCGGCTGTGGGTGGGAGCCAGGAGGAGCTCCTGGTGCTGGGAGGAGGCTGCTGGGAGGAGGAAGAGGAGGGCAGAGCAGAGGAAGGTGCTTTGTGGCACGCTGCAGGTGGGTTCTGGTTGCTGCTGGTCGAGGTGTGGTGGCATGGAGCAGGATTCCCGGCGGGAGCAGGGTGTGCGTGGGGCTCCCATCGTGCCTTTACACCCCAGGGCGTAGCCTAATTACCTCTGCTTACATGATAGCTATTAAACACGGGCAGAGCTGGCTCCGGCAGCGTTAAATCACCCCTTGAGTGCGCACGTTGTGGCTCTGCTCTGCCAGCACCTCCCTGCCACGGCGCAGGGGCCCTGCTCGCCCAAATGTGAGTCTTGGGGGTCACCGAGTGAGCTTCCTGGTGCTGGTCCACGGGTGCTTGGTCCCCTCCATGCCCCACATGCAGCTCATGCCTGGGGATGGAGGTGGTTGGTCCCACGCGGGGGTTTCAGGGGAAGCACTGCCTGTTTCCAGCCCGGTTGTGACTTGGGCTGTGATTGCAGGGGGTGCTCACACCAAGGATGCTTTGGGGTCCTGTGGGATGCTGCTGGGCTGGTTCTGGGCAGGGGCTGGGTGCTTTGGGGGGGGTGTTTGACGGAGTGCAGAGCATTTGGCAGCGGCATCTTGGGGCCGCCGTGGTTGCGGCTCCCTGGGGCTGTTTCCTTATGTGCCAGCGGGTGAAGGCAGGAGGCAGCCGAAGGGCAGGAATGGGCGAGGGTGCAGCGTGTGCCTGTGCTCTGCTGCGGGTGTTTCCCCAGTGCGCTGCTTCCATGCTGAAGCTGTGCCCTCCCCTCTATCCAGAGGACAGCCCAGTGCACTGAGTCTCCCTTTAAATGCAGGACAAGCATGTTTTCCCTGGTGCTGTTGGGTAAGCAGGCACCCATCCGGCGCTCTGCCCACTCCAAGTCCATGCCCCATGGGAGAAGGCTCGGTCCCAGGGGCCTGGCTCATCCTGTATCCCTTATGTCACTCATCGGAGCAGCTCAGTGAGATGGAAAGGGCTCGGTGGCTCTTTGTGCGTGGGAAACCCAGGGATGAATAGAGCAGGAAACTACTAGAGCAGAAGGTAACAGGCTGTATTGTGGAGCGAGGAGCAGCTGCGTCCTGAAAGGGGCCCTGTGCCCGGGATGCGCAGGGATGCGGGTGGGAGATGCTCCTGCTTTAGTCCCTGCTGCTCCCACACCAAAGGGTGGTGATGGGCTCCTGTGCTCAGGGTCAAGGGATGAGCTGGGGGCTCATTCCTGTGATGTCCTGGGGCTGGTCCTGCCCTGCTCCTGCCATGGGACTCAATGCATGTGCGATGGCTGTGCACAGCATGATGCGGGGTGATCTTAAGGTTCTTTCCAACCCTAACATTCTATGGTCCAGCCTGGTAGCATCCCAAGGTGCAGCATTTTTAGGTTCAGCTCCACAGTCTGCAGCATTCCTGAGGAGATTGTGTGAGCGCATTTGGTGCTGGGGATGTGGCTGATGGGCTGATCTGGCTCCATGCAGGAGGGCTGGGTGAGATGCTCCTGGTTGAGCCCTGCATCTCCCAGCACCCTTCCCTGGTCGGGAGAAGCCTTTTGAGCGAGGAATCTTGTAAATATATCACTGTACCAGAGCCCCGATGGCCGCCTATGCAAGGCTTTGCTTTCCTATGGCGGAACAAAACCATCAATGTTCACAGCGAGTCCTGCATCCCAGGATATAAAACTTCCCGTGTCCTGCATGGAATAAGCTGATTTTCTAGAGGCAAATAGGTGAACTCTGTTGGGAAGTCTATTTTGCAGTGATGGGGAGGAATCCCCCGTGCTGTGTGGTGATGGGAGCCATCAGTAATGGGGCTGCTGGGGGTCTGGCTTCCTCCAGCGTGTTCCCACCAGCACCAGAGGAAGGATGAGCTTATTTTAGTGAAGGTGTAGTTATGGTTTAGCGAAGGGGCTGTGGAGCCACAGACGTGGATGTAAACACGGCACCGGCTGCCCACTGCTGCTGCTAATGCTGGGGGATTTGCCAGGGCCGGATCTTGCGCGGGGATGAGGGATTGGAGCTTTACATAGCAAATCCCTGTCCATGCTGCATCCCGGGGGCACCCTGTCCTGGCTGGGGCTGAGCCGGGCTCCTCCCGGCGCCTGTCACATGTACCTCAAGCATGACTCTGCTGGGATGTGAGTAATGTGCTCAGTGACTCACTTTCTGCCTTTCATTTTGTTAATGCCATTGGCTTGTCTGTTGATATTCGCTGCAGTTTCTGAGCGTGTATCCTTCAGGAGCAGCCTGAGGTTGCCGGTGCTTTAGCTGGGAAATGGCCGTGTGTCAGCCGGTGCGGTTGGAAATCGTATAGAAATCCACAAGTAGCAGCTTTTGCCTTGGAATGCGATGGGGTCGTTGGCACACTGCCCTGCCTGGGGTGCCAGTAACAAGGCTCTCCCTGCGCCTCCCAGGTATGGGAAGAGCCAGTGCAGGGAGCAGGTTCATGGTGCCACAGAATCCCAGCCTGGTTTGTGCTGGAAGGGACCTTAAAGCCCATCCAGATCCAACCCCTGCCACGGGCAGGGACACCTTCCACTGGAGCAGCTTGCTCCAAGCCCTGTGTCCAACCTGGCCTTGAGCACTGCCAGGGATGTGTTCAACTCCTCCATCCCATGTCCAAAGCCCCTCTCCAGGTTTCCTGCAGCCCCTTCAGGCACTGGAGCTGCTCTCAGGTCTCCCCTTCAGGAGCCTTCTCTTCTCCAGGCTGCCCCAGCCCAGCTCTCTCAGCCTGGCTCCAGAGCAGAGCTGCTCCAGCCCTCGCAGCAGCTCCATGGCCTCCTCTGCACTCGCTCCAACAGCTCCATGTCCCTCCTGTGTTGGGGGCCTCAGGTTAGCACGGGGTTAATTTTACTCTCGGGAAGATGAGTTTCGCTCTTGCCACATGGCAGGAATTATTCCATAAGGTTGAGACATCCCACAGAGCTGAGCAAACTGGAGCCGTGCTGGGATTAGCAGTAACTCAGGGGTCCCACCTGTGCTGATGTGGGGTATGGGGGGCGCAGTGTGGAGGATGCTGTGAAATGGAGGAATTTGGTGACAACTTATTTACCCATTGTCCAGCTTGGGAAGGTGTTTGCAGGGAAGTTGCAGCTCTTCCTGCTTGGTTAAGAAGGATAAACCTGGCTGAGGAGTGTCATGGGAAGCAGTATCACTGGGATGCGGGATGGTTACAGCAGCGCCGTGATAAGAAGAGGTGTTATCTGTGTGTGTCCAGAGGGATTTGGACATGGCATGTGTGTGCCCATCACCCGGGCATCCTGTCACTGTGCCAGCCTTTCTCCTTGGTGTGTTTTGAGGGGGACAGTGGAGCCACATTCATCTCATTGTGCTCGCCCTGGGATTACACGGGGACTTTCCACAGGCACCGGCCCCATCCCACGGCCCTCTGCCCATCCAGAAGGTGCTGGGAGTTGGGGCAGGTCATAGGGGCTCCTGCAGGCATTAACCCAGCCCATGGGGGCATCTCCGTGCTGTGACGGGTGAGGGCTGTGGCTGGGGACACTTTGGGATGGGACACTCAAGGCTGGAGGCTCTGATGTGGGATTGAGCCTCGTTTCCCCAGTGGTGCATTGAGACCCCCAGAGGTGCTTGGCTTTGGGAGTGTTTTAATGGGAGAAAATGAGATTTATTTGTTTAATGGGGGTAAATGAGTTGATTGGTTTGGTTTGGGTTTGTTGGGGTTTTTTTAATGGGGAAAACGGTGAGATTTTGAAATGGGGGATAAAAGGTTTAGGAATTGTTTAATGGGAAAATGATGTGGGTATTGCATTCCCTGCCTGTGAGCGGAGTGAGGTCCTGAGAAATGTGTGTGGCTGCCTTGAATGGTCCTAAAGACGGTGATGTCAGGCGAGAGGTGGAAGTTGAGCTTCCGTCAGACGCAAGGTCACACAGAAAAGCTGCATTTGCAAATGCTGAAACAGGCTGGTTCCAGCTCCTCCAGCTCCAACCCCTGCCATTGCAGGGACACCTTCCACTGGAGCAGCTTGCTCCAAGCCCTGCGTCCAACCTGGCCTTGAGCACTGCCAGACACGGGGCAGCCACAGCTTCTCTGGGCACCCCCTGACAGCGCCTCAGCACCCTCCCAGGGAACAGCTTCTGCCTAAGAGCTCATCTCAGTCTCCCCTCTGGCAGTTAAAGCCATTCCCCTGTCCTGTCCCTCCATCCCTTGTCCAAAGCCCCTCTCCAGGTTTCCTGCAGCCCCTTCAGGCACTGGAGCTGCTCTCAGGTCTCCCCTTCAGGAGCCTTCTCTTCTCCAGGGGTGTCTGAACTCTCTGAGCTGTTTAAACCCCATTTTGCCAGGACCGGGTTTGTATCTCACATATTTACTGGGGTCATCCTGGTGGTGGCCCACATAACCCCCGTGTTGGAACTGTTTGTCACCCCCAGCCCTTGTAAGCAGCTCTGATTGATGCTTCCCAAGCCAGTGAGGGTCCCACACTGCATTAGGCTGAGACTCAGCTCTGTGCTGAGGGGAGCTGGAAGCTGGGGCTGGCAGAGTAACGGGGGATGTGTCAGTAGGCTGGGACAGGCTCTGATGGCATCTCCTGGGGGGTGGTCCCGGCTGCTGCTGCCCCTGGTGATGGGAAATGGGGTGTCCCCAGGCAGAGGCGGGGCTCAGCTCTTGCACCCCCCCTCCCTCCGCAGCCTCTTTTGTTCCCCTCTCCGGCGATGCTGGGGCCGCTCTTCCCATGGAATCACTTCCCAGGCGCTGTCGGAAGGCAATCCCGGGAGAGATTTCTCCCGCATCATCCTTTCGGGGCTAATTGCAGGCGATGTGACGTCAGCCCGATGCGTTTCTCTCTTGAATGGCTGCGGGAGCAGGGCCCGGAGCTCGCGGATGTGCGCCCCGAGCGCGCTCCGCTGCCTCATCCAGCCGGGGTTGATCTCTTTCCCCCCTCGCTCCAAGCCCGTCTCCCTAATCTGACAGCGCCCGGTAATTAATCTGGCTCCCCCAGCCTCTGCAATAGGATTAGAGGGAGGGGAAGTGCGTCACGAGGTACGGAGAGGGGTTATGCTTTTGGTGAAAGTGCAAAGGAAGGGGGGGAAAGGGGGGAAAAACGGGAAATAGGTTGGTGTGTTCCCGGGGGGGGGCGTCGGGAGCGAGCGCGCATGTGAGGAGGTGCGGGGCGGGAGGGACTGGCTGCGCCGGAGCCCGGCTCGTCCTCCCTTTCTCTCAGCATCCTCCGGTGCTCCTGGAGGTGATACAGGCACAGCAGCATCCATGGCCTGCCCTTAGCCTCAGCACTTGGGTTTTTCCCCTCCTCGTTATTCCGGCAGCTGAGCGGGATCGGAGGCGTTTGGTGGAAGGGCTCCCGTTCAGCATCTGGTAACTGGGATCGTATTCTCCTGTATTTTTTCAGGCTCCTTGGAAATTGAGGAATGCAATTCTGCCACCATGATGGAAGGTAGGTGATGATCTGAGCATGTCTTTCGGGATCACTGGAGTTTTCAGAGCCGTGGGGGAAGGAGGATGCTCTGAACCTGCGCGTGTGAACCCTTTTTCTATTAAAACCCCCTAAAATAATGATGATAATGATAATAAGAAAATGAAGTCCTCCCCTCCCCCTAATCCCAGTCAGACCGAAGCACCCTGCCCACTGCCGGCAAGCTGGCGGATGGTGATATAATATCAAGCCCATCAGATTATTTGCAGTTCCCTCCCCAGCCCTGTGTAGGCAGCTCGGGGTAGGCAAACACCCGGTTATCCATCGGAGCTGCCAGTTCCAGGCAGCAGCCTGGGCAGGGAGATGAACCCCAACCTGGATGGTTTGGTTGGAATTAGGATCCTTTAGGCATTATTTTATCCTCTGCTTGGAAACCCACTTTTCCCACCTGCTGTGGTGCACAGAGGGTGAATTTCAACGTTAGCTGTATGCACAGACCGGGGCTGTGAAGCCTGGCGATGCTCGATGGGATTCTGTGGCTTTGCACTGTATGGAGGAGCATCTTTCTGGCAGGAAACAAGGATATTTGAACTTAGGGTCATTTTTGGCACGTTGTGTCACTGATTTGAGGGTGCAGGCTCTGGTGGGGGGTGTTGGATTGTGGCTTGTTGGAATAAAAAGGAAATGAGAAGGAAATATGGGCTCCGAGCAGAAGAGTGTTGTGAGACTGTGTCTGATGGTGTGTGAGAAAAGCCTTTGGGCATTAAAGAGATTTTAACCTATGTCATTTGTCTCGACTGTATGTAAAGCTCTTTTTAATTCTGTTTACTGTTTAAATGCCTGCTGGACTCAGATGCAGGGAAAGGAAGACTTTAATTCATATTTTGACCAGAATGGATACTTCAGGGAATATATTTCTCTTTTATTTTTGATAAATCAAATTGATCCATTTGAGAGACTTGAGGATGTCAAAATATTCCCTTGGATTTGTATTTCCTGGCCCATTGGCCAAGGCAGCAGGGCCAGCCTGGGGAAGGCTGCATGGAGCCGCATCCAGCACTCTGCTCGTGGCGCTGCCGGCATGCTAACCGGCATTCCCGGCCTTCCCAAGATGACAGGCAGAAATTGGGCTTCCTCTTGGTGTGCCCCTGCAAATCGTGCTCTGCCACCCGCTCCCCATTAACCTAGGGAGGCATCAAGATCTGTGTAATCAGGACTTCTCCTATTGGCTTGAATTATTTGCCTAACGTTGGGAATTCAGGTGCTGTAATGGCCATGTGCGAGCACACAGGAATTGCTTCCTGCTAGTTTTTTTTTGTGCCTTGGCATTAAGAAAATGAGTGGTGTTGGTCTTTGATGGGAGGAAATGCCTCATGTCAGCGTCTCCTTTAATGCTGATGATAGTCACGGTCAAAAGAGACTTTCATTTTAAGCCATGACATAGAACCCATTACACCGTACTGACACACATGACTGGGAACCAGGCACCCAGGCCATGCAAGAACAGGTAGTTTGAGAGAAGACACCGTTAATAACGTGGTTCCTCTCTAAAGTGCCTATGTTTGTAGAGGAATTAATGTGGATAAATTGAAGTTGTCCCGCTGCAATTCTCAGTTTGTGTTGGTTAACTAGTTTAGAGGCTGGATGAGGGGAAGGCGGTTGGGTGCTTGGGGTCTTTGGGGAGGGTTTTGTGTGTTTTGGAGGGGTTTTGGTGTGGTTTGTTTTTCCTTGAGGATTTTTGCCTTGCTTGGGAAATGCCCATGGGTTGCTCCTGTGCAGGAGCCTTTGCCACCATGACCAAGGCACTGGGGATGCTGGCCAGGTCTGGGGCAGCCGGTTCATTGGTCTATGGTGAATGTGGAATCACCTTTTATGAACCAGGCATTAAGAAAGAAAAGTCTTATGGGTAGCTTTTACTCGTTGTCTCCAAATCGCCCCCATTATCTGCAACTTATGAAGCTGCTTAACACGTTGCTCCCCAGCTATCCAATGGTACAGGAACCTAGAATGATAGCAAGAAAATGAGAAGAAATAATTACTGCTTTTGATGAATTTTTAACCAAAACTGGTTCTATCCGTGGGAGAGTGAGACTTTTGTGAGCGATATCCAACTGGAACACTGACACCTCGATGAGGTGTTTATTTATGTTTTTCTTTTAAGATGAGCATGCTTTTGAATGCACTTAGCTTGATTTCTTCTGAAACTTGTAAACCTGCACAGAGTATCTGTGATTCCCTCCAGTAAACATAGAATCCCAGCCTGGTTTGGGTTGGAAGGGACCTTAAAGCTCCTCCAGCTCCAGCCCCTGCCACGGGCAGGGACACCTTCCACTGGAGCAGCTTGCTCCAAGCCCCTGTGTCCAACCTGGCCTTCAGCACTGCCAGATGTGGGGCATATAACCTGAAGCAGAACTGTATTGCATGTCAGCAGTAGATATAGGACCAAAACCTCTGTGGGAAAGGTCCCACAACATGCTGGAAAGGTCTCTGCATGTGTGTCTGTAGATAAAAGAGATAATTAGATGTTCCCTTTGATTGTAAAATAACTCTGCAGTACTCAGAAAAACATTGGATGTGTTGTTAAGGTAAACATCCGTGCACAGGAACAAGTTTATCTCCTTTTTTAATCCATCTGTTGCATCTCCAATGTACTGAAGGTATTTTATGCAGCCTAATTAAGTTTTGAAATCACTGCTGCAATGTATCACTCAAGCCAGGAGCTCTGTGATGTTCATAAAGATAAGACAGCACTGTGGCTAATGGGAGCAGCCATGGTTACATGGGAGAAGGTCATTTCTTCTTCTGCAGGAGACAGTACCTGTGTTCCTTCAGAGCCCAAATCAGATGTTTGCTGGAGATAAGCTCTCTCAGAGTGGCCGTGCCTCTGGAATTTGCCTCTCCGGGCTTCTTTGCACATGTTTCTGGAAGCTGGGTCCTCTAGGAACTTCCAGATAAGTGGTCCCGTCCAAAATGGCCAAAACTTTCTGGCATCATCTTTTGACAATGGTTGTCTCCAGGTCTTACGTTTTCATTGTGCTGAACAGGTAGTGCTGGGAGCAGAGGAATCTAATGGCACATTAAAAAGTCTTTTTCTTGACTAGGGGAAAAATATGGCTTTATTCTGTTTGGTGATCTGGTTTCAATAAACGGTGTGTTTAAATGTGCTCAGTGTTGGCTGTGGCATTCGGCAAGGAAATGACCTAGTGGAAAAGTTTGGGGTTTATTTGAGAAAGCCAATAGCAGGTTTGATGCAATTAACCTAAACCTAAATCTGGGCATGGGTGGCAAAACCACCCCAGAGATCCATGAGGACCGTAACGCTAAACTAGGACCTCTGTTTTCCAATACAGTGTTTGAGCTGTAGCCTATGACCAAGCTTGGGCTTGCAAAGAGGCTTTGTCTTGTGGGAGCATCTCCAGCTGTGTCCTCTGGGATGCAAGGGGGATTTTTACAGACATGCTGGAACCTGCTGCATAACTGACAGGCCTTGGTGTTGGTGTGGAAACTGTTCTTTCATGAGTGCAAGAGGAGATGGTTTGATTGTTCAACACAAGAGTGGTGGTGCGCTGGCACAGGGTGCCCAGAGAAGCTGTGGCTGCCCCATCCCTGGCAGTGCTCAAGGCCAGGTTGGACACAGGGCTTGGAGCAAGCTGCTCTAGTGGAAGGTGTCCCTGCCTGTGGCAGGGGTTGGAGCTGGGGGAGCCTTAAGGTCCCTTCCAACACAAACCATTCTATGATTCTGTGGTTGATTCTGATTTGCCCTTGGTCACTCCGATGGAGGCAAATGCTATGGTGAGAACATGAAGAGGAAAAGTCATATTAAATGTCTCCATCCTCCATTCTGTTGAGCTGAGCAGGTTGCAGCAGCACCCTCCAGTTTATGGAAGGGCAAGAAATGGAAACATCCCTTTTTGCAGGCATTCAGACCCTCCCCACTGGGCTGGTTTGGGTTTTTCCAGCTCT
The DNA here is from genome assembly GCA_017639245.1 of Myiopsitta monachus. Classification (NCBI taxonomy): domain Eukaryota; kingdom Metazoa; phylum Chordata; class Aves; order Psittaciformes; family Psittacidae; genus Myiopsitta; species Myiopsitta monachus. Next base: position 63,116,743 of record CM029923.1, read on the forward strand.
GGTCCACCAGCAGCGTGTCCCTCCCTGCGAAGGGAGGGAAGGGATAAAACAACTGTAGCTCAAAACTAACAACTATGAAGCAAAAGGTCCTACCCAGCTCCTGTGAGTCTGGGAAATGCTTTGGATTGGGGCTGGTGGTACTTGCCAGTTAAAACCTGTGTGGTGCCAACATGATGATGCTGAAGATTTAAACCAAAATACGTGTTAGGCAGCAGAGCTTGATGTTTGCCTTGCAACTAAAATAACCAGTGAGATGTAGAAGCTGAGGCAAAACCCAAAGAGGGTTTAATTTTGGGGGTATCAAAGGTAGAAAATAGGGCAAAACGCAACAACTGCGTGTGATACAGGCCTGCAAAATGCCTCCTTGGATTGAACCTCAGTTTAAAGTGTGCCCTTGGGCACCTCGAACTGGTGCCCAAGCGCAGCAATTTGGGTTCCTTTGCCAAGGCAGAAATTTTCTGCATGATTCATGGGTCTTATTCAAATTTTAAAGAGACAAATTAAGGGCCAAATCAGGTGTCCGTTCTTCTCGCATCTCCATCACAGGGTCTGAAGCAGTCACAAGTGGAAATCAGCCTTCCAGTGCCCAGAGGGGACTTGCAGAAAACCTGGAGAGGGGCTTTGGATAAGGGATGTAGGGACAGGCCAAGGGCTTTAACTGCCAGAGGGGACACTGAGATGAGCTCTTAGGCAGAAGCTGTTCCCTGTGAGGGTGCTGAGGCGCTGGCACAGGGTGCCCAGAGAAGCAGTGGCTGCCCTGTGTCTGGCAGTGTTCAAGGCCAGGTTGGACACAGGGGCTTGGAGCAAGCTGCTCCAGTGGAAGGTGTCCCTGCCCGTGGCAGGGGTTGGAGCTGGAGGAGCTTTAAGGTCCCTTCCAACACAAACCAGGCTGTGGTTCTGTGAGAAACATGGTTCTGAGTGGGAGTACCCTTCCCTAAATGCTCGTGTTGAGGCTGTGAAGCTGTCGGTGGTATAAAACGTGATTTGCCCAGCACTTGCTCCAGGGGTCATGAGCCACTTCTGGGGTCTGAGAGGGAGCATTTCAGAGGGAAAATTGGAAGGAGGGAAGGGCAGAGCTCCTTCCTAAAGCAAGGACCTGAAACTATTTGGATGCCCCAATCTTGCTGTAATTGGCGACTGTCACTAGAAATCTCTCCACCTTTGAGCAGCCCATGGGGTGTGATGCTGGCTGCCTCACACGTGGTGGCCTTCCCCTTTCCTTTGCTGGCCCGAAATAGCCTCTTTTCTTAACTTTGAGACAGTGTATTTGAGTTCCTACAGGTTCAGGAGGAAAAAGGCAAACACCTGGCTGCCACACAGTGTGTTTGTCAGCGGTATGGGATGCTCGCATGCAGTACAGTAGTACAAGTGCAGCCCTGTTTGCCTTGCCAGCTATTGAATAGGCTCAGTTCTTTGTTTTCAATAGTTCAGTTGCAGGCTGCTGTTTCTGGGGGCTTTTGGAGGTTTTTTGCTGTATCTGTGTGAATGAAAGAAGGGGTTTTGCACTTACAGCCTCACAGAAATCTTTATTTTAGTCTTTGGCTTAGTTTTGAGTGTGTTTTGACTTCATACTGTGTCCAACAAACCTCATCTCCTCCCCTCCACACCAGTGGGCTTCACTGCAGAGGTGAGAAGGGGAAATTCCACACAGTGTCCCCATTTACACTGGATTAGTGCTGACAATGGTAATATTTGAAAGCAATAAGGTATCAGGACTGGGAAAATCATCCTTTGCAGTCTCTATTATCTGGGAGTTGATCTTTACCCATCCCAGCCTTGGAAAAGCACCCTGACTTTGACACATCTTTCTTTGCATTTAAATTCATTTAAATTATGACCCTTTTTTTTAAGGGAGTTATTGAGGAATAAAAATCTCCAAGTCTCCACCTACGTGTTTCAGGGAATTTAAAACATCAACTTGAGATTAATGTCATCATGTGTGGGATGTGTGGGATCTCGCAGGGGGGTTGGGATGGGTTGGTTGAGGAGGATAGGAGCTATGGTGGTGCTGAGGACAGGTTTCACAGCCTGCCCTCATTGCTTAGTGACAGGCCAAGGGGAATGGCTTTAAGCTGCCAGAGGGGAGACTGAGATGAGCTCTTAGGCAGAAGCTGTTCCCTGTGAGGGTGCTGAGGCGCTGTCAGGGGGTGCCCAGAGAAGCTGTGGCTGCCCCGTGTCTGGCAGTGTTCAAGGCCAGGTTGGACACGGGCTTGGAGCAAGCTGCTCCAGTGGAAGCAGGAAGGGTTGGAGCTGGAGGAGCTTTAAGGTCCCTTCCAACACAAACCAGGCTGGGATTCTATAATCAACACTGTTGCAGCCCCCAGTTTGGGTGCCTGCAGGATTTCATACAGACACACAGATATGCTGATTTTCTAAAGCTGGGTCTATAGAAATCACTAAAGATGGATCCTTTTATTAGAGCTAATAATTAATAATAGATGGGTTTCAGGCTCTTAAATCCTTGTGTGCATTTCAAAGGGCATCTGGTTGTTTAGTGCTTCTCTTTAAACATCACCCAGCATCATGCTTATCACCCAGTGGGTGCAGGTCAGACAGGCTGGATCCTGTGCCCTGCTCTTGTTACACACAGCATCAGCTTTAAGAGCATCTTGTGTCTCAAACGTCAGCCTAGATGGGGCAGCCACCGCTTCTCTGGGCACCCTGTTCCCACACCTCACCACCCTCACAGGGAACAACTTCTGCCTAATCCAAATCCATTTCCCCTTGTTTAGAGTTTTGCAGGGGTTTGGCTTGGTTTGGTGTTAGTACAGAAGATGCTAAAGAATCCTGTATAAGTTATTAATAATGAGGTCATTTGTATTGTCTAAGTTATTTTATTATAAGGTTATTTATGCTTCATGGTTACCTGGTTCCTTTCCCATGGCAATCTCAAGCTTCTTCCCATCGCACGGCTCCTCTGCAGGGAGACAGATGGGTGGAAGAAGCTCCATTAGTTTAGTCAGACACTGCCTGGAAATGGAGCTTTTCTTCGGGTCAGGTCTCCTGCTCTTATTTTTAGTTACACTATTGCCACAGTTAATCACTGCTTTAAAATCAGGATAATGGTTTGACAGCAGACTGTGGGAGGAACAGGATGGGGAGAGGAACTGGGAAGAAGTGTCTCGTCAGCCTTTATTTTGGGTTTAAATCCTCATCATATGCAAATGTGAATATTGCCAATTATTTCTTACGGGATGACCAAACTGAGAGCAAATGATGCTTTTCGCTGGCATCTCGTCTGGATTTGTCCCTAATCCCCAAGGAAGCATCTCCTGCCAACCTGGTGTTCTCTTCACCTGGGGAATCGGGAATGGGAGCTCGTGGATGTTGGCTGCAGTAGGGCTGCCTCGGTCAGTAAGTCATGGGTGGATGGAAGGCTTTTTCTTAGTGGGAAGGGTTTTGGTGGGTTTTAGTAAGTCCTTTTGTTCTGCACGAACAGCACAGCAGGAAAATTGGTGTGTTCTTCATGGAAAATTGTCAAAGGGGTTGCTGGGAATCTGTGGTGTGCGTGGAGCAATGGGTTTTAAGGAGATGCCTTTGGAAACAGGGCTGTGAGACGGGAGCTGCTGTTGACTGAGGAGCAGAGGCGATGACAAAGCCTTGCAAAGAGGAGGAGAGGTTTGCATTGGGCTTTTCTTAGGGGGAGTGGGAAGGAAATACCAGCATGGGTGATGTTATGTGGGGGGGTTTCCCCTGAACAAGCCCAATGCCCTCCTGCAGCTTAGTGCCAAGGGAAGCATCTGGGAGCACCGTTGCCTTCCTTTCCCGATACACCAAAAACCTGAAACCTCCTAAAAATAGAAGCCCGAGTGTCATCTGGGAGGGAGAGCCTGTCCTGGACAACTTCTTACATAGCACAGCAACCTTTAGAAATGCATCTGGTGTTCTTGTGTGTGTGCCAGGCGGGAATGAAAGCCACAACTGTACCCAGATTGAATTCATTGGCAGGATCGGTGGAGATGTCTGTGTCCCACGTCCCTGCTTGTCACACACCTGGGGGCTCTGAAAGTTGATATTAACAATCTCTGGGGTCAGCAGGCAGCAAGGTATTCCTGCAGCTTCTTTGCTGAGGTTGGTGAATAACCAGTGAGCGACGATTTGCATCCTTCTGATGTTCAATAGTCCTTACGTGCTCAGCCCTTTGAATTCCTGACTCTGCTGCAAGGAGTATTTGGGTGGTTTGCAGAGGGAGAAAGGTGCAGACCTAAGGGAACGGGAAAGATGTAAAGGTCCTAGGAGCCCAAACTCCTCCTGGTACATGGGGACGGATGCTCGGAGCAGAGGCAGTATGGGGGCTGCTGCTGCGGGACAGGCAGGACACGTGGGGGTGGCCACAGGACTTCCTCCGAGTTCTTCGCATCCAGTGGCTGGAACAAGATTTGTATTTTTAGAAAGGTGTCAATATTGATTCGAAACCTCCCCTTGCCGTTCACCACAACCTGTTCAGGGGCTCAATCACCCCCGTGGTTGAAAATGTGACTGTCTTTCTGAACCAGCCACAGGATCTTTATCACCTCTGCCCACTGCAGTGGGTATCCCTTCATCACTACGTTTCCATTCCCAAAGTTAAGTTTGGATCCCAATGCAGCTGCTCCTGACAAGGTTTTGGTGCTGTGCTGAATAGCTGAAGCTCTTACAGGTGCTCACCACCATCTCCTCCAGCCTTTTGGCTGCCCTCATCAGTCTCCCATGAGCTGTGGGTCTGCTCTGGAGTCACTCAAAGTGCAGAACGTTTTAGTCCTTCAGTATCTTCCAACTGATATCTCTGATAAGGAGCAAACTTCTCAGCATTGACTTATGTATCTTTTAAAAAGAAGCCCACAACTGTTGTTGTTCACTTTTGTTTTCATGTATTTCCTTTCCTGAAAGCCACAGGCAAGACACCAACCATGTTCTGCTCTGGCAGAGAGCGATAGATGCGGTAGTGAGGCCACCATCCCTTTTTCCTTGTCTTTGTCGTTTTCTAATAGGTCGGAACTGCTGTAAGCAAGTGGAAGATTGTAATACATGTGTGGGACTTTGCTATCTAGATTATATTGTTTTCAGTACCCTGGAAGCCCAACAGGGTGAAGAAAGGCCCTTTAATACCTGGCAAGCTCATTACCAAAGACAGCTTTGTTAGGCCACCATGGCAAAGCTAAATGTAGTAGTTAGTGCCAGTTTGCACTGGAAACTATTGGTGTACTGGGACTGGAATGTTATGTCAGTGATAAATGTAAGTGCTGCTGGTTAAAAAGTGATTTTTTACTAAGACTGCAGTAGTTAAGATGCACCATTTTGTACTGGGAAGGGAACCAGGTAACAGTGGCAGTAAATAACATCAGCTTGTTATTTATTGCCTGTGTTGACTTTTACTGCTGATGGGTTTGTGGCTGGAGCCTGGCGCCTACCATGACACCACAGCAGCAGACGACCTTGTCTCCTGAAGGATTCATCCATGGTCTGCAGGACCAGGTTGCGGCAGAAAGAGCCCCTTTGGGTTGCCAACAGAAGTGGTGCCATTGCTGCCCTACTGCTGCTTGCTGATGGTCCATCCTCTCTCCTTTGGAGCAATTAGACTTGTAAATGAAGGGGATTAAAATATTAATGACTGTACCAAGGCAGTGTGTGGAGGGCTCGGTTCCTCGCTGTGTTATTAAGCCTGCTGAGGGGCTGGTAATGAGCTGTAATGCAAAGATTGGGTTAGGTAAAGCATTTAAAATGTTATCATGACGTATACTAATTTAATTCCATGTAACAGAATTAAATTGATCATATAAAGTGGGGAAAGGACAAAAATAACGTGGACTGAAGCAGTGTGGCCACTGAGACTTGGCTCTTCTGCTACCAAGGGTAAAGTAGTTGAGAATCCCTGGGTTTGCTATGGCCCAAACATGCTCATTTTCTTGTAGAATGTTGTTGGTGCAGCAGCTGGGCCCAAGCTGCTGTGTCAAAGCAGGGGAAGCTTCTGGGCTGACTCGCAGAGAGCATTCGAAGCACTGTTCTTTGGGTTATTTATTTGGGGCTTTAATTTACCCTTTGACTTTTTCCTCTGGGTATGACTCAGGTTTTCAGTAGTTCTGTCTTGCCTTTGCTTTGTCTTACTGAGCAAAGGGAGGATTAGTATTTCTTTAGTCAAGCAAGCCAAACCCAAATACAAAGACCTTTTGGCTATGAAATGGCAGCAGGTTTCCATGTCTTTGGCTGCAGCATATTCAGTGAGATACAGGTTTGTGTGCAGTGGGGAAGCAGAATGCTCAAATCCAGCTCCAAGTTGCGTGCAAGAAAATTCCACACACCAAAACAAAGAAAACACAAAGCTAATAGTGATTATTTCTCATTTCCTCTTCTATTTCTTCCCCTTCTTCCTTATTCTCTCTCCTCCCTGCTGCTACTTTGGTCTTGAGCCTCTGGCATGGCAATAGACAACGTTTATCTTCAGGCACAGACTAAGTAGAACTAATTTCAATCATTTCTTTTTCCTTTAGTCATCACAGAAGAGCATTCAAGGCAAAGATATCCTCTCCTGTTGGAGAGGTGTGTTGTTTTCATGAGGCCCATCCTGCTGAGTGAATAGCTCTTCCTTATGGGACCTGCTTCAGTATTTGGAGGTTCAGAAGCAGCAGCAGCTGCTCCCACTGCCTGGGAATGGAAGGCAAGGGACTGGGGGTGGGACATCGGGGTTATTTCTATGGGTGTTAAGTCCTTGGTGTAGGAAAAAAGGGTGCTGGTAGTTCTTGAGAGTAAGATACAGAGAGCTTCATAGTGTTAAATACTAATTCCTATTTCTCTGATGCCAATTATTTGGTATACCAGGAACAGAAAGAGTAATAGTAAATAAAAGATGAGTAATGCTCCCAAATTTGGAGAGCCATTGGTGTTTGAAATGAGATCCCTGGCACACAATGATTGGGTCAGCTTTGGCTTGTAGCTACTCTGAGGCTTTGAGTAAGAGCGCTTGAAGCCGTTTGGCTTGATGAGGACCAATTGCAGCATGTGAAGCTGTTGTACCTTGGAAGGGCCAGCGACTTAGCCCATGTTTTTGCTCAGTCATCTCCCATTTAAAGCAGATGGTGGGCCTGTTGTGCAACTGAGCAGACGGCTTTGTTACAAGGTTTAGCCAAATCGGGTGCTGCTTCACACAAGACTAAACAACAACTCATTTCTGGGGGGTTCGGCCCTCCCTGTTCTACAGTGAGTTTGGAGGGCAAAGTTATTCCAGGGGGTGAGATGAATGGAAACCTTCCTTGGTTATTAATAACTCGCTTGAGTCTTGAAGAAACCCAAGGAATGCTGAACAGCACTGTGTAGTAAAAACAGAGTCCATGCAAGGTTGCAGGATGGGCCCATGGGGTTCAGCATATGGGGGCATACGGATCCCATAGGATGGGCTGTGTGGGATCCCATTAAGGGATTCCTTCATTCCTGACCATGTAATGCCTTGGGCAGAGAAGGAAGTGCACTGAGTGTGATTTTCAGGAGCAGCCTCTTAGTTTCCCATTTCACAGAGGATAACGTCCAATGCAGAGCTCCATGAGCAGCACCAAGGGGACATCTCCTGGTCCTACCCTGTCTTATTTGGTCCTATGTTGGCCCAAAAACCACCCAGTCGTGGGGTATTGAAAGCATGAAGCATCCAACTGTGTTTTGGTAATATTTAAACCCAGTGTTTAATGATGTGCTGCAGTAAGCTCGTGTTTGTAGTGCTTGTTGCTTGTGCCAGTGCCCAGAAGAGTAGGATGCTCCTGGGAAAACGAGAAATAATTTCAATTAAATGGCATGTTCAAAGCAGGAGCCAGAACAAAGAAAACCCAGTGTTCCCCAGGAGCATCATAAGAGGAAGTAGGGACAGGCCAAGGGGAATGGCTTTAACTGCCAGAGGGGAGACTGAGATGAGCTCTTAGGCAGAAGCTGTTCCCTGTGAGGGTGCTGAGGCGCTGTCAGGGGGTGCCCAGAGAAGCTGTGGCTGCCCCGTGTCTGGCAGTGTTCAAGGCCAGGTTGGACACAGGGGCTTGGAGCAAGCTGCTCCAGTGGAAGGTGTCCCTGCCCGTGGCAGCGGCTGGAACTGGGTGAGGTTTAATGTCCTTTCCAACACAAACCAGTCTGGGATTCTATCTATAAATGAACAATGCCAAGGCACACAGCTCCTCGGACGAGTGCTCCTGTGTTCCTGGGGTATCCAGAGCCAGCTTCAGGGGAGCTACAGGAGATTTGGCTCTTTCAACACATCGCTTGAGGTTGAAGTTTGAGGTTTTCCCGTCAAAACCTAGTCAGTGGTTTATAACAAAGCAGGTTTTAGCACTAGCATAGCTGTGGCCTTCTGGTGTAACAGAGCACATTGGGGTGCTGGTTGTTAGTGATGTCTCACTTGTGGCAACCCCTATTTGTGCCACTGAGCCTTACCTTCACCTTCTAAAGCCGTTGCACACCACATTGTGAGGAGGAAGATGTGCAGCAGCAGGGCTGTGCAGGCATGTGTGCATCCAACAGGACCCACGATGGCAGCGTGTTCATCTTCCCTGCAGACTCGCCCTGTAGCTGTTTCCTTGCTGTGTGCAGGCACCCATGGCTGAGGCCCTGCAGGGCTGGTTGGGCACCCAGCAAAGGGGCAGCAGGCAGGGGGGATGCTGCCAACTCTGCTCCTCCTCCCTTCCATCCCTGTGGGCTGTGGTTAGCGATGGTCCCTCTTTGCCTTGTGATGCTTGACTCTGCTTTCCAGGAGGTTTCAGGGAAGGGACCTTCTGCGGTCCCTGCACCCTTGCTCTGGCCATTTGACACAGGCCATTCCATCGCATCAGTGTGAGCACGGCATTTACCTCCCCACAGCACTGCTGCACCCTTGCAGCAGTGTCTGACCCACGTCACAGCACATTTGGGTGGCGTCCAGACCAATGCACAACTCCTAGGAGCTCGTTAAGGAAAAGAGGCCAGAAATAGCTGTTCTAGACTCAAGATCTGTGGTTTATATTGGCTCCTGTGGCTACCAGAATCCCTAAATTAAGCTGTGACCTGCATTAATTTCTGTCATGCTGCTGGCAGAGATTCATGATGAGCGTGTCCAGCAGTGTCCAGCACGAGAGCAGCTTCCAGCCACAGCTGGAACATCATCTGCATGAAAACCAGCCCAGTGGAATGTGCTAAAAATGCTCCAGATCCCTTCCTTGGAGTCCTTGCTGCAAGCAGCCATTAAAATCCCTCTCCTGGGTAGCTCTGAGGATGGAAAACAGGGAGAAAATCTCAGAAACCCACTCTCCTCCATTCATTCTTTAAGTAGGGCGGTGACAGCGGTGATGGGCTCCGAGGTGGTTCCAGCACCCTGGGTGCCAGGCATCATTTTAAGTGCTGTGCAGATCAAGAATCAGTGCGGAATAACCAGCCTCATGGTTTAACCTCCGTGGGTTTTGCACCAAAAAGAGGTTTCCCCACAGTGCATCAATCCCCATATGCATCAGGAAGACAGTAAGCTTAGAAATGTTAGCTGTGAGATATGTAATCACACATGCTGAGAGCAGGTTAATGAGTGCTAAGTGAGCAAATACAAGGCATAAGCAACTGTACAAATCACCTGCAAGGTCCTGCTGGTGGTTCTTGGGTTTGGGTCTTTCTACTTTAACCTTAGTTATAAATTACAGCTGAGGGCAGAATAAGGAACCTTTTGGAGGGTTTCTGTAAAGGGTGATATCGATAGCGCATTCTTATTTATGTTCCTTCTATCCACAGGATTGAAAAAACGTACAAGGAAGGCCTTTGGTATACGGAAGAAAGAAAAGGATACTGATTCCACGTAAGTCAGTGAGCTATAAACCACATTAATGCATAATGATACTGGGGAGAAGCTGATGCCAGTGTGCCAGGACAGGAAGGAAGTCGGTGCACCACAGGCATTCGTTATCCTTGGATCAAGTCTGGAATAACAAATACATTTAAGCTGTTTCCCCTTGTACATGCAGCGGACAGCAAATCAGGTATTTCCTCGGTGCAGTACATCCGCTCTCCACGTGTTTGCAATTGACGGTGACAGTTAGCGGTGATCAGGAGAAAATTGCTCCTCTGGGAGCTTCAGCAGATTAATCCCTGCCCAAGCCGCTGATTTGCCGTCTGCTGAGGTCTTTTTAGATGCAAATTCCATTTAAGCAGATGCCTGCACAGGCATTGAGGCGGGTGGTGAAGAGCGGTGTGGTTGGGTAGGCTCGGGATGATGAGGGTGCCAGGGGCTCTTTTGGCTTTGATGTGGGAGGTGCTTTTGCTCCCTGGAAGAACATCTGGCAGGGGGCCTCCCCACATCTGGGTATGGAACTGTCTGGTGGGGCGCTGGGCCCAGCTTCTTGGCTGCCACTGATGTGTTTTGGGGTATATATCAGAAAGCAGTGAGGCAAAGGAGAGGGGGAAAGGCGGTGAGAGCCCCGCTCCCTTTCCCTCGCCATCACAGAGATATTTAATACCTTGCACAACAAAAACCCTGCGGGGTTTGATTTTATTTTGTTCAGATTTGCTTTCCTCAGCTATTTTCTATGTCACTGGTGGTTGGTGAGGTTTCCCCTGCAAAGGAGCAGCCACCACAGCCCTCGCCATGCTCCTGGGACCATGGTGAGCCTGGTTGCATCAGCACCTGCAGGGCTTTGCCCACTGCAGAATGGGGCCTGAAAATGTGCGGTACATGGAGAACATCCCAAAAGAGGGCTGTGCAGCACCCAAGCTGCTGTCCTGCTGGCTTGTCAGCAGCAATGGTGGCTGTCCATCCCCAAGCAGGCTGTGGGACAGCCAGAAGCTCTGTGTATGGCTTCATTTATAGTTTATCAGGATGCTGGGCAGGAATGAGGCTGATCTGCATCCTCCTCTTCTGCACAGGGAAAATCAATGGAGCCAGGTCCAGGGCCTGGCTTCAGCCCGTGCTGTGATTTCCATGCTTGCTCGCCACAGCCGGCTCTTCCTAGAGGCTGGGGAAGGTGGTGCCATATGGGGATGAGAAATGAATCCTGGGGCTTTCGTGATGGCAACGAGTTCGCAGAAAGGCCACTGTGGAGGAGACACTTGCAATTAGCAGGCGGCAGTGATTAGCACAGCGCAGGGTCACATCGCGGTCATCGCCCCAAGTGGCTTTGAGTGCTCTCCAAATCCTGTGTCGGCAGCCAATGGGGGGCTGGGAGGTGCAGTGAGAGGCTGGGACAGACCCTCTGGTCACCCCCTGCCATGGACCTGGTGGTGGGCAGCATGGTGGGGGATGTCCACAGCTGCTGTCTGGGTTCTGGAATGGGCTGGATTTGCTGCGTGATGGGAAAGGACTTTCCACCCCTTCCCTGCACCAGTCAAGGGTCTCCATAGCCATTCTAGCTGGGATATGAGCAGGAGGTGACATCCCTGGAGCTCATGCAGTGTGGGGTGTATACAGAAGCAGAGGGAATCTGTGCTACTTCCAAAGAATTTCATAGACCTTTATGCAAAGAGGTCAAATATGAGATAAGAGAGATGGGAAGCAGACACCTATGAATTGGAGAAGTTCCATGAAAGGTGTTATTCTCTCAAACCAGAGCTGGATGGGCAGCAGATCCCAGCAGGGTTTCTGTGATGCCCTGAGCCAGACATTAGCTGATGGCAAATCCCTGGCAATGCATCAAACTTGGGAGCATGGGAGAGGTGGAGGAGCTGCCTGGTTTTCCTAAGCTTTTCACTAACCAATTTAGCATCCTTAGACAGTGTCTGAATGGGTGCTGAGCTGGACACGCTGCTTGCCGTGATCAAGGTCTAAATCCCGTCAGTGGTTGGGGATTAGGATCCCTGAGGATCTCCTTCATTTTCAAATCCATTCAAGAGATGTGGCTGTGCTGCTGCCAGAAGAAAATCTCTGAATCACTCTCAGTGTCATTTTAGTGTCTTCTGCAATAGGATGTGCACACAGCGTAGGGCTATGGCTGTGGTATGGGTGCAAGGAGGAGCCAACCCAGCTCCTCAGCAGTAGAGTGGGATCATCAGCAGGAGCACTTTAGGAATAAATACAGCATTTGTCACCTGATAACAGTGAGAGCAGCAGCACTGAGAGCTCTGTGTGGGTTTCATATGGAGCACATGGCAGGTAATTCAGATTTGCTGATAGCTTCATAATTAAAACCATCTCCGCAAGTTAATTGGGCAGTTTGGGAGCTAACACTGCTTCTTTCTGTTCTTTACAGAGGGTCACCAGACAGGGATGGCATTGTAAGTATTGCATGGACCTTATCCTGCTTTCTCCTCCTGATGTGGCTCCTTAAGCGTTAATTCCCCCATCAGCACTCCGCGAACCATCTCTTCATTTCAGTTTCATATAGAAAATACATCTTGGTAAGAAGCTGTTCAAAATAATGGCACATCCCAGGATTTCTGCAGCTTTAACATAGAGAAAATAACAATAAACACCTGAGAGAGCCTTGGGCAGGGGGATCACGTGTCCAGCTAAACCTGCCCCCCCCCCCCCAGCTCCGTATCCCCAGTTTCCACTCCTGCTAATTGGCTTGGGTCAGATTTGCTGTGGGATGAGTTAAGGGGATGTGGCAAGAAGCAGCTGTTTCCAGTGCCTGTTTTCATTTTCTATATTAAACTGAAAACAAGGAGATGCTTGGTTTTGTTAGTTTGATTATTGCAGCTTTGATTTGGTGTTAGAAATGGCCCTGCTAGACCTGGGGAGCGGAAGGACCACATCTCCTTTTGCCATTGGATATCGGTTTGATAAGTGTTGGGTTCAGACTGCGACTGTGTTGGTTGTTATTTCTTGAGCAAATTTAGATGTTAGAAACTCGCCTTAAAATAATGGGACCCTCGGGAGGCTCAGCAAGGAGGGTGATGCTGGGGTGACAAAGCCAAACAAAATCTGGGGTGCCGGATTGCTCCTTTAACGCAATCACTTCTTTGGTTTGGGTTTTCTTCCACAGCTGACCCAAAATCCATGGCTTTGGGCTCACCCTGAGTCCATGAGCCACTGATTAAGAAATAGGGATGAAAAAGGAGTCTGCAGCTGAGGTAGCGCTGGAACCAAGGCTCTGTTCACAGCAATAAACAAGTAACATGCAAGGGGCAGCCCTGAGCTGTCTCCTCCACCAGCAGAAGTGCTGTGGGCAGCCTGTCCTCGCAGGATTGGGTGCAGGGGCCTCGGGGGAGCTCAGGTGCCCTCTCAGTCAGGCTCATTGTTCTTGTTTTTCCATGAGGTTTGTTGTCTGAGCTCAGTGCAGGGCAGGAAAAGTCTCCTGTGCACCAGCAAGCTGGAAGATGGAGAAATGCAATTTTGCGGGGTGTAAGAAAGCCACTGCATGTATTTGGGGCAGGGGAATTGGAGGATGGAGACATTTAATGTAACTTCTCTTCCTAGGATGTGTGTTCACTGTAGTATCTGCAGCCACCAGAGTGGCCAAGAGCAAATCATAGAATCAGTCATAGAACCCTGGAATGGTTTGTGTTGGAAGGGACCTTAAAGCTCCTCCAGCTCCAATCCCTGCCACAGGCAGGGACACCTTCCACTGGAGCAGTTTGCTCCAAGCCCCTGTGTCCAACCTGGCCTTGAACACTGCCAGACACGGGGCAGCCACAGCTTCTCTGGGATGGAGAAGCAGGGGGTTGGACCTGGATGAGCTTTTAGCTCTATTCCAATCAAAACCAGCCTGGGATTCCATGGTCACAGCTGGGTTAGCCCGGACACTGCTCACTGTTGCAGCCCAGCTCATTCCATGGGTGGCTTGGCTGCTGAATAGCACAAACTGAATCCTGCTTTCCGTGTGTTCTGGGGAGGGTGATTATCTCCCTATGAATAGTGTGCTACCTGTGCTCGATGGGCGAGGGGAAACCCACTGCTGCCAGCTCTCTCCATGGGTTGAGCATCCCAGCACATGGAGAAATGGTCATTTCATCTACTGCTTAAGTTGTCTCCTCATTAAGTTCAGCTCACTTAATGAACATTCAACAAAAGCCGTTTTACCCCTCTGGTGTGGAAGACATTCCAGAAGTGGGAAGTGCTGTTGTGTATGATTGATGTGCTTGTGCAGAGCAGCTCACCGTAGTGCCTGCAGGGCCAGCTGCAGCAGTACCTACTGCCATTCCAGCTGTGTCAATGCACACATACAAGAGATATTGTGCTCTTGTTTCCCTAAACCATGGACATTTTCCTTTCCAATGTGTTGCAGAAGAAAGCGAATGGAGCCCCGAATGGATTCTATGCAGAGATCGACTGGGACAGATACGTAAGTGCCCCGAGGAGCCTCCCTTCCATCCAGCACCCATGCAGCTCCCAATGGGGACCTGGGCTGTGCTCACACGCTGCCTTGTGGCTCTTGGGTGGGTGGGGAGGGTGTCCATGGCCCTTTTGGGTGATGTCCAGGTGCTAGTTGTGTTCAGATATGCATCTCATAGCAACATGTCAATAAGATTGTATGGAACTGCCCAGAAGCTGCGTGGCTCCAAGAAGCTCTGCCCCGGTCTGAGGGATGTTGCAGTTACTGAGACAAAACCCTGGGCTGCAACCAAGGGTTGCAAATGTCTTTCTGCAAAGATTGAGCACTGCAAAAACTGAGCACTGCCAACATCTGCGGCAAGGCCATGCCAGAGCTTGGGTGACATTGCCTCCATGCAGCCCCAGGGCCACCAGCGGGGTTAAGCTGCAGAGAGCTGCGATGGGCATCTCTTCCTGCAGGAGGAAGGAGCTGCTCCAGCTTTCCAGGGATGGAATTAGCATTCCTAATTCTTTCTTTTGTGGTTTTGTTTTTGTGCCCTGTTCAGAACTCACCCGAGCTCGATGAGGAAGGATACAGCATCCGACCGGAGGAACCAGGCTATATCCTTTATGGCTAGGCTTTGCCTCTGGGGCTGCCAACTGTAAGATGAGCTGGGGTTCAGAGGCAAGCCACTGACACAGTTGTTATTATTATTGTTATTAATATTATTATCATGCCTAAAGAAGAGAAGGCTCTGGGAGGCCTTAGAGCAGTTTCCAGTGCCTAACGGGGCCAAGAAGAAAGTGGCCAGTCTGTGGTTCTGTGATTATTTCCCTCCCCCTTTCTATTTCCCTTTGGAGCTGTCACTCCACAGCTCTAACTGGCTCCCACAGGGAACTACCTGAGGCAGTGGAGCAGAGGGTGATTTTAATTGCCTTTGATCCACTGCCATGAAATCAGGAGGTGTGATGAGCACCGCCAGGAGCATCCCAGCAGGGTGTCCCATGGGGAACGTGATGCGCTATCCCATCTGTGGGGGGTGCACATGTAATGTTCAAGGCCCGAGGCTGTGCATGGTGCGGGGATGCAGGCACCGATGCACATCAGTGCTGGGCTAAACCAGGGCTGGCTTTATCATGTGAGCATCAGTTCCTGCATATGGATAAAGTGCTGACGCATCAGCAGTGGCAGGCACCGCAGGAGGATCTGCCCCTGCACGCTGATCCCATCCATGGGAGTTTGGGATAAGCATTTTGGGAACCCCTCATTCCCACTCTTCAGGGATGCTGGAGCCTTTGCATGCCAAGGCCCTACCCTCACAGCAGGAGAAAACCTTCTTTAACTGTGCTCTACCTACCAAAGGAAAGCACTTCTACTCTTCGAGTGAATCCGAAGAGGAAGAGGAGGCGCATAAGAAGTTCAACATCAAGATCAAGCCTTTGCAGGCTAAAGACATCCTGAAGAGTGCGGCCACAGTGGACGAGCTGAAGGCATCAATAGGCAACATTGCACTTTCCCCATCCCCCGTGGTGAGTCCTCATGTTTCTGTCTCTTCTCTGGGTTACAAAAGCAGTTGTGCTCCTCAGGGCTCACCCCAAGTGATCAGGAAGCTCTTCCTTAGGATGGAGAAGTTTCCATTTATGTCCTTATTTATAAGGCCTCGTCTACATGGAACTAATGTGACTGCAGGTAGAGCTCAGATGTATTGCAGTGATGTTTCCAGTTCAAATGTCTTGAAAATCCCCTTTCCTGCTCATAAAACAAGGCAACTGAGATTGGAATACACTATTCCCTTATTGTTCCCTTTACCTTTCAATGTGACCATCATCCAGGACATAAACTGGATCGGCCTTGCCCTCATTCCCAGGGCTTTCCACACCACCACTACGGGTGTTAGAGGGAAATTTCTCACCCCAGGGGTGAATGTGGGGCTCCTGGAAGGAAAGGTCACCTCTCCTTGTATACACATATGGTATAAATACCATCACCCTCTGGTTTCCCTAAGACTTGTCAGGATTTCTGTTATCTCATCCCAATCTGTTCAGCTGTGAAAAGATTTGACTTTTCCCTTTCAGTGGGCTTCAGTGTGGGCTTTAGTGTCTCTTCAGATGAAGCTTTCTGTGATTTATAAATAGCCTGTATCTGAAGTGTGAATGAATCTCAAACCTGAAGCGAAGATGAAATCAAATGAATGTGTTTTATTTCTTCTTTCCAAACCAATGCGACGTGGTCGAGTGTAATGAGAGCATCTGAGTGCCCCCGGCGCATCACTGCTTCCCCTGATGTTTGTCCCTTTTAGCAACGTGTACTTCTGGATGCTTTTGGTGCTGTGACCAGGGGGGTTTTAGGGGTTAGAAACTGCAGTTGGCTGCTTTGGGAAACACAAAAAGGAAAGAAAGAGGAAAAAACCCAACCTCAAAGTGCAGCAGAAAGGATGGGGGAGCTTTGGAGGCTGCGATTATGTGCCTGAAAGGTGGAGAATTTTGATTGAGAGGAGAAAAACCCACAGCATTTCTTATTGCGAAACCAAGCTGGTTTGGGTTTTGCAAAGCGGTGGTCCCAGCAGTCTGGTACACACATGTACATGTATGGAGTGTACCAAACAGTGTGATCTTGTGAGGAGAGAGGAACTAGTGCAGCATCGTAAGAATGGGGTAGGGAAAGTACTAAGAACTTTCAGAAGGGTCAAGTCTTGGTGCATTCTCCTTCCCTCGTTGCTGTCATTGCAGGCCCCTGTCTGTGGGGTTTGCTGCTCCAGCCACCACAGGGCACTCCTGGCCCCAGGATGTAGCTGGTGGCTCTGTCACAGCCTCTGCAGAGATGGGGAGAAGCTGCTCCGTGATGCTGTACTGCAGCCGGTGGTGTAGGGGCTCTGGAGAACCTGGCCAAAAAATATGGACCTGGAGCTGTTGGAGCGAGGGCAGAGGAGGCCATGGAGCTGCTGTGAGGGCTGGAGCAGCTCTGCTCTGGAGCCAGGCTGAGAGAGCTGGGCTGGGGCAGCCTGGAGAAGAGAAGGCTCCTGAAGGGGAGACCTGAGAGCAGCTCCAGTGCCTGAAGGGGCTGCAGGAAACCTGGAGAGGGGCTTTGGACATGGGATGGAGGGACAGGACAGGGGAATGGCTTTAACTGCCAGAGGGGAGACTGAGATGAGCTCTGAGGCAGAAGCTGTTCCCTGTGAGGGTGCTGAGGCGCTGTCAGGGGGTGCCCAGAGAAGCTGTGGCTGCCCCGTGTCTGGCAGTGTTCAAGGCCAGGTTGGCCACAGGGGCTTGGAGCAAGCTGCTCCAGTGGAAGGTGTCCCTGAAATGGCAGGGGTTGGAGCTGGAGGAGCTTTAAGGTCCCTTCCAACCCAAACCAGTCTGTGAATATGAAGTGATGCTGTCTCTAGCAGTAAACACATGCTGGGGCTGGAGCCAGTGCCTCCCTGTAAAACAGCGCAGACTTTGCTCAACCTGAAGGGCTCAGGGAAAAGCGCTGTGCCAGGCTGGACAGAAGGAACAGTGCTGCTTCCCTGTGTTGGGATCCAAATCCCTTCGCACAGATCCAAAGGGCACAGATGGAGATGTGAGCAGCACTGCTCCCCAGTACACCGGATCCTGGCAAGCAGCACTGGCCCTGCTGCCCGGGGAAGCACCAGTGCCCTGGGCAGGAGCTGGCTGAAGGAGTTTTGCATCCAAGGGAGTTCCTTGCTTCGGTGCCTGAGTCTGTGCCCTTGTCCTGGGCTCATCTCCTCTCCAAAACCAGCTGCAAAGCCATGCTCCAGCACCACTCCCTGTGCCTCGGCCTCTCCTGGATGAGAGCAGTGGGATGCTGAGTCCATAGGCACGGTCCTTCCCATCATTTTGGGGTGTAAGCAATGGTGCCTCAACTTGAAGACGAGCAGGAATCTGCAGATGCTCTCGTAAACTGGTGTCGGCTGCATCCTCCATCTGAAGCTCCGTAGCTTGGGTCTCATTTCTTGCACGTGCAAGTGCTGGGACAACCTGCACCTTGCCATGTACCGTACCAGCAATGTCCCAGCGTCTTCAGGCCTCTTTCCAGCTCCTTTTGTCTTTCCTCTTACATGTGCCCTTCCAGTCTATAGCTAATGGGGCCTGTTAATGATAAAGCATGTGAATCCTTCAAATATCCCTCATAATATAAATCTTTTACTTCTCTGTTATCCCTTTATAGAAAATATCTTATATTCTCATTTTTCGTTTATTTTCTTCCTTTTCTGCATTCTTGTAGAGGAGAAGTCCGGTAAGAAATGCAGTTTTTTATCTCTTATAGCTTTTTAACACAATCTCCTCTGGTTTGCACGGTCCCTGTTTCGCATGTCTCTAGAATGAAATGTGAAATGCAAATAACAAATCCCACTGGTTTGGAAGGCGTGATGTTTGTTTTCCTTCTCCCTTGATTTAACTCGGAGCACTTTACTAGAGAGCTAGGCTGGCTTTGGTTGCGCATAGTCTGGGGGTGTGCAGAACCGTGGAATCAACCAGGTTATAAAAGACCTTTAAGATCACAAAGCCCAACCGTTCCCCAGCACTGCCAAGGCCACCACTAAACCGTGTCAAAGTGCCAACCCACACGTCAAACCCTGTGTAGTTTCACCCTGTAGTGGGTGAGACACACGTTGGACAAGGTGCCTGAGGGCACAGCTTTACCTGGGCATGTTTTACATGCATCCTTGCACATCAAAAGGTATGAGAGGGCAGAAAACCCCATCAGTGGTCCATGATCTGCAGTACTGCTGCAGTGCTGCCGTACACAGTGGTGATGGCTTCCCTGAGAGGATTGGGTTTCCAGTGATTCAAAGCCCAAAATGGGGACGTTCGTTCATCCCATAGGGTTTGGGTTCCTCAGGGGTCTCTCTGGATGCTGCTCTCCCCCTGCCTT
Source organism: Myiopsitta monachus (assembly GCA_017639245.1). Lineage (NCBI taxonomy): Eukaryota > Metazoa > Chordata > Aves > Psittaciformes > Psittacidae > Myiopsitta > Myiopsitta monachus. The sequence goes on from CM029923.1 coordinate 63,135,771, forward strand.
ATGCCCCATGGCTAGAGCGACCCACCAGCAAGGTGTTTGCTCCCTTTGGTGGGGGCTGCATGGAGGAGGAACCCCAGTGCACTGTGGTCTGTGAAGCTGTGATGAGGGGTGTGATGGGTGCTGGGGGCTCGGGGTGCTGACCTGTTGCTCTCTGACCAGGTGTCTCTTCTCTCTTCCTTCTCGCTGACCGCAGCGGCGCAGCCCGGTAAGCGCCCGTGCTCGCTGCTCCTGCCCCTGCTGCTCCAGCATGGGGGTGCTGGGGGGGCTGAGTCTGTGCTGGGGTTATGAGGGGAGCGGGGTGCTGGTGCCATTAGACACCGTTGTGTGACCCAGGTGATGGTAGGACCTTGTCACTGTCGCCACTGCAAAGTGGTCCCCAATGATGGGCATCCTCCAGGGCTTGACCTGCATCCTTGCAACCCCCCTGGGGATGCTGCTTGTGGTCTTGGGGTACCCTCACTGCCCATCCTGCTCCCCCCTCTGCCTCACAGCCTCAGCTCTCATGGTCCAGGTGGGGGTGGTTTTTGCTGTGCACAAGCCCACGTGTGTTGTATGGAAAAAGGGAGGATTTTGACTGCTAAAAATGCATTATTTAGATCAATTTGCAGCCATCAAACATAGGATTTGGGGTTTATGCCATCACCATAGGGTGATGCTGTAAGTGACCCCTGCAAGCCTCTGGCAGTTGGGGTGGCTGTGAATGCAGCACTGCCAGGTGATGGATTTTCATGGCCAAAAATCCTTTTCGAAGGGTTTTTTCTGCTCCCTGTGTGCTGGGAGCAAATGGGATTTCACAACACACATGCAACAGGGCATGTCTCAGCCATGTACAGTAAATATCACCCAAGACAGGCAATTCCTGCTGCATCTGCTGGCCTGCTTTGCTCCTGCTGTGTCCCTCCTTGGCTGACAACTGCCATGCACCCATGTCCCTGTGCATCCCTCTTACCTCATGTGTTTCTAATTCCAGGGGACGATTAAAAGGAATTTATCCAGTAAGTATGCTTTGCAGCCTTCAGAAACAGTCGTTATATGTGTGGCGGTGGTATTGTGGGGAGGGGGAATACAAGGGAGTGGGTTAGGGTTGCTTTACAGTGGTTCTGCCAGGCATGATGGCACCCAAATGCCTTCCTTGAAGAAGGCCATAGGGGACATCCTTGAGGTACCTATAGACGCAGTGACCTAGCCTAGTTCTCTACCGAAACAAAATCTGACTTAAAACCCAGACCTTTTCCTGCCAGGATCCCCATAGCAGGCGTGGGATGGGACACGTGCTGTGCATGGTGTGAGCCTCACACCAACATGGGGTCCGGGTGGGCTGGGGGTGATGCCTGGGGGCGCGTGGTGGAGCGGCTCTAACCCTGCACTGTCCATCCTGTGCTGCAGATGAGGACATCACGCGGCCCCGGCGCTCCACACCAACGCCAGACCCTGCCAGGTCAGTGCAGAGTCCATTGGGATGATCATCCAGCGCAGACACATCGCCCTGGTGTGGTCTTTAAACACTGCAGCGGGCAGCTGCGTGTTTGCACCATTGCTCAGTGGGAAGAATCTGTTTTCTCCTCCAGATTTTGATCCTTTCTCGTGTATACCTGGATATGTCAAATCCAGAATCCCAGCCTGGTTTGGGCTGGAAGGGACCTTAAAGCTCCTCCAGTTCCAACCCCTGCCACGGGCAGGGACACCTTCCACTGGAGCAGCTTGCTCCAAGCCCTGTGTCCAACCTGGCCTTGAGCACTGCCAGACACGGGGCAGCCACAGCTTCTCTGGGCACCCTGTGCCAGCAGCCTCAGCACCCTCACAGGGAAGAATAATGCAGCAAATTCACTGGGTATTTACTGCTGTGCTAATACTGCCGACCCACCAGCCAGCTGAGCTGCCCCAGTTTGCCTCATCAAAGGCACCACTGCAGGAACATCACTTTGGTAGCTTCAGAGGCTCATGAGACAGCCACGTATTTGTGTTTAGCTGTTAAATAAGCTCCTGTGTTTCAGGATGCAAGAGGCACAGGGAGCTTTGGGTCCATGGGCTCTCTGCTTGGATGCTGTGTAAATGAGGAATGAAGGGGGGTGGATACCCCAGAACATGGCCAAACAAATCCAAGCAGAACTGAGGCACTGATGGCCATGGCATCTTTGTTTCCAAGGCACAGCTCTGGCTCTCCACAAGAGACGCAAGGACATCCTGTGTTAGAATCCACCTTGAGCCTGCTCCTGGGGAGAGCTGGCATGTGTGTGCTGTGGGTATAGATTGATTTAGAAGCCAAATCTCAGGAGGAGAGTGCCCTGTGCAGCCACAGAGCTTGACTCAAGGTGTGTTGGAGCTAAGCGTGGTCCAGACCTTGACTTGTTTTCCCCCTTTCCCATGTGGTCTGGAGTAGCCCTGGCCAACCCTGAAGCAATGCCCAGTGCCTCAGTGGCTGCTGGGGCATTACAGGGTTCACACTGCCGTGCTACAGTTGATGTTACCACTCTCCTCTCCTTTTTCACTGGCCCACACCCCTGTAACCTCAAGGTTCCTACACCTGAACCTCATGGATTCCTAATCCTGAGCCTTAAGGTTCCAAATCCTGAACCTCATGGTTCGTCTCCCCTTGTCTCCTCATCCCGCAGCAAGAAGCCCGTGGAGGACCCAGCCGCACTGGCACCGCTCTTCGGGCCCCCACTGGAGTCGGCGTTTGAGGAGCAGAAGCTGGACGGTGGGTCTGGGACACGGGTGGCATCTCCTGGCAGTGACCCGTGGCTGTGCCGTGCCCCGGGGCTGGCTCACAGCACGATGCTCTGCCAGCAAGCGGGCAGCCCTGGTCAGTCACCCTCTGGGTCTCCTCTTAAAAGAGGAGAAAGGCAAAACTAAAGCAGAACACAAAGGGTGGGCAACTGTGTTACAGACAGCGCCGGGCTGGGGTTTATCCTCAACTCCTAGCACAGTTTGCGTTGGGGAGGACCTTAAAGCTCATCCAGTTCCAAGCCCCTGCCGTGGGCAAGGACACTTTGCACTAGAGCAGGTTGCTCCTAGCTCCGTCCCGCACTTCCAGGGATGGAGCATATACAGGATATATAGAAAGAGACAAAGTAAGTCAATAAGTGAATTGTGTGGTCTTGGGACAGATCCTGAATAAGAGCAGCTGACAGATATTAAAACCACTGATTTTCAAATGAAGCTCTGGCTGCGCCTGTTCACGAAGCTCTGCTGATGTACATCAAAGCAGTGCTGCACATCACAGCATCACACTGATTTAATTGAAGGAAGATAAGAATGGAGCTCTCTGCATTGCAGCTCCCCATGTCCATGAAGATGCTATCTCAGTCACGCCATTTTCCCCCAGAAACAGCATTCCCCTGCACAGGAGCATGACGATACTTTGCTCCCTTCCCAACCTTTCTTTTCCCACCGCTTTCCCAAGGCACAGGGAGCTGCAGGGTTTGTTCTCCCCAAAGAAAAACCCCATTCACCCTCTGGAGCAGTTTGTTCCCAGAGAGTTCTCCTCCTCCTTGCTCTGCCCAGCTGTCATGAAATGGCCACTGCCCCTTGTAGCCTGGTTCTGTCTTGTCATTAGTGATTCCAGTTCATTTTCTTCATCAGACTATGTTTGCGTGCACTTCTCTACACATAGCTCCCCTCTCAGTAGTTTAAATGAGATACAAAAGAAGACTTTGCCTCCTACAATCCCTGTGAATACAATTGGACCTTTTCATTTTAACACCTGGAGGATTTTTTCAGCATATCCTAAAATTCCTCATGATTTTGGCAATGAATGCAGCGTCTCACTGAATGTAACAAGCCTCCAAATACACAAATGGCACTGGTTTGTTTGTCAAGCAGCATCAGCAGTCAAACTAATTGCACGTTTAACAATCAGGCAAGCCTGTAATTATCTAACATCACAGAAACCCCTCTGTCTTTAACTAATGAGGAGTTGCTGTCGCTATTTAGCTCCCTCTTGTCAGGTGAGTGTGTCTCATCTCTCTCTCGGTGTGTATTGGGACTGTTGGGTTTATCATCCCCTTTCCATGTGTGTTTGTTTATTTTCCAGCCGCTATAGATCAACCTGAGATATGGGGGTCGGTCCAGCCTGTCAACGCAAGCATAGAGTCCCCAAAGCTACCAAGACCTTTTCCAACTGGAAGTAAGTGACTGTGCAATTATCGACCAAAAATTACATATACAGAAATTGAATCCAATCTTTAACTTTTCCTCATCCAAACTCCTGGAATTGTGCAGTTTTTAATCATGTAGCTGGTTGGAGGGATCCACTTCCCCTGGCTGCAGTGATGAGGGTGTGGGGAGGACATGGATTGTACAAGGATGGGATGGATGGTACCCAAGGTGGGAGGGATGATGCACAGCCTCCCTGGGGAAATGTGCAAGGTGAAACATCTCCAGCCAAGGCATGTGGCCTGCATGGAGCAGGGGTTAACCCCACCCTGCTCTCAGAGCAAGGAGCACCTGATCATTGCTTCTAATGATCCGGTTATTTAGGTTGGAAGCACCAGTTTCTCCAGGTAAACTTTCATTGGAACTTTCCCCATTGCCTGGCGCAGCCAGGATGAATCGCATCTCCTCCTCCTCCCTAGCTGCAAAGTCGTTCCTTCCTGTTCCCCTGCTCCTCTCCCCCCTTACTAGCAATTAGCACAACCCCTTTCATGCCAAACCCATCCCCAGCCCTGGTGCTGCTGGCTGCCAGTGCTGATGTGGCAAGGTCAAGGCAATGCCTGGTCACACCATGAGCTTGCCAGGGGACGATGATGCTCATGTTTGGAATGGTTGTTTAATTACAGAATCCTGGAATGGTTTGGGTTGGAAAGGACCTTAAGGATAATCTTGTTCCAAGTGAGACAGGGACATCATGTTTAATGGTGCTGACCTGCATCTAGAGGAGACCAAGCCTCCAGGAGTTTAGGACTTGGATGCTATTTACACAGCATATTTGGTCTTTATGATCTTAAAGGTCTTTTCCAACCTAGTTGATTCTGCATCTGCTTTGCCAAAACACCCCTGTAAAGCAGCATTGGATTAATTAGCCATGGTGTTCCTCCTCCCACATGAGCATCCCAGATTCATGTGGGATGAGCACGTGAGGAACGCGGAGGCAGGTACGTGCCTCTGAGGCTACAGGTTTTAATTAAATTGGTAGCTCAGGGTTTTAAATCATCAGTGCAATCAAAGACTCAAAAACGAAAACCAACAGCAACTAAAACCCAACAGAAAAGCCACCAGTGATTGTTTGTTGCTCGGTGCTGCCAGATTTCCTTTCCCAGCAAACCTGCTGACAAGAAACCTGGAGAGGGGCTTTGGCCAAGGGATGTAGGGACAGGACAGGGGAATGGCTTTAAGCTGCCAGAGGGGAGACTGAGATGAGCTCTCAGGCAGAAGCTGTTCCCTGTGAGAGTGCTGAGGCGCTGTCAGGGGGTGCCCAGAGAAGCTGTGGCTGCCCTGTGTCTGGCAGTGCTCAAGGCCAGGTTGGACACAGGGCTTGGAGCAAGCTGCTCCAGTGGAAGGTGTCCCTGTTTGTGGCAGGGGTTGGAACTGGAGGAGCTTTAAGGTCTCTTCCAACCCAAACCAGTTATAGGATTCCATGATTCCTAATGCACTCCCCTGAATCTTTCCCTCTTTCTGCTCTTTTGCAGCACCTCCGCCACTCCCGCCGAAAAACATCCCGGCCACGCCGCCGCGCACCGGCTCTCCTCTGACAGTGGGAATAGGTAAAAGCCCAGCACCGCACTCTGTGCCATTCCACAGCACTGGAAGCCTGATCCAGGGGCTGCTCTTGGGGGGGAGTAGTGTCCCTGTGGCTGAGTCTCGGATGCAGATTTAGCCCTGGTGCATCCTCCTTCCTTCGCATCCATGGTGCTTCAGCGGATGCTGCAGTCAGGGTGATGCTTTAGGATTGGTGCAGAGATGCCTTTAACACCCAATTTGGTGTCATACTGGTGAAATTGATGTTCTCTCTTCCCCAGTGCCTTTGAGATAGGTCTCATTTCGAGATCGATTTCATTTGTAGAAATGAAATGCAACATTAGCCTTAAAGTCCCACTCAAAATTGGAAATAAATAGAGCACTATTACTACTTGGAACAGCACTGCACAGTCCGCTTATGAAATAACAAGGTATGCAGTGCCTGTCTATGCTGGGGTATAGCTATTCCTGCCTTCCCAGATTCCTAGTGCTCTCTGGAACAGTGGAAAAAGTTCCCTGGGGTTGGGAGAAAGAATGAAACCTGGAACCAAGGACACTGAAAGAAGGGTTTGAAAGGTGATGAACACTGCAATAGGACATAAAGTGCTTATAAGCATATAATTCATGTTGTAAGCACAGTGCTGTCTGCTGGAGGGGCTGGTCTGGGGAAGGAAGGGCTGTTCTCAGTCTTTGTGTAGGGCACTGTATGGGTACAGACCATCCCATTGCACCCCCATGGACTGAGCACCTTGGGGCGTCATCACCATCACCATGAAGAAATCCCCTGCTCTGAGCTGACTGCTCTTTCTGTCAGGATTTCATTCATGCTCCCATAGCTTGATTTGTCTATGTAAGCAGCCAGGCTGGCAGTGTCCTCCTACAGACAACCAGAGCAAACGTGATGCCCAGCCATGTGTTGTGGTTTATTTGCTGGGGTCTGGTTTGCTGCACACATCAGCCTGTGCATCAAGCAGAGCAAGCAGCAGAAGTCTCTTTCCTCTTGTCTTAGCAAGACTGTATTTTACCCCTTCAATATAGAACAGCAGATGGCTCTCCCCAAATGCAGGAACAGGGGTGGGATGCCAACACGAGGAGCCCAGAGGGCATGTTAGTGTTATCCATATGCACATGGCTGTAGCAGGGCCGCGGTCCTCACTCCATCCCTTCCATTCAATCTGTGCAACACAAAGCAGTGGGCAGCTTTCCTGGTGTTAGAGAGCTGCCAGCTCCCCAAGCTCCAGCCTTGGGGAACATAAATGCAAGAAAGCAGGGCACCAAAGAAAGGAAGGAGGATCTCCCTCCTCTGGATGTGTAACACTTTGCTGATGAGCCCTATCTCTGTGTTGGTTAGGAAGTTGGATAGGAACAACAACGTGTGGTAGCTCAGTGAGCAGGGCCCTAAAATACCCTTATCTGCTGCTGCTTGCAACTGAAATGCATACACCTTGTCTGCTTCCCTGCACTGCATGCCCAGTCCTAGTTCTTGAGAGTGTCAAGCCAGCATGCTTAAACAGATATATTTAGATGTATGTGTTTATAAATAGATGTATTGAGTGGAGTGTGCAAGAGCTGAGTGCATAAGTTGATGTCTGATAATTCAGAGTGATGATAATGACGCAGCAATATCATTTGGATGATACAGAACAAAGGCTGAGAGCCAGCTCTGAACTTTGGGAGGATATGGGACTGTTGTGTGTGAAGTGATGATGAGGAGGAGGAAGTCTTGGCTCGGGGTGCATGCTCTCTCATGCAGTGTCTGTATTTCAGTCCAGTGTGGTCCCTTCTACATGGCACATGATGTGATGTAGAAACTTCCTTGCACATGAATTATATTCCCTGGCAGCTTATAAGAAAAGGTGGTTTTAAAGCATCTCCTGTAGGAAGTAGCTGATGTAGAGCCCCACAGAGAACAGTGTGACCACAGTGCTCTCGGTTCATGCTAAGTGTAAAATCAACTACTTTGACCACAGGAGGGGACCAGACAGCAGCAGAGCTCAAAGGTGACAAACTCCCATCCATCAATGACTTGGACAGCATCTTTGGCCCCGTGCTCTCCCCCAAGTCTGCTGCTGTTAACGCAGGAGACAAGTGGGTCAATTTTTCCGATCAATCCCCGGAAAACGCGACTCCGGAGCGGACGCCCCGGGACAAAGCGGGGTCCCCGGCAGCGGGCAGCCCGGCCGGTGCTCCGGCAGCCGAGCCCTCGCGCCCGCTCCCCTCGCCGCTCCACCTGGAAGAGGTTCCCAAGAAGGTCTCCGAGCACCTTAAGGAGGAGAACTTGGAGCCGGTCGCCTCTCCCAAAGATTTTGGGCTGGGACCAAGAGCGACCCCGCCTCCCCCTCCGCCTCCCACCTACCGCACGGTGGTCTCCTCACCCGGACCGGGCGGCAGCAGCGGCACAGGGCAGCACCAGCGGTACGTCCCGCGGCCTTGGCTGTGCTTCGGGGTGGCCGTGACCGCATCCGTCGTCCCCTTCCCGCCTGGTTGTGCCTGTGCCCGGCGCCGTGCTCCCACCCAGCCGTCTCGTGCTTCCACGTCCAGCGTCTGCGCTCTGCCTCCTGTGTCCTCCTCTCCCCTGCTCCTTGCTGCGTGTCTGATGGTCGGATGGGTCTGACAGCCTTTTCCCAAAGCTTCCCTGAGCTGTCCTTCCCACTTTGCTATGCACATAACCCCCACCATGCAAATTTTGGCCGTTGCTGCAGCTCCATCCTCAGCAGGCTTCAGAGTGAACACAGGTGGAAACATGTCAGGTGAACGATCTGAGCAAGCCTCAGACCAAGGGGGGTATAAATCTTGCAGATGGACAGAACACTGCATATCATCACCCCAGGGTGGCAGATACCAAATAACTCGGAGGTGGCACCGGTCTGAAGGGTGCTTGGTCACTCAACTGTGAGAGCTTGGAGGCCCTGCCAGCTCTGGAGGAACAGCTTCCAGGGTGAACCTCTCACAGGGGCAGAACCTGAGCGGTGCGTGCAGCACGTGCTGGCTGCCTGGCTTCGCCTGCTGAATTATGAATGTCTGTGTGCCCATCAGGGCAAAGGAGCTCGCAGGGGTCAGCTTACACAATGCCCGAGGTGCTTGAGGAGGTGCAACCTGATCGTGTCACCTTAGAGGCTGACCCCAGGGCACTTTCTGTACCGGTGAAGTGTGATGTGCAAATCCCACCCCCACCAGCAATCCTGCATCCGTGAAAAGTTGTTTTCTGGAGGATTGCCCCTGCGGATCCACGCAGGCAGTGGTGGGAGATGATGGGTGTGTTGGGTGTCCAACTGCTGTCACCAGCCTCATGTGAGCTTGAAGGCCATGCCATTGCTCTGGGGGTTTGCCACCTCCACAGGGGTGTATGTAGGGTGCTGGGGCCATCCCCCTGAGCATGGCTGTTGCTGCAAGTGCGGCTTTGCTTCAGTGGTGGTGGCTTTTGTGTGCTGGGGTGGGGATGGGGTGTGAGTGGGGTCTGCACAGGGACTGGCTGCTGGGGCACTGGTTGGAGCTGGGACTTCTCCAGGAATTGGCAGCAGGAAAGAGCAAGCTTCTTCCCACACTGCTCCCCTCCATGCCAAGTGAGCCAGTGCCATGTGTGAGCAGAGATCTGCAGGATGCAGATGTGCCGGTGGCTCCGGATGGATGGAGAAGACCCAGCTGGCGAGGCAGCGCTGCCTGTTTGGGAGGATCTGTGTCTTCCCCAGGAATCATCTCCTGTCTGGTGTGCTTTGCAGCCCACTCCCACCTCAGCCTTACCCAGGACAGCAGGCTCTAAAAATGCAGTATTGAAATCCCCTATAAAAGTCATGGAAATCTTTGGAAAGCTGCATCCTGTGGCAGCCAGTCTGGATGTACAGTGTGGGACCATCACTGTCCTGCTCCTGCCCTCTGCACTTTTCCAAGGCCACTGTTGCTGCACCCTTCCCTGGGCTTTCACGTGCCATGGAGCAGAACAATCCTAGGACTACCTTCCTGCCTTCATGTCCCATGTGAGCCTGGGTTCCTGGGTGTCACCAAGGGCTGGGGACCAGCATGGAATCATCATAGTATGGTTTGGGTTGGAAGGGACCTTAAAGCTCATCCAGTTCCAACCCCCTGCCACTGGGCTAGGGACAATTTCCACTAGCACAAGTTGCTCCATGCCCAGCATCTAAGTAGGCTTCTGATTCATGCTGGTTTACAGCCTGCTGCCACAGTTTCTTCTTGTAGAGAACATCTAGAGGTACATACATGGGTCTCCCAGGGACCTTCAATACCTGAAGACTAAAAGTCCCTGCATGAAAGCTGATGTCTGCTTCTGAGCTGGAGCAAAGTGCACCTTTGAAGCCTCCACCTTCTGACACTCATACAGGGCTGATAGTTTCCTTCCCTGAATAATTCCTGTTCTGTCAGGCTTTTACTGGGATTAGACCTCATAGCAGCCTTCCAGTATCTGAAGGGGACTTATAAGGATGCTGGGGAGGGACTCTTCATCAGGGACTGTAGTGATAGGACAAGGGGTAATGGGTACAAACTTAAACAGGGGAAGATTAGATTGGATATGAGGAAGAAACTCTTTCCTGTGAGGGTGGTGAGGCACTGGAATGGGTTGCCCAGGGAAGCTGTTAATGCTCCATCCTTGGTGGTGTTCAAGGCCAGGTTGGACAGAGCCTTGGGTGACATGGTTTAGTGGGAGGTGTCTCTGCCCATGGCAGAGGGGTTGGAACTGGATGAGCTTAAGGTCCTTTCCAACCCTGACTATTCTATGATTCCATAAGGAAGGAAAAATTAAATCTCTGGTTCCCAAGTTAGGATTCTAAATAAATAAGGTTTGAATTTTGGAGTTGTGCAAGTGAATGGCCAGGATTTACTGTCTGAACTTACCTGGGGTGAACTGCTGTATCTGGAGCAAAACAATCTGCTGAGCATCCTCTTCAGCATCAGATAACGCTTCTATTTGACTGCAGAAAGTTCCCCTTTGCAGCAAGGCAGTGGCTGCTGGGAACCACATGAACCCCAACAGCAGTACCCTCTTCTCTAAAACTCTTCCAGAGGGCTGGAAAACACATTTAGCTCCCAGAAAATCTGGTACCCTTGCTCTTCTGTTCTTCTTTGTTCAGGCAAAGCTTCACCCCTCTCACCAGGACCCCTCATTGCCATGGTGGGGGACTGACCCTGCTCACTGGCTCTGCCACCCCAGGAGCTGGGGCATCGGCATCAGTTGCTGCCAGGGTGAAGCATAGTTTTCCTCCTGCCCATGTGTGCTTTTCAGGGAAGCCATAAGATTCTTCCATTACTTTTGCATAGGGATCCTGGCTGCGGGAGTCAGGTACCCGGCACACATAGGCATTCCCTGTGAGAAATCCACTGGCATCAGCAATGCCAAAAAGCAATTCTCTGCACTGCTGGTGTGGAACGATGATCCATGGAAGCATGTGCAGGGCATGCGTGAGCACCCACACCAGCTCCGGCGGTGACACCTCTGCTCCCTGCACCCAGAGGTGGGCACGGGGTGGGCAGCTCTGGGTCCAGCCTGCAGTGCACTCACAGCTCTCCTCTGTTGCAGGTTCCTCATCCCCGGCTCGCCCCGGCACGCCGCTGGCTACCTGCAGCACCCCACCACCACCACCACCCCGGCCCCCTTCCCGGCCCAAGCTGCCCCCCGGCAAGCCTGCTGTCGCCGATGTGGTATGTTCATGGGCAGGAGTGTGGTGTGCACCTGGAGGGGTGGTGGGTCTCCATTCCCAGCCTGGTTAGTGGAGCAGAGCAAGCCAGGTCTGGCTGTGCTGGGAAGGGTGCCCAGCTAGGGGAGGGGGTGAACATCACCTTAATGTGCTGGCTGGGCTCTTGGGTCCTGTCCAGGCTGCTTCAGGTGAGTTGTAGGGAATGTTTATAGATATAAAGTTATCGCAGAATCCCAGCCTGGTTTGTGTTGGAAGGGGCCTTAAAGCACCCCCAGTTCCAACCCCCTGCCACGGGCAGGGACACCTTCCACTAGAGCAGCTTGCTCCAAGCCCTGTCCAAGCTGGCCTTGAATCCACAAAGGGTCCTTAAGGACACAAATAGCTGCTCCCTGGTGAGCTTGCACGTGATGAGCACTGCTCCCTTCTCAATGCTAAGTGCATTCAATCCATCCAATGGCTATGGAATTCCCGTCCTTGGTGGGAATGGGAACTTCAAACACCCAGACCCACAAGATACTGGGAATCATCTGGCAGTTTTCTGGGTCCAGACTAAAATGCCGTTGGCACTAAAAGAAGTTGTTCAGGATTGCACTAACCCAGTGGGGCTGCCCTGGGATGCCAGTGGCACGGGTGGGCCTGGAGGTACACAGAGGGCTACGGCTTGATGCGAAAGCTTCTGTTTGTTTGATGCGAATGTTGCTGTGCATATTTCCTTTAACCTGCTGTTGTTTTATGTTTCTCTACAGTCCAGGCCTTTTAGCCCTCCTATTCACTCCTCCAGCCCTCCTCCGATAGCACCTTTAGCCCGGGCTGAAAGTACTTCTTCCATATCTTCCACCAATTCCCTGAGTGCAGCCACCACTCCCACCGTTGGTAAACACACACAGCACTGCTGTTATTTCCCCTTTCCTACCTCTGAGTGTCCTTCAGTATGGTTCTTTGGGTTGGCATTCATTAGCTTTCATCAGGCTTTTAAATGCAAAGAGGGATTTGAGGGGCTGTGATGTGTCATGAGCGTGTTGCTGCTAGGGAAGCTTGCTCAGTGGCAGCTCAAAATGTTGGGAAAAATGACTGTTTGGTGAAGGTAGAGGTCATCACCACGTGAAATACAATATACATTGTGATTATGGCCTGTGCATTTGGTCAAAATAAGCTTTTTATGGGGGGAGATGCTTGTGCCTGGATGGGAGGGGGGCTGGAAGCCAGACCTTGGAATCCAGGAGACAACTAATACTGTATCTCTTTGAATGACCTAAATTCAAACCTCCCCTTAAAGTGGCAGTGGGAAATGGGTCTTGGAAGAGGCCCTTCCAAACCATTGTCTGGACACATAGAAATGCTGTAGTTTTCTTTTGGAATAATGTCCTGAAAAACATGGATTTTGCCAAACCCTTCTAGTCCCCTTGCTGGGGCCTGAAACAGGAAACGTGAATGAAGTCTGGCTGGCAGCTCCCAGGCTCCATATGCTGGGCACCCCCTCTGCTTCCCCTCCATCCCTTCCAACCTCTCTATCCCTTCCATCCCCTCTGTCCTGGCTGCTGGCGCTCCGTTCTCCTCCTCCATCCCTGCCATCCCACCCGGCTGCCAGCCCTGCTGCCCCTTACTTCCCGCAGCTCCATCCTTCAGGAACACCTTCCTCCTTTTTCTTTCCTTTCCATGTCTCCTGTGATGAGCACTCCTGGTTTGCGTGGTGGGGAAGGAGCTCTGCAGTCCATCACTGGTGAGGGGTGGCTGATGGGCTCCATATGGGGAGCTGGAACCTCAACCCTCTGAGAAGCTGAACCAGACTGGTGGTTGTGTGTGCTCGGCCATGGTCCTGGCTGCAGCATGTCCCGTTGCTGTCACCTTATGAGCCATGGAGAGTGGTGGCATCACCACCCAGCTCCATGTGCCGTGCAGTGGGTGCCATCCCCACGGTGTCCATCCAAACCCTCCCTGTAGGTTTACTGGAGTGTCTTACCTGCGTCTCCGTCCTGTTGTTTGCTTCACTCTCGAGGTGTTGTAGATGCTTGTACCTGTTTGCTGGCTGTCGATCACCGTCACAGCGTACTGTGGGGAAAAGGAAGCATCTCAAGCGAGGGGCTGGCCAGCCCTGAGCATCCCCGGTGTGTCGGTCCTGACTGTGCCTGGTGTCCTGCAGCTTTGGCTGCTGCTGGTGGGGCTGTTGGTGGCCTTGGCATGGTGGCGAACATGATTTTGGTGGAGGGGAGCAGCCAGGCTGAGGACAGGGATGTCTGTGGGGTCTTCAGGAGGCAATGGGGGTTGTGTGCTGGTTCTGTAGGCTGAGCAGGCAACGGGTCCTGCTCTCGGGTTAAAATTTATTGGTTTTCTCTCTAGCACATATATTTTTGTGAACAACTATTGCTGCTTGATGTTTTTAATGATATACCCACCCTGAGCAGTGGGGGCCGATGCATTCAGAGCAGGTAAGAACCTGTGTCCACTGGTCTCATGGCTCCTATCACTTCCGTTGGGGCTTTCCTTGGTAGAGAGATGAAATCGGGGCTCTTGGGGTCACCCCATGGCAGAGGGACACTGAACATGGCAGCCAGGAGCAGCATCTCCATGTTTTGCCTTTCCAGCTCCATGCAGACAAATTGGTGGGTGCCATATTGCCAGGATTTGGCCTGGGATAAGCTGGATGGGGGCAGACAGAGGCAGATGGGGTTTGGGAGCCACTCTGGGAAAGCCCAAGCATCTCCCCATTCTCCCCACCAAGGTGGCGAGGGTGAGGGTGGGCAGTGGTGCCGGGTGAGCATCCATTCAGCACTCACCTTGCTGTGCTGGCTGTGAACCCATCGTGGGTTTGTCACTTAGAATAAAGAGAAGGTAAGGTAAAAGGTGTACAGGGCAGGGAGCAGGGATGTCTGTGGGTGCAACAGCGGGTCAGGGACCTCTGAAGATCCCATGAGACCGCTTGCTGGGTCCATCTCTGCTACGCTCTGCATCTCTTGTTTTCCATGGCACAGTCTGATGAAATTTGTCCAGAGTGGAGGAGTTATTTCATAGAATCCTAGAACCATGGAATGGTTTGGGTTGGAAGAGACCTTAAAGCTCATCCAGTTCCAAACGCCTGCCATGGGCAGGGACACCTTCCACTAGAGCAGCTTGCTCCAAGCCCCTGTGTCCAACCTGAACACTGCCAGGGATGGAGCATTCACAACTTCCTTGGGAGTTCCGTTCCAGTGCCTTTTCCTTTACTTGTCCTCTGTGCTGGTGTGATTTGCTTTTGTTGTGGTTGCATGTGCAGTCTGAATAACTCATTGCAGGGAAAGAAGCTGTTATTTCTGTGTCAGCGCCTGTTACTTTTCTTGTTAAGATCCTTCTCTGTCTCTTCCCATTGTTAAACGCGCTGCTCGATTTCATTTGGGATTTGCTTTTTCATTCTTGTTTTGTTTCCTTTCTTTTGCGTTTCTTCCGCTTGTGTTATCAGAAGATGATGCTTTTATTGACAAACTGCCCACGTTTGAAAGGCGCTGTGAGACGCCTGCAGGTACTGTATTAGCAGGGCACTATCAAGACATCTTGGCTTCGGAGTGGGGTGGCTGCGGGCACCCCAAGCCCCAGCACCCATCACTCACAGCACCTTGCATGACAGTTTCTCAGTGACAAAAAGGACTTTGAGGTGAAACACCATCACCTCCTGAGTTCAAAAGGTCAATTTAACAGCTCAAAAAGTTGTTTTCCACCCCTGCCCTTAGTTATTTCAGCAGGACTTGTTATCCAATGTGGCTCTTGAAGCAGTTTGAATGCAGGGAGCTGGTGGTTGTGATAGGAAAGGGAAACTTCCAGCTAGGCATCTCCTGCTCTGTGTGAGTGTGTCTGTTTATCCGCAAGTTTTATGTCCTGAAATGCAACACAAAGCACCTATGTTTCACTGTCACTTATTCTGCACCCCGGTGTGGCATGCAGCTCAGCATCCCACCGGGAAAACGCTGTTGTCTGAGACATCGCCGGAAGTGAAGAGGATAAGGGCATGGTTCCTAAAACCAGTGCAGTTAGAATATGCTATTGGAGTGCATGAGCCAAGAAGCTGCTTCTACTTTAGACAAAGAAAGAGAAACCCCCCTGAAATCCTTACCAAGCAGGCAAAAATTCTCTTCCATCTGGGCTTCCATAGCTTTGCTTTCTGCTTTCTGTTTCCTAAGCCAAAACCAGAGTTTCAAGCCCCTCCTTTCCTTGCACGTGAACGGCTTGCAGCGCCTCGTCCCCTCCCTGTAGCGAGATAAATGACCTGCTCTGTGACTCACACTGTGTCCTTCTCTCTCCCTCTCCTTAACCTTTCCCATCCCGCTTCAACTCCTGGCCATACAGAGAATGAACAGCCTTCCCTCGTTTGGTTTGACAGAGGAAAGTTTTATTTGACTTTCGAAGGTAAGTAGTGCATAGCATACCCGGTAACCACTTGCTCCCCTTGCTCTTGCTCTCTGACTCCCAGGGTTTCCTTCCAAGGCTCCAGTCCGGCTTTCCATGTGAAAAGCTACGGCTGCTTAGATGACACCGCAAGTCTGATCCGGAATCCTTTTGATTTGTGCTATTTGTCCTGATGATCTGTTTCCCCATTTATTCATTCAAAACAACCCAAACAAACCAAAACCCAAATGACTCTTCTCATACGGAGACCACGGTGGAAACCAGAGAGCCAAACCGCTTGCACTGCCGAGGAACTTGACTCTGTCAACCAGGGCTTCTTTCTACTCTCCCTTGCGAGCTGCTCGTCCCCCTGAGCAGGCTGTGGCACAGTGTGGTTAATTACAAACCAAAGGGTGATGGGTTCTTTGCCAAGCCAGGGCCCTCTTCCCACCTCCCATTGGATTTTTCCATGGTGGGGGATCAGGGGCGTGCCACATTGCCAGCAAGCATCACTGAAACTCCAATAGGTTGTGCTGCTGGGGTGGCTGGTCAAAGGTGTTGTGAGTTTTGGGGTCCCTAGTCGATGAGAAGCCTCTTTGGGGAGGATGCAGGGGGAGAAGAGCTTGTTTTGGGGCGGATGGCAGCTTCTCTGAGCAGCATCACATCTTGGACAGGGCAGAGGCACCAATGCTGGGTGGCCAGCCCTGCTTGAGAGACCTGAGGCTTTGGAAGAAGCCTCATCCCACAGACACCATGCCAACACGTTTCCTTATAAAACAGCAAAGCAGGGAGGTTTGCTAGCAGCAGGAATAGGTGCTTTAAAGCCAGCTTTGGAGCTGTTGTAGTGCTTGCAGGCAGAGCTGTTCTGCAGCTAACCAGAGAGGCTGATGGCATGGGGCATACCGGAGGACGGATTCCATATGTGATCTATGAGTGTGTCCCTTCCAGTAAACAGCCAAATGGCTGGGATTCAGGATTGCACTGCCTGGCTGCTGAGCATGGGCTGCTTCTATTTATGGAGCAAACCCCATTCTGGTGAGCGTGAAACTGTAGGAGCAGCAGAAGGCAGGGATGGAGGTGCTGGTAACCAGGAGGGTGGTTTCTATTTCCTTCCTTCTTGCCTTTTCGTCAGCCACAGCGGCTGGGTCCCAAGGTCCCTACTTGATGTTCCCCATTCCAGTGTCAGCTCCCGGCTTAGACTTGGGAGGGGGCCACGGAGGAACAGCTGATGCTGGGTCAAAACAGCCACCTTTGTATCCCTCACTATTTATATCCTGGCACCGTGTTTCCTCTGTGTTTTCTTCTCCTCCTCCTCACTCTGTCTAGCACCAGTGCTGTGAGAACATTTAGTATTAGGGGGTTTCCTTATGGTTTTTGTATCAATGTTTTTGAATGGTATATTGGAATTCTTATACTTTGTCCTGGCAGTGTGGATGGTCTGGAGCAGGGAGGTGGGCTTGTCCAGGGAACGCTGGCCAGTAGTGAAACCAGCTGTTCCAAGCCCCTGTGTCCAACCTGGCCTTGAACACTGCCAGACACGGGGCAGCCACAGCTTCTCTGGGCACCCCCTGACAGCGCCTCAGCTTCTGTCTAAGAGCTCATCTCAGTCTCCCCTCTGGCAGTTAAAGCCATTCCCCTGTCCTGTCCCTACATCCCTTGTCCAAAGCCCCTCTCCAGGTTTCCTGCAGCCCCTTCAGGCACTGGAGCTGCTCTCAGGTCTCCCCTTCAGGAGCCTTCTCTTCTCCAGGCTGCCCCAGCCCAGCTCTCTGAGCCTGGCTCCAGAGCAGAGCTGCTCCAGCCCTCAGCAGCAGCTCCGTGGCCTCCTTTGGACATGAGCAGGTCTTTTGGACATCTTACATTTCTGGGCTTGGGTTTTTCCAGTGCTAGGATCCATGTATTTGCAGAACATGGGGTAGTGTGCTCATGTGTGAAGAGACACAGTGAAGTCTGGTGATGCTCTCCTATATACACAGGCAGAGCTGTTTACCAGGATCACTGGCACCAACCCGTCCTTATTCCACGTCTGTATTTTCCACATTTGTGTAGGGAAAATAAGGCAAGTGAACCTGGTGAGCTGCATATGGCTGGGTCCAAAGCTCCACAAAGTGTTGGGGTTTTTTCCCCTCCAGGATTATCGGGTCGTTTTGCCAAAAGGAGAAGTTTCTATAAATGACTTCTGAAGCAGTCACTGAAAGCCACATTTTTGGTGGAGGCGTTCCAGAGTAACCAGACTTGTCTCTCGAGTTTCTGGAAGAGAATTCTCGGGCTTCAAATAGATTATACTTTTCACATTAAAGTTTTAATTGAAAGAGTTGTTCAGTCTCTGAAGCCATTAAGAGAAGAATATGAGGTTCATGAGGGAAGTGTGAAGGGAACGGAGAGCCGGGAATGCCAGTTACATCCACATGATCTGTATGCAAAGCCGGATTAGGAGTGTGGAGGATGTTTGGTTGCTGTTCATATGGACTCAGATTTTCAAAGGCCACCTGAGCCTGGTGATCGAGCTGCATGAGATGAGCATGGTTTATTCTTGCACATAGGATTTTCATTCTGGAGAATGAAGAAATCTCATGTACATGCAGAGAAATGAGTGGAAGAAATGAAACTGAAAACCAGGGGTAAGGCACATTGGTATGAGAGATGCCAACCCCTCATTTGATGTCCCAGTGCAGGGTGTAGGCTAAACCCAGCTGGTGTCAGAGCACATATATTCAGGAGGTGGGTTTTTTCCTGTCCCAAATAACAATGATTGTATTGCCACGGATCATGGGGTTTGCTGCTGCTGGATGGCTAAAGACCTTCCTCTCACCTTCCCTGCTGAGATTAACCTGGTATTCCTCTGCTGGGTGATACCTCCAGTTTTCTGCCCTCTATGGCCAGTCTGCATTGATGGTTTTGAATCCCATCTGTATTTCTGGGCGGATGTGAAGAGAATATCCCACTGTGTTCAGCTGGATTCTACGTGCTGTGGGGTGGTTGCTGTGTGTGTGGAGCGAGGATGTGCTCTCTGATAACCCATTAGTTGTGTTATGGAAAGAGTTTATACAAAACATGTTGCCGTTGCGTGGCTGGCACTGATGGGAAGTGTCAGCTCTTTAACGGGATGTTGGCCGCGTTCCTGATGGATGCATAGCTCGGGGCTGGGGCCTCAGAAGCAGAAGGCTTGGAGAGCCCAGGCTGCCTCCCTGGGGTCATTAGGATAATTAATGTGTGTGTGGTGATGGGTCTGTCCTCTGTGTGTGACATGCTCAGCCTGCCCATCCTGAGTGCCGGGACAGCCAGATGTGCTACCCTTACTGAGCATCACAATTCCAGGCCATGGCTGAAATCACTCCCCTGAGTCTTTTAAAATGGGTGTCCAAGAGGAGATGTGTGGCTACATTAATTTTTTACACCCTTTTAGGCTCCATTAGACATTGGAAGGGAAAATCCCAGCATGGAGAAGCTCATGTGTGCCTCTGTGAGGGAGTGGCTGTGGTTTTATGCATTAGCTCACTGCCTGCATGGATGGATTTGTAAGGCAGGAGGAATCCTATGAATGCCATGTTCTTTCACAATTAATATATCACAACTCAAACTGTAATTTAAGTGACAGAAGCACTTTCCTCAGGAAATGGTCCGAATCCTGATTTCCTGCAGCCAAACCCTATTATTTACACGCAGCAGTGAGCCAGGACCTCACTGTACATCACACAAAACCCACGGCAGATTGCTTAGATGCAAAGGAAAAAGCAACAGACAACAGGGCAGCGGTGGGAAGCAGCAGATAAAGAAGGGAGGGGGTTATTTTTGAGGATAGGCTGAGCAGGAGCTCACCAGAAACACGCTGCATTTCACTTGGTTGCTTTGCTTTTCCCTCACCCCACTGCTTGCGGAGGTGCTGCCCTTCCCCAGGCCAGCATTTAATGTTGTATGGCTTGGGCTGAAGCTGGCCCACGCTTGCATGCTCTAAACAAAACCCTGGGCTCACTTAATAGCCCCTTCCACCTCCTGCCTGTTTCAGACACTGTAAATGAAGGCAACAGTAAAGGGGGTGTCAGGGTCCCTGGGGAAGTTGCCCCTCCAGAGACCTTCACCATTCCTTTTTAGCTGGTTTTGGGCAAAATAATCCTTGTGTTTGACCTGATACATAGACTGTGAGATAAAGAAAAGGTTCGAAAACGGTATACTGCAGAAAAACAGAGTAGGCTGAACTGGAGATGCTAGCACAGGGCTGGTGACCTCCTGAGGACTTTCTTGGGTGCCCAGGGGATCAGCACCTTGCACATTGGGTGGGTGGCCAGAAATCAACCCCAAGCTGATATTGCAGCACTTTCCTTTGGGAAAAGAGGAAAGCTTTGCTGTGCCAACAGTCCACATTGCTCTCCTCTTGGTGGTGGGCACAGGGAGCAGGGCATTGCCCCCCATGCAGGGTCCCTACCATGCCCAGAGCTTCTGGCGTACTCTTGCAGTGATGCTTTCGTCTTCAGTTGTGGTTCAGTGACTGGAATTCCTGGCCAGCAAAGGGAAACCTGTGTGTGATCATGCGGGGATGAATTATTTAGAGCCTGGCTAGCATCCATGGATATGCAGCACGACCAAAGCAAACTTTTCCCCTTCTATCATTACTGCGGATTGACAGCTCTGACTTTTGCACCCAGAGTCCCATGTTCTCCTTTGCAATTCCAGATTTATGATGATCTGAAGATGTGCTGTAGCGTGCCATGGGCTTGGTGGGGTGAGCAGGGGGTTTGCCAGGCTGGAAAGGGGAGCATGCCAGGGATTGCAGGGTCTCCCTATGGTTGGGGTTCCTGTAGGCAGGATGAGGGCAGGAAAACTGCCGACATCCCACTTTCCCACAGGCAACCTGAGCTCTCCAGCCAAGGGATAAGGAACCTCCACAATCCCTCCCTCTGGAAGCCAGAAACCTACTGCAAAAACTGTCATGCAAAGCCTGTTGTGCGGCAGCCCCTGGAGCTGTGCCGGGGGTTTGCTGCCCTGCATGCTGCTCCTGCCTGGGCGCCTCTGTTATTTCTTTGCTTGCTTGAGCGTGTTGGGAGGGGGAAAGATCATTTCAGAGTATTTTTAAAGCCTCATCCAAAGCCTGGGGGACTTGTTGTTGTTATCTGCCCATACAGCTAGGCTGCGGCTCATGGGGAGCACCCCTTTCCCCTGGTGCTGGGGGGAGCAGTGGGGGTTCTCTTTGCAGGTAAGAAGTGGAGGTTTCTGCTCTGTTGCAGGCTCATCGCGGGGCCCCAGCCCCCTGACCATGGGGGCACAGGACACCCTGCCCGTCGCTGCTGCCTTCACGGAAACGGTCAACGCGTACTTCAAAGGGGCTGACCCGAGCAAGTAGGTGCCAACAGATGGGGTCTGGGTGTTGATACGGGGGGTCCTGGGGTCACGACAGGCTTAGGGTGCTGTTGAGGCTTGGGTGAGTGTGGGGAGGGAGGAAAGGAGGTGCTTTGGTCTTGGTGTATCAGTGCACCAGGCAGAGGTCCAGGCTCAGGATGCTTGTGGGGCATCCCCACGAGCATCAGTAGCCATCCCTAGCAGGTGGCCAGCCTTTGCTTGCTCTGGTTTAGGACTACAGGAGGTTGTTCCCCAGTGTGGTGGGAGGGAAACGGGGGCTGTCACTGCACTGTCCCCTCCTGCTGCATTTTGAGCCCCTCATTTCCTCCCCCCTTGGTGTCTGTGTTCGGCGCTGCAGGTGTATTGTGAAGATCACGGGGGAGATGGTGCTGTCATTTCCCGCGGGCATCACCCGACACTTTGCCAACAACCCCGCTCCGGCGGTGCTCACCTTCCGCGTGCTGAACTACAACAGGCTGGAGCACGTCCTGCCAAACCCCCAGCTCCTCTGCTGGTGAGCACCCCCCCCACCAGCATCCCAAGGGAATGCGGGTATCCAGGACAGCAGGGTGCTTTGCAAAAACACATGGCCTGGAGTCTCTTCTTGGAAGCCTGCCCTGAGCTGGGGAAGCAGCAGAGGGGCAGAAACCCCTCCCTTGACCTGCTGCTCATGCACTGGGGGTGCAGCCCAGCACATGGGGGGTTCTGGGCTCAAGCACACACTGAAGCTGGGTCATGGGGAGCTTCACCCACCACCCCAAGTCCTTCTTCTCAGGGATGCTGCTCCAGTCTCCCCCAGCCTGGGTTTGTGCTGGGGATTGCCCTGACCCAGGGGCAGGACCTTGCACTTGGCCTGGTTGAACTTCATGAAGCTTCTTATTTGCTGAATGCCCCTTCTGAGATCAGGCCCTTTGGCAGGCAGAGGAGCATCAGCAGAGAGGAGCAAGTGCTTTGACAGGGTTTGGTTCTTTTGTGCCTCACTCTGCTCATTAGACCTGCTTGCAAAAGGAGATGACCTACAGGTTGCATCTGCTGTTCCTCCCTGGATGTGACTGAGGACAAGCCAGAGATGGGTGTGAGGAAGGGATTATTTCCCTACATGTGGGGTTCTTGTGGTCCCAGCTGGTGGCTGCTGCTGCTGTCCTGCAGGCTTGGTAGAAAAGCTTTCTTCTGCTGAGGTGGCTTATGCAAAGTGTTAATTCTCCCTCTGTGCAGTGACAACATCCAGAGTGACACCAACACGAAGGAGTTCTGGGTCAACATGCCAAATCTGATGACTCACCTAAAGAAGGTATCGGAACAGAAACCGCAAGCCACCTATTACAATGTGGATATGCTCAAATACCAGGTAGGAGTTTTACTGTAAGATAAAACTATGCCAAAAATGTGTACTTAACTTACAGATGTAAAAGATGGTATTTCCCTAGTGCAGAGAGGAGATAACGTGAGGTGGGGGCATGTAACCCTTCTGTATGTCACTAGATTGCCTGATTTTGAGCCCTGTTCAGACATTCCTATCAGAATACAGGGTGTTGTCTCCTCTGAAACCAAATGCAGTTACCGCGTCTGTAAAATGGGCTTTTTCCCTTCACCCCTACGGAAACTAAATGTTTTTTCTGTCATTTTGGAAGGTATCTGCCCAGGGTATTCAGTCTACTCCATTAAACCTTGCAGTGAGCTGGCGGTGTGACCCTGCAAGCACTGACCTCCGCATCGACTACAAATACAATACAGAGGCAATGACCACACCGGTAGCTCTAAACAACGTCCAGTTCCTCGTCCCCGTCGACGGAGGAGTAACCAAACTTCAGGCTGTGCTTCCTCCTGCTGTGTGGTAAGAATTGCTCCCCTGTGGGAGAGCTTGCTTGCTGTTTCTGCCATGCCCCTTCCTAAAACAGCTGTCCTGGTTGCAGAAGGGGGATCACCCCAGGGAAGTGACTGTGGGTGAGGGAACACTGGGGACCCAAACCTGTCCTACCCTTGCACAGGAAGCATGCAACCCCACTGATGCCTCTTTCTTGCCATTCCCACAAGCAAAGGGCCAGGGCTGAACACCCGGAGAAGCTGTGGCTGCCCCATCCCTGGCAGTGTTCAAGAATCCCGGACTCGTTTGTGTTGGAAGGGAGCTTAAAGCTCCTCCAATTCCAACCCCTGCCACGGGCAGGGACATCTTCCACTGGAGCAGCTTGCTCCAAGCCCCTGTGTCCAACCTGGCCTTGAACACTGCCAGACACGGGGCAGCCACAGCTTCTCTGGGCACCCTGTGCCAGCGCCTCAGCACCCTCACAGGGAACAGCTTCTACCTAAGAGCTCAGCTCAGTCTCCCCTCTGGCAGGTTAAAGCCATTCCCCCTGTCCTGTCCCTACATCCCTTGTCCAAAGCCCCTCTCCAGGTTTCCTGCAGCCCCTTTAGGCACTGGAGCTGCCCTAAGATCTCCCCTTCAGGAGCCTTCTCTTCTCCAGTCTGAACAAATTCTCCTCTTCATGTGTTTTTAGGAATGCTGAACAGCAAAGGATATTGTGGAAGATCCCTGATATCTCTCAGAAGTCAGAAAACGGAGGTAATCCTATATATGTGCATGTTATTAACTTTGAATAACTAAATCAGACAGTAACCTGTTTATCACGCCTGCACACAAATACAGACACACAGATGCCTGCTGGCACTTGCCAGGGAGGGTGCTGTTTAAAGCTAGGAGCAAAGCAGTGGTATGTACTGCTTGTACTGTTTTGCCAACTGCTTTGGCATCACAGATGGGTATTAACACACACCTGATTTGGACATGGTTGCTTGCCACGTCTTACGCTCCACTGACCCTCTGCATTGAAGTCTGATGCCCCATGTTGCATCCTGGTTGAGGAACCACAGTGCTTCTCTGCATGTAACTGATGCAGGTCATCTGCATATCACTGCAGCGTCTGAAAAGATAAAATCTGCTGGGAGGATGGGGGGGGGTTGGCTCTGCCCCCATCCTGGGGGATACTGAGGAGTTGGGTACCACCATGGCTGTGTGCTTCACTTGGAGTGCTGTGGGCATCTCATTGCCTTTGCTGGCAAACACGGCTCTGGGATGCACAGAATTCCCCTCTGGGCTTGTAATGATCTCATGGGATTTTTAATTGCAGGCGTGGGGTCTCTGCTGGCCCGATTCCAGCTCTCAGAGGGGCCCAGCACCCCGGCCCCCCTGGCCGTGCAGTTCACCAGCGAGGGGAGCACACTGTCCAGCTGCGACATCGAGCTCGTCGGCGCCGGCTACCGCTTCTCCCTCATCAAGAAGAGGTTTGCAGCAGGTAGGTGCCTCATCGGTGGCTCCTCTTGGGATCGGTGTCTATGATGGACCCCTCCGCTCCGCTGGCATGCCTGGGACTGCCCTTGCGGTGTTTGTGTTGACCATTCAAGCCCAGAGGTCCTGCTACATCAGGGCATGACAGGAGCTGGTCAGTGGGAGAAGGGCAAAAGATCCTTTGCATGAAATAAATCCTGCTGCTGCCTATGAGAGCCTTGAATTTCGTGGGTTCTTTTCCACTCAGGGGTCCTGCATGGAAAGCAAGGGCTGGGGAGCTCCAGGAAGTGCTTTTGCCCCATTGTTGCATAGAAATCCAAGTACTTTTGCATGTGCTGCTCGTGCATTCCCACAGGGGCAGGGTCTGGCAGAGGTAGGTGACCATCCCCCAGGAATCAGGGCTGCTCTGTCGCCACAGCTGATTTCTGATCCCATTTCTAGGTAAATACTTGGCCGATAACTGAAGGAAGCTTATGCAAGTCTATGGAAAATAATACGGAAAAATACCCAAGGACTGCTGTGCGTGGAACGGGTTTTAATTGCAGTTTAAGGAAACTGAACTAAATCCTGCACTCGGGACATTTCTGTTGGAAGTGTCGACAACTTTCAGCATTTTTTTTCCTTGGAAAGCACTGTCTTGACCAGTCCTACAGTATTTACTTCTAGATGTAACATTGTTAATGGTTTTAAAATGTAATTATTGTATTTGTAAATTGTACTCATTCCAGTAAGGCTGTATTTTGGCAGTTAGACACTTGAGTTTTAGCATTTTACCATTCATGAAATGGATGTAATTTAAACTGTGGTATATAAATTTAATAGTAGTACTGTTGAATGGCACAATGCTTCCAGAGGTAGATTACATTTTGTCAATATATACGATTTAAATACAATACTGATAGCTGTTATGAAGGGGGTGCCTCGTCAAAAGAGAGATAAGTACAACTGACATGCTGATTTATTTTTACTTCAGTCCTTGGTACGTCTCACGGTGATGAATAAAAAGCTCTATCTTCAGGTTTAGCTGGTTTAACTCCAGATGGGTATTGATGTAAATGCGGAGGTTCCTAATTCAGTCTCCCAGCAAAATGCAAGGGAAAAAGTCACTTCAAAGAGTATTTCCTTCAAATTTCCATTACAAAAAACCTCCTTCAAGGGTTCTCCTACAGCCACAGATTAACCCTCAGGAGCGCCAGCATGGGCGACAAGCACTTCTCTGCCTCATGTCCTTCCCTTTTGCAGGGATGCAGATAAGGAAATGAGCAGGCTAAGAGGCTGAGTAGTAAATTGGAGCTTACAGGACTGCCTGGAAATGCGATTGCTGTTTTTAAGGATGTGTTTCCTGAGCAGTTCCCAGTTCTTTGGCTGCATTTCTATGTTCTTTTGCTTGCTTTTCCTGGTTTGGCTCTTTTTTCCCCCATTTTTGAAAGCCCCACGGGTTTAGATAATGCTAAACTGGAGGTTGTGGGGTGGAAATTGCCCCTCTGTGTTTTCCCTGAGCCAATGTGGGCTCCTGCACCTTGTGCTGCTCATCCCTGTGCATGGCCTGGGAGAATCCGGTGATATGGGGGGAAAAAGCAGTGATCCTTCCAAAATTAAATGCACTAGCTGTTCAAATGCACAGAGAAGCATGGGAGCATCTGCTGAACGGGGTGCTGGGACTTGAGACATGTGTACGATGACAAAGAGTGCTAATTTTACAATCACAAATGTTGCCAGGATGAGGTTTGTGCATTTGCGCTGGGAAACTTCAGGCTGCACATGTTGGGAAGTGCTCGCTCACAGAGCAGTTTGGAGGGATGTCAGAAAACAGAAACCCATGCCCGTCTTAAAAGAAAATAAGAAAATCTGAAGATATTTCAGTTCTAAGGTGACTCCTATGTACGTTAGGGTGGTTGTGTGCTTGCTCTCAAAAGGCATCAACACAGAATCATAGATCCCAGACTGGTTTGGGTTGGAAGGGAGCTTAAAGCTCATCCCTTCCCAAGCTCCTGTCACGGGCAGGGACACCTTCCACTAGAGCAGCTTGCTCCAAGCCCCTGTGTCCAACCTGGCCTTGAGCACTGCCAGACACGGGGCAGCCACAGCTTCTCTGGGCACCCTGTGCCAGCGCCTCAGCACCCTCACAGGGAAGAGCTTCTGCTTAAGAGCTCATCTCAGTCTCCCCTTTGTCAGCTTAAAAAGAAGATTAAGCACAATTCAGTTATGCAGCTTCATTTCCCTTTGCAGTTTTTGAAAGTACTCTTGCTGGTACTCCTGGATGGGGTGCTCAATTCCTGAAACAGGAATACGCTTAAACTGTGTAACCTTCCCCTTTGAGACACAGGGATATAGGGCAAAATACAAGAATCAGGTTTTACATAATCAGTAGATGCTGTGTACAATTGTTATAAACTCATGCTTCCAAAAGAGATCTATGTCTTAGTCCTGAAAATAAGGATTTTATAATGTAAATATTACCAGAACATAGCTATTTTACTTTATATTTCATTTGAAAGACAAAGTGTTTACATTAGCATTCGGGTTTTAAAGGCTTTCTAAACAAAAAAAGCCCATAACCCAAAGCTTCCCAGCCTGTCCATTTGTGCTGTAACACAAAACAGAGGTCACTTCTACGGGTGTGTGGCGGTGCTGGGATGCGGCTTGGGTAGAGATGAGAATGTCCTGTACCCATTCTAGACGGTCCCCTTCCAGCCACCAGCAGGAGACACCGCACAGCTATTCCCAGCCCATTACACTGGGATCAAAGCCAGCAGTTTGGGACAGTTTGGGATGTTTTCGTGTACAGCTTCTGCAAAGTTTTTGCATGGTGGTGTAGTTCAGTAGGTGTTTGCTCAGGAGTGCTGGATCATGTGTGTCCCCTTTCCCTCCCAGCGTGACCTTCGTGAGGAGATGCTGCTCCATGTTATGGTTTAGTTTTGCTGTCCTTGCTGGTGTCTGAGCAGAGTGGTAGAGTGCCCCAGGGATGGTTATTTTGTCGGCTGTATCATACAATCCCAGACTCGTTTGGGTTGGAAGAGTCCTTAAAGCTCCTCCAGTCCCAACCCCTGCACATGGCAGGGACACCTTCCTACTGGAGCAGCTTGCTCCAAGCCCCCTGTGTCCAACCTGGCCTTGAACACTGCCAGACACGGGGCAGCCACAGCTTCTCTGGGCACCCTGTGCCAGCGCCTCAGCACCCTCACAGGGAACAGCTTCTGCCTAAGAGCTCATCTCAGTCTCCCCTCTATTTCAAACCAATGTCCTTTAACGATATTTCCTAATAACTATTACACTGCTCAGTACTATGAAATACTACCAAATAATAAGCTTTTAATTTGATTTTTGTATTTATTTTTAAATATGACTCCCCTGTTATAAAGCATCTTCTATTTTTTTGCAGGGAGGCCAAATGTCCATTAAACTCCTATTCCTCCCAACAGGTTTGAGTTCTCAAGGCATACGTGTGTGGATTCACTCCCAAAAGCTCTATCACATGAGCACAGTCTCATACTGAATAAGTTACACAACTCCCAAGGCAGGTTGGACTTAATGATGTTAGTGCTGTTACTTGGTATTTCAGTTGATTTTGTCTTCAGTGTGCCCTTTCAGGATTTACCTACAGGAGGATTTTAAAATATAGACAGAAAAAAGAAGTTTTATGTTAAAATGCCATCCTGTTTGGCAGGCAGGGAGGGATAGGGAAGGAAAGCAGTTCCCTTTTACCAGGCACATGGCACAGCGCATCGCAGAGGAATTCTGCTCTGTTTCATCTTATTATCTTGGAAATACAGCCCATGGGTCTGCTACCCAAACACCCAACGTCTACTTGAGAAAACCACTTCAATACACTGAATATGGAGTGATTTTCCCCTGCCAGTTTTCTTGGGTTTACTTGAAAATATCTTGGTTAAAATACTTAATTTTGGGAGCTTAGTGTGACCGAAATCTGTGCCATCACTATATAATAACTTTCTCGCTAAAAAATTACTGTCTCAAAGATTTAATTTCATAACCAGAATTCTTTTTATTTTCTCATGATTTCCCAAGGAAAGTCATTCTTGCAGAGTTGGGAAGTTTTTATGATTATCAGGTTCTTAATTCTTATTTCATTGCAAGAAATACCCCCCGCCCTGTGACTCTATCCCTTTAGGAGGGACTGCAGATAATGCTGCTGACAGTTGCTCTTAAAATCACAAGCATTCAAAGGTTTGCACTTGAGCAGGACTTCAGACCAAGCAGCATGTGGTAAAACGTACCATTATATCTGCTTCCTTTGTTAGAAATCTCCCTTTCTGGACATGGGGTGAATGGTTGCAGACATGCTGCCCGGCTGTTGGGATTGTAATCCACATAGGAGGGGTTTTCCACTCCAGAACGCTCCAAGGTTGATGAAATCACCTGGTTGCTTGGATGGCATAAAACATACGGAGATGTTAGTTGTGGTCTGAGAGAGGGATTGAGTCGGGCTCTGGTTTGGAGCTCCGGGTTGGTGAGCGAAGGGCACAGAGCACAGGAGGACCTCACTGTGACACCTCTGAACCCAGAGGGTGCCCCGGAATCGAACTGCATTTCGCCAGGTTTTGCCCTGTATCATTTTATGAACTCCCTCATGTATAAAATGTTTATAAATATTTGTGGATTAAGATAAACAGGTCTATTTTTAAGATTTAAGTTAAATAAGTTAATCAATGGCTGGCCTTTTTTGCCTAAACGTGCAATGAGATATATTATACCTTTAGTCTACGATGGCCTAGGTACTGCTTAGTCTGTGATGAAAACTTTGCTGCTTACCTACTGTTCTCAGAGAAAAAACCACTGTAAAAGACGTACAGGTTTGTTGCACACAGACTTTTGCAGCAAAGCTTTGTATTTGACCACTGGTAATATGAATGTGTTGTATTGACTTGTTGAAGATAATCATGAAACAACATATTTTAAATGTTTACTTGCCTTATAGGTTAGAAGACGACGATGTGGATATCATTTTTTTGTAAATAATGTTTTTTATAAATGTCTCCCCTCCATTCTCCCTGTCCCCCATTTCACAAAATCTCGAATATGCAATTATTTACCATGCATAACGTTGCAACAAATGAACCCCCGCGTCAGAACACAGTTTATGAATTCTATACACAAGAACCACGTTAAATCCCCAATTGAGTTGCAATTTAAATGTGATTATTATTTTTTTTTCCTTGAAAATAAACAGAAAATGGTAAAACATGACTTTTTCTGAGTGAGCTTGGCTTGCAGCTGTGGGAGCACCTGGAGAGGCAGAGCAGAGGCATCAGGGCTACCATGTCCTGGCCCAAATCGTCACTACTGGAGCTGTGTGTAGGATCCCAGCTTGGGGACACACTGGGGGGTGACGTGCGGGAACATGTGGGGAGATGGGAGCCACACAAGCTGAGAGCATCGGGGCTGTTCAGCCTGGAGAAGAGAAGCTGTGTAGAGACCTCAGAGCAGCTTCCAGTGTCTGAAGGGGATTACAAGGATGCTGGAGAGGGGTTCTTCATCAGGAACTGTAGGCATAGGAAAAGGGGTGATGGGTTCAAACTGGAACAGGGGAGGTTTAGGTTAGATAAAAGGCAGAAGCTCTTCCCTGTGAGGGTGCTGAGGCGCTGGCAGGGGGTGCCCAGAGAAGCTGTGGCTGCCCCGTGTCTGGCAGTGTTCAAGGCCAGGTTGGACACAGGGGCTTGGAGCAAGCTGCTCCAGTGGAAGGTGTCCCTGCCCATGGCAGGGGTTGGAACTGGAGGAGCTTTAAGGTCCCTTCCAATTCAAACCAGTCTGGGATTATATGATTCTATGATTCACAGAGGCCATGGGGATGAGTGGAGCCTGAGGGGACACATGGAGGCTGTAGGGACATGAAGCATTGCAGCTCTGGGGGCTTGTGAGGATTGAGGGGACCATGGATGCCATGGGGACATGTCAGGGCTGTAGGGACACACGGGGCTGTAAGCACGTGGTGACATAAGAAGCCATGGGTGCCCATGGGGGCTATAAACATGTGGGGACCTGCGGAGGCCACGGGTACCCATGAGGGTTGTAGGCACAGGTGGAGACCTGTGAAGGGGATGGGGGTCCTGAGGTCCCACAGGGGCCATAGGGACACGGAGGGCTGTGTGAACCTGCGGGGGCCATGGGGACACACAGGACCCGCAGAGGCTGCGGGGCCCTGCACGGGCTGCAGGCACAGAAGCTCCGCGGAGACGCCGGAGGCTGGGGGCACCCGGAGCCGGGAGCAGCGGCAGCAAACATGGCGGCCGCCGGGCTGTGCGGGATGGCTGCGGGCAGCGCCGCCCCGCGGCCGCCGGGAACCGTGTTCCGGCGCCGGCCGCCCCGCTCCTGCCATTCCGGCCCCCCGGCAGCGGAGCGGGATGGAGGGCGGCGCGGCCGGCAGCGAGCCCCCCCCCTTCGGTAGGTCCCAGGTCGGGACGCGGCGGCCTGTGGCTTCAGCGCGGTGTTTTCCCTCAGGAAACCGAGCTTAACCTCTCCGCCTGCCCCTTAGGTCCCCCCAGGCGCTTCCCGGTGGCGGCGGTGGATGCTATCCTGAGGGATGTGCTGGGGAGCTGCCTGAGAGAGCAGCCCTACGAGCCCGTGCGGTGCAGGGAGATGGTGAAGGACATCGCTGAGGTACCGCTGTGGCCATTTTGTCTTCACGCCTCGACGGGGTGTCAGGGAGGAGGCCCTCGGGCGGGAAGGTCCCAGATGTGTATACAAAGCGTAAAAGTAAAGCTGAGGGGAAGTCAAGGTGCACCAAAGGCTGTGCTGAGGCGGGTGTGGGTTTATACGAGTTAATTAAGGGGTTTATTTGAGTAGCAGTGGCTCTGGCCAAGCACATGGTTTAGTAAGGACTCCACGCTGTGGTTGCTCTGCCCAGAAATATCATAACTAAATCCAAGTATGTATCAGACCTCTTAAAAACAGTATAGTTATAGCAGTGACTGAATTCTGAGCAGTGATAGGTGTGCAAACTCCTCCTCGGTTAAATCCAGGCTTGTCACTGTGCTGACCCTTCAGTCTCTCAGCTAATTCGGCTCAGAATTGCTCCCTAGCATTAAAAAAGGGCTACTGTGTGCACTTCCTTTCCCCCTGTAACCAGGTAACTGTGAATCTGCACAGAGGAGAACATGGTATTCACTGGTGTCCAAACTTGTTTTTCTCTTGCAGGTTATTAAAGCGCGGGTAAAAGACCTGATGATACCCAGGTACAAGATTGTTGTGGTGACACACATTGGGCAGCTGAATGAGCTGAGCATCCAGATCGGAAGCAGGTGCCTGTGGGATCCTGCGAGTGACACGTTTTCATCGTACGTGTTCAAGAACGCTTCACTGTTTGCTCTTGCAAATGTCTATGCTGTTTATTTTGAGTAAGGTAGAGCCTAACAGCAAAAAAAAATTAATATCCAGCCTAACTCTTCCTGTTTCTGTTGTGGAAAAGGTTGTGAAGGACCAAGGCAGCTTTGACCTGTTTGAAACGTGGTTACCATGAGCCTTCTGGTGGTGAATGTAGTAACTGTACATCCCAGAGTTTCCTCTGGGATGTGGTTTGCTGTGACATGCTGGTTTGCACCTGATTCTAGCTGCTTTCAGAACTGGGTGTCCCTGAAATACTTCATTTCTCCCTGAATTTGCTCTAGTGCGTAACCCCAAGTGGAAAACACAGAGGGATTTTGGGAAGGTAAACCAAAAGCGTTTTAAAACTGTCCCTGTCGAATGGCAACTGCAGGCAGGGGAAACACATGCTGGGCCTGTGGCCCTGTCTCCATGCACATACTGTGTTGCAGATGCTGTGTCCCATCAAGCTGTGATAACTCGGTGCTGCAAGTTACCCTGCCCTGCCTGGGGGACAGGGGGTACCTTCTAATCTTCCTGCTGAAGAGAGGAAAGAGAATGAGTCATTCTGGCCTGGCTCCTGTACCCTGAGTACAGAAAGGGTGGCCAGGAGAAGGTGGCTGGTTCTGCTTTAAGGAGGCTAGCTCCATCCCATAGGGTTTGAAATCAAGTGAAAAATGTCTTCAAGTTGTATCGCGTTTAGAGTATATAGATCCAACATATCTGGGCCCTTCTGTTGAAGGTGCTTGAATCCAGCAAAGAAAAATTGAATTGGGGTTCTCAGCTGATAGCTGCCTATAGCTAAGAGAGGAAGTACAGCCCTGTGAGCTCAGAAGTGTGTTTCCAGTCTCCCTGGGTGCAAATTAACTGTTCACCTGATAGGACCTTGTATAGCCATTACTGGAAGCAGCTGGAATAGGAAATAAATCCTGGCTATTGCCTGCCCATTTTGGGGCTGGTAATGGCTGATGGCAGCTCCTACCTGCTGCAGCTCTTCCCTGCTGCAGTAGTGGGGTCTGGCTGACCTGCTTCACTCTGTGGTACTCCAGCAGAGCTGTCTGCATGGCCTGGGTTTGGTTCTGGTTCTGAAAAAGGACTTGTTGCTCCCCGTATTTCACAGCTGAAACCTGCTGCTGGGCTTTCATAAGAGAATGGGCATATAATAAATTGCTTGGTTTATTGCATTTTATGTGGAACTTGAACAGTAATTAGATGGGAAGAGATACTTGTACTCATGACTAGAAGTTTACTTCTAAACCACTGTGAAGACTTTGTGGCATCCAGGCATTCCAGCCTGAACTGTCCTTGCAGCATTTACTAGCTTGAGCTACATTGAACATTCAGCCTTTACTCCCTAGTGTGCTCCAGAGAATAAAGCTACAGTTCAAGAATACAACTGAAATAATAGTGGTTTATGTCGTCATTATTTATTACGTGAAAGCCATGACATTGAACCTCATCAGCATCTGCTGTGTTTCAGCACAGGGTGCTGATATCCCTCTCACTGCAGCCGATGCTGCAGCAGGATATGGTGAGCAGCTTAGCTACCTCGCGCTTTTGCAGCACAGATGTTTTCCTGGAGTGCAGCAAGTCCTGCTCTGTCTCAGGCTTGACACTGTGGATTTCTTTGCTGTCGATCTCCAGACTCTGGTCTGCATACGTCGAGGGGTCAGCATAGCCATTGTTCTCTTGTGAGAGAGGCAGGGGATTTTCACTCTCTGGCACATAAAAATTAGAAGTCATGGAATCATGAGTAGTTTATAATAGTTATCTTTACTAGAAAGACAGACCAGCCTATGGCCAGGGAGCTGAAGGTATTATCTATCCTCTGTGTTACCAATGTGAACAACCAAGATGGACCAGATCACCGACTTTTTACCAGGGCAGTATTAAAATAGACATGTGAAGTACCCATTCTGTGATTAACACATTAAAAACCCACTAATTTATGGATTTATATTGAAGAGTTTTCTTTGTAGGAGCAGTTGCCTTGTCAGTCTCACACTGATATATTTGTTTTGAAGGGTAAAACTGTGATTTGATGTGTCAGTGGCGCCTGACCAGCCTGTTAGCCTGGAGCTGTGTGTGGGTTTCCTGAAAAGCAGATGTTAAGGCATCAAATACCCCACAATTTCAAAGTTCTGGATGTTCCCACTTAAATTGCACTTGCAATTTGGGTTAATTTTAAATACCATGGTACACCTGAGCACTGCCTTGTGGAGTTCATAAAGGTGTAGTAGTTCTCTGGCTTAGTTCAGCAGCAGGGGTTTCTTCTTGTAACAGATTCTCAGGCATGGTGTTGCAGGTAGCATCACTTTTTATGTTTGTTTAAAGCTACTGCTTCAATAGGATTTTCATAAAAGGCAGAAGTTACTGCATGGACGATGTAGAAAGTCTCAGCTTCTCTCATCTGCCTCATTTTCTTTCATTTTTCTAGTTATTTTAACCTATCAGAGTTAGAAATTTCTAGCAGTAATGGCCAAATTTTCTGACTCTGTCTAAAACTGGGCTAATAAATACAAATACGTACACCACCATGTGAAGGTACTTAAATTGGAGAGTATGTATTTAACATACTTTAATTATAATATTCTTAAGTTGTAACATAGTTTCTAGTGGGGAAAGCAGTGTGTTCTACTGAAGATGGTGGTAAAGAACTTGCATGGACTGTGCAAAGCTGTCCCTGACATTTAAAATGTCATGGCCATAGAGATTCCTAGTGGTAGCCTTGGCCTTAACTCATGGTTTCTTAGGTTGATTCGGGAAGTCTCATTCTAAATGTGTTTTATTTAAGCGATGCCAAGTGAGCTGCAAGGAGACAGTTAACTTGCCTCCAGGCAGAGCCTGTGCTGTTGGCATCTGAGATGTGCCTGTTCAGGGGAGCAGCAAAAGGGGAGGGCACAGCTATGCCCTTAGGCACAGCCTTGCAGGTGGCATGGTTCTTCTGAATGCCCTTGGAGCTGGGCACACCTTCCAGGGGGCAATAAGGCTGTAATGTGTTAATGAGTACTTACCAAACAGGTACTGATAATCAGTCAAGTGCCTTTTCCACCGAGAGCCGCCGCAGGTGAAGACGATGGCCCTGACAAAGTCTCTCCCACAGAGCCTCAAGCTGTTCCCTTCACCTTTGCCTTCCTGTGCCGTGATCAGGAGTGCAAGCGAGGCCAGAGCCAGCACTGTGCCCCTCATGCTGCAGACAGGGTGCTTGGAAGCTGGTGTTGGTGGGGCAGCAGGGATCTGCAAGGCCAAGGTGGGGAGTTCTGCTGCCACCCTCACCTTTATACCGAGGGCCTGTCCGCTCCACTGAGTAACGGCTCATTCTGAGGATGACTTAATGTTTGCTGAAAACAAGCTGATGGCTTGTTTCCTTCCAGTGATGTTTTATGTGTTTCAGGATTTGTGCTGGGATTTTGGTCAGGTATTAAAGTCTCCTTAAGGAGTTCCTTATGGAACTGCTTTGCTATGCGAACATATGTAGTGTATATAACATGCTTTGAGGGTGCAGGCTCAGTTTGATACCATTGATGTGTATGTTCTGCAGACGTGAGAGGGTGTTTGTTACGTGGTTTGTAGATAATGAGTGTCATCCCTGTGTATTTCCCACACAGCATGCAGCCTCTTCCCAGTCCTGCCTATTACTACAGTTTGAGTGGCATCAGGTCTTTTTCTGTTGGTGATCACAAACTAAGAGGGATTTAACTCTTGTGATGTCCACAATTGTGTGCTTTTGCATTACTTCTGCCTTGTTCTTTGTCAAGCTGGTAACTGTGGATGCTTCGGAGTAACCTGTCAGTGCTGGGCAGTCACTCACAACAAAAACGGGGTACCGAGGGGGTCTTGTGGCTCATGCAGGCACCGGATCCTGCAGATGCCCTGCTCTGATTCCTGGTGTGCCAAGTGGTAGGACACGATCCTGCAGGACATGGAGCTGGTTGTGAACTGTGACAAACTGTACAGAGTGATGGAGTTGGTCGTGAGTTTGCATCCATAGGTATTTGCCTGGAAGTAGCTCCAGTGCAGCTGCAGGGCTCAAATGTCTCTGCAGGGAGGCCTGTGGATGTGGCCTGTCTCCAAAAAGGCAAGGAAAAGAGGAGAGGGCTCTAAGCAGAGCAGGAACAGCTACAGATCAGGGTCCTGGATGTCTTTTTGGTGGTAGCTGAAAGACAAGTAGGTTCACTGGTGCAGGGTGGAGCAGTGTTGTGCTTCAGGACCAGAGGTTAGTAGATTATGAAAGTGGTCCCTTCCTGTTGCTTTGGATGTTGTTGGCTGTAGTTGCCATCAGCTTCTATAAAAACATTTTGCAATAAAAATCCTTAAGGAGAAAATTTGGCAGTTATGAGGTCAGAAATTCTGTGATAAGAACAAAATGCAGGAGGATCTTAGGAGATCTCAAGCACTTCCTAGCACCAAGAGTGTTTTCCAGCACCATAATGTTCCAGATGACGAGTTTACACTGTGTACAGGGGGAATTACGATGTGTTACAGCCTTGACAGAAAGCTCATTTTTTACCAGTAGCATCAGTAAGTAAACAGTTAGAACCACCAATGGAAAATACATGGTGTATTTTGTTCAGATCTGTAATAATGATTAACACATGATTCACTTTAATGGGTGACCTTCTTTGAAATGCACAAAGATTAATTTTATGTCCATGGTGAGCTTGCACAGTCCTTGTAAAATGTGCAGAATGCAGGAAGAAGTAAACGTTAATGCCTTACAAATGGTCTTTAACTTCAGTGACGTGTTTAAATGTTGGATGTTTATTGTCAGGCTTATGAGAGGGTCTGAATGTTCTGTATCTATGAAATACATGTCTCAAGATGTAATGCTTGAGGGAGCAGGCAGCTATGGCCCCTGTCAGCTGGTGGGCAGGGAGCTTTACAGCCAAGCTTTATGTCACCCTGCTCCTGTGACAGAGATCCTTGGTCTTAGTGGATCATCTGTAGAAATGCTCTGTATTTTCTGTGAGCAGTCATGCTCTGGAAGTCCTCTTAAGGCACCATGGTCCAGCAGCCTGGACACTTATGTCATGTGAAGAGCTTTCTGAAAGTGTCAGTGTGGAACACAGTGACTTTAAATGGGAATTTGATAT
Source organism: Myiopsitta monachus (assembly GCA_017639245.1). Taxonomy (NCBI): domain Eukaryota; kingdom Metazoa; phylum Chordata; class Aves; order Psittaciformes; family Psittacidae; genus Myiopsitta; species Myiopsitta monachus. The sequence goes on from CM029923.1 coordinate 63,172,475, forward strand.
TACCCTAATTCGTCAGAGGGTGACCAAGGTTGGTCTTCCCTTGTGCCTGGTGTGGGCTGGTCTGCAGCTCCCAGAGCATCCGATGCCTCTCAGAGCTCAGCTTCCATCTCAGTAGTGGTTTGTGGGATGAAAGACAAGATGCTTGTTCTGCCTAGAGAAGAGAAGGCTCCTTAAGGGGAGACTTTAGAGCAGCTCCAGTGCCTAAAGGGGCTGCAGGAAACCTGGAGAGGGGCTTTGGCCAAGGGCCTGTAGGGACAGGCCAAGGGGAATGGCTTTAAGCTGCCAGAGGGGAGATTGAGATGAGCACTTAGGCACAAGTTCTTCCCTGTGAGGGTGCTGAGGCGCTGGCACAGAGTGCCCAGAGAAGCTGTGGCTGCCCCGCGTCTGGCATTGTTCAAGGCCAGGTTGGACACAGGGGCTTGGAGCAAGCTGCTCTAGTGGAAGGTGTCCCTTCCCGTGGCAGGGGTTGAAACTGGATGAGCTTTATGCTCCCTTCCAACCCAAACCAGTCTGGAATTATATGATTCTATGGTCTCATGGGAATTCCATTCATTTACTGTACAATCTCACAGGGAAGATGCAGGCTAGTCCGATAGGGGTTTAGGTTGTGTTTTGGAGTGGCCTATGCAGGAGGTGATTTTGGTTTTTTAATTTTTTGAGTAACCCAAGGAGAAAACACCTTGGTGGAAAAACCAAGGAGAAAACACCAAGGAGAAAAGATCAGGGAGACCTTCCTGTTCCCTCCTCTGTATTACAAGCAAGGCCAGCTGTGTATTAATACTGTTTGTCTAACGGGGGGACTTCCAAGGGAAAATGTAGAGCATTTGAAGGCAGTTTCTAGCCAGTATGGTTTCATGGAGAAGTTTATTCTTTTTCAATCATTAAAATGACTTCTGTCAATAATATAATAGGTCTTTCTCATTCTCTACCAGCCGAGAAGGGGTATTGTTTAACTACTGTTAAACACCTACAGCAAGACCAATTATATCCTATAAGGTGAAGCCTTAAACCTGTAAAATAAGAGATTAAAGAGCAGTGTAAGACGTGCAGTGATTCACAATTCCTGTTTACAAACTGAGAGCAGAACTACTTGCATGGCAAGCCTCCAGCAAACAGGCTGAGGCAGTTTGCATTGTGTCAGCTGATTCTTCTTTGGAGCTCTGGTAATACACTGCTTACCTCTGACAGTGCTCCTTAAAAACAGCACTTTTTGGCAGGCCTGCTTGGATTGTGTTTGTAGTGTCAGCAACAAACATCTATCTTTTTTAGAAAGGAAATTAATTTTCAAGATGATACATGTATGGTGTGAAGACAGGCTGAGGGATGTGGGTTGTTTGGCCTGGACAACAGAAGGGTCCAGGGAGACTGTAGAGCTGCTTCCAGTGCCTAAAAGGGCTACAAGAAACCTGGAGAGGGACTTTGGATGAGGGCCAGTAGGGAAAGGACAAGGGGGAATGGCTTTAAGCTGCCAGAGGGGAGATTGAGATGACAATGGCCTCGCTTTTATTTTTAAAGGGAACTGTCTTTTTGCTCTGTGTTTTACAGCACTTGGCAAATGAAGCTGGTAATTACCAGAATTTCTAAATGCAAAGCTGACATTTGTGAATTATTAATCTGTAATACACTAAGATTGAAGCTTAGATGGGTATCAGCATGGAGGGATCAGAGGAGGGATCCATCTGGTGCTGGAGCTAGAAGGGTGGCTTCTGGAAGAGTGAGGGCAATGCAGAGCCAAAGGGCTGATGGGTTTGCTGCCGTCAGCAAAGTGAGACTGTCTTGGGGGTGGCCAGGAGAGTGCAGGTCCTGCATTGTAAGCAGGTACAGGCATTCTGCCAAGTACAGTCGCCTGCAGACTGCATTTAGAGGCAGCTCCACCTTCCTGCCCTTGACCCAAGGGTCCCTCCCAAATCCAGCTGTAGCCAACCTCTGGATTTGTGATCAAGTGAAACCTAAAGTTCAACGTTGACTTCATTGTTCCTGAGGTTTCTAGTGGTATGGTATGCAGAAGAGCAGGAACTGTCTCAGGGTTTATTCTGCTCATGGGACTGTATCTGATTCCACCTGTTTCAATATTTATTAGCTAGTGTTCAGCAGAAACCTCCTTGCAGATGAGTGACATGCTAGACAAGCACACAGGCCTCCACAAGCTACCACCTTTCCCATGTGGATCATACCTTACTATTGTTGAGAGCAGCCAGGTTCTGCAGCAAAAACACACTAACTTCTCCTTCACTGTCTCCTACAAGAAGGCAATCGGTGTTCTTAGCAAAGAGGACAGATGTGAATTTGACTGTTGGGTTGGCAAAGCGAGACAGCACAGGCTCCAAGCTGCAGTGAAGGCAAGAATTAACAAGTCACATTGTGTTGACTGAGCCTGGTAGGTGCTGCATGGTTTGTGTTCTATGTTCTAGATTCACTCAAAAACTTAAGTGAAACAGTGTTTTGTTTAGGCCTCTACCAGAACAAAAATCCCAGCTGCTATTAACTAAGATATCCTGGCTGCCTAAAATCTGTTCCATTGCCTGATATGGGCTGGGGGTGATGTCTTCATTATATGGAGAATTTGCTTTCTGCTGCCACCAGATTTGACAGGCTCCTTCTCCACGTGGGCTTTATGCTGTGGTTAATACTGAATGGGACAGCCCAACAGTGCAAGGCCACAGATTAACTGAGGTGAGATGTGCACCTGCTTTAGAGGGTAAATGTGAGAAGTGCTTCAACTTCTGACCATCCTCTCTTTATGAAAGATCAAAGTGTCTCAGTTCTGTTATTTTTCCTTTTAACTGTGGCAGAAATCTATTATTTCTGCAGGAAAAAAAACCCAGTTTTGCCCTTCACCAGTTCCATAAAGCATCCAGCTCTTTCTCTTGTAATCACAGTTCTCTGGTAACTACCATGTGCTGTTACAAAATGAGTGTTTTAAAATGCAATACTTTCACTAGCTGAGCAAGCAAATGCTCACTGATGAGTAAGAACACTGATGAGGCCACAGTGTGCAGCCTTTGTGCCATTAAGTTTCAGAATCTTCTTTGACAAAAGTATTTACTTACATGCTGACCCTAAGATCCCAAATTTCTACTCTGCTTTCATTAACTGCTGCAAACATGAAGGCTGATTTTGAAGACCACATAATGTCATGAACGAAAGCACTGGCGGAACTGAAGGTTAAAACGGGTGTCTGTGAATCCCGGTGCCACAGGATAATGCTCCAGTCTGCAGAGCAGCTGAGGAACATGTCAGTGCTGAGAGGGTTCCAGGTGACTTTGTACACAGGACCCTTGGTGTTTGGGAAGAAACAAAGAACTTTGTGTTATTCTAGAGCTACAGCTTCCCAGGGTGGTTTTTAATAGAGACCTTTCATGAATACTCTGGCTATCCTTTGACCTTAAAAGCAAAACCAGCATCATGTGTCACCCATAGAAAATTAGGATGGAGCTGATGTGATAAGGCAGGAGAGATCTTGGGAATAAAAATCATTCAGCTGATTCTGCCCTTTCACCAGTTGTTAGACTGATGGTGAGAGGGCAGCTTCTTGGGTGAGGCAGAGACCACGAAAGAGGTGCTATATTAATGTTCTGCCACCTTTTTCTCAGAGGTGAGACTATTTAACTGTGGTTTGCAGGATAGTCACATTACTGATTGTTTTCTTAATTTAAAGCCAGAACTAGACCTTTAAACGAGTTTATAATACAAGTTTTAATAGCTCACTTAAAAATCCTTATAGTAGGAAGTGGTCCAATAAGACTGTGATGCTTTATGCTATGGGAATGCATTCCTGATAGAAGTAGGTTTAGTTTCTTTTGTTACAGATGTTTTGCTTAGTAAAAATAAGCAAAGGAACTAATACATTTGTGAACTTAATTGAGCAGTTTCTGCTGGCATTGATTTTTCTACATATCACTCACCTTGTGACCTCTGTATGTCTTTAGAAACTGCCCGTTACTTGAACAGGAGCACTGGTAGATACAACCCTCTTCTGTTCCAGCCAGATAAAAGTTTGTATCCTGAAAGAAAGGTAAAAGTATCCTAAATAGGATTAACCTATTTCTCACTCATCTGAAAGTCTGTGAAAGGACTAGATGAGTTTGGCAGTGACAAAACTGAGGAATTAGGATGGAGCTGCCAGGCTGTTGTACACTGAGTTGTTGAGGTGTATGTGCAGTAGATGCAGTGGTGCCAGAATGTGTGGGATTTGTGATGTGTGTTCTCTGTGCAGAACATACACTGTGAGTTCTGACTCCTGAAAATCTCAGACTCTCTGCAGTCCACATGAGCAAACACATGAATTCCTGACACACTCTGTGGACAATATTCAGCTGACTAAGGAGGAGGAGCACAGCCATGTAGGGCCTGGGCTCCGGAGCTGCTGAACAGTCAAGTTCTCACTGATGTGACCAACACACAGAGATCTACCCTAGGATATGGCCCAAGGTGAATGTGAGTAACATGGCTGAAATGATGTAGTTGTTCTCATACAGGGGTTATGTTTGGTTTAACATTTCATCCATCTTGGGTAAAACTGTTACTAGCTAAGAAGCAATTTGTTTCAGAACTAAATATGCTTCAAGCACCAGTGCCAAATCCCAGCCTAGTGCATATTAAAGTAGCTCCAGCTGACGATCTTGCCCCTCCCGTGTTGTGGTTTTCCCAGATAATGCTTTAGCCAGGATGGGCATTTGGAGCCTACCTTTGGGTGGAAGTCAAAGCACATCCCAGCTGCCTGTCGAGATATCAGTGCTTTGCTTTTCCTCTCTTTTTTACCCGGTAATCTTTTCTTCTCACTTTCTTTTCGCTTTATTTTCATCAGATCTGTGCAAATAGCAAGAGTTTTTGTCAAACAAGAATGTGACAGTGCTACTGAGTAACTCCTGCTTCTTTGGAATGCTCTTAGGTGCTTTATGTATGATAACTGGTATAAATGCCACCTGAAATGAAATGGAGCAATTCAGGTGTTATCCCTTTGCAGGAACACTGCAGAGGATGGTGCTTACCAGTGCAGTCAAGTCTTTTCTGTATATACCACTCAGTTATTCGGCCGTCTGCTGAGATACAGAACAGTCTCTCTCTTTTGCCACCTCCTGTCTCACCTCTGTCCTGTTCCACCCACCTCAGTTGCCACACAGGACCTGTATGTTTGTTTGGGGATTCACTGGGACAAAAGATGCACGTGATAAATCATAGATGAACAAAACCAAGAAATAATTAACCTTCCACTTTGTAGTGAACATGAAGTCTTATGACAAAGATATTGTTAGCTTTCCTTAAAAACAAAATGAAATAAATCTGAACATTGGTTCTTTTCTCCAGGAAACTTTTTCTTTTATCAGGCATGTTTGATATTTAGGTTCAGGGCACTGTTAATGTGCTGACACACCTTTCATTGACACCTGAATCATGAAATCAGCCTGTAGGAGACTTGTAGTAGAGTGCGCTTAAAGATACATGTCTCCCTAATTCCACCTCCCTCTCATATTCCTCTTAACTCCTTCTTATCCCTCCCCTGTTCAGATGTTCTTTCCTTGTTTGACAAGTGGAATCAGTGAGAAAACACCAAAATCTTCAACTGGTTTCCCGTAAGGATTTATTACGTGGGGCACGGATTGTCTTAGTAAATACATGGAGTATGAAATGGTATGTGGTGGTAACTTGCAGCATTTTCTTAGAGCATGAAGCTCATTTGTTTCACCTCTCCAACAGGAGGAACTGGCTTTGTATGCACAGTAACAGCACAGAGAGTTCGGATAAGGGCATCAGGTAAGGACCAGTGGTGTTAAAGTAATATATGCATTTATCAGCTAGAATAAGAGTAGAGAACAATGGCAGTACAGAAGGAGAATGCTGGTGGCTGAGGATTGGGCTGTTACTATTCCCTCAGCTCCTCACTTGTGGCTATTCCTTTACTGTTTAAGAGGTGATCAAGGTAGGGAGGAGATGTACAGTCATTACCTTACCTGCTGTCAAAGAGCACAGTGTCATTACAGCTCTGTACGTCATAGATGGTGACAGACCCATTGTACATTCCAACTGCCAAGAGATTTGGGCTCGCCGTGGAAAAATCCAGAGCAGTAACACCATACTCACACTGGAAAATGCGCTCTGGCCACTGACCAGGAGAAAAACACAAGGATGTTTTAAATTAGTTTCTTAATTTACCTTCACCTCTGTCTTTTCAACATTGGATACTGAATTGCCAGGCTCTGCTGGAGAATTCAAGTGCTGATGGCCATAGTGATTGTAGAAACATAGGCAGAAATCAGGTACTATGTTCTAAAGGATTCGGTTTATTTAGCCTAGAGAAGAGAGGCTCTGGGGAGACCTTATAAAAGTCTTCCAATATCTAAAAGGGTTACAAGAAGTCTGGCGAGGGGCTTTGGACAAGGAATGTAGGGACAGCCCAAGGGGAATGGCTTTAAGCTGCCAGAAGGGAGATTGAGATGAGCTCTTAGGCAGAAGCTGTTCCCTGTGAGGGTGCTGAGGCGCTGGCACAGGGTGCCCAGAGAAGCTGTGGCTGCCCCGTGTCTGGCAGTGTTCAAGGCCAGGTTGGACACAGGGGCTTGGAGCAAGCTGCTCTAGTGGAAGGTGTCCCTGCCCATGGCAGGGGTTGGGACTGGATGAGCTTTTAAGGTCCCTTCCAACACAAACCAGGCTGGGATTCTGTGATTTCTTCCTGCAGCTGATGTAATTAGGGGAAAATAAAGAGTATGCAGAAATATTACACTGTAAAGTAAGTTAGATGGATCTACTCCAAACCAAACACCTAAAAATCAAGTTCCCTAGGATTGAGCTATGTGAGTACAGTGTGAAGGTTTTGTTTGTTTGATTTGGTTTCTTTTCTTGGATTGGAAAGGATAATCCTTGAATTTAGAATTCACTTGTTCTCTGTGATGAGTGTTTCGAATTACTGAACAAATGGCCTATAAGTTTTGAAAAAACAAAAGGTAAATGGATTTATTTTCACATTTGCTGTGCTCAGGACTTTTTTCCAGTCTAAATAATGATTTCTACATACCTGGGCCTACACACAATAGTAACAAAACAGGTTTACAGTCTTGGGTAGGTGGCTCTAGGGACTGGAAATGGGGTACAGAGACCTGCATTGCTATGTTGCTCGGCATAGACTGGTGCTACCTGTGAGTAGCGACCATCTGTTAGTCACTTGGTGGCCTGTGTGTAATGAGTTTAGTTCCTGTGAACAAATGTCCATGTTACCAAACCTCCAATACAGCCATCACCTCTGTTGGAAGTGTCAGTTGAGAGGACAGACAGGCATAGAACTGAACTATTTCCTACAGGTGCTTTCTTGGGGCCAAGATTTAAGCACATGGCTAGGTATTGTTGTCAGTCAGTTTTCCAGAGATGTGCAGTTTGTGGTACCAAATTCAACCTCATTGCTAGGTCTTGCTTTTAGAAAAGGTAAGAAATATATAAAACAGAAATAGTATAGCAGGAAAATGCATTGAGGAAAAAGAAAGAAAACAAAGTGGCTGCTCATTACCATGGGGTTCTTCAGTGACCAGCAGCAAGCCAAGCCTTTCTTCTGGCCTTTAAAATCAAATGCTCCATAACCAACAGCTAAAAGATCCTGAAAGCACAGATGAACATAAATAACCTCAATTTAACTGGAAGTTCATTTGTGTATTTTTAAAAGGCAACTTTTTGTTAACAGTGCAAAGTCTGGAAAAATAAGGCCCATGTGCAAGTGGGATATCACACAAGAACAACAGAATTTCTAGAGTAGTGGAAGCTGGTTCAACTAAAAGCGCATTTATAGCCACTGTCAGTTGTGTTTGCAGTCCCCACTCCTGCCAACATAAAAATATGTCCCTTTCCAGAGAAACTAACACTTTAAAAGGTGTTTGTTTGCCCTCTAATTCTAAGATTGAAGTCTATAAACGTGTCCAACTTAATCGTATCTGGGCATCTGGTGTGCTAACAGTGTGAAATGGTCTTTATGTTCTTTCATTTTCCCTTGAGGCAGTCTTCCTGGTTTTATGTTTCTCATCCTCACTTGCTTTTTACTTCCCTTCCATTCATTATTTTTGTTGTGGCCATAAGAGAGCTCTGTTGGAAAAACTGAGCTTTAGGTTGCAGTGAAAGAGGAGATGACTGAGTCATTCTCACCTCCACTGAAACCAAACTGAATAACCTTGGGCCAGCTGCTCAGAAATCTGTGCCTGTTGTGTTGCATCTTGTCCTTAAAGTTAGATGAATGCTGCTTTCTTGTGAGAATGTAGTTAGAAACAAAGATGTGGTATCCTGAGAAAGCTCAGGGGAGACCTTATTAAAGCCTTCCAATACCTAAAGGGGTTACAAGAAGTTTGGCGAGGGGCTTTGGCCAAGGGCCTGTTGGGACAGGACAAGGGGAATGGCTTTAACCTGCCGGAGGGGAGATTGAGATGAGCTTAGGCACAAGTTTTTCCCTGTGAGGGTGCTGAGGTGCTGGCACAGGGTGCCCAGAGAAGCTGTGGCTGCCTCATCCCTGGCAGTGCTCAAGGCCAGGTTGGACACAAGGGCTTGGAGCAAGCTGCTCCAGTGGAAGGTGTCCCTGCCTGTGGCAGGGGTTGGAACTGGGTGAGCTTTAAGGTCCCTTCCAACACAAACCAGGCTGGGATTTTGTGATAAACTGTGATGAAAAAAGTTTAGCAGTAGGTTGTTAAACTTCATCTTCCAACTCTATAACAGACCAAGTCTATTACCTTAACGTTGTTGTTCAGGTGACTGCCTCTTGTAAACTGGACCAATTATCTTAAATTCTGAACCAGTTAAAGCTGTTGTGATAGATTTTGTAGGAAAAGTCTATTGCAGTGTTCCAACCTAGGATTTCAAGGTTAGGTTGGACAGAGCCTTGGGTGGCATGGTTTAGTGGGAGGTGTCCCTGCCCATGGCAGGGGGGTTGGAACTGGATGATCTTGAGGTCCTTTCTGACCCTAACTATTCTATGATTCTAACCTGTAGGATAATGTAGCCATATTGTTATTATGAAAGGACAAAATGCAGAGGGTGGGATGCAAAGACAGCCCACCTGACTGTAAAGATGAATCTGTCTCTCTGATATCCACTCCCAACAAAGTACATCAAGATCAAGGGGTTATTTTTGTACCAACAATGGTTTAGACCATTTTGAAACAGCTTGGAAGAAGATTTGTGAACTCACGGGCTTGACTCTACTCCAGGCCATACTGCTCACGCTGTGACCATTAGTTAAATCACATGAATAAGACCACAGCCATTCCAATGTGGGAAGTGGAGTAGTTTCTTCTTTTAGAGCTGACAGAATTGATGGATCAGTGAATGCTTCCTCCTGCTCATCCTTTTGCCTGTCAACCTTTTCCTGTTTAGCTTCTTTTTTGTCTCTCTCTGTGCCACTGCTGTGTGATGTAACACCAGGATCTATAACACACCAATGTGGTAGAGTCTGGGTAGTAACACTTCACTCATCCAACTCCTCTCATTCACATCAGAAGAAATATTTACCCTTTCAGCAAATATTTAGTAGCAAAAAACCCAAAATGAAGTAAAGATCTGAAGAATTAAGACATCCTAACTTACAAAACCGTAACAAATGTTGATGGGGCTGGATTGGGCTGTGGTGTGCCAGGTATGCTCCAGGGATTTAATGCGTGGGTTTAGCTACCCAGCAACAAGTTAGGAATGTGTGTTCACCCCCTACCAGGAATGTTTCTAATCTCTCATCTTTAAAAATGTGTCTAAACAGGGATTTTCTTCTAGAAGGCAAATTTTAAAGAGCCACACTTACACCTTGATGCTACAACAACATAGCTAAGTTATGTGGTGCTGTAGTAAGTTGCTCATTACTTGGAAAAATCAAGTGTAGGGCATGTTTTTAGACTATGTTTGCCAAGTATTTTTGTTTACTCACCCCTTTATGTAATGTACAAGTCATAAATTGATCTCACATCACTGTTAACTGAGTAAGAACACAGTAAACTGCCACAGTTGTCCTGGCCTTTATTGTGCTCTCACTGTAGTTAGTTCCCGAAGAGCGACAGGATATAACACTTTCATTGCTTGAGAAACTGTAACTCAAGGACATGGAGGTACAATACAGTATCAGCAGTGTGGATCTGCCTTTGATTTTTGTTTTAATCCCTGTGTTAACTTAGAATTCCTGTACAAGGTAAAATATTACTTAGAACATGGGGCCAGGGTATGCCTCTTACAGTCTGCAAGGAATGTACATTGTTAGACACTGAGCATCCATCAGGCTAAAACTTCTGTTTCCCGTCAGTGTCCTCATAAAATAAACACCAAAAAATCCCCACCAAACAAACTGTAAAAGACATTCCAGTGAAAACAGGTAGTTGGAGAAGTAGCAGAGTTAATTTGTATCTTAACTGTCAGGAAACAAGTTTGACTGATATTTTGAGTAAGTCAGTTTGTGGTGATGAGGGGAGGACTCATGTATTCAGTTTTTGTACCGAGTATGGTAGGGATGTGTGTTAAAGTGAGTTTCAAAGTACATGTTGCCATCTCCTAAAGTCTCCTTTCCTTTGTCTACTTCTTAAATGACTTGTCTGTAAAGACACTGGATGAGGGACAGGACTCTGACTCGATAGCATGCAAAGCCTTGTGCCAAAAACAGGGTAGTCAATAAGAATCAAACCTATAAGGATGGGAAACTGTCGATAAGCTGCAAGTTTGGGTTGGAAAATATTCTCCATTAGAATCCTCTCCATGAAAAATAAACCCTCCTGAAGGTTTTCTGGTACTGGGAGAGCTTCTGACTTGCACTCCTCCTGCTCCTTCTCCTGCTCCTCTTGGTTCTTGGCAACAGCAGCACTTTCCGAAGTCACAAAAGTTGTGCTGCCTGACAACAGATAACACAGGAAAAGCCAGTTTGAACATGAAAATACTTAGCACATAAAAATCAGGGGGATAAGAATTCTCCTCTTCCTCCACCTGCAGAAAGCATAGAAGAGCCTGTCATCATCAAAAAATACTTCCACTATTCATTTTTTCTGGCTTTAATTTTGTTAATTATTTTCATGCTCAAGTACTATGATGAGAGACTAGTGGAGTTATTCACAATGGGTGTTTTGCTTCTACTGTCCTAAGTAAATACCAGCAAACTTTGTCACTGGCTATTTATCTGTATTTAAGATAAATAGATTGAAGAGACGATGGCAGTTCACAGACAAGGTCTTGGTGCAGGCCTGTCCAAGACTGTTTAGCAAACTCTCTTCCAAGTGCCAGGCAGGCAGACCAATTATTTTCTTCACACACCATAGGGATGTGTATGGTTTAGAAGGATGAAAACATGGCAGGAATGTCAAACTGGAAGAATCTTACCTTTGGTAGAAGAGACAGGGGTAGTATGATCCTGCTTTTTAGTGGTGTGAGGTTTGCTGCTTGTTTCAATTGCCTTCTCTGTCTTGTTGTCTGTGCTGCCTTCTGTTTTGAACATTGGTTTTATTTCTGATGCATTAAATGTATCATAAAAGCCCCAGGAAGTGACCGTCTCCCCTAGGAATGAATTACACTGTGTTACAGGAGTCTCTTGTTTCAGTATGTTACTATAAAGGTAGATTTAGATGAGATCTTAGGCAGAAGTTCTTCCTTGTGAGGGTGGTGGGACGCTGGATTGGGTTGAATGGAGAAGCTGTGGCTACCCCATCCCTGGCAGTGCTCAAGGCCAGGTTGGACACAGGGGCTTGGAGCAAGCTGCTCTGGTGGAAGGTGTCCCTGCCTGTGGCAGAGGGCTAGAACTGGGTGAGCTTTAAAGTCTCTTCCAACCCAAACCACTCTGTGATTTCTTATGGTAAAGACTACGTACAGCTGAGCAAAGATTTACTTTCTGTACTATGCTCCCAATTGTTGGCTGAGGACATATGAAACCAACTGTGGGTCAGACAAGGCTGTAGCAGCAGCTGCTGTGTGACTGCAGCAACTCCAGTGGGGTCTTCTGGGTATGTGGCTTCCTTTCAGCCAGGGTCAAACAATGCTCTATGGCCTTCCCTTTGCATGCTCAGCTTTTCAGGTGTGGGTTGGAATGAGCTCTGCTGATGCTCAAGGCACACGGAAAGGGGGAAGATATGTTATTCAAATCAGATCAGTATCTATTTTGCTTCTTCCCCCCCCCCCCCCCCCTTTGACATACATTTAATGAAAACAAAGGAAAAATGTTTGGAATGACAATTCCCATGGTTTTCTTTGGCCTCCTACACACACACAAAGATGCTCTTAGTGAAGCAAAGCTTAGCACATACATCTAAAACCTTGATATTCCCCTATAACCTGTTTTTAGAGCATTGAGGCCAAACATCGTGTAAAATTGCATCTGTCCTGTGAGACTGCCAAGATTTTCTGCTTTCCCCAAGACATTCAATCTCATACCAGAGGTTCTCTTTGCATTATGGCAAATAGAAATAGAAACCAGCATCACAGAGAAGCAAAGGGGAAAAAAGGGAACTGTGTCCTTTCATATTTAAGGAGCATAGTTGAGTATTAGGGGGAGTTCTGCCTTCTGAGCAGCAAACTCTGCTTGCAGGGTGCTGAGGCAGGAGGGACACAGCAGCTCTGTGCTAGTGTAATGACTGTTTGATTGCAACAGATACAGTGCACCAAAACCAGTGCTTGAGTTTTGGAAAGGGCAGAAAAGGCCACCACAAATCAAAGTGGCTCTTGAAGTTGAGGAGACATCTTCTGCTTAGAGATAGAAGATGGAAAGAAAACCCTTTCCTCAGTATCCCAACTGTGCACAAGGAGTCTGCTGAGGTCCCACAGTCCAGCTGTGATCCTGGAGTTTGCCCAAATAAATGCTTAGTAAGTAAACTGAATGCTGGAGAGGGACTCTCCATCAGGAACTGTAATGATAGAACAAGGGGTTAAAACTTAAGCAGAGGAAGTACAGGTGAGATACAAGGAAATTCTTCCCTGTGAGGGTGGTGAAGAGCATGTTGCCAAAAGAATCATAGAACAGTTAAGGCTGGAAAGGACCTTAAGATCATCCAGTTCCAACCCCCTGCCATGGGCAGAGACACCTCCCACTAAACCATGTCACCCAAGGCTCTGTCCAACCTGGCCTTGACCACCACCAGGGATAGAGCATTCACAACTTCCCTGGGCAACCCATTCCAGTGCCTCACCACCCTCACAGTAAAGAGTTTCTTCCTCATATCCAATCTAAACTTCCCCTGTTTAAGTTTGTACCCATTACCCCTTGTCCTATCACTACAGTCCTTAATGAAGAGTCCCTCTCCAGCATCCCTGTAGGCCCCCTTCAGACACTGGAAGGCTGCTCTGAGGTCTCCACGCAGCCTTCTCTTCTCCAGGCTGAACAGCCCCAACTTTCTCATCCTATCTTCATACAGGAGGTGCTCCAGTCCCCTCATCATCCTCGTGGCCTCCTTTGGACTCGTTCCAACAGTTCCATGTCCTTTTTATGCTGAGGACACCAGAACTGCACACAATATTCCAAGTGAGGTCTCACAAGGGCAGAGTAGAGGGGCAGGATCACCTCCCTCGACCTGCTGGTCATGCTCCTTTTGATGTAGCCCAGGATACAGTTGGTTTCCAGGCTGTGAGTGCACACTGCAGCCGGCTCATGTTCATTTTCTCATCGACCAACACCCCCAAGTCCTTCTCCTCAGGGCTGCTCTGAATCTCTGAATGAAAGTGACAAATGCTCCATCCCTGGCAGTGTTCAAGGCCAGGTTGGATAGAGCCTTGGGTGACATAATCTACTGTGAGGCATCCCTTCCTGTGGCAGGGGGTTGGAACTGGATGATCTGAAGGTCCTTTCCAACCCAAACCATTCTGTGATTCTATGATTCTAATAAACTACCAAGGGTACAATTAGTAAGTGAGAGCCTGTTCTTATTAAATACCCTTTCTATATTGGCCTTAGGAACTTTACCTTTGTCTTCCATGATGATTCTGTCACATTGCACCTCCTTGTTCTTGGTGGCTCCATTGATGGTTTGCATTGTTTTTTCCACAAAGCGGTTGTCGTCAGCCTTGCTCTTGCACATGTCAGTGTAAGCCTTGTTCCGCTCCCTCAGAAAGAAGGGAAAAAAGTGTACATTGACCGTGTGAAAACCATTTGCATTCAACCTCTTGGTGTATTTAACCACAAGTTGGACAGGAGAGGATACTCCATGGCATAAATTTACTGCTTGGGTTTTTTTCTGATTGCTAGATTTTATTTCAGTCTATGTATTGGCTTTCAGCAGTGATTTGTGACCTTGTGATGCTGTTCTAAATCACAAATGGCCTGCAAAGGTAGACATCAGCTACTCCAGCTACTTTTGGTGGGTTTCAGAGGAGTTCAGAAGTGTGTAGCTCTCATCACTTGGGAGTGAAGGGCAGTGCATCCAAGAGATGGAAATGAAACTAAAGTAGTTCTGTTTCATCCAGCCCTCAGGTTCTTAGGAATGGTCAGTGGGGATTATGAAGCTTTTTCTGCTGTTCTGGTTTAAATATTCTAACAGCAGATAGAGGTGATACCCCACCTTAGATTACAAACAGGCTGCTGCACTCAGGAGTAATCACTTCCTGTTCCTATAGGGCTGGCACTGTGTGCTGTGTACACTGGCTAAGTCTGATTCATAGGGTGCTCTTCCTCTTCCCTTTTCCCCAAAATCACACCAGTGTGATTCACAGGCAGTGGGGGTTGGAGTCCTACCATGAACATTGTGTGTCTGTGTATGTATATATATATATATATATAAAAGTATTTTAGGCAGGAGCTCTTCTCTGTGAGGGTGCTGAGGCGCTGGCACAGGGTGCCCAGCGAATCTGTGGCTGCCCCATCCCTGGCAGTGTTCAAGGGCAGGTTGAACACAGGGCCTTGGAGCAAGCTGCTCTAGTGGAAGGTGTCCTTGCCTGTGGCAGGGGATTGGAACTAGATGACCTTTGATTTGGAGACCTCCCCGTCTCACCTTTAAGGTCCCTTCCAACACAAACCAGTCTGGGATTCTGTACTAGCAGAAAAACCTCCCTTAGGTCAGTTGTTTGACTTGTCAGCTGCAGTCCAATGCATGCCAGGCTTTAGGGCTGCCATTTACAAAAGCTGTGTGACAGGTCTAGCAGTCTGACATCCATCATGGAGAGAACTTTGCTGCACTCTGTCCCAGCCAGCTCCTGGGAGTAAGCCAAACCCCTGTGTGCTCTGTGTTAACTCCCTATCAAAGCTCACTGGCAGTCCAGAGAGGAGACTGGAGTAGAAACGTACCAGATGCAACTCAGAGGGGGACACAGTATTTTAACAGGCGAGGTCACTCATGGTGGGGTGAGGTTTCTTCTAGGTAGGAGCACTGTGAAGAGCTTCAGAGGAAGCCTGAAGAGCTTGTTTTTTTGTTACTAACACACGAGTAAAGCTACACACAAGAATCAATGCAAATGTTTGCAATTTCATACTGTTTTCATTAAAATTAAATTCTGTAATTCATGTATTCCACATATTCCACGCTTCTCCATCTCCTCTTTCCCCTATCCCCTGTGTGTTCTCTGATTACTATCCCCTGCCTTTGCTAATGTGCTTTCTTTTATCAGTGAAAGAGAGAACTAATTTACTCAACAAGATGGAGCTGTAAGAAATTTAAGCTGTTGTGTCAAAAGAGAGACTCGAGCCCAATAT